>JAVIAB010000001.1:63990572-65443072 GCA_032433765.1 Megaustenia siamemsis
AGAGTCAGGTTTCACCTCCTGTCCTTAGAGTGATGTCCTAAATTTTTCTTTATGCTTTCTATTATTGATCCATACATGTTTAGAATGTTAATCTATGCTTAGTATTTGCAGTTATTGTTTACCTGTGTCTCTCTTTCCATCAACTTTTCTTGCTGTATCACATGTGTACATGTTTTTCTCTGCCTATGGTGAGGCCAGAGAGACAGGGTCCTATTATTTGTTTGCCTAACGCATGACATGTTATCTTTATACTTTAACTCCACACACAGCATCTTATTTGCTTCTTTAAATAGATTGTACTATTCTCTTATCAATAATATTATGTTATTTATAATTACATTCAAACACTCTTCTTCTGCGCAATCACACTTTGGTAAGAAATGGACAAGTGAGTTCCTTCTTCTTCATTTCTCTTTTCACTGATACTTAAAAGGTGTCGTGGTTATATCATTTGTCGTTCTTGAGCTGCTCGAACTGTCTGAATTAGTGATTTTCCTTTGTTGTTACATGTCTCTGTCACTGCATCTATTCATCTTCTTCTGGGTCTTCCTATTGGTCTTTTTCCATGCATTCTCCAGAAGAACGCCCTTGATGGTGACTGATAAGGATTCATTCTGACCATGTGTCCAAACCATTTAAGTTGTTGTTGTTCTATATATTCTTGGCAGGATTTAGTTCCTACCATTTTTCTTATGGTTTCATTTGGTATTCTATCTCTTCTTGTGTTGTTTGTTACTTTTCTCAAGCAACGCATCTCACATGCATTGATCTTTCATAAAAGTGAGTTCATTATCAGGTCGTAAAAGCGATTATTAAGAGGTGGCAACCTTCATGTAAAAAACCCAATCATACAATATAGCAGATTTTTGCTTTTATTTACATATTTTACAGATATTACATATATGTTGTCACTTCGTACAACGTGTCAGACTATCTATTTCAAACATCTTCAACAACTGAAAGGACAGAGAAAAAATTATGTAGCTATCAACAAGAATTTTGTATCATAAACTTCTTTTTGTATCATTTTTTTGTTTCATAATTTTTTGTTAGTTGCATTCTATTTTGCTGTGAGGTTGAGCCGAGTTATCACATATGTCTGAGTTGATGCTGTGAGGTTGAGCCGAGTTATCACATAATATGTCTGAGTTGATGCTGTGAGGTTGAGCCGAGTTATCACATAATATGTCTGAGTTGATGCTGTGAGGTTGAGCCGAGTTATCACATAATATGTCTGAGTTGATGCTGTGAGGTTGAGCCGAGTTATCACATAATATGTCTGAGTTGATGCTGTGAGGTTGAGCCGAGTTATCACACAATATGTCTGAGTTGATGCTGTGAGTGAGAATGTGTTATGATTTCATTGTTGTGATTTGATTGTTGTGATATTATTGATGCAATTTTATTGTTGTAATTTCACTGTTGTGATTTCGCTGTTGTGATTTCATTGTTTGTGATACTATTGTTGTAATTTTAATGTTGTAATTTCACTGTTGAAGTTTCATTGTTGTGATATCAGTGTTGTGATTTCATTGTTGTGATTTCATTGTTGTGATTTCATTGTTGTGATTTCATTGTTATGATATCTTTGTTATGATATCCCTGTTGTAATTTAATTCTTGTAATTTTACTGTTGTGATTTCATTGTTGTGATATTATTGTTGTAATTTCATTGTTGTAATTTCATTGATGTAATTTTACTGTTATGATTTCATTGTTTGTGATACTATTGTTGTAATTTTAATGTTGTAATTTCACTGTTGAAGTTTCATTGTTGTGATATCAGTGTTGTGATTTCATTGTTGTGATTTCATTGTTGTGTTTTCATTGCTAATTCAGTCTAATTAACCGACAATTGAGTCGTTGAAAAATGATAGACTAATTAACGGATCGACGTAATTGTGAGTGTTTAATGACTCCATTATTAGTTCAGCCTATGAACGTTGAGTGACACTAACGTACTCAAATGAATGGTTTTGTTGTGTCTCTCTGTCTCTTTAACTATAAAATGTCCTTATTCCCTCAGCGTTTATCCATCCATTCATCCATCTCTCCCTGTCTGTCTCCCTGCTTGCCTATACAAGCAGTCTGTCTGCCTTCTTCCGTCCACCAGCCAGCCAGCCCGCCTGTCTATATATTAATCTATCCAATCTTGCTTTGCCCTTCTTTACCCTTTCATTTAGGTGCTATATTTTGTCAATTTTTTACTTACATTAACTTTCTCTTTATACCTTTATCAGGAGCTCTTGCCATTTTTCCTCTTCCTCTCTCATCACTCTCCATATCTCTCTCCCTCTCTCTCTCTCTCTATCGATTTTCACATTTCTTTGCCTAATCTTATTTCTCTCAAATTCGACTTGTCGTCTTTATTCTTTATCCTAATCCTTTCCATCTTTTTCCCATCTTCCACATTTTCATATTTTTCTATCTGTTCTTTAGTTCCTTTCTCTCACCGTATTTTTTTATACCTCTACACATTCATCTTTCTCTTCGTCTTACAATCCCTCTTCATTCTTTCCTCACATGAACACTTTATCCATTTTCATTCCTTTAGTGAACCACGCCTCCTTTCTCGCTCTCTTCTAACATTTGTCAGCTCCGTTTTCCCCCGTCTTCCTCTTTCTCTCTCTTTCTTTCTCTGTCTCTCTCCTATATCTCTTCTCACACACTTCTATCCTCTCTCGTCTCTATGACGTCACGAGATAACCTCATTGATGACCAGACCCTTTAATTCGATCACGAAAGCGAGGATAACTCGTGCTGATTGATTGTGACCCACTTTCTCAGAGTGCTATGTGAGCATATTAATTTACCTCCCTTGAGATTCCGTTCTCGGCTGATGGACAGATTGAACAAATCCTTAAGATATTAGTTCAAGCAGCAGATTGAGTTGTAGACTGTGTTAACAACAGAGAGAACAATGAAGTTAAAGCTGAAGGACAAAACTATGAGAAACTTTCAGCAGTGGAGCAAAGTTTTTTTTTTGTGTTCTGTTTTTTATTCATTCGTTTCATTCGCTCATGACAGATGCCCTATCACTACGATGTGTACCATGTGATCCACTGCATGTCTTCATCGCGTAAATTGTTTGAGACTGTCTCCAAGATCTTAACGCTTTCTTTGATCTTTCTGTCAGAAAAACAGTTTCAGTCAGCACCTGTTTGTACTTAGGTATGTACACTTTTCTTCTTCTACAGTAAGCACTTTTCTTCTTCTACAGTAAGCACTTTTCTTCTTCTACAGTAAGCACTTTTCTTCTTCTACAGTAAGCACTTTTCTTCTTCTACAGTAAGCACTTTTCTTCTTCTACAGTAAGCACTTTTCTTCTTTTACAGTAAACACTTTTCTTCTTCTACAGTAAACGCTTCTCTTCTTCTACAATAAACACTTTTCTTCTTCTACAATAAACACTTTTCTTCTTCTACAGTAAACACTTTTCTTCTTCTACAGTAAACACTTTTCTTCTTCTACAGTAAACACTTTTCTTCTTCTACAGTAAACACTTTTCTTCTTGTACAGTAAACACTTTTCTTCTTGTACAGTAAACACTTTTCTTCTTGTACAGTAAACACTTTTCTTCTTGTACAGTAAACACTATTCTTCTTGTTCAGTAAACACTTTTCTTCTTCTACAGTAAACACTTTTCTTCCTCTACAGTAAACACTTTTCTTCCTCTACAGTAAACACTTTTCTTCTTCTACAGTAAACACTTTTCCTCTTCTACAGTAAACACTTTTCCTCTTCTACAGTAAACACTTTCCTTCCTCTACGACACATTTATGTCTTTGTCTACAATCCTCTGCGTCTACTCAACGACTTTTTCTATTCACCGTCTGTCCTTAAATATCAGACTTCAGTACATTTATGAGTACTGTGGTTTGCCATCACTTTACGGTCCCTACTTACTCGAAACTCAACATCTCAGGCACAAAATACAACATGAAAATCAACATCTCAGGCACAAAATACAACATGAAAATCGACATCTCAGGCACAAAATACAACATGAAAATCAACATCTCAGGCACAAAATACAACATGAAAATCAACATCTCAGGCACAAAATACAACATGAAAATCAACATCTCAGGCACAAAATACAACATGAAAATCAACATCTCAGGCACAAAATACAACATGAAAATCAACATCTCAGGCACAAAATACAACATGAAAATCAACATCTCAGGCACAAAATACAACATGAAAATCGACATCTCAGGCACAAAATACAACATGAAAATCGACATCTCAGGCACAAAATACAACATGAAAATCAACATCAACAAAACAGAAGTCATGAATGTCGCCAAAAATAAACAGAACATCAACATAACTATAGAAGGCAGACAACTAAAACAAGTAGAGGAATTCAAATACCTAGGAAGTCTAATGACAAACGACAATTCCCAAACAGCAGAGATAGAATCAAGATGCAACAAAGCTTGTCAAATCATCGGACAGTTATCACCACTATTGTCCAACAAGGAAATAACTCTGGAGGCAAAACGAGCACTATACAATACAATCTTCATCCCAACGTTGTGCTACCAATGCCAGACCTGGACTCTAGATGCAAGAACAATAAGAAAAATAACCTCTACAGAGATGAAATGCGTTAGATAAACGACAGGAAACAGTCTGAGAGATAAGATCAGAAATGAGAACTGAGAAAAAAGCTAGGAATAGCCCCCGCCATAGAATATATAAGGAAACAACAGATAAAATGGTTTGGCCACGTGACAAGGCAGAAAGAACAAAACACAACACAACGAGCCTTCAACAAACATTGTGAGAACACCAGACCAAAGGGTCGACCACGAAAAAGATGGATCGATGGAATATTAGAAGCACTAGGAAACATAACAGCAGCAGAGGCGAACAGAAGAGCAAAAGACCGAAAATTATATCTCCCCTCGACGCTGAAAGGCAGATGAGGAAGGAAAGAGGAAGAAGAAGAACTCGACCAGACTAGTTTGTTACCAGACCCTTGAAAGGAAAACACAGTAGGAATGCCATCAATACTGATTCACCGATTAACACAAACAGTAAATTTTGTTTGGCTCACCGCTTTCAGCTCAGATTCTGCTGGGTGTGTCTGAGCCTTTCTTTTTCTCACATAACTTGTTATGATTGTCCTACTAATTTATGTTTGATTGATCCGTTAACTTCATTATGTAATAATTGTTTTGATGACAATCATTATATTTATTTTATTTTCTGTTGTTTAAGCCACAGGCGTAAATCTAATAACCAGAACGATGTTCATATTTAATGTAGGATGTAGGATTATTGTTCAGTCCCCTGTGCATTTATTTATATCTATCGTTTCAACTAGAAATTGAATCTGGCTTGCAAAGTTAATGGGCGATAATAATAGAAAGGGCGCGCACTGGCCATTCTGGTTTTAGCTCAATAACAATGTTCTTAACCCAGGCTATAAGAATAAGCAAATTGAGACACCCATTAAACATTAAGATCAAAGATAAAGAAATAAAACAAGTAGATGAATTCAAGTATTTAGGCACAATGTTCACAGAAGATTGAAAACATTTTCATACCAACTTTGTGCTATGAAAGTCAAACATGGAACTTTTCTAAATCCCATTTTAGAAAGATCAATACATGTGAGATGCGATGCTTGAGGAAAGTAACAAACAACACAAGAAGAGATAGAATACCAAATGAAACCATAAAAAAAATAGTAGTAACTAAACCCTGCCAAAAATATATAGAACAACACAACTTAAATTGGTTTGGTCATCTGGTCAGAATGAATCCTCACCAATCACCATCAAGGCGTTCTTCTCGAGAATGCATGGGAAAGACCAAGAGGAAGACCCAGAAGAAGATTGATAGATGCAGTGACAGAGACATGTAACAACAAAGGAAAATCACTAATTCAGACAGTTCGAGCAGCTCAAGAACGACAAATGATATAAACCACGACACCTTTTAGTATCAGAGAAAAGAAGAAAGAAGAACAATGTTCCTATATCTTGCAAGACAAATGACCATCGCTGTATGTTGTCCCAAATCTAGTCATAGTTATCTGTTTCCTAATTTTACTCCTACCCGACTGTTTGTCTTTGGTCTGCTTCTCTATCCCTCCCACCTCCGTTCCACTACATGATAGTTCTTTTTTCTGTACATATTATTCTATTCTATTCTATTCTATTCTATTCTATTATATTATATTATATTATATTATATTATATTATGTTATGTTTATGTTGTGTTGTGTTTGTTGTGTTTGTTGTGTGTTTTGTTGTTGTGTTATGTTTTGTGTTGTGTTGTGTTGTTGTGTTGTGTTGTGTTGTGTTGTGTTGTGTTGTGTTGTGTTGTGTTGTGTTGGTGTTGTGTTGTGTGGTGTTGTGTTGCGTCGCGTCGCGTCGCGTCGCGTAGCGTCGCGCCGCGTCGCGTCGCGCCGCGCCGCGCCGCGCCGCGCCGCACCGCACCGCACCGCACACACACACACACACACCACACACCACACACACCACACCGCTACTTGTCACGCATTTCCCAAAACTCATCGGTAAATATCTGTTAACGATCACCCCGTGTATGTCCTACACGACATACGACATGCCTCTTACACATGCGTGACAGGTAACAATGGTTCGATTCATTTTCTCCCCTCACCGTGGTGGCCCGGTAGCCCATACGGGGAAATGGATGCATGTCCTACCAATAATATCGCTTGCCTATTATCTTTGAGTTCATGTTCACCTGATTGCACCTCTCAGTTATTACTAACTGCATCTTCATCTTACATTTCGCCCGTTAAGTTAGTGTGGATGTGTTGTGTCGTTAATTTACGGCAGAGAGTCGCGATATCTGCACCTCTAGGCCCGACACACCGTCTTCGGCATGGGTAAAGTTCACTACACTATATTTCACGCCATATTATACGGCACTTGGCGTGACTAAGATTACTCTACTTTTTATTTTTACGAAACATAGCAGCAGAAGCAAACAGAAGAGCAAAAGACCGCAAATTATATTTCCCTCGACGATGAATCGGCAAATGAGGAAGGAAGAAAAGTAATCGTTATGATTAGTTATGGTTAGTGGAAGGACCCGGTTCACTGCAAACGAAGTAAAATCCGTAATTGCTCAACCGCCCGTGCCAGTTGATCACCAAATTAAACTTATCTCATTGAAATTTCAAACAAAGAAAGGCAGCTGCAGCACCCATTATAGCCTACAGCACGCGCCAAAAGACATACGACCAAGCGGCACCGAAAGTGAACGCAGCTGAACTGTCCTTCGTCATACGATATCATCATTCATCGTAAGCAATCGGAATATCGAAACACGATCCGGATGAAAAACACAGCTCGCGCAGTGCACAGAGCACTAACTCAGTAGCTTCGGCAGCAAGCTGGACTTGGAATAAGAGGAAACTGCAACAGGGAATACTTTTGAGACCTAGCTTGAATTGTTCATGCCGCGTATCCGCCATATTGACCGAAGTTCACTCATGAAATAATTTTAAATAAACCGATGCGTGCCTTCTTGGAGTTTTGTTTTCTCTCTATAACTGAACATAATTTAGAACATATTTTTCCAGTGTTCCTGATCGTTAGTTAAAACAACAAATATTTACCATCATCAAGTACCAAACTGCTGGCGTAGGCGATCATGTCTATCCACAACTTTCAATCTCGTCCAGTTATTTATCATTTCCGTTGTTGAAAACGGCCAACCATTCTCTTAAACTGTCTGGTATCGTTACTCTTTGCTTCCCTCTATCTCTTCGTCCCTCGATTTGTCCAGTTGTTGCAATATATTCCAGCTGTTCCCTTCTCATTATAAGGCCAAAAAAACGATGATTGTTTCTTCATATATTGAAAATTAACTGTCTTTTTGCTTTGGCCTACTTCAGAACGTTTTCATTACCGTTGAAGCTGTCCTTGGTATTCTCAACATTCTTCTGTAAAACCACATTTCTACAGCTTCCAGTGATTTTCTTGTCTGTTGTCCTATTGTCCATGATTTCATCCATATGTTAAGACTGGCTCTTCATAAATTTTAGAACGCGTTTTCTTGTCAAAAGGGATTGCTCAATATCTTCCTTATTTTTTTGAAAAGCTGCTTTTGCCTGAGCCATTCTGCATCTCACCTCTGTCACAAAAAATATTAGTAAAAGTGTATTGAAAAGAAAAAAAAAATCAGCATGTAAAACAAATCATTAAATAAAAAGTAAATGAAAATGATAACACTATTATTAAATGAGATTATTTTCCTATTCATGTTATATTGTACATTTACTTTATATATTTTCTTCTAATTGTATTTAACTTTGATTTATTAGGTTTTTATTCCTCCATAATATGTAGTAGAGTGTATCTTCATTTGTGTTGTACGTCTGTCCTGCCCCTATATTCTGAAGAAGGCCGCATATAGACCGAAATGTCATTTTGTGTTCCCCTTTCCTGCTCTCTGATCAAAGGGTCCGGTTTGATCCTGAGAAGAGGCTTAATTGTGTTCCCTACTGACACGGCTCCAGTGTTTACCCACCCAGCCTCATGAAATGGTACAGAGATTACTCTGAGAAGCAAAGGCGGCCTGGCGTGATACCGACAACATAACTCAAAAATGTGCCATGGTCGTGGAAAAATATGGTCACTAACACCATATTCCCCATACGCCTAGTAACGGCCTGCGTGATACCGACAACATCACCCAAAAATGTGCCGTGATCATGGAAAAATATGCGCACTAACACCATATTTTCCCCATATGCCTAGTAAGGCGGCCTGGCGTGATACGACAACATCACCCAAAAATGTGCCGTGATCATGGAAAAAATATGCGCACTAACACCATATTTCCCCATATGCCTAGTAAGGCGGCCTGGCGGATACCGACAACATCACCCAAAAATGTGCCGTGATCATGGAAAAATATGCGCACTAACACCATATTCCCCCATATGCCTAGTAAGGCGGCCTGGCGTGATACCGACATCACCCAAAAATGTGCCATGGTCGTGGAAAAATATGGTCACTAACACCATATTCCCCATACGCCTAGTAAGGCGGCCTGGCGTGATACCGACAACATCACCCAAAATGTGCCGTGATCATGGAAAAATATGCGCACTAACAAATATTTCCCCATATGCCTAGTAAGGCGGCCTGGCGTGATACCGACAACTTCACCCAAAAATGTGCCGTGATCATGGAAATATGCGCACTAACACCATATTTCCCCATATGCCTAGTAAGGCGGCCTGGCGTGATACCGACAACATCACCCACAAATGTGCCGTGGTCATGGAAAAATATGCGCACTAACACCATATTTCCCCATATGCCTAGTAAGGCAAGGGCAAGGACCCATCAACTTACTTTACTGAAATCTCCTGTAAAGTAGTCACATCCTGTTTAGACAGGGAATGTTAACACCACCATCACTTGTTCCCGCTACTAGCTTTACCGCAGCTCTGCAATTATTTTCCTGCTCCCTAGTTAATAAAAAAAAAAACTGATTAACATTATTTATTCTTTTATCATCCGCCATATCTGTTTCACTCTAGATTTTGTTACTGCGTTGCTGATTATCGTTGTATTTGGCACGAATCCAACATTCTCCGTGTTCTTGTATAAGTAAAATTGTATTTCTAGCAAAGTGCGCGAGATCCAAGAATCTCGCTCACTTCAGCCCTACAAAACTGAGGGCACATTTGGATATTTAATGTCGAGCTTTGCTATTTTACTGAGTCACTTTATGATGCAAACTAGTGGCGCTGTTTTTTATATGACATATTTGAAGCGCCCTATTTTATTTGATCTCTCAGTATTTATTTTTCTGTTCAAGTTCAGTTTTATTCAAGACTTCTGCATTGATTTATTTTATCGGTCTTGTTCTATTTAACTCACTCTGTATTTTTATAACTGTTTACATTATTATTTTCCCGTGTTTCCTAACTCACTGCCATTTTATACAACACCTTTTTTTATTTTACCTTCCCGTGTTTTTCTATCTCACCGCCATTTAATACAATCCAATTTTATTGTATTTTTTTACGATGCTTCATATGTCACACAGTTTTATTCATCAATCAACATGTGCACACAGTTCTATTCATCAATCAACATGTGCACACAGTTCTATTCATCAATCAATATGTGCACACAGTTCTATTCATCATCAATATGTGCACACAGTTCTATTCATCAATCAATATGTCAACACATCTATTCATCAATCAATATGTCCACATAGTTCTATTCATCAATCAATATGTCAACACAGTTCTATTCATCAATTAATATGTCAACACAGTTCTATTCATCAATCAATATGTCAACACAGTTCTATTCATCAATCAATATGTCAACACGGTTCTATTCATCAATCAATTGTCAACACAGTTCTATTCATTAATCAATATGTGCACACAGTTCTATTCATCAATCAATATTGCACACATTCTATTCATCAATCATATGTCAACACAGTTCTATTCATCAATCAATATGTCCACACAGTTCTATTCATCAATCAATATGTCCACACAGTTCTATTCATCAAACAATATGTCCACACAGTTCTATTCATCAATCAATATGTCCACACGTTCTATTCATCAATCAATATGTCCACACAGTTCTATTCATCAATCAATATGTCCACACAGTTCTATTCATCAATCAATATGTGCACACAGTTCTATTCATCAATCAATATGTCCACACGGTTCTATTCATCAATCAATATGTCCACACAGTTTATTCATCAATCAATATGTGCACACAGTTCTATTCATCAATCAATATGTCACACGGTTCTATTCATCAATCAATATGTCCACACAGTTCTAATCATCAATCAATATGTGCACACAGTTCTATTCATCAATCAATATGTCAACAGGTTCTATTCATCAATCAATATGTGCACACAGTTCTATTCATCAATCAATATGTGCACACAGTTCTATTCATCAATCAATATGTCAACACGGTTCTATTCATCAATCAATATGTCACACAGTTCTAATCATCAATCAATATGTGCACACAGTTCTATTCATCAATCAATATGTCAACACGGTTCTATTCATCAATCAATATGTGCACACAGTTCTATTCATCAATCAATATGTGCACACAGTTCTATTCATCAATCAATATGTGCACACAGTTCTATTCATCAATCAATATGTCCACACAGTTCTATTCATCAAACAATATGTCCACACAGTTCTATTCATCAATCAATATGTCAACACGGTTCTATTCATCAATCAATATGTGCACAAATTTACCAAGAGAGCAGCGTTGGTAACGACCCCGCCCCCCCCCCCCCCCCCCCCCCCCCCCCATAATTGCCTCCGTTGGAGTGTGCAGCAGCATAACCAAGAAAATCACTGATTGTCGACGCATATAAAGTACGGAAAGGAAAGTGAATACTATTCTCTGAGTAAATGATGTCTTTCATTTGATCAAATAATTGATCAATTTTCAAATTAAGAAACGAGGTAAATCAATTTTTACAGGAAGAAAAAAATAGATATCTGTTAATTTTTGATGCCACGAAATCTTTGATGTTATCAAAACAGTCTATATATAACTACATCGCAGATTATTCAATGATGAAGGAGTACTTTTAATCAGAAGCTTCATTCGAACGTTATGCTATAATAGCTATTTTTGGAAACTCGACTCTAGAAAAAGTAATGCGATAAGTACCACATATATATATATAAATATATGAAGATAAATAAGTTAAATATCAATGCCGGATTATGTGAGTCAGTTTACGAGACACAGCTAAGTAAAGAACCAAGAAGATAATTATGAGTCATTCTGGAAGTGAGTATACAATAATATACTAAATTAAATTATTTGGCAACGTGACAAGTAAATATACAAAAATAAACTAAATTTAATGATTGGACTACGTGACAAGTGTGTATATAAAATATATTAAGACGAGACAGACGGAAACAGAGACATTGGACGGTTTAAGATTATTATTTTTTTTTTGGTAGGAAAATTAACAACAAAATTGATAACAACAGTTGAAATAATAAGTTGTGGAGAGACATGATCACCTACGCCAGCAAGCAGATACGCTACATGATGATGCTGATGACAGATATGATGAATGCTATACGACATCTCTGGAATGAACAGAAGATAATAAAACAGAAGGTAATATATATATTTATAGCTATACCAACCTACACTACTCTCATTTTTGATAAATGAAGCACAAAAAAGGCAACACCGTGTAGCGAAACAGAGAACAGTTCCAGACAGACTCAAGAAGGTCGGGGTGCCCATCTTGTGAGCTCCGTGAGTTGGGGTAATCTAAGACAAGTAATTCAAGTTAGCAGAGAACTGGAATCGATTATCACTAGATTCAAGATCCAAGTTAAGTCAGAACATCCCTACAGAGACAGGGTAGAATTAACAGCATCGATACTTTCCAGCCACGAGAATGGCGGGAAGAGATTCTTCTTTTACCTCTTTCCTTCCTTATCTGCCTTTCAGCATCGAGGGGAGATATAATTTGCGGTCTTTTGCTCTTCTGTTCGCCTCTGCTGCTGTTATGTTTCTTAGTGCTTCTAATATTCCATTGACCCATCTTTTTCGTGGTCGACCCTTGGGTCTGGTGTTCGCACAACGTTTGTTGAAGGCTCGTTGTGTTGTGTTTTCATATTTCTACCTTGTCACGTGGCCAAACATTTTATCGGAAGAGATTACAAGTAATACATTTGTTTGCTCTTTCTCTTTTATATTAATAATCACAATTCGAAATAAGAGCTGCATATCATATATTTGATTTCTAATTGACTTATCAACTAGTATCTCACGTAACTTATGAAGTCTCACGGAAAAAGGAAATATAGTTCGTTAATAAATCCGTGAAAACAGTATTCTACAATTTTATAGAATTTTTTGAAGAATTGCTGTGAATTTTTGCATGCAGTCTTAAATTTTCACCACCTTAAGTTTTTCTATTTTTATGCCAAAGGTGGCCTGGATTTTGCACAAATAGTTTTTTTTGTAATATAATTTCAGGAAAATTGCAAAACGTGTTGTCATAAACATGTGATTATTTTATCCGAAAATAATTTCAATTTTTTAAATTGCTAATATCAGAGGTGTTTCCTTAGCACATTAATAAGAGCGAAAATTCTCTATCATTTCACATACGATTTTATCTCGTAAACACAGCTATAAGTACGCATGGGAGAAACACTGGAGAATAATAAACCGCTGTTTATAGTGGAGCAAGTGGTAGGAGTGTCACCAACAAAAATGTATAAATGACATACGCACCTCATTCCGTGGGTCAAGGCGTAGGTTATCACCAACACAAAAATACATATGACGCACCTCATTCCGTTAGTCAAGTGGCAGGAGTCTCACCAACAAAAATGTACATATGACATACGCAACCCATTCCGTGAGTCAAGTGGTAAGAGTCACCAACAAAAATGTACAATGACATACGCACCCCATTCCGTGAGTGAAGTGGTAGGAGTGTCAACAAACAAAAATGTACAATGACATACGCACCCCATTCCGTGAGTCAAGTGGTAGGAGTGTCAACAACAAAAATGTACATATGACATACGCACCCAATTCCAATCCAACGACTCTAAGAGGTTAACAACTGTTTTCGGTTGCAATCCATCCTGAAACATTAACTCTGCTTCTTCCAGGAGCACATGTCAACTTTGAGAAGCCATCGTATTAATTCCTTAATATCACGTATTTTAAAATTGTGTTCTGTGCAGTCTCTTGCCCTTTGACTGTATAGCCCATACAAGCTCGATTGGGTTTAAGGTGCAAATGGTAAGATAGGAGGCGAATGGAAGCGTGACTATGCACTGCAATGGTTTTGTCACTCTAATACACTGTTGTCTTCTTCGTTTTCTCACAAACTTCCATCTACTTTGATTTAAATTGGTTGTCGTGAACGGAGATGTGCCTCGTAATGATTTCATCTTTTGTGCTTCACAAATTAGAAACCGTGTCCTTCGACGCAACAACATCATGATGCATTATACATACCAGGCAGGATGGTCTTAACAAGGCAGAGAGGAGATTGTTCTCTATCCAGTCCCTGAAAATGTGTCCAATCATTTCTGTTTGGTAGACTCTTTCGTCTGTAGACTGGTTGGAAAATAAGTTGCGCGTCATTGACAAGCCAATTCTCTGAACGTCAGTAAGTGCGTCCGTTTTTTCTCCTGTTATTTTCTCTGTCAAATGTTTGCCGTTCTTGTCCATAGGTATGGTGAGCATTCAAACACAAAATGCATTTCAAAAGTGAAACATTTAAATATATAACAAGCTGGAGAATTGAGTTTATAAGAACTAGTATGTGTTCCGACTCAACCAATTTTAGAGCAAGAATAGCAATGATATTAGATATAGATATAGCCCCGATCTATAACAAACTGTAATTTTTAACACGCTGTAGACTAGATATATATTACAAGCTGTTATTTTCAATTATTATTAAATGTTCCCTTAAAATTAATGACTTAACAATGTGATATTGATCAGTTCAACAAACATAAAAAGGATACTGTTGAAATACTCTTTAAAATATTTCATTCATCGATTTCTTGGTCTAATAATCATCCCAGGAACCATAAATCTGACTGATTTGTCCCGTAAGTTAAATAATATAATGTTCATGCCTCTGTTGTTATTCTGCCGGGGTTTAGGTAACCAGTTTTAAGCCACGCTCCCAGTCTCTGGTCTAGTTCCAAGTGACCTCACAAACAGTGGTTCTCAAATCGTTCATCCCTTGCACAATGTGATAGTTTGCAAAACTGCTGAGTCCATAGCAATAGAACCTTCAACTGTAAAATAAAGTCGAGTTTATTTAGCGGAGTTTCTAACATCGAAGAAAATCAACTAATATTATTTTTGTCTGTCTATCCTTACTTCCGTCTCTCTGTCTGTCTAGTTAATATATATGTCTGTCAGTTTCTCTGTCTGCTTGTTACTCTGCTTGCGTGTATATATGTTCATCCGTCTTGTTCTCTGGTTGTCTGTTTGTCTATCTTTTATTGTTCATACGCCCACATCTTTCACTATGTTTATGTCATCCATTAAATGATTGAGGTCACTGGGATACATGATTAAGGTCTGTCCATCTTTCTCAATGTTTATATCATCCATTAAATGATTGAGGTCACTGGGATACATGATTAAGGTCTGTCCATCTTTCTCAATGTTTATATCATCCATTAAATGATTGAGGTCACTGGGATACATGATTAAGGCCTGTCCATCTTTCTCTGGTTCTCCAATCAGGTCTGAGAATCAACGAAACTAAAACCTTTCCATTCTATGATGTCATTTCCTGCCTTTTCTTTTTTACTTTTTCTGTTCCATTTCCTTCCAACACTGATCTTCATGTATGGGACAGGAACAAATATCAAATTATTATTATATTACATAATATGTGGGCCCGCGAGTAGAACTGAGAAAATAAAAATGCAAAAAGCAGCTAAACCTGTAGAGAGACGAGACAAATTATACTGTTTAGGCAAAAGGCCTTAATCAGATACAGGGAAACAATACTATACTTCTTTTTCTGTGATCATGGTTCATTCAGACTAGGATTCCGGACTCTCTTTTTCTTCTGTGGTCATGGCTCATTCAGACTAGGATTCCGGACTCTCTTATTCTTCTTTTTTCTTCTGTGATCATGGTTCATTCAGACTAGGATTCCGGACTCTCTTAATCTTCTTTTCCTTCTGTGATCATGGTTCATTCAGACTACGATTCCGGAATCTCTTATTCTTCTTTTCCTTCTGTGATCAAGGCTCATGCAGACTAGGATTCCGGACTCTCTTATTCTTCTTTTCCTTCTGTGATCATGGTTCATTCAGACTACGATTCCGGACTCTCTTATTCTTCTTTTCCTTCTGTGATCAAGGCTCATGCAGACTAGGATTCCGGACTCTCTTATTCTTCTTTTCCTTCTGTGATCATGGTTCATTCAGACTACGATTCCGGACTCTCTTATTCTTCTTTTCCTTCTGTGGTTAGGGCTCTTTCAGACTAGGATTCCGGACTCTCTTATTCTTCTTTTCTTCTGGGATCATGGTTCATTCAGACTAGGATTCCGGACTCTCTTATTCTTCTTTTCCTTCTTTGATCAGGGCTCATGCAGACTAGGATTCCGGACTCTCTTATTCTTCTTTTTTCTTCTGGGATCATGGTTCATTCAGACTAGGATTCCGGACTCTCTTATTCTTCTTTTCCTTCTTTGATCAGGGCTCATGCAGACTAGGATTCCGGACTCTCTTAATCTTCTTTTTTCTTCTGGGATCATTGTTCATTCATACTAAGATTCCGGACTCCCTTATTCTTCTTTTCCTTCTGTGATCATGGCTTATTCAGACTAGGATTCCGGACTCTCTTAATCTTCTTTTACTTCTGGAATCATTGTTCATTCAGACTAGGATTCCGGACTCTCTTATTCTCTTCTTTTCCTTCTGGGATCATTGTTCATTCAGACTACGATTCCGGACTCTCTTATTCTTCTTTTCCTTCTGGGATCATTGTTCATTCAGACTACGATTCCAGACTCTCTTATTCCTCTTTTTTTCTTCTGTGATCATGGCTTATTCAGACTAGGATTCCGGACTCTCTTATTCCTCTTTTCCTTCTGTGATCATGGCTTATTCAGACTAGGATTCCGGACTCTCTTATTCTTCTTTTTTCTTCTGGGATCATGGTTCATTCAGACTAGGATTCTGGACTCTCTTATTCTTCTTCTGGGATCATGGCTTATTCAGACTAGGATTCCGGACTCTCTTATTGTTCTTCTGTGATCATGGCTTATTCAGAGTAGGATTCCGTACTCTCTTATTGTTCTTCTGTGATCATGGCTTATTCAGACTAGGATTCCGGACTCTCTTATTCTTCTTTTTTCCTCTGTGATCATGGCACATTCAGACTAGGACTCCGGACTCTCCTAAGAAGGCAGCTGTCTGTTTCTGTAATTCGGTTGCCTTGTAGAGTTTCTCTTCCATTGAGGACAGTGTGGGTCACATTGCCCATCTCGGGCCTGGTAACTTGGGGCAATCTTGTAGAACGTGTATTTTTTCATCTCGTCCAGGTATTGTGGCATTGGTTGGTAGTTCCTATTTTGAGTTTAGTGACCATGTGGTTTCTCATTCAGTTATAGCCAGTGCGCAGACTAAAAAAACTATCTTTACGTCACATAGTACCATTGCTGGTGTGTGCGCAGACGAAGTATGATATCTTGATCCCTCCGAGATAGTAGGAGGTATCCGTCTCTCTCATTATACTTTGGGTGTTCCTGTTTTCATTTTTCATGGTACTGACCTTTGATGGTGGAATTGGCTTCGTCGTAGCTGATCAGATGGTTCTCTTGTGGTAATTTCCCTCCCTTATTAGCTAGTTTGCCTGCACGTTCGTTTCCGTATAAATTGCAGTGTGATGGTATCCACTGTATGACCACTCTCTGGAAGTTAATGGACAATTGGACTAGTGTTGTTCTCAAGTAATCTAGCCCGCCTCTTCCTGTGGGTTTTTAGAGCTGTTAGAATTGATAGTGCGTCGGTCAGTTTCTTGTGCACGTAATTTTTGTAATAGCCAGTTTTTCAGGATCTTTGGGGGCTTCAGTTTCTGCTTTATAGTTGTTTGAGAATTTCACATAAGCTACTGATTATGTAATCTCTTCCAGGTTATTCAGCCTCAAGAACACACCTCCTCCAGTTCTGGTGGCGCTTGTGTTAGAGCCATCCGTGTGTATGTGAGACCAGGAGTCTTGTGGATAGTTGTTGTCTATTGTTTTTCTCCTGTAGGCTTTCTCTGTGTGTCTGTTTGGGGGCCTATTTGTATGATTTTCAGTATTTCTTCTTTAAGTTCTGGTATTTTATATTTTCCATGGGGAGTCATACTGGATATGCGTGTGGGTTTTGGCATTGTTTGGGACAGTATTGGAAGTTCTCAAACAACTATACAGGAAAAACTGAAGCCATCAAAGATGCTGCAAAACTGATTAATCAACACAACAAAAGAAAACGACCACAAGAAAGTGACCGAAGCTAGTTTGTCTGCGTATTAGTTTCCTTGTATATTACAGTGTGATGGTATTCACTGGATGACCAGTCTTATAGTAATTGCACAATTGGTTTAAGGTTGTTTTCAGATCATGTAGCTTGTTCTTCCTATGATTTTTCAGAGCTGTTCGTTGTCATTTCTTTGGAGATTACCGTGGTGTTGCATCGATTTCGTCTTTCATTTCCGAATCCAGAAACAGTAACAGACCTACAACCTTTGGAAGATAGACGAAAACTAAAGTAATGCAAGAAGTGGAGAAATGCAAAAGACTCCCTAACCACCCCACGCACCAAAGAATAAATACTAATACAAAAAGAAACATAAAAAAGATAACTTATTTCAGAATGGCGAGGTGAGAATTGGACTCGTGTGGTCCAAATGACCAGAAGAGGTAGAGTGAACAAGACAAATGTGCCTTTATGGCACATGATAAATAGTCTATGTGGCAGGTAGGATCTCAAAAAAAGAATAAGTGTCCCCCGAGGAGGAGTAAAAGGAGGAGTTCTATATAGAGAATGAGAAAACAGAGGAGGCAAGGGAGACGAAGAGCAATGAGACAATAAAGATAATGAGAGAAGGAATAAAGACATTTACGCCCGTCCGCTGCCGCGGCCCGAAAGGGGAGTAAAGAGCTATGGCTCTCTGTTCCCTGTGGCGCTCTGTTCCCTGTGGCGCTCTGTTCCCTGCCAGGCATGTTCGTAAGAGGCGGTTAATGAGGGGTTGGGCGTGGGACTGGCTATCCGGTACTATAAAAAAAAAATAAGCCAAAAATATTTCACAAACATGGACAAGTCTCATCCGGGTTGCCGAATAACCTTTTGTCTGCCAGGAAATCTTCCAGAATTTGAACCTGAAAGGTACGTACCTTAAATGAGCAGGGAGAAGCTGCACAAGTAGCAGCAGAAATGACTGGCGTTGGATAAGACACACACTGCGGAAGCCAACTGAGAGTATTACACAACAGGCCCTTTTTGGAACCCCCAAGGAATAAGACAAGGAGGAAGACCAAGATATTCTTGGAGAAGACAGATGGAAGCAGAGATGAAGATGATAGGAAAGACATGGATTGATCTTAAAAGAATGGCAAGAAACAGAACGGTTTGAAAAAGTGTTTGTTTGAAGACATATGCTCCACAGGAAGCTGAAAAGGTAGATGAAGAAGACAGGAGAGAGTGAAAGAGGAGGCCAGTGTACAACATCAAACGCGATTTGGCACTCCGATATGCTCCCATTTGAGATCTCCATAAGTTTATACCTCTCCGGACTTCCAGATTACTGGCATCGTCTATTGCTCCTCCTATACCCACAGTCGGGTCGCATCAAAGAACCGACTCGTATACTGTTTTGGCACTCTCCATCCTAGAGGGTTAAACTCTTTGTCACTCTACATTTAATCACTGGCCTTCTCTTCCACTCTCTCATGTGTCTTATCTTAATTCCTCGCCGCATTATTCGTATCGTCACTCCTGCTGCTCTTCCTCTTTGCCGCCTCTGTTTTATCTTTTCCCTTCTCCCCTTTTCGACCCCTCCTTTCACCCATCCTCAGGGATCCCGTGATCCTTTTTTGCTGTTGGGTTCCTTTTTGGCCCTCAAGATCCGATCTGTCCCGCTAACTATTGACCATGTGACGAACAGTCACAATTGTCCTGCTCACTGTTCCTCTTTCGGTCATTCGGACTTCACGAGACCAGCGCCTCTCTCATCACGCTATGCTAAAATAAGTACTCATCCTTCATGTATGTTTGTTGTAGCAGAATTTATTTTCTTGTATCTGATGAAGTCTGTTGAGAAAACGTCGTAGATTTTCGTCTTTTTTTTTTTTTGTTGCGTTTGACAGCTGTCACCTCTAGCGAAATCCCTAGAGACTAGGAACTTAATTGTGCATGTTAATCATTTTTCGTTTTTCCCTGGTAGCCGTGTGCACAGGTTGTCCCTCGCTGCACAGGCTCCGTCTTCGGAGGTATATTTTTTTCCGTCGATAAGTAAAAAGTAAAGTGCCCCCGTCACGCCAAGTGGCGTTTAGGGAATATGGTGTTAGTGACCATAAATTTTACAGACCCTCGGCACATGATTTTTGGGGTAATGTGGTCGGTATTACACCCGTGCTGATTTACTTTCCCAGAAAAAAATCCGGTACCCATTAAAGGCTGGGTGAACCGGAAGCCGTCGATTGCGATCGAACACTACCTCTTGTCCTTTGTAGTCCACTAACCACTGAGCTATCCCGGCTCCCTTTCCGTCGATAAGTAAGTTGTATTTCAAGCCGAACCTCGCTTCTGAGACCAGCGGTGGTTGCGGCATAAAGAAATCAAAAAAAAGTCCCAAATGATGCAGCCTGCATTTGAACTCACAACCTCTGTTTCTCGAGATCTGAGTCTTCAATCGAAAACAACCAGTACCCGTCTGTGTAAATGTGTGTCTGCTTAATATCGTTGTATGTGTATTTTCTCTGTATGTAGAATCAATGCAAATACACAGCAGTTATGTTATGGTCATCATCACTGCACTTCGAAGGTGCTCTCATTTTCTCCAAGAAGAACCATGGCCATATCCACGAACTTCATTTGAGCAACTCCTTGTCAGCAACTCCTTTTCCTTGTCAAAAAGCAACTCCTTTTCCTTGTCAGCAACTCCTTTTCAAAAATCTTTTTCAGCAATTCCTTTACTGCAACCCCTTTTCAGCATCTCCTTTTCAACAAATCATTTTTCAGCAATCCCTCACTGCAACTCCTTTCCAGAAAATCCTTTCCAGCAACTCCATTTCAGTACACCATTTGATCAACTCCTTTTCAGCCACTTCATTTAAGCAACACCTTTTCATCAATACCTTTTTAGCAACTCCATTTCAGCAACACCATTTGATCAACTCCTTTCCATCAACTCCATTTCACCAACACTATTTGATCAACTCCTTTCCAGCAACTCCCTTCCAGCAACTACGTTTCAGCAACACCATTTGATCAACTCCTTTCCAGCAACTCCATTTCAGCAACTCCATTTCAGCAACACCATTTGATCAACTCCTTTCCAGCAACTCCATTTGACCAACTCCTTTCCAGCAACTCCATTTCAGCAACACCATTTGATCAACTCCTTTCCAGCAACTCCGTTTCAGCAACACCATTTGATCAACTCCTTTCCAACAACTCCATTTAAGCAGATCTCTAACCAATTTATCCTGGGGCAACTCATTTTGACTTTAGACTGCCAAGGTTTCTTTAACGTGCACAGAGCGGACATGAACCTCCATCTTTCGCCTTTATCCCAGACGATCATGCATCGAAGTTTACTACACGAAAACCGGGAGCAGGGCAAAGTCTAAAAAATATCATGAATTCAAAAAGAAGCATGTTTATTGTCATTTAACGGGATCAGATACTGTGACCTTTTTGTCTAGAGGCTGGCTTATTACCTCTAGACCATCTAGACCCGTGTGTCCACCAGTGTGTCTTTAATCAAATCGCCCTAGTCAAACTTATCTTCACTGCATATAAAGTTATTAGAAACACTTCCAGCTCGTTCATTTTTTGTTTTCTTCGCTACCAGATTCCAACAACTAGTCCACACAATGTGGCGTCTGAATTCTTTCACTTTTATTTCTTATTGGATTCTCACAGAAACCGGATAGCCATTCTGCCCAAACGAATAGGAATCGATAAGGAAAAGCAAATAATGGCATAATGAAGTCGGACTGTTGGGCCTTATCATGGCTTCGATGTAAACTGGACACGTCGCAAAAAGCGCCAATTTTTATGGTCAAAGGCAGAGAAGGGTTTTCGCACTCCCAGCAATCACATCGATTTTATTCAAAGTTGTGTCCGACCTGATAACCTATTTCTATTCATACTGCTCTATTATTCCACCGCCTAAATCAGACGTTGTATCTGGAAGTAGCCACAGAAGCAGACCGTAGATCATCGTAAGACAAGTATAGAACGAAAAAAGAGAGTTCCTACTGGCTTTAGTAAGGACAGATTTCGTATGCCTCAGACACTTGAATTGACCGGGAGAATATTTGACAAACATGACTCAGACGAGTGCGTTCATGCTGTATTTGAATTCTGGGAAATGCATGCTTGTAGAAACAAAGTTGAACGCATTCGAAAATAAATGTCTAAGGAAAATACTTGGTATAGGGTGGAACGAATTCAAAACAAGCGAGGAAATTAGAGAAATCGCCAATCAACCACTAATATCTTCAGTAATAAAGAAAAGACGATGGTCATATGTTGGACATGTGATGAGAAGAGATAATAACCGAATAGCAAAGCAAGCCCTCATGTTGGAAACAACAGGTAAGAGGAAAAGAGAAAGACCCAGAGAGACACTGAGAACATTGATGAGAGAGGCAAGAGCATCAGGAATCGGCTCTCTCAATGAGATAGAGCTGATTTTACAGAACAGAGACAAATGGCGAGATTTGATAAAAGATCTTTACAAGGATTGAAAACTGATAGAATAAAAATCTGGATAAGAGAGTATCTAGGTCTTCCTATTGGCCGGCTACGGCTCGAAAGGTCAATAGATGGATGGATGGATGGATGGATGGATGAGATGGATTGGGATGGATTTGGATGGAGATGGATTGGATTGGATTCGGATGGAGATGGATTGGATTGAGATGTAGATGGATTGGATTGGTTTGAGATGGGATGGGATGGGATTGGATTGGATTGGATTGAGATGGGATTGGATTGGGATGGGATGGGTTCGATGGTATGGATGGACGGACGGATGCTGGTAATCATAACGAAGGCAATCTGATTGCATACTTTGAGCGTGTAGTGTCAGGGAGGAAGGCTGAGAAAGGAATGGACATTTTGTATACTTCATATTGTTGGCCCGAGTGTGAAAGAATTAAGTAATTATTTGGAAAGCCGCTGACTTAAACTAGAAGAGGCTTGTTAAGGAATAGACAGGTAATTGTGGTACTGCGGTAAGATTGGTGAGCTGGGAGCGAGTTGAGGATAGTGTATTGTGACAGCTTCACATTGGGAAAGAACACAACTTTGACATTTCGGCGTGCCTGCAGCCTTTCACGAAAAACAAAACACAAAAAAAAACAGTGTGATCAACACACAAGAGAAATTTAATAGATTTATTTTTTAACAACATTACATGAATTAACTAAAACTAGTGAAAATAAGGAACTAAAATATAACCTAGCTGCGCCTGGAGTCCGCTTTTCCCTTTGAGCGCGAAACGAAGGAATAGTACTAGTCATGTGACAAGAGGAAAAAAAGAAGGGTAATTAAAGAAAATCCGCCTCTTTATTGTGTATATATATATATATATTGTATATATATATATATATATATATATATATATATATATATATATATATGGGAGCCACGATAGCTCAGTGGTTAGTGAACTGGACTACCACGGACAAGGGGTAGGGTTCGATCCCAACCGACGGCTTCCGGGTTCACCCAGCCTTAAATGGGTACCGGATTTTTTTCTGGGAAAGTAAAAAGCACGGGCGTAATACTGACCACATTACCCCAAAAATCATGTGTTGAAGGTCTGTAAAATATAGGATCACTAACACCATATTTCCCTAAACGCCACTTGGCGTGACTGGGGTACTTTACTTTACTTACTTATATATATATATATATATATATATATATATATATATATATATATATAATATAAAAATATATGTATATAATATTGAAGAGGCGACATTAAAGATATAAATACCCTTTTCGTCTTCAGATATATATATATATTTTTTTATATTGTTTATATATATCTCGTATAATATACCATGTTTGACAATACATAATAACAGGTCAGGCTCGCTGATCACAAGGTTTACCATCCTTTTTCATTCCTTCTCTTCTAAGTCCTGTCTTAGCACAGTCTCAAATGTTTTATTCCGTTCCTTACGTGCTTAATGTGCATCACTTAGATGTATCGTAATATCTTTCAGAGATGAAGATATCTCTATATCGTAGCTGCCGACAACCGTGTTTTAGCTCACCATATATATTGCCTAGGAATGCGTTTATATCGTTGGACATGGCCATCTTAGCCTTCGACTTGTCATCGACGGTCTAGCACGGCAGGACAGTTATTGCGTTATTTTTCTTGCCATTTGATGTGCATTATTTTGCGGAGACATCGCATTCATTTAGTCTCGTGGTAGTATGTTGTCTACCAATAGTTGTGCTAAGCACACATGTTCATATATTAGGAAGTCAGGTCGTGTTGTTCGCTGTGAGTCCACAAGGTTTACCATCGACAGTTTTTCATGAGTCTTTCTCTGTCTAAGTAAATTTCTGTACTGCACTAGTCTCAAATAAATTGTTTGATTCACCTTGATTTAGTACATGCTGTCCATGATGTGACAGTGATCATGCTTGCCAGGTTGTTGATCAGCACTGTAGGTTCACTATGAGCGACTAGGGCTGGTCAGCAAGTCTTTAAGTAGAAATTTGCAGATTTCTCTATATGTGTAGTTTAGGTCCTACTCCATGTATACGTCGTTTTCCGGGTTTTAGCTCGCCATATAGTTTTCTTCCTTTACAGAACCACAGTCTGAAGTTTTTTCTTCTATCAACATCCGTTGGATCTATGCCCCAGCCATCTTAGTGTGCTTGTTTTAGTAAGTCCAGGGCACATGGTCCTTACGTTCCATGTGCCAAGTTTAAACATTGGTGCTTTCTTCCTCATTTCACTTTGCCTACTCTGCCTGGCACAGGATATGGAGATAGTGCTTTACCCAGTCGCACTATCCCCCTCTCGACTTCGTTTCAAGGATTTCCGAAGGAGGGACAAAGTCCATACGTTCGGAATTGAAAGAAGGTGCAGGGGATGCCAGAAAGACGATTAACGCCGTCCACTGCCTTAGGGTCCCTCCCTCCGGATTTTTACTCTGGGTGTACTCCCATAACCTTCGATTCTAACTAGAAACTAGTCCACAAGGTAGTGGAGGGTTTTGTGGTCGAAGTTTCGACAACATAGTAATGATATATATGGGGCCGTTTCGTCTTGTCAGACGGTCTAGTAGAGGCTATTGTTTTTTTTTTTTTTTTTTTTGAGGTTTTGTTTTTTGTGGAACAGCTTCTCTCGTGGCTAATTCTACCAATGTTTGACAAACACACACGGCCACAGAATGAACAAGTCAGTCCCACTGGTCCACAGGGTTTTCCATCATTTTTCATGAGTATTTTCTCTTCTAAGTTTTGCCTTAGCACAGTCTCAAATGATGTTATACCGTTCCTCATACATGCTCTCCATGATGTGCGATCACTTGCCAGATGTTCCCAGTCATATTGACATATGGAGATGATTTACACATATCTCTATATCGTAGTTTAGGTCTGCCGATTTGTCTTTTTCTGTGTGATAGTTCGTCATTTAGTATCTGCCTGGGGATGCGCCGTTCTTCCATTCGCTGGATATGCCCCAGCCATCATAGCCTTCGAAATCTGAGCATCGGCATGATTGTTGGGGTCTTAGCACGTTGCAGGACAGCTAAGTTGGTTATTTTATCCTGCCATTAATATATTAAAATAAGGCTCGACAATATAGTGATGACAGCTAAGTTGGTTATTTTATCCTGCCATTAATATATTAAAATAAGGCTCGACAATATAGTGATGATCGCCTACAGAGATAAATCAACTGAAAATGTGAATTGAAAATTTTAAACAAACAACTTGTTGAGTCATATGTTGTTGTTGCGTTCGCCAGCTTTCATCTCTGACGAAGTCCCTAGAGACTAGGAACTGAATGTTGCGCGTTAATCCATCTTTCCCTGGCATCCGTGTGCACAGGGGTCCCTCGCCGCACAGGCAGATAACTCAGTCTTCGGAGGTACTCATATTTTTTCCGTCGATAAGTAACTGATGTTTCAAGCCGGGTCTCGCTGCTGAGACCAGGCGTGATTGCCGCAGAGATAAATCATAAATAAAAACATCAACCGGTGTAACCGAGATTTGAACCTACAACTTCTCTGTCTCGAGGCCGGCATCTTGCCTTTTCATGTATAGCCTTCAATGGTTCCTGCCACATATCCACCATATACTCCGAAGTTCACGTCCTCCTGAAAATGATGATCGTCATATTTTTTAAAAAATGTATAGCGCTTGATGATGTTAGGCCATCGTTGTTGACTCCAATTCCGAACATATAAACACACAGTTAGTCGTCAGATTATAGGAAATATGGCTACTGTTTTTATTCAAATCAATCTTGGAAAGGGGAAGAACAGAAAATAAAGATACATGCATGCTTATAGAAAAGGACGGGGAGTTAATTTATTTGAGTAAGAAGAAATCTGCGTGACCCCACTCTGAAACGACACAAGTCCAAGCACGGATGGATACATATTTTAGATAAATCAGACTGAAGATCAGACTATGAAAGGCGTACTAGAAAACCAGTCTAGACTCTGAGAGTAGAAAAGATTACAGACAAGAGATAGTCTCGGTTTCGAGAAGTAGATAAATCAAGGTTATTGTTAGTCATAGATTAGAGTGGCATCATCCATAAAACACAGATCTCCTTTTAGATCAGCCTATGTAGCAGAAGAGTAGACTGTCAAAACTGACATAATGATATACCTTGTATACAGCACAAAGCGAGCGAATTTGAGAACTGTAACTCGGTGCTACTCAAACTGTATTTTACTAACGGCACTAACATTGGAACGCAAGCAGCGTGAAGAGTCGAGATCTTTAGAATTATCACAGACACTTAATATTCCAATAAGGAGGTAGACAGAGCTTTAGCCTGGGAGCCCCGGGATTAGGCATAGCGTGACGGACGGGTTAAGTGAGTTAAATGAACACAAAATACACAATCGAGATTATAAAATTGTTACATTTACTTTGTCCAGGCAACAAAAATTATATTATTAGCACATTACTTTATCATACCCATTTTGTTTTTCTTCTTTGTGACTTATCTCCATGTATACTATTCTATGTTCATGCTGACATCATGCGTATGTCTGTATGCATATTAACAAGAAAATCAATATTATTTTTTTTCAACCCCACATTTGCGTAAACAATTAAACACATGGCTCACTACAGGAAGTGATTACCTGGTGGAAGCTGTTTCTTTTTAAAAAAAATTGTCGTACTTCTTTCCTTCCTCATTTGCTTTTCAGCGTCGAGGGGAGATATTATTTGTAGTTTTTAGTTTTTCTCTTCTGCTTACCTATGCTTCTGTTATGTTTCCTAGTGCTTCTAATATTCCGTCAATCTATTTTTCTCGTGGTCGGCCCTTTTGTGTGATAGTTTCGTCTTAGTTTTCTCACGAGTCATATCTTTCGACTGGGAACTGCTACTAATTCTTTGATGATACAGAGTTGCTATATTTTCAGAATTATTACACATAGATCACAACTACGACGTACTAACAATGTCTCGACATGGATTGATGTAGTCAATAATCACAGATTATGCATTTTTGCTTATACAACTCTATTTGATCATCGTTTGTATAAGTGAAGTATGGTCATGACATTTAGTTAACCTTTGAGCTTTAAAATAATGCTAACATGCGACATCTCTCTCAATAAACTTAACCAGCCCTCTAAATTATTTATCAACCTAATTTCTGGACATGTGACGGTCAAGTCAAGTTTACATCTATTCACCCACCTTTCCAAAAATAGCTAAATTTGTTCATTCCCCAAACCTTGCTACTGTTTTTCTGTGTCTGCGTTATAATTGTGCTGCTATCACCCACTTATTTTTGGTAACTACACAAATATCCACCTCAAGCTATTTCTCTATCTCCCATTATGTGATCTGTTCTACACTAGTCTATATACAATTACATTTTGTTTTATTTTTATGTGATTTATTTGAGAATGAAATATGTTATCTCTTACCGTCTGTCGTAAGTTTTTTTTTCATTCGCCAGCTTTGACCTGTGACGAAGTTCCTAGACACAAGGAACTGAATTTTGCGCGTTAATCCATTTTTCCCTGGCAGCCGTGTGCACAGTGGTCTCTCACCGCACAGGCAGATAACTCCGTCTTCGGGGGAACTCATATTTTTTCCGTCGGTGAGTAATTGACGTTCCGAGCCGGGCCTCGCTGCTGATACTAGGGGTGATTGCCGCAGAGAGAAATCATAGATACAATTCCCAACTGGTACAGCCAGGATTTGAACCCACAACCACTCTGTCCCGAGTCCAACCAGTCCCCCAAGTCGTAAGTTAAGGTTGATGCGATATGCTTAGTTATTTGGCAAATTCAGTGTTACAAGGGCTTCTACAGGCTTTGCCGACAAGACAACCTCGATGAAGAAGCCATAAACAAGATTCAACACCGTACAACATGCTTTCTGAAATCGGATTTAAAGGTTTCCAATAGCGCAATGTTCAGAAAGCAAATCATGTTCTCACAACGCTGAAAGCGACTACTCACTAAGTACCTGGAACGATAACAGTACCTGTTCTCTGTCTAAGTGTTACCAGGAGAACGTTCTTGAGTGAGCTGTGTGAACACTTCCTGGATATGTCATTGATAAATTAATAGCGGTACATCGTACGGCTTTGTTAATCTCAAGCGCAGCTATCTAGTTTTTCTGTTTCACGATTCTATTTATGTAACTAACGCTACCCATTGGTATTATGTCACTCTTTAAGGTTCTCTCTAGAGTTGAACACTGCACTCCAGGCTTTGACAAAGTCACATTTTAAAAGACTGATTCAACTTTCCCAAAAAAGAATTCATCTGAAAGCGGCTTACATTTTCACAACGCCGAAGCGACTTTCAGCTCTTGAAACGATAAGCTCCATGAACATTTTTCTAAGTGACCACCAGCGAACAATGCTCAATTAGCTCGGATTTTTACCGAGTTAGTATCACGTGTACTCTGGATGCAATAGATAGTGAGAGATGCATCGTTCAATTTTGTTAAAACCTCGAGCTCTATCACTGTCGTCTATTATCGTAAATCTCAAGCTCACAGATTGCCTAGGATTTCTGTTTCACGATTCTGTTTATGTGGCTAAAGATACCGCTGATGTTATAACACTCTCTATGACTCTGTCTAGATTGAAAACCGCACATCGAGCTTGGGCAAAGTCTATCTTAAGGAAAAGACTTCTTTAAGATTCCCGGCAATAATTTCTTCAGAAAGTAATTTACATCTGGACAGAAAACGAGTTCCTGCTCATTACGTGAAACGATGAGTTCCCTGAGATGTTGCTATGTGACAGCTAACAATCATGAATGTGCTAGAGTTTACCTAATTAGTACCAAGTGCAATCTCAATGCAACAGTTAGTGCTACATCGTAAAGAAGCCGCAAAAACCTCAAGCTCAATCATAGCTTAGGATATGTTCGACACGATGATCAATGGATGCCGACTTTAATTCCAGGAAACCTTAGTTAAGCAGTACGTTGAGGATGAAGGACAGTGCTCAGATATTTGTCAAAGTCAGAATTCGAAATTGACTTCTTTAAGCTTACCGACAATGCAGCCTCGATGAAGATGTCTAACAGCATAATCTTTGGAAAGCAAATCACATCCTCAAACGCTGAAAGCGAATACTCGCTAAACACTTGGATCTCTGACATTTCCTGTTCTGTGTCTAAGTGACTACCAGCGAACAATCTTGAATGAGCCGGGGAAAAGTTTCAGCGGTTAATGAAGCTCACAGCTTGTCTGGGCTTTCTTTGTTTCACGATTCTGTTTATGTCACTAAATATAAGTTGGCGTAATAGCACTCTCTATGGTTCTGTCTAGATTGATCACCGCACATACAGCTTTGGCAAAGTCAGTCTTAAGGAAAAGACTTTTTTAAGCTATCAGACAACGATTTCTTCGGAAAGCGAGTTACATCTTCTCAACGCTGTAGCGACTTTGCGCTCGAAACGATGATTTCCCTGAGGTTGTTGCTAAGTGACTACCAGGACACATTCTTGAATGTGCTAGTGTTGACCATGTGTGCATGCAGCAGGTAGTTAGAGATACTTTCTTCAATTCTGCAAAAGCCTCGAGCTCATTCACACGCTGAATATGTTGGTCACGAAGATCCGTTGACGCTGAATTTAATTCAAGGAAGTCTTAAGTACATTGAGATCAAAGCAATGTGCTTTGGTATTTGGCAGAGTCAGCGTTCGAAATTAACTTCTTCAAGTTTGCCGACAACGGAACCTCGACTGTACACCGAGATTATGAATATTGTACTGCAGGCTTTCACAAAATCAGACTTCAAGATTTCCAACATCGCAATCTTCGGAAAGCAAATCACATCTCCACAACGCTGAAAGCGACTACTCGCTAAGAACCCGGAACGATTACAGTCCTTGTTCTGTAACATGACTACCAGCGAACAGTCTTGAATGAGCCGGGGGAAGTTTCCAGGATTAATCTTCAACAAGTAACGAGTACGTCGTTCATTATAACAAACATCAGGCTCTAGCACAACTTGTCGTTCATTATAACAAACATCAAGGTCTAGCACAACTTGTCGTTCATTATAACAAACATCAAGGTCTAGCACAACTTGTCGTTCATTATAACAAACATCAGGCTCTAGCACAACTTGTCGTTCATTATAACAAACATCAAGCTCTAGCACAACTTGCTTATATTGCTTGTGTGAGCTTGATTTGATCAAAAAGTTATAATTAAAAAACAACGCGATGTGGTCACAAAATAGTCACATCACAGCAGCCTTGTCGATTTATTTGACATATGCAACATCACTTACCAAGAAACCACAAGTTAATAGCTAACAAGATGTGTTACTACTGTAGTTATACGGTTTCTCATTGCCATTACTATTTAAGCAGAATTAGCATAACAAGCACATCAGTTGTCAGGAGCCAGGTAGTGTTTTATCAATGCTAACATTTAGGAAGATAACGTTATATTTTTAACAGCAACCTATCATCGATGTCATTATATTTTTCATAGTAACAACCGCCATCTCACTTGAGGATTTGATAAATTCCCGACTCTGAAAAGCAGCTTCGAGATTTGGTGAACTTAAACATAGAGCATCGGTCAACACAACACTAACATTCTGACCAAGAGGAACTAATTTAACACAGCTGTGTGCATGGTACACTTTTATATGGATCAGAAACTTGGACTATCTATGTCGGGAAAGATAACAGGTTGCATAGTTGTTATGTGCGGTGCCTTTGCAAGCTAATGAACATGAAACAACGTGATGATATATACGATCAGATGTGATGCATGGAAGGGGTGGGGAATACATTACTCAAACAATTCCTAGTACTTCTTTCGTTCCTTGACAACCTATTGATGCAAAGATAAAATAGTGTTTGATAAGTAAGTCATATCAGATCCCACCCATGACTACCCTAGGTTACTGGAGTTATGCTCACGGTGCTCTAATATATATATAACCATTGTATGGTGATGTAAGTAACATGCAGGAAGATATTGGGTGGTAACCTAGGTGAGTTATGGTAGTCCAAAGAAATAAGGTTAAATACAAAAATAGAAATTTTCAACTCAAATGTTAAGTCAGTCCTATTTTATGGCTCAGTTTGTGACAAAAATACAGGGATATGCCCAAACAATGACTCAGTTTGTGACAAAACCACAGGGACATGCCCAAACAATGACTCAGTTTGTGACAAAACTACAGGGACATGCCCAAACAACGACTCAGTTTGTGACAAAACTACAGGGACATGCCCAAACAATGACTCAGTTTGTGACAAAACTGAAGGGACATGCCCAAACAATGACTCAGTTTGTGACAAAACTACAGGGACATGCCCAAACAATGACTCAGTTTGTGACAAAACTACAGGGACATGCCCAAACAATGACTCAGTTTGTGACAAAACTACAGGGACATGCCCAAACAATGACAGTTGTCAGCACGAATATTTCGGACCCCAGTGTCAGTACTTGGATCTCGTTTACAAATACGCCCAAAAAACGGAACCTACTCGCCTGTTTGATAACAACGACACCACATGTAATCCGGACACATATTCTACATCAGTTGAGGCAACTCTCAATCAATCTTTGTCGTTCTCCTGGTTTAGGATTTATGTGAATGACTTAATAGATCTGGACAGTTTCACGGTAAAACTATATGGTTCTGCCTCATGTGACAATGAATCAAGGTTTGTTGTTAGTTCGCACGAGATTCATGTCTTTTGCTCTGGCGCTGGTCTGATCAACAAGTTACGGATTGAAGGGGCGATAGTTGCAAATACCTGCTCCATCTACATTGGCGGGGGTCGGAATGTGGCTCTCAAACAGAACACAAACCAGACCGACACAGAGGCTGCAGTTAATGGCAAAACAAAGACCAATCTCTATGACAATGACTGCACACACACACACACAACTGAGAAGTGGAACCAATTCTGTTTACTGGTATCTGAACTATTCCACGTCCCGGAAGACTCACACCATTCGAATTTATCATCGAGCTAGCACTATGATTCGGGTAAAGAATGCCACTCTACAGGCTTTCTCTGACAGTGGCGGTGTAGTGTTCCAGTATAATGATATATCATACCCAAACATTTCTGTGAACACTATTGTAGTCACCACACAAGCGACAATGGCACACATTAAGATTGAGTTCTCATCGACCATTTCGCAGGCTGACAGTGCACTGACGGTGAGTGAGGTGCAAACATTTACAGACACCTATTGTCTGGACGGGCATTCTTGGTCGTTTTGTGCAGTATGTAGTGGGTGCTGCAAAGGATACAACGTCATCATCCGTACGTGTCACGGCAACTGTTTACATGGGATCTATGGACACGACTGCTCCGGGTCTTGTCTTAGTGTCTGTTCTTTATGTGAGGAAAAATCCGGAAAAGGCCTACAATGTAAACGTCCTGGCTACACCTGTATTGACACTTGTCCCGATGGTAATTTTGACCTACAGTGCGAACAGACGTGTTCTGATGGCTGTGACATCATATGTAACCCGGAAAGTGCAGACTGTACGTGCAAGGGAACGTTCTACAGGTCAGACTGCACTCTCAAATGTCCGGACAACTATTTCAACGACACCTGTGAACAGTCAACCGGGAACTATGCATGCAAGGGAACGTTCTACGGGTCAGACTGCTCTCTCAGATCTCCGGACAACTGTTTGAACGAAACCTGTGAACAGTTAATCGGGGCCTGAGTCTCGTATGTCGATGATTCCCACGTTAAGAAGAGTGCTACAACAAACCCAAGCATATGGATACCTTAATGTGTTTCTGTGGACATGGTTCATTTCTTGGTGTTTTTTTGTGAAGCCATGGCTCATATCTTGATGTGTTTCTGTGCTAGCCATGGCTCATATCTTAGCTTGTGTGTGCGTGTGTGCTTGCCATGGCTAATATCTTGGTGTGTGTCATGTTAGTCATATCTCATATCTTGGTGTGAGAGATGAGCCATGACTAGCACAGAAACACATTAAGATGAGTCATTCTTTACATTACCCGAATGTAAATAAGGTGCCATCTTGGTGCGTCCCATGACGTCATTCTATCCATCATCTCTTGGTGTGTGTCATGTTAGTCATATCTCATGTCTTGGTGTGTCCGTGTTAATCATGTCTCATATCTTTATGTGCGTCTGAGTTTAGTAATATCTCATAACTTAGTGTGTATCTGTGTTAGTCATGTGTCATATCTTTGTGTGTGCATGTCTGGGTTAGGGATATCTCACATCTTTGTGTGCATGTTTATGTTAGTAATATCTCATATCTTTGTGTGTGCATGTCTGTGTTTGACACATCTCATATCCTTGTGTGTGCATGGCTATGTAAGTCATATCTCATATCTTTGTGTGTGCACGCCTATGTTAGTCATATCTTATATCTTTGTGTGTATGTCTATGTTAGGTATGTGTCATATCTTTATGTGCATTTCTATGTTATTTATGTCTTATATCTTGATGTGTGTCGGTGTTAGTCATGTCTCGTATTCGCTGTGTACATGTCTGTGTTATTCACATCTCATACCTTTATGTGTGCATGTCTGTGTTAGTCACCTCTAGTGACTCGGGCAGATGGTGCTCGTAAACCCGGGAGGGCAGACCATCTAAGGGCAGAATCCCCCTACAGAAAAGACAATCTGCTGCCTTGCAGGAAGATTGGGGACAATCAAAGGCTAAGGAAAGTAAACCTGAATAAAATGCTGGCTGAAATCGGATGCACTGGGCCACTGGCGCAAAACACAGTGCAACGTATTAACGGGTGTTCAGTCAGAATGGATCTGGCAGACTCTAAATGTGATGTTCTGTCTGTGGGGGCGATCAACACACTTAACCTGACAGCTGACTTCATGTGGGAGTCTGGAATCCTACTCTGATTGAGTCCTGATCGCAGAGAGAGAGAGAGAGAGAGAGATTTTATGGCTGTGAAACATGGAGAACAACAAATTGACAATCATGTAGATACAGGCTTTCATTAATGGATGCTTACGCAGAATAAAAGAATGGAAATGACAGGACAAAATTTCTAACTTAGAATTATGGAAATGTACCAGTCAAATACCAGTGGATAAAGAGATACAACGAAGACGACGGCGCTGGATAGGACACACACTGCGGAAGCCAACTGAGAGTATTACACAACGGGCCTTTTTTGGAATCCCCAGGGGAAAAGACAAAGAGGAAGACCAAGAGATTCTAATAGAAGACAGACAGAAGATGATGTGGAAGACATGGAATGATCTTAAAAGAATGGCAAGAAACAGAATGACTTGGAAAGTGTTTGTTGAAGACCTATGCTCCACATAAGAAGCTAAAATGTAGAACAACCTAGGTGAGTTTCACTATTGTTGGCTCTTGTACTGGAATTAAGAAGGAGATCAGATAGACAGAGAGAGAGAAAGAGAGACAAGGACAAAGAGAAAAACATGAATGTTGTAAGAGAGGCATGGAAAGTAATATGAGAGGGAAGAAGATAAAAGGGAGATGTCAGAAGAAAGTAATCCATAATAGATAGAACCAGTGGAAGACGTACCAGAAGAGAGTGTGAGAGAGATCCAGAGAAGGGAAACACAGGGAAGAGGTTCAGAAAAGGGACGACACAGTTGTCAGAATATACATGAACGCGCTAGAGCCGAAAGCAAAAACGCGCAAACCAAAATTAAAATTCATAATAAAAGAGTTAAAAGGCAGTGGAGATAAAACTGAAATAAAGATGAAGATAGAGAGAGAATGATATATATATATATATATATATATATATATATATATATATATATATATATATATATATATATATATATTACTGCCGATCCATGTTAGATGACAATGTCCTATATTTTTTTTAAATTATCTCCCCCTTACTTGTTAATTACATAAACTACGGATCCTTGTTAGCTCCCCTTAATTAGCTAACACGATTACCTGCCCCTTGGTCATCGAATAGGCCTGGCGCGCCTCAGCTATTTAAGGCACGCTGCTATATATCTTTTGCTAATTTTGGATCGATTTACTAATCTGTTGGACCTTACTATATTACTGATGTTCCTTTTCTCTTTTGCGAAATTCAGCACTTTTGTCTTGTTGATGTTGATTTCCATATTGTATACTGTGTCCATGTAATGAGAAGAGAACAACTGGAATATATTGTAACAACTGAAAAAATTGAGGGACGAAGAGATATAGGGAAGCAAAGAGAGAAAATACCAGACAGCTTAAGAGAATGGCTTGGCAGAAGGTCAACATCAGAAATGATAAAGAACTGTTGAGATCGAAAGTTGTGAAGAGACATGATCACCTTCGCCAGTAGGCCCGGTACTTGATGATGATGATACTGTGTCTGTGCTGTTAAGTCAAATTGAATGCTTTTGTAAGTCTATTTTTCGATGTAATAGATTCTGATCCTATGCAGGTATAAGTTTGTTAAATATGTTCTGTATCCGATAGGTTACTAACTTACATATGCAGTCCGTGTATGTGATAAACAACAGGAAAGATCGTACGCACTCCTGTCTCGCTCTTTTTCTAACTTCGAAGTTGTGTAAATCAATATCTATCTATCTATTGTCCTTTCGAGCCGAAGACGGCACATAGGGCAGAACCACAATCTCAAAAACAGAAACCTTGCGTGCCAAAATGGCACATATTGCAGAGATCACTGCTTCTAAAATCTATGGCTGTTTCCATAACAATACTTTTTACAATGACAGCTTGTCAAGCCATCGATCAACCTCCTTAGTCGCCTCTTACGACATGCCTGGAAGGTCACAGTATCACTATTCTTTACTTTCCTCATAATGAGGCCCCGGTAACACACATGAGAAATCAATATAGTTGTACTTATATTTTAAAAGAAACACTGTATAAAAACAACCGTAAATCAGTATATGCATTTTTAAAATTTACCTTCCTGGCATTATTTAAAATGATTGACTTCATCCTAAATCCTGCGTGTACAGCACCAGGCAGACTTATCTATTGTGGTGGGAAGGAGAGGGATGACAGACATCGATTATGTCCCCGGGGGCATGCTTTAAGATGTGGTTTGATATGAAAGTGTACATCAATCAAATAGAAGAAATATATGTCTAGAGAAACCAATTTAAATGCCTCACCATTTTGATACATCTTGTTTTATGGTTTGGCCACCGAGACATGACGTAAGAGGCGATTAAGGAAGTTGGGGTCAAGGTTTTCTCCGTTGCTATGGAGTTCGTGCATCTGAGTCGGAGCTATCTTGAGTGCTTTCACTAGAATATGGCGAGCGTGATTCATAATGGGGGGCGTGCTAAAGAGTGCGTATGAGCACTATGAAGTTAGTTGTCCGTTAAATAATTAAGAAGATTTGTTAACTAAACTAGGCCTACATGCATGTTGTTTAGACATATCTGATTATGGCCACGATTCAACCACATAAAATTTGGTTCAGTCCCGAATTACCGAATCCCAAAGTCGATCCCAATAAAATTCACGTCTTCTATTTGTCTATTTTTTTTTTCTACTTTCCAGTTCCAACTCCATTCTAGGCTGCATTTAACTCCAACTTGACAATTGCATGTAACATTGTGAAGAGCCATTGTAAGGCAGTTTTGAAACTTCTTAAGTTTCCTTAATTATGTCTTGTCACATAAATGTACATTCTCGCTTAACGCTATTGTAATTACAACCCATCATTGATTTGTAAAGAATTAAGAAATACTTCCCCATCAGACATTCAAGTGGAAACCATCTGGTAAAAGAAAACAAGGTAGACCAATGGAATCGAAATACGGAACAAATACTACAGAAATCTCAACTATGGAACTAAGAAACAGGACCTACAAGAACTAGTAGAAATTCGTCAATTGTGAACAACTGTGAAATCCGCCCTATGTGTCGTCTTCGGTCCGAGCCAATACAGAATGACAAATTACTGCCAAGTTTACTTTTTTATTATATATATATAAGGAATGTTGAATCAGACGGTAATAGGTCGGTTGCGATAAGCACCAATATAAAATATAGAAAATATTTTATACTATGTGAAAACGTGAGTAGAGCTGTAGAGAATAATGTAAAATAAACACATAATGGTATTAAGCAGTTAAAAGTAATAGACAGAGAAGACAAACTTTGACGTGTCCTTAAAAAGTCTTTATCATGTACAAAACAAAAAATTTGCAAAGATCCAAAACAATAAAAAAATTCAACGCGAAAGTCAACACACATTTTTAATTGAAGGGGGAAGAAGAGTTGGAGAGGCAAACAAAAAATAACGCAGGGAGGAATAAAGATAGAACACAGAAATGAATGGAAGAGGAGTCCAGTGATTAAAGAAAAGAGTGAACAGAATTTAAATATCTGCGATGGAGTGTCAGAAACGGGCTATGGGTCGGTTCTCCAAAGCCAACGGACTGTCAGTATCAGAGAAACAAGAGACGATACTGGTAACCCGGAAGTCCTCAAGAGGACGGGCTGAAGATCTGAAATGGGAGGAGTCAGGAGTGCCGGAGTTAGGTTTGACGTTATACTGGTATTCACGGACCCTCTCTCCTAAACATCAGCCTATTTGGTTTATACGTCTTTAGACAGCGTTAGCAGATGGCAGCCTTTATTAGTTTATAAGATATACAAGGTAGACCTAACTGAATATCAAAAGGGCATTTCAGAAACAGGAGCTGGCGATTCTTCAGTACTAAAGGGGACGTACGACAGGATCTATTGTAGCGTGAGGGTCGTGCTCCTCAGGTTCTAGACATAATTACGAAGACAGCACCTAACTAAAATAAAACCTCATTCTATTCTCTGTTTATTGATATTTAATAATCTAAACCCACATAATCGTATTGACCTCCTCAACGGCTTTCATTACGGCTGATCCAGAGCCCTTCTATACAGAAACTCACTGAAGCTTCTCACTGTTCCTTTTAAAACCCCTTTGAGAATCCTTGTACAAAATCACGCCAACACAGCGATTCTCCACCTTGTATCATTATTATTCCCCTGAGAATTGCTTATCTCAGCTATATCAACTCACTAGCTCTCTTCACTACTTTCAGAATCCCAGTTCATGTGTCACGAACTTCTTCAACATGTTCCTGCTTTTCTATCTCCTACATAAAACACGAGAACCCTACAATCACTGCAAAGATAACACCACACAGTATCATTCTGACGAGCGATAACACGATTTCCCCATAACACAATGACGCTTCGCAATTGTTAAGCTAACACAAACTCGTGACAGTGAAACTGCTTTGTAACTATTCTGTCGCACAGCAGGGATCATCAGTTATTTATCATTAGTGATGCAGGATTGTATCAGCTTTTTTTTTTTTAATTCTGTTTATTTCGCTTGACTGAAGTCTGTCAAAGACAAAGTAGATAATTTTAAAAAATATGTCCGGTCTGCTGAACATTTTTAGGATTGTTAAAACTGTCCTTAGTTACAGCAACGTCTACTTTTGTTAAGTTGCGGAATATTGTTCTCAACTGTGGAGCGTGTACGCGCAGAACAGCGGGAGATCCAAGGAACTAAAATCTGTCCTCAAAATACGTTGATCGAGTGCTTCAATCATGATAGTATCAAAATGTGTGTGTGTGTGTGTGCGCGCGCACATGCGATTATTGAGGAAAGTGGAGAGCCGGCAGTGTGATATCAGATCCATGCGGACGGACACCTCCTGATATACCCCCGAGATGAGGTAACTGCCGTATTGTCAGTGTGGCTGTTTAGTGTCTTGTGTGTTTTACACAATTTTACACAATAAATCATTCAATTCATTAACACCTACATCGAAGTCATAACTGTAGCCTACATTGAGAAAGGGGAGCCGCGATAGCTCAGTGGTTAGTGAACTGGACTACAAAGGACAAGAGGTAGGGTTCGATCCCAACCAACGGCTACCGGTTCACCCAGCCTTTAATGGGTACCGAATTTTTTTCTGGGAAAGTAAAGCGGCACGGGCGTAAAAACGACCACATTACCCCAAAAATCATGTGCCGAGGATCTGTAAAATCTATGGTCATTAACACCATATTCCCTATACGCCACATGGCATGACGGGAGTACTTTACTTTGTTTTTTTTTTTACATTGAGAAAGCAACTAAATATTTTTGCCCATTAATGCATAACATACTAGTTGAAGTGTTTATTTGATGTTTTGGTTTATATTTAATTATGTGTTGTATGTAATAATGAATATCAATAATATGGATAAAGAATTCCCATTAATAAGTAAATGTATTTTTAATGGAAAGGGGGTGGGGGTGGGGGGGGGGTTGTTAGGGAAGTCTTACTGCCCAATTCCAGATAACGGATGTCGTCGTAAGCAGGGGTTTTCAAACTTTAATGAGTCTTCGATGGAAAGGAAACAAAAAGAAAGGTTTTGTAGCAGAGGCTGAGAATCGAAACTGTGCTTTCAAAATAGAAGTGGAAAGATGACCCTGTTATAGAAATACAAGATGTCACAACGCGGTCTTTACCTTGTGTGTGTGTGTGTGCGTGCGTGTGCGCATGCGCCTGTGTGTGGGCGCGTGCCCGCGTGCGCGTGCGCGTGCGTGTTTCGATTGATTTGTTGGTCAGGCTGGAGTAGAAAATTTGGAAATATAATATATTCGTACTTGAGCCGTTTTTGAATGAAATAAACGATTTCGTTGATACAGACGATGAATAGATGCAGTGACAGAGACATGTAACAACAAAGGAAAATCACTAATTCAGACAATTCGAGCAGCTCAAGAACAACAAATGATATAAACCACGACACCTTCTAGGTATCAGTGAAAAGAGAATAGAAGAAGAAGAAGTTGATACAAACTATATAAAGTATTTTTGTCAATATAAAATATCATTTCAGTTCTGAGTTTTGTTTATTTCAAATTCTACCAATTATATTGAAAGCCACGGTACCAAGAGATATAAATTAAGAAAATGATTTGAAAAATATTTTTTTTAAAATAAATTGTATATTCTTTGTTACTAGTGAGTTATGGCTAGTTTTCTTTCACAGTATGTTCAGCAATAAAAACAAAAATTTATTGATTGGTTTTGATTTTTGTGTCAATTTGTCCTTTTAATCAGACTTAAGCACAAACTCATTATTCACTTTATACCGTACATTTAATATTCGTCTCATGATATCAAATCGATGACGACAAAGAGAGAAAATACTGGATAGCTTGGTGTCGTGGCATGGAAAACAGTCAACAACAGAACTGATACGATGCACTATGGATAGAAGATTGTGGCCGGACATGATCGCCAACGCTAACCTGTATGGCACATGATGATGATGATGATGATATCACATCTTTGTGACCACCAGTACGATCTCATTAACTAACTGATACCTCGTAGATCGCTCCCAAAACGGATGTTCATCTATTTCCTCATATTTATAAGAAACCAAGAAGACTTCTAAAGAAACTAAAACTCTGTCTCTAATTTATTCTCGTCTTGTTTAGCATATATGAACAAGTTACGTACACAACTACATAATGTACATTGAAATATTTGTAACAGTTTGTGCAATCATCTTATCTAAACTGCGATCTTTTCTAACCTCTTCGAGCTACAAGTTGAAAACCCCTGGCAAATGGTAGTTACGACTTTCTTTGTCGGACACGTTTTGTAAAGAACTGGACAGGACGGTCGACCATACATCTCTATTTTCCTTCTTATCCCGTCTTATCAAAAGATACAATGCGACAAAGTCTGGATTATTTCAGAATAAATGAATTTTAGATTATTTAAAAGTCAAGATAAGATGTATGCCCTGTTCCCTGCACTTTTGTTTTACTCTGTGGATAATAGTGGGTAATTAGATTATTCATTCCTTAAATATATTTAGAATTGTATCGATCTTGCTTGTCTCTATATCTATATGTGTCTGTTTGCGTACCCGCCAATCAGTCAGTCTGCCTGACTAACTGTCCGTCTACCTAACTGCCTGCCTGTCTATCTCCATGTCTGTTTGTCTGTGTCTGTCTGCGTGCCTGCTCTGTCTGTCTCTCTGTTTGTCTGTTAGTCAGGCTATCTGCCTGCCTGCCTGTCTGTCTATTTACCTGACTCCATGACCTTCTATAGTTTAACTGTTGCTGCCTTTGTTCAAATGTCATACTAGCATAACTCACATCTCTCTCTCTCTCTCTCTCTCTCTCTCTCTCTCTCTCTCTCTCTCTCTCTCTCTCGCTCTTTTTATTCCCGTTTGCTTTTTAACTTTATTTGTTCTTACTCTTTTATTCTCTTACGTTTTTTCTCTTTTCTTTTCTTAAAATACCTTATAAGTTTACCTCTTTCTCTGTCTATTTATTTCTGCTCACATTTTTCCCCACCTTCTCTCTTTCTCTTTTAATCATATTGTTTTCTATTTTCTGATCATCTTCACCTATTTACTTTAGTGTCTCTCTCCCTAACCCCGCCCCCTCCCCCTCCCCTTTCTTTTCTTTTAATTCTTGTTGACATTTTCCTCTTTCATTTTTATACATCTTCCTTCCCCATCTCTCCCTCTCACGCTATCTCCTTCTAAATAGATTTCTCCCTGTATCTGTCCTTTCTGCTCCTGTTATTTCGCACGCTTTCTTGCTTTCTTTTTTTCTCTCATTCTCTCGCGTGCTCCCTCCCTACCTCTCTCAATATCATCTTCTGAATAGATGCATTTTTCCACACCTCTCTTGTAGACTGTTTCCCTTATCAAGTTCCTGTCTATCTTTTTAACTCACTCATCCTCTCCAGAATTTCTTCACTCCCAATTCTTCCTCCTGTTTCTCTCCATTCAGACATTTTTTTTTTCATTTTCTGTTTTTTTCTTTTCTGTTGTTCTCAATATTAATTTCCCACTTCTCTTCCGAAAAAGAATTGAAAAATTGTGTTTAAAAATGTCACTTAATCATTACGACACGTTTCTGCTTCTTGTTTCCTGGAATATAACCAATTATCGATTTGAGAAAATGAAATAAATCACATTCCAAGAAGTTTCCACAAATAGTATTCACACATTTTGTATTCTTCATAATTTAGTAACCTTATATTATTTTGTCTCGATGAGAAACTATTTCCATTCTGTTTTTATATTTCAATGAAGCATCTGGTTTATTGAATGATTTAAAGATAAACAAATTAAAGTAGCTTTAATTTATAAGTTTTTACCTGGTAAGCTTTTGTAATGTTAAAGACCAAATTCATGTTATATATTCATTTATTGGGCGTTGTCTCCATACCGATTGTTGCTTCCTTGGAGTGCCATTTATTCACTGGGTATAAGTCTCCACATCGATGGTTGTCTACCATGGAGCGCCATTCATTCATTCGGTGTTGTCTCCACATCGATGGTTGTCTACCATGGAGCGTCATTCATTCATTCGGTGTTGTCTCCACATCGATGGTTGTCTACCATGGAGTGATCTTCATTCATTGGGTGTCGTTTCACATCGATGGTTGTCTACAATGGGGCGCCATTCATTCAATAAGTGTCATCTCCACATCGATGGTTGTCTATCATGGAGTGCCATTCATTCATTGGGTGTCGTCTCACATCGATGGTTGTCTACCATGGAGTGTCATTCATTCATTGGGTGTCGTCTCACATCGATGGTTGTCTATCATGGAGTGCCATTCATTCATTGGGTGTCGTCTCACATCGATGGTTGTCTACCATGGAGTGCCATTCATTCATTGGGTGTCGTCTCACATCGATGGCTGTCTACCATGGAGCGCCATTCATTCATTGGGTGTCGTCTCACATCGATGGTTGTCTACCAAGGAGCGCCATTTTACTATGTGTCTTGTCTATAGCTCGTTTCAAATCACGTGCCCAACTTCAAAACGCTATTACTCAGTAACCGTTTGTTAAAAACTGTTGAAATTTTCCAAATGTTATTAGAATGCAAAAGACCCTTTAAATGTATATTTAACAAATATCTTACAGCTGCAGTTTTCTTAAAGCGGCGAATTTCTTTGATGTTTGTCAAAATTGTAAATTGTGAACCCCTAAATAATAGAAATTACCGTAGTTGCTGGTCTATGATTAATTTTCACTAGGTAAAGGCGTGGCCGTAATGGGGAAATAACTGGATAAGACAAAACAATAGGAGAATTATTGTCTTCTCAGTTCGAGGACGGACGATAATATCAAGGTATGTCCAATTTTCATAGTTGTGTGGTCCTGAAAAGGACCGTTTGTTGAACTAATTTAAGATAATATAGGGGCCAACATTGTGAGGGCTATATACTTTCATTCTGAATCAGACGAGTCTAAAAGATTAATAACTGCTTGGGGTTGAACATTCCACAAACCATCTTTTTTCCAATATTCCTCTTCCTGTTTTAAGACGTGGTCTTCACATTTAGCCCAATAATCTTTGTCTATATTTAATAAAGCGAGATTAGCAATAGTCTTTAAATCGCATATTTTGAATGTTGTATTTTCATCTGCCACTTATCCTTTTAATTTTGCCCAGATTAGTTCTATTGGATTTAAATGAGCACGGTAAGGTGGCAGCCTCAAACTTATATGACCGTGCTCTTGGATAATCTTATCTATTTGAAAAATCGCTGTCCTTTGTTTTTGCTTTACTAGAGATAGTAATTCAGGTTTTAAGTACATGTTATTAAATTGTATGTGCTCCATTGTGAGCCATATCTTAATAGCATCTTTTGTACTGGATGACGTCGGGACTTTATATCTTCAAGTGCAACAATGTTGTGGTACGCTGCATTGTCCATTATTAGGCAAGATGGTCGATCTAGTGATGGGAGAACAGAATTTTCAATCCAATGTCTAAATATGTGACCATTCATCTCAGAGTGATAATCCCGATTGTCTATGGATTTTGAAAGAAAAATGAGCTCTGCATTCTGTATTAGTCCATGTTGTCGACTACCTGCATGAGCAATTATCAAGCGCTGTCCTTTGCTGCTAGGTATTAATCTCTTAATATTTCCATCTGATGACTGCCATTCCCTTTGGTTAGTGTGGTGAGCATTGATCCATGTTTCATCCAAGTACACAATATCATAACCTTGCTTGCGCACCTCTTGTACTTCACGTAAGTACTTGCTTCTCATGACTACTATATGTGGCTTCTCACAGATGATGTTTCGTCCATTGGAATACTTTCTGAATGTAAAGCCTGCAGCTCTCACATTCCTCCATAATGTAGACTTTGATATTTCAATACTGTTGTTCTTTTTCAGCAATACTTTTAATTTTCTTATTGTAACAGTTTCATTCATACCCAACATTTTGCGAATTTCACTTCTAATAAGTTCACTGTCGAAATTATCCAACATTTTTGCTCTTCCTTGTGATTTTGTATATTTTGAACATTGACGGTCACGTGCTTGAATCCAGCGATTAAATGACCGTTTAGATAAATCAAAAATGTGTCTTGTCCTATTCTCAGGGTTTTCTAAAGAATGAAATAATCTTCCTCGTTTAGCCTCTTTGCAAAAATAGTCATACATTTTTATTGCGATGTTTTGTAAACTGCAGAATTTCATTGTAAGACTCATGATAAATGTTATCGTTCCACGTCTCCACTTCTGAATGAACGGAAATGGAACACACAATTTCTCGTGTTTTTTACATCAATTTTACTGTGTATGGATTTTTACTCGCTATTTTTAACTTAAAATACTGTAAACATTAAGTTTTGACTACATCAATGGGTCGTTATAAATTTATATAAATCAAATAAGCAACAATAATAACCAAATGTGTTATTTTAATGAAATTAATTCCCTGTTGGGTTCTAATCATTATAACTTTACATGCAAATTTTGAACAACTTACAACAAGCGGTTAAAAAGCTATCGATTTTAAAAGTAGGGCACGAGTTATGAAACAAGCTATAGATGGCGCACATTGTCATACGCTCACCAGTCCACATTTTGATATCAGTCCACTTTATTCTTGGTCTGCCTCTGCTTCGTCTATCTTGTATATTCCTTTCCAAGATAAAATTGAGTAGGGTATTGTGTATCTTTTCATGCCCTCAAAATTTCATTTGTCTTTTTCGAATTGTGTTAAGTAGTTCTATTTTTATTTTCAGTTTTTTTATAACTTCCTTCTTTTTTGTCTTTTTTTTCCCTTCCACTCAATTCCTCCTATGTTTCTACAGATCCACATTTCAAAGGCTTTAATTTTCTGTTCTGTTTTCTTATTTAATGTCAAAGTTTCGGCATCATGCGTGAATGTTCAGTAAATATGACATTTTACAATTTATAGTTTGTTTTGATGTCGTTCACTTTGATGTGAATGTATATTTTTAATGTTAAAATTATATTTTCTTTTTATTATTTATATCTTACAATTTCCATCACTTGTTACATCATGTACAAGATAATTATATTCTTGAAATTGTTATGGGTTCTTTCCATCTACTTTGATATTCTCGTTTATATTTTGTGTGTTTTCTTAGCTAATATTCATAGTTTTATTTTGAATATGTATATCCAAACCATATTCTTTGATTATTGTTTATTTTGTTAATTATGGGGGGGGGGGCCTCGGTAGCCTAGTTGGGAAAACCACCCGACTGGATTACCGACATTCGGACAACCCGTGTTCGATTCCCGCTGGGGGCAGTGTGAATTGTACTCGTGGTTGAAAAAAAAAATTCCCCCCACGGTCGACCCAGCCGTTGGCAGAAATGGGTACCAGGGTATTACCCTGGGAAGGTGAGGAATGTCGCCTCACATCTGAGTTTCGATGTTTGAGGCGACACTATACAGAAATCTCCGAAAATTTATGGATAGGCGACCGAGCACATATGGGTGGAAACTCGCGCGCTAGGACGCCGGTTCAAGTCTCGTACTTTACCTTACCTTATTTTTGTTAACTAGTTGTTGTAGGTCTACTGAAGTCTCTGCCGTTAATACAGTTTCATTAACACATCATAGATTAGTGATTATATATTCATTGATGTTTTGTTCTGGCATTCTCATGATGCCTTTGAAGATCTGCTCATTGTATAAGTTGAATAGACATAGTGATAGTATTATATTTATTTTTTTTTACGTTGCAATTAAACGGATAGATAATTATTTAGCACTTCCTTTTTTATACCTTGTCATGCTTTTTTCACTGGTTACCATCTAATCTAAATATTACATTAGTTTCCCATATGCTTCTCTCTTCTTCTTTCCTTCCTCATTTGCTTTTCATCATTTTAGGGAGATATAATTTGTGGTCTTTTGTTCTTTTGTTCGCCTCTGCTGCTGTTATGCTTCCTAGAGTTTCTAACGTTCCGCCAGTCCATCGTTTTCGTGGGCAGCCCTTGGGTCTGGTGTTCTCGCAACGTTTATTGAAGGCTGGTTGTGTTGTGTTTTTATTTTTTCTGCTTTGTCTGTCACGTAGACGACAAGACTTATCTCTCACACACACATTTAATCTCAGTAGAGGTTATTTTTGTCGCTGGATAGGACACACACTACGGAAGCCAACTGAGAGTATTACACAACAGACCCTTTTTTGGAATCCCCGGAGGAAAAGACAAAGAGGAAGACCAAGAAATTCTTGGAGAAGACAGATAGAAGCAGAGATGAAGATGATGGGGAAGACATGGAATGATCTTAAAAGAATGGCAAGAGACAGAATGACTTGGAAAGTGTTTGTTGAAGACCTATGCTCCACTGGGAGATAAAAAGGTAGAATAAGAAGAAGAGGAGGTTATTTTTGTTTTTCTTCTTACATCTAGGGTCCAGGACTGGCATTGGTAGCACAACTTTGGGATGAGATTGTATTGTATAGTGCCCGTTTTGCCTCTAGAGTTATTTCCTTGTTGAACAATAGTGGTGATAGCTGCCCAATGATTTGACAAACTGCATTGTTGCATATTGAGTCTACTTCTGCTGTTTGTGAATTGTCGTTTGTCACTAGACTTATATACAAGCATACATATGCCACATACAGGCGTACGAATATATATTTTTAGATGAACAATCTGTGTACCTATGTACACATAGTCACTGGACAAGTCAATTATGTTTCTCTGTACAATACAGATAGTTACTGGACAATCAATTTATATATTTCTTTACTCAGATAGCTACATGGCAAATAAGTTTCTGTACATAGATAGTCATTAGACAAGCAAATTATATTTCTCTTTACAAATGGTCATTGGACAAGCAACCTATATTTATGTACGCAGATATTCACTGGGCAAGCAGGTTATATTTCTCTGTACAGATAGTCACTATATAAGCAAGTTATATTTCTCTGTACAGATAGTCACTATATAAGCAAGTTATATTTCTCTGTACAGATAGTCACTAGACAAGCAGGCTATATTTCTCTGCATAGTTAGTCACTATACACGCAGGTTATATTTCTCTGTACAGATAATTATTAACGCACGTTCAGATACCTAGTTTCTCCTCATGGGTTTGTGTTATACTTGAGGTCTAAGACCCTAAATAGTGCATGAAATGAAAGTGTCTAACGACTCATAGGTGACTACTTACATCATGATCAATGAACACTAGTTGGCCAAGATCCTACACCTACCTCCACATGGCCCTGAAAACTGTCTACCCAGTGCAACTAAGTAAAAGGTGGAAAGTCTGGTACCCAAGAAAATTTCATGCAGAAGTCTAATAAGTCGGGGACAATTAATCACAGCTTAGTTTAATTTAGCCCACGGATCATCCTCATTGCACGTCGAACACGTCCACAAGTGCTCAGATGTCCTCCCCAGAATGTCCCTCAGTGTGCGGAGACTGATGACTCCAGTTCTGTTTTGATTTGTTAATCGTCTTTGTTTCCTCTCGCAGCGTACTTTTCTGGCATCCCTGGTTTGATCTGATGATCAAACAGTACAGTCTTAACATGGCTCTCGGTTCATGATCATTGACTGAATCATCAGTGCGCCCTGCGGGCATTCAGAATGTCAGTCCAGTCCATTACACGTCCGCCCTACCGTAACTGCCCCAGCCAGGCTGCCAGCTCGTTCGTTTCTCCTCACACCAGACTGTCCATGAACGAAGATGCAACATAACCCAATCAGACCTGAGTTCTTTAGTGACTCCAACTACTGCCTTCGTGCCCAGCTTTCTTCGATTCTCCTGAACTTACTCATATAATATCTCACTCTTGAGTAACAGATTGTGTTTCTAGCCAGGCCACCACTGTTTTGATTAACGCCATGATCTCCATGGTCAAACTACTGCTAGCTACCGCGAAAGCACCGCTTTCCTCCCTTTCTGTTCTTCCCCTGACCTGGACCATGAAAGCACAGTTTTCTTACCTTTCTGTTCTTCCCCTGACCTGGACCATGAAAGCACAATTTTCCTACCTGTCTGTTCTTCCCCTGACCTGGACCATGAAAGCACAGTTTTCTTACCTTTCTGTTCTTCCCCTGACCTGGACAATGAAAGCACCGCTTTCCTCCTATTCTGTTCTTCCCCTGACCTGGACCATGAAAGCACCGCTTTCCTCCTTTTCTGTTCTTCCCCTGACCTGGAACAAGAAAGCACCGCTTTCCTACCTTTCTGTTCTTCCCCTGACCTGGAACATGAAAGCACCGCTTTCCTACCTTTCTGTTCTTCCCCTGACATGGAACATGAAAGCACAGTTTTCCTACCTTTCTGTTCTTCCCCTGACCTGGACCATGAAAGCACAGTTTTCTTACCTTTCTGTTCTTCCCCTGACCTGGACAATGAAAGCACCGCTTTCCTCCTTTTCTGTTCTTCCCCTGACCTGAACATGAAAGCACCGCTTTCCTACCTTTCTGTTCTTCCCCTGACCTGGACCATGAAAGCACTGCTTTCCTCCCTTTCTGTTCTTCCCCTGACCTGGACCACGAAAGCACCACTTTCCTCCCTTTCTGTTCTTCCCCTGACCTGGACCATGAAAGCACCGCTTTCCTACCTTTCTGTTCTTCCCCTGACCTGGAACATGAAAGCACCGCTTTCCTACCTTTCTGTTCTTCCCCTGACCTGGACCATGAAAGCACTGCTTTCCTCCCTTTCTGTTCTTCCCCTGACCTGGACCACGAAAGCACCGCTTTCCTCCCTTTCTGTTCTTCCCTGACCTGGACCATGAAAGCACCGCTTTCCTCCCTTTCTGTTCTTCCCCTGACCTGGACCATGAAAGCACCGCTTTCCTACCTTTCTGTTCTTCCCCTGACCTGGAACATGAAAGCACAGTTTTCCTACCTTTCTGTTCTTCCCCTGACCTGGACCATGAAAGCACCGCTTTCCTACCTTTCTGTTCTTCCCCTGACCTGGAACATGAAAGCACCACTTTCCTCCCTTTCTGTTCTTCCCCTGACCTGGACCATGAAAGCACCACTTTCCTCCCTTTCTGTTCTTCCCCTGACCTGGACCATGAAAACACCACCAGCTTTGGCTGCGCCGAACAACGGACCCATCGTTGCAAATGACCGCCCCATTCTCATGTGAAAGTTAATAGATCAACGCCTGTGTCTCTATCTCCACGACTACATAATTTTGTTGTCTACATTCTCTGTTCGAAGTGTTGGAAACCGACAAGGACGTCACTCTGCTGTCACCAGTATCCACTCTTCCCCAGGTTCAATGTCCCCAACTAGACAAATCTGTTCAACAATATCCTATGCCCGCAGCGTCCATGATATTCCTCTTTCGAGCCTGTTGCTCTTTCTCCTGCCAATCTCACAGTGTAGTTGTGGTTGTACATCAGCCCTGACTCGAAGTTAAGCACGTGTTCGGGACATTCATTTTGCCTGCGATGGTGGGATATTCAAGGAGATACGTCATCGCCATGCACGGTGTGTCTTTCTTCCATCCATGTATGAGGAGCATGGCCACATTTTATATTCTTTCCTATCTTTCAATCTGTGTGTGGCTAAAAGGTGTAATAGTCAATGCTTACCCAATAACAGAAATCCCACCTTTACTGATGCCAATATGTAAACGGCTACATAGCGCAGTTATATCCATTGATATCCTTTTGATAAGCGCTGAGGGTTGAGAGTAGTAATCATTGATAAATTAAGTACAAGTTACCCAATACGTTTCTTTCATGTTAGTACTTTTGTACAAGAATGGTAAACGCTATGAATAATTCATATTTGTTGCTACTTGTCTCATTTATGTTTAAGATTATTTGTCACGAAGATTAATAATGTCCAATTTCAAGACATCGAGAAGTGAAAGCAATAGATAAATACAAGTAAAATGAGGCAACTAAGTGTACATATCAACAGTTAGTATTAGCATCAAACAGCAGGAACTATCAATGTGCACACAGCTTGGATAATGTGTTGATAACTAAGTACCTATGAGTTTATCTTGAGTGCGATGTCGTGGATTATTTTGATCAGTCATTATTGTATTTCTGTTTATTTTGGTCAGTCATTATTGTATTTTTGTTTATTTTGATCAGTCATTATTGTATTTCTGTTTATTTTGATCAGTCATTATTGTATTTCTGTTTATTTTGCAATAAAGTATTAACTGTGTTAATGTTATTATTTAATTAATATCTTCAGATGGTAGATGTAATGCAGACATGCCGTGAAGAATAGATCAGATAAAGAGAATGTATTCAAATATTTATCAATTTCATTCAATTGAAAATCCCTAGACCGACCTTACGCTAATCTTACGGTGTGTTGTTTGATGTGCGACGGGGATAATCTGCCGACTGTGTGTCTATATATTCGGAATTGGAGTCAACAACAATGGCCTAACATCATCAAGCGCTATACTATTTTTTTTTAAATATGACGATCATCATTTTCAGGAGGACGTGAACTTCGGGGTATATGGTGGATAGGCGGCAGGAACCATTGAAGGCTATGCATGAAAAGTGTTCCTTGTTGCAGTTTCCTCATATTCCAGGTCCATGGGGGACTGGTTGGTTTCGAGGCAAGACGCCGGCCTCGGGACAGAGAGGTTGTAGGTTCAAATCTCGGCTACACCGGTTGGTGTTTTTATTTATGATTTCTCTATGCGGCAACCACCCCTGGTCTCAGCAGCGAGACCCGGCTTGAAACGTCAGTTACTCGTCGACGAAAATAAACATGAGTACCTGCGACGTCGGAGTTATCTGCCTGTGCGGCGAGGGATCCCTGTGCACATGGCTGCCAGGGAAAAATGGATTAACACGCAACATTCAGTTCCTAGACTCTAGGGACTTCGTCGGAGTTGAAAGCTGGCGAACACAACAACAACAACAACAATTTCATTCAATTAATTACATTGTGCGAATATTTTACTCACTTTATTTCGGGATGAATTTTCTTGACCTGTTTTCATATTTTATTAATGCTATCTTTGTTAATTTTAGTGCATATAATTATTATATTTCTTAATTATTCATATCTATTTAGTTATGTTTACATATAATTATTTGCTTTACTTTGCTATTTTCAGTTGCTTATTTTATCTTTTGTTTAGATCGTTATTCTTAATGTAAATATTTGGTCACTCTTATGTTTATCTAGTTTATTCATTGCTACTATGTTTTTTTCTTCATCTTCTATCTTTCATCTCCCTGTGGAGCATAGGTCTTCAACAAACACTTTCCAAGTCGTTCTGTTTCTTGCCATTCTTTTAAGATCATTCCATGTCTTCCCCATCATATTCATCTCTGCTTCTGTCTGTCTTCTTCAAGAACTTATTGGTTTTTGCTCTTTGTCTTTTCACCTGGAGATTCCAAAAAGGGCCTGTTGTGTAATACTCTCAGTTGGCTTCCGCAGTGTGTCCTATCCAGCGCCATCGTCTTCGCTGTATCTCTTTATCCACTGGTATTTGACTGGTACATTTCCATAATTCTATGGTAGTGATTTTGTCCTGCCATTTCCATCCTTTTATTCTGCGTAAGCATCCGTTAATGAAAATCTGTATCTTCATCATTGTCAATTTTGTTGTTCTACGTGTTTCATAGCCATATAATAGGACTGACATTGGAGTTGAACATTTTTATTTTTGTATTTAACCTAATTTCTTTGGACTTCCATATGTTTCCCAGTATTATAATCTTTTACTGTATTATTTTTTCCCCCATTCAGGACTGAATCCAGCCGACAGTTTCCATGGACAAAGTCTACCTGGCCTACAGAGAGTCGTTGCTTAACGCGGCCCCCAGGATGATGGAAGAGCTGGGCATCGAGACAGGGGAGGATTTACTTGGGATGGGGGTCTTCAGGAAGGATGTTGACCTCACTAACGAAGAGAAACAGTATTTGCTCTCGGTAAGTCATCTCTCGATAGCGCAACGGTTAGGGAATTGGGCTGTCAAAGACAAGGGGTCCAGGTTTCGACCCTGATTGACTAGGTTTACCCAGTTTAAGAGTTAAAAAAAAAGGAAAGTAACCCCCCCCCCTCCCGTCACGCCAAGTGGCGTACAGGGAATATGGTGTTAGTGATCATAAATTTTACTGATCTTCGTCACATGATTTTTGGGGTAATGTGGTCGGTATTACGCCCGTGCCGCCTTACTTTCCCAGAAAAAAATCCGGTACCCATTAAAGGTTGGGTGAACCCTACCTCTTGTCTTTTGTAGTCCAGTTCACTAACCACTGAGCTATCACGCCTCCCAGTTTAAGGTACCTGATTTTCCTGCGGAATAAATACGGAACTTGCGCAATACCGACCACATTACTAAAATAATAATAATGTGTCGAAGGACTTTCAAAAGTTAGCTCTTAGCATCATATCAACCAGGTGACGTGACAAGAATGTTACTCTTCTTTTCTATGTTTTTTTCCTTTTCATCTATTTACTTGAAAGTCTTCAACCTGGGCATAAACACAACAAAAAGTACGTCTAACAAAAACTCTGAATAGAAATAGAACTCATAAAAGAAGCCAGGCGGATGTGACGCACTGTGTTATCTTATTGCATCCAAACCAGATTTACCTTGGCAAAGATTCTTGTCAATTCCCACAGCACATCTAATGCAATTACATTTATAAGAGAGACTTGCTCGATTTCGTAAAATCAGGAGTGGATAAAAGATACGCCCAAGAAGGCAAAGATGAAATATCTAAAATTGAGCGTTTAAGAATATTAACGTTGTAGAGTTAATTACTTATTATATCAATATGTCATGAATCCAATCAATATGTCGTGAAAAATACTTTTACTTTTTAATTTTTAATTATGGATCTCACGCCGTTGAACGGAGTATATGTGCCCGTGGTTCAGGACTCTCCTTGGAGGTTCTTAGTATTTCGAGCGTGGATCGGAGCACATGTATCCAGAGTGATGTAATGATGATCATCTCATAGTTAGTCGCTTATCCTAAACATTCTAATGAGAAATCATTATTTGCCTATCATATATGTATTTCATGAGATCAAATTAAGTATTTATCCAAACCATGTTCAGAACAAGTAATTAAGGATAAACAGGACTTGCATGGAGCGACTTTTTCCACAAGAATTCACCGACGCATTTTGGGAAATGCTGTGACAAGTGATGGAGCGGATGAAATGAATTCCCCACTGCAAATCAACTGATTCCATTTATAGAATCATCATTTGCCATTCCGGTTGGCGTAGGCATGTCCTCCCACAATCTTCTATCCACTGTGCATCGTATCAGTTCTGTTGTTGACTGTTTTCCATGCTAAGACATCAAGCTATCCAGTATTTTTCTCTCTTTCTCGTCCGCGATCTCTCTCTCATCTTATTTTGCCAGTTGTAACCAAGTATTCCAACGTTCCTCTTCTCATGATGTGCCCGAAAAATGTTGATTGTTTCTTTCTGATGTTTTTTTATGAGTTCTCTTTTAGTGTTGGCCTCTTTGAGAATTTCCTCATTGGTCTTTTTAGCTGTTTTCTAGGGAACTTTCACCATTCTTCTGTGAAATCCCATCTCTGTGACCTCTAATCGTCTTTTCATTTGTTTGTCTACTGTCCATGATTTGCTTCCATAGGTCAGAATTGGCTCTATATAGCACCTATGAACTCTCTTTCTCACTTCCTTTTGATCTATTGACATAGATCTGTTGCATACGATATTTTTCATTTTCTGAAATGAAATTCTGGCCTGACCTACCTATTCTGCTTTTTATTTCTGTTGTGCATCTTCCGTCTGATGTTATTATTGTGCCCGAGTATTTGACGCGTTGTACTTGTTTCAGATTTGTCCTGTTTATTTTTATGCTGCATGATGGTGATGATTGTTTCTTTGATATGACCATTACTTCTGCTTTCTTACTATTCAGACTTAAACCTTTTTTGTTGCTTTCTTTTAGTGTTTCTTCAGTGTATTGCTAGAATAGAATTGAATAATTATTTACTCATCATATCTATATGTTATGAGTATTATTTAATTATGTATCCTGTCTATATGTCATGAGCATTATTTAATTATTTATCCTATCTATATGTCATGAGAATTATTTAATTATTTATCCTGTCTATATGTCATGCGAATTATTTATCCTGTCTATATGTCAGGAAAATTATTTAATTTCTTATCTTATCAAAGGGAGCCGTAACTTTACTGTGGGTAATGAACTCGACTACTGAGGGCAGACTTTGTGCTCCAACACAATCGACGGCTTCTATAATCACCAAGTCTTAATTTGGTACCTGATTTTTCTAGAAAAGTATGGGTACCTAGCATGATACCGCCCACATCACCCATTTGATGTGTCATTCTTCTCCTTCTTCTTTCCTTCCTTATCTGCCTTTCAGCGTCGAGGGGACATATAATTTGCGGTCTTTTGCTCTTCTGTTCGCCTCTGCTGCTATTATGTTTCCTAGTGCTTCTAATATTCCATCGACCCATCTTTTTCGTGGTCGACCCTTGGGTCTGGTGTTTTCACAACGTTTGTTGAAAGCTCGTTGTGTTGTGTTTTGTTCTTTCTCCCTTTTCACGTGGCCAAACCATTTTATCTGTTGTTTCCTTATATAGTCTATGGCGGGGGCTATTCCTAGCTTTTTTCTCAGTTCTTCATTTCTGATCTTATCTCTCAGACTGTTTCCTGTCATTCGTCTAACACATTTCATCTCTGTAGAGGTTATTTTTCTTATTGTTCTTGCATCTAGGGTCCAGGTCTGACATTGGTAGCACAACGTTGGGATGAAAATTGTAGTCATTCACCATTGCAAAATATGGGCATTACACCATTTATCTCGAACATCTTTAAGATTGAAGTGGATCTTTACCCTCCCACACATATAATCCCTAATCCTCTCTATATTTTATGAGAGTTCTTAATTGTTATGTAGAGCCAGTCTAAACATATGGATGTGAATTGTAGACAAAAATTGGACAACAGGCAAGAAAACCATTGGAGGCTATAGAAATGTGGCTTACAGAAGAATGTTAAGAATACCATGGGCAGGTAAGAAAAGTAATCAAAACGTTCTGAAAGAGGCCAAAGCAAAAAAGAGAGCCAATTGCAAATATTAGAAAGAAACAATCATATTTTTTTTGGCTATGCAATGATAAGGAAACAGCTGGAATATATTGTGACAACTGGGACAAGTGGGGACCAAGAGATAGAGGGAAACAAAAAGGAAAAATACCAGACAGCTTAAGAGAATGGCTTTGGCAGAAGGTCAACAACAGAAATGATAAATAACTGTCGAGATCGAAAGTTGTGGAGAAACATGATCACCTACGCCAGTAGGCCCGATATTTGACGATGATTATGTTATGAGAATTAAATATTCACTTATGCAATCTATATATTATGAGAAGTAATTATATACGATTATTTACTTATCATATCACATATATGCTCGTGAACTTAGTGTCAGCTGCAGTTTCATATTCCGGATCAGCCGTGTAGGAGTGACAGTGATTAGTCATATTTGCAGGATTTATGTACTTTTGTTTATCCATTTGGCTCATTATCTTCCTGCAGCCTCGAAGACGATAATAGCCTGTTATACAAGATTAATGGTAGTTGGTTAGACTTGCCATATTATCTTTAGTCAGGTACCGGACAATCTTCTTTCCTTCCTCATTTGCCTTTCATCGCCAAATGAAGATATAACTTTCAAGCTTTTGCTCCTCTTTTGGCCTCTGCTGCTGCAGTTATTTTTCCAAGTGTTTTTGTTATTCTATGCAATCACTCTATTTCGTCGTATTCCCCTGAGTCGGGTCATCTCGTAACGTTTATTAAAGGCTGTGTGTTGTGTTTTAGACTATTTGTCTTATCATGTGGTTAAGCCATTTTGTCTGTTGTTTCTATGTGTATTTTATGGCGGGAATTATTCCTTGCTATCTTCCCAGTTTGTAATTTCTTATCTTATCTCTCAGGCTATTTTTTGTCACTCGTTTAGCACATGTCATATCCCTTGTAGTTATTTCCCTTATTCTTCTTGAGTCTAGGACCCAGGTCTGTCATTGGAAGCATAAAATTGGGATGTAGATTGTGAATAAGACAGATACGATTTTCGGGCCATGTTAAAACACACAACAGCCTACTAAAAGTAATCCAGGAGGGGAAAATACAAGGTAAAGGAGTCAGAGGCAGACCAAGACTAACATGGATGAGTAACATCAAAAGATGGACAAACCAGCCTATGACAACCTGCACCATCAAAGCAAGAGACAGAGCAGAATGGCGCTCCATGGTAGCCAACCTTCGTTGCGGGAACACAAGAAGCCGTCGGTTGGGATCTACCCTACCTCTTGTCCTTTGTAGTCCAGTTCACTAACCACTGAGCTATTGCGGCTCCCTGGGTTTGGTTCTGAGAGTATAACTCATGTTTTCCCCCTTATTTCTCAGTTATGATAACACAACTAAACAAGATCAGTGTTTGCACTTTGTAGTCACGGCAATGAGACGAGCATTTGGAAACCTGAGTAAGCACGATGCATCGATATATTTCCCTTGCAAACAGCGTATGTTTGTGGTGTACTCGCTAGGGCAGTATTGTGTCATTACACTATCCCTCCAGAGTCCTCACTAGACAAGTTGTGTTTGAATTTAATTTTTTTTACTGGCTTTTGATACATGTATACCGGTCGTGACATAACTTCTAAATACGTTATTTTTTTTTTAGTTCACACAGCTTCGATAAAAGTGTTTGCAATCTCAGGGTGAATGTCAAAAATCTGATTTACAGGGTTATGCTGCTAGATTTATGATTTTCAGCGCAAAAGAGTGATGCATTTCACTCGCTGTAATAAGAGGTAAAATCGTCAATAAGAGAATGGATTTTACGTTGGTTTGTTCTGCGTCGATTCGATTTACGGAAGGGTTCTTTTAACTGTCAGGAATTTGTGTAACTCTGCAAGATATAACAATAATTTATTTGTATATTAACTGTGAGATTGTGTAGTAAGATCTGGAACGTTTCTAGTTTATAATCAAATGTATGTGATGAGATTTCTGGATTCTGGCCGGTAAAGTAATGAGCTCATAGTATACTCATCTTATTTTGTAAAGTAGTGTACTAACACCATCTTCTCACTTTGTAAAGTAGTGAACTAACACCATCTTCTCACTTTGTAAAGTAGTGAACTAACACCATTTTCTCACTTTGTAAAGTAGTGAACTAACACCATCTTCTCACTTTGTAAAGTAGTGAACTAACACCATTTTCTCACTTTGTAAAGTAGTGAACTAACACCATTTTCTCACTTTGTAAAGTAGTGAACTAACACCATCTTCGCACGTTGCAAAGTAGTGATCTAACACCATCTTCGCACGTTGTAAGGTAGTGAACTAACACCATATTTTCACTTTGTAAAGTAGTGATCTAACACCATTTTCACACGTTGTAAAGTAGTGAACTAACACCATCTTCTCACTTTGTAAAGTAGTGATTTAACACCATCTTCGCACGTTGTAAAGTAGTGAACTAACACCATCTTCTCACTTTGTAAAGTAGTGATCTAACACCATCTTCGCACGATGTAAAGTAGTGAACTAACACCATCTTCTCACTTTGTAAAGTACTGAACTAACACCATATTCTCACTTTGTAAAGTAGTGATCTAACACTATCTTCTCACTTTGTAAAGTAGTGAACTAACACCATCTTTTTCTCTCTTTGTAAAGTAATGAACTAACACAATCTTCTCACTTTGTAAAGTAGTGAACTAACACCATCTTCTCAATTTGTAAAGTAGTGATCTAACACCATATTCTCATTTTGTAAAGTAGTGATCTAACACCATCTTCTCACATTGTAAAGTAGTGAACTAACACCATCTTCTCACTTTGTAAAGTAGTGAACTATCACCATCTTCTTCTCACTTTGTAAAGTAGTGAACTATCACCATCTTCTCACGTTGTAAAGTAGTGATCTAACACCATCTTCTTCTCACTTTGTAAAGTAGTGAACTAACACCATCTTCTTCTCACTTTGTAAAGTAGTGAACTAACACCATCTTCTTCTCACTTTGTAAAGTAGTGAACTAACACCATCTTCTCATTTTGTAAAGTAGTGATCTAACACCATCTTCTCATTTTGCAAAGTAGTGAACTAACACCATCTTCTCACTTTGTAAAGTAATGAACTAACACAATCTTCTTCTCACTTTGTAAAGTAGTGAACTAACACAATCTTCTCACTTTGTAAAGTAGTGAACTAACACCATCTTCTCACTTTGTAAAGTAGTGAACTATCACCATCTTCTTCTCACTTTGTAAAGTAGTGAACTATCACCATCTTCTCACGTTGTAAAGTAGTGATCTAACACCATCTTCTTCTCATTTTGTAAAGTAGTGAACTAACACCATCTTCTCATTTTGTAAAGTATTGATCTGACTCCATCTTTGCACGTTGTAAAGTAGTGAACTAACACAATCTTCTTCTCACTTAAAAAAAATAGTGAACTAACACCATCTTCTTCTCAATGTATAAAGTAGTGAATTAACAACATCTTCTCAATGTATAAAGTAGTGAATTAATAACATCTTCTTCTCACTTTGTAAAGTAGTGAATTAACATGATCTTCTTCTCAATGTATAAAGTAGTGAATTAACAACATCTTCTTCTCAATGTATAAAGTAGTAAATTAATAACATCTTCTCACTTTGTAAAATAGTGAATTAACATGATCTTCTTCTCAATGTATAAAGTAGTGAATTAACAACATCTTCTTCTCACTTTGTAAAGTAGTGAATTACAACATCTTCTTCTCACTTTGTAAAGTAGTGAACTAACATCGTCATCTTCTCTCCACGTTTCCTGTACAGGGACACTGTAGCTTATAGTGCATCTTTCATCACATCACCTATTTCAAATTAAAACTGAGGCTTAGTACAAGGAAGTCACTAACAGTTAATTACTCAACAATTAATATGAGACTACCTATCCTTTTTTTTTTACATCTAGAGTAAACAAACATATCTTTTCGCCGTGTAAATAAGAAATGAATAATTGGAACATATTGAAGCGGTTGCAGAAACTGATGAAAAAGGAGCTGGAGACAAAACGAGAACTATGAGGCCAGGTAGGGACAGAACGAGAAATATGAGGCCAGGTGGGGACCGAACGAGAATTACGAGGCCAGGTGGGGACAGAACGAGAAATATGAGGCCAGGTGGGGACAGAACGAGAAATATTAGGCCAGGTGGGGACCGAACGAGAATTACGAGGCCAGGTGGGGACAGAACGAGAAATATGAGGCCAGGTGGGGACAGAACAAGAAATATGAGGCCAGGTGGGGACAGAACGAGAAATATGAGGCCAGGTAGGGACAGAACGAGAAATATGAGGCCAGGTGGGGACCGAACGAGAATTACGAGGCCAGGTGGGGACAGAACGAGAAATATGAGGCCAGGTGGGGACAGAACGAGAACTATGAGACCAGGTGGGGACAGAACGAGAAATATGAGGCCAGGTAGGGACAGAACGAGAAATATGAGGCCAGGTGGGGACAGAACGAGAACTATGAGGCCAGGTAGGGACAGAACGAGAAATATGAGGCCAGGTGGGGACAGAACGAGAAATATGAGGCCAGGTGGGGACAGAACGAGAAATATGAGGCCAGGTGGGGACAGAACGAGAAATATGAGGCCAGGTGGGGACATAACGAGAAATATGAGGCCAGGTGGGGACAGAACGAGAAATATGAGGCCAGGTGGGGACAGAACGAGAAATATGAGGCCAGGTGTGGACAGAACGAGAAATATGATGCCTGGCAAGTTAATAGAACGACATTTTTGGTGATCACATGCATAAGGGATAACATGTGTATAGACCCAAAAATGTGAAGAAATGTGAACACCTACGCCAGCAGGAATTTAATGTGGTAATGATTAAATGTGAAAATAACTAAATACGTTTGATTTAATTCTTATCATCAAAGCATGTAAGTTGTAAATGTATATTTGGGGAAACATATGTGTTTCTGTAACTTCTGTGTGTGTGTGTTTGTGTGTGTGTGTTTGTGTGTGTGTGTGTGTGTGTGTGTGTGTGTTTGTGCGTGTGTTTGTGTGTCTCTGTGTGTGTGTCTCTGTGTGTGTGTTTGTGTGTGTGTTTGCGTTGTGTCTGTGTGTGTGAGTGTGTGTGTTTTTGTGTGTGTCTGTGTGTGTGTGAGTGTTTGTGTGTGTGTGTTTATGTGTGTGTGTCTGTGTGTGTGTCTGTGTGTGTGAGTGTGTGTGTGTTTGTGTGTGTATGTGTGTCTTTATGTGTGTCTTTGTGTGTCTTTATGTGTGTCTTTGTGTGTCTGTCTCTGTGTGTGTGTTTGTGTGAGTGATTGTGTGTTTGTGTGTGTGTCTGTGTGTGTGTGTTTGTTTGTGTTTGTATGTGTGTCTCTGTGTATGTTGGTGTGTGTGTGTTTGAATGTGTGTCTCTGTGTATGTTGGTGTGTGTGTTTGTGTGTGTTTGTGTGTGTGTCTCTGTGTGTGTTTGTGTGTGTTTGTGTCTGTGTGTGTCTGTGTGTGTTTGTTTGTGTTTGTTTGTGTGTGTGTGTGTGTGTGTGTTTTGTGTGTGTGTGTGTTCACAACAGTGGTGCTTCACATCACAGTTACAGTTTACTTATAATCTTGGAAATCTTGCACTATATACGGGTGAACGTGTCTTGAAATTTGTACATTCTACTCATTCTTAACTTTTACATTTAACCAGGTAGCTTTAATTTGTTAGTAGCCTCGATGGTTGAGTGGTTAGTGTGCTCGTTTTCTGACCAGAAGGGTGCGGGTTTGATCTCCAGCAGTGGCCGGATTTTTTTCGGACTGACAAGGCTCCGGGGTTCACCTAGCCTCTAAAAATGGGTACCAGAGATTTTTCCAGGAAGTAAAGGCGGCCTGGCGTGATACTAACCACATCACCTAAAATATGCCGTTGTCATAGAAAAATATGGTCACTAACACCATATTCCCATAACCCGTGAGAAAGACTTTACATTTTTTTTTTTATTTGTCATCAATTTTAAAAATGTTCAGTTTATACCGTAAGTAGCTTTCCAAAAAATGAGGAAAATACTCATCATAAAGTACCGGGCCTACTGGCGTAGGTGATCTTTTCTCTCCACAACTTTCGATCTCGGCAGCTATTTATCATTTCTGTTGTTGACCTTCTGACAAGCCATTCTCTTAAGCTGTCTGTTATTTTTTCTCTTTGCTTCCCTCTATCTCTTCGTCCCTCAATTTTTTCCAGTTGTTACAATATATTCCAGTTGTTCTCTTCTCATTACATGGCCAAAAAATGATGATTGTTTCTTCCTAATATTGGAAATTAGCTCTCTTTTTGTTTTGACCTCTCTCAGAGCATCTTCATTACTCTTCTTAGCTGTCCATGGTACTCTCAATATTCATCTGTAAAACCATATTTCTACAGACTCCAGTGATTTTCTTGTCTGTTGTCCTATTGTCTATGATTCGCATCCATATGTTAAGACTGACTCTACATAACATTTAAGAACTTTCTTTCTTGTTTCTATTGTCAAAAATGGATTGCATAGTATCTTTCTCATTTTTTTGGAAAGCTGCTTTTGCCTGAGCCATTCTGCATCTCACCTCTTTTGTACATCTTCCGTCTGAGGTTAACAAAGTTCCCAAATATTTAAATTCATTTACCTGTTTTAATATTGTCCCAATTGTCTTTTGTTTGCACTGTGGTGACGTCTTTTTCTTTGTTGTTACCATTACCTCTGTTCTTTTGCTATTAAGGCTGATTCCTTTATTTTTGCTTTCTTTCACTATAATGTCCAACATTTCTTGTAACTCATTTTCACTCTTAGCGATTACGACTGTATCATCAGCATACCTTAGATTAATATTATGATCTCAAATTGTTATTCCAGGCATGTCCCTAATGGATCTTAAAATAATCTCACTATACATATTAAACAAATCTGGTGACATCACACAACCTTGTCTAACACCCTGTTTTATTTGTTGAAACATTCCCAATTGGTTTCCAGTTCTTATGGCCGCTGTTTGTTGTCAGTACATGTTCTTTATTATTCTTAGATCTTTGCTGTCTACGTTTATGCTTTCAAAAAATTTTGATTATTCTTGGTGCTTTACTTTGTCAAATGCCTTGGTGTAATCTATGAAACATAGGTATAGATCTGTTTTCACCTCTATGGCTCTTTCTACTAAAGATCTTATGGTATAAATGACATTGCTTGTTCCTTTATCTCTAACAGAACCACACTGTTCATCGCTAATTTCTGGACTGATTTTGTTTCGCACTCTTCGCATGATGATTCTTAGTAATATCTTAGTCATATGACTCATAAGGCTTATTGTGCGATGATCATCGCATTCAATCGCACCCGATTTCTTTGGTAGGACTATGAATATTGATGTGAGCATGTCGTCTGGTATATATCCGCTGTTGTAGATAACATTCAATATTTTTGTTATTATTTCTATTCCAAAATCACCCATGGCTTCAATCTCTTCTTTAGTTATATTATGTGGTCCAGGAGATTTGCCTGCTTTCATATTGCGCAAGGCATCTTCCACTTCTCTGAGTATTTCTGGTCCTTCACCATTATCATTTATCATTTATATTTACTTCCGTTCGTTCATCATTATAAAGATCTTTAATGTATTATGTCCATCATTCCCTTATGCTTTCTTGATCAATCAACAGTTCTCCTTCCTTTGATTTTAGACTTGCATTTTTTGATTGCGTTTTTCTTCCTGTTAATTCCTCAATTTGTTTGTATATAGCTTCAGCATCTCCTTTTTGTTGCATTTCAATCTTTTTGCAAGGAAGATACTATGCAATCCATTTAGATACAAGAAAAAGAGTTCTTAAATGGTATGTACAGCCAGTCTCAATATATGGATGTGAACCATGGACAATAGACAAGAAAGTCAATGGAGTCTGTAGAAATGTGGTTTTACGGAAGAATGTTGAGAATACCATCGACAGCTAAGAAGAGAAATGAAAATGTTCTGAAAGATGTCAAAGCAAAAAGAAAGCTAATTTCCAATATTGGGAAGAAACTATCATCATTTTTTGGCCATGTAATGAGAAGAGAATAACTGGAATATTTTGTAACAATTGGAAATATTGAGGGACGAAGAGATAAATGGAATCAAAGAGAAAAAATACCAGACTGCTTAAGAGAATGGCTTGGCAGAAAGTCAACAACAGAAATGAAAAATAACAGTCGAGATCGAAAGTTATGGAGAGACATGATCACCTACGCCAGCTGGCCCGGTACTTGATAATGATGATGTAAGTAGTTTGCTCATGAATCTATTTCAGCAAAAACATCGCTTACGTGCACAGAGCTTTTATAAGATTGGTCAGTTTGAGACTTTCTTGTGTGCATTATTCCAATATGTAACAAATGTCAGCCTTTAAGATATCACTTTCAGTGAACTTAGATTCCAATATGTAACAAATGTCAGCCTTTAAGATATCACTTTCAGTGAACTTAGATTCCAATATGTAACAAATGTCAGCCTTTAAGATATCACTTTTAGTGAACTTAGATTCCAATATGTAACAAATATCAGCCTTTAAGATATCACTTTTAGTGAACTTAGATTTATCATAGATGACGTATATGCGTTTGTATGTTTTGAAAGCAGACAAATAAGTAAAGCAACTAAAGTATCGTGGACAAACAATTGTGCTCTGACCTGAAAACACTATACGGTTTAATTTCTTTATTTCATTGTTACCAACTGGTTCATTTTAGAAATAATGCTTTCACTTCATCATCCGTTTCCGAAAGAACTAACTGCGAAAATCAATATGATCCTGATATATGGGATGACTGGAATTAATTCAACCACTGCGCCAATGATCCCAACTGATTATTTTATGTCTGCGATATGACCGCCGTAATCTCCACGCTGCATGGGCTCCCTGATGAGCACTGTAATGTGGACATTTGCGAGTAGTATTACTTTCTTCGCTGTAATTGAATTTCGGGTGTTTTCCCCATCTCATCTTGAAAACACAGACATGAAAGCTTGTATAGAGATTAAAAACCGAACGTAAGGCGAGTGCACTTTACGCCGAGTGAAAGGTCATATTAATGCGTTGTGGGCATCTAATAACGATGTCGTAACTTTTCTAACCTTTAGTATGGTTAAACCAGTTTTCGCAATAGTATCAGTTTTCAGCTTGTTGGTTCTTCATGTTAACACAAACTGAAGTCATCTTTATATTTTGAATCATGTGGCATGTGAATAAGGCTCTTTTATGTTCGAGAGTGCAAGGACTGATGTCTCAAAACCCTAGGAATTATTGCTTATGTACAGTTGGTAAACTTAAATGGGACTAGCTTGACACGAAATTAAACAATTATAAAAGTAACCAATCAAGACTACATACATGTCAAGTTATATATGGAGAACACGTGGGAAGTACATCGATCACATGCTCAAAATGGATGAAAAAATATCTCCAAGTCAGGCCTTCATGTGAAAATCGCCAGGTAGTGTAAGATCACTAGGAAAACCAAAAGAGATTCAACACAACACAATGAGCAGAGAAGGTTTAATGATGGTCTTGGGAACGAAACAGGACCTATATTTTCTAGCAAGGAACAACTGTAATGGAAAGCTACGATTAATGTCCAATGTGTCGTTTTGGGCGTTAGAGGAACTAATTCAACAACTAGCTAGATAACGGTTGGTAGAGCAACGCGCAACATGTGAAATAGTTGTTTTAAATAAATAAAAATCAGTTTCGCACATAGACAACAAAGCAACCACATAGTCAACAAATCAACCGCATAGACTATAAAGTAAGCTCATAGACAATAAAGCAAGCGCATAGACAATAACGCAACCGCATAAACAACAAAGCAACCGCATAGACAAAAAGCAAGCGCTTAGACAACAAAGCAACCGCATAGACAACAATGCAACCACATAGACAACTAAGCAACCGCATAGACAATAAAGCAACCGCATAAACAACAATGCAACCGCATAGACAACAATGCAACCGCATAGACAACAAAGCAACCGCATAGACAACAAAGCCACCGCATAGACAACAAAGCAAGCGCAAAGACAACAAAGCAACCGCATAGACAACAAAGCAACCGCATAGACAACAAAGCAACCGCATAGACAACAAAGCAACCGCATAGACAACCAAGCAACCGCATAGACAACAAAGCATACGCATAGACAACAAAGCATACGCATAGACAACAATGCAACCGCAGAGACAATAAATCAACCATCAAAGAGACACCTGCGCAAGGTGTATACGTTAAAAAGATATATTCTGATTGTTGGTGATTATATTAAAAAAAAAATATATATATTTTTACGGCATTATCCAATTTCTTAGGATTGCCACAGGATGGAAGACTTATAGGATCGTTGAATAAAATCCGCTTGTCCATTGCAGTCATCATGAGGTGCTCGGGTCTGAATATTTATTTCACTTTTAATGTGATAATGTATGAAGACAATAGAGAATACAAATTATAAGTAAAAAAAAGTAAAGTACCCCCGTCACGCCAAGTGGTGTATAGGAAATATGGTGTTAGTGACCATACATTTTACAGACCTTCAGCACATGATTTTTTGGGTAATGAATACAAATTATAGGAATACAGTATTCTGAGTTGAGAGAAAACACTGGTATAATAAAGATAAATGACAAAATTACCAAGGAAAATATCATCCGAAAAAAAAAGAAAAAACATACATCATTTTTCTTTTTCTATCTCGTTCTTTCTTTTTGGGGGTTGTTTGTGGGCGCATCCATTGTTGTGTGTGGTACGTCATCATCATGATGGCTGATCGTTTATCCCTAAACCGACTGTACCCTTATAATGAATGAAGAGCGAAATGACGGAGATGTGTGCATGACTTTGCAGCCTCAGTGTGACTCAACGAAGTTTCATGTTGGTCAGGAGGGATGTTGTCTAGATTCAAGACCGTGAGATCGAGGGTAGACTTGTTGACTGGTTTATCATTTCAGAGATTCACATTGCAGGGTAGATTTCAGCGCTCTCGGACTGTTGCTCAATGTTCGGATTTTGAGACAAATTGGAAACAATTGGACGATCAGCATTTTCGAGTGGACGCGAACTTCCAGTCAATATGGTGGATAGGCGGCAGGAACCATTAAAGGCTATGTCTGGAAAGAGTTCCATGTTATCATTTCCTCATATTCCAAATCCGGCTTGTTAGTTAAGTGCTCTGTGTACACTGTGGGCTGTGCGTTTCATCCGTTTTAATCGTGTTTGGATATTCCGATTGTTTACGATAAATGATGATATCGTATGACAAGGAACAAACGGTTGTGTTCACTTTCTGTGCGGGTTCGCCTTATGTCTTTTGGCGTTTGCTGAGACTGCTATGATGGGGACTACAGCTACTCTCATTGTTTAGGAGATGAAATAGTAATTCGGATGATTCCACTGGCACGGGCGGTTGAGCAATTGTGGATTTTAACTCGTTTGCAGTGATACCGGAGCCTTCCATAACCATAATCATAATGTCAGTAAACCGTCATTTGTCTCGAACTCAGATGTACAGGTTGTATGACAGAAAATATTTAACAGGCAGAACAGGTTATCATACTTTTTTGTGGGAGAATACAAATTCCTTATCTGGGCCAGCCATGTTGTTTTTGCTATTGTTACACACTACCACGATTTCTGCAACATTTACATGTCCAGGGTGTCGATCCTTGTATTCTCGTAGTGATAGCTGCGTAGTTCTGAATCCAGAGATGACCGAACCAATTTTTATTTGTCTCATTGCACATTTAAAGTGGGATTCCAGCACTGCCATCATTTTTCTGTCTTTTCTGCAAGCTGTAATCATTAACTCGAGCATCTCATGTCTCCAGCTACAATCTTTCTTCTCAGCAAATCAGGTAATAAACGGTTCAGCAATGAAAATAAAATTGTTGCAAATAATATGGTTTTAGCATTTGGCTTTTAAATTAATGAATTATTTCTGTTTGAATATTTGTTACTGTAGTTCACATCTCGACAGTTGTGCTTGTCCTCGGCCACCCTGGAAAAAGCGTTAAATAAGATCAAGTTGCGTTTGGTCATGGTTAAAACCGACTGCGATACTTGCCTCAAACACATTCGACGGCTGCACGGCATATTTAGTACCTGGCGTATCTTTCCTCTTCAATCCCTCCTGTTTATGTCAATTTGGTTCATTTTTACCCCGGAGACACCCCACGGGAAAATTCAGTAGAATATTTACCAGCTCTAGTTCAGTGTTCTCATCTGTCAGCTATGAGTCCTGGAGTCTAATTTGTTGAAACAAATGGCAACGTAGATGATATGCTACTGCGCCTGATCTCTGGAAATATTATTTTAATCTCGGTACCATATTTCCCGTTCCCTATAAACGTGCGCCCTCCGCACATGAATGGTGGTACTTGTTTAAACTAAGCGTCATTAGCATAAACGCTGCATATTCCGAGCCATCTATTTATTTTCATAATTTATTGCTTTCATGTGCTAATTTTCATGTTGCATATTTCATGAGCGGAATACTTTTTCTCCAGGTGTAAAAAATAACAGTTACGTGTAATTGTTATTACTAAAGTAAATAACCAATCAAGAAAAAAATATAATAATGACATGTGCAGAGCTCAGTAGCTTTTAACGGTTATGCATACATTAATTGTAATCAATATATTATTATATTTGTTTCCTTTGTCATGTGACCCATAGAGGAAACAATAACGGTTATTGAACGATTGTGTTTAATGACAACACTCTGTGATATAAGGTGACAACATTCCGCTGGGTAAAGTGTTTTTGTCTCTTACATGTGAGATACACTGGCCATCGCGCACTTCATTTATCATTGTTCATGGAACGGAACATCCGACACTGGCCATCGTGCACATCATTCATCATTGTTTATGGTACTGAAAATCCGGGCTCATCGAATAATCTGCATTGATCACTGTATAGGCACATATGCATTGGTTGAATATGATGTAAAATGGTAGCATGGCTGTTAAGAAGAAAATAGAGGTGAGAGAAAACATCAACAGGCTTCAGTACCCCTGGCCAAGGTTGAAATAGTCGAAATGAACAGGTGGCTGCAACATGTAAAGACTGTTTATGGGTTGGTTTCAGTTGTAAAAATGTACAAGTGACTAACCAGTTAAAAAGCCAACAAGGAAAAGAAAGGAAACTGGTCTGTTCATTTGTATAACTTTGTCTTGGTTGTTACTTCTTGCTCTGGTCATGTGCGATGTAGAGGTTTGTTCGATATAGTAGCAGTTTGGATGCGCTAGACAAAGAGGGTAACGGTGTGAGGCCTAGTCATAAATGAGTAGAGAAGATATACTGGGGTGTGGCTGCACACTTGGAAAATATCACTTCAGTCGAACAGTCTGTCTCTCTCGGACGACGATATTTTATAAAGTGACCGTGGAGTGAGTGAAAATAAAAGTGTAGACAATGTTTGGGGTGCACAACTACGATACAAAGGAGTTATAGCATTCATACGCATGATCACCTGTATGATTATTTAGAAGGAAGTACCCATGGGCGTGGGGAGCCGCGATAGCTCAGTGGTTAGTGAACTGGACTACAAAAGACAAGAGGTAGGGTTCGATGCAAACCGAGGGCTTCCGGGTTCACCCAGCCTTAAATGGGTAACGGATTTTTTCTGGGAAAGTAAAACGGGACGGGCGTAATACCGACCACATTAGCCCAAAAATCATGTGCTGAAAGTCTGTAAAATTTATGGTCACTAACACCATATTCCCTATACGCCACTTGGCGTGACGGGGCTCTTTCATCATCATCATCATTGAGTGCCTTCTCCGCAACGAAGGTTGGCCACCATGGATCGCCACTCTACTCTGTTTCTTGCTTTGATGGTGCAGGCTGTCATAGATTGACTTGTCCATCTTTTGATGTTACTCGTCCATGTTAGTCTTGGTCTGCCTCTGCCTCTTTTACCTTGTATTTTCCCTTCCAATATTACTTTTAGTAGGCTGTTGTGTCTTTTAACATGCCCCAAAAATTTCATTTGTCTTGTCTTAATTGTATTTAGTAGTTATCTTTTTATTTTCAGTTGTTTTAAAACTTCATCGTTTGTTATCTTTTGTTTCCATCCAATTCTACCTATTCTTCTATAAATCCACATTCCAAAGGCTTCAATTTTCTGTTCTGTTTTCTTGTCTAATGTCCATGTTTCTGCACCATACAGGAATATTGAGAAGATGTAACATTTTGCCATTCTTAGTTTCAGCCCTGCTGATAATTGTTTTGTTGTTAGTATATTTTTCGTTGCATATAGGGGGCACTTTACTTTACTTTTACCCATAGGCATGCTCGATGTGCAGTAAAATCAATACAATGTGATTGAAAACTTTATAACTACTGTAAGGTACTAAACAATCATCATTGTTTGGCCATGCAATGAGAAGGCAACAGTTGGAATATATTGTGACAACTGGGAAAATTGAGGGGCACAGAGAGAGAGGGAAGCAAATATAAAAGATACCAGACAGCTTAAGAGATTGGCTTGGCAGAAGATCAACAACAGAAAAGATAAATAACTGTCGAGATTCAAAGTTGTGGAGAGATATGATCACCTACGCCAACAGGCATGGTACTTGATGATGATGATACCGATACCAACTTTATTGTTTGATCAACATTTATCTGCTGCTTTAACAAATCACATATACAAAGACAGGTAGTCTAATGAGCACATATGCTTGTTTTATACAAAGTACAGTCTGTACCAATTCTATATATTTCGCGGCATCTACGAATGAAAATGCTCTGTAATATATTCAGCTCATTTTTAAAAAATGATAATTCATCGGGGAGTTTTCAATTCATGACACAATACAAACATGTAGTTATTTGAGCTTCATTATTGTTTGTATCCAGGAAATTGTAGTAGACTGCTACTTCCTCTGATGTGAAACACTTCAAGTGTTGATAAACTGTGTCGTTTTCAACTGATAATATTCTCATTTTAACCCCAGATTTGATTTAAGTTAAAGACTCCACTTCATTTAATGACTCAACTTCATTTAATGACTCCACTTCATTTAATGACGCAACCTCATGTAATGACTCAACTTCATTTAATGACTCAACTTCATTTAATGACTCCACTTCATTTAATGACTCCACTTCATTTAATGACTCCACTTCATTTAATGACTCCACTTCATTTAATGACTCAACTTCATTTAATGACTCCACTTCATTTAATGACGCAACCTCATTTAATGACTCCTCCTCTTCATTTAAAGACTCTCTTCATTTAATGACTCAATTTCACTTAATGACTCAACTTCTTTCAATGACTCAACTTCATTTAATGACTCAACTTCATTTAAATACAGCTTCATTTAATAACTCAACTTCATTTAATGACTCAACTTCATTTAATAAAGTTTAATTTATCAGTCGAAAATCATATTTAGATCATAATTCAGAAATGGGCAGAATAACAGGAAACAGTTAGAGATAAGATATAAAAGAAAGTGAGAAAAAAGCTAGGAATAATTCCCGCCTTTGAATACTGAAATAGATGACGTGATACTCAGAGATAGTCTGAAATGTGTGTACAGCGCTGAGTCCTACTTCTGCTATCATGAGAGATGTCTAGATTCTGCTCGATTGATACTCTCTGGATACAAAAAGGACGGTCTTCCGTCACACACAAACGATGTCACCGACGCAGTTGAACTAGGGCATTCCTTCCTACAAGTCCTGTGATGGCTTCTGGATCTCTTCTCAGTACGTGATCTATCAACTTCAGCTCCTCCCTGGTATAACTGTGTACAATTCGTCTTGGTTTCACGTATTTGGAAGTTATCTAAAGTTTTATTATTTTTTATTTTACCCGTTACTTTTGCTTCATAGAAATGTTATCTTAATTTCTCCCAGACAAATTATGCGAAATTCTGACAGTCTTAATGTTTCTTTTCTTGTTGCCTTGAAGTGCACAAAATCCATAAAAAGCACTAGAATTGCACCGTTGTAATATGTCGATAATACGGCCCTGAAGGTGAGATGACACCGAAAGATCTTGCGGTGACCTTATATAGATCATAACACTAATGAGGAAGTCCTCAGCCTAATTTATCTGTCAACAGGACAAGTTAAAGAATTACTGTCAATGGTAAAAGAAAGAATGATGCGGAGATGTGGCAAGATATGCGGCTAAGACCATCCATTTTACAGGGCACAGTATTAGGCAAAAGAAGACAAGACATATAAAGAAAGCAGCGGGAAGACAACATCATAGAATGGACAAGATTAACCTTTACAACGTGTCTGAGAGCTGCTAGTAATCGCGAAGTTTGGAGAAAGTTTGTTAAGACATCGTCAAGAGGGCTTCAACCATCACCGAGGTTACAGCACTGATGTTAATGTTAAGGTAAAGTACGAGACCTAAATCGGCGCCTTAGCACGCGAGTTTTCACCCCTATATGCTCGGCCGTCTATCCAGAATTGTTCGGAGACATAGATAGTGTCGCTTCTAGCACAGAAACTCACGATGCGAGACGGCATTACTCACCTTCCCAGAGTATTATATCCGGTACCCATTTCTGTCAGCGGCTGGGTCGACCGCGGGGGTATTTGTTTTTCCAACCACGAGTACAACTCACACTACTTCTAGTGGGAATCGAACACGGGTTATCCGAACGTCGGTAGGCCTGTCAGGTGGTTTTCCCAACTAGTCTACCGAGGCCCCCCTGATGATTTATAGTTCGATACGCGAGAGCTCTTTTTGTTCTTGTTTATATCTCTGCAAATGTTTCTACGGGCTTCTTTCTGTTTCTACATGCTTCTTTTTGTTTGTACATGCTTCTTTCTATTTCTACATGCTTCTTTCTGTTTCTACATGCTTCTTTCTGTTTCTACATGCTTCTTTCTATTTCTACATGCTTCTTTCTATTTCTACATGCTTCTTTCTATTTCTACATGTTTCTTTCTATTTCTACAAGCTTCTTTCTGTTTCTACATGCTTCTTTCTGTTTCTATATGCTTCTTTCTGTTTCTACACGATTCTTTCTGTTTCTACATGCTTCTTTCTATTTCTACATGCTTCTTTCTGTTTCTACGTGCTTCTTTCTGTTTCTACGTGCTTCTTTCTACTTATACGTGCTTCTTTCTACTTATACGTGCTTCTTTCTACTTATACGTGCTTCTTTCTACTTATACGTGCTTCTTTCTACTTAACCGTGCTTCTTTCTACTTATACGTGCTTCTTTCTATTTCTACATGCTTCTGTCTATTTCTACGTGCTTCTTTTTACTCATAGGTGCTTCTTTCTATTTTTACATACGTCTTTCTATTTCTACGCACTTCTTTTTATTTCTACAGACTTGTTTCTATTTTGATATTTCTTTTTATATTAATAGATTGTTTGGTCTCACTTCATGTTCTCTAGTTTAACGGTTATAATTTTCTGAAATTTAGCAGCTCAGCTTCTGTCTTCGTAAACATAAACCACATTATACCAAAACCGTCAGTAACTAAGGTTGAATTGAATCTTATGTCGAAATAAAGAGAAGCGTAATTAATTAAACTGAAGTTAAACTGTTATTGTTTTTGATGTAATGCCACGAATTGATGTGGGCAGGGTGTCTTTTGACTCGTTAAGTGTGGCTTTCTTGACACTACGAGCTTTTACTGGAGAAGTAGGAGTTCGTCTTCCCAGGCATATACTAATAGTCCTGCCTTGAGTTACTGAGGAACTGGATCTTCTATATCAGACAGAGATACCACTATATGGAACACGAAGATCCTAGATTCTGTTAGACTGCCTGTTTTGGCACAAACTATTACTGGAAGTGATCGACGTGGTGGTAGAACTGCAAGGTCTTGGTCATCTGATGGTCTGTCAAACCTACTCTTGCGATCGCAGGTAGCATGCATTTAACCTACTTCACTTAAATAAAGTAACGAATGCTATAAATGGGAGAAAAATCTGATGAATGAACGGATGTACATGTAATTATCATAGAAAAGAGGTACAACATTTTATTTCTATCGGTTTTGAAAAAGAAAATTCTGACGTGGTACACCTTGGCCCTATTTCACTGGGCATGCGATCTTTATTCTCCAACCACATAGCAACTCCCTAGCCGAACCAAGAAATGAGGTAAACGGATAGATACGTCACGTCAAGTGACGTATAGGGAATATTTGAAAAAAAAAGTAAAGTACTCCTGTTACGCCAAGTGGCGTATAGGGAATATGGTGTTAGTGACCATAATTTTTACAGACCTTCGGCACATGATTTTTGGGGAAATGTGGTCGGTATTACGCCCGTCCCGCTTTACTTTCCCAGAAAAAAAATCCAGTAGCCGTTAAAGGCTGAGTGAAGCGGAAGCCGTCGGTTGGGATCGAACCCTACCTGTTGTCCTTTGTAGTCCATTTTACTAACCACTGAGCTGTCGCGGCTACCTTAGGGAATATGGTGACCATATTTTGTTTTAGATCACCGGGACATTATTTACTTTTTTTTATTTTTTATTTTTTTTATTTGGGGAGGGGGAGGGCCGCAGGTCGGGCGAGGGGGTAATGTGGTCAGTATTACGAAACATATCGTTTTACATTCCCAGAAGAATTTTTAAAAAAGCATCCGGTACACCTTTAAGGTAGGGAACCGCGATAGCTCAGTGGTTAGTGAACTGGACTACAAAGGACAAGGGGTAGGGTTCGATCCCAACCGACGGCTTCCGGGTTCACCCAGCCTTAAATGGGTACCGGATTTTTTTCTGGGAAAATAAATCAGCACGGGCGTAATACCGACCACATTACTCCAAAAATCATGTGCTGAAGGTCTGTAAAATATAGGGTCACTAACACCATATTTCCCTATACGCCATTTGGCGTGACGGGGGTATTTTTTTTTTTTTTTTTTTAACACCTTTAAGGCAGAGTGAACCTGAAAGCCGTCGATTTGGATCGAACCCCATCCCTCCTTACTTCACTGATATATCTCGACACCATGAGGTAATGCAATAATTTGTTCATGTTTTATTTTTTTGTTTTAAATGAAGCAGGACGTTGAGAAGCGCGAATGGGAAATGCCTCGAGTAGCACGGGTGAAAACAGAAATCTGGCAATGATCAAAGGATAACAAAAAATACAGGGATGGAAAAATCAGATACCAGGTCGTAAAAATAGCGATTTAAAAATAAACCTATTTATGTGGAGACAATTTTTTTGCTGACGTAGGACACATACACAGGGGAGATTACAACGACCTGCTTAGAGTAGGAATTGCATGGATGGCAGTGGATGTTGCTTCATGACTCATCACTGGTCTTGGTTGATTCACTTCCTGGTAGAATCTGAGAACTGTTAAATAAAATGGGTACCTCAATTGTAGAGCCGAGAAAAAAATAACAGCAGGGAAGAAGAGTACTACAAACCATGAAAGCTCTACAGAATTGGCACTTTTATGTTTAAACTATACATATTGTATTAAAGGACAAGGGGTGTAGGGTTCGATCCCAATCGACTGCTTCCGGGTTCACCCAGCCTTTAATGGGTACCAGATTTTTATCTGGGAAAGTGAAACGGCACGGGCGTATTAAGTTGTGTATCCGGGTGTACTTTACAAATAATATTTTCTTTGATTAGCGTCCACTCAATAAATGGGCGAGGATTCGTTGTATCGCTTGTTGACATAACGCTGCGGTATCTGCATCTTTCGGCCCCACAAATTTGACTTTGGCATAAGTAGATTTATCATTTGTAACTATTTTTGACCAACTTTTTTCTACTTTTAACGGTCAGAAATTCTTTAACGAATGCAGATAAATTGCACACAGGATCTTCAGTTTTTAACCGTTATTTGAGATAGATACGTATCGAATCGAAATCGGCTTTTCAATGCAATTTTCTGCGTTGGAGTCAATCTGATAATCCACTTAACAAATTTCGCCGATGATGCAGAGTCGTACACACCGCAATTCTCCTCTTTGTCAAGTCCAATTTGTGAATGCGACCTTCCCCTGTCTAGAGTTGATATGCGGTTTACGTCAACACATTGAGTGCTGTTCCAAGGTCATCGTTGGAATTGTTTGACGCCAAGTATTTACATGTTACAACTCATTAATATGGACTGCTCTGCCAAGTCAATCGCAGTTTTCACTTTAGAGATTGTGCTTCATCTTTTCGTGCGTTGTTGGCTGCATTTATTAAGGTAATTGGGATTTTATGGGCACATCCATTGTTGTGTGTGTGCTACGTCATCACAATGGCTGATTGTATATCCCTAAAACGACCGTACGCTATTAGTGAAAAGCGGATTGGAATTTCATATATGACTTTGCAGCGCCGGAGTCACTCCTGGAGGTTCATGTTAGCCAGGAGGGATTCATAATTTCACAAATTCACATTACACGGAGATCTTACAGTCTGTTGTTTGATGTGCGACGGGGATAGGCCGATGACTTACTGTGTTTCATGTGATCGAATTTGGAGTCAGGGTGATGTCCTAGCATCCTCAAGCGCTATACAATTTTTTTTTTAATGATGCTCATCATTATCAGGAGGATGTGAACTTCCGGTCAGTGTGGTAGATAGGCGGTAGGAACCATTAAAGGCTATGTTTGAAAAGTGTTCGTTGTTGCAGTTTCCTCATATTCCAAGTCTGACTTGTTGCAGGAGCTACTGAGTTAAGTGCTCTGTGCACACTGTGAGCTGTGCGTTTCATCTGTTTTGATCATGTTTCGATATTCCGATTGTTTACGATGAATGATGATATCGTATGATGGAGAACAGATGGCTGTGGTCACTTTCTGTGCGGTTTCGTCTTATGGCTTTTGGCGTGTGCTGAGACTGCTATGATGGGGACTAAAGCTACCTTTCTTTGTATGGGAGATGAAATAGTAATTCGGATGATTCCACTGGCACGGATGGTTGAGCAATTATGGATTTTAATTTCGTTTCAGTGATACTGGGGCCTTCCATATTCATAACCATAACGATACAGTGGGTAAGTAAAACCACAAAAAAACTGGGAATTCGAATAGACAAATTTCCATCGTCATTTTTCTTTGTTTTTAGATTATGCATCACAGCATTTCGAATTGACCCATAAGTGTTTAGTCACGTTTAGCACACTATAATTCATTAACTTTAATAGCAAATAAAACAAATATTATCAATGATATATGTAAACCTCAACTTACCCAAGAGTTCCAAATCTACTTCCATTAGTTACCCGTCAACTCTTGACATTTAAATGAAAATTGAAGTAAGTTAGTAATGTACATACACTGGTCATTATTTGTGTTTACAACTTTGCTCTTATCGTTTGGTTTAAGATACATCATTTTTAGCCTCTCTCATCCTTTAACATCGTTTCACTCTATATTTAAACATTGTTTTATTGAAAACACTAATACTAATTAATGCGGCTTCTTTTATGTTTGATTGTATAAGATATTAAAACTGCCAACACCCTTTGGCAGTGATTACAGCTAAGTGAATGCATTCACCAGCAAGATACTAAAGCATCTGATCCAGAACGCTGTGTCGAGCGGCACGCTCTATAGTGAATCACCTGTGGTTTTAACCCGTACCACACCGTTACACTACCGTTTTAAAAAAAAAAGTAAAGTACCCCCGTCACGCCAAGTGGCGTATAGGGAAATATGGTGTTAGTGACCCTATATTTTACAGACCTTCAGCACATGATTTTTGGGGTAATGTGGTCGGTATTACGCCCGTGCTGCTTTACTTTCCCAGAAAAAAAGCCGGTACCCATTTACGGCTAGGTGAACCTGGAGGCCGTCGATTGGGATCGAACCCTACCCCTTGTCCTTTGTAGTCCAGTTCACTAACCACTGAGCTATCGCGGCTCTCACACTACCTTTTTATTTTTTAATATTCTGCATCGTCTCTACCTACCTACATTCTGAAATAAAAGCCGAAATACCATCCCCATCCCAAACTGACGTGGTGACTGAAGCACAAACGAGCTGTATTTAAATTATGATGTTTTTGTTGTTAAGTGCATCTACAATTTAATATTATGTACTTAACTGAATTAGTTATCGCCGGACTTGGCAAGAGATGTATTGAAATGAACTGTTAACGCTTCTAATGGACGGATACAACATCAGGGCACAAGAAAGGGTGGAAAGACAACAACAAAGCATGGGCAAGATGCGATTTCATTAATTCACAAAACGCAAACAGAGATTAATGAAGGTAGCTGATTGCAGCTTTCCGCGTCAACCTAAAAATATTATAGTCAGAAATGAGGAAATAGGTAAAGTGAGGAACCAACTTATTAACTAAAATCTTTAAAATATGCGAGTTTTTATCATATTCAGTCATTTGGTTATTTATGGGTTACCATCATTGCACTGCGAACATATCCATAATTGCTCAGATCCACTCTTCGGCATGTCCCGCAGTGTCCAGCGACTGAAGACTCCAGTTCTGTGTTCGTTGATAAGTCCTTTTATGCGCCCACTAAATTTCTCGTTTCTAGTTGTGTCCATCTTAACATCCATCTCTTTCATCTGAAGGAGTGACGTGGACTCATGGTTGTCAAAGTCATGTGCCCCCTTCCTGCATCTCGGAGAGCATTGATAACGTCCGCCTGCCTGATCTATTGGTTGACCGACTTCCACGACAGCACAGCTATTCAGCCTGTCCGCTCTTTCATGTTCCCGTACATCCGCACGTCCCGGGACGTAGACCAAGGTGACGCTCCGTTCTGTTGACTTCTGTAAATGACTCGACCCTTTGCCTGCGTACAGAGCTCGCCTCAACTTTTCTTATCATGCTCATCGAATCACTTTGTATATAGGAGTGGGTGTAGTTTTGTGACTTGAACCAGATGAATGCCCTGGTCACTGCCATCACCTCCATCGTCATGCTACTTGTAGTCATAACGCACGCACCACTGTCTTCTTTGCCTGCTCTAACCGCAGAGCGTGCTGTAAATGTTCATGCGCCTCTTTCATTTGAGTTTTAATTATATACCTATTTTAATTAAAAGGTTTAAAATATATACTCGTAAGAATGTTAACTTTTTTCATTATTTTCCCGTAATGTGATTAATATATATTAGATGTTGTGTTTCGTATTGATAACATAATGTCACAAAATAGACAATTTACAATATGCGGATGACAGTGTCTTAATAGAGACAGAGAATGAACTACAAGAAATGATATACATAATAGTAAAAGAAAGGAACAAGAAAGGTATGTCTGAATAGTAACAAAACAGAAGCAAGGGTCATATCGAAGAAACAATCATCACCATCATATAGCATAAAAATAAACAGGACAAATATGTAACAAGTGCAACGCGTCAAATACTTTGGCACAATAAAAACATCAGATGGAAGTTGCACCACACAAATAAAAAGTAGAACAGCTCAGGTCAAAATTGCATTTCAGAAAATGGAAAACGTCTTAAACAACACATCTATGTCAATAGAAGTGAGAAAGAGAGTTCATCAGTAATTTATAGAGCCAAATCTGACCGATGGAAGCGAATCATTGACAGTAAACAAACAAATGAAAAGCTGATTAGATGCCACATAGATGGGATTTCTCAGAAGAATGTTGAAAATTCCCTGGACAGCTGAAACGATCAACGAGGAAACTCTCAAAGAGGCCAACACAAAAAGGGATCTCCTAAGAATCATCAGAAAGAAACAGTCAACATTTTTGGGGCACATGAGAAGAGGAAAGTTGGAATACTTGGTTACAACTGGCAAAATACAGGGAAAGAGAGATCGCGAACGACAAAGAGAGAAAATACTGGATAGATTGGTGTCATGGCATGAAAAACGGTCAACAACAGAATTGATACGATGCACTGTAGATAGAAGATTGTGGAAGGACATGATCGCCTGCGCCAACGTGTATGACACATGCTTATGATTGATAACATACAGTCCTTGAAGAAAGTTAGAGGAAAGAGGGCACAATTTGAATTAAAAGAAACCAGAAGCAATCGTGGTCTCAAGAAACAAGACTCCACTCTGGTAATAACAAGCAAGGACAAGTTGATCGTTTTAAATATATTGGACCAGTATTAACATCGGATGGAAGATGTATTATTGAGGTGTAAACAAACAAAAGTAGAATTGCTCAGCAAAACAATTTATTTATTAAAATGAGAAATATGTTGTGCAATAAAATATTATCTTTGAAAGTTAAGAAAATAGACTAACAGTGTAACTTTATGGTTTCCAGTAATGAACATTAAAAAAAGAGATTCTCTCTCTCTCTCTCTCTCTCTCTCTCTCTCTCGCTCTCTTGCGATCAAGACTCAATCAGAGTAGGATTCCAGACTCTCTCATGAAGTCAGCTGTCTGTTTAAGCGATTCTATTGCCCCATATAGTATCTCTTACAGAGAGATGGGTGTGGACCACGTTGCTCTTCTCGGATCTTTGTACTGGGGGGCAATCCTGTAGAACACGTTTTGTTGTAAAAAAAAAGAGATTCAATGCCCAACAGAATTATTTTTTTAGAGTGTCTCGGTAGCCTATTTAGGAAAACCACCCGACTGGGCTACCGATGTTTGAACAATCCTTGTTCGATTCCCGTTGGAAGCAGTGTGAATTTTACTCGTGGTTAGAATAAAAATGCCTCAGCGGTCGACCCAGCCGCTGGCAGAAATGGGTACCAGGGCATTACTCTGGGAAGGGGAGAAATGCCACCTCGCATTGTGAGTTTTGAGGTCTGAAGTGACACTGTCAGCGTTCGTAGAAAAGGCCAAGCACATATGAGTGAAAACTCCTGTGCTAAGACGCCGATTCAAGTCTCGTACTTTACCTTTACATCTATTATTTTTTTTTAAGATGAATGCGTAAGGTGCCGTGGACAGCAAATAAACTCATTAAAGAGGTGAGAAAAGAGGTAAATGAAGAGAGGAAGATTATGACAAAAAAGTAGGAAAATGCAGTTAGGATTAGTGGAGTATGTGTGAAGAAGGAGTGGGTTGGAAGTAACAGCAGGAAAAAATAGAAGGTTGGAGAGATAGAGGTAGACGGTGAGAAAATGCTGGATGGTTTTTTTCATGACGTGGCACAAGAAAAGACTAGCGGTGGAACTGTTAACACGGTGCAATAGATCGAGGGTTATGGAGAAACATGGTATCCAAGATCAGTCAGCACTGTTCGACAGACTCCATGACACATGAATTGATAATGACTGTTTCCAAAAAAAACCTGAACACTTTCTTGTATTATTTGTTTGAAACTTATTTGTTTCACAACATAACATCTGTGTTTGTATATGATCTTTCTTTTTTTTTTTTAAATACCTCCATCTTCACCGATCCATTTTAATAGTCTAATTGTTATCTGACTTTTTTTCCACAGTTTCCTTATTCTATTTATCGCTCTCGGGTATATTTTAAAATCTTTTTTAAAACAAAACATTATGAACAGGAGAAAGATAAAGAACATGAGATTTGTTCTTTTGCATTCATCCGCTGACTACTCCTCTTCATTAATTTTCTTTAGTCCACAGTCACTCCATGGGATTAAGGAGATGTGTGAGTTAAGATGGGCACAGCCAGAAATGAGAAACTTAGTGGGCGTGAAAGAAGACTTATCATCCAACACAGAACTGGAATCATCAGTCGCTGGAAACTGCGTTACTTGCTGAGGAAGGGATCTGAACATCTATGGACATAAAAAAAAAGTAAAGAACCCCATCGCGATAGCTCAGTGGTTAGTGAACTGGACTACAAAGGACAAGGAGTAGGGTTCGATCCCAATCGTCGGGTTCCGGGTTCACCCAGCCTTTAATGGGTACCGGATTTTTTTCTGAGAAAGTGAAGCGACACGGGCGTAATACCGACCACATTACCCCAAAAATCATGTGCCGAAGGTCTGTTAAATGTATAGTCACTAACACCATATTCCCTATACGCCACTTGGCGTGACGGGGGTACTTTACTTTTTTTTAAAGAGCCCTGTCACGCCAAGTGTCGTAAAGGGAATATAGTGTTAGTGATAATAAATTTTACAGACCTTCGGCACATGATTTTTGGGGTAATGTGGTCGGTATTACGCCTGTGCCGCTTTACGTTCCCAGAAAAAAATCCGTTACCCATTAAAGTCTGGGTGAACCCGGTGCCGTCGGTTGGGATCGAACCAGACCTCTTGTCTATTGTAGTCCAGTCCACTGAGCTACCGCGGCTACACCTATGGACATGTTCGGAGTTAAATGATGATGACCCGCAAATAACTCAATAACTCAATAACTCAATAACTCAATAACTCAATAACTCAATAACTCAATAACTCAATAACTCAATAGTCGACAGGTTATCCTTGTTGTACATCGGACAAGTCCATAGGTGCTCAGATCTCCGAAGCACATTCCACAAATGTAGCGATAAATGCCACCGGTGTTGTGTTTGTTGCTAAGCCTTCTTCGGATTCCTGTGTAGCATTCACGTCTGGCAACTGCCACTTTGAGATGATATTTATGAAGTCTGTTCATGGTTGTGTATTCAGGGTTATATTTTTTTAGTCTATTTTTTTTTCGTACAGAGTAGATGATTGAATTCAGAACGTCATCGCGGTCCATTATCCTTCCAAACTGAACGTCAGCTAAACTGGCAAGTCTGTCAGCACACACACATTAACTCGTTTACACTTACGTCGACTTGCACAAAAATGAAGCCAGCATTTGTTAGAACAGACCTCTCCGGGAACTCTAAACACTGCACGCCCAGACTGTTATATCTTTCAGAGATCGTTGAGCCATTATGGGAGTACACATGTTTCTAGGTCTGTGTATTTTAGCTACGCTAATACTTTAGTGATAGACATAATTTGCATGGTTCAAATTACTTGCAGTCAATGCGGAAGCATCGCTGTCTTCTTTCACAGTTTTTTTCTTCTTTTTTCCCCTTTATATATATTTTTAAAATATGTTTGCTAAGTCTACTTTTCGATTATCTTTTAAATCTTTCAAACAACAATTTTCAGTTCATTTATTTATTTTCTGGTCTCTTGTAAATCATAAGAATTATCTCTGTATTTTCTCTATATTATCTTCTATTGTCTTATTTTTATTTGTAAGTTTTTTGTATTTTTCCACTTTTTTTTCTCACCTCAGTCTTTTATTTATTTATTTTGTTCATTTTGTGTGTCTTACAAATACACCCTTTCTTGAAATGCCTTCAGTTATTTGGATCTAATATCCATACCTATCATCTCACTGAATCACACGCACACACACACACACACAAACGCGCACGCGCGCATTTATAAATAATTTCCCGTAAGCCTCTCTTACAGATTATCTACAACTATTTTCACATTTAATCAAAAATTCTCCTCTTGCTTTTTTTTTTCCTCCCCTTTTTTTTCCTCGTTCGTTTGTCTCTTCATTTTCATTCTACACCTATTGTTTCTTATCCGCATCTTTCACCTCTAGTCTTCCCATACACTATTGTTCCCTCCCTATTATAGCACATTCACAACAATAAGTTCACTACCTCCCCCCCAATCTTTTCTTTATCTTATCTATTATTTCCTCTTCATCTAACACACACACACACTTCATTTAATGTTTTCACAGAACGTGCTGTGATTACATTCTCATATTTCAGTTATGCATATTCTTTGTGTAGCTGTTTTCATTTGCATTTTTCTTGGTATGCCTTTGAAATTAATCAGCTTTTATATAATGTCTTTTGTGATTTCTTTCTCTCTCCCTTTCCTCTCTTTATAACTATCTATCTATCTGTCTGTCTGTCTGTCTGTCTGTCTGTCTGTCTGCCTGCCTGCCTGCCTGCCTGCCTGCCTGCCTGCCTGCCTGCCTGTCTGTCTGTCTAATATATATAATCTATCTAATCTATCTGTCTTTCTGCCTGCCTGCCTATCTATCTCGCTCACACACACATACACACACACACACACACACACACACATACATACATTGCTTATCGCTCATCTTCTCATCGTTATTCTTCTTTTCCCAACATTTTTATCGTCACTTCCTAAAGTTATCTGTCAGTATTGATTCTACACTTCTATTATTATTTATTCTATTATATTGATTCTTCACAATCTATGTTCTGCCCTTCGTTCCTTTTCCACATCCTGTCTTTAAATAGGCCCTGCTTATTTTATTAGACATACTATTCTCTCTCTCTCTCTCTCTCGCTCTCTCTGTATCTATCGATACACAATTACATATCTAGTTTCTATCATTCAGGTCTCTATCTGTCTCTCTCTCTCTTTCTCCTAACCTTTCATATAATTTCATCTCTGTTTCTTTGAGCCTTTCCTCCTCGCTTTCACATTATTCTCTTCCCAGCCTTATCTTCTTCCTCTCTTTCATCTATTGCTCTTTTACTCGTAATATTCCATCCTTTATTTCTTCTCACCCCCATATCTTTATTTTCTCCACTTCTCCTCGTTACCACATCAAATCCTCTTCCACTCTTCCTCACTCTTCTTTCTTCATTCAATTTATTCCTCTCACCCTCTTCATTCCATCTATTCTTCACCCGCTCAAATTCTCTCTCATTTCACACTCTCCATCTCAACTATATCTTGCTCTCCACGGCCTAGAACATTACTGGTGCACTTCTAAACGAACAGTCCACATATACAAAAACATCATAAAATCATCCTAAGCCAAAACACCACTTAACACAATCAATGTCCATACTAAATGCGCACTTTTAGAAATCAAGGAATAAGTAATTCATGCTACTGCCCGCATAATGTCGAATGGAAAACAAGTTTTATTATTTGTAATACTATTCTCAATGAAAGTCTCTGCAAGTCGTTATTTTAATGGTTTTCTTCCTCCTTTCAACTCCCTGTATGGAACACAGATCTTCAACAAACACTTTCAAAGTCGACCTAAAGGTAAAGTCATTATCATCAAGTACCGGGCCTTCTGGCATAGGTGATCATGTCTTTCCATATCTTTCGATCTCCACAGTTATTTATAATTTCTGTTGTTGACCTTCTGCCAAGCCATTCTCTTAAGCTGTCTGGTATTTTTTTCTCTTTGCTTCCCTCTAGCTCTTCGTCCCTCAATTTTCCCAGTTGTTACAATATATTCCAGCGGTTATCTTCTCATTACATGGCCAAAAAATGATGATTGTTTCTTCCTAATATTGGAAATTAGCTCTCTTTTTTGCTTTGACCTCTTTCATAACATTTTCATTACTTTTCTTAGCTGTCCATGGTATTCTCAACATTCTTCTCTAAAACCACATTTCTACAGACTCCAGTGATTTGCTTGTCTTTTTTCCTATTGTCCATGATTCACATCCATATATATGTCGGGTATATATATGTCAGGTCAGGTAATTTTACCAGCTACTGTATGCAGTAACCAGTACAACCTGTGGCTGCCCTGTTTCCTTGCAGGTAAGCTCGGGAGAGTAAAAGGCTAAGGGCGGGTACCCCGAAGTAAAACACCCCACTGCCTTGTGGGTGAGACTTTTTAGTCAAACGGCTAGCGGAGCCAACCGTAAACAAACCGAAGGAAGGCAACAGAAAACCACCGTCGTAACTTCTTTGTACAATCATGAATCGCCACAACAAAGATAAAGTACGAGACTTTAATCGACGTTTGTGCTGGGCCGCATATCCAGGAGTATTCGGAGACTTCTGAATAGTATCGCTTCAAGCATCGAAATTCACGAAACGAGACGGCATTCCTCACCTTCCCAGAGTACTACACTGGTACTCATTTCTGCCAGTGGCTGGGTCGACAGCGGGGATTTTGTTTTCCCCAACCACGAGTACAACTCACACTGTTTCCAGCGGGAACCGAACACGGGTTGTCCCCCGACTTTGTCTTATCTCTTTATTCACTTTTATTTGACTGGTCAATTAATGTATAATTTTGGGGAACTGCTATTCTTACAACTCTCGGAAAAATCCGCCAATAATCAATCACAGAAAGCACAAGGAACAATAGGCAACCTAAAGTAGAATCAAACCCGTAATCGTCGACCCCCGCACCTTGCCTGGAAAGATCAGCATTTCAGAACACTGTCATGCGGACGTTTCCCTTAACAATATTCATTTATTTTTTTTTAAAATTTGTCTTATAATTGACTGGTACTTTTCCATAATTTTAAGTTAGCGATTGTATCCACTCATTTTCTACTATACATAATATGAGTACCTCCGAAGTCGGAGTTATCTGCCCGTGTGGCGAGGAATCCGTGTGCATACAGCTGCCAGGGAAAGATTAACACACAAAATTAAGATCCTAGTCTCTAGGGACTTCGTCAGAGGTAAAAGTTGGCGAACGAAAAAAAAAATTCCTATTATTTTAACGTTGCTTGTTTTTAACATAAACCACATCGATTCATGTAACTAATTTTCCATGCAAGCTGTTAAAGCTGTTGCAAATACTAAGTATAGGGAAGTTATCACAGGTGAAACACAGCCAGTTCGTTCGTTCGTTCGCTTTCGTCAGCTTTGACCTCTGACGAAGTCCCACCCACTCAATTTTGTGGGACTGAATTTTGCGTGTAAAGTCTGTTTTATCCCATTACAGGATGCCCCTCGCCATGCAGGCAGATTTACTCCGACTTCAGAGGTACTAATTTTTAGGGAATTAGTAAAACCCAGGTGTCCTCGCCAGGGCACGAACCCCGGCTGTTGCCGTGGTAAGCCAACCGCCTATCGATTGCGCTAACCGGACACCCCACACAGCCAGTGAAATGCATTGGTATCTAGCTATTATTTGAAGTGAATTATGGCTTCATTAGAACGATACTACACATCCAGGTGATGCTCCCCTAATAGAATAACTAGTCTGGTCAAGCGAATATCGATCGGTGCACAAAAATGTCATTCTAAAGTGGATATGTTGTAAACAATTCCATTAATCACTGTACAGCAGCGGCCACGTAGATGCTGGTAAAGATTGATATCATTTATGTTTATATTCTCTCGGATGAAAGAGATGGGAGTTAAGATGGGCACAGCCAGAAACGAGAAATTTAGGGGGCATATAAGTTATATTAACCAACTCAGAACTGGAGTCGTCAATCGCTGGACACTGTAAGACTTGCTGAGGATGGGATCTGAGCACCTATGGGCATGTTCGGAGTGCTTGATGATGACTTGCAAATAACTCAATATTCTCTCTATACATTTGAATCTGCCGTTCACTTTCTTTAACAATGACTTTTTTTAGACAACATAACTGTTTCTTGTGAAGTCGTTTTACGCCAGAGGTGGGCATCCTACGGCCCGCGGGCCAGAATCGACCCGCCAAACGATTCTGACCGGCCCTTACGCGATGAACTAAATATTGTATGTAATGAATACAATGTTTAAAGCTCACTTCATTCTGTCACATCAGCCCATGATTTATTTTGTCCTTCATCTTATTCGGATAAACTGTCCGTGTTTTGTTCTCTTTTTTCTTGGCGTGTAACTCTTTAATTTTGGTTTTGGCTCTTGCGTTGGTACTGTCGATGTTGTTAATTTGTTCTCTTTTCTTGGAGTTGACCCTAGTTTCGCACTCTGCTTTGCTGCTATCTCTTCTGTTTCATTGCTTGATTCTGTAGAGGAAGTCTCTCCCGCGTCTTTTTCGTGTGTTCTCCACTTCGATAAATTTATCGCTGTTGTTAATTTATTTTCTCTGTGGGTTGTTCTTGTGGTTTGGTGGTTTGTTCTTGACTCACGGTGATTTTATCTGTCTTCTGTGACTTCTGACGTCCACTTCCTCTTCAGCAACCAGCTATTGCTATGTGTGTAGACATTTAGACAAGCATGGGCATTGAACAACACGGTGCATGGGAAGTGTTTACCAGCTCCCCATAACTTATCATGAAGGGCTATTTCTGTGGGCTATATATGTGTTCTTAGGGTGTTCAGATTGCTGCATTGCTGTAGGATGTGTTCTGGAGTTTGTCTGGATACTCCTGTGTTGAGAGTGCTGCATTGCTGTAGGGTGTGTTCTGGAGTTTGTCTAGATACTCCTGTGTTGAGGGTGTTGCATTGCTGTATTATGTGTTTTGAAGTTTATCTGGGGGATCCTGTGTTCAGATTGCTCCATTGCTGTAAGATGTGTTCTGAAGTTTATCTGGATGTTCCTGTGTTGAGAGTGCTGCATTGCTATAGGATGTGTTCTGGAGTTTGTCTGGATGTTCCTGTGTTGAGAGTGCTGCATTGCTATAGGATGTGTTCTGGAGTTTGTCTGGATGCTCCGTAGTCGTATGTTGTTCAACCTTGTGTAGATGCGCTTTGATGTCACAGTGACCTATTATGAATATAAATATCTTGGTTCTGGTCATGTCTGCTGAGTTTGTTTAAGCTGTCGTGATCTGGCTACACTTTCCATATAACTCCTCCATTATGTTTTCCAAGCTTGTTTCCGGATTCACTTTATTTCTTTAAGGCTCTGGGGTTGGCTTACTGAAGCAGGCTCCCACCTGCTTTTGCGAGTTCACCTGTTTTCTCTTTTCCAATGATGTTATAGGTGCTGATATTAACTGCATGACAAGATCTGTCTTTTCAGACATTGAACATATATTGTTTTTTACTCCCTGAATGAGTCTGTCCTGTTTCAGGCTTGACATTGCGTGCTTATATGACTTTGCATTACAAAGGATGACTATTTTTGACCTTTGGACCGCTTGTGAGCTGAGAGTTTGTGTAGGCTGTATGTAGTGCCATTGATCTGAATTTGAATACCTTTCTCCGACTGAAAGAGAATATATTCATGTCTTTGCTCTTGGATAGGTTATAGATGCCAATGCCTCATTGATTTTGGTACTTCGGTTACGGATCCATCTTTGAAAAGCTGTGTCCATAAATCTCTGATGTATTTTTCCTGGAGCGTGACAAGTGACAGGACAGACATTTCTGTCTCGGTTTGCTCGTTTTTGGAGACTATTCCTGGAACATTTAGGATTATTTTCATGTTTTCACAGTTTGACCATGGTTCATGTGTGAAAGTTTCGTACAGATCTTTCGTTATTTTGGTTATGGAAGGCCCCGCTATCACTGCAAATGAATTAAAATCCATAATTGCTCAACCGCCTGTGCTAGTGGAATCATCCGAATTAATATCTTATCTCCCAAACAAAGAAAGATAGCTCTAGTCCCCATCGTAGCAGTCTCAGCACACGCCAGAAAACATAAGGCGAAACCGCGCAGAAAGTGAACACAGCCAACTGTTCCCTGTCATACGATATCATCATTCATCGTAAACAATTGGAATATCGAAACATGATCAAAACGGACGAGACACACAGCTCACGGTGTGCACAGAGCACTTAACTCAGTAGCTCCTGCAACAAGCCGGACTTGGAATATGAGGAAACTGCAACAAGGAACACTTTTCATGCATAGCCTTCAATTGTTCCCGCCGCCTATCCACCATAAACCCTGAAGTTCACGTCCTCCTGAAAATGATGATCGTCATAATTTTTTTTAAAGTGTATAGCGCTTGATGATGTTAGGCCATCGTGACTCCATTTTCGAACATATAGACGCACAGTTAGTCGTCATATTATCCCCGTCGCACATCAAACAACAGACCGTAAGATTATCGTACGGCCGGTCTCTGGATGTACGATGAGCCATTACGAAGACGTAGGGCACAAAAATGTCATACACACAATTTCGCTCCCTTTAGATTCCTGATTACTCTAGTGATAGCAGCCTACGACGAACAAAACATGGTGCAAATTTCCTACTTAGATCTCTCTCTCTGCGATCAAGATTCAATCAGAGTAGGATTTGAGACTCTCTCATGAAGTCAGCGGTCTGTTTAAGCGAATCGATTGACCCATATAGTTTTTCTTCCAGGGAGGTGGGCGTGGACCACATTGCTCTTCTCAGGTCTGTGTACTGGGGGCAATCCTGTAGAACATGTTTTGTAGTCATATTGTCTTGTGGCATAGGCTGGTTGTACCTATTTTGAATTTAGTGAACATGAGATTTCTCATTCTATTGGGGCCAGTGCGTAGGCGAAGTATGATGGCTTGATCCCTCCTTGATAGTTGGTGGTATCCGTCACTCTCGTTATGCTTTGGGTGTTCTCGTTTCCATTTTTCATGGAACTGATCTTTGAGGATGTACTTGACTTCATCATAACTGAGCGGATGGTTCTCTTGTGGTAATCTCCCTCCCTCTTTATCTAATTTGTCTGCGCGTTCGTTCCCGTGTATATTACAGTGTGATGGTATCCACTGAATGACTACTATCTGGACGTTATTGCATAGTTGGTCCAGGGTTGTTCTCAAGTCATCTAGTTCATTGTTCTTGGGGATTTTTAGAGCTGATAATACTGACAGTGCATCAGTCAGAATCGCCAATTTGTTGTGCATGTTATTTTTGTGTTTGAGTAGCCAGTGTTGCAGCATCTCTGATGACCTCAGTTTCTGCTTTAAAGTTGTTTGAGCATTTTCTAGTAGCTATTGACTTGGTGATCTCATCCTGATTATTCTTCGTCAAGAACACACCTCCCCCTCCATTTTCTGGTGGCATTTGTAGCAGAGCCATCTGTGTATATGTGTAACCAAGAGTCCTGTGGATAGGTATCGTGTATGTGTTTTTATGCTACGTGTTATCTTTCTGCGTCTGATTGGGTGCCTTTTTATAATGATTCCTGTTATATTTTCATTACGTTCTGGTATTTTATGCTTTCCATAAGGAGACATATCAGATGGGCCCAAGGGTTTCGATATTGTTTGGTAAAGTACTGGGTCTCCAGTAGTTAGTTCATTGGCAATTGCATCGAAGTTGCTTCTCTTTAGTCGTACAATTCCGGAACCAGTTATTCTTTGGTGCATGGGGTGGCTAAGGAGCCTTCTATATTTCTCTGCTTGTTGCAATACTTTAGTGATCCGTCTGCCATCTAAGGGTTGTAAACCTGTTACTGTTTCTAGAGTCTTGATAGGTGTAGATTTTATAGCACCAGTGATGATACGGGCAGCTTGGTTCTGTGTTCTGTTAGTTTTGATAAGGTGTGATTTGAAAGCCATAGCCCAGGCTGTGACGCCACACTCTAGAACTGGTCTGACTCTTCCTACGTATAGTTTTTTCAAAATATTGCTGTCTCTCCCCCCCCCCACCCTCCAAGTCCGTTCCTACCAATTTCTTCATAATATTTGTTCGTTTTCTGGCTTTTCTCCTTGCTCTGTCTATCTGATTTTTCCAAGTCATTCTGCGATTCATGGTGACGCTAAGATATGTTGGGTTTTGGTCAATAGGGAGTGTATGGTCTTTTATCTTCAAGTTTGCAGAGAGTGTGTTTCTTGATAGGCTGAAAATTGTATATGTAGTTGTTTTTTTTTTCATTGGTTGGTAAGAACGAGGTGTTCGTACATTTTTCAAGTTCACATAGGGCATCTTGCATCCTGGGTCCAGCCACCGACATACTTTCCTCGCGAGTCCATAACGCCAGATCATCTGCGTATATTGCTGAGTGTATTCTGGGTGGAATGTCCTTTACGATGTCCTTTAGGAAAATTAAAAAGAGTGTTGGGGACAAGACTCCGCCTTGTGGGACACCTTGTTCGATATATACCTTCTTACTTTGTTGACCTTGAACTTGTACTCTGGCCGTTCTATCCTGAAGGTATTGAGAGACCCAATTGAATAAACGACCCTGGATGCCAAGTCTAAAAAGCTTGTTCTTTAAACCCTCTCGCCAAACGCTATCAAAAGCCTTCTCTATGTCGACCCACACTGCCAGTGTGTGTTTCTTTTCTTGTAGAGCATCCTCTATTTCCTGTGCAATGTAGGTGACCAGGTCTTCAGTTGATCTGTGCTGACGGAAGCCACTTTGTTGTGGTACGATTTGTTGTTTTGTCTCCAAATGCCACATAAGTATTCTGTTAACCAGCCTTTCCATGAGTTTACTCAGGCAGCTCAGTAGGCTAATTGGTCTACAGCTACTTGGGTCTAGTAGGTCTTTTCCACGCTTGAGGATGGGGACCATAGTAGCTTCTTTCCAGATTGCCAGCACATGACCTCTCTTCCAGCTAGCATTTATTATCATTAGAAGCTGGCTCTTGGCTTTCTGTCCCAGATTTAGGAGCATTTCGTTGGAGATTCCATCTTTACCAGGGGAACTTTTGAGCTCCAATCCTTTGAGGGCAACATCAATTCAGTTGAGGTAAAGATGGTCGTCTGATGCTCTTCTGGTGCTAAAGGCATGTGTTTTGCATCTTGGTTTTCCCGTCTTGCAGCTTTCTATTTCTCTATTGGAATGTTTATTCTACTAATGTTTTTGTAAGTCTCTATCATTAGATTTGCTGCCCTTTTGCCTGTAAGGAAGTTCTGATTGTGTGTTAATGATATTGGAAGTCGACAGTTGTTTTCGTCGCTCAGAGCTTTCGCAAGTTTCCATAGTTTGTGACCATTTTTGTCTAGAATATGGCTGTTTTGTCTATCCAGCTCTGTCTTGCTGATATCATGACCTCACATCTGTATTTGGCCGAGGCTGCTTTGTAGGCAATGTTGCTCTCTGTGCTTTGTGATGTTTCAGCTAGTTCTCTGGCAGAGTGCAGTTCCTCTTCTAGTCTTTGTATTTCCTTGCTCCAGTATGGCTTGTAGTTTCTTCTTGCTCCTCTAGGAATGGATTCTTTAGCAGCTCTCAGGATTCCATTTGTTAACCGCTCTATCATATTATTGACCTTCTTTTCGTGGGTGTTGATAGGCGCAGTATATGCATCAGTGAGCCTTGCACACGTTGCCTAATCTGCTCTCTTATAGTTCCAGCGGGGAAGAGGTATTTGCAACTCCTGTTTGTGAGCAAGATCCACTGAAAGTTTGACTGGTCTATGGTCACTATCTCCAAGTTGGTTCTGCACTTTTCTGGTTATTTTGATAGATATGTCTCCAGTTGCAAATGCTAGGTCGGGAGCGGAAGTTGTTTTCCATCTTCTTGAGTAGAAGGTTGGGGGGTCCTCCCTAGAGTTTATGAGGAATAGGTTGTTGTCTATTTCCCATTCTTCCACTTTTTCACCTCGAACATTGGACTCCTTATATCTCCATCTTTCAGAGTGGCTGTTAAAGTATCCTACTACCAGACACTTTGATGGTGTTATTTCTATTGACTCCAGCTTCAGTAATTTGTCATTTGGACAGTATATATTAAATATCCTTATACTAGCGGAGTTAATGTATAGGTCTGTACCAATGATCTCTGCCTCCCCGTTTGTGACTACATCTATCAGTTTTGCTGGGTTGGAATTCCACCCTTGTGACCTTCCCTGTCTTGTCTAAATGTTTGGTAGCCTCTGATCATAAATCTGTGCTGAGGATTAAGATGAGTTCCCTGGATGCAGGCAACGTCTATCTCCTCCTCTGCTAGTCTGATTGTTAGAGCTTGTTTTTTTTGTGGTATATGCCCTCCGCATTCCAGTGTATTATATTCAGCTGTTTCTTGAAGCCTTTCCGGTCAGCGGTAGTTTCTATCACAATTAGAGTCTGTTAGATCCAGTCTGATTGATTACTTGTTAAAACGTTGCACCGTGTTCTGCGCCAGTAGCCTAGTGCATCCGATTTCAGCCATAATGTTATTCAGGTTTGCTTTCCTTAGCCTTTGATTGTCTCCAATCTTCCTGCAAGGTAGCAGATTGTCTTTTCTGTAGGGGGATTCTGTCCTTAAGTGGTCGGTCCTCCCAGGCTTACGAGCACCATCTGCCCAAGATTGATGTAGTAATTAGTTGGTGATTAGACCATCACACATCAAACAACAGACTATAAGACCCTCCTAACTATCACGAACTTCCGGGAGTCCCACCGATGCTGACAAGTCATGTTATGACAAGTATTTAAAACTAAAAGTTCTACCAGATATATACGAATATATGATGAAACATGCAATTTACTATTTGGATAGTTTGTCAAAGAAGGTGTTGATCTCCTCCTGCGTTAGTGGATGCATGGTTGTTTACTAATTCGGTTCATTTAAGACAGCGTCCACACGAGTCAAATTGAAATGAATCTCCATTGTCGCCAACCTTCGATGCAGGGAGAAAGCACGACAAGATTGTGTTCTGAGCTTACACTGCAGGCATTGTGCTAGTAAAAGCTAAACTATAACGGGCGCCGTTGAGAATGAACGAAATTCTGCAAGTTCAGATCTTGGCCGTTGGGCTTTGTTCAAACGTAAACAAGCGTCCATCTTGGTGCGTCCCTCCCTACTGAGATAAAACTGCGGCTGGCGAAGTAGTTTACATTAATTGGTAACATGGAAATAACTTGCGTCAAAGAATTCCAGCAACGGTCTTGAACAGCACCAATCCGACGTAAGGCGGAGATCACGTCTAGACGTTGGAAGGTCGCATTCACAACACTTTGTACAGATCTTTGTTATGCTCTAATGCATGTGCTTGTTGACTGAAGATTTCCCTTGCAAGATGGTTTGATCTCTTCCTTAGAAGTCTGTTTTTTGCTCTGTCTTTGAATTGTTGGTGCAGTGGGTTATCTGGTAATCTTTTAAGCTTGTCGAACTGGATGCAGATTTTGAACTTTCTGGTGTGTGCTATAGGCTCTAGATATGATGTTATCTCCATTGTTATGATTAGGGGCTTTTCATTGCTACCTGTAACGTTCTCTTAATTTTTGGTGGGGCGTTGGTTTACCATGTGAGTAACTTCTCTACACAAGTCACAGGGCGTTCTGCGCCCTGGCAACGTCACCCACACTTTGTTCTTCAGAATCTTCTCCACCACGAGTTTGACATTAACATAGATGGGGGTATGTATGAGTTGTGTGTTGGTGGCTATCTTATATAGGAATGTATATTTGTCTGTGGCGCTTGCTAAACACCTGTCTCTGGGTCCGTAGTGATATGTTTGATTATCTTTTTAACGGTGTCATTTTTTGTAGTCAGGGGCAGTCATTGTAGCGTAGCTTTAGCTTTTACTTAGTCAAGGTGCTGCATGATGACAACAATGTGTAGACTCTGACAGTCAAACTTTCTTAGTCAAGGTGCTCGATGACAACAATGTGTAGACTCTGACAGTCAAACTTTCTTAGTCAAGGTGCTCGATGATGACAACAATGTGTAGACTCTGACAGTCAAACTTTCGTAGTCAAGGTGCTCGATGATGACAACAATGTGTAGACTCTGACAGTCAAACTTTCTTAGTCAAGGTGCTCGATGATGACAACAATGTGTAGACTCTGACAGTCAAACTTTCTTAGTGAAGGTGCTCGATGATTACAACAATGTGTAGACTCTGACAGTCAAACTTTCTTAGTCAAAGTGCTCGATGATGACAACAATGTGTAGACTGTGACAGTCAAACTTTCTTAATCAAGGTGCTCGATGATGACAACAATGTGTAGACTCTGACAGTCAAATTTTCTTAGTCAAGGTGCTCGATGATGACAGCAATGTCTAGACTCTGACAGTCAAACTTTCTTAGTCAAGGTGCTCGATGATGACAACAATGTGTAGACTCTGACAGTCAAACTTTCTTAGTGAAGGTGCTCGATGATGACAACAATGTTTAGACTCTGACATTCAAACTTTCTTAGTCAAGGTGCTCCATGATGACAGCAATGTCTAGACTCTGACAGTCAAACTTTCTTAGTTGAGTTGCTCGACGATGACAACAATGTGTAAACTGACAGTCAAACTGTCTTAGTTAAGGTGCTCGATGATGACAGCAATGTCTAGACTCTGACAGTCAAACTTTCTTAATCAAGGTGCTGCATGATGACAGCAATGTGTAGACTCTGACAGTCAAACTTTCTTAATCAAGGTGCTGCATGATGACAACAATGTGTAGACTCTGACAGTCAAACTTTCTTAATCAAGATGCTGCATGATGACAGCAGTGTCTAGACTCTGACAGTCAAACTTTCTTAGTCAAGGTGCTGCATGATGATAACAATGTGTAGACTCTGTCAGTCAAACGTTCTTAGTCAAGGTGCTCCATGATGACAGCAATGTGTAGACTCTGACAGTCAAACTTTATTAGTCAAGGTGCTGCATGATGACAGCAATGTGTAGACTCTGACAGTCAAACTTTATTAGTCAAGGTGCTGCATGATGACAGCAGTGTGTAGACTATGACAGTCAAACGTTCTTAATCAAGGTGATGCATGATGACAGCAATGTCTAGACTCTGACAGTCAAACGTTCTTAGTCAAGGTGCTCCATGATGACAGCAATGTCTAGACTATGACAGTCAAACGTTCTTAGTCAAGGTGCTCGATGATGACAGCAATGTCTAGACTCTGACAGTCAAACTTTCTTAGTCAAGGTGCTCGATGATGACAGCAATGTGTAGACTCTGAAAGTCAAACTTTCTTAGTCAAGGTGCTCCATGATGACAGCAATGTCTAGACTATGACAGTCAAACTTTCTTAGTCAAGGTGCTCCATGATGACAACAATGTGTAGACTCTGACAGTCAAACTTTCTTAGTCAAGGTGCTCCATGATGACAGCAATGTGTAGACTCTGACAGTCAAACTTTGTTAGTCAAGGTGCTCGATGATGACAACAATATCTAGACTCTGACAGTCAAATGTTCTTTGTCAAGGTGCTCGATGATGACAACAATGTGTAGACTCTGACAGTCAAATGTTCTTAGTCAAGGTGCTCGATGATGACAACAACAATGTTTAGACTCTGACAGTCAAACGTTCTTAGTCAAGGTGCTCGATGATGACAGCAATGTGTAGACTCTGACAGTCAAACTTTCTTAATCAAGGTGCTGCATAATGACAACAATGTGTAGACTCTGACAGTCAAACTTTCTTAATCAAGGTGCTGCATAATGACAACAATGTGTAGACTCTGACAGTCAAACTTTCTTAATCAAGGTGCTGCATAATGACAACAATGTGTAGACTCTGACAGTCAAACTTTCTTAATCAAGGTGCTGCATAATGACAACAATGTGTAGACTCTGACAGTCAAACTTTCTTAATCAAGGTGCTGCATAATGACAACAATGTGTAGACTCTGAGAGTCAAACTTTCTTAATCAAGGTGCTGCATAATGACAACAATGTGTAGACTCTTGACAGTCAAAATATTTATGTACAGTCTCTCGAAGTAAATGACGTGAATGGCGGTACTTAGGGTCGAGTACCACTTCTTCTGATTATCGAAGTGGTACAAGGATGCAATTCCCTTTGGCCCTACACCGGCCATCTTATGTGGATTCCCGCAATCATGGAGTACAAATCGCTATGAAATGACAACCTGATTACAGTCAGTACAAGTGTGTCAGGACGGTGGATTACTACTTCCATCCCATCAAAGCATCTTCCATTCTAAACTCTAAAGTTGAAATGTCCAGTTTGTCCCCTTGCTCGGAATTATGGAATACCTCTTGTACACAAAATGTAGTCAAAGTACAAACGGCTAAAAGTTTGTACAACTTAAATTAACACCACAGATCGGTAGTTCCAAAATGGTAATCTCATTGCAGCTCAGCATAGACATCTATAGATTTTCAAAGGCCTATGGGCTGACAGGCAATTCCCAGAAAGCCTCCAACTAGCGTGACGTCTTTGGTTTTGAGAACAGAGTCGGTTGTAGGTAGAGTGACGTCAGCAGTCTAGAGCTCTTATAGCTAATGACGTCATGCTAGTTGCAGGGTTTTTGCTGTTTTATTTTCTGCCTGTGAGATTTCGACATCTACAGACGGCTATGGCTCAGCACAGTGAGTACACATCAGGCATCCCTGGATTTTCCATTTATATAATGCGGCACAGCACATGTCAGTCAAAGTTAAGATACACTAGCTGTGTGGATCTGCTACTATGGAGCGCCATTCCACTGTCTCTCGCTTTGATGGTGCAGATTGTCATACGTTGACTTGTCCATCTTTTGATGTTACTCGTCCATGTTAGTCTTGGTATGTCTCTGCCTCTTTTACCTTGCATTTTCCCTTCCAATATTACTTTTATTAGGATATTGTGTCTTTTAACATGACCCAAAAATTTCATTTGTCTTCTTCTAATTGTGTTTAGTAGGTATCTTTTCATTTTTAGTTGTTTTAAAACTTCATCGTTTGTTTTCTTTTCTTTCCATCAATCCTCTCCATTCTTCTATAATTCCACATTTCAAAGGCTTCAATTTTCTGTTCTGTTTTCTTGCCTAATGTCCATGTTTCTGCACCATACAGGAATATTGAGAAGATGTAACATTTTGCTATTCTTAGTTTTAGCCCTGGTGTTATTTGTTTTGATGTTAGTATATTTTACATGGCATTAAAATGATTTTTTGCCATGCCTATTCTTTTGTTTATTTCAGTTGTACATTTTTCATCACTGATTATAGTGCGTCTCAGGTAGTTGTAGATCTGAACTCTCCAAATGTATTCCTTCAACTGTGATATTTAATTGTAGTTCTTGAGAATTGACTGTTTATGATGATAGTTTTAGTCTTTTTGATATTTATATCTAGTCCATATATTTTGCTTGTCATATTTATTACATTAAGTAATTGTTGTAGGTATTTATGATTGTTTGCTAGTAGAACAGTATCATCAGCATATTTTAGGTTATTGATTATCTTTCCATTAATGTTTAGACCTGTCATCTCTGAGATGTTTTTAAAGTTTGCTCAGTGTATAGATGGAACAAGGTTGGTGATAGGGTGTTTGCTTGTCTTACTCCTCTTTTTATATGAATGGGTGTAGTGTTATATTTTATTATTGTTGTTTGCTTCCAGTACATATTTTACATAGTCGTATGTCTGTGTCGTCCAGATTTTTATCTTTTCAACTCCCAATCAGGATATTTATAAAAGATATTTAACAAGAAAACGCGTATTGTATCATTAACTATAATTTATAGTGTCACAAAATATGAAATTGAAGGCCTTTCAGATACATGCCTTCTGTAAACTTTTCACGTCACTGATTATTGCATTCAATTTTTTTGGAGAAGGCTGTGTTCCCTTAATTTGAGAAATAAGAAATGTTACTTCCCATATTATGATTGTATATCATTCTATCAAAGTCTAAGCATTATAAACATATCTGATAATTCTCGGTCTTAGACAAACAAAAACACAAAATGTTAGTTTCCACATCAATATTTTAATGGGAAACTCACAGATTTGGCACCTCTCTGCATTAACTTGTTCATTGCGTTTCGACGCACTATTAGCCATGCCGATTCATGTACGTTCAGCCGCACAGTGCGTAATTTTCAATCTGATTAGTGTAAACTATCATCAATCAGTCCTATTATATGGCTGTGAAACATGGAGAACAATTAAAATGACAGTCATGAAGATACAGACTTTCATTAATGGATGCTTACGCAGAATAAAATAATGGAAATGGCAGAACAAAATCACTAACATAGAATTATGGAAATGTACCAGTCAAATACCAGTGGATAAAGAGATACAGCGAAGACGATGGCGCTGGATACACACACTGCGGAAGCCAACTGGAAGTATTACATAACAGGCCCTTTTTTGGAATCCCCAGGGAAAAAGACGAAGAGGAAGACCAAGGAATCCTTGTAGAAGACAGATAGAAACAGAGATGAAGATGATGGGGAAGACATGGAATGATCTTAAAAGAATGGCAAGAAACAGTCCGACCTGGAAAGTGTTTGGTGAAGACCTATGCTCCACAGGGAGCTGAAAGGTAGAAGAAGAAGAAGAAGAAACTGTCATCAAACCATATTCTTTTGCGTGTCTTATGTTATCTTGGTATTGGTGAAATATAATTCCTTGTTTAATTATCTAAATATTCATATATAATATGTAAAGTGTTAGATAAATATAAACATGTAGATTAATATTTAAAACATGAAAAATTGGGTCTCTGAAATCTCTACTGCTAAACTGATAAAAAATAAAAACCTGTACTGAAAGCGTTAAGTCCGTACTACAAAATACCAGGGGAGGTGTTTTTCGCCGTTATCAGCGTCATACCTTGAAAGATTTTACTGCACAACAAATAAAGTTACAATGTTTTTAACACCATTTGATATCGATGTAAATGCTGCTCCAACAGAGATATAAATGGAATTTACTGACTTGCAAGCACAAGAATATTCTGAATTCAAAATGGAGGAACTCGAAGATATTGAACTTCTATACCTCGTATTTCCTATATGAACAATATACAACGGCTACATCAAATGCCTAAAAAGGTACTTCACTGCTTGGTATTATTTACGTTATTTAAGATTTTTTTTTCTTAAAAACTTAAGTGGCCTAAATCAAAAGCAAGAAATCGATTAACTGACATAAATTTAGCAAAAAAACAGCGCATTGATGCTAGTCAAATACCACTTAACATAGACAACCTTGTACATGAAGTTCAAGCACAATCCTCTCATTAAACCAGTAAACTTTCTATTTACAATTTATTGTTGAATTTCCACCCCACTCCTTTTTTCTGCCTCACCTCTCTCCCTTTCATTCCACCCTCTTCTCTGTCATCCACTCTCCATTACTAATAATATTTCTACATTACAATCGCCTGTGAATGCAAATTAAGTAATTTTTACAATGTCTTCATTAGGTGATAACATTTGGTCTTGATCTACTTTCGTAGCTTTCAGATCTGGCCCTTAAAAAATAAAAGATTATTTTGCATAATAAAACTACTTCCTCTTTTTATTTAGGGAATTAAAAAATTATTTCTTAGTTGACAGCAGCTTCCTCCTCGTCTTTCTGATTACATATCTTCTCCTCTAGCGTGAAAATGTTCTGTTGGGCGAGATATATTCAATTTCCTGACATTTTGTTTTATTTTTCTGCCCCCTCCAATTTTTTTCATTTTTTTTTTTCGCCAGGTGTGTTTGTTTCTCTTTAAGAAAATACTATTCATATTATTTACTTTTCTATAAACAGATTTGTTTAATACGTCTTTTATTATTATTTGTTAATGTAAGCGTATCCTTCTGTCGCATTTTTCTTGATCTGAATAAATTTTAATTCTTTTTGGCATTTTTTTGTCTTTGTTTTAGTTCTTTTTTTTTAAATCCTCGGAGCTTTTTTTTAATAATCTTTTTGAAATCTTCTCCCTGCGTTTCTCTCTTTGTTTGTTTGTTTGTTTGTTTCTTTGTTTATTTCTTCATTCTTTCTTTCTATCTCTCTTTCTTTCTATCTCTCTTTCTTTTTTCTATTCTTCTGTGCCTCACAGCGTTGGGAGAAAGTTGCCTGTTCTTGGAAGAACTCTACAGAAAATGTTTGCAGTTTAATTTATTTTATATTTCTCCGGTCTAATTTATAGGTAGTCTCCCTAAGAGCTTGGGTACGAACCTCTCTGCAATTCAACGCACACTCACACTTTCTTTAGAGTGACGGACTTCATATCTGATTTTAGCGATGAGAGAAAGCTGACTGATTGTTCGCTGACAGTCCTCGTGGATCAATTCACGAATTTTCTAGACATTTTCTGGCGTTTTGCATTTGACTGGACACTCTGAGCACTCACTATCTTGAGCAGACACTCGACCAGCCTGGAAACGTGCATACCAGCCAAAGACCTAAGTTCGACTTAAAGAATGTTCGCCAAAAGCCTGTATATACATTTCGACTTGGTAGTAGATTCTACCAGTTAAAAAAAAAAAAGTTAAGAGCTCCGTCACGGCAAGTGGCGTATAGGGAATATGGTGTTAGTGACCATACATTTTATAAACTTTCAGCACATGATTTTTGTGGTAATGTGGTAGGTATTACGCCCATTCCGCTTTACTTTCCCAGAAAAAAAAATTCGGTACCCATTTAAGGCCTGGTGAACACGAAAGCCGTCGGTTGGGATCTAACCCTACCTCATGTCCTTTGTACTCAATTTCACTAACCACTGAGCTATCGCGGGTCCAGATTCTACCAAGCTATACGCAAAATATGATGTAAACACGTTGCTCATATGTATCAACCATTGCATTGATCGCAGAGCGACCCATACGCAAAGTTGAACAAGGCGTGTAGCGATTGACCACGTGTTTTCAGCGTTGTGTCAAGTGACACATACTTAGCACGCACAAAAGCATAGACCTTCAGATCACAGAAATTAAAGTCTGTAAACTTTCCGATAGCTCCTCAAGTATTCGCTTATACAGTGGCACGGTATCAGATCTGGTATGTACTGGCATAAGTTGTTATAGCTCACTACTCCCAGACTCGTTCTCCAATTCCCCTAATCGCCAATTCCAACACGTCTAACGTTTCATTTCCAATTCATCCACGTCAGGATTGTCGCTTCATCAAAATGTCACTATCTGAATGGCGATCACTGTATGACTTCTGAATGTCCCTCGTGTTCACAATAAACATCCACTTCACGTGTTAAGTTGACAGCTTAGTTACAAGGCATATTTAGTAAATCATTACATAAAGACAAAGGACAACGGTTTGAAGTTACTCCATTCTGTTGCTGATGGCGTTCAGCCTCCATCCCCCCACCACCCCATGATTTCGCCTATCCATTCGTTGCCCCCCAAAACTTCATGAACAGTGTGCAGCACACTTTTTGATGTAGCTTGTATGCCCTCCCTTTATTCTCTGCTTATTTAACCAAATTGGTTATTATTTCCCTTTCACCCTAACGAGGCAGTGTAGCAAAGGCCAAATCAGCTGTAGCTGTGGTTCAGAGACCCAAATGAATTGTTGATTGCTATCTAGTTATCTACAGTGTTGCTTCTATTGGCTCCTGTCGCTGCATAACAAACAACAAACTATAGCCTTTCTTGATATGGTTTTCATTATGAAACATCAGAAATTCATTATAACTATCAATGGCCCCACATGGCATTTATCCAGTGTTTTCTCCCGTGTTTTTCACTATTATCAATTTATGGATAAAGGTAAGTAGATTTTTATTATTTTGTTACATATTCAAGTTAACTAGAAGATTTAAAATCTTCAATTTAGATATCGTTCTAGTTAAGATAGATTGTCTTTGAATAGACGGCCGAGTCGATCAAAACTTATCTTGTGTTAATCGTGTTGTTGCAGGTTCTATTCTACGTACAAGTTTCTTTTTTTTTTTTTAATATCCAGATATGAAAGAGAAACAGTGACCTGTACACCATGTGGCGACATCACTAATGCAACAGGATTTTGTTCTGCAGCCCCTATCTGAATACCATTCTTTCTTCTCTTGTCCTAGCTAAGGGAACGTTTCTTTAATTTTGACAGAAAATTGTCAAACTGTTGCTCCAATAGAGAGCTCACAGCTTCTTCTTCCTCAGTCTCAAGGTGACATTTTTGGTAATATTCTTGTGCTTTAATTTCTATTTATGAATGAGATGTTGTCAATTTTTGTATCTGTCTGTCTGTTTGCCTGTCTATCTGTCTGTATTTATCTATCTATCTGTCTGTATGTCTGTCTAATAGTTTGCTTTTTTGAGTCGAAGACAGCAGAAATTCTAGACTGTCCGACTATTTTTATCAAGTGTCAGATCTTGCATTGGAGTCACATTGTCTCTTGCCATACATACCAGTTCTAGTTTTGTTATCAAGTGTCAGACCTTGTATAGGAGTCACATTGTCTCTTACCATACATACCATTTCTAGTTTTGTTATCAAGTGTCAGACCTTGTATAGGAGTCACATTGTCTCTTGTCATACATACCAGTTCTAGTTTTGTTGTCAAGTGTCAGACCTTGTATAGGAGTCACATTGTCTCTTGCCAAACATACCAGTTCTAGTTTTGTTATCAAGTGTCAGACCTTGTATTGGAGTCACATTGTCTCTTGCCATACATACTAGTTCTAGTTTTGCTATCAAGTGTCAGACCTTGCATAGGAGTCACATTGCCTCTTGCCATACATACCAGTTCTGGACGAATTACTAAATTTCGGCAAGGGAGCTCATGACTGCTATTGTTGCCTCTCGTCTCTGTATTTTTTTTCATGTTTCTTTAGGTCGGCCCCTTTTTCATGTTCTGTCTGGTACCCATTTTAGGGCTTTCTTTGAGATGTTATTTATTGCCTCGTCTCACCACTTGGCCAACATATGGTCACCTTCTCTTGAGTATAGATTATATTTTTGCATGCTGTATAATTTCTCTTATTTCTGCACTAGTTTTGAACTCATTCAAGGGTGCACGAAGTATAATCCTATGGCATCTGTTTTCAAATGTATCAAGTTTATTTTTTATATTCATTTTTTAAAGTTGCTTTCCAGTTCTCGCAAGCATAAGTAGGGGTGGATGATACATTTGATTTCAAAATCCTGAGCTTTGGTTTTGTGCTTAGTAATTTTTATTTCCATATTTTATCAAGTCTTCTGAAAGTTCTTGCTGCCTTCGCTACTCTGATTCTAATTCATTTCTTTGTGTCTTCTTGATGAATGCAGCTTTCAAGATATACAGAATGATCTTCTTCAGTTGTTTTTCTTTCCAGGTAGGGAGCCTATATTTTTACGTCTGCAAATGTTATTTTTCATTACATTTGTCTTGATTTAACTTGTCCTATTTTCATAGCCATTGATGACATGGCATGTTTTTTCTTTCATCATGCTCAAAGTGCTATTGATAAGAATCATGTCTTTCGCCAAATCACTTTTTCTACTACAACTGAATTACAATATTTCTTAAAATTGATATTTCATGATAGTTGTTCCAAATTAAGACGCCTACAGATATGCGATTCCTTTTTACTTTATTTATTCATTCGTTTAGTTTATTATAATAGATTAAGGGTTTTGAGAAAAAAAGCAATTTGGAAGTTTCATAATTTAGACACTTTTTTAGTATAAAGCTTACCATTTTTAACCACAAATGTTATTAAACCTTCAGAAATAACTTCCTAAAATCAACATTGAGTGTAAGATAATAGTAAAGTCAATCTCATAGTAATTACCGTTGGGTAATGAAACACAGACATGGACTGATCAAATAACCAGACCCTTTTACGGAATCTCCAGGGGAAGAGTCAAAGCGAAAAAACAAAATATTCTTGTAGAAGACACGTGGAAGCAGAGATAAAGATGATAACGTGGAATGATCTTAAAAAGGATGGCCAGAAACAGGACGGCTTGGAAAGTGTTTGTCAATGACCTATTCTCCACAGGGAGCTAAAAGTAAGAAAAACAAGAATGAAATGAAAGTGACTTCATTGTGCTAAGCCTCAGCTTCATTATGTAGGATGGCCAATATCTTTCCTATCTAATTTTTCCCCCTAAAAAATTATCTCTCGTGCCCATTTAATGAGACTAGGTACACCCCGAAAGCCTTTAAAATTATGCATTTTGTTTGGCCTCAAATGGTATTTCAACCTCGAACCCTCAGATCGGACGGCGGTAATGATAGAGAATATACATTAAAAGAGGTAACTCACAGTTGACCGACTGATTGGATTTTATTGGATTTTAATGGTTTTTGAGGACTCATAGTTGACAAATTGCTTTTCTTTTAAAAATTGTATATAAATGTTTTTCAATTAAATCTGGTGATTTTAGGGGGCGGATACTGATGAGGTGGTAAAGATATAATATATATATATATATATATATATATATATATATATATATATATATATATATATATATAATGGTGGTGGCTCATAGTTGACCGACTGATTGTATTTTACCATATTTAAATGTAAATGGTTAAGAAGGTTGGAAGAGGGTGGAATTGTATCAGAAGGTGGTCGGGTTTTAGGGGAATGGAATGGTGGTCAAAGATGATAGCCGACTTATAGCTGATCGATTGATTTGTCTAAACTGTATTTTAATAACTTTCTTTTACAGAATCTTAGTAAATTAACGGCTGATGAGGAGGTGTGGTAAAAATATAACAATAGTAAATCATAGTAGCGAAGTCGATAAATATAAGAACCAAAGTTGACCGATGTATTGTATTTTAATGAATATTGACGCGTAGTTGGCTGATTTTGGCTGCTTTCAGTTGGGTTTTAAATGGCTCGTGGGTGTGAATTTTATTGAAACTTTAGTGCTATTATTGATTGAATGGTATCAGGAGCAGGGTTTGGACGGTAAGGATAGAAAGTGACCATAGCTAGTCGATGGAAGAAAATAGTGGTGCGTATTGTAGTTGAATGGAGGACAAATATTCTTTGATTATATATGAGAAAATACAGATAGTGGTCAGAGGTGATTATATAGAGAAAATATAGATAGTGGTCAGAGGTGATTATATAGAGAAAATATAGATAGTGGTCAGAGGTGATTATATAGAGAAAATACAGATAGTGGTCAGAGGTGATTATATAGAGAAAATATAGATATTGGTCAGAGGTGATTATATAGAGAAAATATAGATAGTGGTCAGAGGTGATTATATAGAGAAAATATATATAGTGGTCAGAGGTGATTATATAGAGAAAAAATAGATAGTGGTCAGAGGTGATTATATAGAGAAAATATATATAGTGGTCAGAGGTGATTATATAGAGAAAAAATAGATAGTGGTCAGAGGTGATTATATAGAGAAAATATATATAGTGGTCAGAGGTGATTATATAGAGAAAAAATAGATAGTGGTCAGAGGTGATTATATAGAGAAAAAATAGATAGTGGTCAGAGGTGATTATATAGAGAAAATATAGATAGTGGTCAGAGGTGATTATATAGAGAAAATATAGATAGTGGTCAGAGGTGATTATATAGAGAAAATATAGATAGTGGTCAGAGGTGATTATATAGAGAAAATATAGATAGTGGTCAGAGGTGATTATATAGAGAAAATATATATAGTGGTCAGAGGTGATTATATAGAGAAAAAATAGATAGTGGTCAGAGGTGATTATATAGAGAAAAAATAGATAGTGGTCAGAGGTGATTATATAGAGAAAATATAGATAGTGGTCAGAGGTGATTATATAGAGAAAAAATAGATAGTGGTCAGAGGTGATTATATAGAGAAAATATATATAGTGGTCAGAGGTGATTATATAGAGAAAATATATATAGTGGTCAGAGGTGATTATATAGAGAAAAAATAGATAGTGGTCAGAGGTGATTATATAGAGAAAAAATAGATAGTGGTCAGAGGTGATTATATAGAGAAAAATAGATAGTGGTCAGAGGTGATTATATAGAGAAAAAATAGATAGTGGTCAGAGGTGATTATATAGAGAAAAAATAGATAGTGGTCAGAGGTGATTATATAGAGAAAAAATAGATAGTGGTCAGAGGTGATTATATAGAGAAAAAATAGATAGTGGTCAGAGGTGATTATATAGAGAAAAAATAGATAGTGGTCAGAGGTGATTATATAGAGAAAAAATAGATAGTGGTCAGAGGTGATTATATAGAGAAAATATAGATAGTGGTCAGAGGTGATTATATAGAGAAAATATGATAAGTTGTCAAAGATGATTCTTCATCATTGAGTGCCGTCTCCTCATCAAAAATTGGCTACCATAGATTGCCATTCCGCTGTCTCTTACTCTTGCTTTGATAATGCAGGTTGTCATAGGCTGACTTCTACATATGTTGATGTTATTCGTCTGTGGTCTACTGGTCTGCTTCTTCCTTTTTTACCGTGTATTTTCTCTTCCAATATTACTTTTAGTTGGCTGTTGTGTCTTTTAACATGCCCCAAAAATCTCATTTGTCTCATTTGAATTGCGTTTTGTAATTCTCCTTTAATGTGTAGTTGTCGTAAGACTTCATTGTCTGTTTTATTTTCTTTCCATCCAATTCTTTCTATTCTTCTATATATCCACATCTTACAGGCTTCAATTTTCTGTTCTGTTTTCTTGTCCAATGGCCATGTTTCTACACCATACAGGAATGTTGAGAAGATATAACATTTTGCTATTCTTAGTTTTAGCTCTGGTGTTATTTGTTTTGATGTTTGTGTATTTATCATGACATTAAAAGTACTTTTTGCTATTCCTGTTCTTTCATTTGTGTCAGTCAGACCTTTCCCATCACTGGTTATAGTATGTCCAAGGTAGGTGTAGCTCAGAACTGTTCCCAAGTCTATTCTTTAAACTTTTATATCCACTTGTTTTGAGAATTATCTCTGTTTAAGGTCATAGTTTTAGTCCTGTTGATATTTATACCTAATCCATATTTTTCCTTGTTATGTTTATTTGATTATGAAATGGTTGTTGATCTGTATCATTTTCTGCTTATAATGCAGTATCATTAGTATATCTTAGGTATGATATTAGAGAATATTACATAGAAAAAAATAAAAGTGAATAAAAAATGAGAAAAAATATTTTTTTTATATATGAAAAGTTGTTGTCTCGGCCGCAAATCTTGTATATAGTGATTTATCGAGAGAGAAAACAAGAAAAGTGATCAGAGATGTTTACACAGAGAAAATATGAAAAATAAATAAAAAAATTAATATATAGCAACAAAAATATGACAATGCTTAAGTGTTTGTAGCCCTGCCACCCACAAGAAAAGATTTTATGTAGCGATATATAGAGAAAATATTAAAGTGGTCAGAGACAACTGTTTTTGTTTATCATCACATAAAGGGCTGAATATGTAAAAACCTATTACGTATGGAGAACACTGCCCAATATAATAAAGTAGATAATGAAATACGCTAAATGTGCAAAAAGGCAAAAGAAGACTGGCTCAGCCAAAAATGTAAGGAAAAAAAAACTATGGAAAGCAAACAAGACTTATGAGGAATGAACACAGAAATAAAGAGAATGACTAATACAAATGTAAAAAGCCACAGAAAGTGGATGCACTGCAGATAAAAAATGAAAAATGCTAACAGACAATAAAGATATTATAGATAGATGGCAGGAATATATATAACAGAACTATTTCATGATCAAAGGGACAAGAAACCGGTTACAAAATGTACATCAGGCTATAAAATCTTAACATCGGAGGTGGAACAAGCTATAAAAACAATGAAAAAAGGGAAAAGCAGCAGGACCTGAAAGCATACAGATAGAGATGATACAGGAACTAGAGGATTTTGGCATTGAAGTGATTACAGACATATGCAATGACATATACAACACAGGATACATAATAAATGAACTAAAAACATCAACTTTCATTGCCTTGCCTAAAAAGAATGGTGCAGTTGAATGCAGTGACTTTAGAACAATAAGCCTAATGAGCCATGTTACAAAAATCTTGCTAAAAGTTATACAAGGAAGGATTCAGAATAAAATCAATACTGAATTAGATGAGCAGCAATTTGGATTTAGAAAAAATAGCGGGACAAAAGATGCCATATTCTGCATGAGAACATTATTCGAAAAGTACACAGAATTAAATAAACCAATATATGCCTGCTTCATAGACTACACCAAAGCTTTTGATAGAGTACACCACAAACAACTTATAGAATGCCTAAAAGAGATACATCTAGATGACATGGACAAACGATTAATATGTAATCTATACTGGGAGCAAACAGCAATAATAAAATATAAAAAAGAGAACTCTACACCCATTGATATAAAAATAGGAGTAAGAAACAGATGCATCCTATCACCAAGCTTGTTCAATCTATGCACTAGGCAAATCTTTAAAAACATCATAGAGATGCCAGGCCTACAAATTAATGGAAAGATAATCAATAACCTAAGATATGCTGATGATACTGTACTACTAGCAGAAAATCCTAAAGATCTGCAACAATTGCTTAATGAAATAAACATGATAAGCAAAAAATATTTACTAGATATGAATATCAAAAAGACTAAAACTATGATCATAAACAAAGGAAATACTCAAAACCCACAAATGTATATCAAAATTGAAGGAATAGAACTGGAGACAGTTCAGAACTACAACTACATTGGACATACTATAACCAGTGATGGAAAATGTACAACTGAAATAAACAAAAGAATAGGAATGGCAAAAGTAAGTTTAATGTCATGAAGAACATACTAACATCAAAACAAATAACACCAGGGCTAAAACTAAGAATAGCAAAATGTTACATCTTCTCAATATTCCTATATGGTGCAGAAACATGGACATTGGACAAGAAAACAGAACATAGAATTTGGAGCCTTTGAAATGTGGATATATAGAAGAATAGGTAGAATTGGATGGAAGGAAAAGAAAACAAACTACGAAGTCTTAAAATAACTAAAAATTAAAAGAGAATTACTAAACACAATTCAAACAAGGCAAATGCGATTTTTGGGCCATGTTAAAAGACACAGAAGCCTAACAAAAGTAATACTACAGGGGAAAATACAAGGTAAAAGAGGCAGAGGCAGACCATGACTAACATGGACGAGTAACATCAAAAGATGGACAAATCAGCCTATGACAACCTTCACCATCAAAGCTAGAGACAGAGCAGAATGGTGCTCCATGGTAGCCAACCTTAGTTGCGGAGACGGCACTCGATGATGATGATGATGATGATGATGATGATGATGATGATGATTACGTATGCCCAGCTGTGTGCACGGCCTGTTTACATTTGTTATTAACGATGTAGCAATTACTAGTTACATTTCATTATCTGTGTCCTGTTCACTATCGGAATTGAATCGTTTATTTTGCTGGCTCGCGTCAGAAATCATCAAATCTAGGTTCATGAAGGGCGATTGTTCGAGCTCAAACTTACAAAATAAACAGAACAAACATTAGTAACAATAAATTTATAAAGCAGTTGATTGTGTGCACACACTATCCGACGACTAACTCGGAATTGGAGTGAAAAACGATGTCCTAACATCATCAAGCGCTATATATATTTTTTTTAATATATGACGATCACCATTTTCAGGAGGACGTAAACTTCCGGTCAATATGGTGGATAGGCAGCAGGAACCGTTGATGGCTATGTGTGAAAAGTGTTCCTTATTTCAGTTTCCTCATATTCTAAGTCCGACTTGTTGCGAGAGCTACTGAGTTAAGTGCTCTGTGCACACCGTGAGCTGTGTGTTTTATCCGCTTTGATAGTTTTTCGATATTCCTATTAATTGTTTACGATGAATGATGATATCGTATGACAGGGAACAGTTAACTTTGTTCACTTTCTGTGCGGTTTCGCCTTATATGTTTTGGCGTGTGCTAAGACTGCTATGATGGGAACTACAGCTACCTTTCTTTGTTTTGGAGATGAGTTAGTAATTCGGATGATACCACTGGCACGGGCGGTTGAGCAATTATGGATTTTAATTCGTTTTGCAATGATACCGGGGCCTTCCATGACCACAACTGTTTTCGTGTCTAATACATTTAGTTATATTTGTGTTTGTGGGGATGAATGGTAATGAATCATTAGCATTTGGAATAGTATCGTAGCGATGGTCGGTTTGTAGGTGTAAGTTACATTTTAGTGGATTATTAGTGATTTTAGGGACGGACTGTGAAAGGGTGGGTAAGTGTGGTAATGATGGAGAAGATGTGATAAGAATAATAGTAAACAAAAACTGACCAGTGGAAAAAGATAGAGGTTGAGGTAGGTGTTGTATTTGAATAGGCGTAGGTATTCCGCAAATACCTGGCCTATTTATTATAGGAATTTTGACCTAAAGAAGCGAATCATGGACAGTAGACATACAAATAAAAAGACGGTTAGGGGCCACAGAGATAGGATTTATCAGAAGAATGTCGAAAGTTCCCTGGACTAAAAAGACCAATGTGGAAGTTTTAAAAGAGGCCAACACTAAATGAGAGCTACTAAAAAACATCAGAAAAGCAACAATCAACATTTTTGGGTACATCATGAGAAGAGGAAAGTTGAAATACTTGGTTACAACTGGCAAAATAAAAGGAAAGAGAGACTGCGGACGAGAAAAAAAGAAAATACTGGATAGCTTGTTGTCGTGGCAGTCGACAACAGAACTGATACGATGCACTGTAGATAGAAGATTGTGGAAGGACATGATTTCCTACGCCAACCGGTATGGCACATGATGATGATGATGATATTCGCGCACTTCTCGTTTCATTGCGTTACCCAAAGTTGTCGAATTCTGAATGAAAAAAAAATGCCGTCTCTAAGTTATCGCTTGTGGCATGTACATCTTCATTATTTTTATTAACTCTTCATGGGATCCATAATATACTTTTAAACTTATTTTGTTGTAGGCAGTGATGCCCCGCCGCACAAATTCGACGAAGGAGGGTGAGTTATTAAATTGAGGTGTGCATCTTTACAAGTTTTTCTTCTACCTTTCAGCTCCCTGTGGAGCATAGGTCTTCTACAAAAACTTTCCAAGTCATACTGTTTCTTGCTATTCTTTTAAGGTCATTCCATGTCTTCCCCATCATCTTCATCTCTGCTTCTATTTGTCTTCTCCAAGAATTCCTTGGTCCTCCTCTTTGTCTTTTCCCTTGAGGATTCCAAAAAAGGGTCTTTTGTGTAATACTCTCAGTTGGTTTCCGCAGTGTGTGTCCTATCCGGCGCCATCGTCTTCGCTGTATCTCTTTATCCACTGGTGTTTGACTGGTACATTTCCATAATTCTATGTTAGTGAATTTGTCCTGCCATTCCATCATTTTATTCTGCGTAAGCATCCATTAATGAAAGTCTATATCTTCATTATTGACAATTTTGTTGTTCTCCATGTTTCACAGCTATATAATAGAACTGACTTAACATTGGAGTTGAACATTTTTATTAAACGTTAGTAGGACGCTATTCTACCGCTATGTTATTACCTTCTCTAAGCCATTGAGCTACGAGCATATACACATTCGTCGCGTGGAATAAGAAATCTCAGGACGGACTTAAACACTCGCTCTCCAACTTTATTCTGCGTTCGTCCGACGGTTCTCTGTGTCGATCTGAGCATTAAATTGCCACTTCCGCACATTCTGAGGGTCGCAAAATTTCATACAAACCAAAAATAGAAAGTACTCGTTGTAGTAATAATAAAGCAGATTGTGGTGTGCAATACTTGCCTTACTCGGAACGTTAGTAGCTCTCGGTACGCCGCTTTTTATGATTAAACTGGGCAGATTTACTTACGTCTTCTAGTTATACTTGAGCATTGGCCTACACAAAACAACTTCAGTTGTTGAGATTACAGTTCCGGTTGCCTGGTCCCATTTACAGGTTGGCTTACTAAACTTGTCCATATCTTCTGTAGAAATTTATGACCTTATCATCATTATCATCGAATGTCATCTCCGCAACGAAGGTTGGCTACCATGGAGCGCCATTCTGCTCTGTCTCTTGCTTTGATGGTGCAGGATGTCATAGACTGGTTTGTCCATCTTTTGATGTTACTCGTCCATGTTAGTCTTGGTCTGCCTCTGCCTTTTTTACCTTCTATTTTCCCCTCCTCATGACATTAACATTACTTTTTGCCATTCCTATTCTTTTGTTTATTTCAGCCGTACATGTTCCATCACTGGTTATAGTATGTCCAAGGTATTGGTCGTTTCAAAATATTTTGAAGGTGTTTAAAATTCCATATCTCTGCAACTAATTGATTGATAATGCTGAAATTTTGCATATGGTCTTGTGATTTTTTGGTCCCAAGAAGTACATTCATTTCCTCACCAACAAACGTATAGTTTTAAATATTCTTTATTTGAAGTATACAAATTTAAGGCATTTTGGTCAAACCATATATTTGGAGGAATTACCGCTTCATATGAGTGAGCACCCACGGACTTGTCATCTTGAACGTAATGCGCGCCAATTTCCCTGTTTTAAGCACTAAAAAACACATAAAACGCGTCATAGTTATAATTTTATATCCGGTGCATCCCATTTCCTGTCGTTTTGTTGTGATTTATGTGCAACGGCGTATCCTAATTATTGGGTAATTTCGTTAAATTTGTGATCTGTTAGTCAATGGGTATAAAAGTAAAGTTCCTTACATTGCAATCAGTGGCAATAAAGGTGTATAAATATTTTTGCATAGAAGCTAAGCGTGGAAAACTGTATCGAAGCATCTCAAAGCCAGAAAAGAGAACTATTCACGCATTGGGTATAAGCAAACGCTTTTTCAAACAAGTGCTTAAAGCTAACGGAGTGTCCAGTTCAATCAAGACTAGGACGCTAGGAAGAAAGAAAGTAGTAGATAGTTTTGACAAGGAAGTGATTAGAAGAGCAATTTGTAAAATGTTCGATTCCAAAGAAACTGTGACTTTAAGAAAACTGAAAATTCGACTGAGAGCAGAAAATGACATTGTTGTGTAGAAAACAACATTATGGAGAACTGTTAGAAGCATCGGTTTTACGTTTAGAAAGTACGATAGTGGTAGAAATGTCATCTGCGAGAAGCCGCACTTAGTTTCTATGAGGAGTAAATATTTACGTGAAGTACGGGAAATGCGTAACCAAGGTTATGATATTGTATTTCTAGATGAATCTTGGATAAATTCTCACCACACAAGTGCAAAGGAATGGCAGTTATCAGATGGAAGTATTAAAAGATGTGTACCCACTGGAAAAGGACAGCGTATTATAATGGCACATGCAGGCAGCCGAAAAGAAGGGTTGGTGAAAAATGCAGAACTTATATTCACCTCTAATTATACTGACAACAGGGACTATCACACCGAGATGAATGGCCATATATTTAGAGAGTGGATTGAAAATACTCTTCTTCCAATTCTAGACAGACCATCCTGTCTGGTAATGGACAACGCGTCGTACCACAACGCTGTGGCAGAAGAAGACAAAATTCCTACATCTACCAGTACAAAAGATGTTATAAAGATTTGGCTAAGAAAGGAAGGAATTCCATTTAACGAGGGATTTTTGAAACCTGAATTACTGTCACTTGTTAAGAAATCGCAAAAGACCAAAGTATTCCAAATAGACAAAATCATTCAACAGCATGGTCATACGTGCTTGAGACTGCCCCCTTATCATCCACAATTAAACCCCATTGAACTCGTTTGGGCAAAAATTAAAGGGCAGGTGGCAGCTGAGAATACAAGTTTTAAACTATGCGATATAAAAGGACTGACATATGCTGCTCTATCACAGATTGACAAAGATTTTTGGTGCAAATGTGAAGATCATGTCTTAAAAGAAGAAAATGACTATTGGAAAAAAGATGGACTATCGTTCGTTCAGCCCAGATTAGTAATCAATATGTTAGACTCCTCTGATTCAGAATAAATGAAATAATAATGGACGTTTTTATATGTCCGCATGATCAATCTTTAGCTAAAGTTGATAACGTTTTGAAAATGTAAAGATTCTTGATATGTGTACTGCAGGCATGCAAAGAAACTAAATCACTTTCATATGTCTTGTTTACGTAAAATAATGAAAGTCACATGGAAAGACATAAAACGAACAATGTAGCTCTTTACAGTGAAGAGGATCCCGTGCTTACATCGGACTTTTTAGTCACATGCGTACCCATAAACAATAACTTTGCTTGATATGTCATGCTCGTTATCGCTCGCAACGGATAATTAATTTTTTTAGATGTATTCTTTGTTGTATATTGTTTAAATAGTTTTCATTAATGGAACTGTTTATACGCTGATTTGTTTTAGACCGTCTGTAAAGGCTATAACATTGACATTCTCATAGTATTTTAAAGAAAGTAAACAATAGAAAGTAAACAGTTGATAAACGCCTCCAACTTTCAAGTTGTGTAGAGACGCCTATGTCGAGAAGCTGATTTCCATTAATGTACGGTAAATTATTTTCTCCAGGAGCAAAAAGATCCGTAAATTCACTGAGATCAAAGGAAAGTGCTGCTTCATGATGAAGCATACTTCCTACATCATTAAAATTTGTGAAATCGGTGGGACCTTGGAAAAACAAGGCCAGATGCAAAAAATCAAGTTTGTAAGTGCAGGGAAAGAGGAGATATTTCATGTTAATCGTGAACATTTAGATTTGAAACGACCAATAGTTGTAGTTCTGAACTGTCTCCAGGTCAATTCCTTCAATTTTGATATCCACTTGTTGGTTTTGAGTATTTTCTTTGTTTATTATATTAGTTTTAGTCTTTTTGATATTCATATCTAGTCCATATTTTTGCTTGTCATGTTTATTTCATTAAGTAATTGTTGTAGATCTTTAGGATTTTCTGCTAGTAGTACAGTATCACCTTAACCTTTGATTTATCAGAGAATCCATCAAGGATGTTTGAATCTTGCTCAGAGCATACTTTCACATTATAGGTTTCTAAGACTAGTGAGATCATGAGGATCAATACTTTAAAGCATATATTATAAGACTGCGCCTCCCTTAACAACCATAGAACTATGGCATAACCTACAAAAGCAAGCCAACACGATAAACGATGGGAACCTGTGACAATCTTCAACCCTGCTCTTTGTTGTCATATCAAAGTGGCATTTTAGTTCTCATATTTGAAATTTTAATATCTTTTATGAATGATGATGTCCTGAACCTAGGACATTCCATTTATGGACGTTGATGTCCTGAACCGAGGATATTCCATTTATGGACGTTGATGTCCTGAACCTAGGATATTCCATTTATGGAGGATGATGTCCTGAACCTAGGACATTCCATTTATGGATTATGATGTCCTGAACCTATGACATTCCATTTATGGACGTTGATGTCCTGAACCTAAGATATTCCATTTATGGATGATGATGTCCTGAACCTAGGACTTTCCATTTATGGACGACGATGTCCTGAACCTATGACATTCCATTTATGGACGATGATGTCCTAAACCTTGGTTATTCCATTTATGGATGATGATGTCCTGAACCTTGGTTATTCCATTTATGGATGATGATGTCCTGAACTTTTGACATTCCATTTATGGACGATGATGTCCTGAACCTAGGACACTCCATTTATGGATGATGATGTCCTGAACCTTGGTTATTCCATTTATGGACGATGATGTCCTGAACCTAGGACATTCTATTTATGGATGATGATGTCCTGAACCTTGGTTATTCCATTTATGGATGATGCTGTCCTGAACCTTCGTTATTCCATTTATGGATGATGATGTCCTGAACCTTTGACATTCCATTTATGGACGGTGATGTCCTGAACCTAGGACACTCCATTTGTGGATGATGATGTGCTGAACCTTGGTTATTCCATTTTTATGGACGATGATGTCCTGAACCTAGGACATTCCATTTATGGATGATGATGTATTGAACCTTGGTTATTCCATTTATGGACGATGATGTCCTGAACCTAGGACATTCCACTTAAAATTGATATTATGTGGAAGTGTTTTCAATGTGTGACATTAGACACAAATCATAAGAATACTAATGAAAGCAAATAATTATATATTAAAGATATTTGTGTGGAATATTGGTGTAAAAAATATTTTTTAAAATTGATAATTCTGAGAGTTTAGTAAAGTAAAGTAAAGTAAAGTACCCCCGTCACGCCAAGTGGTGTATAAGGAATATGGTGTTAGTGACCATAAATTTTACAGACCTTCGGCACATGAATTTTAGGGTAATGTGGTCGGTATTACGCCCGTGCCGCTTTACTTTCCCAGAAAAAAATCCGGTACCCATTAAAGGCTGGGTGAACCCGAAAACCGTCGATTGGGATCGAACCCTACCCCTTGACCTTTATAGTCCAGTTCACTAACCACTGAACTATCGCGGCTCCCTGAGAGTTTAGGGAGATGCAATATTTAATTTATAACCACAACCATTTTTTTAAAAAAAACATTTTATAACTCAACAGTCTTCTAATCATTTTGAATATTTAATACAAGAGGAATGTGTATTTGTCTTCCTGGAAATGCACAAATGAACAAATTAACTAAAGTATCACTGACACACAACAGTGAAGCACACCTTTTGTGTGTTCCTAGTCTGTCTAAATGTGTTTGAAAAAAACGAGCCCTCTGTTTATTCATTTTTTTTTTATGTACACCCTAGACTTCAGAGCATGTAAGTACTTCAATTACCACCATAAAAATATTCAGTTCTCTTGTACTTTACAGGCGTCGAATGAAAATGAAGTATTTATCTTGACAGCGCCACGCAACGTTCTTCATGTATAATACTTTTTCTGGGATGTGAAATTCAATTTTTCTGTGTCTTCGTTTTCCTGTATCGTTGATGCATGTAATTGCTAATGCTTTTTATATACATCTGTTTTGTTATTTAGAAAGGCAACTCTTAATTTTAGCGTGCAGAGCGTGAACTTATACAAACTTATTGAGTTTGTCTTTTCTTACATATTTGGGAGATATGTAAATTCAATAATTATGATCTATGTTTTTTTTTCTCTTGCCGTCATTGTTGATGTCTGTCACATATCGCTATTTAACCAGAAACACTGTTTTATATGGGTGTCCGGTTAGCGCAATCGATAGGCGGTTGGCTTACCACGGCAACAGCCGGGGTTCGTAATCCTGGCGAGGACACCTGGGTTTTACTAATTCCCTAAAAATTAGTAGGAGCCGCGATAGCTCAGTGGTTAGTGAACTGGACTACTACGGACAAGGGGTAGGGTTCGATCCCAACCGACGGCTCCGGGTTCACCCAGCCTTAAATGGGTACCGGATTTTTTCTGGGAAAGTAAAAGCAGCACGGGCGTAATACCGACCACATTACCCCAAAAATCATGTGCTGAAGGTCTGTAAAATATAGGGTCACTAACACCATATTTCCCTATACGCCACTTGGCGTGACGGGGGGTACTTTTTTTACTTACTGTTTTATATATTGCTCTATTTGTATCTAGTTTTACATATTTACTTATGAAATAGGTTAATGTTAAATGTTTCTGTTGTGTGGGTTTCCTGATTAAATATATTCTCATTACTGAAATCAAACAGAGATCATCATTTGGTCGCACGTCCTTTGCATACACACCACAGCTCGTCTGAAAGAATCTCTGTCTCTATTTTTCTACTTCTTTAGTTGTCATGTTAAAGGTATCTTTAATGTTTTGAAACCATCTTCTTATTACTGCTGATGTGTCGCCCAGGAACCATGCATTCCATTATTGTTTTTTTTTTTCCAACCCACTGTGTCTTTTGACATAGTCATAGCATTTTAATTTTCTCTGTGGCATGACGTTTATAAGCCAGTTCTTTTTAATGTTTACAATAATTTAATGTCTTCACATGTCTTTTTCATTATGCACTGTGTCTTAAGATTTTCTGTAGCATTTTGTTTCGAATGAATTAATTTTCTTCCTTGCTGTTTGCGAGATTGTCCATGATTCACAACCGTATGTTGCTATCAGGAAAATACATGTCCTTAGTAATTTAATGTTACTGCCTTGCTGGTATTGTGCCACATGTTCTTCGTGTCATTTAATTGTTGTGTTGCTGTTGCTAATCGTGTGATCTCCTTCTGGCAGTCCCCATTTGTCTGTTGCTACAGATCACGGATATCCAAAACAGAAATGGGTGATCAAAATAAATACTGTTCCTTAATGAATAACGTGGTCGGGTCGTGACGTTATTAACGTTGCCGTTTTAACAAAAACATTCGAAGATGAAAATCCACGCAGACAAATTAGCTAAAGAGGGAGAGAGATTACCACAAGAGAACCATCCTCTCAGTTATGATGAAGCCACATCCATCCTCAAGGGTCAGTTCCATGAAAAATGGAAACGAGAACACCCAAAGCATAACGAGAACGTACTTTGCCTACGCACTGGCCACAATAGAATGAGAAATCACATGTTCACCTAATTCACAATAGGTACAACCAGCCTATGCCACTGTACACTGGACAATATGACTACAAAACATGTTCCACAGGATTACCCCCAGTACACAGTCCTGAGAAGGGCAATGTGGTCCACGCCCACCTCCCTGGAAGAAAAACTATATGGGGCAATCGATTCGCTTAAACAGACAGCTGACTTCATGAGAGAGTCTGGAATCCTACTCTGATTGAGTCTTGATCGCAGAGAAAGAGAAAGAGAGAGAGAGAGAGAAGATGAAAAGGAAGGGGACATGCTTTCCTTGTTCCTATTGCCTTCTCAATCTCAGTGAGCCATACTCATTCCGTCCTCTGCTAATTCAGTTGGGGAGAGTCATGATAGAATGTTACTCACGCTCACCCATTTGCTAAGCCAGTAAGCTAACCACTATGTCGCTATTGTTTTCTAACCAAAATTGATAATTATACAGTCTTACGCCACAATGACATGACATTTAAATGTCAAAGTCAGGTTTATTCATATTTTACCGAATCAGCTACCATTTAACTGGTCACGTGTTTCAAACAAGTTGCGCAATACGCGACACACATTTATTGTGATCTTTGCGTACTGCTCTCATAGAAAAAGTAGCAATGGTTGATGAACTTAACAAGTATTACATACACGAGAGATGTTTACATCATTCATTAGCAAAATCGATGTAATTACACTAGTGTCAGTGCAGAGGTGTTCATTAAGCCGATTTGTTACGGTATCTTGGTGGTTAACTATCCTTATCCCATATATTATTATTTCATTACTTGTAAATCTACCGACATGCCCCAGAAAATGAATATAGTCTGTAACGATTACTGGCTCGACATTCACACCAAATACTGAAATTCTAATGCCTGGTTTACCATTTCTACTGTCATTACGCAATTAGCAGACATGGCGGCTTATTAATGATATGATATGTCAGTGATTTAATCATAAATTAATATAAGTAAAGTAAAGTACCCCCGTCACGCCCATTGGCGTATAGGGAAATATGGTGTTAGTGACCCTATATTTTACAGACCTTCAGCACATGATTTTTGGGGTCATGTGGTCGGTATTACGCCCGTGCTGCTTTACTTTCCCAGAAAAAAATCCGGTACCCATTTAAGGCTGGGTGAACCCGAAAGCCGTCGGTTGGGATCGAACCCTACCTCTTGTCCTTTGTAGTCCAGTTCACTAACCACTGTTCACTATCTCAGCGCCGAAGGTTGTCATCGGAGGAGATTTCAGTGACACAAGTTTTCATCTAATTCATAACATACTATATTTATATTTATTTTTAGAAAAACTGAACACGAAATTAGATTTCACCAATAAGAAGATGACACAAGACATGTAAAAAGAATACTGTTTGATGGCGGTTTACACTAATCAACTTGAGAGTGACGTACTGGGCGACTAAACTTACATGACGGAAATCAACTTGACGTAAAGTGCCTCGAAACGTACGGAAAGAGTTAATGACGTCAATAAATAACTAAATAAGTACAAAGCATGGTTTTGTATTAATAATGTCCATAATTGACGTTTATTGAAAGAGTATGGATTCTTCTTTTCTCTTTCTCACTGGTACTGAAAAAGTGTCGTGGTTATATCATTTCGAACTGTCTGAATTAGTGATTTTCCTTTGTTGTTACATGTCTCTGTCACTGCAACTATCCATCTTCTTCTGGGTCTTCCTATTGGTCTTTTTCCATGCATTCTCGAGAAGAACGCCCTTGATGGTGATTGGTGAGGATTCATTCTGACCAGGTGGCCCAACCATTTCAGTTGTTGTTCTATATATTCTTGGCAGGGTTTTGTACCTACCATTTTTCTATAGGTTTCATTTGGTATTCTATCTCTTCTTGTATTGTTTGTTACTTTTCTCAAGCATCGCATCTCACATGTACATCTTTCTTACCATCAGAGTATGAATTAATCATGTATATGTTTAAAAAAAAAGTTAAAAAAGTAAAGTGAAGGTTTCTGTCTTACTAGGTATATGGCTAAATATGGAGTGACCATGACTGCGACATTTTTTTATGATTTGGTATATGTCGCACCAGGACGCTTAAACTTGTCAGAAAAATCTCAATTAGATTAAATTAAAACTAATAAAAAAAATATCTCAATATAACATTAAAAGTTTAACAATAATTAAGGGAATAAATAGAGGCCATTGGAACTTGAAGTCAGACATTGATTTTGTTAACAAATTATGCTAGCTAAAACAGTAAGGATTGTCACCAGGTTTTATAACAGTCATTTAGGCAAAAACATTTGACATTAATTTATTATATCAATAAAAATTGCATTCATGCCAATATTAAGGTTAATATTAATTATAATAAGGGAGCCGCGATAGCTCAGTGGTTAGTGAACTGGACTACAAAGGACAAGGGGTAGGGTTCGATCCAAACCGACGGCTTCCGGGTTCACCCAGCCTCAAATGGATACCGGATTTTTTTCTGGGAAAGTAAAGAAGCACGGGCATAATTCCGACCACATTACCCCAAAAATCATGTGCTGAAGGTCTGTAAAATATAGGGACACTAACACCATATTTCCATATACGCCACTTGACGTGACGGGGGTACTTTACTCTTTTTACTATTAATTATAATAATAAACTGCACTATTTGAAACATTAAACTTTAACATTATGTTAATAAATAACAGTTATGTAAACTTTAAAATGTGACATTTATTACGTCAGTTAATGACACCCATGCAAACACTGAAGTTAACATTTAATTATATCAATAAATGGCACTCAAGTAATCTTTGAAGTTTGACATTCACGATGCAAAAATGTGACACCCATTATAACATTAAGCGAATCAATTCAGAGGAAGAGGTATGTTTACAGCACTCGGAAAAAAATGACAAATAATCAACAACAGAAAAGAAAAAAAACAAAGAACAATATATGGACCGAAGCCGTACTCAGTGGCACAGCGCCTTGCCACGAAAAGCTAAACGCTAGGGAACACTGCCACTCAGCTAACTACAATAAACTGCACTATTTGAAACATTAAACTTTAACATTATGTTAATAAATAACAGTTATGTTAACCTTAGAATGTGACATTAATTACGCCAGTTAATGACATTCATGCAAACACGGAAGTTAACTTTTAATTATATCAATAAATGGGACTCTCAAGTAATCTTTAAAGTTTGACATTCACAATGCAAAAATAGGTCGGACGTTTCCCACTATAATAATATTCATTTATTATTATTTGTCTCCCTTATAACATTAAGACTTATCATTACTTGTATTCTTTATAGAGTTTTTGATTAGAAAAAATATATTTAGAACATTGATTGTAGAAGTGTTAAGTCCGACTTTGTCCAATTAAAGCATCGAAGAAACTCGTTTTGAAAGTGACATTTTGGCAGTCCATGGTCGTGGAATGGGGATTTAGTCATGGATGATGAATAACTTCAACTCTTTGGGCCAGAATATAGGTTCAATATTTTTGTACTTGAGCCGCGATAGCTCAGTGGTTAGTGAACTGGACTACAAAGGAGAAGGGGTAGGGTTCGATCCCAATCGACGGCTTCCGGGTTCACCCAGCCTTAAATGGGTACCGGATTTTTTTCCGGGAAAGTAAAGCTGCACGGGCGTAATACCGACCACATTACCCCAAAAATCATGTGCCGAAGATCTGTAAAATGTATGGTCACTAACACCATATTCCCTAAACGCCGCCACTTGGCGTGACGGGGGTGCTTCTTTACTTTTTTACTTTACTATTTTTGTATTTAAATTTGATTATTATCCATCCTATAACATTGGTTATATATATATATATATCATATTAATCGGGTGCCATCGGGAAGATTGGCTACCGTGAAGGGTCATTCTGCTATGTCTCTTGCTTTGATGGTGCAGGTTGTCATAGGCTGATTTGTCCACTTTTTGATGTTACTCGTCCATGTTAGTCTTGATCTGCCTCTGCCTCTTTAACATGGCCCGAAAATCGCATTTGTCTTGTTTAAATTGTGTTTAGTAGTTCTCTATTCATTTTTAGTTGTTTTAAGACTTCATCATTTGTTTTCTTTTCTGTCCATCCAATTCTACCTATTCTTCTATATATCCACATTTCAAAGGCTTAAATTTTCTGTTCTGTTGTCTTGTCTAATGTCCATGTTTCTGCGCCATATAGGAATATTGAGAAGATATAATATTTTGCTATTCTTTGATTTTTAGCCCTGGTGTTATTTGTTTCTATGGACATGGCAAAGCCTAGACAAAAAAGTACACAATCAAATTGATTTTATACTGGTACAGAGAAGATTCAGGAATGGGATAACATCGGTTAAAACAAAGCCAGGAGCAGATTGCAATAGTGACCATGTACCAGTAGTTTGAAAGATAAGAATTAAAATGAGGAAGACACAGAAATCACCAAGAAACATAAAATTAGAACTAGATATGCTAAGAGTAGATAAGCAGATGAGTGATAAGTGCAGCACGATAGTACAAAATAAATATAATGCTATTGAGAAAATACAGGACATCCAGGAGCAGTGGGAAATGCTCAAACAATCGATTCAATAAACATCAAAAGAAGTAATACCAGTGACTAAAAGAATCAACAAAAAGAAATGGATGACAGAAGAAATATTACAACTAATGGACGAAAGAAGAAAACATAAGAAAGAAGAACGGACATACAAAATATTGCACAAAGAGATCCAAAACAAGTGCAGTGAAGCAAAGGAAGGATGGTTAAAACATAAATGTGAAGAAATGGAAAAGCAACAAAAGAAAGACTCAAAATGTATGCACAATCAGTTAAATGAAGTAACAGAAAGAAAAGAAGTCAAAGTTTCAGGATGTGTGAAATCAAAGGAAGGAAATATAATAATGGGACAGGAGAAGACAATGGAAAGATGGACAGAATATATCAGTCAACTCTATGATGATGAAAGACCAGAATTAAACAATTCAAATGAAGACACAGGACCACCAATAATGCAGAGTGAAGTGGAGGACGCAATTCAACACATGAAAAGAGGCAAAGCTCCAGATCCTGACAACATAACAATCGAAGAGATAAATGCATTAGGAGAGCCGGGAGTACAAGTCATAACAAAATTACTCAATGACATATATAACACTGGACACATACCCGAAGATCTACTAAAATCTATCTTTGTAGCCATACCGAAGAAGTCAGGAGCTACTGATTGTGAAGACCATCGCTCTATTAGTCTCATGAGTCATATGACTAAAATATTACTAAGAATAATCATGAGACGTGTAAGGAACAAAATAAAACCAGAAATAAGTGAGGAACAATGTGGATTTGTGGAAGGAAAGGGCACCAATAATGCAATATGCATCTTAAGAACATTGATAGAGAGATCTATAGAGGTAAAGAAAGATATATATATGTGCTTTATAGACTACACGAAAGCATTTGACAAAGTAAAGCATGTGGAAATAATCAATATGCTGGAGAAATTAAACATTGGTGGCAAGGATCTGCGAATCATAAAAAACATGTACTGACAACAAACAGCAGCTATACGAATTAACAACCAAACAGGACATTTCCAATATATAAAACAAGAAGTCAGACAAGGCTGTGTTCTGTTACCGGATTTGTTTTCATTTTACAGCGAATATATTATGAGATCAATAGTAGACAAAAATGTAATTGAAGTCAACAGTCACAACATAAATAATTTACGATATGCGGATGACACAGTCTTAATAGCAGAGACAGAGAACGAACTACAAGAAATGATAGACATAATAATAAAAGAAAGCAACAAGAAAGGTCTCAGTCTGAATAGTAAGAAAACAGAAGTAATGGTTATATCGAAGAAACAATCATCACCATCAAGCAGCATAAAAATAAACGAGACAAATCTGAAACAAGTGCAACGTTTCAAATACTTGTGCACAATAATAACATCAGATGGGAGATGCACCACAGAAATAAAAAAGCAGAATAGCTCAGGCCAAAATAGCATTTCAGAAAATGGAAAATATCTTATGCAACAAGTCTATGTCAATAAAAATGAGAAAGAGAGCTCATCGGTGATATATAGAACCAATTCTGACCTATGGAAGCGAATCATGGACAATAGACAAACAAATGAAAAGACGATTAGAGGCCACAGAGATGGGATTTCTCAGAAGAACGTTGAAAGTTAGCTGGACAGCTAAAAAGACCAATGAGGAAGTTCTCAAAGAGGCCAACACAAAAAGGGAGCTCTTAAAAAACATCAGAAAGAAGCAATCAACATTTTTTGGGCACATCATGAGATGAGGAAAGTTGGAATACTTGGTTACAACTGGCAAAATAAAAGGAAAGAGAGATCGCGGACGACAAAGAGAGAAAATACTGGATAGCTTGGTGTCATGGCATGGAAAACAGTCAACAACAGAAGTGATACAATGCACTGTAGATAGAAGATTGTGGAGGGACATGATCGCCTACGCCAACCAGTATGGCACATGATGATGATTATTATTTTTTTGATGTTAGTTTATTTTTCATAACATTAAAATGACTTTTTGCCATTCCTATACTTTTGTTTATTTTAGTTGTAGATTTTACATCACTGGTTATAGTATGTCCAAGGTAGTTGTAGTTCTGAACTGTCTCCAGGTCTGTTCCTTCAATTTTGATATCTACTTGTGGGTTTTGAGTATTCTCTTTGTTTATGATCATAGTCTTTTTGATATTCAAATATAGTCCCTATTTTTTGCTTCTCGTGTTTATTTCATTAAGTATTTGTTGTAGATCTTTAGGATTTTCTGCTAGTAGTACAGTATCATCAGCATATCTTAGGTTATTGATTATCTTTCCATTGTTTACCCCTGGCAACTCTGTGATGTTTTTAAAGATTTGCTCAGTGTATAGCTTGAACAAGCTTGGTGATAGGAAGTATCCGTCTTATCCTCTTTTTATATCAATGGGTGTAGAGTTCTATTTGTTATATTTTATTATTGCTGTTTGCTCCCAGTATAGATTACATATAAGTCGTATGTCCATGTTATCTAGATGTATCTCTTTTAGGCATTCTATAAATGGTTTTTTTTATGGTGCAGGTTGTCATAGTTTAGTAATTATGGAATTCTGTGTGCATCGTTACAAGTTTTTCTTGTTTTTCTTGTAACGATAGGTTTTTCTTATATCAGTAAAAATTGCATTCATTCTGTGACATTAATTATGCCAGTTAACGACACTCATGCAAACATGGAAGTTAACATTTCATTATATCAATGAATGAAAATCACTGGAGTCTGTAGAAATGTGGTTTTACAGAAGAATGTTGAGAGTACCATGGACAGCTAAGAAGAGTAATGAAGATGTTCTGAGAGAGGTCAAAACAAAAAGAGAGCTAATTTCCAATACTAGAAAGAAACAATTATAATTATTTAGCCATGTATTGAGAAGAGAACAAGTGGAATATATTGTAACAACTGGACAAATTGAGGGACGAAGAGATAGGGGGAATCAGAGAAAAAATAACAGACGGCTTAAGAGAATGGCTTGGCAGAAGGTCAAGAACAGAAATGATAAATAGCTGCCGAGATCGAAAGTTGTGGAGAGACTTGATCACCTACGCCAGCAGGCCCGGTACTTGATGATGATGATGGTAAATTATGTGTGGTGTATTCTATCAAAAGCTTTGGTGTAGTCTATGAAGCAGGCATATATTGGTTTGTTTACTTCTGTGTACTTTTCGATTAATGTTTTCATGCAGAATATGGCTTCTTTTGTCCCGCTATTTTTCCTAAATCCAAATTGCTGCTCATCTAATTCAGTATTAATTTTATTCTGAATCCTTCCTTGTATAACTTTTAGTAAGATTTTTGTAACGTGGATCATTAGGCTTATTGTTCTAAAGTCACTGCATTCAACTGCACCCTTCATTTTAGGCAATGCAATGCAAGTTGATGTTTTTAGTTCATTTGGTATGTATCCTGTGTAGTATATGTCATTGCATATGTCTGTAATCACTTCAATGCCAACATCTTCTAGTACATGTATCATCTATATCTGTATGCTCTATATATAATATTGACGTAAAATAACTCGTCTTGGACTTTATTTTCAGGAGTATTGTTAAAAGAGAAAAGATACCAGAGAATTGTTTGGGTAGAAGGTCAACAACAGAAATTATAAATAACTGTCGAAATCGGAAGTTGTGAAGAGACATGATCACCATGGAGAGACATGATTACCTATGCTACCAGGCATTGTACTTTATGATGATGATGATGATGATGAAGATGATGATGATGATGATGATGATGATGATGATGAGGATGACGAGGATGATGATGATGATGATGATGATGATGATGATGATGATGATGATGATGATGATGATGATGATGATTGCTAAGAGCAGTTCTACCATAAATCTTTATTTTTCCCAGACATGTCCTCAATTTGCATACATTGCCATCCAGAAAGTAAACATACAGCGATATTACGCAAAAACACCTGTAGAAGGATGAGACAAAGTATGACGTTTTGGCAAAAACCTTCATCAGAGAAGACAACAAATACCAATACAAAAACAAACACATAATACCAGTACTTAAACAGCATGGCGATAGCGACCTGCGGGTCAGATTGAATATGTTTAGACTGAGATTTTTCCTGTTGCTTCCTTTCAGTTTTAATGTTTCTCCGTCTCTGCTATTAAGACTTATCTGCGCATCGCAAATTATTTACGCTGTGACTGTTTATTTTAATTCCTTTTTTTTTTTGTCTACTATACATTTCATAATAGGTTCGTCGTAAAGTAAACAAGTCTGGCGACAGAACACAACCGTGTCCATATATCTGACAGGTCAAGGAATCGACATAAACGACAACAAATTCTGCACTCTAATAGGCATTTGCAGCCGAGTACAAGAATAAGGAAAGGAAGTCAGCAACGTTCTATTTATTTTTTTTTTTATGACAAGAACTTCAAATCTTCAAAATGTCTCCAATGTCATTTTGAGCTAAAAAAATAATATGTTTGTGTATTGGGAGGGGGGGGGGGGAAGGTGAGGGATGCGTGTGTGTGTGTGTGCAGGGGCCGGTATGTTAACAACTTGGAAAATCAACAAATAAATAAACAAACAGAAAGTAAAGGGGAGAAAAAAGATAGCCCTAACTGGGCTAGAACCATACTCGATACAGTGCCTTGCCATGAGATACCTGCATTTCAGCACACTACCAGCTAAACAACTGAAAAAAGTTGTAATCTCCTGCGATGCCTGTTACGTATTCATTCTCGCGACTAAAGCATAAAGGCTACGACCGGAGCTCGCAATAATATTCATCTATTATTATTCTTATTCGTGTTCATTTATTTTGAGTTCCATTTCTCCTGTACCTTTCCTATCCACAATACCTTCAGTTCAGAAGTCCTGGTCTATGGAAATAAATCGTCATGCTATAGAGCAGGGATGGCCAATAAGGTGCCTGTGGGCCACAAGTGGTCCGCGACGTCCTTTGGTTGGCCCGCAGCGGATAAAAAATAAAATCAGGTTGCATTGAGCAAAATGTCCTGGGTAAAATTTATTTAAAATTTGTTACATTAACTTCTACCTTGGAGAAAGCTAACTCAAATATTCCATCGTAGTTTGTTTAAAATAAAGTGTAATTATTGGTGGAAACAGCCGAATTAAATCAAAGAAAAATAATAGTACAACTAGACCTATGTTTAACACTCGGAACACTCTAGTAGTTAGTTACTGTCGCCTTCCCGTCATTTCCGACCCATCCTTTTTCCGTTTAAGTATCATGCGATCAACTGAAACAAAGGAAGAAGCCGACGAATGGGTCTAGAAACGACTGTCGGTTCGGCGAATCCAAACAGTTTCCGCCAAGAAATACTGTCAGTCACCCACCTCCTCCTCCCCAACACATTCACCCCACAATTATTTTACTTTCAGTTTCTTTCTCTCCAATCCTCTTTTCATCAGTCAAAATTATATATCCGTTCTGATCATGCTGATTTTGTCGAGTTACAGAGAACAGTTTTTAACAGGAAATAGTGCTATTGTTGTATTCTGTGTTTTCATTGTCTGTTGCTTCGGTCGTGGTATAATATAAGCAATAAACGTCAATTACATGAAAAAAATCAGATTTTTTAATGAGAAATGGGGACATAATTTTTTTTATTTATCAACAATAAGGATAGCAAACCGCATTGCCTTGCGTGTTTGCAAGTGTTGTCTGTAAATAAAGAGTATAATCTTAAACGGCATTACACACAGCACCACGCCGCTAAATACAAGGACTTCATTGGTACATTCCCACACTTGTGTGCCATTTGAAGAAAAATGTTAGTGCTCAGAAATCTGTTTTTACTACATTAACAACAAAACAAACAAGTTCCTTAATGGCATCGTTTGTTGTAAGCGCAGAGATAGTGAAATAAAAAAAAATCATTATGTGACGGTGACTTCGTAAAGCGTTGTTCTATTAACATGGCGCGTGCATTTGGGGAAGAAAAAATTGTCAGTCATTTTGAGAGCGTTCCATTATCAAACAAACAGTCACTAGAAGGGTTAGGAAATACGTTTTCATATATCTAGTAAATTAGAGAGTGTCGTTACAAATTCCGCTTACTTTTCTCTGGCTTTGGATGAATCAGACACAACACAACTTTTATTTTTCATAAGAACTGTTTCAAAAGACTTTATTATCAATGAAGAGCTACTAGCTTTAGATTCATTGCATAATACGACCAAAGGTCAAGACATTTATAACTCAGTTATGAAAGTTGTTAACGGTATCTGTGACATAAACAAACTTTCAGCAATAGTGACAGATGGCGCTAAGTCAATGTGTGGTACTCAAACAGGTTTAGTTGGATTATTAAAAAAGGCTGGAATCCATTGCCCAGCACAACATTGCATTATACACCAGGAGGCGCTGTGTGGCAAAATTCTAGACGTGGAGGATGTAATTAAAACTATAATAAATTGTGTGAATTTATTTTTTTTTTAAAAAGCGTGAATCGGGCTTTGACACACCGACAGTTTATAAATTTACTATCAGAAGTTGAGACAGAATATGGCGATTTAGTGCTTTACACACAAGTACGCTGGCTAAGCAGAGGGAATTGTTTGAGGCGGTTTTTTTGCTTTGAGAAACGAGATAAAGCAGTTTTTAAGGAAACATGATACCAACAAAGAACTGATCAGAAAAATGTCTGATTCACATTTTAACAGCGTATTAGTCTTTTTAACTGATATCACCCAGCACACGAATGAACTCAACGTGAAGCTACAGGGACGTTCCCAAACAGTCTCAGATTTGGTAGGACACCTTGATGGATTTATAAGTCAACTATACGTTTTTAGATTTACCCTGGCCAATGAAAACTTCATTCATTTTCCTTCGTGCAAAGAATTGATTGAGGAGCGCAGTGACACAGATTTCAAATTTTCTGTATTAATGTTAGACAAACTATTGGAGCAATTCAATGAACGATTTTCTGACTTCAGTGGTATACGACCAGAACTGGCATTGTTTAACAACCCTATGAAGTGTGACATTTTCCAACAACATGACACTTTTCAGTTGGAGTTATCTAACCTCCAAAGTGACCCCTTTTCCCATCAAGGATGGAGATAGGAGTTGACTTTTGGAAACTTGTGCCACGGGAAAAATATCCTGCATTGAGTGATTTCAGTTTAAAAATTACTTCTATGTTCGGAAGCACATATATATGTGAATGTGCTTTTTCAACAATGAAAGCGATTAAATTGTCACAAAGAAACCGACTCACTGATGGCCACCTTCAGGATTTATTACGAATATCATCATCATCATCTTTACACATTGACTTTGATGAACTTGTTGCTGTACATACACGTCCACATTGTTCTCATTAAGGTTTGTTACATGTCAACTTTAAAATGACCTAACTAAAACATGTTTGTTAAACAATATAAATATCAACTATTATTCATTTTTATAAATCAACTAGGCATTTTTAACTCTGTTGCAACAAAATGATTTATGTAAGCAAATAATTCCGATAAATAACAAAAATATTACCTTAAAACAAATGCCAAGTTTATTTGTATTGATCTTGTTACGTGTGTGGCCCACCACAAAAAAAATAATTAAAAAGTGGCCCGCTATTTGAAAGAAATTGGCCATCCCTGCTATAGAGTCAGTAAAAGGACTAGCTGCAATAAAGAGAAACTTTTGTCATTTCGTTTGTGTGGTACTTCATTTACATTGAAATATATAATAATCATATGAGGTATGCTGATGATACAGTCTAAATCGCTAAGAGTGAAAATGAGTTACAGGAAATGTTAGACATTATAGTGCAAGAGGGCAAAATAAAGGTCTCAGAGTTAATAGTAAAAAGACAAAAGTAATGGTGGCAACAAAGAAAAAGGCTTCGCCGCAATGCACAATAAAGACAAGTGAAGTAATATTAAAATAGTTAAATGAATTTAAATATCTGGGAACAATGTTAACATCAGATGGTAGATATACAACAGAGGTGAGACGCAGTAAAGCTCAGGAAAAAACAGCTTTCCAAAAAGAGGAAGAAACTATGCAATTAATTTTTGACAATAAAAACAAAAAAAAGAGTTCTTAAATGTTGTTTAAAGCCAGTCTTAATTAACATATGGATGGATGTGAATCATGGACAGTAAACAATAGACAAGAAAATCACTGGAAACTGTAGAAATGTAGTTTTACAGAAGAATGCTGAGAGTACCAAGAACATCTAAGAAGAGCACTGAAAACGTTCTGAAAGAGGCCTAAGCAAAAAGAGAGCTAATTTCCTAAATTAGGAAGAAACAATCATCAGTTTTGGCCATGCAACGAGAAGGGAACAGATGGAATATATTGTAACTACTTGGTAAATTGAGGAACGAAGAGATAGGAGAAAGCAAAGAGAAAAGAAACCAGACAGCTTAAGAGAATGGCTTGGCAGAAGGTCAACAACAGAAATGATAAATAACTGTCGTGATCGAAAGTTGTGGAGACACATGATCACCTACGCCAGCAGGCATGGTACTTGATGATGATGAGTTATTTAAGTGTTGGAGGAGTCAGACTGATACGTTATCATCATTTCTTTTATATAGTTTTCTCCTTTCTAGATACGGTGTTTCTCATTTCTACATTGTGTGTTTTCATTGCCTCACATGGTGTTCTCATTTCTAGATTGTGTGTTTTCATTGCTTCACATGGTGTTCTCATTTCTAGATTGTGTGTTTTCATTGCTTCACATAGTGTTCTCATTTGTAGATTGTGTGTTTTCATTGCTTCACATGGTGTTCTCATTTCTAGATTGTGTGTTTTCATTGCTTCACACAATGTTCTCATTTCTAGATTGTGTGTTTTCATTGCTTCACACAATGTTCTCATTTCTAGATAGGGCGTTTCCATTTTTAGATACAGAGTCTTTTTCAAATATCCTATTCTCATTTTAGATGTGGTGTCATTTCTAAATAGTGTGTTCTCTATTTCAGATATGGTCTCTTATTTTCAGATATGTGATCATTCTTAGATATGGTATCTTTTTTTAGATTTAACATCCTTTTTTAGATCGGTGTCCCTTTTTCTGTTTCAAGTTATGGTAACCCCACATTAGTATCATTTCAATATTTTGATTATTTAATCAAAAGATTTAATTCAAACAAAATGGAATTCATTCTCTCTTAATGTCAGTGGAAAATTAATTCAGTCCTGGGGGACAAATGAAAATACAAATTAGAAGAGTTAAGGAAGAATGGACTAGTCGTATCTGTGGGCATTCATTAAAATTGTTCTGTGAATGGTCTATTATCGACATAATGAGCGAACAAAATCTGTTCAATATTGACTTCAGTATTCCTTTCTTGGACTTTCCAAAATAAGAAAATAAATAAATAATGAGCTCGCACTGTTAAAAAAAAAAATGGGGAAAAAAAGACAAGAGTACACGAAAGGAATGTCGGGGTAACAAATAGTTGTGAGAGGAAAGAAGTGAGGAGTTTTGAGGAAGGCATAAAGGGCTGTGAGGGTGGTAGAAAGGAAGGGATGTGGGTGACGAGCTGTCATTGTAAAAAGTTTTGTTATGGAAACAGAGCCATAGATTTTAGAAGTGGTTATCTCTGCAATATGTGCCATTTTGGCACGCAAGGTTTCTGTTTTTGAGATTGCGGTTCTGCCCTATGTGCCGTCTTCGGCTCGAAAGATAATATATATATATATATATATATATATATATATATATATATATATATCTATACTCTAAACACTTCACCATTAACTCCGGAGTAAGACAAGGCTGCATGCATTGCCCTTTACTTTTCATCATATATATGGACAATATACGCAAATTAGCATGCCCAATCCAAGGAAATATACCAACACGGATGATAACAAGCGATAACACAAAAGAGAACGAAATATACGTACCAGAAAACAACAGAAGAGAGGAAGAAATAAATTAAATACTATTTGCAGACGACTAAGTTCTGATACCGGATACATGAAACAACTGAGGACCTACAAGAACATATCAACAGGCTAAACAACACTTGTCAACAATACAACATGAAGATCAACATAAGCAAAACCGAAGTAATGGCAATAGCAAGAAAGAAAGAAAAACTAAACATCATAATAGATAATACGACTTTGAAGCAAGTAGACAATTTTAAATATCTGGGTAGCACGTTAACACAAAACAATAACCAAGAGACAGAGATAGATGTAAGGTGTAACAAAGCATGCCAAGTTATAGGCCAAATATCAACACTATTGAAAAACAAAGCAATAACTACGGAAGCAAAAAGGGCAATATACAAATCAATTTTTCTACCAACTCTGAGTTATCAGTTCCAGAATTGGACGCTGGACTCTAGAACAATAAGAAAGATAACGACCACCGAAATGAAATGTGTCAGAAGAATGACAGGAAACAGCTTAAGGGACAGAGTAAGAAACACTGACCTGAGGAAGAAACTCGAAACTGAACCAGCCATCGAATACATAAAGAAACAACAGATAAATTGGTTCGGCCACATAACAAGAGAAAAAGAAATAACAATGACTCAAAGAGCCTTAAATAAACGCTACGAAAACGCCAGATTAAGAGGAAGACCGAGAAAGAGATGGATAAAGAGAATACTAGAGTCACTAGGAGGGATAACATCAGAAGAGGCCAACAGAAGAGCAAAGAATCGCAGATTGTTTCTCCCCTCGACGCCAACGGCAGCAGAGGAAGGATAGAAGCAGAAGATGATCTATATATATATATATATATATATATATATATATATATATATATATATATATATATATATATATATATATATATATCGTTCGCTTGAAGTATTGTCTATATCTGCAATGTCGTTTCCTGTATAAATGTTACTGTCATTTGTAATTCTTGCAGTGGCCCATATAGTTTAGTCTGTAGTGTTGTATCTATGGACCAATGCGTTTCCTCAGTCTATTATATTCAGTGCAGTCTTGAAGTATGTGTTCAGCAGTCTGGGACGCCCGACCACATGTACATGTAGTTGAGGTGCCAATCTTAAATTTTGTATACATGTGACTGTGGAGTCGATTGTGTCCTGTTCTGATGCATATAATGATAACTTGCTCATATCTATTCATATTATGAAATGCATTCTGATTTGGGGCTTGTGGTCCTCTGATTGATTTGATTATCTGTTTCTTATGATGGTATGTAACCGGTGTATCTGGTTGTATGCCTGTTGCACCTTCCTTTGCCAACTGATCTGCTTTCTCATTTCCGAGTATTGCACAGTGAGATGGGATCCACTGCAGGGCAACCCTGTGGTACTGTGGTACTCAGTCGATAAGGTCTGCAGATGTAGTAATTTTCTTGATTGTAGTGCCTGGAATAATGATCTTGCATCTGTCAAAAACACTACAGGCTGTGGGCTAAGATTACTGTTCAGCAGTTTTTCTATTGCCAACTTTATTGCTTGTATTTCTGCATCAAAATTGTGACAATATTTCCCTGTTGCTATTTTATTCATATCCCTAGTGTTATTTGGGTACTCTATATATGCACCTGCTCCCCCATTCTTTACTGCATTCTGTGCTGATCCATCTGTGTGCACACGAACCCATAGGTCTTGTGGGTATTCTTCATCCAAGAAACAGAGACAGAGAGTTATTGTTTTACGCTGTAGACTATTCTGTTCCTCTTCGTCAAGTATTCCTTTCACTTCTGTCCGTATTTGAACTGGTAATCCTGATACATCTGTCCAGGGAGTCTGTTCTGGTATGGGCAGTAGAGGATTAACAACTCTTGGCATGTCTGGTGTTTGTCTACAAGTACGCTTGGCTTGGTGGGTAAAACTGCTTCTCTTAAGTCGTCCCAGTGGAAGATTTTTTAATCTGTCTTCATTGGATGTCTCGATATGCATGAACCTTTTTCTGCCTGAATGTCTGTCTATTGACCTGTCGAGCCGTAGCCGTACTCCCTCTCTTATCTGAATTCCCGTTCTAGCAGTTTTCTTGTAAAGATATTTGATCAAATCTCGCCATTTGTCTCTGTTCTGTGCAAGCAGCTCTGTCTCATTGAGGGAGTTGATACCTGCTGCTCTTGCCTCTCTCATCAATGTTCTTCTCAGTGTCTTCTTGGGTCTTCCTCTGTTCTTCTTACCTGCTGTTTCCCACATGAGGGCTTTCTTTGCTATTCGGTTATTATCTCTTCTCATCACATGTCCAACATATGACCATCTTCTTTTCTTTATTACTGAAGATTTTAGTGGTTGACTGGCGATTTCTCTAATTTCCTCGTTTGTTTTGAATTCGTTCCACGCTATACCAAGTATTTTCCTTAGACATTTATTTTCGAATGCGTTCAACTTTGTTTCTGTCTCTTGTTGTTTTCCAGCTTTCACACGCATACGTAAGGGTTGATAGTACATATGATTTGAATAGTCTAAGTTTTGTGTTTATGCTGAGGAGTTTTGATTTTCACAACTTTTCAAGGCTTCTGAAAGATATATATATATATATATATATATATATATATATATATATATATATATAAAGAGAGAGAAAGAGAGAGAGAGAGAGAGAGAGAGAGAGAGAGAGAGAGAGAGAGAGAGAGAAATGACAAAAAAGGTATGGTTGAAGAGTCCCGTAACAAGTGAGCAATACAAACCCGAACGGTGTTGCGGCTCAATTATTTTTCAGCAGAAACAAACATACAATACACATACAAATATATATTTCAAATTAAAAAAATATATATAATTATATGACAATTTCGAACTAGGAGAAGAAATAAAAGGAAAATAAAAAGTCTTCACTTTATACTTGTCTATTGTCCAATTGTTATGTGAAGCTTTAACCGGTTTTTTTTTTTTTTAATTTTTTTTTTATATATATATATACTTTTTCTTTTCTCCTTACAATTAGCTTCACTGCAACTTCGCATTTTGATGTATTTATGGGCATCTCTTTACCTTGACTCAGCTGTGAGGTTGCTGGAAAGGAAGGGTTTTAAGGTTGCTAAAAAAGAAGAGTTTTAAGGTTGCTGGAAAGGAAGGGTTTTAAGGTGGCTTGGAAAGGAAATGTTTTAAGGTTGCTGGAAAGGAAGGGCTTTAAGGTTGCTGGAAAGGAAATGTTTTAAGGTTGATGGAAAGGAAATGTTTTAAGGTTGCTGGAAAGGAAGGGTTTTAAGGTTGCTGGAAAGAAAGGGTTGTCAGGTTACTGGAAAGGAAGAGGTTGTCAGATTGCTGGAAAGGAAGGGTTGTCAGATTGCTGGAAAGGAAGGGTTGTCAGGTTGCTGGAAAGGAAGGGTTGTGAGGTTGCTGGAAAAGAAGGGTTGTGAGGTTGCTGGAAAGAAAGGGTTGTGAGGTTGCTGGAAAGAAGGGATTTAAGGTTGCTGGAAAGGAAATGTTTTAAGGTTGCTAGAAAGGAAATGTTTTAAGATTGCTGGAAAGGAAAGGTTTTAAGGTTGCTAGAAAGGAAGGGTTTTAAGGTTGCTGTAAAGGAAAGGTTTCAAGGTTGCTGGAAAGGAAAGGTTTTAAGGTAGCCTGAAAGAAAGGGTTGTATGGTTGCAGAAAAGGAAGGGTAAGGTTTCTAGAAAGGAAAGGTTTTAAGAATGCTGGAATTGAAAGGTTTTAAGGTTGCTGGAAAGGAAAGGTTTTAAGGTTGCTGGAAAGAAACGGGTTGTGAGATTGCAGGAAATAAAGTGTTGTAATGTTGCCGGAAAGAAAGGGTTGTAAGTTTGCTGGAAAGGAAGAGTTTTAAGGTTGCTGGAAAGGAAGGGTTTTAAGGTTGTTGGAAAGGAAGGGTTTTACGGTTACTGGAATGGAGGGGTTGTGAGTTTGCTGGAAAGGAAGGGTTTTAAGGTTGCTGGAAAGGAAGGGTTTTAAGGTTGCTGGAAAGAAATGATTGTCATGTTTCTGGAAAGGAAGGGTTTTAAGGTTGCTAGAACGAATGGGTTGTGCGTTGTTGGAAAGAAAGGTTTGTGAGGTTGGAGGAAAGTAAGGGATCTTAAAAAGGAAAGTTTGTGAGGGTGATGGAAACGAAGGGTTGTGAGGTCGAAAAGGGAAGGTCTGTGAGGTTAGTGGGAAAGAAGGGCTGCAAGGAAGGCAAAAAGAAAGGGTTGTGGGTTTGATGGAAATAAAGTGCACACGTTTAACAGAAAGAACGTTCTGTGGATTAAAAATGGAAAGGCTCTCAGTTTGGCAGGAAGGAGGGTTGTGAGATTGCTAGAAAGGAAGGACTGCTAGGTTGGCAAAGGGGAAGTCTGTGAGGTTCGTGGGAAAGAAGGGATGTAAGTTTGACAAAGGGAAGGGATGTGAGATTGACTGAAACAAAGTGTTGTGAAATTGGCAGAAAGAAAAGGCTGGGAGGTTGGCAGAAGGGAAGTGTAGATTTTTTAGGAAGAAAGTGTTGCAGAATAAAAGGACGGGTGAAATACAAAGGATGTGCCAGCAGAGAAAGGCGGGTGCTCTAAAGGAAATAGGAGTATAGAAAAAAGAATGGTTGCCATATGAGAAGCGAGATGACCAAAAATGAAGAAAGGTTATAAAAATAAAAGGTCAAGATTCGAATAACAAGAGTGGGCACAAAGAAAATTCGGCGGGAAAATGGGCTGAAAATGCAGATAGATTCCCCAGGACGGAAAGAAATATAGGTCTAAATATTTAGCTGATGACAGACCAAAATATTTAGTCAAAACAAAACTAGAATATTCCAAAGGAATTACTTCCCCACAGCAAGAAATATTTTTATTCTTTGGTATTCATAGACTTGTGTTTTTTTTTTTATTAAAGACAAAGATCAACATTCCTTGTAACTTCCAACACGATTTGTAATTTTCACGACTGGGTGCTGCGCATTTATATTACGATACGTTAAAACACTGATGTAACGAAAAACGCTGTAAAGTGCGAACAAATGTGCAGAAAAAAAAGTCAAAATCGTTCAAATGCCAAATTATTTCTGTTGTAAAAAATCTGGAGGAATACTTTGTTAAAAGGAATGACATAAACGTGTTCACAAATAAGAAAAATTGTGACGGCATGGGGTACTTGGCGGAAGCCAACTAAGAGTATTACACAACAGGCCCTTTTTTGGAGTCACCAGGGGAAAAGACAAAGAGGAAGACCAAGGTATTCGTGGAGAAGACAGATGGAAGCAGATGAAGATGATGGGGAAGACATGAAATGATCTTAAAAGAATGACAAGAAACAGAACAGCTTGGAAAGTGTTGAAGACCTATGCTCCACAGGGAGCTGAAATGTAGCAGAAGAAGAAAAAAGGGGTGCTTGCGATTTTTTAAGTGTGGCGATTCTTTTTTCTTTTTGTCGTTCACCCGATGACTATCTGTCTATCTATCTATCTGTCTGTCTGTCTGTCTGTCTGTCTGTCTGTCTGTCTGGCTGTCTGGCTGTCTGGCTGTCTGTCTGTCTGTCTGTCTGTCTGTCTGTCTGTCTGTCTGTCTGTCTGTCTGTCTGTCTGTCTGTCTGTCTGTCTGTCCGTCCGTCCGTCCGTCCGTCCGTCCGTCCGTCCGTCCGCCCAAACTAGATAGGTTAGTCTGCTTCTGGAGGCACCACGAAGAGGTGGAGTAGGGTCTTGATGGTTCTGGTTCACCGATCATCGCGCAAGCCATCAGCTGTGTGTCGCTGACAGATTCCAGCTCTACTGCTATGAGGCGCGGGGCGCCTTTGCCTTTTTGTGGGGATTCATAGAACTGAGAGAAAGATTTCTATATTTTCTGACTGTTGGTTGGATTATTCCGACTAATTTATTTTCAATTTGAAAAATTCAACTAAATCATGTCTGGAACTTCAAAGAACCCAGTGCCAGTCACAAATTAAAAACAAAAAAATCTCAAGCTAGCCTGTAATACAGTAGAATTTGGGTAGTTATGGTTCACAGATCCTAACGTAACGGTAAATTTCAAGTACGAGACTTGAATCGGCATCTTAACACGCGAGTTTTTACCCATAAGTGATCGGCCGCCTATCCAGAAATGTCGCTTCAGGCATCGAAACTCACGATGCTAGGCGGCATTCCCCACCTTCCCAGAGTAAATTCCCTGGTACCCATTTCTGCCTGCGGCTGGGTCGATCGCGGGGGTATTTTTTTTTTTCTGACCACGAGGACAACTCATACTGCTTCCAGCGGGAATTGAACACAGGTAGTCCGAACGTCGGTAACCGAGTCGGGTGGTTTTTCCAACTAGGCTATCGAGGTTCCCGATCCAGAGGAAAGTTGCCGGCTACCAGTGGCTGACATGCGCCTTCGCCCTTTCTGAGACGAATAGTGTGGGCCAGACATGAGGCGGCGCTATAATTTCCCCCTTACCATTTTGATATCCTCCCCTGTTTGTATCCAATTTTACAGGATTGCTCGGATCGCTGGCAAGAAGAGACGTGCATTTAAATAAAGTCTTTAAAAATTAAGAACCGCACTGAAACGGATCAATTTGATGACTCCAGCTACTGAACGGTGCTTTCCACCCAATTAAATGATTGATTAATTTGCTGAACAATATGGCAGCGTATACATCACAGGTGCTGTCAAGCAAAAATAATATTTTTGACTAGATTACTTTTTAAACTTCTGTCATCTGTTGAGACCGGATACTGCAGTCTGATGATGATAGTTTAGTTTTGATATATTTTTGTTCACGAGCTAAGTTTGTAAAATATAAGATCTTAAAATGCCATTTGTATAAGCAGGAGTGGGTCACAGCACGTTAAGATAGCTTGGCCGTGTCTACACAATGAAATTAATAGTCTATTTTGTTTCAAAATTAAAGAACCAAAATTAGACTAAAGACATTATTAAATGTTTCTTGAGAATTCAACAATTAGAATGTAGTCAAATGAGAAGTAAAAATGGTGATGTCTGATTTGGCCAGAGCCTAATTACACACAGTGCTATCATTACTGGAGAGTCTAGTCGCGTCTGTTTTTTGGTTTTTGTTTGGCCGTGAATAGCAGTGTGTGTGCGCCCTGGACAGTACATCCAGATTAACGCGGTGACTGGTGAGGCATCCACGTGCTGTGTATTCATTCCTACCGGCAGGATGTTTCAATCAATCTTCCATAATGTACTTTCCGAGTACATCGCCATTATAGCGTCACTAGCCTTCTGCAAAAGAAAACAAACGATGAAGTTTTAAAACAACTAAAAATGAAAAGAGAACTGCTAAACACAATTCAAACAAGACAAATGCGATTTTTGGGTCATGTTAAAAAACACAACAGCCTACTAAAAGTAATCCTGGAGGGGAAAATACAAGGTAAAAGAGGCAGAGGCAGACCAAGACTAACATGGACGAGTAACATCAAAATATAGACAAACCAGCCTATGACAACCTGCACCATCAAAGCAAGAGACAAAGCAGAATGGCGCTCCATGGTAGCCAACCTTCTTGGCTGAGATGGCACTCGATGATGATGAGCGTTCTGCATTACCCACTATGATATCACTGTGGTTGCTGCTTCTCTCTCAATCCTTATGCTGCACGCTGCGATGTTACAGTTCCCACATTCCCTAGTCATTCTTTATCAATGTGTTTCTCTTTTTTTTTTCGAAGGAACAGGCTTGAGAAAGTGACATTACAATCAATTTGTGGTGAGAGCCGTTTGTAATCGTCGCCTATGTATCAGTAAAAAGGTCATACACGGAGATCGACGATGTCAACACGATCTACTAACAGAGCCAACGCCCTTTGTGGGAATAACTATGATAGGAGAATAGGATATGATGACTTCTTGACTGCAATAAAACTTATTCCATTGATGAAATATATTAGGATAGTACCTAGAAAAGAGAATCTTGCTGGATAGGCCATATTTTCAGAATTCTTGCAAAAACATTGTCGAGATTACTTTTAAGCGAATTTCAGATAGAAAAATAACTAGATGAAAACCACCAGAGATACGGTTAGTAATGAACTTCAGATAATGACTTTCTTTACAACGATTTTGAGAATTTGGCTTTGATCAGACGATAGTGGCGGTCACTGTCGACGTGGTATCGTACTAACCTACATTGCCAGGACTGGTTTAGATCAATATTCCTATGATTTAGATTTAACAATTTCATTTCTGTAAACGCGACATGAGTTTAACTTGCCTATAGAAGCCGTGCCACTTTAACGTGCTTCTGGAAGCCGTGCCACTTTAACGTGCCTCTATAGCTTGTTTCATAAGCCGTGCCACTTTAACGTGCCTATAGAAGCCGTGCCACTTTAACGTGCCTCTAGAAGCCGTGCCACTTTAACGTGCCTCTAGAAGCCGTGCCACTTTAACGTGCCTCTAGAAGCTGTGCCACTTTAACGTGTCTCTAGAAGCCGTGCCACTTTAACGTGCATCTAGGAGCCGTGCCACTTTAACGTGCCTCTAGAAGTCGTGCCACTTTATGTGCCTCTAGAAGCCGTGCCACTTTAACGTGCCTCTAGGAGCCGTGCCACTTTAACGTGCCTCTAGAAGCCGTGCCACTTTAACGTGCCTCTAGAAGCCGTGCCACTTTAACGTGCCTCTAGGAGCCGTGCCACTTTAACGTGCCTCTAGAAGTCGTGCCACTTTAACGTGCCTCTAGAAGCCGTGCCACTTTAACGTGACTCTAGAAGCCGTGCCACTTTAACGTGCCTCTAGAAGCCGTGCCACTTTAACGTGCCTCTAGAAGCTGCCCCACACTAACGTGCCTCTAGAAGCCGTGCCACTTTAACGTGCCTCTAGAAGCCGTGCCACTTTAACGTGCCTCTAGAGGCCGTGCCACTTTAACGTGCCTCTAGAAGCCGTGCCACTTTAACGTGCCTCTAGAAGCCGTGCCACTTTAACGTGCCTCTAGAAGCCGTGCCACTTTAACGTGCGTTCTCATCGAGGTTAAAGATGGAACGTTTCATTTGTAACAAATACTGCATCGTATTAAAGAGTTTCAACAGCAACACTTGTTGTTTGCGTACAGCAGCTATATTTCTCTAACGAAGTCCAGAGGGACTGAACTTTACCTAAATATCTTTTTTTTTTCTATTTTTCACACAGGGAAGCGTGTATACATGTGTTCCTCGTAATATGAGCAGACATTCTCCAATTTCTTTCATTGTTTTTTTATCGACGAGAGTTTTGATGCTTTGATGTAGATTTCTCCTATTATTTTTCTCCAGGGCTTACTCTTTTAGATTTTCAACTACAAAGAGTTCTTTAACATGCACAGAATATACTCGAAAGCTCCTGTTTTCTTTGCCATTGTCAGTGAGGGCTAGATATCCGATCTCACAACCAAGACCTCAGGTTAAGGTAAACCCAGAAAAAGCCACGGAGTTTAAGTGAGCAATGTCCACCCCTTGTGGTAGTATTTGAACCTGGTAGCTTTTATCTAGAGACCCCTAGATCACCCAAGCCACCAACAACGTTTAAAATATGTTCTCTAATAACGTTAAATACGTGATTTGATTTACCAAAGTCATTTAACATAATTTTGAAGTGTCTCAATCTTTTTCTTATTTTCTCTTTTCACTGACATCTAAAAGGTGTCGTGGTTTATATTATTTGTCGTTCTTGAGCTGCTCGAACTGTCTGAATTAGTGATTTTCCTTTGTTGTTACATGTCTCTTTCACTGCATCTATCCATCTTCTTCTGGATCTTCCTCTTGGTCTTTTCCCATACATTCTCGGGAAGAACGCCCTTGATGGTGATTGGTGAGGTTTCATTCTGACCAGGTAGCCAAACCATTTAAGTTGTTGTTCTATATATTCTTGGCAGGGTTTACTTCCTACCATTTTTCTTATGGTCTCAATAACATTAAAAGAAATTGACTTGACTGTTCACACAATACCACACCACATCTGTTGATACAATTAAATGTCTTACAAAGCGAATATTATTATGTTCCCTCAGGTGGAGCGGGGAGATGTTCCGTCTACTCGCCAATACCTGAGCCTCGCCAAACACTCGGGTATGAACTTAAACTGCTTGGACCCTCTCGGGAGAACAGCGCTTCTGATCGCCATTGAGAATGAGAACATCGAGATGATTGAGCTGCTGTTGTCACATGGGGTGGAAGTTGGTGATGCCTTGCTACATGCCATCAGCGAGGAGAATGTGGAGGCTGTGGAGATGCTGCTCAATCACGAGATCATGACTAAAGGAGAACAGCAGGTATGTAATACATCATTTGTAGACGATGACCATGGTATGAATATATGTGTTTTCGCAAACATCATATGTGGGGTTCTATCATTTTTGTGATAAAGGATTTAATTAACAGTATCATTTCGGGTGATTGTAGGATTTTAGCACAAACATAATGTAAAAGGCATATCTTTGTGGTGACTGTAAGATTTTAGCACAAACATAAAGGGCATATGTTTGTGGTGACTAAGATTTTAGCGCAAACATAATGTAAAAAGGCATATATTTGTGGTGACTGTAAGATTTTAGCACAAACATAAAGGGCATATGTTTGTGGTGACTAAGATTTTAGCACAAACATAATGTAAAAGGTATATCTTTGTGGTGACTGTAGGATTTTAGCACAAACATCATGTAAAGGGCATATCTTTGTAGTGACTGTAGGATTTATGCACGAACATCATATAAAGGGCATATCTTTGTGGTGACTATGATTTTAGCACAAACATCATATAAAGGGTATATCTTGGTGGTGACTGTAAGATTTTAGCACAAACATCATATAAAGGGTATATCTTGGTGGTGACTGTAAGATTTTAGCACAAACATCATATAAAGGGTATATCTTGGTTGGTGACTGTAAGATTTTAGCACAAACATCATATAAAGGGTATATCTTTGTAGTTACTGTAGGATTTTTTTGCAAACAACATTTGTAAGACATATATTTGTATTTTTTTTAGGATTTAATCGCAAACATCCTTTGTAACGTGTAAATTTGCATTGACTGTAGGATTTTTTAGTAAAATCACAATTTTTAGGGAATACCTTTGTGGTGATTGTAGGAATGTTAATACAATCACAATTTTTATAGGGCATAACTTTGTGCTGATTTTAGGATTTTTTTGTACAATCAACATTTTTTAGAGCACACATTTGTGATGGTTATATGATTTTACCACAAACACAATGTGTAGAGTTTTCTTATTTCTTACACGTAATGTCACCTGGCACTTCTTCTTTGTTAATGTGTTTCAATGACGAGCAAAGAAGACGAGTAATCTTCTGGTGAAGTTAAAAGAAAACACCTTACTTTCAATATCTGTTCATTCACTTCCTTTTACCAAGTAAATGTTCACTTTATTTTTTATATCCAATACCTATTCACGTTATTTCAAGCTGTTATTATGTGGAAGTAACTATTCGTGTTATTTTATAACCTTCAATAAATATTGATTGACAAATATATGGCAAATATTGACAAATAATATCAACAAAAAATGAGGAAGATACTATGCAATCCATTTTTGACAATAGAAACAAGAAAAAGAGTTCTTAAATGTTATGTAGAGCCAGTCTTAACATATGGATGTGAATCATGGACAATAGGACAACAGACAAGAAAATCATTGGAGTCTGTAAAAATGTGGTTTTACAGAAGAATGTTGAGAATACTCTGGACAACTAAGAAGAGTAATGAAAATGTTTTGAAAGAGGTCAAAGCAAAAAAAGAGCTAATTTCCAATATTAGGAAGAAACAGTCATCATTTGTTGGCCATGTAATGAGAAGGGAACAGCTGGAATATATTGTAACAACTGGATTAATTGAGGGACGAAGAGATAGAGGGAAGCAAAGAGAAAAAATACCAGACAGCTTAAGAGAATGGCTTGGCAGAAGGCCAACAACAGAAATGATAAATAACTGTCGAGATCGAAAGTTGTGGAGAGACATGATCACCTATGCCAGCATGCCCGGTACTTGAGGATGAGTGTTGCAGTACATGATGGCTGGACTAGTAGTTTCCCAAAATAGTCAGTGATAGACGGACTCCAAACTACTCCAGTAATAGCTGGAATGTCAAGATAGCCATTACGACCCGCCACATAAATAAGTAAACTGGTAATCTGCCCTCATCAATTCGTGGAATTTCATCAACAACAACACAAACGGATAAGCCCACATTACTTGTTCTTACATACCTCCGTTCTCAGTACTTGATTATAAATGTGGATGTGCGTGACTTTTTTTTAGCTGCTTATTCGAAATATTGAAGGTTTTTTTTTTTTTTATTGAAGTGATTTATCCAAACAAACTCTGCTTGTATTTATTAATTATATGAAATATTTCTTTTTTTTGTTTCTTTTTTAAATATTTTTTTCATTTAATTATTTACTTATCTGAAATATTTGTTTTTGTTAGAAATATTTCTGCGTGTGTTATTTTAGTTATTTCTCCAAAATATTTGTTTCATTTTAGTTATTTATCCAAAATATTTGTTTCATTTTAGTTATTTATCCTAAATATTTGTTTTACTTTAGTTATTTATCCTAAATATTTTCTACAAATGCCGACATTAAAGTCCATCCACAAAATCTGGCCAATTCATCTTGTCCTACACAAGCACACACCGCAACCAACAGAAAGCATTTAAAGGTCACGTCGCAAGACACAAACAAAAGCAGAGCAATTTATCTTTTCACACAGGCGTCGTTTTGGTAGCTTCTTTAGTTAAATAAAGGTCACTGTAGCAGAAGGTTCGATAAGATAATAGCGAACGACCTTACATATTTGCCAGGCTATTTGTAAATAGAATATCTTGTTAGCTTTTCAAGTCCAATCAGGCAAATCGTTGTAATTTGTATAGATGAAAATGATATGTCTTGCCTTTAATTTAGTGTAATGCTGGTTTATATTTATGATAGTACAAACATAATGTTCAGTTTGTTTTGGCAAGTGTAGCTGAAGTAAATAATAATTTTAAAAACAAAAACAGAAATAACTGTGGTTAGTGATGCGTGTAGGTGAAGATGGGATGTGGTCTATGGAGGCAAGGTTTTTTCTTTTTTTCTTCTTTCCTTCCTCATTTGCCTTTCAGCGTCCAGGGGAGATATAATTTACGGTTTTTTGCTCTTCTATTCGCCTCTGCTGCTATGTTTGCTTGTGCTTCTAATATTCCGTCAATCCATCTTTTTTGTGGTCGTCCATTGCGTCTGGTGGTCTCGCAACGTTTATTGAGGGCTGGCTGTATTGTGTTTTTATCACTCTTCTTTGTCAAGTGGCCAAACCATTTTATCTGTTTTTTTTTATATATATTCTATGGTGGTGGCTATTCCTGAGCTTTTATCTCAGTTCTTCATTTCTGATCCTGTCTCTCAGTCTGTTCCTGTCATTCGTCTAACACACTTCATCTCAGCAGAGGTTATTCTTCTTGATCTTGCATCCAGGGTCCAGGACTGGCATTGGTAGCACAAGGGTTTGTCGATGTACGTTATGTGTGATTAGTAGAGATGAGATTTAATTAGTGATACGATGTGTAAACTGAAGAACTGGTTTGGTTGATTGGAGGCATGTCTACAGAGGGTTATGATGCGGTTTGTGGAGGCTAATGAATTGCTGCTGTGGAGAATGACTGTGATGGTATGTGACTATACCTGAAGGCTTCTGAAAGCCTTTGAACGCGCAAAATTGTCTGATAAAGAGAAAAGAGGCATATGAAAGAGGATAGGAACCTTTGAAAGCGCACACTGTGAGCTGTGTGTTTCATCTGTTTTGATCGTGTTTCCATATTCCGATTGTTTACGATGAGTAATGATATCGTATGATGGAGAAAAGATGGCTGTGGTCACTCTTTGTGCGGGTTCGCCTTATATCTTTTGGCGTGTGCTGAGACTGCTATGATGGGGACTACAGCTACCTTTCTTTGTTTGGGAGATGAAATAGTAATTCTGGTGATTCCATTGGCACGGTCGGTTGAGCATTTATGGATCTTAATTCGTTTGCAGTGATACCTGGGCCTTCCATAACCAATGAACAGATTGACATGCTTGTCACTTTGGCCGATGTAGAGTGCGGAAGGGTATTGGACCGAAATGACATTCTGAATGCCCTCATGGGCGCAGGAAATTAAAAACAACTCAAAACATGCACCGAATCTGCAGCTATAAATAGGCTTCAAGAATATCAAAGTGGGAGGTGCCAGACAACAGCGCTAGGTAGAAATCTAAAGATGATTTATCAACCAACATAACACCGGTGTTGTTAGTTGCTACACTTTGAAGAATATTCTTTGGAAGAGATGTAAGCATGTACGGACTCGTCCGATGTGCAATGAAAACCAAACTAAATTTTAAGCTAAACAACCTGTAAAGGTGACTAATAGCATGTAATAGCGACTAGCAGCGTGTGAAAGCTACTAACAAGCTATGCAAGCACGGAAAAACCTGTGAAAGCTAGTAACAACTTGTAAATCTGTGTAAGTACCTGTTAAGTCGAAAGTAGCAAGCTAGAACACTTAAGCGATCGTGATTATTTTTCTCCACATCATAATGTCTCAACTCAAAACGGGTTATACAGATCTTCCAGTTTTATCTGAAATGATCGATAATAATGAATTAATCATCATTGAGTGCGGTCTCAGTATCGAAGGTTGACTACCTTGGAGGGCCTCTCCGATCTGCCTATTGCTTTGATGGTTCAGATTGTCATAAGTTGATTTGTCCATCTTTTGATGTTACTCGTCAATGTTAGTCTTGGTCTGCCTCTTTTATCTTGTATTTTCGCTTGCAATATTATTTTAGTAGATTGCTGTGTCTTTTAACATGCCCCAGAAATCTCATTTGTCTTGTTTGAGTTGTGTTTAGTAGTTCTATTTTCACTTTTAATTGTTTAAGACTGCATCGTATGTTTTCTCTTTTTTCCATCCAATTTTTCCTATTCTTCTATAAATCCACATTTCAAAAGCTTCAATTTTCTGTTCTATTTTCTTGTCTAGTGTCCATGTTTTTGTACCATACGAGAAATTTGAGAAGATATACCGTTTTGTTATTCTTAGTTTTAGCCCTGGTGTTATTTGTTTTGATGGTGGTATATTTTTCATGGCATTAAAATTACATTTTTGCCATTCCTACCAACCAATATATGCCTGCTTCATAGACTACACCAAAGCTTTTGATAGAGTACACCACAAACAACTTATAGAATGCCTAAAAGAGATACATCTAGATGACATGGATATACGACTAATATGCAATTTATACTGGGAGCAAACAGCAATAATAAAATATAACAAAGAATTCTCTACACCCATTGATATGAAAAGAGGAGTAAGACAAGGATGCATCCTATCACCAAGCTTGTTCAATCTATACACTGAGCAAATCTTTGAAAACATCATAGAGATGCCAGGCCTACAAATTAATGGAAAGATAATCAATAACCTAAGATATGCTGACGATACCGTACTACTAGCAGAAAATCCTAAAGACCTACAACAATTACTTAATGAAATAAACACGACAAGCAAAAAATATGGACTAGATATGAATATCAAAAAGACTAAAACTATGATCATAAACAAAGAAAATACTCAAAACCCACAAGTGAATATCAAAATTGAAGGAATAGACCTTGAGACAGTTCAGAACTATAACTACCTTGGACATACTATAACCAGTGATGGAAAATGTACAACTGAAATAAACAAAAGAATAGGAATGGCAAAAAGTAATTTTAATGTCATGAAGGACATACTAACATCAAAACAAATAACACCAGAGCTAAAACTAAGAATAGCAAAATGTTACATCTTCTCAATATTCCTATATGGTGCTGAAACATGGACATTAGACAAGAAAACAGAACAGAGAATTGAAGCCTTTGAAATGTGGATATATAGAAGAATAGGTAGAATTGGATGGAAGGAAAAGAAAACAAACGACAAAGTCTTAAAACAACTAAAAATGAAAAGATAACGTCTGAACACAATTAGAACAAGACAAATGCGATTCTTAGGCCATGTTAAAAGACACAACAGCCTACTGAAAGTGATCCTGGAGGGGAAAATACAAGGTAAAAGAGGCAGAGGCAGACCAAGATTAACATGGACGAGTAACATCAAAAGATGGACAAACCAACCGATGACAACCTGCACCATCAAAGCAAGAGATAGAGCAAAATGGCGCTCCATGGTAGCCAACCTTCGTTGCGGAGACGGCACTCAATGATAATGATGCCATTCCTATTCTTTTGTTTATTTCAGTTTTACATTTTCCATCACTGGTTATAGCATGTCCAAGGTAGTTGTAGCTCTGAACTGTCTCCAGGTCTATTCCTTCAATTCTGATATCCACTTGTAGGTTTTGTGTATTATCTTTGTTTATGATCAAAGTTTTAGTCTTTTTTATATTAATGTCTAATCCATGTTTGTTGCTTCTCATGTTTATTTCATTAATTAATTGTTGTAGATGTTTGAGATTTTCTGCTAGTAATATAGTGTCATCAGCATATCTTAGGTAATTGATTATCTTTCCATTAATGTTGAGGCCTGGCATCTCTGTGATCTTTTTAAACATTTTCTCAGTGTTTAGACTGAACATGCTTGGTGAAAAGGATGCATCCCTGTATTACCCCTCGTTTTATATCAATAGTTGTAGAGTTCTCGTTTATTATATTTTATTATTGCTGTTTGTTCCCAGTACAAATTACATATTAATTGTATGTTTTTGACATCTAGATGTATATCTCCTAGGCAGTCTATAAGTTGTTTATGGTGTATTCTATCAAAAGCTTTGGTGTAGTATATGAAGCTGGCATATATTGGTTAGTTTACTTCTGTGTACTTTCCTATTAATGTCTTCATACAGGATATGGCCTCTTTTGTCTCACTGTGCTTTTTTATGTCTAAATTGTTGTTCTTCTAATTCAATGTTGATTTTATTCTGAATCTGTCCTTGTAAAACTTTTAGCAAGATTTTTGTTACCTGGCTCATCAGGCCTATTGTTCTAAAATCACTGCATTCAACTGCACCATTCGTTTTAGGCAATGCAGTGAAAGTTGGTGTTTTTATTAAAATTAAGAATGTATCCTGTATGGTATATATAGTTGCATGTGTCTGTGATCCAAAATGCTAAAATGCTAAAATCCTCTAATGCTTTATCGTCTCTATCTGTATGTTGTCAGGTCCTGCTGCTTTTCCCATTTTCATTGTTTGTATATTTTTTTCCTCCACTTCTAATTTTAAAATTGTGTAGCCTGATGTACATTTTATAATTGGTTTCTTGTCTCCTTCATCATAAAATAATTATGTTATATATTCCGGCCATCTATTGATTATATAATGAATAATAACGAATTACCAAATCCAAATTGAACACGTTAACTAATCTATACTAGTCAAAGATAGTAAAGAGTAGGATAATAGCCATTGCCAGGGCCAAATTTAAAAAGAAAAAAAAGAAGATAAATAAATTCCAATCTTATAATAATTAACTACCTTTTTTTGTTGAAATGACCTGTGGTTGAAGCATTAGATGAAGGGGGAATGCCATACTGGTACTATGGATTGTTTGTGTTCAGTACTAGAGAATCATATAATCGCAAACAAAAACATAACTTCCCACAGAAAAATATAATTCTATCATAGACCGTGTGGCCGGGTTGGTTAAGTTCTGCTAATGTGTAGTCACTGGTTCGGTTACCTGTATTGTCAAATCCTTTAATTTTTATTCTTCTTAAATTTACTTAGAACCCCGTCACGACAAGTGACGTATAGGGAATATGGTGTTAGTGACCATAAATTTTACAGACCTTCGGCACATGATTTTCGGGCGTAGTGTGGTCAGTATTACGCCCGTACCGCTTTACTTTCCCAGAAAAAAATCCGGTACCAATTTAAGGCTGGGTGAACCCGGAAACCGTCAGCTGGTATCGAACCCTACCCCTTGTCCTTTGTAGGCCAGTTCACTAACCACTGAGCTATCTCGGCTCCCTTTTATTTTATATTAAAATGAAATAAAAATCTATAACGGTAATACCACGTTGCGACTGCACTAAACATACGGCTTTTATCTTCTAATACCATAGAGTAACTCCTCCGTTGTTAGGCCAGGCATTAGAAACGGGTTATGTATGTATTAAGATGATCGTTTTCCTATTTTACTTTTAATCATATCGTGGAGTAATTATTTCCCGGGATTTCTATCCTAATCTTTCTTCAATCTCTGAGATCAATTCTTTTTTTCTGTCTGGCTGAAATGGAGGCGGCGGGATGGAAACATGATTACGATAAATGTGTTGATGTTAAGCGCGCTGGGATAAACTCGTGTGTGGTATGTTTTTGTCTGTACAGTAATCGCTGCATTCTTCATAGTTGTTTGTTATTGATGATTTAGTTGATACATTTGTCTCTGTCCAGGAAGACAAAATACACATATTTATTCTTGTCTTTTACATTAAAAGTAATTAGAAAAATGTGGAATTTTATAATATTTTTTGTTTATATCGTTATGTGGCTAAAAATGTAATAGTGTGTCCTGGAAACTCTTACTTTGCCAAACTTTCCTTTCGTTGCAACCATTAACCACTAAAATATATTCATACACAAATATTGACTTTGTAAACGTAAAAATGTAGCCGTCCCAACATGGAAGGATCACCAGTGTCACAAGGTAAACCCCTGTCTTACTGATCCGTTCAAAACGTTCACACAAGTAACGCTCCCAGGTTCAAAGGCTTCACAAGGTAACGCGGTAATACGGTAGCCCCGACGGTAGTACTGGCCGTCTTTACGATGGTAGGCCGTTGTACCCTATAGTCTTTAACGTAGCAGAGGAATCGCCTGAACGTCGAGCTCTACAGTGTCAATCTGTCGATAGGATACAGGCTCATTGATCTTGATGATTTCCTTTCACTGTCGCCACTCGCTCTTCGTTTAAAATATGTGCTGTGAATTGTTGGTGTCAACTGTATAATGTCTGTACTTCGCTTAGTGTTCGACTCCGGGCCTTGGGTTGGTCTATAATACACATATTTCAATGACACAATTACACATGTAAGTCTCTCGTCTGAAAACATTGTAAGTCATTAATTTCATAATTCCACCAACTGCAATGTACCACCATAAATGCCCAGCGACCTGGCAATGTGCAATCATAAAAGCCCAGCAGCCTGACATCTCCGCTAGGTTATCAAAGTAAGCTAGGTACCTCTGACTCTTGTACTCACTTTCCAGTCACTCTCCTACTTGAGAGTTTCTACCTTACATGTGATCTCTCTCTGCTCTAAAATCATCTGCATGGCCTTAAGTACCTCGTACCCCAGCCAATCAACAACTACTTCCTTAATTTCCTAGCCAATGACTTCTCTTGACGTCATAACCTCTATCTCACCTTAACCTTCCCTTATTTCTATGTGTTTCTCTTAATTCTACTCACATTGTCCCTACTCCAATTATTATCCTACATTCCTATTTCTCCGGCTACAACTTTAGCTACAACATTTTACATTTGTGTCACAAACTGTGGCTGCTTCCATAAAATATCAGTTTTAGGAACGCTTGGAGTGTACTAAGGCCATGACACTATCTATAATCGATTCAAGTTTTCCGAGATTATAACTAAAATATTCACTATGTGATGAAAACCATCAGCTGTGTTACAGATAATATAAAACAGAAAAGATATAGGTTATTACCATTTCTTCTGTTCGCATTCGCATATCTTTAGGAGAACGTGATAAATGCTGGGCAGATGGTAAAAAACTAATTACAAAAATTGTGGCTAGAGGGAATGTAAATAAATAATAAGACAAACCAAAAGTAAATTAATGGGGGTGTGGAAGGGTGTCAAAGAAAGTAGATTAATACTTTGATCATTCCAAGTGATGTATACACAGATGATTAGCACAACACAATAATTATGGATGATTAGCACAGAAATTACATCATCAAAGTCCACATTATCATTTGTTGTCTTCAGCACTAAAAGATTACTCCAAGACGCAGTATTTACGTTGGAACATTCTTCTCTGGTTACATATCACAAACTCATCTGGTTAAGTATCTTGCTTGCGTCTACAAAAATCTCATTACACAGAAACACCTGCTAAATCAGTCTATTTGTTAAGCGGTCGATATTACAGTGTCTGAAGCAACTGCCGATGTTTTAACACTTTTCGAGTTCCGTTACAAAATCTGGGCAGATGTTTTTGACTAGTACGAAATCACAAACGCGAAACTTCGAGTTATGTTCTCTTCGGAAATGTCTTCTAAAACATGTATATAATCTTATCTGTCGTCTCGGAAACAAACTCATATAATCTCGACTAAAACTGTTTACGTGAATCTTCTCTTGAATTCAAAATATTCCTCTTTGCAACATAACTTCTTGCTTACTCTAAAACTATATTCTCTAATTAATGTTAGAAATCAATTGATTAAGAATATAAAATACCCCCTCCTACTCAACACCTATAAATATCCTCCCGCAATAAATATGTCTTTTCACGTGTTCCTCACATTTTTCTTTCCTCATAAGCTGATCACGGACTACTTAAACAGTGGGCCTAACCGAGTTTTGCCTACTGGCTAATATTGGCAATTGACAAACGTTAGTGATAGAAAACTCTAGTTTTTGGATACTAACAACATTAGATGAACAGCTTTGGATACTAACAACATTAGAGGAACAGCTTTAGATACTAACAACATTAGATGAACAGCTTTAGATACTAACAACATTAGATGAACAGCTTTGGATACTAACAACATTAGATGAACAGCTTTAGATACTAACAACATTAGATGAACAGCTTTGGATACTAACAACATTAGATGAACAGCTTTAGATACAAACAACATTAGATGAACAGCTTTGGATACTAACAACATCAGATGAACAGCTTTAGATACAAACAACATTAGATGAACAGCTTTGGATACTAACAACATCAGATGAACAGCTTTGGATACTAACAACATCAGATGAACAGCTTTGGATACTAACAACATCAGATGAACAGCTTTGGATACTAACAACATTAGATGAACAGCTTTAGATACAAACAACATTAGATGAACAGCTTTGGATACTAACAACATCAGATGAACAGCTTTGGATACTAACAACATCAGATGAACAGCTTTGGATACTAACAACATTAGATGGATGGTTTTGGATACTAACAACATCAGATGAACAGCTTTGGATACTAACAACATCAGATGAACAGCTTTGGATACTAACAACATCAGATGAACAGCTTTGGATACTAACAACATTAGATGAACAGCTTTGGAAACTAACAACATCAGATGAACAGCTTTGGATACTAACAACATCAGATGAACAGCTTTGGATACTAACAACATCAGATGAACAGCTTTGGATACTAACAACATCAGATGAACAGCTTTGGATACTAACAACATCAGATGAACAGCTTTGGATACTAACAACATTAGATGAACAGCTTTGGATACTAACAACATTAGATGAACAGCTTTGGATACTAACAACATCAGATGGACGGTTTTGGAAACAAACAACATCAGATGAACAGCTTTGGATACTAACAACATTAGATGGACGGTTTTGGATATTAACAACAGATGAACGACTTTGGATAGTAATAACACGATTACATTAACGGTTTCAAATAGTAGCAACAATAAAAGAACGGCTTATGATGGCAACAACATTATAGGAACGGCTTGTGATAGCAATAACATTAGAATAATTGCTTTGGATTTTAACAGTTATATGAAAATGTTTTAATAGTTGCAACATCTGATGAACTGTTTAGGATAGTAGCAACATTAGATGAGCCACATTGAACAGCTCATAACCTTTTGCGTCTTCATAAACAACCGGAAACCGGCAGATGTCGATATTCTGTCATAAACTCCCCTGCGCTGTTTTGACAAGCAGCTTCTTCTCAAAGCTGATCCTGTCAATTTGGAATGACAGTTCCGGTTGCAGAATTAGCAGAGCAGGTTTCAATAACGAAATCTCTTCCTTTGCGCTTTGTTCTTTCTAATTTTGACTTCACTTCATGTTCACATGTTGTATTGCCTTATCTTTCTTATTTGCAATGATCAAAGCGAGCTTTTACCGGTTTTCATCACAAATAGAAAATTAACTCACAGATCTATGTGGACATTTTTGTCTCAGTTTTAGTCAACTCACAGACCGTTTTCCATCTGTATGGATAGGGATACGATTGTTATCTATTCTTTTAATATGCCTCGTGTTTGGATAGTAACAACAATAATACGAAAAAAAAGACGTTGGATAGATTGTTCTAACAACATAAGGTGAAACGACTATGGATGGCAACAGCATTAAAACGGCTTTGGCAAGCAACAACTTTAGGTGAAACGACTTTGGATGCCAGCATCAGTGAAACGACTTTGGAAAGCAACATTAGGTGAAACGACTAAGGATGGCAGCAACATTAAAACGGCTTTGGCAATCAACAACATAAGTGAAACGACTATGGCTGACAGCAGCATTGAAACGACTTTGAAAAGCAGCAACAAGTGCCATAAGAACATTGTTTTATTTCCTGTTTGATTCGTTCTTATTTCAGACTTGGAAACGACAGCATTCTCTTCCATTTGGCTTTTACATTTCTGATCTGTTTTTATTTGTGTCTCCTCTTTGTCTCCATTGATGACCTAGAGTCGCATCGTTAGATTAGTTTGTTTTATCTGTTCAGCGAAACTTTTAAACAACATTGTGTCTTCTTTCATTTTATCAAGCAAAGATTGATTTCCATGTCTGTCTTTTATATTAAACTAACTTAATTACTGTCTCAGTGTAGTTAAAGTACTACATCCAATTAATTTTGTTTTCCCTCTTGTGGTCTCATTCATAATTTTCTCTGATCTGGAAACCCCAGCCACTGTTCTCAAACAATGTAAAATTGAATGTAATTTCTTATGTAATGACTAATTTCCCCTTCTAACATGTCATGAATCACTATGTTTGACACTGTTAGCATCAAGTGGGGATTAATACACCTTTCAGCATTTACATCTTTGTATGGCTTTGGCCTTGATCACACTACCACACTATTTTAATGGCAATACTAAAAATATGTTCAGGGCCATATCTATGAACATTCATTTCTAAAAGCATTTTTATATCTGTTCTGATAATAAGGGTGAATCCAACACAATGAATCACCGGAGATGCACTCCTATCATGTAATATCAGGCTAATAATGTATAAATTAGGCCCCGTTTTGTGTTGTAGGAGAGAAACTAGCCAGCTCAGGGACGCTGGGCAAAAAAAACAACAACAATTGAGCCTGAAACTGTAACCTGAACAGGCTTCACGAATATTATGGAGACAAATAATAATAAATGAATATTAAATATCAAAGTTGAAGGAATACATCTAGAGACAGTTCAGAACTACAACTACCTGTGACATAATATAACCAGTGATGGAAAATGTACAACTGAAATAAATAAAAGAATAGGTATGGCAAAAAGTAATTTCAATGCCATGAAAAATATACTAACATCAAAACAAATAACAACAAGGCTAAAACTAAGAATAGCAAAATGTTACATCTTCTCAATATTCCTGTATGGTGCAGAAACATGGACATTAGACCAGAAAACAGAACAGAAAATTGAGGCCTTTGAAATGTGGATTTACGGAAGAATAGGTATAATTGGATGGAAAGAAAAGAAAACAAACGAGGAAGTTTTAGTTAGAACGACTAAGGGTGAAAAAAAAACTACTTAACACAATTAGAGCAAGACAAATAACATTTTTTGGTCATAATAAAAGACACAACAGTCTAATAAAAGTAATATTAGAGGGGAAAATGCAAGGTAAAAGAGGCAGAGGCAGACTAAGACTAACATGGACGAGTAACATCAAAAGATGGACAAGTCAGCCTATGACAATCTGCACCATCAAAGCAAGAGACAGAGTGGAATGGCGCTCCATGGTAGCCAACCTTCGATGCGGAGAAGGCACCCAATGATGATGATGATGAATATTATTATAGATGGAAACTTCCGAGGCGATAATCAGCGAATCAATTCAGAGGAAGAGGTATGTTTACAGCACTCGGAAAAAGTGACAAATAATCAACAACAGAAAACAAACATAACAAGTTTGGCTTTTCGTGGCAAGGCGCTGTTCCAATGAGTACGGGTTCGATCTTGCTGCGGACCATATACTGTTCTTTGTTTTTATTTTTTCTGTTGATTATTTGCCATTTGTTCCGAGTGCTATTCACGAATATTATGACAAGGTGAGAGGTTCCAGACGAAAACGCTAGGCAGAAATCCAAAGAGGACTTACAAATCAACCAACACAACACCGGTGTCCTTAGTGGCAGGATGGCGAGGTACATACTTCAGAAGAGATTTGAGCGCTTAATTGACCTGTTAGATGAGCTGCCCACTAAACTGAACTGAACTAAGCTAACTATGTTCGATATAGTCAACATTCTTTGAATTATCTTCCATAATTATGTAGCATAACAATATATTTCCAATTAGAAGTATTGTTCTATAAATAGATACTGTTTGAATGATTCTCAAACACTAACGCCAAAAAGTCACACAGTAGGAAACTGTTATAATCACTAGACTATCCATAACAATAGATAGAAACAGAGATACAACTTATATTTCTTCTTCTTCTACCTTTCAGCTCCCTGTGGGGCATATGTCTTCAAACACTTTCCAAGCCGTTATGTTTCTTGCCATTCTTTTAAGATCGTTCCTATCTCCCCATTATCTTCATCTCTGCTTCCATCTGTCTTCTCCAAGAATTAACTGGTCTTTCTCTTTGTCTTTTTCCCTGGGGGATTCCAGAAAAGGCCCAGTTCCATGTTTGTGAAGTTTTTTCGGCTTATTTTTTTACAGTGTGTGCCAGCCCCATCCCCAACAACTTATATTTACTTGTGAAAAATTACAGCCTCACAGTTTTTGGAAACACCGGAGCGTGCCCTATAAGTAACCTATTCCGATAATTTAAAAAAGTTAGGGAGAAGCGAGGTGTGGGGTAATAACAAATCATACAGAAGGAACATCTTTAAAATTTGTTGACAATTCATATATCACAACGGTTCTTAAACTGGGGTCTGCGGATCCCCGAGGAAGAGTCGGCGTTGTTCATACAAGGAGTCTTCAGAATGAATTTAAGACAATTATTATTTTAAATTAGTAATAAATTATTACAATAAATATATAACAGAGATGTGAACAATAACTTGTGCCTCACCCATCTCCAAATTTGAAGACCTTTCATGACTAACTTTAAACAAATGTTTGATGCACTTTATGGCTTTTTTAAATCTTGAGTTTAGTGTCGGAGGTCCGTGGGTACAAAAGATGTATAAAGGACTCTGTTTTGAAAAAATGGTTTAAGAATCGCTGTTCTAAGAGAAGGGAGCATTGATATCAGTACTTCATTACTTAAGGAAAAACACAGGACAAGCAAAAATATGGATTAGATATGAATATAAAAAAAGAATAAAACTATGATATATAAACAAACATAACTCTATAAACTATATTGTTATCATACTCATCATCAAGTACCGGACCTGCTGGCGTAGGTGATCATGTCTCACCACAATCTTCGATCTCGGCAGTTATTTATCATTTCTATTGTTGACCTTCTGCCAAGCCATTCTCTTAAGCTGTCTGTTATTTTTTCTCTTTGCTTCCCTCTATCTCTCGTCCCACAATTTGTCCAGTTGTTACAATATATTCCAGTTGTTCTCTTCTCATAACATGGCCAAAAAATGATGATTGTTTCTTCCTAATATTGGAAATTAACTCTCTTTTTGCTTTGACCTCTCTCAGAACATCTTCATTACTCTTCTTAGCTGTCCATGGTACTCTCAACATTCTTCTGTAAAACCACATTTCTACAGACTTCAGTGATTTTCTTGTCTGTTGTCCTATTGTCCGTGATTCGCATCCATATGTTAAGACTGGCTCTACGTAACATTTAAGAACTCTTTTTCTTGTTTCTATTGTCAAAAATGGAATGCATACAATTGAAATTTCTGTCTTCCTCATTTTGTGGAAAGCTGCTTTTGCCTGAGCCATTCTGCATCTCACCTCTTTTGTACATCTTCCGTCTGAGGTAAATAAACAAAGTTCCCACATATTTAAATTCATTTACCTGTTTTAATACTGTTCCACTTGTCTTTATTTTGCACTGAGGTGATGTCTTTTTCTTTGTTGTTACCATTACCTCTGTATTTTTACTATTAAGGCTGCTGAGTCCTTTATTTTTGCTTTCTTTCACTATAATTTTCATCATTTCTTGTAACTCATTTTCACTCTTAGCGATTAAGACTGTATCATCAGCATACCTTAGATTAATTATATTATGACCTCCAATTGTTATTCCTGGCATGCCCATTATGGATCTTAAAATAATCTCACTATAAATATTAAAGAAATCTGGTGACAGCACACAACCTTGTCTAACACCCTATTTTATTTGTTGAAACATTCCCAATTGGTTTCCAGTTCTTATGGCCGCTGTTTGTTGCCTTGCATGTTCTTTATTATTCTTAGATCTTTGATGTCGACGTTTATGCTTTCTAAAATTTTGATTATTTCTTGGTGCTTTACTTTGTCAAATGCCTTGGTGTAATCTATGAAACATAGGTATAGATCTGTTTTCACCTCTATGGCTCTTTCTACTAAAGATCTTATGATATAAATGGCATTGATTGTTCCTTTATCTCTAACAAAACCACACTGTCCATCGCTAATTTCTGGACTGATTCTGTTTCGCACTCTTCGCATGATGATTCTTAGTAATATCTTAGTCATATGACTCATAAGGCTTCTTGTGCGATGATCATCGCATTCAATCGCACCAGATTTCTTTGGTAGGGCTATGAATGTTGATTTGAGCATGTCGTCTGGTATATATCCGCTGTTGTAGATATCATTCAATATTATTGCTATTATGTCTATTCCAAAATCACCCATGGTTTCAATATCTTCTTTAGTTATATTATCTGGTCCAGAAGCTTTGCCTGCTTTCATATTGCGCAAGGCGTCTTCCACTTCTTCTCTGAGTATTTCTGGTCCTTCTCTATTATCCTTAATATTTACTTCCGTTCGTTCATCATTATAAAGATCTTTAATGTATTCTGTCCATCGTTCCCTTATTATTAGGGAACGATATTGTTATATTATATAATAATAATAAAACAAAAAATCTCAAAACTTATAAGGGGATATCAAATATGAAGGAATAGACATGGAAACAGTTCAGAGCTACAACTACCTTGGGCATACTATAACCAATGATGGAAAATGTAAAACTGAAATAAACAAAAGAATAAGAATGGCAAAAAGTAATTTTAATGTCATGAAAAATATACTAACATGAAGACAAATAACACCAGGGCTGAAACTAAGAATAGCAAAATGTTATATCTTTTCAACATTCCTCTTTGATGCAGAAACATGGACATTAGACAAGAAAACAGAACAGAAAATTAAATCTTTTCAAATGTGGATTTATAGAAGAATAGGACGAATTGGATGGAAAGAAAAGAAAACAAACAATGAAGTCTTAAAGAAATTAATAATTAAAAGAGAATTGCTAAACACAATTCAAACAAGACAAATGCGATTTTTGGGACATGTTAAAAGATACAGCAGATTATTAAAAGTAATCTTGGAAGAGAAAATACACGATACAAGAAGCAGAGGCAGATCAAGACAAACATGGACGAGTAACATCAAAAGATGGACAAATCAGTCTATGACAACCTGCACTATCAAAGCAAGAGACAGAGCAGAATGGCGTTCCTTTTTAGTCAACCATCGTTGCTGAGCCAGCACTCAACGATGATGTTAATGAGGATAGACTTGTTCGTCTGGTATGTTTACTTTTCTAGGAGATACTCGTTAGTCTGGTAAGTTTACTTTTCTAGGAGATACTCGTTAGTCTGGTAAGTTTACTTTTCTAGGAGATACTCGTTAGTCTGGTAAGTTTACTTTTCTAGGAGATACTCGTTAGTCTGGTAAGTTTACTTTTCTACGAGATACTCGTTAGTCTGGTAAGTTTACTTTTCTAGGAGAGACTCGTTAGTCTGGTAAGTTTACTTTTGTAGAAGATACTCGTTAGTCTGGTAAGTTTACTTTTCTAGGAGAGACTCATTAGTCTGGTAAGTTTACTTTTCTAGTAGAGACGACTCTAACTACAAACAGCTGCTGTCCTGCTCCAAGTAAATTCCACAGACTGGAGATGCAGTCTGGATTAAGTGTATCCCGAAAACGAAACCTCGCTAATCTTTTTTTAAATCTTCAAACGCAAAAAAAAACAGCGAAACGCACTATAACCGCACAAAAAGGTGGCGTCACAGCCATTAAAGTTTTATTGACTTATAATTATACGACTATAATAAGAAGAAAGAATCCGCGAAGATCTAGATGTAGATCGTAGCACGCGGAGAACAAAAATATAAAATGGCCATCAACTTTCGAGGCAGCGATGATATCAATTTCTAAAGATAAAAAGCGAAGGATTAAGGAGACGAGGCAGGAACCACGAATACATCATATTCGTTCGGTTGCCATGTCTATCAAATGCTGGCAGATTCAGCCACGAGAGAAGCTGTTCAGTATGGCAGCATCAGTATAAGACCATTAAAATGTTTACCAAACTACTAATTTTTCATGATTGCTTGCTACCAACCGTCAGAAAAAACGCCAAAGGCTATACTAATTATTTATCTATAGTAAAAGTACTTTAAAGGTACAAGACTGCATTCGGCGTCTTAGCACGCTGGTTTATTTTTACCTAAGTGTGCACGACCACTTATCCAGAAGTGTTCGGACACTTATGTCTAGTGTCGCCTCAAGCATCGCAACTGAAGAGCCAGGCGCCATTCTTCACTTTCTCAAAATGCTACACTGGTACCCATTTCTGCCAGCGGCTAGGTCGACTGCGGGGTATTTTCTCCATCACGAGTACAAATCACACTGCTTCCAGCGGAAATCAAACACGGGTTGTCCGAACTATTATTATAATTATTCACCTATTCTAAGTAAATATCAAATGCAGCCAAAAGCAGCTTTTAAAAAAAATGAGAAAGTAACTGTGCAATTCATTTTTGACAATAGAAACAAGAAAAAGATTTCTTAAATGGTATGTAGAGCCAGTCTTAACATATGGATGTGAATTATGGACAATATGACAACAATAAACAAGAAAATTACTGGATGCTGTAGAAATGTGGCTTTACGGAAGAATGTTGAGAATACCATGGACAGCTAAGAAGAGTAATGAAAGCGTTCTAAAAGAGGATAGTGCAAAGAGAAAGCTAATTTTCAATATTAGGTAGAAACAATCATCATTTTTTGGCCATGCAATGAGACGCGAATAGCTGGAATATGTCGTGACAACTGGGAAAATTTAGGGACGAAGATATAGAGGGAAACGGTACCAGACAGCTTAAGAGACTGGCTTAGCAGAAGGTCAACAACAGAAATCATAAATAACTGACGAGATAAAAAGTTGTGGAGAGACATGATCACCAACGCCAGCAGGCATGGTACTTGATGATGATGAAGTCTGTTTTACGGGGAAAAAAATATAACAAACACCTTATTTTCACAAATGAACTTGACGATCTGTCCTTTCTTTTCGTTTAGACAAAGAGAAGCTTTGTACATTTGTTGATGGTTTTGTTAGGATCACGATGATTGGTTGAATCCATAGTTGCTCCGATATCATCATCATCTAGTACCGGGCCTGCTGGCCTAGGTGATCATGTCTCTCCACAACTTTCGATCTCGACAGTTATTTTTCATTTATGTTGTTGACCTTCTGCCGTGCCATTCTCTTAAGCTGTCTGGTCTCTTTGCTTCCCTCTATCTCTTCGTCCCTCAATTTTTCAACTTGTTACAATATATTCCAGTTGTTCTCTTCTCATTACATGGCCAAAAAATTATGATTGTTTCTTCTTAATATTGGAAATTAGCTCTCTTTTTGCTTTGGCCTCTTTCAGAACAGTTTCATTACTCTTCTTAGCTGTCCATGATATTTTCAACATTCTTTTGTAAAACCACATTTCTACAGACTCCAGTGATTTTAATGCTCCTATATACCCATCGAGAACATCTGATGAGCATCCTGACCCATTTGTAAATGATGCAGGCGATATAATATTTATGAATAAACGAAGAAATGTATGTTGGTATTACATTGTGTGTTGGGTTTCTTGCTGTTGATTATATATCATCGTTTGCATGATTCCTAGTTTCCAAGAACATAGTCTAATCCTTTGTTGGTAAATTGTGTTTCCAAACATTTATTTCTCCCGTTTATTTAATTTAATTAGTATGAAAACATATATTCCTATTGTTTTTTTTTTTATGTCTTCTGTATAATCAAATTTTCCGATTGTTTGTTGATTATTCTCTTATCAAACACAAGTTCATATCGTTTGTTGAGCGTCTTGTTTATAAATATGTCTTCTGATGTCTACATAAAAAAACGAGAAATAAAATTGGACTAAGGAAAAATTCCTGGGAGAGAGTAGAGAGACAGTATAAAACCTTTATTATCGTGTGTTTGAATATGTTTATGTTGATAATACTTAGTTTGCTTTGGTGTCTTGGGAATGTTTTGAGATAACAGAAGCCGAGCAGCAGAAGAGATTAAGAAGTAATGCTTAGAAGTGCGTCAAACGTTTTATTTCCCTTTATTATTGTTATTTTCCATTTGTTCTGGCAACACCTAGCAAGAAGTGTGTTGTTTATTAATTCATTTTGTTTTAGCAGTACTTTTATTGGGCGGTTATGTCAGCAACTAGTTTATTCATTACCGGGTAATTAATTTTGTTTTCTTTGGCTGGCTGGTTGTTTGAATCATTAGCTGATTCGTTGGTTGGTTGGTTGGTTGGTTATTTAAATCCCTCGCTGATTCGTTGGCTGGCTGGTTGTTTAAATCACTAGCTGATTCTTTGGTTGGTTGGTTGGTTGGTTATTTAAATCGCTAGCTGATTCTTTGGCTGGCTGGTTGTTTAAATCACTAACAGATTTTTTGACTGGCTGGTTGTTTAAATCACTAGCTGACTCTTTGACAGGCTGGTTGTTTAAATCACTAGCTGACTCTTTGGCTGGCTGGTGGTTTAAATCACTAACAGATTTTTTGACTGGCTGGTTGTTTAAATCACTAGCTGACTCTTTGGCTGGCTGGTTGTTTAAATCGCTAGCTGATTCTTTGGCTCGCTGGTTGTTTAAATCGCTAGCTGATTCTTTATCTGGCTGGTTGTTTAAATCTCTAGCTTATTTTTGGGCTCGCTGGTTGTTTAAATCAATAGCTGACTCTTTATCTGGCTGGTTGTTTAAATCAATAGCTGATTCTTTATCTGGCTGGTTGTTTAAATCGCTAGCTGATTCTTTGGCTCGCTGGTTGTTTAAATCACTAGCTGATTCTTTATCTGGCTGGTTGCTTAAATCACTAGCTGATTCTTTGGCTCGCTGGTTGTTTAAATCGCTAGCTATATCTTGGTTGGTTGGTTACTGGCTTTCCTGGAGTATCTTGAAACAATGCATAACCGATAAGTTGTGGCTGACAGTCACGGGAAAATCCTTTATTTCCAAGTTGCAGTCTTAGTTCCCAACATCAAAAATATCGTATCTATTATATCGTTCATCTCCAGCAACCAAGAACTACTGCATTTTGTATATTGAGAGTCCGATTTGGATTGTTGTCACACTCAACAAAGAATGGTTTGTGACGTGGTCAGTATAACGCAAGGCAGTCCGACATTCCCAGCAAATTGTCTCTGGTTCCTATTTCCAGTAACTGGATGACCCTTGAAAACGTGTTGATCTAAAAAATTGTCAACATCATTTTTAATTGAACCCAGTACTTTCCGATCAGTAACGAGTGCACTGGCCATTCAGCCATGAACGATTGACGTTCATTATTTTACTTAATTCATAATACCTCTTTTCTCAAGAAATACATTAGCAACAATTTTTTTTATTAAAAAAAAAAAAAAAAAAAAAAAAAAAAAAAGAAGAAAAAAGTGGTATGGTAAGTGCTTTACGTAGGTGAGTAAGAAAACAAAGGTCGACGTTTCGGCCACGCAGGCCTTCAGCTGGAACAACAAACAACAACACAAAAATATGTAAAGATATATACATAAATCGGGAGCCGCGATAGCTCAGTGGTTAGTGAACTGGACTACAAAGGACAAGAGGTAGGGTTCGATCCCAACCGACGGTTCACCCAGCCTTTGATGGGTACCGGATTTTTTTTCTGGGAAATTAAAGCGGCACGGGCGTAATACCGACCACATTACCCCAATAATCATGTGCCGAGGGTCTGTAAAATTTATGGTCACTAACACCATATTCCCTATACGCCACTTGGCGTGACGGGGGTACTTTAGTTTTACTATATACATAAATCTAACTACATGTAATATAATATGTTAGATAATATGTTAGATACTCAAGAAAGGAAATAAAAAATTGTCACTTTTTAGCGGTCCGAAGCTTGGTCAGCTTCAGACTGGATCTAAATTAAGCGGGCGGACTGACCAACTATATACATTGTCCATATACGAGTACATTGACCAGGCAATCGGGTGAGAAATAAAAAGGAAGGGTTCTAAAAATATGGGGAGGTGGGTACAAGATACGTATAAACTGTGTATATCTAACTGTGATTGTGCACAACGAACGGATGTGTAAAAAAGTATATGTGCATAACCATACAGGCGTACAAGCATAAGTGTGTGTATATTATCACATAGCACACACAAGAAAACCCGAAGGTCCAACTGTGCCAATACATGTGCAGACAAATACTTTAACAAACTATTCAACATCATCAGAAGAAATGCTTAACATGCGCACTCAAGAAATGCTTAACATGTGCAATAAAGAAATGCTTAACATGTGCAATAAAGAACAGCTTAACATGTGCAATAAAGAACTGCTTCATATGCGCAACCAACAATTGTTCAGTATATGTAGCCAATAGCTCCTCTACTCACGAACTGCTTCATATTTGCAACCACGAAGTCTTTACATGTGCGAGTAAGAAACGCTAAGCATTTTCATACAAGAACTTCTTAACAGAGACAATCATGAACTGCACAACAGGCGCAATCATGAACTGCACAACAGGCGCAATCATGAACTGCACAACAGGGGCAATCATGAACTGAACAACAGGGGCAATCATGAACTGCACAACAGGGGCAATCATGAACTGAACAACAGGGGCAATCATGAACTGCACATCATGTGCAATCAAGAACTGCTCAACAGGGGCAATCATAAACTGCTCAACAGGGGCAATCATAAACTGCTCAATAGGGGCAATCATGAACTGCTCAACTGGTGCAATCAATAACTGCTCAACAGAGACTGCACAACATGTGCAATCAAGAACTGCTCAACAGAGACTGCACAACATGTGCAATCAAGAACTGCTCAACAGGGGCAATTATAAACTGCTCAACTGGTGCAATCAAGAACTGCTCAACAGAGACTGCACATCATGTGCAATCAAGAACTGCTCAACAGAGACTGCACATCATGTGCAATCAAGAACTGCTCAACAGAAACTGCACATCATGTGCAATCAAGAACTGCTCAACAGGGGCAATCATAAACTGCTCAATAGGGGCAATCGTGAACTGCACAACATGTGCAATCAAGAACTGCTCAACTGCTGCAATCAAGAACTTCTCAACTGGTGCAATCAAGAACTGCTCAACATGTGCAATCAAGAACTGCTCAACATGTGCAATCAAGAACTGCTCAACATGTGCAATCAAGAACTGCTCAACATGTGCAATCAAGAACTGCTCAACTGGTGCAATCAAGAACTGCTTAACATGTGCAATCAAGAACTGCTTAACATGTGCAATCAAGAACTGCTTAACATGTGTAATCAAGAACTGCTAAACAGTGTAATCAAGAACTGCTTAACATGTGTAATCAAGAACTGCTCAACTGGTGTAATCAAGAACTGCTTAACATGTGTAATCAAGAACTGCTCAACTGGTGTAATCAAGAACTGCTTAACATGTGCAATCAAGAACTGCTCAACTGGTGTAATCAAGAACTGCTTAACATGTGCAATCAAGAACTGCTTAACATGTGCAATCAAGAACTGCTTAACATGTGCAATCAAGAACTGCTTAACATGTGCAATCAAGAACTGCTTAACATGTGCAATCAAGAACTGCTCAACATGTGCAATCAAGAACTGCTCAACTGGTGCAATTAAGAACTGCTTAACGTGTGCAATCAAGAACTGCTTAACGTGTGCAATCAAGAACTGCTTAACATGTGTAATCAAGCACTGCTTAACATGTGCAATCAAGAACTGCTTAACATGTGTAATCAAGAACTGCTTAACATGTGTAATCAAGAACTGCTTAACATGTGTAATCAAGAACTGCTTAACATGTGTAATCAAGAACTGCTTAACATGTGTAATCAAGAACTGCTTAACATGTGTAATCAAGAACTGCTTAACATGTGTAATCAAGAACTGCTTAACATGTGTAATCAAGAACTGCTTAACATGTGTAATCAAGAACTGCTTAACATGTGTAATCAAGAACTGCTTAACATGTGTAAACAAAATAATAATGCTCTGAATGAGAACAAACAGACAATGAAACTGAATAGACAACGAACTTGGGAAATAACATAACATAAGAACTGCCGTAGCAAGCAGTACTATAGCAAGAACTACCATCACAAGAACATCCATCACATGAACTATCATAATAACTACTACTATCATCACAAGAGCTACCATCATAAGAGCTACAACAACAACATAAGAGCTACTACCGTCATAACAGTTAATAACAACTACCATCACAAGAACCACCATCACAAGAATTAGCACCACAAGAACCACCATCACAAGAATTAGCACCACAAGAACTACCATCACAAGAATTAGCACCACAAGAACCACCATCACAAGAATTAGCACCACAAGAACCACCATCACAAGAATGAGAACCACAAGAACCACCATCACAAGAATTAGCACCACAAGAACTACCATCACAAGATCCACCGTAACAAAAACTACCGTCACAAGAGCTATCATTACAAGAGCTGCCATCACATGAATTACCATCACATGAATTACCATTCAAAAACTACCATCACATAAACTACCATCACATGAAGTACCATTCAAAAACTACCATCACATAAACTACCAAGCAATGATCTATGTAAACAATAAAGCAAAGAGCGAAAAACAATTTAGACGAAAACTAACAATTTGGAGACAATAAATGAACCAGACTTGAAACACGATAGGGACTATTTGCCTCTAACCTAATAAAAATACACATGCTTTCACGATACAATGAAACAAGTCATAATGGTCACCGACTTTTTTTTACTGTTTTATTAGTCCATAACCATGGACAAAGATGAAGAGGAAATTTCCCAAAACATTGTAATCGCTCTCAAACATGCCTACTTAGTTCCCTTCGCCCGTCCTCTTTTCTCAACAAATCAGATCTTGTCGAAGGAATTATGTTTTCTCACTAAAAAAATAATTTGTCAGCAATAAATGTCCGTTGCTTAATTAATCACTTTACGTGGGGTGTTTGGTTTGTGGAAGGATATGTCCATACAGTGAACATGTATTGCTCAGGTCTAGTTTAACAAATAGGGCTAGGGGAGATTATTTGAGGATCGGCAGATACTCCTTCGTTCAGCCACTGACTTTCTAACATTAACAACAATAAAATGTAGATTGAGTGAGGATTGTGGCGAGTTGAGTAAATGTGGGTAGAGTTGGGATTGTGGAGAATTGAGTTAATGAGGATGGATTTGGGATTATGGTCGGTGGAGTTAATGTGGGCGGAGTTGGGGCTGTGGAGAGTGGGATTAATGTGGGTGGAGTTGGGGCTGTGGAGAGTGGAATTAATGTGGGTGGAGTTGGGGCTGTGGAGAGTGGAATTAATGTGGGTGGAGTTGGGGCTGTGGAGAGTGGAATTAATGTGGGTGGAGTTGGGGCTGTGGAGAGTGGAATTAATGTGGGTGGAGTTGGGTCTGTGGAGAGTGGAATTAATGTGGGTGGAGTTGGGGCTGTGGAGAGTGGAATTAATGTGGGTGGAGTTGGGGCTGTGGAGAGTGGAATTAATGTGGGTGGAGTTGGGGCTGTGGAGAGTGGAATTAATGTGGGTGGAGTTGGGGCTGTGGAGAGTTGAATTAATGTGGGTGGAGTTGGGGCTGTGGAGAGTGGAATTAATGTGGGTGGAGTTGGGGCTGTGGAGAGTGGAATTAATTTGGGTGGAGTTGGGGCTGTGGAGAGTGGAATTAATGCGGGCGGAGTTGGGGCTGTGGAGAGTGGAATTAATGTGGGTGCAGTTGGGGCTGTGGAGAGTGGAATTAATGTGGGTGGAGTTAGGGCTGTGGAGAGTGGGATTTAAATGGGTGGAGTTGGGGCTGTGGAGAGTGGAATTAATGTGGGTGGAGTTAGGTCTGAGGAGAGTGTAATTAATGTGGATGGAGTTGGGGCTGTGGAGAATAAAATTAATGTGGGTGGAGTTATAGCTGTGGAGAGTGAAATTAATGTGGGTGGAGTTGGCGCTGTGGAGAGTGAAATTAATGTGGGTGGAGTTAGGGCTGTGGAGAGTACAATTAATGTGGGTTGAGTTAGGGCTGTGGAGATTGGGATTTAAATGGGTGGAGTTGGGGCTGTGGAGAGTGGAATTAATGTGGGTGGAGTTAGGTCTGAGGAGAGTGTAATTAATGTGGATGGAGTTGGGGCTGTGGAGAATAAAATTAATGTGGGTGGAGTTATAGCTGTGGAGAGTGAAATTAATGTGGGTGGAGTTGGCGCTGTGGAGAGCGAAATTAATGTGGGTGGAGTTAGGGCTGTGGAGAGTAGAATTAATGTGGGTGGAGTTAGGGCTGTGGAGAGTAGAATTAATGTGGGTGGAGTTGGCGCTGTGGAGAGTGGAATTAGTGTGGGTGGAGTTGGGGCTGTGGAGAGTGGAATTAATGTGGGCGGAGTTGGGGCTGTGAAGATTAGAATTAATGTGGGTGGAGTTGGCGCTGTGGAGAGTGGAATTAATGTGGGTGGAGTTGGGGCTGTGGAGAGTGGAATTAATGTGGGCGGAGTTGGGGCTGTGAAGATTAGAATTAATGTGGGTGGAGATGGGGTTGTGGAGAGTGGAATTAATGTGGATGGAGTTGGGATTGTGGAGAGTGGAGTTAAATGTTGGTAGAATTGGATTGTGGAGAGTGGATTTACATGTGGGTAGAGTTGGAATTGTGGAGAGTGGAGTTAAATGGTTATGGTTGATGTTGTTGAGGATTTAGTTAATGTGGTTGGAATTGGGGTTGAGGAGAGTGGAATTAATGTGGGTGGAGATGGGATTGTGGAGAGATGAGTTGTCGTCGATAGAGTTGCAATTGTGGAAAATTTAGTTACTGTAGGTGGAGGTTGTGTTGTGCAGTATGGAGTTGATGTGGCTGATGTTTTGGTGTTTTTGGAAAGTGGAGTTAGTTTCCGTGGAGTTGTGGAGAATGGAGTTAATATGGGTGGAATTGGGTTTGTGAGAGTTTAAGTTATTGTGAGTCGAGTTGGGATTGTGAAGAATGGAGTTAATGTTGGTGAATTTGGTGTTGTGCAGAGTAGAGTTAATGTGCGTGAATTTTGTGTTGTGCAGTTAATTTGGGGAAGGAGAAATTTAAAAAAAAAGAAACAAAAACAAACCACTGTAACCGTTATAAAAAATACCTCCTTAGTTCCCTTTCGCCCTTACCCTTTTCTCAACCGCTATAAAAAATACCTCCTTAGTTCTCTTTCGCCCTTACCCTTTTATCAACCGCTATCCAAAATACCTCCCTAGTTCTTTTCTTTTTCGCCCGTACAATTTTTTCAACCGCTATCCAAATTACCTCCTTAGTTCTTTTTCGCCATCACCCTTTTCTCAACCGCTATCAAAAATACCTCCTTAGTTCTATTTCGCCCTTATCTGTTTCTCAACCGCTATCAAAAATACCTCCTTAGTTATCTTTCGCCTTTACCCTTTTCTCAACCGCTATCAAAAATACCTCCCTAGTTCTTTTTTTCTTTTTCGCCCTTACCATTTTTTCAACCGCTATCCAAAATACATCCTTAGTTCTCTTTCGCCCTTATCCTTTTCTCAACCGCTATCCAAAATACCTCCTTAGTTCTCTTTCGCCCTTATCCTTTTCTCAACCGCTATCCAAAATACCTCCCCAGTTCTTTTTCTTTCTCGCCGATACCCTTTTCTCAACCGCTATCCAAAATACCTCCTTAGTTCTCGTTCGCCCTTACCTTTTTCTCAACCGCTATCCAAAATACCTCCTTAGTTCTCTTTCGCCCTTACCTTTTCTCAACCGCTATCCAAAATACCTCCTTAGTTCTCTTTCGCCCTTACCTTTTTCTCAACCGCTATCCAAAATACCTCCTTAGTTCTTTTTCGCCCTTACCATTTTCCCAACACATCAGATTCCGTCAAAAGATGTTCTTAGAAGACGTTGAGCAACTTTTTTAAAAATATTCCTTAACTAAAAAATAACATTGTCAACAAAGAAACTTCCATTACATAATTAATCATTACCGTCGGGTGTTTCGTTCGCGGAAAATCATGTCCATACAACGAACATTTATTGTTCAGGTCTAGTTTAACAAATGAGGCTAGGGGAGATTATTTGGAGATCGGCTGGTGCTCCTTCGTTCAGCCACTCTCTTCCCAACATTAACAAAAATAACCCCCAAAAATATCGTAATAAAACACATGTACTTTAAATGAAATAATCGTACTCTACCAACGCTCCCAAATATTTACATCACAAAATAATCAAGCCCCCCTGTTCATCTTATCTTGTTTGTGTTCTGTTTTTATTTTTTTTATCGTAATTTGTGTTTGTTTAATAACAGACATACATCCACCATTCGACTCTGCTTGTAAAGATATATTGATCTGTATATCTTAAATTGCATTTACTGGAATGTTATGGTGATTCCTGACACAAATGGAAGAAGTAATGTGTTCCACTCGTTGAAATTTGATCAGAATCTGAATGTAATTAGGCTCTTTAAATAAAAGCAATATATCGTGATTGTGTTGCGTTGTGTTTGTTTATAGAAGAGTTCAAAGGGCATGAGAAGTTTGTACGCGGATTCGGAGAAGGGGAGCAGTGTTTGATTAAAAAAGGAGTGAGGAGAGTGTAGAGAAATGAATGCAGAATAATAGATAGTGGTGTGAATTTGGTTAGTATTTAGGTTATAGTGAGTAGGGTAAATGGGAGTGGAGTAAATGTAGGTGGAGTTGGGTTTGTGGGTAGTGGAGTAAATGTGGGTGAAGTTGGGATTGTGGGTAGTGAAGTAAATGTGGGTGGAGTTGATGTTATGGGGAGTGGAGTAAGTGTGAGTGGAGTTGGGATTATGGGGAGTGGAGTAAGTGTGGGTGAAGTTGGAGTTGTGGGGAGTGGAGTAAATGTGAGTGGATTTGATGTTATGGGGAGAGGAGTAAGTGTGGGTGGAGTTGGAGTTGTGGGGAGTGGAGTAAATGTGGGTGGAGTTGGAGTTGTGGGGAGTGGAGTAAAATTGGGTGGAGATGGGGTTGTGGGAAGTGGAGTAAAAATGGGTGGAGTTGGGATTATGGGGAGTGAAGTAAATGTAGATGGAGTTGTGAAAAATGTGGAGTAAATGTGGGTGGAGTTGGGATTTCTGGGAGTGGAGTAAGTGTGGGTGGAGTTGAGGTTATGGGGAGTGGAGTAAGTGTGGGTGGAGTTGAGGTTGTGGAGAGTGGAGTAAGTGTGGCTGGAGTTGAGGTTGTGGAGAGTGGAGTATGTGTAGGTGGAGTTGAGGTTGTGGAGAGTGGAGTAAGTGTGGCTGGAGTTGAGGTTGTGGAGAGTGGAGTGAACGTGGGTGGAGTTGACGTTGTAGAGAGTGGAGTAAGTGTGGGTGGAGTTGAGGATGTGGGGAGGGTAGTAAATGTGGGTGGAGTTGAGGTTGTGGGGAGTGGAGAAAAAGTGGGTGGAGTTGAGGTTGTAGAGAGTGGAGTAAGTGTGGGTGGAGTTGAGGTTGTGGAGAGTGGAGTAAGTGTGGGTGGAATTGAGGTTGTGGGGAGTGGAGTAAATGTGGGTGGAGTTGAGGTTGTCGGGAGTGGAGTAAATGTGGGTGGAGTTGATGTTGTAGAGAGTGGAGTAAGTGTGGGTGGAGTTGAGGTTGTGGAGAGTGGAGTAAGTGTGGCTGGAGTTGAGGTTGTGGGGATTGGAGTAAATGTGGGTGGAGTTGAGGTTGTGGAGAGTTGTGTAAATGTGTGTGGAGTTGAGGTTGTGGAGAGTGGAGTAAGTGTTGCTGGAGTTGAGGTTGTGGAGAGTGGAGTAAGTGTTGGTGGAATTGAGGTTGTGGATAGTGGAGTAATTGTGGGTGGAGTTGAGGTTGTGGAGTGTGGAGTAAGTGAGGGTGGAGTTGAGGTTGTGGAGTGTGGAGTAAGTGAGGGTGGAGTTGAGGTTGTGGAGAGTGGAGTAAATGTGGGTGAAGTTGAGGTTGTAGAGAGTGGAGTAAGTGTGGGTGGAGTTGAGGTTGTGGGGAGTGGAGTAAATGTGGGTGGAGTTGAGGTTGTGGGGAGTGGAGTAAATGTGGGTGGAGTTGAGGTTGTAAAGAGTGAAGTAAGTGTGGGTGGAGTTGAGGTTGTGGAGAGTGGAGTAAGTGTGGGTGGAGTTGGGGTTGTGGAGAGTGGAGTAAATGTGGGTGGAGTTGGGGTTGTGGAGAGTGGAGTAAATGTAGGTGGAGTTGAGGTTGTGGAAAGTGGAGTAAGTGTTGCTAGAGTTGAGGTTGTGGAGATTGGAGTAAGTGTTGGTGGAATTGAGGTTGTGGATAGTGGAGTAAGTGTGGGTGGATTTGAGGTTGTGGAGTGTGAAGTAAGTGAGGGTGGAGTTGAGGTTGTGGAGTGTGGAGTAAGTGAGGGTGGAGTTGAGGTTGTGGAGAGTGGAGTAAATGTGGGTGGAGTTGAGGTTGTAGAGAGTGAAGTAAGTGTGGGTGGAGTTGAGGTTGTGGGGAGTGGAGTAAATATGGGTGGAGTTGGGGTTGTGGGGAGTGGAGTAAATGTGTGTGGAGTTGGAATTATGGGGAGTGGAGTAAATGTAGGTGGAGTTGTGGAAAGTGGAGAAAATGTGGGTGGAGTTGGGATTTCTGGGAGTGGAGTAAGTGTGGGTGGAGTTGAGGTTATGGGGAGTGGAGTAAGTGTGGGTGGAGTTGAGGTTGTGGGAAGTGGAGTAAATGTGGGTGGAGTTAGGTTTAAGGAGAGTGGTGTAAATGTGGGTGGAGTTGAAGTTATGGGGAGTGGAGTAAATGTTGTTGGAGTTGAGGTTGTGGGAAGTGGAGTATATGTGGGTGGATTTGGGATTACTATGAGTGGTGTAAATGTTAGTGGAGTTGAGGTTGTGGAGAGTGGAGTAAGTGTGGGTGGAGTTGAGGTTGTGGAGAGTGGAGTAAGTGTGGCTGGAGTTGAGGTTGTGGAGAGTGGAGTATGAGTAGGTGGAGTTGAGGTTGTGGAGAGTGGAGTAAGTGTGGCTGGAGTTGAGGTTGTGGAGAGTGGAGTAAATTTTGGTGGAGTTGAGGTTGTGGAGTGTGGAGTAAGTGAGGGTGGAGTTGAGGTTGTGGAGATTGGAGTAAATGTGGGTGGAGTTGAGGTTGTAGAGAGTGTAGTAAGTGTGGGTGGAGTTGAGGTTGTGGGGAGTGGAGTAAATGTGGGTGGAGTTGATGTTGTAGAGAGTGGAGTAAGTGTGGGTGGAGTTGAGGTTGTGGAGAGTGGAGTAAGTGTGGCTGGAGTTGAGGTTGTGGGGATTGGAGTAAATGTGGGTGGAGTTGAGTTTGTGGAGAGTTGTGTAAATGTGTGTGGAGTTGAGGTTGTGGAGAGTGGAGTAAGTGTTGCTGGAGTTGAGGTTGTGGAGAGTGGAGTAAGTGTTGGTGGAATTGAGGTTGTGGATAGTGGAGTAATTGTGGGTGGAGTTGAGGTTGTGGAGTGTGGAGTAAGTGAGGGTGGAATTGAGGTTGTGGAGTGTGGAGTAAGTGAGGGTGGAGTTGAGGTTGTGGAGAGTGGAGTAAATGTGGGTGGAGTTGAGGTTGTAGAGAGTGGAGTAAGTGTGGGTGGAGTTGAGGTTGTGGGGAGTGGAGTAAATGTGGGTGGAGTTGAGGTTGTGGGGAGTGGAGTAAATGTGGGTGGAGTTGAGGTTGTAAAGAGTGAAGTAAGTGTGGGTGGAGTTGAGGTTGTGGAGAGTGGAGTAAGTGTGGGTGGAGTTGAGGTTGTGGAGATTGGAGTAAGTGTTGGTGGAATTGAGGTTGTGGATAGTGGAGTAAGTGTGGGTGGAGTTGACGTTGTGGAGTGTGAAGTAAGTGAGGGTGGAGTTGAGGTTGTGGAGTGTGGAGTAAGTGAGGGTGGAGTTGAGGTTGTGGAGAGTGGAGTAAATGTGGGTGGAGTTGAGGTTGTAGAGAGTGGAGTAAGTGTGGATGGAGTTGAGGTTGTGGGGAGTGGAGTAAATATGGGTGGAGTTGGGGTTGTGGGGAGTGGAGTAAATGTGTATGGAGTTGGAATTATGGGGAGTGGAGTAAATGTAGGTGGAGTTGTGGAAAGTGGAGAAAATGTGGGTGGAGTTGGGATTTCTGGGAGTGGAGTAAGTGTGGGTGGAGTTGAGGTTATGGGGAGTGGAGTAAGTGTGGGTGGAGTTGAGGTTGTGGGAAGTGGAGTAAATGTGGGTGGAGTTAGGATTACGGAGAGTGGTGTAAATTAGGGTGGAGTTGAAGTTATGGGGAGTGGAGTAAATGTTGTTGGAGTTGAGGTTGTGGGAAGTGGAGTATATGTGGGTGGATTTGGGATTACTGTGAGTGGTGTAAATGTTAGTGGAGTTGAGGTTGTGGAGAGTGGAGTAAGTGTGGGTGGAGTTGAGGTTGTGGAGAGTGGAGTAAGTGTGGGTGGAGTTGAGGTTGTGGAGAGTGGAGTAAGTGTGGATGGAGTTGAGGTTGTGGGGAGTGGAGTAAATGTGGGTGGAGTTGAGGTTGTGGAGAGTTGTGTAAATGTGTGTGGAGTTGAGGTTGTGGAGAGCGGAGTAAGTGTTGCTGGAGTTGAGGTTGTAGAGAGTGGAGTAAGTGTTGGTGGAAATGAGGTTGTGGATAGTGGAGTAATTGTGGGTGGAGTTGAGGTTGTGGAGTGTGGAGAAAGTGAGGGTGGAGTTGAGGTTGTGGAGTGTGGAGTAAGTGAGGGTGGAGTTGAGGTTGTGGAGATTGGAGTAAATGTGGGTGGAGTTGAGGTTGTAGAGAGTGTAGTAAGTATGGGTGGAGTTGAGGTTGTGGGGAGTGGAGTAAATGTGGGTGGATTTGAGGTTGTGGGGAGTGGAGTAAATGTGGGTGGAGTTGAGGTTGTAAAGAGTGAAGTAAGTGTGGGTGGAGTTGAGGTTGTGGAGAGTGGAGTAAGTGTGGGTGGAGTTGAGGTTGTGGGGAGTGGGGTAAATGTTGGTAGAGTTGAGGTTGTGGAGAGTGGAGTAAATGTGGGTGGAGTTGAGGTTGTGGGGAGTGGAGTAAATGTGGGTGGAGCTGAGGTTGTGCAGAGTGGAGTAAATGTGGGTGGAGTTGAGGTTGTGGGGAGTGGAGTAAATGTGGGTGGAGTTGATGTTGTAGAGAGTGGAGTTAGTGTGGGTGGAGTTGAGGTTGTGGAGTGTGGAGTAAGTGTGGGTGGAGTTGGGGTTGTGGAGAGTGGAATAAATGTGGGTGGAGTTGGGGTTGTGGAGAGTGGAGTAAATGTAGGTGGAGTTGAGGTTGTGGAGATTGGAGTAATTGTGGGTGGAGTTGGGGTTGTGGAGAGTGGAGTAAATGTGGGTGGAGTTGAGGTTGTGGGGAGTGGAGTAAATATGGGTGGAGTTGATGTTATGGCGAGTGGAGTAAGTGTGGGTGGGGTTGAGGTTATGGGGAGTGGAGTAAATGTGGGTGGAGTTTAGGTTGTGGAGAGTGGAGTAAATGTGGGTGGAGTTGAGGTTGTGGAAAGTGGAGTAAGTGTGGGTGGAGTTGAGGTTGTGGGGAGTGGCGTAAATGTGGGTGGAGTTGGGGTTGTGGGGAGTGGAGTAAATGTGTGTGGAGTTGGAATTATGGGGAGTGGAGTAATTGTGGGTGGAGTTGGGGTTGTGGAGAGTGGAGTAAATGTGGGTGGAGTTGAGGTTGTGGGGAGTGGAGTAAATATGGGTGGAGTTGATGTTATGGCGAGTGGAGTAAATGTGGGTGGAGTTGAGGTTAGGGGGAGTGGAGTAAATGTGGGTGGAGTTGAGGTTATGGGGAGTGGAGTAAATGTGGGTGGAGTTGAGGTTGTGGGGAGCGGATTAAATGTGTGTGGAGTTGGGATTATGGGGAGTGGAGTAAATGTGTGTGGAGTTGGGATTATGGGGAGTGGAGTAAATGTTGGTGGAGTTGAGGTTATGGGGAGTGGAGTAAATGTGGTGGAGTTGAGGTTATGGGGAGTGGAGTAAATGTTGGTGGAGTTGAGGTTATGGGGAGTGGAGTAAATGTTGGTGGAGTTGAGGTTATGGGGAGTGGAGTAAATGTGGTGGAGTTGAGGTTATGGGGAGTGGAGTAAATGTGGGTGGAGTTGAGGTTGTGGGGAGTGGAGTAAATGTGGTGGAGTTGAGGTTGTGGGGAGCGGAGTAAATGTGTGTGGAGTTGGGATTATGGGGAGTGGAGTAAATGTGTGTGGAGTTGGGATTATGGGGAGTGGAGTAAATGTGTGTGGAGTTGAGGTTATGGGGAGTGGAGTAAATGTGGTGGAGTTGAGGTTATGGGGAGTGGAGTAAATGTTTGTGGAGTTGAGGTTATGGGGAGTGGAGTAAATGTTGGTGGAGTTGAGGTTATGGGGAGTGGAGTAAATGTGGTGGAGTTGAGGTTGTGGGGAGCGAAGTAAATGTGGTGGAGTTGAGGTTGTGGGGAGTGGAGTAAATGTGGTGGAGTTGAGGTTATGGGGAGTGGAGTAAATGTTGGTGGAGTTGAGGTTATTGTGAGTGGAGTAAATGTTGGTGGAGTTGAGGTTATGGGGATTGGAGTAAATGTGGTGGAGTTGAGGTTGTGGGGAGCGGAGTAAATGTGGTGGAGTTGAGGTTGTGGGGAGTGGAGTAAATGTGTGTGGAGTTGGGATTATGGGGAGTGGAGTAAATGTGGGTGGAGTTGAGGTTATGGGGAGTGAAGTAAATGTGGGTGGAGTTGAGGTTGTAGAGAGTGGAGTAAATGTGGGTGGAGTTGAGGTTGTGGGGAGCGGAGTAAATGTGGTGGAGTTGAGGTTGTGGGGAGTGGAGTAAATGTAGGTGGAGTTGAGGTTGTGGGAAGTGGAGTAAATGTGTGTGGAGTTGGAATTATGTGGAGTGGAGTAAATTTGTGTGGAGTTGGGATTATGTGGAGTGGAGTAAATGCGGTATAGCTGGGGTTGGAGAGTTGGGATATTGTTGATGGAGTTGTAGTCGTAGTGGAGTTAATGTGTGTATCCTTGGAATGTTCCTTCCGCTGGGAATTAGTCTCCCTGACTACTAATTATAAAGTACCTTTTAATTTAATTTTAAATCTGATTATTGTGTCTATTAAGTTCTAACAACCATTTAGGGCCACTCTGAAAAGTGTTCCTTGTTGCAGTTTACTCATATTCCATGTTTAGAGTTAAGTGAGTTGAGTGCTATGTGCACATCGTGAGCTGTGTTTTTCATGCGGATCATTTTTCGACATTCCGATTGCTTACGATGAATGATGATATCGTATGACGAAGCTACGTTTACTTTCGGTGCAGCCTGGCCGTATGCCTTTTATGCGTGTGAAAAAGACTGCGGCTGCCTTTCGTTGTTTGGATCCTTCAATGAGATGAGTTTTAAGTCGGATGATTCCACTGGCACGGACGGTTGAGCAGTTATGGATTTTAATTCGTTTGTTACCGAGGCCTTCGACTAACCATAACCATTAGTTTTAACATTCGTTGTCTTACCATACAAAATATAATTCATGTCTTTCACTAAAGTGTTAATGTTAGTGAATTGGCCTCATTGAACATACCTCCCGATGTATGTGATCATTTCTCTCCACAATTTTCAATCTCTATAGTTCTTTATCAGATCTGTTGATAATTTCATATCAAAATATTCTCTTCAACTCTCTTGATAACTTTTATTTATACTTCCCTCTTTCTCCCATAATTTTTCCTGCTGTCACAATAATCGTGATATATTTCCATCTGATTTCAAGACAAAACATGCTGTTTTGTGCTGTCACAATAATCGTGATCTATTTCCATCTGATTTCAAGACAAAACATGCTGTTTTCTGCAGTCACAATAATCTTGATCTATTTCCTTCTGATTTCAAGACAAAACATGCTGTTTTCTGCTGTCACAATAATCGTGATCTATTTCCATCTGATTTCAAGACAAAACATGCTGTTTTCTGCTGGAATTAAATAATAAACATTCTCATTAACATGTCCTCGTCCATACATTTCCGTTACTTTGTTTACCTGACAGGGGTATTGTCAACTCTACTTTTGTGGTCTCTAAAGATGTTCTTGTCTTTTATCCATGATTCACTTCCATTTGTCAAGACTTGTTCAACATAAGGATCTCTTTTTATTATCGCCATTTTTAAAATGGGTGTCAACAGTTTTTTTTGTTTTTCATTGTTTGGAATGCAGCCTTTTCCTGCACTAATCTGCATCTTATTTATGTTGCAAGTAAGCTTAGTAAATGCTACGGTCATGTTTAAAGACACAGCAGGCTGGAATGAATAATTATATAAGGCGTGGCTCCGGGAAAACGAAAATGCGACAGGGCGAGAAGAAGGTGGTTTTAAGGTATCAAAATGATATTAAACATAACAGCAGGAAAAGTAGGAGATCTGGCTTGAGAAAGAGTTTCTTTCAGATGGGCTGTGATGAACGCAACTTTGTGCAAACTACAATCAACCGATGGTGATGTCTCGTGTACATCGCTGTTTGAAGCTGTTTTGTTACTGGGTATTTGAATTCGTTGACATGTAATAATATCCAGTTGCATTATGTGTACATTTAATCAATTATAATTGACTTAATTATCAAATGAAATAATTATTGAAGCATGATCTTATAAACGTAGGTAGCCCTCTTTCGTACAAAAAATTAATTCTTGAAGGTTAAAGGTTATAGTTGTAACTTCGTCCAACTAACTGCAGAAGTAGAACATGAACCAATCAAAAACAATTTGTAAACCAAGACTGTATTATCTTTCCTATTCAGACGAACAATTTGCCAATTTTGCTGTATTGAAATATTTTTGTTATATGACAAGATTTACACACTGTTCTAACGTGCTTGAAGTATGTGGTTCTAAAAATGTGTGTTTGTGGATCAAAGATTCTTTCTTTGTATTATCTTTTTGCTGTTAAATTGAAACGTCCCAGGAGAACGACGGAATGTATAATATAATGTAATGCCTTTAGATGTTGTATTAATTGCTTGTTATTTTAGTAATTTCTCTTTTAGATGTAATTTCGTTTCTGGGCGTGAGTGGATGCTGTTAGAATAGACATTTAAAAAAAATAATTCTTGGATATGTCTTTTATTCCGTCTATCCAACCCTTTCATGATCTCTCTCTTTTTTTGCACTTATGTTAGGCAGAATACTGCTGTTGTTTTAAGGTCTGATTTCATACTTAATGTCCAAATCATTTCATTAAATTTTGTATATATATATATATCATCATCATCATCATCATCATCAAGTACTGGGCCTGCTAGCGTAGGTGATCATGTCTCTCCACAACTTTCGATCTCGACAGTTATTTATCATTTCTGTTATTGACCTTCTGCCAAGCCATTCTCTTAAGGTGTCTGGTATTTTTTTCTCTTTGCTTCCCTCTATCTCTTTGTCCCTCAATTTTTCCAGTTGTTACAATATATTCCAGTTTTTCTCTTCTCATTACATGGCCAAAAAATGATGATTGTTTCTTCCTAATATTAGAAATTAGCTATCTTTTTGCTTTGACCTCTTTCAGAACATTTTCATTACTCTTCTTAGCTGTCCATGATATTCTCAACATTCTTCTGTAAAACCACTTTTCTACAGACTCCAGTGATTTTCGTGTTTGTTGTCCTATTTTCCATGATTCACATAGAGAAGATGAAGGTAAGGCGAATATTTCTGATGATTATTTCTATATGACTACATGGAGTTGTGGCGAATATCTTGCTATATATGTTCTACACACGGTTTGTTTAATTCTGATCTGTACTCTGATTTTCACACTTGGTGTTTGATCTATCTTTGTTTGTTTGTTCGTATCTTTCTCCAGCACCTCATTTCGCAGGTTGTGATCTTCTATGTGTGGGTTTTGTTAAATAACCATATTTGACATTGGTAACATAAAGTTGTTACAAAATATCTATTTATCAATTGTCTCTGTAAGTGTTATTATGTTCGGATGTTTTAAAAACAGATACAATTGGTAAGTGGCAATGTTTGCTCTCTGTACTAAATCAACAGAGTGATATGGATGTATTTATTTCAACAAGTGGGTAATGAGTATTACTTCATGACATCACGGAAGTTGTAAAGATTATTCGCGGAAAAGATGACGTTAAGGCGAATATTTCAGGGACTAGATGGAATTGTGGCGTATATCTCAGTGAACCAGTAGAGCTGTGACGACCATTCAGGGACTAGACGGAGTTGTGGGGAGTATCTCAATGAACAGTAGAGCTGTGAAAAACATTCAGGGAAAAGATTGAGTTGTGGCGAAAATCTCAATGAACAGTAGAGCTGTGACGAACATTCAGGGACTAGATGGAGTTGTGGCGAATATATCAATGAACAGTAGAGCTGTGACGAACATTCAGGGACTGATGGGGTTTGTGATAAAGATTATTTTAAGGAGCCGGTAGGGACCGTGACAGGATTAGTTTATATGGAACTGATGGGGCCTGTGAAAAGGTTTATTTTAAGGATTGGTTATGGTTATGGAAGTTCTCGGTATCACTAAAAACGAATTAAAATCCATAATTGCTCAACCGCCCGTGCAATTGTAATAATCCGAATTAACATCTCATCTCATTGAAGGATCCAAACAAAGAGGATTATTTTATTGAGACGATAGGAGCTGTAAGGGGATTATTTTATGGAACCGATAGGGGCTGTAAGAGGATTATTTAAAGAACTGATGGGTCTGTGATGAGGTATAATTAATGGAGACAATTGGGGAGGTAAGAGGATTATTTTATGAAACTAATGAAGTCTGTGAGGAGGATTATTTTATGGAGCAGAGAGGGTATTTGAGTACTTTTATTGTGAGGAGTTGATGAATCAATGATATGAAATGTTTGAGAACCGCTCTTCCAGATTGCTTATCTAATATTCTCTTGCAGGCTTGCACGTGCCTTCTCTAGGTTGAGCAATCTCTTCAGGGGCCTGAGACTTGTAATTATCGAACGAGCGTGTGTCTCTGCGTCGCGTGACGTTAACTTCTGTAGCCTTTGACCTCTACAAATCTGGGCATATTAAAAAAAAAACACTGTTTCTTTTTGGTTTGCCATGTTCGTTGCTCCTGGGCTTCGGCTTTGTCACTCACGTTTTTTTATTTTGAAAAAAATAAGTAATGTTATTTAGCATACAACTTGTTACAAGGTAGGGAAATGTAAGATTGCACAGTACTAGGTTATATCATTTGTATTTAGGGGTTTAGTTTAGTTTAGTTTAGTTTAGTTTAGTTTAGTTTACTTTACTTTACTTTACTTTACTTTACTTTACTTTACTTTACTTTACTTTACTTTACTTTACTTTACTTTACTTTAGTTCAGTTCAGTTCAGTTCAGTTCAGTTCGGTTCGGTTCGGTTCGGTTCGGTTCGGTTCAGTTTCTGTTTCTGTTTCTGTTTTAGTTTCAGTTTCATGTTTGTTTTTGTTTTAGTTTAGTTTAGTTTGGTCAATAGATCATCTTTATTGCAAATTTGATAATTTCATAGTGTCCAGATCAACAGCCTCCCCCCCCCTTTTCCCCCATCGCCGCTACGCTCTGGCAAAAGCACTGAAGATGGTTTTAGTTTATGGTACCCATTCGTCCTCGATTTTCGGGGACAGTCCCCGAAGTGTAGAAGTTGTCCCCGAAAGAAATTTGTCCCAGATTGTGTCCCCGATTTCAGTGAATAAATAAATGTTCATACACGGATTCGGCCCTCTTTTAAAATCATCACTAGGACTCAGTGCGTTACTGAGTTGTGTTTCTTTATCCCAGACTGAGCGGCATTAGCAGGAAGATAAAAGAGAAGACTTGGACGCGTTGTGTCGGAGATAGCTCTTTGAACTCTTGAAGCGCGGTGCTACGTCACTTCTATTCCAGCCACTGACTTCTATTGGGATGGGTTTAATTTATAAGAAAGCAGACACTCTCTATCTCTCTCCCCCCGCCCCTGCCTTTCTGGACATCTCCCGCCAAAGTATCTTTCCCGGCCTATTTTCAAATCAGTTCGAGTGTAATGACAGTACAGTGCAGTCGTGTTTTCTATTTATGATCATTGACGTCTGTTGCATAAAAACAATGCTTTCCAAAAAACGTAAGTGTCATTTTAGTGATTCGCTGAAAGGTGAATTTCCATTTATTATACAAGCAATTTTAGAGGATGGAACGCTAGTGAAATGTAATATATGTAGTTCACATTTTTCAATAGCAAGTGGTGGAAGGACATCAATAACTGATCATCTACAGGCAAAAAAGCATAAGGATGCGTTGCTTTGTAAGTCTCTGTCTGGGTGTATGACAAATTATTTTTGTAAAACAGAACCCTCAAAAGATGAATACACTCTAGCTGTTCATGAAGGAATCTTCGCATATCATACTGTACTTCATAATCATAGTTTCCGCAGTATGGATTGTACAATTCTACGATAGAAATTTTCAACGAAGCCATTTTCCTGTGCAAGGACAAAGCGTGAATCCATAATTACCAATGTTTTTGCTCCTTGGGCTATTGATGAACTAAAAAATTACCTCAAATATGTCAGCTTCGTAACATTGTCTTGCGATGCATCTAATCATAAACATGTTAAGCTACTTCCTATTTTAGTTCGTTATTTTCAGACTTATGAGCTGGAAACTCCAGTAAAGACCAAACTGATTGCTTTCATAGATATCCCAGGAGAAACGTCCGACATAATATCTGATCAATTGTTGAAAGCAATTGATAATTTTGACTTAAACAAAAAGATTGTTGGACTCTCAGCAGACAATACAAATACAAACTTTGGAGGCTTGTTGAGGAAAGGGAGAGATAATGTCATAACTAAAATAAAGTCCAAGTTAAACAGACACATAACGGGTCTTGGTTGCAACGCACACATAATTCACAATTGTGCAAAGACAGCGTTTGATTCCATGCCTATGGATATGGAAGTGATTGTAACAAAAATATTTGGATACTTTCACATTTACACGGTTCGTGTAGAACGCCTAAAAGACTTCTGTGAATTTGCTGGACAGGAGTTTAAGCAATTATTAGGTTATTCGAATATAAAGTGGTTGTCATTACTCCCAGCCTTGGAAAGAATATTGAAACTGTATCAATCACTGAGATCTTTCTTTTTGTTAGAGACACACTGTCCTACAATATTGAAACAATTCTTTTAAAACAGTGAATCAGAGCTTTGGCTCAGCTTTGCTCATTCTCACGCATCACTCTTCCATGAAACAATTAAGGCGATTGAAGGCGACGGCAAGAGTGCAACAGAATCAGCACTAGCTGTGAACAATCTCATTATAAAATTAGAAACTCGACGCAATGAAAATTTCGTCCCACACATGGTAAAGAGTTTGCTAACTGATTTAGTAGAAAGTGGTGACATCCAAATGGAAAGGTATATCCAAATAAGTAAAGAATTCTATAATACTGCTGTACATTACTTGCAGTCTTGGAACAAGCACAATGAGGACTTGTCACAACTGAGCTGCCTTCTCTTGGATAATGTGCCTGAAAGGAAACATTTTGATAATGCAGTAGAACAGATATCTTCAAAGTGTCATGAAGTTGTAAACGTCAATCGTGATGAGCTCTTTGATGAATTTACTTATTTGCGAGGCTATCTGTTGCAAAAAGAATGTGAGTGGTTCAGTAGCAAGCCCCCATGTAGAAAATGGAATGAATAACTCAGGTACTTGAAAGAAAATAATGTACCACATGCTAATGTGAAGAGAATTCTTGAACTTTTATGTGCTTACCTGGCAGCAATGCATCCCTAGAAAGACTATTTTTCTTAAATTAACTACGTCTGATCTGAAGAGAAATCACGGATTCATGTGAACTCGGTGCAAGCCATGTCAACAGTAAAAACTAACATTAATTTATCGTGTGAAAGCTTCAGTGAAAAACTTGCTTCAAATCATGAGATCTTGAGAAAGATACACTCAAAAAACAAGTACCACGCCGAGGCAACAACCTTTTCAGTAGAAATAAGGTACTGTAAACATTACTTTAATATTGCAATTGATATCTATATGTTGTTTAAATTATTTTTTTTTTAACTTTTTTTTTATTGAGAAACAAAACTAGCTATTGTAATTTCATTAAGTGCGTGTATCACATAAGTACCGTGAATATTAACAAAAATAAAATCAAACAGCAAATAAACACAGTTATTATGAAGTTTAAAGTTATCATTTTTTTTTTTTGCATCTACAAAATTTCTTGCACACACACAGTCACACACCCACCCACCCACTAAGATTATAAATATATATAAATAAATATATAAATGTATACACACACACACATACATATATATATATATATATATATATATATATATATATATATATATATATATATATATATATATATATCGTTCGTTCCCGATTTTGTGGGACAGTCTCAGAAATAAACAAAAAAATCCTCTCAAATGTAAAAAATATGACAAATGGCCCCGAAAACAATGGGAAAAAATGGGCACCCTATTTTAGCTCAGATGCGTGAATTCAGCAGCAGCGACGGTGACAATGAAAATGAAGAGGGTAATTGGGTAGATTTCCTATCTCAATTTTTTTTATATGGTTCCGTGCAGCGACCATTTTCAAATATGAAACAGTGCTTTTACTCATGGCCAGTGCTTTCCCCAATGAAATTTGTGTTTTTTTTTTTCCAAATTGGTCGATTAAATACTCATCAGACTGCATTTAAACCAACGTTCATTTTATCGACGTGTCGTGCGCTGCCAGCACACCGCAGCTTTAGGATATAATAAGTAAAAATAGCACAGGAAAGAAACTATTACATTTATATAGCAAGTAAGTGAATACAACAATGGGGAAAAATGAAAAAAATATATAGAAAAATAAAAATAGAAAAAAAAAACGGTATGGTTAAAGCTTCAGGTAACAAGTGGACAACACAATTAGGGCTCGGTGGCCTAGTTGGGAAAACCACCTGACTGGACTACCGACGTTCGGACAACCCGTGTTCGATTCCCGCTGGGAGCAGTGTGAGTTGTACTCGTGGTTGGAAAAAAAAACATACCCCCACGGTGGACTCAGCCGTTGCCAGAAATGGGTACCAAGGTATTACCCTGGGAAGGTGAGGAATGTCGCCTCGCATGGTGAGTTTCGATGCTTGAGGCGACACTATCCAGAAATCTCCGAACATTTCTGGGTAGACGGCCGAGCACAAATGGGTGGAAACTCGCGTGCTAAGACGCCGGTTCAAGTCTCGTACTTTACCTTTACCTTACCTTTACCAACACAAACCAGAACAATGTTTCGGCGCAATAAGCCTTCAACTGGAACAAACATACAACACACGTACAAATATGTATTGTAAATTTTAAAAATAATAAAAGGTACACTAACTTCGAGCTAGAAGGAGAAATGAATAGAAAAATAAACAGAATTAGAATAAAATCCTCCCTGTATGCTCAGATTTGGTAAAAGCGAAAGTGCGCACGGGCACGTGTGCGTGCACAAAAGTGAAAATGTGCGCACACAGCACGCAGTGAACAGATGTTTCTAAAACAGGTCCTTGTGCATACACAAGGACAATAAAGAGATTAGAAGAATATAGGGTGGACCGAGAAGAGGAAAAGATAGAGGTCGTAGAGTGGGGTAAAAGATAAGAAGATAGACGAAGTGATGCAGTGTGGACAAGTAGAAGAGAGATGTGAATAGCATAAACGTTTTAAATACATATTTTTACGTGTAATATTAAAGATCTACAACAATTACTTAATGTAATAAACATAACAAGCAAAATATATGGACTAGGCATAATAATCAAAACGACTAAAACTATGATCATAAACAAAGAAAATGCTCAAGACCTACAAATAAATATCACAGTTAAAGAAATACATCTGGAGACAGTTCAGAGCTACAACTACCTTGGACATACTATAATCAATGATGGAAAATGTAAAATTGAAATAAACAAAAGAATAGGTATGGCAAAAAGTAATTTTAATGCCATGAAAAATATACTAACATCAAAACAAATAACACCAGGGCTAAATCTAAGAATAGCAAAATGTTATTTCTTCACAATATTCATGCATTGTGCAGAAACATGGACATTAGACAAGAAAACAGAACAGAAAATTGAAGCCTTTGAATTGTGGATTTATAAAAGAATAGGTAGAATTGGATGGGAAGAAAAGAGAACAAACGATGAAGTTTTAAACAACTGAAAATAAAAAGAGAACTACTAAATACAATTAAGACAAGACAAATGAAATTTTTGGGGCATGTTAAAGATACAACAGCATAATAAAAGTAATATTGGAAAGGAAAAGGTAAAAGAGGCAGAGGTAGACAAAGACTAACATGGACGAGTAACATCAAAAGATGGACAAATCAAGCTATTACAATCTGCACCATCAAAGCAAGAGACAGAGTAGAATGGCGCTCCATGGTAGTCAACCTTCGATGCGGAAACGACACTCAATGATGATGATTTTCACGTGTGTTGCATGTTTATTCCGGTTGAATGTCTATTGCGCCGAAACGTCGTTCTGGTTTGTTTTGTCCATTTGTTACGTGAAGGTTTAACTACACCGTTTTTTTCTATATTTTTTTTTCATTTCTTCTCACTGTTAGCTTCACTGCAATTTCGCAATTGGATGCATTTAAGTGTATTTCTTTGCCTTGACCTTCAATACAACACTAGGTAGAATGTGTTCAATAGTGGAAACTATTCCCATCTTTTTTTTTCAGTTATTCATTTCTGACCATATCTCTCAGGCTATTTCCTGTATCTAACACATTTAATTTTTCGTCTTCCATTTAGCTCCTTGTGGACTATAGGTCTTCAATAAATACTTTCCAAACCGTTCTGTTTCTTGTCATTCCCTTCCCCGTCATCTTCATCTCTTCTTCCACCTGTCTTCTCCAATAATATGCTGGTCTTACTCTTTCCCTGAGAATCCCTAAAAGAGCCTGTCATGTAATACTCTCAGTTTGCTCCCTTAGTGTGTGTCCTATCCAGCGCCATCGTCTTCGTTGTCTCTTTTTGTCCATTGGTATTTGATTATTTAAAAAAGTAAAGAGCGCCTGCCACGCCAAGTGGCGTATAGGGAATATGGTGTTAGTGACCATAAATTTTACAGACCTCCAGAACATGATTTTTTGGGGTAATGTGGTCGGTATTACGCCCATGCCGCTTTACTTTCACTTTTAAAAATCCACTACTCATTTAAGGCTGGGACAACCCGGAAACTGCCGGTTGGTGTCGAACCCTACCTCTTGTCATTTGTAGTCCAGTTCACTAACCACTGAGCTATCGCGGCTCTCTATTTCTCTAGTACTTTTCCAAAATTCTACGTTAGTGATTTTGTCCTGAAACAAAAACTGAACTGAAACACGCAAGTTTCCTCTTGTCCTTCTAAACTTGCGTGTTTCAGTCACGTGTTACTTTCTAGACAAATACTTAAAACTCCAAGTCATTCTGATGTGTTCCAGCACGGAGGGCAGACTTGCTGTTTTAAAAGCTAAGTGCATTTTTATTATACATTTTTCTATTTTTTTCTATTTTTCTTTTTTTTTCTTTTTTTTTCTCTTTTTATATTTTATATATCTTGACGCCCATCCTACCTCTCCTCATGTAGTATTCGTTTCTCTCTTCCCTCTCCTTTCTTATTTCAACATCCTACTTTCCTCGCCCTCTAACATGTAGTTATAGATAATTGTGCTTCACCGTTTGTTGTCGTTGTCCTTGTATTCTGAAGAAGGCACCGGCCGAAACGTCATTATTGTGTTGTGTTCCTTCCTTGTAAGCCTTTCACCTATATCTCGCCCAACAAATAAACTGGTCACGGGGACGGCTTTCCAAACAATTCTTCTTTCTTTATTCATCATTCTTGGTTATTTTCTTTTCTTATTTTCTTCCTGATACATCTTGTGTTTATTCTTTCCCTGAATATCTCATTTTGTACATATTTTTTCCCCATTTACTGTTCAAATTGTTTAACTCTTTAATATCTTTAGCCGAGTGTATTAGATTTATCGATCGTTCTTTTAATTTTGTAGCAACAAAGGCTGCATCTGCGTCTATTGTAAAGAATAAATGAATAATACTCACATTTAATATGTATTGTTTTTCTGTGTGTGTATATCTGCAGGCCAGCCCTGATATCTTTCTCAGCTTCAATTTGACCATTTTTAGAAACAATTCAGCAACTTAAATTGCAGAGAATATTAATCTTGTCACAGATCGCATCAGAGGGGATGAATGAGTTGGAGACCACAGAACTTGGGATGAGCGATTCTTTTAATCTTCAAACTATTCATTAAAACAATCTAACTTATCTGGGAATTTTATTAATGCGAAATTTCGGAAGGCCTGAGTTTTCTCGCTTGTAAAGTGGCTACAATTTAAATTAAGGTAGAAGGGGGAGGGGTAGATGGGGAGGGGGGGGACCTTAAACGCTTACGCCATGCCGTCGCAAATAGCAGAGTTTAGTTAACGTCATGCCACGAGTTGATGCGGGTACGGTGTCCTTTGACTCAATGAAGTGGCGGGTCGTAATGGCTTTCTTGACAATCCGGGCTCTTACCGGAGAAGTTGGAGTTCGTCTATCCAAGGCTATGCTGGGAAACAACTAGTCTAACCCAGAGGTACTGCAATACTAGGTCTTCTATATCAGTAACAGCCACCACTACAGGGAACACGGCAATCCTAGCTTCTGTTAGCCAGCCTGTTTTTGACGCTGACTATTACCAGGGGATACCACGAGGAGGTAGAGGTGCTAGGTCTTGGTCGGCTGATGGTGCGCCGACCCTGCTATTGCGACCGTAGATAGCAGGTGCTTATGCTCCCCACAAAATATAGAGAGATGATAGAGAGAATATATATGCGCAGAGTCGGCGCATTCTCAGTTGACCAAGACCCAGCAGTTTAATGGTTACTGGATTTTTTTTTCTGGGAAAGTAAAACGGCACGGGCGTAATACCGACCACATTACCCCAAAAATCATGTGCCGAGGGTTTGTAAAATTTATGGTCACTAACTTAATATTATATATATATATGTCACTTTGCGTGACTTTACTTTTTTTACTTTTAAGACCCAGCAGTTCTACCTTGTGGTGGTCTCCACCGGTAACAGTCTGCGTCAAAACATGTTGGCTAACAGAAGCTAGGATCGCCGTGTACCCTGTGTGGTTGCTGTTACTAATATAGAAGACCTAGGATTGCATTATCTCTAGGCAGGACTAGTAATTTCCCATATAGCCTGTGACTAGACGAATCCAACTTCTCCATTAAAATGAGGGAATGTTAAGGAAATCATAACGACCATCAATGAATAAAAGGACAATCTGCTCGCTGCAACTCGTGGCATGACGTCAACAATTTATTTACATTACACTTTTCATAAACAAATTTAGCATCAGATAAATGTGGTGTCTTTTAATTTGTTCAACTACACTCCAGCAGCACGCTTTTTGCTGAGATATGCTCAACACTCTTGGTTCTAAAATGAGGCTAATGCACACCCTTCTTGCAGCAGTTTTTCTACTCGCTTGCGAAACATGGTAAAAATGAATTACAAGAAATGTTAGACAATATAGTGAAAGAAAGCAAAAATAAAGGACTCGGCCTTATTAGCAAAAAGACAGTAATAATGGTAACGACAATGAAAAAGACAGCGCCTCAGTGCAAAATAAAGACAATTGGGAAAATATTAAAACAGGTAAATGAATTTAAATATTTGATAACTTTTTTTTAACCTCAGACGGAAGATGTACAAAAGAGGTGAGATGCAGAATGACTCAGGCAAAAGCAGCTTTCCAAAGAATGAGGAAGATACTATGTAATCCATTTTTGACATTAGAAACAAGAAAAAGAGTTCATAAATGTTATGTAGAGCCAGTCTTTACATATAGATGTGAATCATGGACAATAGGACAACAGACAAGAAAATTACTGGAGTCTGTAGAAATGTGGTTTTACAGAAGAATGTTGAGAATACCATGGACAGCTAAAAAAGAGTAATGAAAACGTTCTGAAAGAGGCCAAAGCAAAAAGAGAGCTAATTTCCAATATTAGGAAGTAACAATCATAATTTTTTGGCCATGTAATGAGAAGAGATCAGCTGAAATATATTGTAACAACTGGAAAAATTGAGGGTCGAAGAGATTGTTGGAAGCTAAGAGAAAAAATACCAGACAACTTAAGAGAATGGCTTGGCAGAAGGTCAACAACAGAAATTATAAATATCTGTCTAGATCGAAAGTTGTGGAGAGACATGATCACCTACGCCAGCAGGCCCGGTACTTGATGATGATGTGAGACATAGACCGTTACAGCAGAGCTAGATAAGAAAAACACGCGCTATGGAGATGAACTGTAAGATGTTGATCATCTCTAACTTAGATTTTGTCATGATAAACTTCTGCGAAGTATATAATAAGCAATAGTAAAGTAAGTAAAGTACCCCCGTATTTTACAGGGAAATATGGTGTTAATGACCCTATATTTTACAGATCTTCCGCACATGATTTTTGGGGCAACGTGGTCGGTATTACGCCCGTGCTATTTTACTTTCCCAAAAAATAATCCGGTACCCATTTAAGGCTGGGTGAACCCGGAAGCCGTCGGTTTGGATCGAACCCTACCCCTTGTACTTTGTAGTCCAGTTCACTAACGACTGAACTATCGCGGCTCACAACAAGCAATGGGAGCACATCAATGATTTGTAGAATATTGTGAAGAAACATAACAATGAAAAGGTTTTACCGTGTACCTCGGTCGTCTGGTCTGGCAAAGATTATTCTGCAAGGAGTGTTTTAAGGGAACGAGATGAAGAGGTAGTCGGGCGGGCGGAATGAGTGAGTGAAGGGAGGGAGAGGGTGGAAGGGTGTGCTGGAAGGGAGGAGGAGAGGGTGTGCGAGCGGGCGGATGGACGGTGGGAGGGAGGGGCTGCAAAAGCAAGCTGATTTGAACATATGTTAAGGGCTGTATGAAATTAGGCTAGAAGAGCGAAAAGGAAATGAATACAACCTGACTAGAAAAAAAAAAAAAGCGAGGAAGGGAATTCAAGAAGTGAAATGAACGCAACTGTCCCAGAAGTAAGGAATAATTAAAATAATCAGTCAACATATGTATGTGTGTGTGCGGTTTCTATATTCTTTTCTATTTCATATCTTTCTACTTTCACTGTTTATGTTCTCTTAAGGAAATACAACTCTGGCGTAATTAAAACTAAAAAAGAGGTAGAAAGATTTTTTTTTTTTTATGATGGATCTCAGTCCCGTAAAATCCAAGGCAGTGAAAGAGCTGACCAACTAACAAAGTCAAAATTTGGCAAATTAAAAAAAAAAATTGATAATCCAATCACTTTTAATGAGACGAGAATATATCATCGAGAACACTATTGATGATAAATATAAGACGTGTGGTCCATATTCTAGGCCAACCAGACATGAGATAGACATGTCTCAAAAGTGAAGACTTTCAGATGTTGATGATAATGAGGATGATGGTGGTGATGACGGTGGTGACGACGGTGGGGATGACGGTAATGATCTGCTTGGTGTAGTCAACAGATCACCTTCATTGTATTGTAGACACTTCCATAGTGCTCAAACCCCCCCCCCCTCCTCAGCACGTTCTCCTGTTTGAACCATGACACGCCACTAGCACTGAAGATGGTTTTATCTAAGGTGCACGCACTCCATAGCACCGGTGAAAACCTTGACAACCCCCCCCCCAAAAAAAAAAAAAAAATCCTCAGTCGCATTTTGCGACAAGCGTAGTTGGTGACAGTGAGTGGCTCATATTCTTTACCCCTCTAATCGTGTCTGGTCCTGAGGTAGCCACACGGTCTAATCCTGATCTTCGTGCATGGGATCGGCGCGAGCTGTTCTTAAATAAAAGAAAATTATATTTTGGGCTGCAGTGGCTTTCATTTTTTTTTTTGTTCGGAGGAGAAATGTGTCGACCCCAGCGGTTTTGCAAAACCCTCAACTGGAAGCTACAGTGACCAGTATCTAATATGTTAAACCGCAAACTGCTGTGAAAGCTAGTGACCAGCATCTAATATGTTAAACCGCAAACTGCTGTAAAAGCTACAGTGACCAGTATCTAATATGTTAAACCGCAAACTGCTGTGAAAGCTAGTGACCAGTATCTAATATGTTAAACTGCAAACTGCTGTGAAAGCTACAGTGACCAGTATCTAATATGTTAAACTGCAAACTGCTGTGAAAGCTACAGTGACCAGTATCTAATATGTTAAACCGCAAACGGCTGTGAAAGCTGCTACAGTGACCAGTATCTAATATGTTAAACCGCAAACTGCTGTGGAAGCTACAGTGACCAGTATCTAATATGTTAAACCGCAAACGGCTGTGGAAGCTACAGTGACCAGTATCTAATATGTTAAACCGCAAACTACTGTGAAAGCTACAGTGACCAGTATCTAATATGTTAAACCGTAAACTGCTGTGAAAGCTACAGTGACCAGTATCTAATATGTTAAACCGTAAACTGCTGTGAAAGCTACAGTGACCAGTATCTAATATGTTAAACCACAAACTGCTGTGAAAGCTACAGTGACCAGTATCTAATATGTTAAACCGCAAACTGCTGTGAAAGCTACAGTGACCAGTATCTAATATGTTAAACCGCAAACTGCTGTGGAAGCTACAGTGACCAGTATCTAATATGTTAAACCGCAAACTGCTATCAGATTAATGAACATGCAAATTAAGCCAGGTCTTGATCAACTATGGGTCGCTATCCCTGTCATGGCAACAGTTATTCATCTAACTCGAACTCAATCAGTCTCAATTCATTGATTATCATCCACAAAAGTGCAATATAAACATACAAGTGAAGTTAACGGAAGTTATCATTTAAATTAGGTAGGTCATAGAATTAATGAAGGCTTAAATCATAATGGATTTTTTTTTTGAAGTAATGACTAGATGCATTTAAGTCGATGGGTACGTCATAGAGTCTGCATACAAAGCTACCGACTGCTTTAAATGTATGATCATATAGCAAGCTGCAAAATAAGTGAATGCTTACAATGGAGAATAGAGCGCTCTAAAGATACACTCACACGTTCTTAAAATCCTTCAAGATTAATATTGGCACATGTGGATATAACACTCAAGAAGGAAATACTTGATGTACATCTCTTCAACGTTGACCCCTAAACCCCTTTCATAAACAAAACAAAAAAAAGAAACAAAGAACAACAAAAAAAAAACAGCCGAACAACAAAGGCAGGCTAAAAAAAACTCGCAAAATGAATTCCTCTATTATATCGGAACTGGCTTAACAATAATATTCGCACACAGACTAATCTAACCACTGGATGAAATTGGTGATCTTGATCACCTGTGGGAGATGAATAACACAGCGCACATTGTATTTAGAATCACTTTTCTTTTCTTTGAGCTAGGAGACATATTAAACAACTGATGAAGTAAAGAGTTAAAACCTCACATAGCCATGCAACACAATCCTTCTGTTACTGTATGCAGGTGTCACGTTTTCTGCCATGATTTAAATGTCTTGACCATTAAATTTATTTTAGATTTCTAAGATTATATCTAAATTATACAATACAACAATACAAATTAGATGTTTACATTAAGCAAACAAAATCAAAAATAGGCTTGGTGTGGTTTGTGATTATGGGAGTTTGATGTGGTTTGTGATTATGGGAGTTTGATGTGGTTTGTGATTATGGGAGTTTCAGGTGGTTTGTGATTATGGGAGTTTGAGGTGGTTTGTGATTATGGGAGTTTGATGTGGTTTGTGATTATGGCAGTTTGATGTAGTTTGTGATTATGGCAGTTTGATGTGGTTTGTGATTATGGGAGTTTGATGTGGTTTGTGATTATGGGAGTTTAATGTGGTTTGTGATTATGGGAGTTTGATGTGGTTTGTGATTATGGGCGTTTGATGTGGTTTGTGATTATGGGAGTTTGATGTGGTTTGTGATTATGGAAAGTTTGATATGTTTTTTTATTATGGGAGTTTGATGTGGTTTGTGATTATGGGAGTTTGATGGGGTTTGTGATTAAAAGAGTTTGATGTGGTTTGTGATTATGGGAGCTTGATGTGGTTTGTGATTATGGGAGCTTGATGTGGTTTGTGATTATGGAAGTTTAATGTGGTTTGTGATTATGGAATTTTGAGATGGTTTGTTATTATGGGAGTTTGATGTGGTTTGTGATTATGGGAGTTTGATGTAGTTTGTGATTATGGGAGTTTGATGTGGTTTGTGATTATGGGAGTTTGATGTGGTTTGTGATTATGGGAGTTTGATGTGATTTGTGATTATGGGAGTTTGATGTGCTTTATGATTATGGGAGTTTGATGTGCTTTATGATTATGGGAGTTTGATGTTTTTTGTGATTATGGGAGTTTAATGTGGTTTGTGATTATGGGAGTTTCAGGTGGTTTGTGATTATGGGAGTTTGATGTGGTTTGGGATTATGGCAGTTGGATGTGGTTTGTGATTATTGGAGTTTGAAGTGGTTTGTGTTTATGGGAGTTTGAGGTGGTTTGTGATTATGGGAATTTGATGTGGTTTGTGATTATGGGAGTTTGATGTGGTTTGTGATTATGGGAGTTTGATGTGGTTTGTGATTATGGGAGTTTGATGTGGTTTGTGATTATGGGAGTTTGATGTGGTTTGTCATTATGGGAGTTTGAGGTGGTTTGTGATTATGGGAGTTTGATGTGGTTTTGTGATTATGGGCGTTTTAAAGGTTTGTGATTATGGAAGTTTGAGGTGGTTTGTGATTATGGAAGTTTGAGGTGGTTTGTGATTATGGGAGTTTGATGTGGTTTGTGATTAATGGGAGTTTTATGAGGTTTGTAATTATGGAATTTTGAGATGGTTTGTGATTATGGGAGTTTGATGTGGTTTGTGATTATGGGAGTTTGATGTGGTTTGTGATTATGGGAGTTTGATGTGGTTTGTGATTATGGGAATTTGATGTGGTTTGTGATTATGGGAGTTTGATGGGGTTTGTGATTATGGGAATTTGATGGGGTTTGTGATTATGGGAGTTTGATGTGGTTTGTGATTATGGGAGTTTGATGTGGTTTGTGATTATGGGAATTTGATGTGGTTTGTGATTAAGGGAATTTGATGTGGTTTGTGATTATTGGAATTAATGTGGTTTGTGATTATGGGTTTTTAATATGGTTTGTGATTATGGGAGATTATATGGTTTATGGTTATGGGAGTTTCAGGTGGTTTGTGATTATGGGAGTTGGATGTGGTTTGTGATTATTGGAGTTTGAGGTGGTTTGTGTTTATGGGAGTTTGAGGTGGTTTGTGATTATGGGAATTTGATGTGGTTTGTGATTATGGGAGTTTGATGTGGTTTGTGATTATGGGAGTTTGATGTGGTTTGTGATTATGGGAGTTTGATGTGGTTTGTGATTATGGGAGTTTGATGTGGTTTGTGATTATGGGAGTTTGATGTGGTTTGTCATTATGGGAGTTTGAGGTGGTTTGTGATTATGGGAGTTTGATGTGGTTTGTGATTATGGCAGTTTGATGTAGTTTGTGATTATGGAAGTTTGAGGTGGTTTGTGATTATGGGAATTTGATGGGGTTTGTGATTACGGGAGTTTGATGTGGTTTGTGATTAATGGGAGTTTTATGAAGTTTGTAATTATGGAATTTTGAGATGGTTTGTGATTATGGGAGTTTGATGTGGTTTGTGATTATGGGAGTTTGATGTGGTTTGTGATTATGGGAGTTTGATGTGGTTTGTGATTATGGGAATTTGATGTGGTTTGTGACTATGGGAGTTTGATGGGGTTTGTGATTATGGGAATTTGATGGGGTTTGTGATTATGGGAGTTTGATGTGGTTTGTGATTATGGGAGTTTGATGTGGTTTGTGATTATGGGAATTTGATGTGGTTTGTGATTAAGGGAGTTTAATGTGGTTTGTCAATATGCGAATTTTGAGTTGGATTGTGATTATGAGATTTTAATGTAATTTGCCACCTGAATTCATCTGACGGCTGCTCTATTTTATTGTTAGTCTTTGAAATGGTTTTAAACTATCGCGCATGCATTGTGCTGTAGTTTACAGAAAGAATAAGACCAGTACCTCAATCTCAGGGCTCGAGAACGTTATAACAGCGATGAAGACTCCTGAGCCGACACCTCTAATTATTGCTGTCTACATGTAGACTTTGAACCATTTCTAAAGTATGTTTCTTTCTCTTATTTCCTCCCGCATTTGCCTTTCAGGATCGAGGGGAGAAATAATTTGCGGTCTTCTGCTCTTCTGGCTCGCCTCTGCTACTGTTATGTTTCCTAAAAAAAACAAAAAAGCAGCAAAGTGCCCCCGTCACGCCAAGTGGCGTATAGGGAATATGGTGTTAGTGACCATAAATTTTACAGACCTTCGGCACATGATTTTTTGGGGTAATGTGGTCGGTATTACGCCCGTGCCGCTTTACTTTCCCATAAAAATCCGGTACCAAATAAAGGCTGGGTAAACCTGGAGGCCGTCGGTTGGGATCGAACCCTACCTCTTGTCCTTTGTAGTCCAGTTCACTAACCACTGAGCTATCGTGGCTCCCTGTTATGTTTCCTAGTGCTTCTAATATTCCGTCAATCCATCTTTTTCGTGGTCCTCCCTTGGGTCTGGTGTTTTAACAACGTCTATTGAAGGCTCGTTGAGTTATGTTTTGATGTTTCTGCCTTGTCACGTTGTTATAGCGTCGTCTTGTTCTTGGTGGTATTGTATATATCTTGACAACACATTACATTACATTGATGTTACTACATGTAACTGATAAGATCATGACAGAGTCGTTTTCTTTAATATATAATGATAATCACATTTATTGGATTTTCTGCTGGCACACATGATCTATAGTCTTGGATGCGACGTTTAATTAATGTCACACGATTTATTAAATTTTATCTACTTACGACATGTAAATGAACACACACAATTCTTGAAACACTTGGAAGTGGAACTTATCACTTCACTACTACTGTCATAATATTCTTGTCAACTTCTTTATCTAGTTTCTATCAATGTCAATTTCTACTGACTTGACTACTCAAGACTTCTACTCTTAACTTTCTAACTGTTATGACTCTAACTGTTTCCAAACTACTTAACTGCTTCTACTTCTAACTTCTGACTGACTCTTCTAAATCTCTGGCTAAACTTCTCTGTCCTAACTCCTTGTTCTCTCTAAAATCTCTGGCTTAACTCACTTAAACTGTTGTGCAAGACCTTAAGTACTCACAACAACTCTCTCTACCTGAGGCTCAGCAGCCAATCAGCTGCTGCCGAGTGCCCTTGCGACCCTTACGATCACAAGTGTTGGCCACTCTACATTTACGTGTCCAGTGTCCACCATCTTTGACTCACCTGAACCTTCCCAAATTTGGACAAAGCATCTTGTTTTCGCCTACTTGGTGACCTAATGTTACCTCATGACAATGACCTCTCCTGGAAGTTGGATGACTACTTATTTATCAGCCAGGCCAAAGTCATGGGGTCAACGCATGCTCATCACAATAACAACTACTAGTTGTTGTGAACATGATGGACACTCGTGGAGCTCTGACAATAACACCACGAGGTCGTTGCATGTTACTAGTCATACCTGGTCCTTTCCAACAACTTTGCTCTTGTGAACACTGGCATGGACATCTAACTTAGTTTGGTGGGTGTCCTACCCCTACCCCTGCAGACACTGCGCTATCTTCTGTTGCATGGAAAATTCCATGGGCTCTTAACTCTCATCGTGTCGTCCTCTATTCTACCTCTCTCCTTCCTCACTCTGACTAACTGTTATTCCTGGAAAATTACCATAGTTAAAATCTGCTGGTCGCCACTATATGATACTGCTATCGTCTATTTGAGAAGCGGTAGCTTCCACCAGCTTCACTGTTACAACGTGATCAAAACATTTTATATGTTGTTTCTTTATATATTCTATGGCGGGGGTTATTCCTAGATTGTTGCTCAGTTCTTCATTTCTGAAATTGTCTCTGACTGTTTCTTACCATTCGTCTAACACACTTCATCTCAGCAGATGTTATTTTTCTTGTTGTTAATGCATATAATAGGAAAGGTCTGTACAGAAACATCAAATTAAACGGTTTGCCCATTCTGGAAGAGAATGCTTTCCGATTCTTTACTATGTAAATAATCACATTTTGAAACAGGGAAAAAAGGTGATGATCATGAGGTAGTCAGTCCCAAAGTAAAATGAACGGATAACTTTAAAGAACCGCTATAACAACATCAATTGACAATTTTTGAATGAAACTGTCAGAATGGCGGAAACCAGAACTTGTATCTCCCTCAATACCAGAATGGGTGCAAGAGAAAGTGGATAGAGAGAGAGAGAGAGAGAGAGAGAGAGAGAGAGAGAGAGAGAGAGAGAGAGAGAGAGAGAGAGAGAGAGAGAGAATGAAGGTGACATGTAGAGCTAAAATGGTCCACACTCAAACTACATATGATTTATGACTTTCTTTACATTTAGGGCAGTTTGATGAAGTTTATATTTTACTAGTTGATGCAATGACGTTATCTGTTCAGATTCATATATTGAAATGTACACTATACTTTGATTCTATTATACTAGTGTTGTTTAAACACACACTGTGATTGGATTATTTTGTAACTATTGAAGCATGCATTATAATTTAGTTGTTTTATTATTATTATATTGCTTTTTTATATATAGTGTAATGTAATTTCATTATAAAACTTGTATTTCCCTGTGCATTATATTTTAATTAAATTATTAAATATTTTAAATTGTGCATTCTAATTTTATCCTTTTGTAACTTTTAATAAAGTGCCCGTTATAATTTGGTTCCTTTCAAATCTATTCTTTAAGTGTGCTCTGTAATGGGATTCTACTCTTATCTTTTATGTAGCCACACACTTTAATTTAATTACTTTATGATACTTCTTTTTAAGGCCGCGCAATAATATATTTTACCACGCGTGTGCGTGTATTTAGGTTTTCACTACAAATTTCATCGTTTATTATGAATGTGTTTGTTTTACTTTTTATTTTATTTCGTCGACATCACCGGTTTTTCTCTGACACTGTGGGAGCGGTATGTTCGTTTGCGCACGTGATTTTGATTCGCAGTTTGATTGCATTTCGTGGCAATGAATTTCCTAAAACGGTTGTAAGGGCGTTGAACAGATTTATGACTCCCTTTTAAATATCCGTTGTGATTTATGAGCCATTGCGATGATTGTGGTCACAGAAGGAAATTGAATTTTTGTAAGGCTGGTAATTATTGTGTTTATTTTGTTAAACATAAAAAAAACAGTTCTATATCTTAACTTTCATGATTTCATATTGATTTTGTTGCAGAGGCTTAAATTCAGGGAAATTAGTGTTTTTAGTGCTAGAAATTACAATATTACGTTGATGCATTGGCTACTGGGGCCTGACCACTTTGAGGAGCGAAGAGGATTTAGCCACTGCCACCTGACATGCTAGTCGTTAGAGGTGAATTTCTGTCACAGAAATTGTCACATTGATGGTCAGAGAAGCTATCACATTGATGGTCAGAGAAGCTATCACATTGATGGTCAGAAAAGCTCTCACATTGATGGTCAGAGAAGTTGTTACATTGATGGTCGGAGAGGTTGTTACATTTATGGTCACAGAAGCTGTCACATTGATGGTCAGAGAAGTTGTTACATTGATGGTCAGAGAAGCTATCACATTGATGGTCACAGAAACTATTACATTGATGGTCAGAAAAGCTCTCACATTGATGGTCAGAAAAGCTCTCACATTGATGGTCAGAGGAGCTATCACATTGATGGTCAGAGAAGCTATCACATTGATGGTCAGAGAAGTTGTTACATTGATGGTCACAGAAGTTATCACATTGATGGTCACAAAAGTGGTTACATTGATGGTCACAGAAGTTGTTACATTGATGATCACAGGAGTTGTTACATTGATGGTCACATAAGTTATTACATTGATGGTCACAGGAGTTATTACAATGATGGTCACAGAAGCTATTACATTGATGGTCACAGAAGCTGTTACATTGATGGTCACAGAAGCTTTTACATTGATGGTCACAGAAGCTATTACATTGCTGGTCACAGAAGCTATCACATTGATGGTCACAGAAGCTATCACATTGATGGTCACAGAAGCTATCACATTGATGGTCACAGAATCTATCATATTGATGGTCACAGAAGCTATTACATTGATAGTTAGAGAAGCTATTACATTGATGGTCGCAGAAGCTGCTACATTGATGGTCACAGAAGCTATTACATTGATGGTCACAGAAGCTATTACATTGATGGTCACAGAAGCTATTACATTGATGGTCACAGAAGCTATTACATTGATGATCACAGAAGCAATCACATTGCTGGTAACATAAGCTGTTACATTGATGGTCACAGAAGCTGTTACATTGATGATATTAGAAGCTGTTACATTGATGGTCACAGAAGCTATTACATTGATGGTCACAGAAGCTATTACATTGATGGTCACAGAAGCTGTTACAATGATGGTCACAGAAGCTATCACATTGATGGTCACAGAAGTTGTTACAATGACGGTCACAGAAGCTATCACATTGATGGTCACAGAAGCTATCACATTGATGGTCACAGAAGTTGTTACAATGATGGTCACAGACGTTTGTACAATGATGGTCATAGAAGCTATCAAATTTGATGGTCAGAGAAGTTGTTACATTGATGTTCACAGAAGCTATCACATTGAAGTCACAGAAGCTATCACATTGATGGTCTGAGAAGTTGTTACATCGATGGTCACAGAAGCTATCACATTGAAGTCACAGAAGATACCACATTGATGGTCACAGAAGCTATCACATTGAAGTCACAGAAGTTGTTACAATGATGGTCACAGAAGATTATCACATTGCATGGTCACAGAAGCTATCACATTGAAGTCACAGAAGCTATTACATTGATGGTCACATATGCTATCACATTGATGGTCACAGAAGCTATCACATTGATGGTCACAGAAGCTATTTCATTGATGGTCACAGACGTTGTTACAATGATGGTCAAAGAAGCTATCACATTGATTGTCACAGAAGCTATCACATTGATGGTTCCAGAAGTTATTACATTGATGGTCACAGACGTTGTTACAATGATGGTCACAGAAGCTATCACATTGATGGTCACAGAAGCTATTACACTGATGGTCACAGAAGTTGTTACAATGATGGTCACAGAAGCTATCACATTGATAGTCACAGAAGCTATTACATTGATGGTCACAGAAGCTGTTACATTGATGGTCACAGAAGCTATTACATTGATGGTCACAGAAGCTATTACATTGATGGTCACAGAAGCTGTTACATTGATGGTCATAGAAGCTGTTACATTGATGGTCACAGAAGCTATTACATTGATGGTCACAGAAGTTATTACAATGATGGTCACAGAAGCTATTACATTGATGGTCACAGAAGCTGTTACATTGATGGTCACAGAAGCTATTACATTGATGGTCACAGAAGTTGTTACAATGATGGTCACAGAAGCTAATACATTGATGGTCACAGATGCTATCACATTGATGGCCACAGAAGTTGTTACATTGATGGTCAGAGAAGCTATCACATTGATGGTCAGAGAAATTGTTACATTGATGGTCAGAGAGGTTGTTACATTTATGGTCACAGAAGCTGTCACATTGATGGTCAGAGAAGTTGTTACATTGATGGTCAGAGAAGCTATCACATTGATGGTCACAGAAGTTGGTACATTGATGGTCACAGAAGCTATCACATTGATGGTCAGAGAAGCTGTTACATTGATGGTCAGAGAAGTTGTTACATTGATGGTCAGAGAAGCTATCACATTGATGGTCAGAGAAGCTATCACATTGATGGTCAGAGAAGCTATCACATTGATGGTCAGAGAAGTTGTTACATTGATGGTCACAGAAGCTATCACATTGGTGGTCAGAGAAGCTATCGCATTGATGGTCAGAGATGTTGTTACATTGATGGTCAGAGAAGCTATCACATTGATGGTCAGAGAAGTTGTTACATTGATGGTCAGAGAAGCTATCACATTGATTGTCACAGAAGCTATTACATTGATGGTCAGAGACGCTATCACGTTGATGGTCAGAGAAGTTGTTGCTTTGATGGTCAGAGAAGCTATCACATTGATGGTCAGAGAAGCTATCACAATGATGGTCAGAGAAGTTGTTACATTGATGGTCAGAGAAGCTATCACATTGATGGTCACAGAAGTTGTTACATTGATGGTCAGAGAAGCTATCACATTGATGGTCAGAGAAGTTGTTACATTGATGGTCAGAGAAGCTATCACATTGATGGTCAGAGAAGCTGTTACATTGATGGTCAGAGAAATTGTTCCATTGATGGTCAGAGAAGCTATCACATTGATGGTCAGAGAAGCTATCACATTGATGGTCAGAGAAGCTATCACATTGATGGTCAGAGAAGCTATCACATTGATGGTCACAGAAGTTGTTACATTTATGGTCACAGAAGTTGTTACATTTATGGTCAGAGAAGCTATCACATTGATGGTCAGAGAAGTTGTTACTTTGATGGGCAGAGAAGCTATCACATTCATGGTCACAGAAGCTGTCACATTGATGGTCAGAGAAGTTGTTACATTGATGGTCAGAGAAGCTATCACATTGATGGTCAGAGAAGTTGTCACATTGATGGTCACAGAAGCTATCACATTCATGGTCACAGAAGCTGTCACATTGATGATCAGAGAAGTTGTTACATTGATGGTCAGAGAAGCTACCACATTGATGGTCAGAGAAGTTGTTACATTGATGGTCACAGAAGCTATCACATTCATGGTCAAAGAAGCTGTCACATTGATGGTCACAGAAGTTGTTACATTGATGGTCACAGAAGCTATCACATTCATGGTCACAGAAGCTGTCACATTGATGGTCACAGAAGTTATCACATTGATGGTCACAAAAGTTGTTACATTGATGGTCACAGAGGTTGGTACATTGATTGTCACAGGAGTTTTTACATTGATGGTCACAGAAGCTTTTACATTGATGGTCAGAGAAGCTATCACATTGATGGTCAGAGAAATTGTTACATTGATGGTCAGAGAGGTTGTTACATTTATGGTCACAGAAGCTGTCACATTGATGGTCAGAGAAGTTGTTACATTGATGGTCAGAGAAGCTATCACATTGATGGTCACAGAAGTTGGTACATTGATGGTCACAGAAGCTATCACATTGATGGTCAGAGAAGCTGTTACATTGATGGTCAGAGAAGTTGTTACATTGATGATCAGAGAAGCTATCACATTGATGGTCAGAGAAGCTATCACATTGATGGTCAGAGAAGCTATCACATTGATGGTCAGAGAAGCTATCACATTGATGGTCAGAGAAGCTATCACATTGATGGTCAGAGAAGTTGTTACATTGATGGTCACAGAAGCTATCACATTGGTGGTCAGAGAAGCTATCGCATTGATGGTCAGAGATGTTGTTACATTGATGGTCAGAGAAGCTATCACATTGATGGTCAGAGAAGTTGTTACATTGATGGTCAGAGAAGCTATCACATTGATTGTCACAGAAGCTATTACATTGATGGTCAGAGACGCTATCACGTTGATGGTCAGAGAAGTTGTTGCTTTGATGGTCAGAGAAGCTATCACATTGATGGTCAGAGAAGCTATCACAATGATGGTCAGAGAAGTTGTTACATTGATGGTCAGAGAAGCTATCACATTGATGGTCACAGAAGTTGTTACATTGATGGTCAGAGAAGCTATCACATTGATGGTCAGAGAAGTTGTTACATTGATGGTCAGAGAAGCTATCACATTGATGGTCAGAGAAGCTGTTACATTGATGGTCAGAGAAATTGTTCCATTGATGGTCAGAGAAGCTATCACATTGATGGTCAGAGAAGCTATCACATTGATGGTCAGAGAAGCTATCACATTGATGGTCAGAGAAGCTATCACATTGATGGTCACAGAAGTTGTTACATTTATGGTCACAGAAGTTGTTACATTTATGGTCAGAGAAGCTATCACATTGATGGTCAGAGAAGTTGTTACTTTGATGGGCAGAGAAGCTATCACATTCATGGTCACAGAAGCTGTCACATTGATGGTCAGAGAAGTTGTTACATTGATGGTCAGAGAAGCTATCACATTGATGGTCAGAGAAGTTGTCACATTGATGGTCACAGAAGCTATCACATTCATGGTCACAGAAGCTGTCACATTGATGATCAGAGAAGTTGTTACATTGATGGTCAGAGAAGCTACCACATTGATGGTCAGAGAAGTTGTTACATCGATGGTCACAGAAGCTATCACATTGAAGTCACAGAAGATACCACATTGATGGTCACAGAAGCTATCACATTGAAGTCACAGAAGTTGTTACAATGATGGTCACAGAAGATTATCACATTGCATGGTCACAGAAGCTATCACATTGAAGTCACAGAAGCTATTACATTGATGGTCACATATGCTATCACATTGATGGTCACAGAAGCTATCACATTGATGGTCACAGAAACTATTTCATTGATGGTCACAGACGTTGTTACAATGATGGTCAAAGAAGCTATCACATTGATTGTCACAGAAGCTATCACATTGATGGTTCCAGAAGTTATTACATTGATGGTCACAGACGTTGTTACAATGATGGTCACAGAATCTATCACATTGATGGTCACAGAAGCTATTACACTGATGGTCACAGAAGTTGTTACAATGATGGTCACAGAAGCTATCACATTGATAGTCACAGAAGCTATTACATTGATGGTCACAGAAGCTGTTACATTGATGGTCACAGAAGCTATTACATTGATGGTCACAGAAGCTATTACATTGATGGTCACAGAAGCTGTTACATTGATGGTCATAGAAGCTGTTACATTGATGGTCACAGAAGCTATTACATTGATGGTCACAGAAGTTATTACAATGATGGTCACAGAAGCTATTACATTGATGGTCACAGAAGCTGTTACATTGATGGTCACAGAAGCTATTACATTGATGGTCACAGAAGTTGTTACAATGATGGTCACAGAAGCTAATACATTGATGGTCACAGATGCTATCACATTGATGGCCACAGAAGTTGTTACATTGATGGTCAGAGAAGCTATCACATTGATGGTCAGAGAAATTGTTACATTGATGGTCAGAGAGGTTGTTACATTTATGGTCACAGAAGCTGTCACATTGATGGTCAGAGATGTTGTTACATTGATGGTCAGAGAAGCTATCACATTGATGGTCACAGAAGTTGGTACATTGATGGTCACAGAAGCTATCACATTGATGGTCAGAGAAGCTGTTACATTGATGGTCAGAGAAGTTGTTACATTGATGGTCAGAGAAGCTATCACATTGATGGTCAGAGAAGCTATCACATTGATGGTCAGAGAAGCTATCACATTGATGGTCAGAGAAGTTGTTACATTGATGGTCACAGAAGCTATCACATTGGTGGTCAGAGAAGCTATCACATCGATGGTCAGAGATGTTGTTACATTGATGGTCAGAGAAGCTATCACATTGATGGTCAGAGAAGTTGTTACATTGATGGTCAGAGAAGCTATCACATTGATTGTCACAGAAGCTATTACATTGATGGTCAGAGACGCTATCACGTTGATGGTCAGAGAAGTTGTTGCTTTGATGGTCAGAGAAGCTATCACATTGATGGTCAGAGAAGCTATCACAATGATGGTCAGAGAAGTTGTTACATTGATGGTCAGAGAAGCTATCACATTGATGGTCACAGAAGTTGTTACATTGATGGTCAGAGAAGCTATCACATTGATGGTCAGAGAAGTTGTTACATTGATGGTCAGAGAAGCTATCACATTGATGGTCAGAGAAGCTGTTACATTGATGGTCAGAGAAATTGTTCCATTGATGGTCAGAGAAGCTATCACATTGATGGTCAGAGAAGCTATCACATTGATGGTCAGAGAAGCTATCACATTGATGGTCAGAGAAGCTATCACATTGATGGTCACAGAAGTTGTTACATTTATAGTCACAGAAGTTGTTACATTTATGGTCTGAGAAGCTATCACATTGATGGTCAGAGAAGTTGTTACTTTGATGGGCAGAGAAGCTATCACATTCATGGTCACAGAAGCTGTCACATTGATGGTCAGAGAAGTTGTTACATTGATGGTCAGAGAAGCTATCACATTGATGGTCAGAGAAGTTGTCACATTGATGGTCACAGAAGCTATCACATTCATGGTCACAGAAGCTGTCACATTGATGATCAGAGAAGTTGTTACATTGATGGTCAGAGAAGCTACCACATTGATGGTCAGAGAAGTTGTTACATTGATGGTCACAGAAGCTATCACATTCATGGTCAAAGAAGCTGTCACATTGATGGTCACAGAAGTTGTTACATTGATGGTCACAGAAGCTATCACATTCATGGTCACAGAAGCTGTCACATTGATGGTCACAGAAGTTATCACATTGATGGTCACAAAAGTTGTTACATTGATGGTCACAGAGGTTGGTACATTGATTGTCACAGGAGTTTTTACATTGATGGTCACAGAAGTTATTACATTGATGGTCACAGGAGTTATTACAATGATGGTCACAGAAGCTATCACATTGATGGTCACAGGAGTTGTTATATTGATTGTCACTGAAGCTTTTACATTGACGGTCACAGAAGCTATTACATTGCTGGTCACAGAAGCTATCACATTGATGGTCAGAGAAGCTATCACATTGATGGTCACAGAAGCTATAACATTGATGGTCACAGAAGCTGTTACATTGATGATCACAGAAGCTATCACATTGATGGTCACAGAATCTATCATATTGATTGTCACAAAAGCTATTACATTGATAGTCACAGAAGCTATTACATTGATGGTCACAGAAGCTGCTACATTGATGGTCACAGAAGCTTTTACATTGATGGTCACAGTAGCTATTACATTGATGGTCACAGAAGCTATTACATTGATGGTCACAGAAGCTATTACATTGATGGTCACAGAAGCTGTTACATTGATGGTCACAGAAGCTATTACATTGATGTTCACAGAAGCTATCACATTGCTGGTAACAGAAGCTGTTACAATGATGGTCACAGAAGCTGTTACATTGATGGTCACATAAGCTGTTACATTGATGGTCACAGAAGCTGTTACATTTATGGTCACAGATGCTATTACATTGATGGTCACAGAAGCTGTTACAATGATGGTCACAGAAGCTATCACATTGATGGTCACAGAATTTGTTACAATGATGGTCACAGAAGCTATCACATTGATGGTCACAGAAGCTATCCCATTGATGGTCACAGAAGTTATCACATTGATGGTCACAGAAGTTGTTACGATGATGATCACAGAAGTTGTTATAATGATGGTCACAGAAGCTATCACATTGATGGTCAGAGAAGTTGTTACATTGATGTTCACAGAAGCTATCACATTGAAGTCACAGAAGCTATCACATTGATGGTCAGAGAAGTTGTTACAATGATGGTCACAGAGGCTATCACATTGAAGTCACAGAAGCTATTACATTGATGGTCACATATGCTTTTACATTGATTGTCACAGAAGCTGTCACATTGATGGGCACAGAAGCTATTACAATGATGGTCACAGAAGCTATCACATTGATGGTCACAGAAGCTATCACATTGATGGTTCCAGAAGTTATTACATTGATGGTCACAGAAGTTGTTACAATGATGGTCACAGAAGCTATCAAATTGATCGTCACAGAAGCTATTACATCGATGGTCACAGAAGTTGTTACATTGATGGTCATATAAGCTGTTACATTGATGGTCACAGAAGCTATTACATTGATGGTCACAGAAGTTATTACATTGATGGTCACAGAAGCTATTACATTGATGGTCACAGAAGTTATTACAATGATGGTCACAGAAGCTATTACATTGATGGTCACAGAAGCTATTACATTGATGGTCACAGAAGTTGTTACAATGATGGTCACAGAAGCTATTACATTGATGGTCACAGAATCTGTTACATTGACGGTCACAGAAGCTATTACATTGATGGTCACAGAAGCTATTACATTGATGGTCACAGAAGCTGTTACAATGATGGTCACAGAAGCTCTCACATTGATGGTCAGAGAAGTTGTTACATTGATGGTCACATAAGTTATTACATTGATGGTCACAGAAGCTGTTACATTGATGGTCACAGAAGCTATTACATTGATGGTCACAGAAGCTATTACATTGATGGTCACAGAAGCTGTTACAATGATGGTCACAGAAGCTGTTACAATGATGGTCACAGAAGCTATTACATTGATGGTCACAGAAGCTGTCACATTGATGGTCACAGAAGCTATTACATTGATGGTCACAGAATCTGTTACATTGATGGTCACAGAAGCTATTACATTGATGGTCACAGAAGCTATTACATTGATGGTCACAGAAGCTGTTACAATGATGGTCACAGAAGCTCTCACATTGATGGTCAGAGAAGTTGTTACATTGATGGTCACAGAAGCTATTACATTGATGGTCACAGAAGCTGTTACATTGATGGTCACAGAAGCTATTACATTGATGGTCACAGAAGCTATTACATTGATGGTCACAGAAGCTGTTACAATGATGGTCACAGAAGCTGTTACAATGATGGTCACAGAAGCTATTACATTGATGGTCACAGAAGCTGTCACATTGATGGTCACAGAAGTTGTTACAATGATGGTCACTGAAGCTGTTACATTTATGGTCACAGAAGCTCTCACATTGATGGTCAGAGAAGTTGTTACAATTATGGCCACAGAAGCTATCACATTGAAGTCACATAAGCTATTACATTGATGGTCACAGAAGCTATCACATTGATGGTCAGAGAAATTGTTACATTGATGTTCACTGAAGCTATCACATTGAAGTCATAGAAGCAATCACATTGATGGTCAGAGAAGTTGTTACATTGATGGTCAGAGAAGCTATCACATTGATGGTCAGAGAAGTTGTTAAATTGATGGTCACAGAAGCTATCACATTGATGTCACAGAAGCTATCACATTGATGGTCACAGAAGCTATCACATTGAAGTTACAGAAGTTGTTACAATGATGGTCACAGATGCTATCGCATTGATGGTCACAGAATCTATCACATTGATGGTCACAGAAGTTATCACATTGAAGTCACAGAAGTTATTACATTGATGGTCATATAAGCTATCACACTGAAGTCACAGAAGCTATCACATTGATGGTCACAGAAGCTGTCACATTGCTGGATAAGAGACCAACATCACATGCGGTCATATTGACAGACTAACAATGCTTCGCTAGATTCACAAGAACACACTCCGCAAGGAATGGATACTACACCAACTCGACATGTTCTTTTCAACAACAAAACTTAGATATATTTCCCCGGACGCACGTGGGAGTTCGTGGCTGACAGGCTGTGGGGTACGCCGTTGCGCAGGAAACCTTGACATTTGACACATATGACATTGCGAGGGATTTAAAAATTGACGGATTGCCACGAGTTAATGCGGGCAGGTTACCCTTTGACTCATAAGATGTGGCGGGTAGTAATGGCTTTCTTGACATACCCGGCTCTTACTGGAGAAGTTGGAGTTCGTCTATCCCTGGCTATGCTAGAAAACCACTAGTCCAGCCTAGAGGTACTGCAATACTGTGTCCTCTATATCAGGAACAGCAACCACTACAGGGAACACGGCGATCCTAGCTTTTGTTAACCAGTCTTTTTTGACGCAGACTGTTACCAGGGGAGACCACGAGAAGGTAGAACTGCTAGGTCTTGGTCAGCTGATGGTGCGCCGACCCTCCTATTGCGACCGCCGGTCTCAGACGCTTCTGCTTCTCCCCCCCCCCCACCCCGAGGGCTTTAAAAGAACACCTCTCACACGATGACGGCCAGGGAGCTGAGGATAATACACACGTAAAAAAGATTGTCAAACACGGCGCTACGAAAGAGCAAAACCAAGAAAAACATCCTCAGTGGCAAAGAACGCAACACGTTCAATTAAAGCAGAAAAGGAACAATCAGTAGACAAACACTTCGATTGTTGCTGGAAGGGGCGGCAGAGGGGATATGGGAACACCCTGACTGCGATGACGTCAGTCCAAACCAAAGGCTAAACACTAAAAACTAAAGAGGCGAATTTATGAGGTTTTTGGGACAATGTCTTGGCCAGTGCTAAGGATTTCTGCATCTAAGCTGATGCCATCATCCGTGCTTTTGCTAGTTTGTGTTGAGCGTGCTTTATATTTAGAAATGTGTTCAGGGGGAACTATGGTAGGGGGCCGCGATAGCTCAGTGGTTAGTGAACTGGACTACAAATGACAAGAGGTCGCGTTCGATCCTGATCGACGACTTCCGGGTTCACCCATCCTTAAATGGGTACCGGATTTTTTTCGGGAAAAGTAAAGCGGCATGGGCGTCATACCGACCACATTACCCCAAAAATCATGCCGAAGGTCTGTTGAAATTATGGTCACTAACATCATATTCCCTATTCTGTGGAAATTATGGTCACTAACACCATATTACCTATTCTGTGGAAATTATGGTCACTAACATCATATTCCCTATTCTGTTGAAATTATGGTCACTAACACCATATTCCCTATTCTGTGGAAATTATGGTCACTAACACCATATTCCCTATTCTGTGGAAATTATGGTCACTAACGTCATATTCCCAATACGCCATTTCGCGTGAGGTCTTTACTACTTTATGCACTATGGAATTGTCCGTTGTACAATGAAGATGATCTGTCCACTAAATTAAACAATATACATCTAAATGAAATAGGAATAACTGCACATTATAATATTGTAAGAGAATGATATACTAAACTTCACCCTGTTAGAAACCGCATTTATTAATTCATGATCTTTCTTTTTCCATCTACCTTTCAGCTCTCTGTGGAGTATAGGTCTTCAACAAACACTTTTCAAGTCGTTCTGTTTCTTGCCATTCTTTTAAGATCATTCCATGTCTTCCCCCATCATCTTCATCTATGTTCTGTCTTATCCAAGAATTCATTAGTCTTCCTCTTTGTCTTTTTCCGTGGTGATTCCCAAAAAATGGCCTGTTGTGTAATACGCTCAGTTGGCTTCCGCAGTGTGTGTGTCCTATTCAGCGCCATCGTCATCGCTGTATCTCTTTATCCACGGGTAATTGACTGGTACATTTCCATAATTCTATGTTAGTTAAATTTGTTCTGCCATTTCCATCCTTTTATTCTGCGTAAGCATCCATTAATGAAAGTCTGTATCTTCATGATTATCAATTGTGTTTGTTCTCCATGTTTCACAGCCATATAATAGGACTGATTTAAATTGATGATCCTCCTCGGTATTATTACCTTCTTCACCTTGTCAGCCAGGAGATTACCTTCGTGCTGAATCTACTCAACTGAACACAAATACTTGTTATCTCCAAGCCATGTTCTAACGTAAACAACAAAGATTCTTTTATAACCTGACATTGAGTCGACTTCACTGGTCACATTGCCTTTATTGAACGGTCACATGAAATTTCCCTCCCCACTTTCACGTAAATTCTAGAAATAGTACATGCTGGAAGAACAATTTTTTCACATATATATATATATAAATGTATGCGCAATATACATGCAATATATATCACAGCTGTTTGTCACTAATACTATAGTTCATTTGTTTATGTGCGTCTTTCCATGAAGATAAATGTACAGTTTTAACGTGCAAACAATAAGTTAATACAGGTCACAATTTTAGCGTGTTAACAATATGTTAATACAGGTCACAATTTTAGCGTGTTAACAATATGCTAATACAGGTCACAATTTTAGCGTGTTAACAATATGTTAATACAGGTCACAATTTTAGTGTGTTAACAATATGTTAATACATGTCAGGAACTTCCGGTCAATATGGTGGATAGGTGGCAGGAACCATTAAAGGCTATGTCTGTAGAAGGGTTCCTTGTTGCCGTTTCCACATATTCCAAGTCCGGCTTGTTGCAGGAGCTACTGAGTTAAGTGCTCTGTGCACACTGTGTGAGCTGTGCGTTTCATCTGTTTTGATCGTGTTTCGATAGTGCGATTGTTTACGATGAATGATGATATCGTATGATGGAGAACAGATGGCTGTGTTCACTGTCCGTGCGGTTTCACCTCACACCTCTCTGTGGGTTCAAATCCCGGCTGCACCAGTTGGGATTTTTATTTATGATTTCTCTCTGCGGCAACCACCCTTAGTCTCAGCAGGGATGTCATGCTTGAAACGTCAATTACTCATCGACGGAAAAAACATGAGTACCTCCGAAGACGAATTTATCTGCCTGTGCCGCGAGGGACCACTATGCACGCAGCTGCCAGGGAAAGTGGATTAACACACAAAATTCAGTTCCTAGTCTCCAGGGACTTCGTCAGAGGTCAAAGCTGGCGAACGAAAGAAAAAACAAAAGAAAACACACATATATTTGTGAATGATATTTTATTTTTCTTCTTTATATCAGTAATGAGTTCAGAAATATATACTTATATCACGCCACAATGATATGCTGTAGCTTGCGCTGTAACACTATTTGTGATGAATAATTCACACCAGAAAATAGCAAATTAGTTTCAATAAATTTGAATATTATTTTTTTACTCATCTGAATTAATCTACTAAAATGTAACCGAAACCTGAAGTAATTTTGGGAAATCATAGTCACATAAGCATATCCGCAGACAAATCGCTTTCATATAATCGCATCACAGACATATCCCGTTCACATTATCGCATTACAGACAAATTATATTTGTATAATACTTCTGATGACTATACAATACACTTCATTATAAATGCATAAGAAGTCACACACAGCTTTCAAGAGAAACAGAATTCAAGACGCCAAACACAAACAGCTTTCAAGAGAAACAGAATTCAAGACGCCAAACACAAACAGCTTTCAAGAGAAACAGAATTCAAAACGCCAAACACAAACAGCTTTCAAAAGAAACAGAATTCAAGACGCCAAACAGCAAGTATGTTGGAAGATTGCAGTGACTCATAGCTAACGTCAGCCGTCAGGATCAGTGAACGAAACCTCCATCAGCCTGTGATCGTTATGAAAACAAAAAAATTAATCCGCCTCAGCGATTCGGGATTGAAGATGGAAGGCAGTTCCGTACCCAAAAATGTTGCGTTTAGCCTGGATGCCTTGGCCGCAAGGCGCAAATGTCGTAGTTTATCGTACACCACAACACGCCTATTTAAGATTCTCTTTAAAAACGGATGAAAAAGATAAATAATCTTCAAAAACGAATGGAAAAAAGAAATAATCTTTAATAACGAATGAAAAAGAGAAATAATCTTTAATAATGAATGAAATAGAGAAATAATATTTAAAAACGAATCAATAAAAAAAGAAATAATCTTTAATAACGAATGAAAAAGAGAAAAAATCTTTAATAACGAATGAAAAAAGAAACAATCGTTAATAACGAATGAAAAAAAGAAACAATCTTTAATAACTAATGAAAAAGAGAAATAATCTTTAATAACGAATGAAAAAAGGAAATAATCTTTAATAACGAATGAAAAAGATAAATAATCTTAAAAAACGAATGAAAAAAAGAAATAATCTTTAATAATGAATGAAAAAGAGAAATAATCTTTAATAACGAATGAAAAAGAGAAATAATCTGTAATAATGAATGAAATAGAGAAATAATCTTTAAAAACGAATCAATAAAAAGAGAAATAATCTTTAAAAACGAATGAAAAAAAAGAAATAATCTTTAAAAACGAATGAAAAAGAGAAATAATCGTTATTAACGAATGAAGAAGAGAAATAATCTTTAAAAACGTAGAATTTTTAAAAACATAGAAGTAGAAGCATAAAGCAACGAGCAACAGATTCTGCATAAACGCATAATAATTAGCTTATTTGCTCTTCTTATGTATAACTGTTGAATTTTCTTCGATTGAATTTGTATAGAAATCCCAGTGGAATCAGCTATGCTTTCTTTTAAACTATTAAATATATTTCCTAATTTATATGCGTGTCTCTCTTTCAGTCGCTGATAACAACTGTCCCATCAAGTTCATTCACTCCGGATATCACTCCCATAATTCTAGCAGGTCATCGTGACAACTACGAGATCATAAAAATTCTTCTGGACAGAGGTTACCGCATCCCAAAGCCACACAATGCTCGTTGTAGTTGCAAGGAATGCATCACGGGTAGTCAAGAAGATTCTCTAAGACACTCCCGCTCTCGGATCAACGCTTACAAAGCCCTCGCAAGCCCATCGTTAATTTGCCTGTCCAGCAAAGACCCGATCTTGACCTCGTTTGAGTTGAGTTGTGAGTTAAAACAACTCAGCAAACTTGAGAATGAGTTTAAAGCTGATTACGAGAAACTCGCTGACAAGTGTCAGGAGTTTGCTGTGGATTTACTAGAACAGACTCGAGGTTCCAGAGAACTGGCTATAATTCTCAACCACGACAACAGCACGAGCGAGGAACAAAATAGTGACAAAATTCGCTTGTCCCGGCTCAAACTGGCTATCAAGTACAAACAGAAGAAGGTAAGATTTGAAATGAACCACACATTTTTTATATATTTTACTTTCTGGAAATACAAAACAAAAATATTCCTTAAATTATATTTATTTTATTTCAAGATATCAATATCTTTTTTCTTATTGCAATATTTTCAATGTCAGTATTTCTGGGTTATATATAAGAAGTTTAGGCTAGAGTGTTTCTGTTTAGCCTGGACGAATATACAGATATTATTTATCGCTCTAGGTTTATGCGTAATAGTATTTGTCGACCTCGTTGGTTATGTCGGACCTAACACAATTACCTGATATTGTTTGATAACAAACAATGAAGTAATAACGTTTGATAGGTGGAACTTAAAGCACTACTTACACAACAATTTAAGATATTCCGCAAGAGAGAATTATAGGCAAAATGCTTGAATTTTTAGCTTTTTGAATATTTGATGCTGGTCATGCCTTTGAAGTTAAATGTTTGCGAGCGATTATAGAAACATGGCGGGAGCCAAGATTTGTTGCTAGACTATTTAAAGCGATAGTTAACTAAGGCAAATTAGATCAGAAAGAGATAGCAGAAGAAAAGAGAACAGGACAGTCAGGAGAACATTGCAGTCGAGGAAGAAGAGAAAAACGAGAGTTTAATTGAGATTCGAGACTTAGAGAAACATTCACAGACATTTTAGTATAAGATCATTCAGAAGATTTGTTTCAATGGAATGTGTATAGCTAGATGTAGATAGTTCGGGTCTCTAGAGAAAAGAGATCAATGCTTCTTAAGGAAATAAGGCTAGGAATATTTATATTTCATAGGAGCAGTTGTTAATACAAGTAATGCACAGAAGTCATATTATCGTGTGTGATTTTATGCTAAATACAAGAAGTTATGTGGATTAGGTTACAGAACCTGGGAGTGGACATGTATCAACGGCGGTTGCCTAGACACGAATACAGAATTTGTACTAATTATATAGTTTGATAGATGTTTAGACGCCTTTAGCAAACGTTAGGCATATATGTGTAATTATTGACTTGTATATGCAACGAAAACACTGATCCCGATGACTTATGAAGTGTAACTAAAGAATTGAGTGAATAAATGTGTGTAAGAGATCTAGACGACATCATGTGAGTAGTATACAAGGGTCCATTTGAATATTATTTGGCCCGTAAATTAACAAAGATATATAGTAGGCGCGCGGCGCGCCTAATGTACTGTAGGCGCAGGGGGAGTTAACCGTGACATTTCGTGTCGGGATGTTGACCTCTAGTCCCGGTGACCCCGGAAGTGCGCTGTTTATGTCTGGTGTGTGCTGACTTTGGAGCGCTTGGTGTACTTGAGCGATAGTGATAGGTTAGTAGATTATACAACATCAATGAAAAACGATCAATATAAGACAGAAGACAAAGATATATTTTATTCTTTTATTATCTCAATAGGTGTATAACATACATTGATATTATATAACATTACAAAAATATTCAGTACAGTGAGTCAATATATAGTACATGGATAACATTTATTTACAGATAGGTAGTTGGGTGTCTGCTTAGCGTTGTGTCATAAATGAATCATAAGGGGTGAAACTGTTAGAGATTCCTGGTTAGGCTAAGCTGGTAGTGTAAAGAGTTAAATATCTAGAGGCGTAGTCGAGACGTTATCATCAGCTACCTTTCTTTTTATATAGAAATAGGAAAGAGCATTTCTTGTTTGACTGTAGGAAAATATAGAATTATTTAAGACTTTGAAACCTACATTTTTTCCACCCTTGGCCTTTTGCGTGGCGAGAACCTCTAAAAACATATCTTTATCTAATTTGTTGTGTTGCTTGCTTAGCCCTTTACAACTGATTTTATCGTAATCCCCACTACAATGGTACGTCTTACTACATAAGCTAACAAGAGCTGGCCCTTCGTACTCTAGTTTAAAAAGCCCGGGCGTTCGTTTGGTGTATGCTTTAACACCCTTACAGTTTATACAGTCTGTCTTGCTAGTATGTTCATCGCAGCAATGGGTGTATGGAGGTCGCCTAGTGTGTAATAAGGGCTGTATAGGGGTCGGCTAGTATGTCGTGATGGGTGTACGGAGGTCGTCTAGTGTGTCATATTGGGTGTATAGAGGGCGTTTAGTGTGTCATGATGGTTGTATAGGGGTCGTCTAGTGTGTCATGATGGTTGTATAGGGGTCGTCTAGTATGTCGTGATGGGTGTACGGAGGTCGTCTAGTGTGTCGTATTGGGTGTATAGAGGGCGTTTAGTGTGTCATGATGGTTGTATAGGGGTCGTCTTGTGTGTCATGATGGTTGTATAGGGGTCGTCTAGTATGTCGTGATGGGTGTACGGAGGTCGTCTAGTGTGTCGTATTGGGTGTATAGAGGGCGTTTAGTGTGTCATGATGGTTGTATAGGGGTCGTCTAGTGTGTCATGATGGTTGTATAGGGGTCGTCTAGTGTGCCGTGATGGGTCAATGGAGGTCGGCTAGTATGTCGTGATGGGTGTACGGAGGTCGTCTAGTGTGTCATATTGGGTGTATAGAGGGCGTTTAGTGTGTCATGATGGTTGTATAGGGTCGTCTAGTGTGTCATGATGGTTGTATAGGGGTCGTCTAGTGTGCCATGATGGGTACATGGAGGTCGGCTAGTATGTCGTGATGGGTGTACGGAGGTCGTCTAGTGGGGTATGATGTTTGTATGGAGGTCGTCTAGTGTGTCATATCGGGTGTATAGAGGGCGTCTAGTGTGTCATGATGGGTGTATGTAGGTCGTTTAGTGTATCGTGAGGGGTGTATGGCGGTCGTCTACTGTGTCGTGAGGGGTGTATGGAGGTCATCTGGTGTGGTATGTGGGGTGTATGGAGGTCATCTAGTGTGATATAAGGCTGTATGCCGGGCGTCTAGTGTGACATGAGCGCTGTATACCGGTCGCCTAGTGTGGCATGAGGGCTGTATGGCGGTTGTCTGGTATATCATACTTTAATCAACCAATAAGAAAAATGAAGGAACATTACATTCAACATTACTTATCTTAACTACTTTACATCAATACAGTTGAATAACGTGTTATCGTTAAGTCTTACCATACTTTAAGAGAAAACATTCAAACTTACAGTATAAAATATAGTCTCAATCATCTACACTGAATATAACCTATTATCGATAACCCTTAACATACTTTAAGAGAAAACAAGCCAACTTACGGTGCAAAACTCCGCTAGACTGAAGTGTAGTATGACCTTCCTTGAATCAATCAAACTATAACGCCGTCTAGTTTAAATATAGCCTGGTAAGAAATGAATAAATTAGCCAATCAGCGAGTGACTATGCCAACATCGACTGATACCTGGATCAACCAATCAGAGAAGAGTATTAGTATAGGAGGCGGAGCAAAGAAATGACTGACAGGTGGATTAACCAATCAGAGAAGTGCGTTTGCCCAAGCGTAGGTAGTGGCTGTCGGGTCAGCAGTGGGGGAAAAATGTTGGGTGGTGGATTACTTGAACTCGTTTTGACCCCTGAGGCAATTCCAGAAGAGTTCTATGACCTCATTTTGACCGCTGAAGGCTTTAATACCAATGTTTTCCACTTCAACGAACGACATACATCATTAAAGGTGATTACTTCAGCTCTTAGACTTTGGAGTTCCATATCTTTATCACTTGATTGAATGACAGACAACAGTAAAGATGCTCATTTCAGGTAAGAAAACTTAGTTCCAAACCCTAACATTTCTACTCATAGTCACAAACTTTGATGCAAAACCCTAACAATTTAGTCCCAAAGTGATACTAGTTCGACACGACAGTCGTAAATGGTATATGCAAAGTCCAAAAGTTTGTCAAAAAGACAACCTTAACTCAAAATAGTTAGACACAAAGCCCAACAATTTATATGCAAAGTCTAAAAAGTTACTCCAAAAGACAACTAATGTAACACTTAACCCCAAAATTTCGTCGCATAACCAAACAGTTGAACTCAAAAGCCTAAAAATTTAGTCCCAAAGTGATACTAGTTCGACACGAAAGTCGTAAATGTTTATGCAACGACCAAAATTTTGTCAAAAAGACAACCCAAACTCAAAATAGTTAGACACGAAAGGTCAAAAAAGTATATGCAAAGTCCAAAATGTTACGTCAAAAGACAACTAATATAACAACAAGCCCTAAAATTTCGTCGCATAACCAAACAGTTGAACTCAAAAGCCTAAAAATTTAGTCCCAAAGTCGTAATTGTTCGACACGAAAGTCGTAAATGTTATATGCAAAGTCCAAAAGTTTGTCAAAAAGACAACCTAAACTCAAAATAGTTAGACACGAAAGGTCAAAAAAAGTATATGCAAAGTCCAAAATGTTACGTCAAAAGACAACTAATATAACAACAAGCCCTAAAATTTCGTCGCGTAACCAAAAAGTTGAACTCAAAACCCTACAAAATTTAAACCCAAAGGCAAAATAGTTAGACACGAAAGACCAAATAGTTATATTCAAAGTCCAAAAGTTTGTCAAAAAGACAACCCAAACTCAAAAGTTTGTCAAAAAGACAACCCAAACTCAAAATAGTTAGACATGAAAGGTCAAAAAGGTATACTCAAAGTCCAAAATGTTACTTCAAAAGACAACTAATATAACAACAAGCCCCAAAACTTCGTCTCATAACCAAAAAGTTGAACTCAAAACCCTAAAAAGTGTCCACTTATCAACCAAAGTCTTTAATACAGCTGAGAAAACCCTAATAAATAATTACAATTTACTAAAAATGTTGCCCTTGATGATAGTTGCGACTGTGTCTAAATCATTATTGAAAATATTCATAGAACTCTAGTAAAAACCAAACACACTAAAACACCACATTGAAAGAATGAACTTAAAGTTCACGCCCCTGTCACAACTCTGCTAAGAAAAGTACTGCAAAGCATGAAAGTTATGTCCCCTGCTATAACTCTACTAAACGAAAGTATTACCAAACACGTAGGTTACACTCCTACCATAACCCACTAAGAAAAACAAGATTTTGCTTAAAATACCACATTTATGATTGTTACGCCCCTTGTCCCTTTATGAGGGGACGCCCATGAAACTGTTAGAAATAGTAAATTTAACATATAGACATACCCCAAACTTCATTTTAGTCATCCCTGTATCAAAAATTTACATAAAAACAACTTTTGAAATTACTACCCCTGTACCCATTTTTGGCGGTTACGCCCATGAAACTGTTAAAAATAGTACATTTAACAGCTAGACATAACCCAATCTTTATATTAACCATCTCCGTATCAAGATTTTACATAAAAACAACTTTTGAAATTACTACCCCTGTACCCATTTTTGGCGGTTACGCCCATGAAACTGTTAAAAATAGTCAATTTAACATATAGACATACCCCAAACTTTATATTAAGCATCCCCGTATCAAGAATTTACATAAAAACAACTTTTGAAATTACTACCCCAGTACCCATTTTTGGCGGTTACGCCCATGAAACTGTTAAAAAATAGTCAATTTAACATCTAGACATACTCCAAACTTTATATTAAGCATCCCCGTATCAAGAATTTACATAAAAACAACTTTTGAAATTACTACCCCTGTACCCATTTTTGGCGGTTACGCCCATGAAACTGTTAAAAATAGTAAATTTAACATCTAGACATACCCCAAACTTTATATTAAGCATCCCCGTATCAAGAATTTACATAAAAACACCTTTTTAAATTACTACCCCTGTACCCATTTTTGGCGGTTACCCCCATGAAACTGTTAAAAATAGTCAATTTAACATCTAGACATACCCCAAACTTCATTTTAGTCATCCCTGTATCAAAAATTTACATAAAAACAACTTTTGAAATTACTACCCCTGTACCCATTTTTGGCGGTTACGCCCATGAAACTGTTAAAAATAGTAAATTTAACACCTAGACATACCCCAAACTTTATAATAAACATCCCCGTATCAAGAATTTCTATAAAAACAACTTTTGAAATTACTACCTCTGTACCCATTTTTGGCGGTTACGCCCATGAAACTGTTAAAAATAGTCAATTTAACATCTAGACATACCCCAAACTTTATATTAAGCATCTCCGTATCAAGAATTTACATAAAAACAACTTTTGAAATTACTACCCCTGTACCCATTTTTGGCGGTTACGCCCATGAAACTGTTAAAAATAGTAAATTTAACACCTAGACATACCCCAAACTTTATAATAAACATCCCCGTATCAAGAATTTCCATAAAAACAACTTTTGAAATTACTACCTCTGTACCCATTTTTGGCGGTTACGCCCATGAAACTGTTAAAAATAGTCAATTTAACATCTAGACATACCCCAAACTTTATATTAAGCATCTCCGTATCAAGAATTTACATAAAAACAACTTTTGAAATTACTACCCCTGTACCCATTTTTGGCGGTAACGCCCATGAAATCGATAAAAAATTGAAATTTAACCTATTGGTATACCTCAAACATAATATTTGACACGCCCATGTATCAAATTTGCCTGAAAAATCAATCAAAAATTAGTAGTATATATCTAGTGATTGACCGGGAAGACTCTCATATAAGGAAAAAAAAAACGGTAGACTCTCATATAAGGAAAAACGGCACCAAAAATTGTGCCTCGATCTGCGGGTAGACTATTTATATAAGGATTTATGTGCCTTCAAAGACACTTTTGGGGGTCCTATCACTAGATCTATACTACTAATTTTTGATTGATTTTTCAGGAAAATTTGATACATGGGCGTGTCAAATATTATGTTTGAGGTATACCAATAGGTTAAATTTCAATTTTTTATCGATTTCATGGGCGTTACCGCCAAAAATGGGTACAGGGGTAGTAATTTCAAAAGTTGTTTTTATGTAAATTCTTGATACGGAGATGCTTAATATAAAGTTTGGGGTATGTCTAGATGTTAAATTGACTATTTTTAACAGTTTCATGGGCGTAACCGCAAAAAATGGGTACAGAGGTAGTAATTTCAAAAGTTGTTTTTATGGAAATTCTTGATACGGGGATGTTTATTATAAAGTTTGGGGTATGTCTAGGTGTTAAATTTACTATTTTTAACAGTTTCACGGGCGTAACCGCCAAAAATGGGTACTGGGGTAGTAATTTCAAAAGTTGTTTTTATGTAAATTCTTGATACGGAGATGCTTAATATAAAGTTTGGGGTATGTCTAGATGTTAAATTGACTATTTTTAACAGTTTCATGGGCGTAACCGCCAAAAATGGGTACAGAGGTAGTAATTTCAAAAGTTGTTTTTATGGAAATTCTTGATACGGGGATGTTTATTATAAAGTTTGGGGTATGTCTAGGTGTTAAATTTACTATTTTTAACAGTTTCATGGGCGTAACCGCCAAAAATGGGTACAGGGGTAGTAATTTCAAAAGTTGTTTTTATGTAAATTTTTGATACAGGGATGACTAAAATGAAGTTTGGGGTATGTCTAGATGTTAAATTGACTATTTTTAACAGTTTCATGGGGGTAACCGCCAAAAATGGGTACAGGGGTAGTAATTTAAAAAGGTGTTTTTATGTAAATTCTTGATACGGGGATGCTTAATATAAAGTTTTGGGTATGTCTAGATGTTAAATTTACTATTTTTAACAGTTTCATGGGCGTAACCGCCAAAAATGGGTACAGGGGTAGTAATTTCAAAAGTTGTTTTTATGTAAATTCTTGATACGGGGATGCTTAATATAAAGTTTGGAGTATGTCTAGATGTTAAATTGACTATTTTTTAACAGTTTCATGGGCGTAACCGCCAAAAATGGGTACTGGGGTAGTAATTTCAAAAGTTGTTTTTATGTAAATTCTTGATACGGGGATGCTTAATATAAAGTTTGGGGTATGTCTAGATGTTAAATTGACTATTTTTAACAGTTTCATGGGCGTAACCGCCAAAAATGGGTACAGGGGTAGTAATTTCAAAAGTTGTTTTTATGTAAAATCTTGATACGGATATGGTTAATATAAAGATTGGGTTATGTCTAGCTGTTAAATGTACTATTTTTAACAGTTTCATGGGCGTAACCGCCAAAAATGGGTACAGGGGTAGTAATTTCAAAAGTTGTTTTTATGTAAATTTTTGATACAGGGATGACTAAAATGAAGTTTGGGGTATGCCACTAGGTTAAATTTACTATTTCTAACAGTTTCATGGGCGTCCCCTCATAAAGGGACAAGGGGCGTAACAATCATAAATGTGGTATTTTAAGCAAAATCTTGTTTTTCTTAGTGGGTTATGGTAGGAGTGTAACCTACGTGTTTGGTAATACTTTCGTTTAGTAGAGTTATAGCAGGGGACATAACTTTCATGCTTTGCAGTACTTTTCTTAGCAGAGTTGTGACAGGGGCGTGAACTTTAAGTTCATTCTTTCAATGTGGTGTTTTAGTGTGTTTGGTTTTTACTAGAGTTCTATGAATATTTTCAATAATGATTTAGACACAGTCGCAACTATCATCAAGGGCAACATTTTTAGTAAATTGTAATTATTTATTAGGGTTTTCTCAGCTGTATTAAAGACTTTGGTTGATAAGTGGACACTTTTTAGGGTTTTGAGTTCAACTTTTTGGTTATGAGACGAAGTTTTGGGGCTTGTTGTTATATTAGTTGTCTTTTGAAGTAACATTTTGGACTTTGAGTATACCTTTTTGACCTTTCATGTCTAACTATTTTGAGTTTGGGTTGTCTTTTTGACAAACTTTTGAGTTTGGGTTGTCTTTTTGACAAACTTTTGGACTTTGAATATAACTATTTGGTCTTTCGTGTCTAACTATTTTGCCTTTGGGTTTAAATTTTGTAGGGTTTTGAGTTCAACTTTTTGGTTACGCGACGAAATTTTAGGGCTTGTTGTTATATTAGTTGTCTTTTGACGTAACATTTTGGACTTTGCATATACTTTTTTTGACCTTTCGTGTCTAACTATTTTGAGTTTAGGTTGTCTTTTTGACAAACTTTTGGACTTTGCATATAACATTTACGACTTTCGTGTCGAACAATTACGACTTTGGGACTAAATTTTTAGGCTTTTGAGTTCAACTGTTTGGTTATGCGACGAAATTTTAGGGCTTGTTGTTATATTAGTTGTCTTTTGACGTAACATTTTGGACTTTGCATATACTTTTTTGACCTTTCGTGTCTAACTATTTTGAGTTTGGGTTGTCTTTTTGACAAACTTTTGGTCTTTGCATAAACATTTACTACTTTCGTGTCGAACTAGTATCACTTTGGGACTAAATTTTTAGGCTTTTGAGTTCAACTGTTTGGTTAAGCGACGAAATGTTGGGGTTAAGTGTTACATTAGTTGTCTTTTGGAGTAACTTTTTAGACTTTGCATATAAATTGTTGGGCTTTGTGTCTAACTATTTTGAGTTAAGGTTGTCTTTTTGACAAACTTTTGGACTTTGCATATAACATTTACGACTGTCGTGTCGAACTAGTATCACTTTGGGACTAAATTGTTAGGGTTTTGCATCAAAGTTTGTGACTATGAGTAGAAATGTTAGGGTTTGGAACTAAGTTTTCTTACCTGAAATGAGCATCTTTACTGTTGTCTGTCATTCAATCAAGTGATAAAGATATGGAACTCCAAAGTCTAAGAGCTGAAGTAATCACCTTTAATGATGTATGTCGTTCGTTGAAGTGGAAAACATTGGTATTAAAGCCTTCAGCGGTCAAAATGAGGTCATAGAACTCTTCTGGAATTGCCTCAGGGGTCAAAACGAGTTCAAGTAATCCACCACCCAACATTTTTCCCCCACTGCTGACCCGACAGCCACTACCTACGCTTGGGCTAACGCACTTCTCTGATTGGTTAATCCACCTGTCAGTCATTTCTTTGCTCCGCCTCCTATACTAATACTCTTCTCTGATTGGTTGATCCAGGTATCAGTCGATGTTGGCATAGTCACTCGCTGATTGGCTAATTTATTCATTTCTTACCAGGCTATATTTAAACTAGACGGCGTTATAAGTTTGATTGATTCAAGGAAGGTCATACTACACTTCAGTCTAGCGGAGTTTTGCACCGTAAGTTGGCTTGTTTTCTCTTAAAGTATGTTAAGGGTTATCGATAATAGGTTATATTCAGTGTAGATGATTGAGACTATATTTTATACTGTAAGTTTGAATGTTTTCTCTTAAAGTATGGTAAGACTTAACGATAACACGTTATTCAACTGTATTGATGTAAAGTAGTTAAGATAAGTAATGTTGAATGTAATGTTCCTTCATTTTTCTTATTGGTTGATTAAAGTATGATATACCAGACAACCGCCATACAGCCCTCATGCCACACTAGGCGACCGGTATACAGCGCTCATGTCACACTAGACGCCCGGCATACAGCCTTATATCACACTAGATGACCTCCATACACCCCACATACCACACCAGATGACCTCCATACACCCCTCACGACACAGTAGACGACCTCCATACACCCCTCACGATACACTAAACGACCTACATACACCCATCATGACACACTAGACGCCCTCTATACACCCGATATGACACACTAGACGACCTCCATACAACCATCATACCCCACTAGACGACCTCCGTACACCCATCACGACATACTAGCCGACCTCCATGTACCCATCATGGCACACTAGACGACCCCTATACAACCATCATGGCACACTAGACGACCCCTATACAACCATCATGACACACTAAACGCCCTCTATACACCCAATATGACACACTAGACGACCTCCGTACACCCATCACGACATACTAGCCGACCTCCATTGACCCATCACGGCACACTAGACGACCCCTATACAACCATCATGACACACTAGACGACCCCTATACAACCATCATGACACACTAGACGACCCCTATACAACCATCATGACACACTAAACGCCCTCTATACACCCAATACGACACACTAGACGACCTCCGTACACCCATCACGACATACTAGACGACCCCTATACAACCATCATGACACACAAGACGACCCCTATACAACCATCATGACACACTAAACGCCCTCTATACACCCAATACGACACACTAGACGACCTCCGTACACCCATCACGACATACTAGACGACCCCTATACAACCATCATGACACACTAGACGACCCCTATACAACCATCATGACACACTAAACGCCCTCTATACACCCAATATGACACACTAGACGACCTCCGTACACCCATCACGACATACTAGCCGACCCCTATACAGCCCTTATTACACACTAGGCGACCTCCATACACCCATTGCTGCGATGAACATACTAGCAAGACAGACTGTATAAACTGTAAGGGTGTTAAAGCATACACCAAACGAACGCCCGGGCTTTTTAAACTAGAGTACGAAGGGCCAGCTCTTGTTAGCTTATGTAGTAAGACGTACCATTGTAGTGGGGATTACGATAAAATCAGTTGTAAAGGGCTAAGCAAGCAACACAACAAATTAGATAAAGATATGTTTTTAGAGGTTCTCGCCACGCAAAAGGCCAAGGGTGGAAAAAATGTAGGTTTCAAAGTCTTAAATAATTCTATATTTTCCTACAGTCAAACAAGAAATGCTCTTTCCTATTTCTATATAAAAAGAAAGGTAGCTGATGATAACGTCTCGACTACGCCTCTAGATATTTAACTCTTTACACTACCAGCTTAGCCTAACCAGGAATCTCTAACAGTTTCACCCCTTATGATTCATTTATGACACAACGCTAAGCAGACACCCAACTACCTATCTGTAAATAAATGTTATCCATGTACTATATATTGACTCACTGTACTGAATATTTTTGTAATGTTATATAATATCAATGTATGTTATACACCTATTGAGATAATAAAAGAATAAAATATATCTTTGTCTTCTGTCTTATATTGATCGTTTTTCATTGATGTTGTATAATCTACTAACCTATCACTATCGCTCAAGTACACCAAGCGCTCCAAAGTCAGCACACACCAGACATAAACAGCGCACTTCCGGGGTCACCGGGACTAGAGGTCAACATCCCGACACGAAATGTCACGGTTAACTCCCCCTGCGCCTACAGTACATTAGGCGCGCCGCGCGCCTACTATATATCTTTGTTAATTTACGGGCCAAATAATATTCAAATGGACCCTTGTATACTACTCACATGATGTCGTCTAGATCTCTTACACACATTTATTCACTCAATTCTTTAGTTACACTTCATAAGTCATCGGGATCAGTGTCTTCGTTGCATATACAAGATAGTTAACTAAGGCAAATTAGATCAGAAAGAGATAGCAGAAGAAAAGAGAACAGGACAGTCAGGAAGGAGAACATTGCAGTCGAGGAAGAAGAGAAAAACGAGAGTTTAATTGAGATTCGAGACTTAGAGAAACATTCACAGACATTTTAGTATAAGATCATTCAGAAGATTTGTTTCAATGGAATGTGTATAGCTAGATGTAGATAGTTCGGGTCTCTAGAGAAAAGAGATCAATGCTTCTTAAGGAAATAAGGCTAGGAATATTTATATTTCATAGGAGCAGTTGTTAATACAAGTAATGCACAGAAGTCATATTATCGTGTGTGATTTTATGCTAAATACAAGAAGTTATGTGGATGTAGTTACAGAACCTGTGAGTGGACATGTATCAACGGCGGTTGCCTAGACACGAATACAGAATTTGTACTAATTATATAGTTTGATAGATGTTTAGACGCCTTTAGCAAACGTTAGGCATATATGTGTAATTATTGACTTTTATATGCAACGAAGACACTGATCCCGATGACTTATGAAGTGTAACTAAAGAATTGAGTGAATAAATGTGTGTAAGATATCTAGACGACATCCTGTGTCATCATATGAAGTGTCGAACACAAGTGTTGATCAGAACATTTGGAGTTTCACAGTCAGTTCCTGTGTTGTGAATTGATCACATTGTGCTGAGCACGTGGTCAATAGAGAATTGCACGTGACCAGGACTTACACACGACCAGGACAATTGTTTGGACTTACACATTCTCTATCATTTGTGTAAAATTAATCACCTTGTAATGTCATTGTTACATATCGATAGCATTTTAGCATTCCCTCGCCAAATATGATGAATTTCAATATGTTTGATGCAATAAGAACACAGTGGTTGCTATAAGAATGCTTTTACAATGTACGCATGTATTCACTTTTGAGAGTATTATAAGAATGTCACTATCATTTGCAAGGAATCATAATAGCGTCATTGAGTATCATCAACCGAGTTTTAGGTGCATTTCTTCTTCCTGAAACACTACTCCAATATTTATTTCGATAGCTCTCGATTTTTCAGTATTTCCTTGTGGAATGCTTTCAGCATTTAACTCTTCACTTTGGGAAAGAAAGAAAATCATCAAAATTTTAAAAAAGCAGTCAACGAAGGATTATAGATTTTTTTTATTGAAACTAATCAAAGAGCTGGAGTTTCACCAGTAGTGGATTATATTAAGAAACATCAAACCAAATATTTTGGATGTTTAGAAATATCACAGCCAGGCAGTATCGCCCTAGGAGGTATTAATTACTAGAATAGTCAGGAAGAGAGCGTAATGTAGATCTAGGGTTTATGTTTCATTTACACAATTTTTAATTAATAAGTAGACGAAAACGTACATGAGGAGGGGATGCAACTTTAGACCAATAAAAGTAGTAGATAAACACGATCATGAAACACTACTCAACTTTGAATCAAAACATGTTACCTGACCTGAACGTTGAAGGGCTACAGGAGTTGAGAAAATTAACGTGATATTTTCAAATTGCTATAAATTTAGTATGAAAGAGAGTCCTACAATCGTTAAATTGTCGAAAAATGCAGGAAAATTAGCAAATCTAAGATATAAATTAATATAATATCATCTGGTCCAGTTAATATCCACGTGAAAGTGACACGATTTAAGCAGGTCGCAGAATTCAAGTATATGGCAAGCATTTTCTCAGGGAGCTTTTACTTTACACAGAAGAGTTTATGAACGAAGACAGCAGAAGGTCATTGTAGTCGCAAATAAACTGTTGCATTATTTAAACATACAGGTAGCAAACAAACTGTTGCATTATTAAAACATACGGGTAGCAAACAAACTGTTGCATTATTAAAACATACAGGTAGCAAACAAACTGTTGCATTATTAAAACATACAGGTAGCAAACAAACTGTTGCATTATTAAAACATACAAACGACAAACAAATGAAAAGACGATTAGAGGCCACAGAGATGGGATTTCTCAGAAGAATGTTGAAGGTTCCCCAGACAGCTAAAAAGATCAATGAGGAAGTTCTCAAAGAGGCCAACACAAAAAGGCAGCTCCTAAAAAACATCAGAAAGAAACAATCAACATTTTTCGGGCACATCATGAGAAGAGGAAAGTTGGAATACTTGGTTACAACTAGCAAAATAAAAGGAAAGACAGATCGTGGACGACAAAGAGAGAAAATACTGGATAGCTTGGTGTCATGGCATGGAAAGCATTCAACAACAGAACTGATACGATGCACTGTAGATAGAAGATTGTGGAAGGACATGATCGCCTACGCCAACCGGTATGGTACATGATGATGATTAAAACATACAGGTAGCAAACAAACTGTTGCATTATTAAAACATCCATACATACAAGTTGCAAACAAACTGTTGCATTATTAAAACATCCACACATACAAGTTGCAAACAAACTTTTGCATTATTCAAACATACAAGTTGCAAAAAAAGCTGACAGACGTGATAAATCAGGGCGTCTCACTCGCTGCCAAACTGAAATTTCTGTAACGTGTTTTACCACTCGCTCGTCCCGACTATACCAACACAATTTCCAACTATCCAGTGTGAACTCACACGTACTGTACACTAGGTCACGAACTACAACCGTATTGTGTTATCCTCACCCAAATGATAAAAATCAGCAGAGAGGCACGTCAGGCAGGCTGCGCCACTCAATGTAATTCAATTGCACATCATTTAGCCGCTACATACAGACACACACACACACACTAATTATCACCAAGTACCGTGCCTGCTGGCGTAGGTGATCATGTGTCTCCACAACTTTCGAACTCGACAGCTATTTACCATTTATGTAATTGACCTTCTGTCAGACCATTCTCTTAAGCTGTCTGGTATCTTTTCTCTTTGCTTCCCTCTATTTTTGTGTCCCTCAATTTTCGCAGTTGTTACAATATATTCCAGCTATTCCCTTCTCATTACATGGCTAAACAAATTATTATTGTTTTTTTCCTAATATTGGAAATTAGCTCTCTTTTTGCTTAGGCCGCTTTCAGAAAGTTTTCATTATTCTTCTTAGCTGTCCATGGTATTCTCAACATTCTTCTCTAAAACCTAATTTCTACAGACTCCATTGATTTTCTTGTCTGTTGTCCTATTGTCCATGATTCACATCCATATGTTTAGACTGGCTCCACATAACATTTCAGAATTCCTTTTCTTGTTTCTATTGTCAAAAATGGATTGCATGGTATATTCCTCATTTTCTTATTCTTCATCTCACCTCTGTTTTACATCTACCAAGTGAAATTAACTTGGTTCCCATACATTTAAATTAATTTATCTGTTTTAATATTGTTCCACCTGTCTTTATTGTGCAAAACGGTGATGTATTTTACTGTGTTGTTAAGATTACTTCTGTCTTATTCTATTAAGGCTGAGTCCTTTATTTTTGCTTTCCTACACCTATAATGTTTAACAGTTCTTTTAACTCATTTTAACACACACACTGCAGGCACAATTATCTTGCAATAAAATACCTAATGTTTACATTTCAATATCTTCATGGCTGTTTGAGTTATTGACGGAATGCCAGGTTTGGTAGCGAGTGAGTCACCCTGCGGTATATTTCTGTCATTCACTTGTTATCAACGTTACATATGGTCCTAATAAAAGTCACAAGAAATGTAAATTGTAAGACCGGTGTCAATATTGTCGTTGTAAAAGTATAATGATAGACCGGAAAAAGAGAAGCACATCAACCAATAATCAAATAGAGAACTTGACAAAAATATAGTTTATAAGTCACGTGACAGTTTGGAAGTGCCTGTAGCTACTGCACTCATACAGGAACCGACGTTCGAGTATCTGGCCGCAAGAATCACATGGTGCACAATCATCATCAAGTACCAGACCTGCTGGCGTAGGTGATCATGTCTCTCCACAACTTTCGATCTCGACAGTTATTTATCATTTCTGTTGACCTTCTGCCAAGCCATTCTCTTAAGCTGTCTGGTATTTTTTTTCTCTTTGCTTCCCTCTATCGCATCGTCCCTCCATTTTCCCAGTTGTTACAATATATTCCAGCTGTTCTCTTCTCATTACATGGCCAAAAAATGATGATTGTTTCTTCCTAACATTGGAAATTGGCTCTCTTTTTGCTTTAGCCTCTTTAAGGACATCTTCATTACTCTTCTTAGCTGTCCATGGTATTCTCAACATTCTTCTGTAAAACCACATTTCTACAGACTCCAATGATTTTCTTGTCTGTTGTCCTATTGTTCATGGCTCACATCCATATGTTAAGACTGGCTGTATATAACATTTAAGAACTGTTTTTCTTGTTTCTATTGTCAAAAATGGATTGCATAGTATCTTCCTAATTTTTTGGAAAGCTGCTTTTGCTTGAGCCATTCTGCATCTCACCTCTTTTGTACGTCTTCCATCTGAGGTTAACAAACTTCCCAAATGTGTAAATGGTGCACAATATAGGAGAGAAAACAAATGTGTGGCAGTCTTTAAAATACAAATAAACGGCACTTGGTCAGCAACCATCTTGTGAAGTCAGATCAAAGCTGTAAGCCTTCCATTGTTTATTTGTTTATTCTTTCTTCCTTGTATCCTCGACTCAAAAAAGCATTAGCAGGTGTTCATGATCCTTACAGCGTCGATTGCAAATGCAGTGTTTACTACATTTATTGGGATAGAGCTATAATGTTAACTCTAACTACAACAAACAAAGAAAAAAACGTGTAGTGCCCTATAGGATTGCTGCCCTGGTGGAGTGGGTTGTGAGGACCTTGCCGCTTTTTCCTGGGAGCCTCGGGGCTGATTCCCAGAAATGTCGAATTTTTCTTTTTCGGACTGACAAGGTTCTAGGGTTCACCCAGCCTCTAAAAATAGATACTAGAGATTTTTCTGGAAAGTAAAGACAGCCTGGCGTGATACTGAACACATCACGAAAAAATGTGCCGTGGTCGTGGACAAATGCGGTCACCAACAACATATTCTCCATACGCCTAGAAAGATGTGGAAGGCAAGGAAATTTACTTTTATTTGTACTTTTTATTGGGAGCTACACTCTCTTTCTATTTGTTATTTTTGGGGGAGTTGGTTGTAAACGTCTCCAATTCTATTTTACACTTTTTTTGTTTGTGAGCGTAGCTCATGTTCTCTTATTTTTCTGCCGGTGAGAAATTGCTGATGAAGTCCTAATTTTACTAGTTACTTTTTGTTTATCGTGACTCCGTGCTCTCATCGTATTGCTGACGTTGGTGAGTTAGTTATGAAGTCTTAATTTCTATTTGGCACTCTTTGTTGAGGATCTTGGCTCCGTGCTATGTCCGTATGCCTTCCCATCAGTGACCACAAACCAGGTTCCTATTTTTCCCAGTTTGATCGATTGGAGAACGTGGTTTGACTTGAAATTGTCCCCGTGACAAGCGAGATCCCGATTACTTTGCTGATCGTTCCTGAAGCAATAGAAAAATAAAAGGCTAAGAAAAAGTTAAACAACTATGTATCCTCAGAATATTGTTTCAACAATTTTGATTTTAAACATAAAAAATATTTTTACATTTTTTTCCCATTACTGTGATCTGCAAGTGGATCTTAAGGACTGGAAAATCAAGGCCGCTTGTCTGTGCAGTCATCGCGTGGTGTTTCGGTCTAAGTCTTTATTTCACCACTGAAGAGGAAAGTTGGAATACTTGGTTACAACTGGCAAAATAAAAGGAAAGAGAGATCGCGGACGACAAAGAGAGAAAATATTGGATAGCTTGGTGTCATTGCATGGAAAACAGTCAACAATAGAACTGATACGATGCACTGTAGATAGAAGATTGTGGTGGGACATGATCGCCTACGCCAACCGGTATGGCACATGATGATGATGATAGAAAAAAATTAATCCTTTGATCCTAACGGAACTAGAACCCAGGTTCTCCATACATGTATTCTATCTATCTATTGATCTTTCGAGCCGCAGCCGGCCCATTGGGCGTAGACCAAGATACTCCTTCTCTTATCTAAATTTTTATTCTAGCAGTTTTCAATTCTTTTAAAGGTATTTTATCAAATCTCGCCATTTGTCTCTGTTCTGTGCAAGCATCTCATCGAGGGAGCCGATTCCTGCTGCTCTTGCCTCTCTCATCAATGTTCTTCTCTGGGTCTTCCTCTTTTCCTCCTACCTGTTGTTTCTCACATGAGGGATTGCTTTGCTATTCGGTTATTATCTCTTCTCATCACATGTCAAACATATGACCATCGTCTTTTCTTTATTACTGAAGATATTAGTGGTTGATTGGCGATATGTTTCGGCCACGCTTTTTGTTCAATAAGGTTCATGTTTAATCATGAAAATGACAATATCTCATTGATTAGAATGAATGTTCAACTCATGGTATATTCAGCTTAAGAAATGTCTAAGTCTGAATAGTAAGAAAACAGAAGTTTTCAGAAGTCTTATCGAAGAAATAATTATCACCATCATGTAGCATAAAAATCAAAAGAACAAATCTGAAACAAGTGCAGCGCGTCAAATACTTGAGGACAATAATAACATAAGATGGAAGATGCACCACAGAAATACAAATAAAAAAATAGCTCAGGCCAAAATAACATTTCAGAAAATGAAAAACGTCTTATGCAACAAGTCTATGTCAATAGAAGAGAGAAAAAAAGTTCATCGGCTCTATATAGAACCAATTCTGACCTATGGGAGCGAATCATATGCAGTAAACAAACGAATGAAAAGACGATTAGAGGCCACAGAGATGGGATTTCTCAGAAGAATGTTGAAAGTTCCCTGGACAGCTAAAAAAGATGCTAAGAAACATCAGAAAGACACAATCAATATTTTTCAGGCAAATCATGACAAGGAAAAAGTTGAAATACTTGTTTACAACTGACAAAATACATGGAAAGAGAGATTGCGGACGACAAAGAGAGAAAATACTTGATAGTTTGGTGTCGTGGCATGGAAACCAGTCAACAACAGAATTGATATGATGCACCGTGGATAGAAGATTGTGGAAGGACATGATCGCCTACGTCAACCGGCATGGCACATGATGATGATGATTCCGCAAAGACAAATAGAGGAAAAAAAATTATTATCCGTTGATTATACAGGATATAACGAAGTACGAAAGTCATCGATATTTCTGTAACATATTATTCTGTATTCTGTATCTTCATTAACAATAAGGTATCTCATAGCTAACTCAGTTCTTTAAACGAAATCTCTCTCTCTCTCTCTCTACTCTCTCTCTCTCTGCGATCAGGACTCAGAGTAGGACGTCCAGACTCTCATACGAAGACAGCTGTTTAAGCCTGTTAGATCCACTCCGATTGAGCACCCGTTAAAACGTTGCACTGTGTTCTGCGCCAGTGGCCCAGTGCATCCGATTTCAGCCAGCATTTTTCAGGTTTGCTTTCCTTAGCCTTTGATTGTCCCCAATCTTCCTGCAAGGAAGCAGCTGATCTTTTCTGTCGGGGGATTCTGCCCTTAGATGGTCGGCCTTCCCAGGTTTACGAGCACCATCTGCCCGAGTCACTAGAGGTGACTAACACAGACATGCGACTTGTAATGTGAGGAAACTGCAACTAGGAACACTTTTCATGCACAGCCTCTAACTGTTCCCGCCGCCTATCCCCATATACCGGTAAGTCACGTCCTCTTGAAAATGATGATCATCGTAGCACTTGATGATGTTAGTTATTATAATTTTTTTTCGTTTATTTCTGTATCGTTTGTATCGAAAAGGATGTTAGTTAAGTTACGTTGCAGCTCAAAGCCATGTGGAGATATTTTTGAGACTTTCGGCCTGCTATATCCGACTTCGCCGCAGAAATTCTTTTAGAAATCGGACTTGCTATGTCTTCTATAATTCTGATATCATGGTCAAACGTTTTAGCTGTTGTTAGCGGTCACTATATGGAGGTGGAATGATGTCATAATGTGATCTGATTCGCTCACAGTGAGTGAGTGAGTGTGTGATGGGAGGAGTGGATGGATGGGTGGAGTGGATGGATGGGTGGAGTGGATGGATGGGTGTGAGTGGATGGATGGGTGTGAGTGGATGGATGGGTGTGAGTGGATGGATGGGAGGAGTGGATGGATGGGAGGAGTGGATGGATGGGTGTGAGTGGATGGATGGGAGGAGTGGATGGATGGGAGGAGTGGATGGATGGGTGTGAGTGGATGGATGGGAGGAGTGGATGGATGGGTGTGAGTGGATGGATGGGTGTGAGTGGATGGATGGGAGGAGTGGATGGATGGGTGTGAGTGGATGGATGGGTGTGAGTGGATGGATGGGTGTGAGTGGATGGATGGGAGGAGTGGATGGATGGGTGTGAGTGGATGGATGGGAGGAGTGGATGGATGGGTGTGAGTGGATGGATGGGTGTGAGTGGATGGATGGGTGGGAGTGGATGGATGGGAGGAGTGGATGGATGGGTGTGAGTGGATGGATGGGTGTGAGTGGATGGATGGGTGTGAGTGGATGGATGGGAGGAGTGGATGGATGGGTGTGAGTGGATGGATGGGTGTGAGTGGATGGATGGGTGTGAGTGGATGGATGGGTGTGAGTGGATGGATGGGTGTGAGTGGATGGATGGGTGTGAGTGGATGGATGGGTGTGAGTGGATGGATGGGTGTGAGTGGATGGATGGGTGTGAGTGGATGGATGGGTGTGAGTGGATGGATGGGTGTGAGTGGATGGATGGGTGTGAGTGGATGGGTGGGAGGAGTGGATGGGTGGGAGGAGTGGATGGGTGGGAGGAGTGGACGGGTGGGAGGAGTGGACGGATTGGAGGAGTGGACGGATTGGAGGAGTGGATGGATGGGAGGAGTGGATGGATGGGAGGAGTGGATGGATGGGAGTGAGTGGATGGGTGTGAGTGGATGGGTGGGAGGAGTGGATGGATGGGAGGAGTGGATGGATGGGAGGAGTGGATGGATGGGAGGAGTGGATGGGTGGGAGGAGTGGACGGATGGGTGTGAGTGGATGGATGGGAGGAGTGGACGGGTGGGAGGAGTGGACGGGTGGGAGGAGTGGATGGATGGGTGTTAGTGGATGGATGGGTGTTAGTGGATGGATGGGAGGAGTGGATGGATTGGTGGGTGTGAGTGAGTGAATGAGTAAGTGGATTTATGGGTGTGCGTGTGGGGATAGGTGGGTGTGAGTGAGTGGATGAATGGGTGGGTATGGGTAAGTATGATTGAGCGTGAGAATGAATCGGTGCATGGGGGTGTATTTGGATGTGGGTGGATATAAGTGTGGATGTGTGTGTTTGTGTGCGGATAGGTGGATGGATGCGTGCGAGCGAGTGAATTTGTGGATGTATCGGTGTTTGTGGATAGGTTGGTGAATGGTTGTTAGTGAGTGAGTGCATGGGTTGATGGATTGGTGTGAGTGAGTGGGTGGATGGATGGGTTTAGTGTATGGATGTGAGTGGGTGGATGTGTGGGTCGATGTATGTGAGTGTGTATAGATGGGTGAGTCAGTGAGTGGGTTGATAGATGTGAATGTGGGTGGCTAGGTGGGTGAACGAGTGAATGCGTTAATTGAAAAGTTAGTTGATGAGTGAATGAGTGAGTGAGTGAGTTGGTCAGTGAGTTGGTGAGTGAGTGAGTGAGTTGGTGAGTGAATGAGTGAGTTGGTGAGTGAATGAGTGAGTGAGTGAGCGAATGAGTGAGTCAGTGAGTTGGTCAGTGAGTTTGGTCAGTGAGTTCAGTGAGTTTGGTCAGTGAGTTGTTCAGTGAGTGAGTTGGTGAGTGAGTTGGTCAGTGAGTGAGTGAGTCGATGAATGGGTGAATTGGTCAGTGAGTGAGTGAGTGAATGAGTGAGTGAGTGAGTGAGAGAGTTGGTCTGTGAGTGAATGAGTGAGTTGGTGAGTGAGTGAGTTGGTCAGTGAGCTGGTGAGTGAGTTGGTGAGTGAGTGAGTGAGTGAGTGAGTTGGTCAGTGAGTGAGTCAGTGAGTTGATGAATGGGTGAGCGAGAAAGTCAATTTGAATCATTCATCACTCAACCGACAACACCACAATCCAGAGATGTGACGACATAACAAACTACTACGTCATTCTCCACGGCACACGATAACATTGTAAATATCACAAACTTTTTTTCCTCCAAATTCATTTTTTTCCCCAGCATTTAACTGAAGGACCGAATTTATCCCAACGAATTTTCCCCCTCTTTTGTAACGATATTTAAAAACTGCGTTTGAGCATTTCGAAATCAGACTTCCGCTGGGATTTCTCAAATCCAAGGATTTTAATATTAAATGTAATTTTGTTGTAATCTCTTTTTCTAATATTTTCCTCCATTTATTTGTTAAAATAGCTAAGATGTGGGGGAGATGTGAGTCAGCTACATTTACGTTAAGGATGCTACTAGCAACATCATAGAACGAATATAGAAGGAAATTATAGCTTCTGTTTTAGTTGGACTGTCGTCTCAGCGGTCACTTATATACTGTGAGTCTTATGTTTGTAATTTGAGCAAACCTACAAATAAATGCATCCTTAAAGGTCAGTACCTTGAAAAATGGAAACAAGAACGCCCAAAGTATAACGAGAGGGGTGGATACCTCCAACTATCAACGAGGGATCAAGTCATCATACTTCGCCTACGCACTGGCCACAACAGAATGAGAAACCACATGTTCACCAAACTCAAAATAGGAACTACCAGCCAATGCTACAGGATTGTCCCCCCAGTACACAGACCTGAGAAGAACAATGTGGTCCACACCCACCTCCCTGGAAGAGAAACTATACGGGGCAAACGAATCACTAAAACAGACAGCTGTCTTCATAAGAGAGTCCGGAACCCTAGTCTGAACGAGCCATGATCGAAGAAGAAGTAAAAGAAACCTCCAAATATTCTTTTTAAAGTTTGTCTTTCTTATAGTGTTATCCACCGAGAAGGCTCGGCAATTAACGTGTGCGGGTTTATTTATTTATTTCTGTTTACATAAATGTATATCTAGGTAGTTCTTACGGGTTAAAAGTTCAAATGTCGTTTTCGTGCTTGATTATATATAGTCTCCCGCTTTGTTCTGCTTTTCGTTCATAATTTTTATTAAGAACTTTTGTGTATGTTAACTCTTGCATTTGTGCTCTCTCTCTCTCTCTCTCTCTCTCTCTCTCTCTCTCTCTCTCTGTAATTGTTTTGTTTTTCTGTTTTTCGTTTTATATCTCATTATTTTGTTTTCTTTCGGTCTATCTGCTCTCTTTCGCTTTCTCTGTTTCTCTCTCTCTCGCTTTCGCTTTCTCTGTTTCTCTCTATCTCTCTCTCTCTTTCACTTTCTTCTGTCTCTATTCCTGTCTTTCTCTCTCTCTCTTCCGCTTTTCCGTTCTCTTTTAATTTTTCTCTTTTCCTATTTTCACATTTCCTTTTTACTCACCCTTTTCCTTTCTTTTTCTCTTTCGTTTGCCCTCTCTCATTTCAATTAACTTTTTTTTTCTTTCGCATGTCCTCCCTCTTTCACGTATCCTATCTTTTTTTCTTTTTTCTGTCTCTATTTATTAGTTATTTTTGTCTCTTCCCATCTTTCCTTTTATTTTCTTTTTTTTCTTTCTCTTTCGCCTTTCCTCCCTCTTTTTCGTTTCCTTCACTCTTTTCCTTTCTCACTATCTCTTTTCCTTTTTCTTTTCTTTTCTCCTAGCTGTTTCTTCTTTTCCTCTCTCCTTTACTTGTCTTATCACTTTCGTTTTTCCACTCGCGTTCTTTTTTGTTTTTCCTCTTTTCTTTCATTTTCCTATCTCTCTTTCGCTTTTCAACTCTATCATTTCCTTTTCTTTTCTCTTTCACATTTCCTCTCTCTTTCACTCACCCTGTCTCTCTTTCCCTGTTTCTCTTTTTTCCTAGGTCTTTTCCTTTATCTCTCATTTACTTTTTTCTTTCTTTCGCTGTTACTCTCTCCTTTACCTTTTCTCTCTTTCGTTTCTCTCTCTCTCTCTCTCTCTCTCTCTCACTCTCTCTTTGTCTTCCTTTCTGTGTTTTTCATTCTCTGCCTCTTTTATGATCACTCCAACTTTTCTTTTTACTCTATTTCTTATTCTATATCATGTACTTCTCTCTCTATCTTGTCTTTCACCTTCTAATTTCGCTCTTCCTCTCTATCTTTCTTTTTCACATTCTCTTCCACTCTTAATCATTCTTTCTTCTCTCTTTCTCTCTCTCTCTCTCGTTCATTTGTTCTCACCACCAACACCCCCCCCCCCTTTTCTCTCGTACGCTTTTCATCTCTCTCTCTCTCTCTGTCTATCTCTCTCACTATCTTTTTTAACTTTTCCTCTCTCTCTTCAACTTTCAGCTTCTCTCTCTTCAACTTTCACCCTTTCTCTCTTCAACTTTTATTCCTCTCTCTCTCTCTCTCTCTCTCTCTCTATCTCTAACTTTCCCTTTCTCTAGTAAATGTTGCACTCTCTTAGTTTAACTATTCCTGTCACTATCTCTCTTTAACTTTCCCTCTCTCTCTTTCTCTTGCTCTCTCTCTCTCTCTCTGCTCTGTAACTTTTCCTACCTCTCTCTCTTTTAACTATTCTTCTCTCTCTCTCTCTCTCTCTCTCTCTCTCTCTCACTTTCTGTAGTTAAATTTTCCACTATCTCTAAACTTTTTTTCTCTCTTATTTTTTACTTTTCCTCTCTCTCTGTCTCTTTAACATTCCCTCTCTGCTTCTCTTTAAATTACCCTACTTCCCCTCTCTCTCTGTAATTTCTCTCTCTCTCTCTCTCTCTCTCTCTCTCTTTCGTTCACTTTTCCTTTTTCTCTCTTTATTTTTGTTTTCTCTGTAACCTTTCGTCTCTCTCTTTCTCTATCCTTCATTAAATTTTCCTTTCTCTTTGTTTTTGCCTCTTTAACTTCCCTCCCCCTCTCTCTTTAACTCCCCCACCCCACTCTCGCTCTTAATCTTTCTCTCTCTTTAACATTTCCTCACTCTCTTCATCTCTCCTTCTCTCTCTCTTTCTCTTTATCTCTTTTTATCTCTCTTCTCTCTCTTTTAGTTTTAACGTTTCCTCTCTTGCTTTATTACTTTACTTTTCTCTGTCTTAAACGTTTCCTTTCTCTATCTTTAATTTTCACTTTCTCTTTCTCGTACTTTCGCTTCTCTCTCTCTCTCTCTCTCTCGTGATTTTCACTCTCTGTCTCTTTCGCTTTTTCCCTCTCTTTCTCTCTCACTTATGCCCTCCCCCCCCTCCCCAGTCTTTCCTTTTCCATCTTATTTATCTTCTCACTCTTATTTTTCCTCTCGAATTCTATATTTCATCTTTCTCTCTCTTCTTCTCGAATTCTTTCATCATATTACATTTCGAGGAAGATGCCTACAACCGTTAATCTATCTCTCTCTTTCTCTCTCATTCTATCTCTCTCCTACTCCATCTTTCGCAATGCACGCGAATCGGCAAAACACCAAGATTGTCCAGTCCTTGATGTATTTTTAATTTTTTATTTTTTTTATTTTCGCTGACATTTCCTTCTAATATTACCTTAGCCTGCACTCTGATCACATGAGCGGAACACGTGACCACCCCCACCCCCAGCAATGGATCCTCGTCCACGTGCTCCAGGCTGACCTTATTTCCTGACGGACACAAACGGAACGTTGGGGAATGACAAAAACGGGACAGACAGATGTTGTGTAATATTCTTTATTTATGAAAAATAACGATTGACCATGTTTCGTGCTATAGGCGTGTTCAGTTTACCATTTTGTCTTTAGTGATAGGGTCGGTAACCCGATCATGATTGTATTAGATGTAGAGGTTGATTGTATTTCACCGTGATCGTATTATGAAAAGTGAGGAAAGTGGGGATGGGAGGAAAAGGGGGGGGGGGGGGCTGGGTAGTTTAGAGGTACGACGTCGGCCTCAGGTCAGAAAGGACACCGGTTCAAAACCCACTAGAGGAAGTCATGATTTTATTTTCAAAAATAGGCAACATTTATCATTGGTACCATTATGACGTGGGGGCCGCGATAACTCGGTGGTTAGTGAACTGGACTACAAAGAACAAGGGGTAGGGTTCGATCCCAACCGACGACTTCCGGGTTCACCCAGCCTTAAATGGGTACCGAATTTTTTTTCTGGGAAAGTAAAGCGGCACGGGCGTAATGCCGACCACATCACTCCAAAAATCATGTGCTGAAGGTCTGTAAAATTTATGGTCACTAACACCATATTCCCTATACGCCACTTGGCGTGACGGGGATCCTTAGCTTTTTTTTTTTTTTTTTTTTTTTTACCTTTATGACGTTACCCCTCCCCTGATATCTTAGGTAGTGAAATCATTTGTTTAGACCTCTCGGATAACTACAACAAGCAGAAGGTCCTGTGTCCACTTGCGCACGTTAAATAACAATTGACAGTTACAAATCTAAGCCAGTAGGTCATAAATATGTGCCGCTGCCTGGGCAAATTTCTCAGCAGAAACCTACCCCACACCGTGGATCCCAGACCGTGCTACGGAGTTCGTGCACTTGGGCCAGGATTCTCCCGAAGGGGGTGGGGAGAGGGATATCGGAGCACCTATGAGTTCGCCCAGTGTGCAGTAATGACGATCCTAACAACAAAACAAACAACGTATAATAAATATTTACCCCATGCATTAATCTTGCGTAGACAGTTTTGGTCTTTAGATATCCTTTCAAGAGATTACAAAATCATTATCATCGGGTGCCATCTCCGCAACGAAGGTTGGCTACCGTGGAGCGCCATTTCACTCTTGTCACTTGTTTTGATGGTGCAGGCTGATTTGTCCATCTTTTGATGTTACTCGCCCATGTTAGTCTTGGTATGCCTCTGCCTCTTTTACCTTGTATTTTCCCCTCCAAGATTACTTTTAGTAGGCTGTTGTGTCTTTTAACATGGCCCAAAAATAACATTTGTCTTGTTTGAATTGTGTTTAGTAGTTATACTTCATTTGTTTTCTTTTCTTTCCATCCAATTCTACCTAATCTTCTATATATTCACATTTCAAAGGCTTCAATTCTCTGTTCTGTTTTCTGGTCTAATGTCCATGTTTCTGCACCATATAGGAATACTGAGAAAATGTAACATTTTGCTATTCGTAGTTTTCGCCCTGGTGTTATTTGTTTTGTGGTTAGTACATTTTTCATGGCATTAAAATTACTTTTTGCCATTCCTATTCTTTTGTTTATTTCAATTGTACATTTTCCAAAACAAAAACAAATTGTTTAAAAAAACTGTTTTATAGTAAATGCCGTTTTATTGAAATTGATCCACGTATTGATATTAATATTGTTGTTGATATTGTTATTGATATTGTTATTGATATTGTTATTGATATTGTTATTGATATTGTTATTGATATTGTTATTGATATTGTTATTGATATTGTTATTGATATTGTTATTGATATTGTTATTGTTATTGATATTGTTATTGATATTGTTATTGATATTGTTATTGATATTGTTATTGATATTGTTATTGTTATTGTTATTGTTATTGATATTGATATTGATATTGTTATTGTTATTGATATTGTTATTGATATTGTTATTGCTATTGTTATTGATATTGTTATTGTTATTGATATTGTTATTGATATTGGTATTGATATTGTTATTGATATTGTTATTGATATTGTTATTGTTATTGATATTGATATTGATATTGATATTGATATTGTTATTGTTATTCTTATTGATATTTATATTTTTATTGATATTGTTATTGACATTGATATTGTTATTGTTATTCTTATAGAAATTGATATTGTTATTGATATTGTTATTGATATTGATATTGTTATTGATATTGATATTGTTATTGATATTGTTATAGATATTGTTATTGTTATCGATATTGTTATTCTTATTAATATTGTTATTGATATTGTTATTCTTATTGATATTGTTATTGTTATTGATATTGTTATTGATATTGATATTGTTATTGATATTGTTATTGTTATTGTTATTGATATTGATATTGTTATTGATATTGATATTGTTATTGATATTGATATCGTTATTGATATTGATATAGTTATTGATATTGCTATTGATATTGTTATTGTTATTGATATTGTTATTCTTATTGATATTGTTATTGATATTGTTGTTGTTATTGATATTGTTAGTGTTATTGATATTGTTATTGATATTGTTATTGTTATTGATATTGATATTGTTATTGATATTGTTGTTGATATTGTTATTCTTATTGATATTGATATTGTTATTGATATTGATATTGTTATTGATATTGATATTGTTATTGATATTGTTATTGATATTGTTATTGTTATTGATATTGTTATTGATATTGTTATTGATATTGTTATTCTTATTGATATTGATATTGATATTGTTATTCTTATTGATATTGATATTGATATTGTTATTCTTATTGATATTCTTATTTTTATTGATATTGTTATTGATATTGATATTGATATTGTTATTGTTATTCTTATTGATATTGATATTGATATTGATATTGTTATTGTTATTCTTATTGATATTGTTATTCTTATTGATATTGTTATTGATATTGATATTGTTATTGATATTGTTATTGATATTGTTATTGTTATCGATATTGTTATTCTTATTGATATTGTTATTGATATTGTTATTCTTATTGATATTGTTATTGTTATTGATATTGTTATTGATATTGATATTGTTATTGATATTGTTATTGTTATTGTTATTGATATTTATATTGTTATTGTTATTGATATTGATATTGTTATAGATATTGTTATTGTTATGGTTATTGATATTGATATTGTTATTGATATTGTTATTGTTATTGTTATTGATATTGATATTGTTATTGATGTTGTTATTGATATTGTTATTGTTATTGTTATTGTTATTGATATTGTTATTGTTATTGTTATTGTTATTCTTATTGATATTGATATTGTTATTGATATTGTTATTGATATTGATATTGTTATTGACAATGGGACAAAAACTAAGAGTTATTCGCCAGGTAACAATGACATGTTTGATAAACAGCGATAACTTTCATTGCTGTAGTTGTGGCCCTTTCCCTATCACTGGCTACTTTGTAGCATACAATATCTTCACGGGCATTATTCTATTACTGGGGTCTGCCGATGGGACATATCATCCTCATCATCATCATCATCATCAAGTACCAATCCTGTTGTCGTAGGTGATCATGTCTCTCCACAACTTTCGATCTCGGCAGTTGTTTATTATTTCTGTTGTTGACCTTCCGTCAAGCCATTCTCTTAAGCTGTTTGGTATCTTTTCTCTTTGCATTCCTCTATCTTATCGGCTTTCAACTTTCGAAGGTGTCATAATATATTCCAGCTGATTGCCCAAAAGTGATGACTGTTTCCTCCTTATACTAGAAATGAGCTCTCGTTTTGCTTTGGCCTCTATCAGAACGTTCCCATTACTCGTCTTAGTTGCCCGTGTTATTCTTCTGCAAAACCACATTTCAACAGCCTCCAGTGATTTTCTTGTCTGTTGTCATATTGGCCATGACTCACATCCATATGTTAAGACTGGCTCTACATAACATTTAAGAACTCTTTTTCTTGTTTCTATTGTCAAAAATAAACATGACAAATCTGAAACAAGTGCAACGTTCAAAAAACTTGGGCACAATAATATCATCACATGGAAGATGCACCACAGAAATTTTTTTTAAAAAAGAATAACTCAGGCAATAGCATTTCCGAAATTTAAAAATTGTATGTCACAAATCTTTGTCAATATAAGTGAGAAAGAAAGTCCATCGGTGCTATATAGAACCAATTCTGACCTATGGAAGCGAATCATGGACAGTAGACAAACAAATGAAAAGACGATTAGAGGCCACGGAGATGGGATTTCTCAGAAGAATGTTGAAAGTTTACTAGACGGCTAAAAATACCAACCAGGAAATTCTTAAAGAGGCCAACACTCAAAGGGAGCTACAAAAAATATCAGAAAGAAAACATTTTTCTGCAACATCATGAGAAGAGGAAATATGGAATGGAATGTTTGGTTACAACTGGCAAAATAAAAGGAAAGAGAGATCGCGGACGACAAAAGAGAGAAAATACTGGCTAGCTTGCTTTCATGGCATGGAAAATGGTCAACAACAGAACTGGTACAATGCACTGTAGATAGAAGATTGTAGGACATGATCGCATACGACAACCGGTATGACACATGATGATGATAATTGACAAAAATGAATTGCACAGTAACTTCCTTGTTTTTGGCAAACTCCTTTTACTGACCTGAGCTATTCTGCATCTAATGGGTCATATATGACAAGTAAATAAAGGCCGCCTGTCCTGAGCAGTCGCCACGAGATGGTAGGGGCTGTGTTATCTCACTCACGATAGAAAAACTGTATCTTTACCGGGACTTGAAATTATATTCTTCTGTTTTGGAACACAAGTTCGGCCACCCGCTCTTATCAGTAGCATGTAAGTGCTGATGATAGTGACAGAAACCAGGGTCTGTACACAGCTTGTCCGGCTAATAAATGTTTAATCTATTTTTAAGATTAAAGTTTCCCCACTTTAAGACACTTTGACATTTCATGGACAGTTTCCCCACTTTAAGACACTTTGACATTTCACGGACAGTTTCCCCACTTTAAGACACTTTGACATTTACGTACAGTTTCCTCACTTTACGACACTTTGACATTTCACGGACAGTTTCCCCACTTTAAGACACTTTGACATTTCACGGACAGTTTCCCCACTTTAAGACACTTTGACATTTCAGGGACAATTTCCCCACTTTAAGACACTTTGACATTTCACGGACAGATTCCCCACTTTAAGACACTCTGACATTTCACGGACAGATTCCCCACTTTAAGACACTGACATTTCACGGACATATTCCCCACTTTGAGACACTGACATTTCACGGACAGTTTCCCCACTTTAAGACACTCTGACATTTCACGGACAGTTTCCCCACTTTAAGACACTCTGACATTTCACGAACAGTTTCCCCACTTTAAGACACTTTGACATTTCACGAACAGATTAATAAAAATAAAGTAAGGCTTCAAATTTTTTTTTTTTAATGTTAAATGTCAAAGGCGTTTTATTAAAAAAGGACAAATTTTGACATTTTTATTTTAAAAAGGGCCCATTTTGACATTTTTTTTTACAAGAAGCAAATGTTGTCATTTTTATTTCAAAGGGGACGCATTTTGACATTTTTATTTTAAAAAGGGACATATTTTGACATTTTTATTTTTAAAAGGGACATATTTTGACATTTTTTCCTTAGAAAGAGACACATATTGACACTTTTATTTAAAAGAGACGAATTTTGACTTTTTTTTTTTTAAAAAAAGGACATATTTTGACATTTTTATTTTGAAAAGAGACATATTTTGACATTTTTTTTTTAAAGGGGACAAATTTTGACTTTTTTTCCTTAGAAAGAGACACATATTGACACTTTTATTTAAAAGAGACGAATTTTGACTTTTTTTTGAAAAAAAAAACATATTTTGACATTTTTATTTTAAAAAGAGACATATTTTGACATTTTTATTTAAAAAGAGACATATTTTGTCATTTTTGACATTTTTATTTTAAAAAGAGACATATTTTGACATTTTTATTTTAAAAAGAGACATATTTTGACATTTTTATTTTAGCCCAACAAAAATCATGAAGATCAACTAGGAAACTAAATGGAGGAGGGGGGGGGGAGGGAGAGGGGAGGGGTGAGAACATTTTTTTCTTATTTTACATTCAGGAATAACCTGCTACTGTTCACTTGTCTCCTGACCAGCTGGCCCTTGATCAACTTCTAATTCTAACGTGTTCTTTCTCAGCTGAAATGAATTTAAAAACGAACTTTCACATTTTCGAAATTAATTTTCAGCCAGCGTGCAAAAAATGCGATCCGTTATATTGACGAGTAAGTTCGGCTGTTATAGTATATTTATTGTTTCTTGTTATCTTTGTACTCTCTTGACAGTACATCATTTTTACTTTAGTTCATCGCAACAGGTAAATCATGACAGACTCTTTCTGTGGATACATAATGATAATCAAGTTTATTGATCTCTAGGCACAATGATCGACTAGTGGTGGATGCACTTATCTCAAATTAATGTTAATTAATTCGGGACTTCTCTGAGGCTACCGCCGATGACTATGGTCCGTCCCAAGTGCATATTTTGCATACAACATTATCCAACTTACGTTCATGAGGAATGTGAAACAACTTGAAATACTCTTAAAAACACTTCACGACACTAATGTTCATATTCTCATTGCTATACTCCTACTCTCTATCAACTTCTACTAATAACTTCTCAACTGACTTGAACTACAACTTGGAGATTCTAACTTCCTAACTAACTGGCTTCACTTTCTAATTTTAACTTTCTAACTGTTCTGACTGTTCTAACTCTATCTAACTGCCTTCGGCAGTTCGGCCGAAGCCGGACTAAGCTTACTTTGTCTACATCTTGACTATTCTCATTCCTGACTAATTTAACCCTGACTGTCTCAAACCTATAGTGTTGAAGTTTAAATACTCAACCACAATTCTTCACCTGAAAATCAGTAGCCAATAAAATTGTCGCAATTTTGTCGCGAAGTGACAAATTGCAACTCGGTCAGCCCTCCTCACTCTGTGTCCGAGACCTGAACTCCAAAATCTGACCTGTGTCTCAACTGTCCCCCTATTTTACAATAACAGATTATTTTAGTGACTTCTATAACCTATTTAAAATAATGGTTACCTCATGACAATGACCTCTCCTGGTAGTTGGATGACAACTTATTTATCAGTTGGGCCAAAGTCATGGGGTCAACGCATGCTATATTGTTATTTCCCCAACCTGCTATTGTGGAAACTTCCATTAACTATTATGTCCAGGATGCTTCTGGACCTTCCTACCTTAGCTTGGTGGGTGTCCTTGTTATGTCTGAGGTCCCTACCCTTATAAACACTGCATTATCTTCTAATTTCCACAACCTGCTGCGTGGAAAATTCCATGGACCTAAACTCTCTGTATAATTCTACTTTACCTTCCTCACTTCTGTGTGTCTACTGCCCACTATAAACTTTTACTCCCTTAACTTTGTTTCTACAACTTATCTGGCTGGAAATTTTCCATACTTAAATTAATGTCCTAACACTGATGGCTGCTACCATTTGTTACTGCTATAGTCTATTGAGAGCGGGTAACAACTCAGTTACCCGTCCCCATGCTTTCACTAGCTTACTGTTACACGGCAACCTGGCTTGGTGTTGACAACATTGTTTATTTGCTTGATCCGTGACCCTCTGAGTCTTCATGAAAATATTAATGCTGGCTACCGTTTTGATCATGAAGATATTTATGCTGGCTACCGTTTTGATCCCACTCTTTCTCTGAGGCAGATCTCTGACCGCCAACGAAGTGGAAGCAAAGTATATGTTCCATCTACGCTTTGCTAGTCGTATGGGGTATATAGTACTAGTGATCACATGTTTCTATAACAACAAGACATTTCAGGTTATGTGGTCCGTATCACATCAAGCCGCCTTTCTATCTATCTGTTGACCTTTCGAGCCGTAGCCGGCCCATAGGGCATAGACCCAGATACTCTTTCTCTTATCTAAATTTTTTATTCTAGCAGTTTTCAATCCCTTGTAAAGATCTTTTATCAAATCTTGCCATCTGTCTCTGTTCTGTGCAAGCAACTCTGTCTCATTTGAGGGGCCGATTTCTGCTGCTCTTGCCTCTCTGATCAATGTACCGTCACCTTTACTTCCCAGAAAAATCATTGGCACCAATTTTAGATGGTGGATAAACTCACAGTCATCTGTAGTTAGCTGAGGCCTGCGGACTGTGAGGGAAATCTCAGAATCACCCAACGTCTTCGACGTTTTCAGTTATACGGGCTATAAACGGATGATATAATTTTACCTCACAACTGTCCCTTCTCGCAAAACTGAAACGTCACAAACTTTTAGTAATTCCTTTTCAGCTGGTGGGCCATCATTAATATTATAGATGGCCATGGCGAAGCCCACAACTTATGGTCCGAACAAAAAGCAGCTACTTCATTATAATCGACCCCGGTTCCTTGTGATCATGAAACGAGCACACAAACCGCTCAGCCACCGATGTCAAGACCTACTAATGTTCGTGTTATGCTTCTCCTTCCATGACTATTGACGAACATGTCCTGAAGTATTTTCGATGTCATGCTTGTTCACCAGGGTCTGCGATAAAACCATCGACTTTTTCATTTCTAGACAGGAATTAGTAGATTTCACCAATCACTTGGCTGTGAAACATGGAGAACAACAAAATTGACAATCATGAAGATACAGACTTTCATTAATGGATGCTTACGCAGAATAAAAGGATGGAAATGGCAGGACAAAATCACTAACGTAGAATTATAGAAATGTACCAGTCAAATACCAGTGGATAAAGAGATACAGCGAAGACGATGGCGCTGGATAGGACACACACTGCGGAATCCAACTGAGAGTATTACACAACAGGCCCTTTTTGGAATCCCCAGGGGAAAAGACAGAGAGGAAGACCAAAGAATTCTTGGAGAAGACAGATAGAAGCAGAGATGAAGATGATGGGGACGACATGGAATGAGTTTAACAGAATGGCAAGAAGCAGAACGACTTGGAAAGTGTTTGTTGAAGACCTATGCTCTACAGGGAGCTGAAAGTGTTTGTTGAAGATCTATGCTCTACAGGGAGCTGAAAGTGTTTGTTGAAGACCTATGCTCCACATGGAGCTGAAAGGTAGAAGAAGAAGAATACCAATCACATGATACGCAATTTTAGTCTTCTTTTTCTTCCGTCTCTCCTTCTTCCCTTCACCCGATGACTGCTAAAGTAATGAATAATCTACTTCGTCGTCCTTCCATAAAGGATGATAAGCGACGCTTTAACGTACATTTTTGTTTACATTATTTGTGGTTAAATTACGGTTGTTTTACGCTAGGAATGATCACATTTGCCAAATTTGGAAATATGTTTTCTCTGAAACGTTTTGGTATAACATATCAACAAAATAAATATCAAGTATTTTAGAATAGTCATATTTTGTAAGACGTCACAAATTTGAACAACTTCACTAAAATATCAATATCAAGAATGAGTGGAATATAGTTTCCTCGGGACATTTCCTTAACATATGCCTCAACATATTTACTATCATAACTAAAATACCACTTTTAGATTAAAGCAAGCTGCTGTGAACTATATGCACTGGCTAGTCCTTCATTTCTAAGTCAATGACTGGCTAATCCTTCATTTCTAAGTCAATGACTGGCTAGTCCTTCATTTCTGAGCCAAGGGCTGGCTAGACCTTCATTTCTGAGCCAAGGGCTGGCTAGTCCATCATTTCTAAGCCAATGGCTGGATAGTCCATCATTTCTAAGCCAATGACTGGCTAGTCCATCATTTCTAAGGTAATTGCTGGTTATTCCATCATTTCTAAGCCAATGGCTGGCTAGTCCATCATTTCTAAGCCAATGACTGGCTAGTCCATTATTTCTAAGCTAATTGCTGGCTATTCCATCATTTCTAAGTCAATGACAGGCTAGTCCATCATTTATAAGCCAATGACTGGCTAGTCCATTATTTCTAAGCTAATTGCTGGCTAGTCCATCATTTCTAAGTCAATGACTGGCTAGTCCATCATTTATAAGCCAATGACTGGCTAGTCCATCTTTTCTAAGCCAATTACTGGCTAGTCCTTCATTTCTAAGTCAATAACTGGCTAGTCCATCATTTATAACCTAATGGCTGGCAAGTCCATCATTTCTAAGTCAATGACTGGCTAGTCCATCATTTCTAAGCCAATGACTGACTAGTCCATCATTCCTAAGCTAATTGCTGGCTATTCCATCATTTCTAAGTCAATGACTGGCTAGTCCATCATTTCTAAACTAGTGGCTGGCTAGTCCATCATTTCCAAGCCATTGACTGGCTAGTCCATTATTTCTATGCTAATGGCTGGCTAGTCCATCATTTCTAAGTCAATGACTGGCTAGTCCATCATTTCTAAGCTAATGGCTGGCTAGTCCATCATTTATAAGTCAATGACTGGCTAGTCCATCATTTCTAAGCCAATGACTGGCTAATCCATCAATTCTAAGTCAATGACGGGCTAGTCCATCATTTCTAAGCTAATGGTTGGCAAGTCCATTATTATTAAGTCAATGACTGGCTAGTCCATCATTTCTAAGCCAATGACTGGCTAGTCCATCATTTCTAAGTCAATGACAGGCTAGTCCATCATTTCTAAGCCAATTACTGGGCTAGTCCATCATTTCTAACCTAATTGCTGGCTAGTCCATCATTTCTAAGCCAATGACTGGCTAGTCCATCATTTCTAAGTCAATGACAGGCTAGTCCATCATTTCTAAGTCAATGACTGGCTAGTCCATCATTTATAAGCCAATGACTGGCTAGTCCATCTTTTCTAAGCCAATTACTGGCTAGTCCTTCATTTCTAAGTCAATAACTGGCTAGTCCATCATTTATAACCTAATGGCTGGCAAGTCCATCATTTCTAAGTCAATGACTGGCTAGTCCATCATTTCTAAGCCAATGACTGACTAGTCCATCATTCCTAAGCTAATTGCTGGCTATTCCATCATTTCTAAGTCAATGACTGGCTAGTCCATCATTTCTAAACTAGTGGCTGGCTAGTCCATCATTTCCAAGCCATTGACTGGCTAGTCCATTATTTCTATGCTAATGGCTGGCTAGTCCATCATTTCTAAGTCAATGACTGGCTAGTCCATCATTTCTAAGCTAATGGCTGGCTAGTCCATCATTTATAAGTCAATGACTGGCTAGTCCATCATTTCTAAGCCAATGACTGGCTAATCCATCAATTCTAAGTCAATGACGGGCTAGTCCATCATTTCTAAGCTAATGGTTGGCAAGTCCATTATTATTAAGTCAATGACTGGCTAGTCCATCATTTCTAAGCCAATGACTGGCTAGTCCATCATTTCTAAGTCAATGACTGGCTAGTCCATCATTTCTAAGCCAATGACGGGCTAGTCCATCATTTCTAAGCTAATGGTTGGCAAGTCCATTATCTCTAAGTCAATGACTAGCTAGTCCATCATTTCTAAGCCAATTACTGGCTAGTCCATCCTTTCTGAGTCAATTACTGGCTAGTCCTTCATTTCTAAGCCAATTACTGGCTAGTCCATCATTTCTAAGCCAATTACTGGCTAGTCCGTCGTTTCTAAGCCAATGACTAGCTAATCCATCATTTCTAAGCCAATGACTGGCTAGTCCATCATTTCTAAGCCAATGACTGGCTAGTCCTTCATTTCTTAGCCAATTGACCGGCTAGTCATTTCTATGCTTGCATCTTGATTACCATTTTATTTTACCATAATGACTCAATTATTCTAATAATATCCCTCTATGGAAGACATGGTGTGCCTATTTGTAATCCACCAATTCATTATAAATATGGAACTAAAGTTCCAAGCTTTCACCAACGGTTTACACAATGACTACTCTTTCATCTTAAATACTTTTACTGCTGTTACTAGCGAACTACTAAGCCATCTCAGTGTATAAATTCATTTTCTCAAACAGACTGAGCTCCTATGAGTTTGCTGCTTCGAAATCAACTCTGATAACAATGAACTTTCAAACATTTATATTTGCTGTCTCTGGACATTTGAAATTGCTTATTCTGTAAACGTTACCCACACATGTTTTTTTTTATTGTATTTATTATTTTTTAATTAAGGGGCAGTGCAAATACCCCCAAATACTGGCCAAATTAAAGAGACCTAGTGCATCCTCAATGCTGGAGAATTGTTATATCAGTACTTGTGTATGGATTTAATTGCTGGAGAATTGTTATATCAGTACTTGTGTATGGATCTAAATGCTGGAGAATTGTTATATCAGTACTTGTGTATGGATTTAAATGCTGGAGAATTGTTGTATCAGTACTTGTGTATGGATCTAAATGCTGGAGAATTGTTATATCAGTACTTGTGTATGGATCTAAATGCTGGAGAATTGTTGTATAAGTACTTTTGTATGGATCAAATGTTGGAGAATTGTTATATCAGTACTTTTGTATGTATCTGAATGTTGGAGAATTGTTGTATCAGTACTTTTGTATGGATCAAATGTTGGAGAATTGTTATATCAGTACTTTTGTATGGATCTGAATGTTGGAGAATTGTTGTATCAGTACTTTTGTATGGATCAAATGTTGGAGAATTGTTATAATCAGTACTTTTATATGGATCTGAATGTTGGAGAATTATTGTATCATTACTTTTTTATCGATATGAAAGCTGAAGACATGTATAGAGTTCATTGTCTTTAGCGAACCAGTTACATTTAAACAGAGCGCTTTAACGTGACGTTTGTAGGTATTTGTTTTAGTGCCAATAGATGTCGTACATTTATTTCTTTTACTAATGGCTGTCTCCTTTTTAAGGGGTGTCTTGGGGAATTAATTTATTTAACACTTTGGCACAGTTGGTACAGTCATCATTGATGACGTTGTTGGAGGACAGTGAAGATGTTTTACATTCCAGCACAATCCAACACTTCATCTCTTGTTGCTTCATCTCTCCATAAGATTCTAAGTAGACGTCTCAGGAAGCGCATGTCGGAAGAGCTCTCACGTTTTTTTAATCATCAGGTCGCACGTCATTTGCAGAACGTTTTGTTCACCACAGCCAGTCTGAAATATTATCTCTGTCTCTAGCCAGATACCCCACCTCTTTCGTTGTCATTTTCAATGTCTCCTTGAAACCACCTTCTTCTAGGTCTGCTCCTGATGCGTCACCCAGAAACCATAAGTAAAGTAAAGAGCCCCGTCACGCCAAGTGGCGTATTGGGAATATGGTGTTAGTGACCATACATTTTACAGACCTTCAGCACTTGATTTTTGGGGTAATGTGGTTGGTATTACGCCCATGCCGCTTTACTTTACCAGAAAAAAATCCGTCACCCATTTAAGGCTGGGTGAACCCGGAAGCCGTCGGTTGGGATCGAACCCTACATCTTGTCCTTTGTAGTCCAGTTCATTAACCACTGAGCTATCGCGGCTCCACCCAGAAACCATGCCTTCCGTTATTTTTCTTCTTATCCGCTGTGTCTTTTAACGTGGACATAGTATTTTAATTTCCTCCATAGAATGGTGATTTTAACTCAGCTCTTTTTAATGTTTCAATCTTTTAATATGTCTTCATTGCTCATTTCCATAATCCAATCTATCTTTATGATGTTTCTGTAGCGTTTTGATTCGAATGAATCGATTTTCTTCCTTGCTGTTTGTGAGATTTTGTTTGTGTGGAGTACATAAGGACATAGCGTTCACCCGTTAGGCAGACGTGGTAGGGTTGTGTAGTTTATGTCAAAACCGCAATATCTGATCCGTTGGACCCGGCACATCCGTCTTGAGCATGAACATTTTTCGATTCCAGACGCTCCGTGCAATCCTAGAATTCGTTGCTGTTGCCAACTCTGTTCTCTTTCTTCAGTAGTTCTGCATCCTGTGGTAATTGATGTAAACATAAGTAAAACAGGACTCCCTACACGATGTAACAGTATGGGAAATATGAGGTCAATCCATCATTCTTCTAAGATCCAACGTCATATTATAATTTATGTGGTCATTATCACTTCAAGCCGTCCTAAATTCGGGTGAACATCAGAAGTGTGTCGTTCAGGAAAAAAAAACAACAACCACACTTAAAAATTTAATCCGGACTCTTCTGGTCATTAATGAACGCACTAAATTAACCACACAGCCACCACACTTTTTTTTTAAAGACATTGTCATAATTATTGTGTTCAATTGTGCTTGATTTTTTGTCATACAGCTCCCCACATAACACTGTAAGATTTCCTTCGATCACTTCTCAGAAGTGTGCCTACTTGACGTCTGAGATATTTCTATCTATCTATTGTCCTTTCGAGCTGAAGACGGCACATAGGACAGAACCACAATCTCGAAAACAGAAACCTTGCGTTCCAAAATGGCACATATTGCAGAGATCACTAAAATCTATGGCTCTGTTTCCATAACAATACTTTTTACAATGACAGCTTGTCAAGCCTTCGATCAGCCTCCTTTGTCGCCCTGAGATATTTACCACTAGTTAAATCTTCCGTCTATGCACGTTCCATGTGTTATTACCGCATTCATTAACACATCTGCAATATTGTCTTCCATGCGGAAATCCATGATCACGACAAATCACTAACTACGCCCTTCTGTTTAAATCGGTCGTTCAATTAAATGAATAATTAATCCTAAGGTGGATTTCTCAGACTAAATTGGCAATAGTATGTTTTTATATGACAGTAAGGACGCACCAAGATGGAAGCTTGTCCGCGTTCAAGCCATGGTGTCACCAATTTTGACTTTGAACATCACGCTATCTGTTATCACAGCGAGTTGGCGGATTTTTATAAATGTAACCACGGGTTTTATAATAAATGTTTGTACACAGTTCGTGAACCACCGCTGTAAATCAAGTCTTTATTCTGCTGGCTTCGTTCGCGACCTTGGAAGTTAATGACCTAATTTGTGCAGCCGGTTGGTTTGGGGCGGGTTGTACGTTACAATGTCACTGCTATAATGACTCAGTTTGTGACAAAACTACAGGGACAAACAATGACATTTGTCAGCACGAATATTTCGGACCCCAGTGTCGGTACTTGGATCTCCTTTACAAATACGCCCAAAAATCTGAACCTACTTTCCTGTTTGACAACGACGACACCACATGTAATCCGGACATAGATTCTACATCAATTGAGGCAACTCTCAATCAATCTTTGCCGTTCTCCTGGTTTAGGATTTATGTGAATGACTTAACCAAACGGACAGTTTCACGGTAAAACTAAATGGTTCTGCCTCATGTAACAATGAATCACGGTTTGTAGTTAGTTCGCACGAGATTGATGTCTTTTGTTCTGGGGCTGGTCTGATCAACAAGTTACGGATTGAATGGGCGATAGTTGCAAATATCTGCTCCATATACATTGTCGCGGGTCGGAATGTGGCTCTCAAACAAAACACAAACCAGACCGACACATTTAATGCTTGCTATACAGGAGACGGATGTGGACCAGAGGCCGCAGTTAATGGCAAAACAAAGACCAATCTCTATGACAATGACTGCACACACATACAATTGAGAAGTGGAACCAATTCTGTTTACTGGTATCTGAACTTTGCCACGCCCCAGAAGACTCACACCATTCGAATTTATCATCGAGCTAGCACTATGATTCGGGTAAAGAATGCCACTCTAAAGGCTTTCTCTGACAGTGGTGGTGTAGTGTTCCATTATAATGATATCTCATACCCAAATATTTCTGCGAACGCGATTGTAATCACCACACAAGCGACAATGGCACACATTAAGATTGAGTTCTCACCGACCATTTCGCAGGCCGACAGTGCACTGACGGTGTGTGAGGTGCAAACATTTACAGACACCTATTGTCTGGACAGGCATTCTTGGTCGTTTTGTGCAGTGTGTAGTCGGTGCTTCAAAGGCTACAACATCATCATCAGTACGTGTAACGGCAACTGTTCAACTGTTCACATGGGATCTATGGACACGACTGCACCAGAACTTGTCACAGTTTCTGTACTTTATGTGAGGAAAAATCCGGAAAATGCCTACAATGTAAACATCCTGGCTACACCTGTAATGGTACTTGTCCCGATGGTAATTTTGGGCCAAAGTGCAAACAGACGTGTTCTGATGGCTGTGACATCATATGTGACCCGGAAAGTACAGACTGTACGTGCTAGGAAACGTACTACGGATCAGACTGCACTCTCAGATAGCCGGACAACTGTTTCAACGACACCTGTGATCAGTCAACCGGGAACTGAAGATGCAAGGGAACGTTTTACGGGTCAAACTGCACTCTCAAATCTCCGGACAACTGTTTGAACGAAACCTGTGAACAGTTAATCGGGGCTTACGTCTCGTATGTCGATGATTCCCACGTTAAGAAGAGTCTGTCGACTACAACAAACCCAAAATATGGATACCTTAATGTGTTTCTGTGCTGGACATGGTTCATATCTTGGTGTTTTTCCGTGAAGCCATGGCTCATATCATTATGTGCTTCTGTGCTAGCCATGGCTCATATCTTGATGTGTTTCTGTGCTGGCCATGGCTCATATCTTGGTGTGTGTCATGTTAGTCATATCTCATATCTTGGTGTGCCCGTGTTAATCATGTCTCATATCTTTATGTGTGTATGTGTTTAGTCATATCTCATATCTTAGTGTGTATCTGTTTTAGTCATGTGTCATATCTGTGTGTGTGCATGTTTGGGTTAGTGATATCTCATATCTTTGTGTGCATGTTTATGTTAGTCATATCTCGTATCTTTGTGTGTGCATGTCTGTATGTCACATCTCATATCCCTGTGTATGCATGGCTATGTTAGTCATATCTCATATCTTTGTGTGCATGTCTATGTTAGGCATGTGTCATATCTTTGTGTGTGCATGTCTGTGTCAGTCATATCTCATATCTTTATGTGCATATTTATGTTAGTCATGTGTCATATATCTTGATGTGTGTCAGTGTTAGTCATGCCTCGTATCGCTGTGTGCCTGTCTGTCTTGGTCAAATCTCATATCTTTGTGTGTGCATGTCTGTGTTAGTCACCTCTAGTGACTCGGGCAGATGGTGCTCGTAAACCTGGGAGGGCCGACCATCTAAGGGCAGAATCCCCCTACAGAAAATATCATCTGCTGACTTGCAGGAAGATTGGGGACAATCAAAGGCTTAGGAATGCAAACCTGAATAAAATGCTGGCTGAAATTGGATGCACTGGGCCACTGGCGCAGAACACAGTGCAACGTTTTAACGGGTGTTCAATCAGAGTGGGTCTGCAGACTCTAATTGTGATGTTCTGTCTGTGGGGGCGATCAACACACTTAACCTGACAGCTGACTTCATGTGAGAGTCTGGAATCCTACTCTGATTGAGTCCTGATCGCAGAGAGAGAGAGAGAGAGAGAGAGAGAGAGAGAGAGAGAGAGATGACAGTAATAGACTTATGATTTTCAAAATCATATTCACCAATTTGTTGTTACTTGTTTGCCTTCGCCATCTTCACATCTCTAGCGATGTACAGAGGGACTGAATTTTGCGTGAAAATCACTTTTTCCTGTTTTTCACCCTGACGGTCGTGTTCTCATGCAAAGGTAAAGTACGAGACTTGAACCGGCGTCTTAGCATGCGAGTTTTTCACCCATATATGCTCGGCCACCTATCAAGAAGTGTTCGGAGACTTCAGGATAGTGTCCCATTAAGCATCGAAACTCAGATGCGAGTCGGCATTCCTCACCCTCGCAGAGTACTACCCTGGTACACATTTCTGTCAGCGGCTAGGTCGACCGCTGGGGTATTTTTTTCCAACCACGAGTAAAATTAACACTGCTTCCAGCGGGATCGAACACGGGGTGTCCGAACGTCGGTAACCCAGTCGGGTGGTTTTCCAAACTAGGCTACCGAGGCCCCCGTGTTCTTAATTTTTACTCGGGATACACTCAGATATTCTCCGACTCCAAAGGTCTTTCATCAATTTTAGTTCTTTATATAATTGTGAATTTTAGCAAATTAAAGTTCCATACTTTCAAATAAATCTAACAGCAGATGTTTCATTGGCTACATACATTCTTTCTTATCTTTTAACCAACCCTAAATATAAAAAGATAACTTGCATCTAAGAACCAGTGTACTTAAGAGACATTTACCACAGGATTGCCAATTATTTGATCAGTTAAGAAGAATTAATTGACCCGGAAACTCAACATTACAACCAACGCTGAATGGAGCTAAAGAAGAGCCCCACGCAGCAGTCAAATATATCACAAGGGCTTGTCTAGCCGTGTAATCATCAAAATATTAACAGTAAAGATTTCCAGAGTGTTCTATGGGAACGAGTGGCGTCATCACCAGACCTGCAACTAATAAAAGATCACCTCAGAGAGGGAAGTAAATAATAAATCTGAAAGCTGCTAAAAGGGAGATTTCCCTGCCGGTGACAAGTACTCTAGCCTATCAACCTTCATCCTTGACCTCTTGTACAACTAAAAGTCAAATCTACGGCCATCAGATTACCTTCGCAGCGATAGTTTCAGTACAACACGTTAATTGATCTTTAATCATCATCAAAAGAACACGTTAATTGATCTTTAACCATCATCAAAAGAACACGTTAAGTGATCTTTAATCATCATCAACAGATTATTAGTTTTGCCAAGGGAACACACTCCATTCGCTTAAACTGTAAACTAAATCTTATCTTCTTTAGCGTTCACCTGTTAAGTTGGCGTGTGTGCGTTAGGTTGCTACTTTACGTCAAAGCAGCGATATATTTCCGCCTTTAAGGCCCAACACATTCGTCTTCAATATAAGTGAATTTACTTTACAATGTTTGTTAGGGTAACAGCCAAGCTTAGCCTACTATGTTCGAGATTTAATTGCCAAGTGTTCTTTAACGTGCGCTAGTGTACACGGACCTCCAGTTTTCCCCGTTATTCGTGAAGGCTAGACAGCGGATGAGAGGTCATGGTAAGATGGTAATGCCACGAGGTCCGAAGCGAACAATTTCCACTTCATGTGGTGGGATCCGAACCCGGACCCAAGAGGCCAACAGCTTATTTCTAGACCACCCAGTCCCGATTGTATGATGAATGAAAATAAATCATCGGCCAAGACACTGGCCTCCTCACTTATATAATTTCCGTAGTTTTATGAGACATATTTTTTAAATCTAAAAGTATTAAACGTTATAGAAACGTATATCTTTATCTTTCATTCATGAACGTCAACTTCAGTCGTGATCATATTCCTTATCTGGAGGGCATTTGTTATAAAGTGGCAGAAAATTTGTACCTGACTCACATTTTTATGAAAACAATAGAAGCAAAGCACTGATAACATTAGGCAATGTTAATATCTAGCAGTGATCGATACTTGCCTATGGGCGTCAGGGTCAGCCTACGTTCTCCAAGTGGTTTTTAGGATAAGTGACTGTCTGGCCCAATGCGAATGGATCCAACAGGAAAGGTTAACCAGGTACTAAATTGTTATGACATAATCGAATGTATCAGAACAGCCGTTCTTGCTAGTTGAACCACGTGACTAGCTTGCGCCATATTTTTCTACAGAACTTCCGGTACTATTTCTTACAGTGACCAGATTGATTTGTGAAATGTTCTTCTTCTCATAAAAGGATGTATACAGAGAATGCGGAGGTGGAGGAGGATTCTGATACAGGTTATGTCTAACGCACCTTTACATATATATATATTTCGGTATACCATACACCTAAACTGTTACCAACTGTTAATGTCGCTTTCATTTAGCTCGCATGTTGCTTCTTTTATTTCATTTTGTTGCACATCCAACTGGCAGCAACTGGTAATGTCGTTTTTAATTAAAACTTTTTTTTTACATTTCAGTTTGTCTCTGATCCCAGCTGTCAACAATTAACTGTCGGTGCCGCTTTTATTTATCACAACCTTTTTTCATTTCAGATTGTCTGGCGTCCCAGATAACAACTGTTAATGTCGCTTTTATTTATCACAACCTTTTTTCATTTCAGATTGTCTGGCGTCCCAGATAACAACTGTTAATGTCGCTTTTATTTATCACAACCTTTTTTTCATTTCAGATTGTCTGGCGTCCCAGATAACAACTGTTGATGTCGCTTTTATTTATTACAACCTTTTTTTCATTTCAGATTGTCTGGCGTCCCAGATAACAACTGTTAATGTCGCTTTTACTCATCATCATCATCATCATCTTGTACCATACCGGCGTAGGCGATCATGTCCTTCCACAATCTTCTATCCACAGTGCATTGTATCAGTCCTGTTGTTGACTGCTTTCCATGCCATGACACCAAGCTATCCAGTATTTTCTCTCTTTGTCGTCCGCGATCTCTCTTTCCTTTTATTTTGCCAGTTGTAACTAGGTATTCCAACTTTCCTCTTCTCATGACGTGCCCGAAAAATGTTGATTGTTTCTTTCTGATGTTTTGAAGGAGCTGCCTTTTTGTGTTGACCTCTTTGAGAACTTCCTCATTGGTATTTTTAGCTGTCCAGGGAATTTTCAACATTCTTCTGAGACATCCCATCTCTGTGGCCTCTAATCGTCTTTTCATTTGCTTGTCTACTGTCCATGATTCGCTTCCATAGGTCAGAATTGGTTCTAAATAGCACCGATGAACTCTCTTTCTCATTTCTATTCACATAGACTTGTTACATAAGACATTTTTCATTTTCTGAAATGCCATTTTGGCCTGAGCTATTCTGCTTTTTATTTCCGTGGTGCTTCTTCCATCCGATGTTATTATTGTGCCCTAGTATTTGACACGTTGCACTTGTTTCAAATTTGTCCTGTTTATTTTTATGCTGCATGCTGGTGATGATTGTTTCTTCGATATGACCATTACTTCTGTTTTCTTACTATTCAGACTGAGACCTTTCTTGTTGCTTACTTTTACTATTATGTCTATCATTTCTTGTAGTTCATTCTCTGTCTCTGCTATTAAGACTGTGTCATCCGCATATCGCAAATTATTTATGTTGTGACCGTTGACTTCAGTTCCTTTTTTGTCTAGTATTGATCTCATAATATGTTCGCTGTAAAGTGAAAACAAATCCGGCGACAGAACACAGCCTTGTCTGACTCCTTGTTTTATCAGTTGAAATTGTCCTGTTTGGTTGTTAATTCGTGTTGCTGCTGTTTGTTGCCAGTACATGTTTTTTTTATGATTCGCAGATCCTTGCCATCAATGTTTAATTTCTCCAGCATATTGATTATTTCCACATGCTTTACTTTGTCAAATGCATGTGCGTAGTCTATAAATCACATATATAGATCTTTCTTTACCTCTATTGATCTCTCTATCAATGTTCTTAAGATGTATATTTCATTATTGGTGCCCTTTCCTTCCACAAATCCACATTGTTCCTCACTTATTTCTGGTTTTATTTTGTTTCTTACACGTCTCATGATAATTCTTAGTAATATTTTCCTCATATGGCTCATGAGACTAATAGTGCGATGGTCTTCACAATCAGTGGCGCCTGACTTCTTCGGTATGGCTACAAATGTAGATTTTAGTAGATCTTCGGGTATGTGTCCAGTATTATATATGTCATTGAGTAGTTTTGTTATGACTTGTACTCCCAGCTCTCCTAATGCATTTATCTCTTCGATTGTTATATTGTCGGGACCTGGAGCTTTGCCTCTTTTCATGTGTTAAATTGTGTCCTCCACTTCACTCTGCATAATTTGTGGTCCTGTGTCATTGTTTGAATTTTTTAATTCTGGTCTTTCATCATCATAGAGTTGACTGATATATTCTGTCCATCCTTCTCCTGTCCCATTATTATATTTCCTTCCTTTGATTTCACACATCCTGAAACTTTGACTTCTTTTCTTCCTGTTAATTCATTTAACTGACTATGCATAAATTGTGAGTCTTTCTTTTGTTGTTTTTCCATTTCTTCACATTTCTTTTTTAACCATCCTTCCTTTGCCTCTCTGCATTTGTTCTGGTTCTCTTTGTGCAATATTTTGTATGTCCGTTCTTCTTTCTTATTTTTTCTTCTTTCATCCATTAGTTGTAAGTAATATTTCTTCTGTCACCCATTTCTTTTTGTTGATTCTTTTGGTCACTGGTATTACTTTTTTTGATTTTTGTTGAATCGATTGTTTGAGCATTTCCCACAGCTCCTCGATGTCCTGTATTTTCTCAATAGCATTATATCTATTTTGTACTATCGTGTCATACTTATCACTCATCTGTTTATCTACTCTAAGTATATCTAGTTCTAATTTTATATTTCTTGGGGATTTCTGTGCCTTCCGCAGTTATATTCTTATCTTTCCAACTACTGGTACATGGTCACTATTGCAATCTGCTCCTGGCCTTGTTTTAACAGATGTTAAGCCCATTCCTGAATCTTCTCTGTACCAGTATAAAATCAATTTGATTGTGTACTTTTTTGTCTGGGCTTTGCCATGTCCATAGTCGCCTAGGGTGTTGTTTGAACCAGGTGGCCATGCCCCTCCCCCTCGTCCCCCCCCCCTCCGTCACATTTTGCACTTTAGCTGTTCCTACCTTTGCATTGAAATCCCCTAATATAATAGATATTTCTTGGGATTTACACTGTTCCATGGTCATCTCTAGCTCCTTGTAAAAAGTGTCAATGTCTTCTTCTTCGCTATTACTTGTTGGTGCATAAACTTGAATTGTGTTGATATCCATTGGTCTACTTCTTAATTTTACTAGCAGAATTATATCTGATACTGGCCAAAATCCTTTCACTATTTTGCTTCTTTCTCTATCTAACATGATGCCTACACCTCTTTCGTGTGTGGTTCTCCCAGAGTAAATTTCATTTCCGCTGTCGCGTTGTAATAATCCTGCTCCTTTCTATCTCATTTCACATAGTCACAAGATGTTCAATTTCATTCTCTTCATTTCTTGACCGATGTTTTCTATTTTACCAAAATGGAATGCTGATCTAATGTTCCAAGTTCCTGTTGCTAATGCCTCTTTATTGTTGATCTTGCATACAATAGCTTGATGACGATCGGGTGTCACCTGTAGCACATGACACTCCCTACCGGACGAGGTGGCTGTGGAGTCCCCATTAACGTCGTTAGCTGTAGATATAAAGTTATGATCTGTCATGATAAGTCTATGCAATGTAAGAAGGTAGTTTGCCATTCCTTTTCTTCTTGGCAGTGACTGTACTAGTCGGAGATCGCAGCCATTATCTATATACATGACATCCTCTGCCTGCCATCGTGGTGTGGGGACCATAACCGGCACTACTTGTCGGCTGCTCCCACAACACCATCCACCACCTGCTCCAATGGCTTCACATAACCCTGATAGGGGGGCTAAACGGGAGCTCCATCTTGCCCAAGGGTGTCCCGAAGACTAGAGGAGGAAAGGAAACGTCTTACTCATCCTTTGGTAGGGCAGAACTCTACCCCGTTAACCAATTATTCATCATACCGCCTGTTATTATTTCAGTTTTTCAACATCCTAGCTATCAACAACTGTTATAATGTCGTTTTTATTCATCACACCACCTGTTATTATTTCAGTTTGTCGCACATCCCAACTGCCAACAATTGTTAGCCTCGCTCTGGTATGAAGGTCTTCCAGGCTTTAGAAGAAGGTCCGTTCTGTCCAAACTGGCCATCATGGGAACTATCGGCGCCATGTTTCCCGTTCTCTCCGTGGTCTACCTCATTGCGCCAAAATGCAGTGTGAGCCGGTTTATCACGAAGCCCTGTGTCAAGTTCATCATACACTGTTCATCTTATATCGTCTTTCTGTGTGAGTACTTTTTTTTTTTAACATACTAAATAAAAGCTTGTATTTAAAGATGTAACAGGTGGTGTGACGAACAGACAAGAAAATCACTGGAGTCTGTAAAAATGTGGTTTTACAGAAGAATGTTGAGAATAACCATGGACAGCTAAGAAGAGTAATGAAAATGGTCTGAAAGAAGCCAAAGCAAAAAGAGAGATAATTTCCAATATTAGGAAGAAACAATCATCATTTTTTGGCCATGCAATAAGAAGGGAACAGCTGGAATATATTGTGACAACTGGAAAAATTGAAAGACAAGGAGATAGAGGGAACTAAAAAGAAAAGATACCACACAGCTTGAGAGACTAGCTTGGCAGAAGGTCAACAACAGAAATGATAAATAACTGTCGAGATCGAACGAAAATTGTGGAGAGACATGATCACCTGCGCCAGCAAGCCTGGTACTTGATGATGATGATTTAAAGAAACAATTTTGAGAATGTGCTAAAGATATGTTTTTTTTTTCAAGGAGATATATAACAACTCAAAGTTAAGTCATTAGTAAAGTTTTAACACTTGAATGTAACAACTAGTATAAGTAACTTGAAAGTTCAACATAAATTTATTAATATTGTATATGGATGTGAACCATGGACATCAGGACAACAGACAAGAAAATCACTGGATGCTGTAGAAATATGGTTTTACGGAAGAATGTTTTTGCCATATAATAAAAAGGGAACAGCTTGAATATATTGTGACAGCTGAAAAAATTGAGGGACGAAGAGATTGAAAGAGAAAAGATGCCAGACAGCTTAAGAGAATGGCGCGGCAGAAGGTCAACAACAGAAATGATGAATAACAGTCGAGATAGAAAGTTGTGGAGAGACATGATCAACCACGCCAGCAAGCATAGTACTTGATGATGATAATGATGATGATGATGGTGATGATGATGAGGATGAGGATGAATGATGATATGACAAGTAGTGCATCCTTTGTCAGTTATAAGAAAGGTATGACATTGAGAAATAATACATAACAGATTCGTTATGCTACATAGAAAGTTATAACATTGTGATAAAGCTTGCGATTAACCTCCTTTACGTTACAAAGAATTTAATGGAATGTGACATGAAAACTTAGTAGATTATTTCGTTACAAAGAATTTGATGGAATTGTGATATGAAAACTAGTAGATTATTTCGTTACAAAGAATTTGATGAAATTGTGATATGAAAACTAGTAGATTATTTCGTTACAAAGAATTTGATGAAATTGTGATATGAAAACTAGTAGATTATTTCGTTACAAAGAATTTGATGGAATTGTGATATGAAAACTTGTAGATTATTTACGTTACACACACAAATTACGGCATATGACAATTTGTACATGCGATTTATCATTAAGAAAGTTATAACACTGGGATATGCCAATTTATCTAAATTTATCTTTTATATCTTTATATTTATATATATATATATATATATATATATATATATGTATATATAAAAAAAAAATATATGACACATAAAAATACAATATGTATATATATATATATATATATATATATATATATATATATATACATATACATATATATATATATATACATATATATATATGTATATATATATATATGTATATATATATATGTATATGTATATATATATATGTATATATATATATATGTATATATATATATATATGTATATATATATATATATATATGTATATATATATATATATATATATATATATACATATTGTATTTTTATGTGTCATATATTTTTTTTTCTGTTAACAAGTAACAGTGAACAAAAAAAAAACAACATAATAACAGATTGCAAGAAGCGCACTATTCCAGACGAGAACACAGCACCAATAAACATGAAGGTAACACACTAACCACAAACTGGAACCAGACTTCCACGTCACATGTTACCTTCCGCTTGAAACAGGGAACAATTTTAGGATCGTGAGATGGAGGGGATTAAATTATACTAAATGTTATCGTTTTTTCTCAAAATAGAATGTAACAAATAGGAAGACGTTTCGACTGTAAAGTCTTTATCTGTAAAACGTGTTATTTGCTGCGTCCTATTTTGCAAAGCTATAATAGACATAATTAACTAATTTATAATTGTTTCTTTACTTCTACCAGCTTTCCCACCACCTCGCATGGTTGTATCATGATATACTCATGCCTATTATCAACTTGAAGAACATCCGATGCTTACTTAAACTCCTGATATAATGAAGCTCTTTACCAAATCACAAATGCACTAGAGGCAAAACGGGCACTCTTCATCTCAACGGTGTGCTACAAATGTCAGATCTTGACTTTAGACTCAAGACCAAGAAAAACAACTACTACCAAGATGAAATATGTGTTAGGCGAATGACAGGAAATAAGCTGAGAGATAAGATCGGAAATGAAGAACTAAGAATAAAAAAGCTAGGAATAATTCCCGCCATAGAATACATAAGGAAACAAAAGATAAAAAGATTTGACCACGTGATAAGACAGAAAGATCAAAACACAACATAACGAGTCTTCAATAAACGTTACAACGACAATAGACCAAAGGGCCGACCACAAAAAAGATGGTTAGATGGAATATTAGAAACTCTTGGAGCAAAAGACATGTACATTATATCGCCCCTCAACGCTTAAACGCAAATTAGAGAAAAAAGATGAAGATCCAACAATCTTAAAACATGCAGTTTTGCTCTACTCAACAGCTATTAAAAAAAAACAGAAATCGAGATTTTTTAATTTAACCAGGACACTGCAGACAGGCATCCAGATTCAGCAGTTCTAATTTGAAAGCAGTAACAAGTAAATTACAACCTGTCACATCATAACAACAATGGCGTAAAATAATAAACACATAGATTACATGGATCGCATTTTTAAAGACATAAAATAGACATTGTCTCAGTTAGTAACGTGTTATGCTCTAGAAATATTAGGCAGCGATGGATTTTTTTCCCTATACTATGACTCTGTGGAAGCCGCGATAGCTCAGTGGTTAGTGAACTGGACTACAAAGGACAAGGGTTCGATCCCAACCGACGGTTTCCGGGGTCACCCAGCCTTAAATGGGTAATTGAATTTTTTTCTGGGAAAGTAAAGCGACACAGGCGTAATACCGACCACATTACTCCAAAAATCATGCGCCGAAGGTCTGTAAAATTAATGGTCACTAACACCATATTCCCTATACGCCGCCATTTGGCGTGACGGGATACTTTACTTTTTTTACTTTTTATGAATCTGTGGATGGAGTTTTCTTTATCAAAAGAACCAGCGCCGTAATTTCTAAGACGCTTGTCAGTTATTTTGAAAATGAAGAAAAACAACAACAGTTGTCTACATCGATGTGCACTAATTTAAAGTGCACGCAAAAGTGCATTCTTCATCATCCGCTGGTGTTAATCTGACAACATATCATGTTTCAGTCCGCCTTCATTATTATTTTAAATGTCAACACTGCTGTCGCTTTAATACGAGAAATAATTTGACCCTTTTTTACCCAAAGCTGGAGCCGCGATAGCTCAGTGGTTAGTGCACTGGACTACAAATTACGAGAGGTAGGGTTCGATCCCAACCGACGGCTTCCGCTTCACCAAGCCTTAAATGGGTACCGGATTTTTTTCTGAGAAAGTAAAGCGGAACGGGCGTTATATCGACCACATTACCCCAAAAATCATGTGCTGGAGGTCTGTAAAATGTATGGTCACTAACACCATATTCCCTATACGCCACATGGCGTGACGGGGGTACTTTACCTTTTTTTTTTACTTTTTACCAAAACACAAATTTTCACACACACAAACAAAACACAAATGTTCACACACACAAACAAAACACAAATTTTCACACACACAAACAAAACACAAATTTTCACACACACAAACAAAACACAAATTTTCACACACACAAACAAAACACAAATTTTCACACACACACACAAAACACAAATTTTCACACACACAAACAAAACACAAATTTTCACACACACAAACAAAACACAAATTTTCACACACACAAACAAAACACAATAGATTTGACGATTTCAATATTTTGTGTTCTAATTTGAATAATCATTTCCTCGCAAATACTTTAACTTTTTTCTTCCTTCATTCGCCAGCTTTTACCTCTGACAAAGTCCCTAGAGACTAGGCATTGAATTTTGCGTGTTAATCCATTTTTCCCTGGCAGCCGTATGCACAGGGGTCCCTCGCCGCACAGGCAGATAACTCCGACTTCGGAGGTACTGTAATTAATAATAGTTGTTGTTAACCATATCTCTTGAAGCGTAGCAATCACTGTAATAGAGTCAATGGTGCTATCATTGCTGACTGTTACCTGATTCTTTTTTTCATCAAAGGTTAATGTCTACGTAACTTCACTTGTTTTATTTCCCATTGGTAGGCCAAACAAATTTTGTTCAGTAATGAATCCCGTTTAAGTATAGTTCACTTGTTTTATTTCCCATTGGTAGGCCAAACAAATTTTGTTCAGTAATGAATCCCGTTTAAGTATTGTTTTTAGCATTTTCTTTTTTTAAAGTTTGAGATATTTGTGAATTATATTATAATTATCTGCTTATTGTGAGCACGTCACAGAGTGCCCAGAGAATGACTGCTGCACTCGGTGTTGGTTGATACGTCCTCTTATACGACCAGTAAGCCTCTCGTTTCTGGCTGTGCCCATCTTAACTCCAATCTCTTTCATCCGACGGAGTAATGTAGACTCACGGTCGTCGAAGTCCTGAGCACTTCCTGTGCTCTCGTACGGCATTAACGACTTCCGCCCAATCCATTGGTTGACCGTCTTCGACTACAGCACAGCTAGCCAGCCTATCCGCTCTTTAATTTCCCCATTCTCCCACATATCCAGAAAAGTTTCATGGTAACTGTAATCTATGATCATTTGCCACCACAATTTCAGACATCTACAAGCAGTCCGGCTGTTGACCTACTACCAAACATTCTCTTAACTCTTTCCGTTTGGAAGGTTGTTATCGATGCAATCGAAGAGATCTCAGAGACAAAGTTTTTCATGGTTTTAAGAATCAACTTACATATTTATATTTATCTAACATACGTATGGCTCTTTTCTCTTGTCAGACGGACTAGTGGAGGCTATTGTGTATTTTTTTTTTAGGTTTTGTTTTGTCGAACAGCTTCTCTCGTGGCTAATTCTACCAATGTTTGACAAACACACACGGTCACAGAATGAACAAGTCAGGTCCACTGATCCACAGGGCTTTCCATCCTTTTTTCATGAGTCTTTTCTTTTCTAAGTTTTGCCTTAGCACAGTCTCAAATGATATTACGCCATTCCTTATACATGCTCTCCATGATGTGCGATCACTTGCCAGATGTTCTCAATCACTTTTACAGATGGAGAAATCATTCAGAGATTATTTACAGATATCTCTATATCGTAGTTTAGGTCTGTCGATTTTTTTTTCCGTGTATTAGTTCACCATATAGTATTTGTTTTGGTGTGCGTTTTTCTTTCATTCGCTGAACAGTCCCCAGCCATCTTAGTCTTCGACTTCTAAGCATCGACATGATTGTTTGGGGCTTAGCACTTTGCAGGACTGTTAAGTTGGTTATTTTGTCCTTCCATTTGATGTGCATAATTCTGCTGAGACCTCGCATGTGGAAGACATTTAGTCTTTTTCCGTGATGTGAGTATGTTGTCCAGATTTCAGATCCATATAATAGTGTGCTAAGCACGCAAGTTTGATATATTAAGAGTTTGGTTTTTAATGTTAGTTTCTTGTTGTTCCAGGCCCTTTCTATGAGTTTGCTGAAAGTCGTAGTTACCTTACCAATTCGGCTGTTTATTTCATCATGAAGAGAAGTGGTTTGCGTAATTGTGGATCCAAGATACGTGATTTTCTGAACTGATTCTAGTGGACAATCTTTTAAAGTGATTAATAAAGGTTTGATGTCACCCTGACTTAAAATTACTGTTTTCTGAGCATTAATGGACAGTGAAAAAAGGTCGTATGCTTTGTCCAGGTTGTTGATCAGCGATTGTAGGGTGGCTTCACTATGGACGTCTAGGGCTGCATCGTCAGCAAATAAAAGTTCTTTAAGTAGGGCAACATTTGTTTTTGTTTCGCATTTGTTTTATCTAACACATAACATATTATATATAATTTTTTTAAATAATTGAACAAGGTATTAGATTGCATCAATACCAAGAAGATACAAAACATGTATAAAGAATATGGTTGGATGACGGTTCACAATAATTAAATTGAGAGTGGCGCACGATGCGGCGAAAAGTATGCGGCCGAAATCAGCGTGATGCACAGTGCGGCGAAACGTATGGAAAGAATTAAGGTGTTTGGTAGATTTTTTTCTGCTCTTTTCATCATTTCATTTTTTGATATTTCCAGCTGTAAGGATACGTTTGAACTTCCTTTCTTTCATTATTACTGCACACTATAACTGCACTTCACTCTGATGCTAGTTGTGCTTTTTGCACACACTCCAGACTGGCACAGTTAGTCGCTGTGTAATGATTAACATTTTGAGGAGAAGATCGGAGTACCTACACACACCTACACATACACACTTTAACCGCACACTATAAATGCACTTACTACACACACACTGTAACCGCACACTATAACTACACTTACTACACACACACAAATTAACCCAGAAACCATTTTTTCAGCTAGCCAGCTCTCTGAGCGTTCCTTACTTGGGATATATTCTCCTGAGTTCTCATCTTGGCCTAATGGCCTTCAGAACAACAGACCTGCTCCAACGTGCGAGTAGAATGCACTAAAATTTCGCCTCAATGTAGCCCCGAAGACATTGTCTGTAGCTGAACTAATTTTGCTGACAAAGAAGGCAAACCCCCCCCCCTCCCCCCCAAAAAAAAAAAAAAGAGCAAGAGAAAAATATGTAGCGAGCAAATGTACGTTGTGACCCTACCAGGCATGTTCATAAGAGGCGAGAAAGGAGGGTCGGGCATGGGACTGGCTATCCCATGCTGTAAAAAAATAAGCGGAAAAAAAACTTCACAAACATGGGCAAGTCAAAGAAAAGAATAAAATTAAATCCGCCATCCAGGAAAGATAAAGGCTTTCTGTCTGAGACGTATGACGAAGGCAGACAGAAGCAGAGATGAAGATGATAGGGAAGACATGGAATGATCTTAAAAGAATGGCAAGAAACAGAACGACTTAGAAAGTGTTTGTAGAAGACCTATGCTCCACAGGGAGCTGAAATGTAGAAGAAATGTACGTTGTAATATTTGTAATTAACTGCGATATATAATTTTGAAACATCTGTCTTCAGTTCTGCTTATTCTGGTGTCTCAGCGAGTGGAGGTGATGAAAATCAGCAAAGAAGAGGTCGTTGTTCTGAAAGGCGCCAAGCAAGAACTCCGCGGCTCACACGCCTCTTTGGTAGAATGGGTCATCCTAGCATACGTTGGAGGTAAAGTCTGTTATTTTTTACGTGTTTGTGTCAGTGACTCTAATTTACGTTGTTGCGAGTGCAAGATTAAAGAATGAATTCTTGTATAGTTCGTTCAGAAATTCGTGCCCACAGAATTTATTAATTATCTCGGAAATTGTTTGATGAATTTCAATATTTTTTTAATGAAATCGTATTTATTCACCGACCTTAAGCCTGATTTTTTTCCCTACTGTCATGCATTTAGAGCAGATTTTCTTTCTTTAAGGTATATACAAATTTGATTTTCTTGGTTGTCCTAAAAAGGTCATTTGAAAAGGTAAATTGGCACGTGTTTATCCAAACAATCTTAACACGTGCTCGCACTTATTGAACATGATTTTGAAAGACGCGCCACTTTTGTCATTTCCAATTTCTTGTTAAATAGGTCCAGAGGCGTACTTTGTAAAATATTTACTATTAATGTATATTCCTTTGCATGTGATAATTTGTAAGCTGGTGTGAAGTTATTACATGATTTTTAAAATCATGAAGAGTTTAAAGTGTAAATTCATCACTATGCAAAAGCTAACTGAATTATTGTTCAGGCAATTATGCAATTACCTATCTCTATGACGGAGATAAGCGAATCATGGACAGTAGACAAACAAATGAAAAGACGATTAGAGGCCACAAAGATGGGATTTCTCAGAAGAATGTTGAAAGTTCCCAGGACGGCTGAAAAGACCAATGAGGAAGTTCTCAAAGAGGCAAACACAAAAAGGGAGCTCCTAAAAAACATCAGAAAGAAATAATCAACATTTTTCAGGTAACTTCATGAGAAGAGGATAGTTGGAATACTTGGTTCTATCTATCTATTGTCCTATCGAGCCGAAGACGGCACATAGGGCAGGACTACAATCTCAAAAGCAGAAACATTGCGTGCCAAAATGGCACATATTGCAGAGATCACTGCTTCTAAAGTCTATGGTTCTGTTTCCATAACAATACTTTTTACAATGACAGCTTGTCAAGCCATCGATCAATCGCCTTAGTTGCCTCTTACGACATGCCTGGAAGGTCACAGTGTCACTATTCTTTACTTCCCACATGATGAGGCCCCGGTAACACACGGGAGACTTGGTTACAACTGTCAAAATAAAAGGAAAGAGAGATCGCGGACGACAAAGAGAGAAAATACTGGATAGCTTGGTGTCATGGCGCGGAAAGCAGTCAACAACAGAACTGATACGATGCACTGTAGATAGAAGATTGTGGAGGGACATGATCGCCTACGCCAACCGGTATGGCACATGATGAATGAATGAATGAATGAATGACGAAGATATCAATCAAATGATCAATTGGAACGCACTGACGTCCTTTCGATCGCTGCAGAAAGTGCATCCAGGGTCTGATTAATTTCTGTTCTCCGTTGCACTTTTCTGCGTTAAATTCAAAATGATGATATATTTAATACATCTGTTCCGCTAAAGCGAGGTCGTATGCCGACAACAGTCCGTTTTTGACAAATCAAGTGTTGTGAATGAGACCTTCCACCGTCTAGACTTGTTATGCGATTTACGTCACACTGGTGCTGTTCATGACCGTTGTTGGAATTCCTTGACGCAAGTTATTTTCATGTTACTCATTAATGTAAACTACTTCGTCAGCCGCAGTTTTGTCTCAGTGGACTTTGCTTCGTGGTTTGTTCGTCGTAGGCTGCTTACACTAGAGTAATCAGAAATCTAAAGGGAGCGAGATTGTGTATTCGACACTGGTGTGCTACGTCATCGTAATGGTTCCCTAGACCGGCCGTGCGCTAATCTTACGGTCTGCTGTTTGATGTGCGACGGGGATAATTTGACAACTAACTGTGTGTCTATATTTTCGGAATTGGAGTCAACAACGATGGCCTAACATCATCAAGTGCTACGACGATCATCATTTTCAAGAAGACGTGAATTACCGGTATATGGGGATAGGCGGCGGGAACAATTGCAGGTTATGCATGAAAAGTGTTCCTTGTTGCAGTTTCCTCATATTCCAAGTCGCATGTCTGTGTTAGTCACCTCTAGTGACTCGGACTGATGGTGCTCGTAAACCTGGGAGGGCCGACCATCTAAGGGCAGAATCCCCCAGAAAAGACCATCTGCTGCCTTGCAGGAAGATTGGGGACAATCAAAGGCTAAGGAGAGCAACACTGAACAAAATACTGGCTGAAATCGGATGCACTGGGCCACTGGCGCAGAACACAGTGCAACGTTTTAACAAGTATTCAAGCGGAGTGGATCTAACAGGCTTAAACAGACAGATGTATTCGTTTGAGAGTCTGGAGTCCTACTCTGATTGTGTCCTGATCGCAGAGAGAGAGAGAGAGAGAGAGAGAGAGAGAGAGAGAAATGAACAATTTTGACCCTCTTCAATTTTATACGGATACGCTTTTGACTTGCATTGTTAGAAAATTAACGTAATTTACAGTAAAATCTAATGTTTACAGCACGCGGTTTTATATTTTCCTAAAATTATATAACAAAAAACGATTTGTGCAGAATTCAGACTACCTTTGTACTTAAATGTTATCAAATCTGAAGGTCAGTGAAAAAATCAGATTTCATGAAAAAGAATTACAGAAATTCATCGGTGTCCGAGATAAATGATCAACTCTGTGTGCACGAATTTGTGAACCAACAATACCAGTTTTAACTGTTAACTACGAGCCACCGCTACTGACGATTCTAAACCGACACAGAAAGGCTCATTCGCTAGCGAACGCTGTGTGTCCTCACTGATTCATTTACCAAAGAAAATATTGTGAAAAGTGTTCATTGTGTGAGAGATGACTGGAAATACGTTTGTAATGTGTGTGTCTGCGTGTGATTTTGTTTGTTTATTTGTGTGTGTTTGTGTGTCTGCTTGTGTTTGTGTGGGTTTGTATGTGTTTGTTTGTGTGTGTTTGTGTTTATGCGTATTTGTGTGTTATTGTTATTGAATTATTGAGTTATTTGCGGGTCATCATCATTGCACTCTGAACATGTCCATGTACAGGTGCTCACATCCCCTATTCAGCAATTCCCTCAGTGTCCAGCGACTGACGACTCCAGTTCTATGTTGGTTGATAAGTCTTCTTACACTCCCACTAAGTTTCTCATTTATGGCTGTGCCCATCTTAACTCCCATTTCCATCATCCGAAGAAGTGACGTGCTCTTCCCACACCTTGGAGGGCATTGATGATGTCCGCCCGATCCATTGGTTGCCCGTCCTCAACGACAGCGCAGCTAGCCAACCTATCCGCTCTTTCATCTCCCCGTATTTGTGTGTATGTGTTTCCAAGACGAGCATGGACGAGTAACATCAAAAGATGGACAAGTCAGCATATGACAACCTGCACCTTCAAAGCAAGAGGCAGAGCGAAAAGGCGCTACATGGTAACCAACCTTCGATGCGTAGACGGCACTCGATAATGATGATGTGTGTGTTTGTGCCTAGGTGTGTTTGTGCCTGTGTGTCTCTCTCTAATTGTAACGACACGAAGCAGCGGAGTAGCCGGCCGCTAGAATATCTGACGCCTGTTTTGCGATCTTTTGCTTCTTGTTCCGCCAATTCTGCTGTAAGGTTTTTAATATTCCGTCTATCCATCTCTCCGTAGACTGTTCTTTTCATAGCAGTGGCTTCATATGATTGATGTGTCGATTGTTCCTAAAACATCACATTTTGGTAATGAATAAATGTTTCTTTCTTTATATTGCACTGTTTTGTTTTCTTTTCCAGAAATTTATTGCTCCTATTTGTTTGTTTTTGTGGTCTTCATACTTGTTGCGATACATTTATTTCATATTCATCAATTTCAGGTTATATACATTACATTTGTTATACTCTGTAATTTATATTTATTTTTAAATGCACGCATTTCTTTTCAGTATCCCTGCTTTAGTATGTATTTTTACGTTTCTTATTCTGCTTCTGTTACTACTGCTAAAGACGAATGACTAAACCATTTGTGTTTCAATTTTAAAAAAATAAGTAAGCATGTATCGCATAACAGTGACACAGTGTTTCTCGGAATAATGGGTAGAGGCATCAAGATGCATCAAGATGCATAGAAGCTGCTGTAAAGTTGATGGGAATAAGGTATTTTTTTTAAAAAAAGGAAAAAGTAGTATGGTTGCAACTTTACGTAGGTGATAAACAAAACAAAAGTGGAACGAGCTACAAAGCTTGGTCAGTTACAGAGCTTGGTCAGTTACAGAGCTTGGTCAGTTACAGAGCTTGGTCAGCCACAAAGCTTGGTCAGCCGCAAAGCTTGGTCAGTTGCATAGCTTGGTCAGTTACAGAGCTTGGTCAGTTACTGAGCTTGGTCAGTTACAGAGCTTGGTCAGTTACAGAGCTTGGTCAGCCACAGAGCTTGGTCAGCCACAGAGCTTGGTCAGTTACAGAGCTTGGTCAGTTACAGAGCTTGGTCAGTTACAGAGCTTAGTCAGTTACAGAGCTTAGTCAGCCGCAAAGCTTGGTCAGCTACAAAGCTTGGTCAGTTACAGAGCTTGGTCAGTTACAGAGCTTGGTCAGCCACAGAGCTTGGTCAGTTACAGAGCTTAGTCAGTTACAGAGCTTAGTCAGTTACAGGGCTTGGTCAGCCTCAAAGCTTGGTCAGCCACAGAGCTTGGTCAGCCTCAAATCTTGGTCAGCCACAGAGCTTGGTCAGCCACAGAGCTTGGTCAGTTACAGAGTTTAGTCAGTTACAGAGCTTTGTCAGTTACAGAGCTTGGTCAGCCACAGAGCTTGGTCAGTTACAGAGCTTTCTTCAGTTACAGAGCTTGGTCAGTTACAGAGCTTGGTCAGTTACAGAGCTTGGTCAGCCACAGAGCTTGGTCAGCCACTACAGAGCTTGTTCAGCCACAAAGCTTGGTCAGTTACAGAGCTTGGTCAGTTACAAAGCTTGGTCAGCCACTACAGAGCTTGGTCAGTTACAGAGCTTGGTCAGTTACAGAGCTTGGTCAGCCACAGAGCTTGGTCAGTTACAGAGCTTGGTCAGTTACAGAGCTTGGTCAGCCACAGAGCTTGGTCAGCCACATAGCTTGGTCAGTTACGGAGCTTGGGCAGCCACAGAGCTTGGAAGACAAAGATCTGTATTCGATCTAGTCATAAATGGATGCCAAAGAATTGTTTCTGAGAAACAGAAGTACTGAACCGGGATAACGTAATGCCGATCACATTAACCCCAAATATTTTTTTTTCGTTTGCCAGCTTTTTACCTCTGACGAATCTGATGAAGTCCCTAGGGACTAGGAACTGAATTTTGCGTGTTAATCCGTTTTTCCCTGGCAGCCATGTGCACAAAGGTCCTTCGCCGCACAGGCAGATAACTCCGACTTCGGAGGTACTCATATTTTTTTCCGTCAATGACTAATTGACGCTTCAAGCCGGGCTTCGTTGCTGAAATCGTGGGTAGTTACCACAGAGAGAAATGCAGAGGCAGCCGGGATTTGAACTCACAACCTCTCTATCTCGAGGCCGGCGTCTTGCCTCGAGACCAACCAGTCCCCCCAACCTTAAATATGTTCGAGGGTAAAGAAAAAATATGGACTGTAATATATTTCCTATATACCATACTCAAGTCGTGGCCTGGAAGTTTCTTCTTTACGTCATTGTATTAATCGTAATTTGCTGACTTCCGGCTCTTGTTTATTTTTTATATCTGCAGATGAGAACAAATGAGATAATAGTATGCTTATGGGACCTCTATCCTCAGGACTCATGTGGAGTGAAATAAAACAGCTGTGGGTAGAAGGAGCAATTGAGTACATACACGACATGTGGAACATTCTAGATTTCTTCACAAACTCCCTGTATATAGCCACGTTTACCCTGAGGCTACTGGCTTATCTCCAAGTAGGTAACCTCTCTTGTATGATTGTCTTTCTTTTTTTTTACGATTGTTTCTTTTTTCTTTTACGGTTGGTTATTTGTTTTTCCTTTATGGTTATTGCCTCTCTTTTACAGTTTTATGCTTTTCTTTTGTAGTTGTCTGCTTGTTTGGGTGTGTGCTTTTCTTTATGGTTGTTTGCCTCTCTTTATGGTTGTTTACCTCTCTTTATGGTTGTTTACCTCTCTTTATGGTTGTTTGCCTCTCTTTATGGTTGTTTGCCTCTCTTTATGGTTGTTTACCTCTCTTTATGGTTGTTTACCTCTCTTTATGGTTGTTTACCTATCTTTATGGTTGTTTGCCTATCTTTATGGTTGTTTGCCTCTCTTTATGGTTGTTTGCCTTTATGTATGATTGTCTGCCTTTTTTATGGTTATTTGTCTTACTTTTGTGATTGTTTACCTTTCTTTTCTGGTTGTTAGCATATATTTTGTGGATGTTTGTCTTTCTTTACGACTATCTACCTTTCTTTCTGGTTGTCTTTCTTTTGTAGCTGTTTTCTTCTTTATGGTTGTTTACCTAATTTGTAGTTGTTTGCCTTCTGTCATGGTTATTTTTGTACGATCACAGTAATTTGACAATTTAAAAGCATTTTTTTTCTTCTTTTTTTACGTTCGTCAGCTTTCACCTCTTGCGAAGTCCCTAGAAACTAGGAATTGAATTTTACGTGTTAATAAATTTTTCCCTAGCAGCCGTGTGCACAGGGATCCCTCGCCATACAGGCAGATAACTCCGTCTTCGGAGGTACTCATATTTTTTTCGTCGATGAGTAATTGACGTTTCAAGCCGGGTCTCGCTGCTGAGACCAGGGGCGGTTACCGCAGAGAGAAATTATAAATAAAAATCCCAACTGGTTCAGCCGGGATTTTAACTCACAACCTCTGTCTCAAGGCGGGTGTCTTGCCTCGAGACCAACCAGTCCCCCTTAAAAGCATTGTATGAAATTAATTTGTATTTAAATTGTATGTAAATTTAAAAATCTATTGAAACTTCTGGTAGAAGATAGTGGAATTTATGTTTCGTTAACCGCAGCATGGGTTGTCTTTGGAGACTGATTAAGTTCAGCTCTCTGGTGTAGTTTTTTGCATTAAAGTCAATCAGACGTTCCACTTAACAGATTTGTCCGGTGCTACTGTGTCCGTGCACCGGGTAGCGGTCTCTTTGGCAGATCAAGTATTGCGAATGCGACCTTCCTCCAACGTGAAGTCGATATTAAGTTTCCGTCATTATTGAGGGCTTTACAGTAACCGTCATTGGATTTGTTCGATGTCTATGACTCATGACCGCTCCTTAATATGGTTTGTTCTGCCAAGTCAACCGAAGATTCCACTTTATAGATACTGCGCCACTGCTACGTGTTTTCATGCGTTTTTTAAATGCACTCTTTGGAGTGGATCGGGCAACTTCTGGATTTTCATCTAATCAGAAGGGATGTTGTCTAGATTCAGGAGAACTACAAGCAGATCGGGGGTGAACTAGTTTATAGTTTCACACTGCGAGTCTTGCTGGAGTGGAGATCTGAGAGCTTTATGGACTGTTGTTATTGTAGTTAAGATGAGGATAATCCAACTACTAACTAAACTAACTAATTAACTAAACTAAAGTAGACTAGACTGGACGCTAGACTTAAAACTTACTTAAACTTTAAACTTACTTAAATTTTAAACTTACTTAAACTTTAAACTTAAACTAAAATCTATTACAACTACTGTTGACGTGACAAACTGGTTCGAGAGGGTGAAAAACGAATAATCATGTGGTACTGAAGAGATCATCTCGCAAGTCATTCACCAACACAAATCTTCTCCTCGATACATCAACACAAATCTTCTACTCGATACATCAACACTGAAATTATCCGTGTTCCCAAAGGCATGAGACTTTTCAGTGCTTGTTTTATTTTCATCAGCTAACTCAGAACCCATATTGACAGACAGCCGCAGCACTACACTCATCAACACTTACGGACAAACAACAATATTATTAATTCATTTTCTTTATCGTGTACTATATCGTTGTTTGGTAGGCGACCAAATAATTTTATAACAGATGGACTCAAATGCAGTTTATAATGACAATGTTTATGTGACAATGTTTATGTGACAATGGCGATATGAACAAGTTATCATCATACGCCTCAGAACAGGACACAATCGACACTACAGTCACATGTATACACAATTCAAGATCGGCACCTCAACTACCTGTACATGTGGACAGGCGCCCCAGACTGCTGAACACATACTTCAAGACTGCACTGAATATAGTAGACTGAGTAAAATCCATTGGCCCATAGATACAACACTACAGACAAAACTATATGGGCCACTGCAAGAATTACAAATGACAGTAAAATTTATACAGGAAACGACATTGCAAATATAGACAATACTTCGGGCGAACGAAAGATAGATATATTTGACAATGGCCATGGCGCTAAATAGCGCATGACGCAACTGTTAGTCAACAGTTCACTTCTAATAAATTGAATCAAGATCAGTGAACAAGAACTGACCAAGATCCTGTTCTATCACTCCACGGTGGCACTGGAAGGAGACTACACCAGACTGACCGATGAGTGGGGATAAAGGAATGGCAAACCCGGTTTTGAAACAAATGTCGCACTATAGTTGCAAGTTATGAACTGAAAGACACACATATCTCACTGTGATATCAATCACGACACAATGCAACTACGTCCTTTTAACGACCATTTAAGGGTTGACAACGAAGAACATTAATCGTTTCGCTATCCCAGAAGAAATGAAAGGAATTTATTGCGTTGAATTGATCCGTCCACTTTTATTATTTCCATTCCATCGTGTCATTCATTAATATCTTTAAGCGTTCTCTATCTTTATGGTCAATTTAACCTTTTGCTTTGATGCATTCTTATCTCATTTTCTTTTACAATGGTTTATTAATGAAATAACTTCTCTCACTTGCCGGGTAGGCCTTTGTTGTATTCCCAGAGTTAAATTCAAAAGAGCTATTCAGATACACTTTGTGTTATCAGTAATTATTTAAATTTATTTTTCTACATAAATAATATGGTGAGATCTTCCAGAGACAACACAAAAACCAAACAAAGAAAGGAGCATGTTAGTTCTGTTGGATATTCGCATGAAGAGAAAGAACACTTGATACAAGCCTGGGTAGGAAAGATTTGATACAAACCCGGATAGGAAAGATTTGATACAAACCCGGGTAGGAAAGATTTGATACAAATCCGGGTAGGAAAGACTTGATACAAACCCGGGTAGGAAAGACTTGATGCAACCCCGGGTAGTAAAGACTTGATACAAACCCGGGTAGGAAAGATTTGATACAAACCCGGGTAGGAAAGACTTGATACAAACCCGGGTAGGAAAGATTTGATACAAATCCGGGTAGGAAAGACTTGATTTATCCCCGGGTAGGAAAGACTTGATACAAACCCGGGTAGGAAAGATTTGATACAAATCCGGGTAGGAAAGATTTGATACAAACCCTGGTAGGAAAGACTTGATACAAACCCGGGTAGGAAAGATTTGATACAAACCACGGGTAGGAAATACTTGATGCAAACCCGGGTAGGAAATACTTGATGCAAACCCGGGTAGGAAAGATTTGATACAAATCCGGGTAGGAAAGACTTGATTTATCCCCGGGTAGGAAAGACTTGATACAAACCCGGGTAGGAAAGATTTGATACAAATCCGGGTAGGAAAGATTTGATGCAAATCCGGGTAGGAAATACTTGATGCAAACCCGGGTAGGAAATACTTGATGCAAACCCGGGTAGGAAATACTTGATGCAAACCCGGGTAGGAAATACTTGATGCAAACCCGGGTAGGAAATACTTGATGCAAACCCGGGTAGGAAATACTTGATACAAACCCAGGTAGGAAAGACAAACCTGGGTAGAAAAGGCTTGTCACAAGCCCGGTTGGAAAAAAATGTGTTACAAACCCGAGTTCAAAGGAATATTAGTTTGGTGAGACTGTTTTCTTGTTAGATACAGCAGTGACTGAGACAATCTGCTGCTTTGTAGGTAGTTCCAGAAAAATCAAAGACAAGTTGTTCACAAGTGCGTAGTCCACGCAAATGCGTGCTAAAGACGCTAAACTGTACCTCAATGTGCTAAGCGCAATGCAATGCAAATCGCTAATGATGTAGATCCAGCCAGGAGAAGGAGATGATAAAATATTAAGAAGAAACTAAAAAGATATCTCAGCTGTGTATTTCGGTGTTCCAGCATTGATGTGAGTCATTGATACAAACAGAAATAGACACATTCAGAACGTTACCTTGTCATAAAAATTGTGCTTATGTTTCTGCTCATTTCATGAAATCAGTTTCACTCCAATCGGGAATTGTCCCTATTCGCACCACTCATGCCACAGCTCCCTCCAAAGTGCGTTGTTGACAAGGTCGACTATTAAGCAGGACTAATCGACGGCACAGGTGACGATTCCAAACGGTTTCCGTCGAGTAAGTGAGTGCACAGTCACTTCATCACTCCAGTTTCCTCGAAAACACACATTTAAAACTAACAAAAGCAACTTAATCTTTCTAAGCGACTGCGTTAGTCTCTGCAAAAACAGCCCAACTTGTAGACATTTTGCCTTGTCCATTGTAGCGTTAGCAAGGTTGAACTGCAGTGCGAGCCAAGTCGGCTGCATGGGCGACAATTTCAAACGACATCACCGAAAAGAGAGTGCCCGCAGTCACTTCCAAATCCAATTCACGCGAATAAATCGAAAGAAGAGATAAAAAACTGTCAAAATACCGTTTAAGGCAGTGGTTCTCAGCGCAATGTCCGCGGGCGCCATTGCACCAGCCGCGTGTTTTCTAGGTGCCAGGGAAGGTGTAACATAATTCCAGCAAGTGACGTCATTTATTGTCCGGCATGCAGTTGAATGGAAGATTGAGAGACAATAGAAAGAAAGGATGAAGCAAACGCTGACGCCCCCCCCCCCCCAATGAACAAAAGCGGTAATCTTCAGCATCAAATGATCAGAGCAAAGCAGATTCAGCGGTTGGACTTAGCCTTGATGTGGTATCTTAAAGGCTTGAAAGGAGGTGAACTTGAATTTACATAAATCATACGTCCCCAACTTTGAAATCAAGTATAAATAAGGCGCCGCCAAAAATCACATTAATTAAGTATATTGTAAAGTGTTCTTTTTTATGCTCATTTTGCTGTTTAGCTTTAGAAGGTATTTAATTTTTTTGTTGGTAAGATTATTCTTATTTTACTTTGAAAATGGACAAATAATAACTGTGCGACGAGCAAAATGTTGTGTTATAGATGTGAGTGGCCGTTGTTAACAATACATTTGGATAGTGGCGCCCGCGAGCTGTATATATGCTGCAAAGATCATTCTACCCACAACCGCACATGTTCGCGAAGCTGAAAACGTCACAAAAGTTGGGTAACTCACTTCTGCCCTCAGGCTTTACTACTGTGGGTGTCCTCCTGAGCCTTGTCGGTACGATACAAATCCGCCGCTTGTGACAACTGAAGAGAGTCGTTATCTATGCTAACCAGTCACCGGGGCTCTAACACCAGCTATGTTCTAATGGTACATATAAATATTTACATCATTTCCATAATTCCTAAACGATAACTGCAAGTCTGTTTTCTTCTCTTAGCAGGACTAAATCTACCCGCGGTACTACAATGATTACATGGAGTTCGTTTAGTAGATTATGTGGACAAGACGGAGGAGACGCAGACCAGAGATGTCTTGTCGAGGCACATGGTGATCAGGACTGAAAAACTGTTAAAAAACCGACCACACTATTAGGGTCTTATTCACTGACTGCAACATGCAGTGAACTACGACTCGTTTTCCAGCGTATTCGCCTCAAAAGCCAATTTGACAATGAACAAGAACTCATCAAGTGTCTACTCCATTGACTAGTGGTTACTCTGGAAGAAGACTAACTTGTCAAACCAAGTGAGTAGAGTTTGAAACGGGATGGCAAACCCGATAATATTGATTGACAATACATCGCAAATAATACTATTTAAACGGCTTGTAAAGAGTGAATGATAGAGATGAATAGTCGTCTGACGACAGAAGATGTATCATAAGGTTGTTTTGCAAACCTTACAAAACATGCCTCATATCATTTACTTTTTTGTTTTCGTCTAACGACTATTTTTTAATCGGCCGCCCTAAACGACGTTAAGTGGGCGGCAGAGCGTTGTGTTGTGATTAACAGCAAGCTGCAGTATTTTTTTTTGCAATTTCGACCCAACAAATCCATCTTCAACAGGCACTTTTCAGTAACGGATCGCCTTCTCTATCGATCCCAGCTCGCTTTGCCAAACCTATTAGTCGGTTACTATTGGTCGTTTCAAATCTAAATGTTCACGATTAACATGCAATATCTCCTCTTTCCCTGCACTTACAAACTTGATTTTTTGCATCTGGCCTTGTTTTTCCAAGGTCCCACCGATTTCACAAAATTTAATGATGTAGGAAGTATGCTTCATCATGAAGCAGCACTTTCCTTTGATCTCAGTGAATTTACGGATCTTTTTGCTCCTGGAGAAAATAATTTACCGTACATTAATGGAAATCAGCTTCTCGACATAGGCGTCTCTACACAACTTGAAAGTTGGAGGCGTTTATCAACTGTTTACTTTCTATTGTTTACTTTTATTTAAAATACTATGAGAATGTCAATGTTATAGCCTTTACAGACGGTCTAAAACAAATCAGCGTATAAACAGTTCCATTAATGAAAACTATTTAAACAATATACAACAAAGAATACATTTAAAAAAATTAATTATCCGTTGCGAGCGATAACGAGCATGACATATCAAGCAAAGTTATTGTTTATGGGTACGCATGTGACTAAAGAGTCCGATGTAAGCACGGGATCCTCTTCACTGTAAAGAGCTACATTGTTCGTTTTATGTCTTTCCATGTGACTTTCATTATTTTACGTAAACAAGACATATGAAAGTGATTTAGTTTCTTTGCATGCCTGCAGTACACATATCAAGAATCTTTACATTTTCAGAACGTTATCAACTTTAGCTAAAGATTGATCATGCGGACATATAAAAACGTCCATTATTATTTCATTTATTCTGAATCAGAGGAGTCTAACATATTGATTACTAATCTGGGCTGAACGAACGATAGTCCATCTTTTTTCCAATAGTCATTTTCTTCTTTTAAGACATGATCTTCACATTTGCACCAAAAATCTTTGTCAATCTGTGATAGAGCAGCATATGTCAGTCCTTTTATATCGCATAGTTTAAAACTTGTATTCTCAGCTGCCACCTGCCCTTTAATTTTTGCCCAAACGAGTTCAATGGGGTTTAATTGTGGATGATAAGGGGGCAGTCTCAAGCACGTATGACCATGCTGTTGAATGATTTTGTCTATTTGGAATACTTTGGTCTTTTGCGATTTCTTAACAAGTGACAGTAATTCAGGTTTCAAAAATCCCTCGTTAAATGGAATTCCTTCCTTTCTTAGCCAAATCGTTATAACATCTTTTGTACTGGTAGATGTAGGAATTTTGTCTTCTTCTGCCACAGCGTTGTGGTACGACGCGTTGTCCATTACCAGACAGGATGGTCTGTCTAGAATTGGAAGAAGAGTATTTTCAATCCACTCTCTAAATATATGGCCATTCATCTCGGTGTGATAGTCCCTGTTGTCAGTATAATTAGAGGTGAATATAAGTTCTGCATTTTTCACCAACCCTTCTTTTCGGCTGCCTGCATGTGCCATTATAATACGCTGTCCTTTTCCAGTGGGTACACATCTTTTAATACTTCCATCTGATAACTGCCATTCCTTTGCACTTGTGTGGTGAGAATTTATCCAAGATTCATCTAGAAATACAATATCATAACCTTGGTTACGCATTTCCCGTACTTCACGTAAATATTTACTCCTCATAGAAACTAAGTGCGGCTTCTCGCAGATGACATTTCTACCACTATCGTACTTTCTAAACGTAAAACCGATGCTTCTAACAGTTCTCCATAATGTTGTTTTCGACACAACAATGTCATTTTTTGCTCTCAGTCGAATTTTCAGTTTTCTTAAAGTCACAGTTTCTTTGGAATCGAACATTTTACAAATTGCTCTTCTAATCACTTCCTTGTCAAAACTATCTACTACTTTCTTTCTTCCTAGCGTCCTAGTCTTGATTGAACTGGACACTCCGTTAGCTTTAAGCACTTGTTTGAAAAAGCGTTTGCTTATACCCAATGCGTGAATAGTTCTCTTTTCTGGCTTTGAGATGCTTCGATACAGTTTTCCACGCTTAGCTTCTATGCAAAAATATTTATACACCTTTATTGCCACTGATTGCAATGTAAGGAACTTTACTTTTATACCCATTGACTAACAGATCACAAATTTAACGAAATTACCCAATAATTAGGATACGCCGTTGCACATAAATCACAACAAAACGACAGGAAATGGGATGCACCGGATATAAAATTATAACTATGACGCGTTTTATGTGTTTTTTAGTGCTTAAAACAGGGAAATTGGCGCGCATTACGTTCAAGATGACAAGTCCGTGGGTGCTCACTCATATGAAGCGGTAATTCCTCCAAATATATGGTTTGACCAAAATGCCTTAAATTTGTATACTTCAAATAATGAATATTTAAAACTATACGTTTGTTGGTGAGGAAATGAATGTACTTCTTGGGACCAAAAAATCACAAGACCATATGCAAAATTTCAGCATTATCAATCAATTGGTTGCAGAGATATGGAATTTTAAACACCTTCAAAATATTTTGAAACGACCTATAGAAACATCGCGAAGAGGTGAACCGGGGTAGTTTTGGGCCCTCGGACCTGGCAAAAACAGACAGGTATGAGTCGGTAACCGTTCTCAGCTCTTGTGTTGATATGCACCTTTGCCTTAGATCATTGTCTGATTTACCAATTTTTAGTTGTAGACAAGAAGACGTTGAAGAGGAAAAGAATGTTATATAATGTAGTTCTTTGTCGCAAGACGTTCAGTGTTGATATTGTTATAGATCACGGCCATCTATAAATATAAGGGCCTTGAATAGGTGGCAATAACATGGTTTATTACACAGAACGTGTATCACGCAGTCTTACAAACTTGCAAAGTAAGCTACAGAAGAATGACAGTCGCTGCGGCCGGAGTGGATGCAGCTCTTGTTGTTATTGTTGTTGTTGCGTTCGCCAGCTTTCAACTCTGACGAAGTCCCTAGAGATTCGGAACTGAATTTTGCGTGTTAATCCAAACGCCTTGTAAAGTGGATGCAGCTCTTGAATGGCTCTGAAGTGAGCATGTTAATCTTGGTGTACTGTCCAGGAAACGCTGGTGTATACGGCACTGAGATAGCCGATAATCTCGAGGGCAGCTGTAGCCCTGAGTTTGACCTTCCTCTGGACAAAGGGGACATCGCCAGGTTTGTTTTTCATTTCTCGAAGAAAATAGGCAGGAGGATGGGTTGGACAATAATGCATATATTGAGAGACCGATCAGTTTATAAGCAGAAAAGGGTCGATCACCTACCTGGTCGATCCAGAGTGCTTGGTGGTAAAAGCAGGTGTATATATAAGTACAATCAACACTTTACAGGAACAATCAGTCTGCATACTGCGAAATGCTAAGACGGATGGTGGAACGGGTAGGGGGATTCCCCGACTGGAATGACATGGACTCCATTGTGTGCATGTCTATGTCAGTCATATCTCATATCTTTGTGTGCATGTCTATGTCAGTCATATCTCATATCTTTATGTGCATTTCTATGTCAGTCATATCTCATATCTTTGTGTGCATTTCTATGTCAGTCATATCTCATATCTTTATGTGCATGTCTATGTCAGTCATATCTCATATCTTTATGTGCATGTCTATGTCAGTCATATCTTTGTGTGCATGTCTATGTCAGTAATATCTCATATCTTTGTGTGCATGTCTATGTCAGTCATATCTCATATCTTTATGTGCATGTCTATGTCAGTCATATCTCATATCTTTATGTGCATGTCTATGTCAGTCATATCTCATATATTTATGTGCATGTCTATGTCAGTCATATCTCATATCTTTATGTGCATGTCTATGTCAGTCATATCTCATATCTTTATGTGCATGTCTATGTTAGTCATATCTCATATCTTTGTGTGTGCATATCTATGTCAGTCATATCTCATATCTTTATGTGCAAGTCTATGTTAGTCATATCTCATATCTTTGTGTGTGCATGTCTATGTCACTCATATCTCATATCTTTATGTGCATGTCTATGTCAGTCATATCTCATATCTTTATGTGCATGTCTATGTTAATCATGTGTCATATCTTTGTGTGTGCATGTCTATGTTAGTCATGTGTCATATCTGTGTGTGTGCATGTCTATGTCAGTCATATCTCATATTTTTGTGTGCATGTCTATGTCAGTCATATCTTTATGTGCATGTCTATGTTAGTCATGTGTCATATATCTTGATGTGTGTCAGGGTTAGTCATGCCTCGCATCGCTGTGTGCATGTCTGTGTTAGTCACCTCTAGTGACTCGGGCAGATGGTGCTCGTAAACCTGGGAGGGTCGACCATCTAAGGGCAGAATCCCCCTACAGAAAAGATAATCTGCTGCCTTGCAGGAAGATTGGGGACAATCAAAGGCGAAGGAATGGAAACCTGAATAAAATGCTGGCTGAAATCGGATGCACTGGGCCACTGGCGCAGAAAATAGTTTAACGTTTTAACGGGTGTTCAATCAGAGTGGATCTGGCAGACTATATTTGTGATGTTCTGTCTGTGGGGGCGATCAACACACTTAACCTGACAGCTGACTTCATGTGAGAGTCTGGAATCCTACTCTGATTGAGTCCTGATCGCAGAGAGAGAGAGAGAATAGTTTGTGTCGAGTACCTCCCCGGTTTTCAAGAGGAGCATTTGTTGCACTGGGAAACATAAGGAAGTCCAAAGAAATGAGGTTAAATACACAAATAAAAATGTTCAACTCCAATGTTAATTCAGTCGTATTATATGACTGTGAAACATGGAGGACAACAATTTTTGACAATCATGAAGATGCAGACTTTCATTAATGGATGCTTACGCAGAATAAAAGGATCGAAATGGCAGGACAAAATCACTAACATAGAATTATGGAAATGTACCAGTCAAATACCAGCGGATAAAGAGATACAGCGAAGACGATGGCGCTGGACAGGACACACACTGCGGAAGCCAACTGAGAGTATAACACAACAGGCCCTTTTTTGGAATCCCCAGGGGAAAAGACAAAGAGGAAGACCAAAAAATTCTTGGAGAAGACAGACAGAAGCAGAGATGAAGATGATGGGGAAGACATGGAATGATGTTAAAAGAATGGCAAGAAACAGAACGACTTGGAAAGTGTTTGTTGAAGACCAATGCTCCACAGGGAGCTGAAAGATAGAAGAAGACCACCTTCCCGGTATTTTTGTATTATCCTGCTACGTGTAATAAAACGCTTCAGTACGTCACGCTACAGAAGAGGTTAATTCAATTGTCTATGTACATTTTAGGTCCGGGTTTACTTTCAAAATGTGACAAACTATTTCTATCACCATCTATAATATGTCATTGCTATCCTTTTGAAATGTGTGCCAGTGATATTTCTCTGGAAATATGTCGACGGTGTGGGGTCATGACAGAAATCAAGAGGCACAAACAACGTATTTCACCAAAAATCATAGCGGTAGAATTTATATACCACAAGCACCTGTGCAGCAATTTAATGGGTACCGGATTTTTTTCTGGGAAAGTAAAGCGGCACGGGCGTAATACCGGCCACATTACCCCAAAAATCATGTGCTGAAGGTCTGTAAAATGTATGGTCACTAACACTATATTCCCTATACGCCACTTGGCGTGACGGGGGCACTTTACTTTTTTTTTAATTTCTTTTTTTTTTTACCCGTGCAGCAAACAAATCTTTACAACATCATTCTGTTGAGTTTACTATATATTATTTTAGTTCTGTTTTATTTTATTATTTATCTGCTTTTCTTTATTTCTGTTAAAACTGTTTCAAAAATGTCAATGCCTACAGAGAGTGATACAGCTCATGGATACAATGAGAAATGTGAGTGGCGTTAGCTAATTAATGACGTTTTTCTCCGTCTACTGTCTGCAATGTTTACATAATCAGCCATGTCTTGTTTACTTTTTAGCGGCGATGTAACAAGATATATACAATCTGTCTGTACTTTATAGCCCTCCTATGTATTTTGTTCTTTCTCCCTTATGTAGAACAATATGTCTGTGTTGAGCAGACGATATATATGATATTTCTCTGCAAAGTTTATAACCTTTCTCCTTGAACCAATTCTTATTTTCTTCACTGTCTTTCGTTTATCGAAATGTTTACGTCACCATAAAATTCATTTGTTAATTAATTTCAACATTCTGAGTTGTTAATTGATCTTTCATGTAAACTCCTCCGTTATTAATTTGATTTTTTTTTCCGACTAAAAACTAACTCGGTAATTTAATTCTTTAACAAAAATCCTTTGTCCTCTGTTTAATTATTTAACAAAAATCATTTGTCCTCTGTTTAATTCTTTAACAAAAATCATTTGTCCTCTGTTTAATTCTTTAACAAAAATCATTTGTCCTCCGTTTAATTATTTTACAAAAATCATTTGTCCTCTGTTTAATTATTTTACAAAAATAATTTGTCCTCTGTTTAATTCTTTAACAAAAATCATTTGACCACGGTACATTCTATGATTTTTGAACGCTATACTTTTGACATAATTTCATTCTTTGAAACATTTTAATGTTTTCATTGTAACTTTTTTTAAATTACAAGTCATAATACATGAGTGTTTTACAACCTTCTTGAGTTGCAATTCCCTTTTATAATCACCGAGTAAATTCTGCACCCCATTTTTATAATAACCCAGTAACCACCGACACTCTTTTTATAATCACCGAGTAAGTAGCTACCCCCTTTTTATAATCACCGAGTAAGTAGCGACCCCCTTTTTATAATCACCGAGTAAGTAGCGATCCCCTTTTTATAATCACCGAGTAAGTAGCGACCCTCTTTTTATAATCACCGAGTAAGTAGCGACCCCCTTTTTATAATCACCGAGTAAGTAGCGACCCCCTTTTTATAATCACCGAGTAAGTAGCGACCCCCTTTTTATAATCACCGAGTAAGTAGCGACCCCCTTTTTATAATCACCAAGTAAGTAGCGACCCCCTTTTTATAATCACCGAGTAAGTAGCGACCCCCTTTTTATAATCACGAGTAAGTAGCGACCCCCTTTTTATAATCACCGAGTAAGTAGCGACCCCCTTTTTATAATCACCGAGTAAGTAGCGACCCTCTTTTTATAATCACCGAGTAAGTAGCGATCCTCTTTTTATAATCACCGAGTAAGTAGCGACCCCCTTTTTATAATCACCGAGTAAGTAGCGACCCTCTTTTTATAATCACCGAGTAAGTAGCGACCCCCTTTTTATAATCACCGAGTAAGTAGCGACCCCTTTCAATCAGAGAATTAAAATAAACTTCCATCGGTTTCATCACAGCCAAGCCATTTGCTGTTTTCTTTAATAACAGAAAAATAACCCTCCACCCACACTATGAAAGCCGAGTACGTAGCCACCACTTCGTTAACAGCAAATAAGTTGCTATTTCTTTTAATAAAAGCCAAGTAACCTGCAACACCGTTGTATAACAGCCAAGTAACCTGCGACTCCGTTATATAACAGTCAAGTAACCTGCGACTCCGTTGTATAACAATCAAGTAACCTGCGACTCCGTTGTATAACAGTCAAGTAACCTGCGACTCCGTTGTATAACAGTCAAGTAACCTGCGACTCCATTGTATGTAATTTTGTGATTATTCAATTTATTTACTTTAGGAGTATAATCCTTTGATCCTGCAAGATTTATCTTTTTGGACAAAACTTGACTGATATTGATCCGATAAGCCTTAATCTTCTTTTTCAGTTTTATCTGGTGATGAAAGTGTACTCGTGGAAAGTAAAGGGATTTGGCTTACTGGTTTGTGAAGTATTTGTTTAGGGAACAGACATCAATTGGGTAGAAGGAAAAGAAGATAAACAAGGAAGTTCTGAAACAGTTTTAACATTCAAAAAAGAACTGACTATTTAATGTGACAATATTACGTTATTACGTCTTAAATGTTATGTAGAGCCAGTCTTAACATATGGAAGCGAATCATGGACAATCGGACAACAGACAAGAAAATCACTGGAATCTGTAGAAATATGGTTTTACAGAAGAATGTTGAGAGTACCATGGACAGCTAAGAAGAGTAATGAAGATGTTCTGAGAGAGGTCAAAGCAAAAAGAGAGCTAATTTCCAATGTTAGGAAGAAACAATCATCATTTTTTTACCATGTAATGAGAAGAGAACAACTGGAATATATTGTAACAACTGGGAAAATTGAGGGACGAAGAGATAGAGGGAAGCAAAGAGAGAAAATAACAGACAGCTTAAGAGAATGGCTTGGCAGGTCAACAACAGGAATGATAAATAGCTGTCGAGATCGAAAGTTGTGGAGAGAAATGATCACCTACGCCAGTAGGCCCGGTACTTGATGATGATGATGATTACGTTAAAAGTCATCTTGGAAGGGAAGGTACAAGGTAGACGAGGAGGCAGAGGCAGACCAAGACTAAAGTGGACTGGAGGCATCATTACATTGACAGAACTTATGACAACGGGCAATATCAAGGCAAGGGACAGAGTAAAATGGCTCTCCATGGTAGAGAAGGCAACCAATGAAAAAATAATTACTTCCCCATGATAAACGGCGTCGCCCTACTGCGGGAAGGTCAAGGTAATCAGAAAGTCAAGTAAACATTCACAAACAAACACGTGCTTTCGACGAATAAAGTCAAAGTCGGTAAAGATGAAAAATACTGCGCCAACTCGTCTTCATGTATATCAATTATAAATATTCATCGTGATAATAGGCGGGAGTTGAAGTTGTCACTGAACTATGTGATTTGCATATTAACTACGATTATAACTGGCACGACGTGAGTCTTCAGTAAAGAGGTAAAAGGAGAGTGCACCAGAGACAAAGTTGAGGACTGAAGAGAACAGAAAATAAATTGAAAATCATTGTTGATTAGACAAGAGAGATTGAAAGTGGGGAGGAGGACGGAAGGAATGGTTTGATGGATGGCCAAGACCAAGATAAATATGGGGATTGTGTTGCCATTTTTGACTGCTCTGACGATCTGAAGCTACGGGGAAACAAGCAGGGAAAAAAATAATTGGTTGAGTTCTCTTGTTTTGTGATTGGGATATTGTTGTTAATCCGCTCTGACATTGGGGATCAAGGATAGTTATTTTGCTTCCTGTCAAACACTCTTCAGTCAGCTCTTTTATTTGTTTTCTTCTTTGCTATAAATAGGTGGGAGCTGAGGAAGTGACGAAAGCCAACCCGAAATCATCATCAGCAGTGAAGATCTCGAAATTGTAACAAACTAGGGATATCTGGGATTTATCGTAGCTAACAATTGAGTCTGTCATAGATAAACTGGAGATTAGCAATAGCAACACAACAATTAAACAGCATGAAGAACATGTGACACAATACCAGCTGGGCAGTAAAATTAAAATTACTGACGCATGTATCTTCCCGATAGCAACATATGGTTGTGAATCATGGACAATCTGGCAAAACAATAAGAAGGAAAATCGATTCATTCGAAACAAAATGCAACAGGAAAATCCTTAGAATACCTTGGATAATTAAAAAGGAGCAATGAAGACATACTAAAAGACTTAAACATTAAAAAGAACTGGCTTATAAATACCATTCTACAAAGAAAACTAAAATACTATGACCAGGCCAAAAGACACAGCTGGCCGGAAAGAACAATAATGGTTCCTGGGCGATGCATAAGGGCAGACCGGAAAAAGGGGGCCCCGGTAGCCTAGTTGGGAAAACCACCCTATTGGGGTGAGATATCACAAGAAAAGTATACAAAAAATAAAGCGTTCGCGTGGCCGTTGGTCAGTGATGAAGGTCGTAAAGATAACATGTTTTAACACGGGATAGTTACAGCACAACAACAGATTTACCGAGACCTGCTAGCTAACAGGGAATACCAGAAAATCCCCAAGTAGCGTGCCGTTTTCAGCTTTGCAAGCAGTGGCAGTTATGGGTAGAGTGACGTCATCCGTCTAAAGCTCCTGTAGATGTAAACGTCACGCTAGTTGGAGGGTTTCCGGTTATATTTTCTCTGCGCGTGTCTTAGTAAATCCATAGTTGGCTGTGGTTGTAGCAAGTTGTTCTATGGAAATACTTTTGCTCATGAACACAAATATAAGGTGCTTGCGCAGGTTGTGTGTTTGACAGTCGCAATGGCCTAAGTTTTAACGACTTACGGCACATGACGCCAAACTGTAATGGTCAATGAGAATAAAAGATATAGGTGAGTCGATTATCCTGAGAGTGTGGTTATACACTCTACTGGTCAATATGAGCGAAGCAAGAAAGTAAACTGATTTCCCTGAGTGTGTGGTTATATATTTTACTGGAGACAAGGCGCCTGACAGCAACAGAGCTGAATATTGTCAGCGACTCATAGCTAATGACTTCCGCCAAGATCGGTGAACCAGAAACATCCATACTCTACTCCGCCTCTTCGCAGTGCTTCTTGAAACAGACTAACCAGCCTAGTCTGGCCGAGCGAGTAGAGATCGAAGAGGGAAGGCAACCCGTTACTCAAAAATGCCGAGCTGAAGTCGGATGTGTTGGGCCGAGAAGCCGGAAATGATCACAGTTATGCTGCAAACCAGAAAACAACGCAAGGTGTAGACCCACTTAACATCCTTGTCAGAAAGGAAGACGAAGAAGACTATCCGTTCCTTTAGTAGTCATCGGGTGATGCAGGAAAAGGGAAGAGATATATTTTAATGGGCAATGAGAATGGAGCCAGAGAGTGAACTGATTGTCCCTGTGTGTGTGGACCATATACCGGTCAATACGGCGGATAGGCGATAGGAACCGTTGAGACACTGTCTGAAAAGTGTTTCTTCTTGCAGTTTCCTCATATTTCAAGTCCGGCTTCCTGCCGGAGCTACTGAGTTAAGTAATCTGTGCACACCGTGAGCTGTGCTTTTCATCCGAATGGTGTTTCTACATTCATATTGCTTACAATGAATGATGATAACATAAGACGAAGGACAGCTCTGCTGCCTTTACTTTCGGTGTTGATACGCCTTATGTCTTTTGACGTGTGTTGTGTTTGCTATGATGGGGACTGCAGCTGCCTTTCATTGTTTGAATATTCGATGAGATGTTAATTCGGATGATTCTACTGGCACGGGCGGTTGAGCAATTATGGATTTTAATTCGTTTGCTGTGATACCGGGGCCTTCGACTAACTATAACAGTGACTATAACAATATCGCGCAACAAACCCTCCCTCCCCCTATGGTAGAGTAAAAAATGTATCCAATACGTATAACACTTATTTATATAATATTTATTATATAAATAAGTATTATACGTGTAGGATATAATAATCCAATATAATATTTATTTTTATATAATATTTATTTTTAGATAAATATTTAATAACATACTTATTTCACATTAAAATTGTAACTTGAACGCAGCTCTAGAGCGTTAATCTAGATATTAAAAATTAAATGTAAAAATATCTCAAACATAATTTTTTGAAGACGTTACAATATTTTTTTGTTGGTGACATCTGATGCACTTAGACAAATATTTGAGCAGCTTTCAATTCGTACCCAACATTAATCAGTGCCAGACATCACAAAGAAACATCTTAAACCAAACACTTTCATCCCTACCCTGTGCTACCGGTGTCAAATTATGACAAGTCTACAAGCCAAAAGTAGCTATCGTTGAAATTAGATGTCGCTGAAATTAGCTGTCAAATTTAATTTAATTACAATTAAAAATAGCTGTCATTGAAATTAGCTATCACTGTAAATAGCTGTCATTAAAATTAGCTATCACTGTAAATAGCTGTCATTGAAATTAGCTATCACTGTAAATAGCTGTCATTGAAATTAGCTATCACTGTAAATAGATGTCATTGAAAGTAGCTATCACTGTAAATAGCTGTCATTGAAATTAGCTATCACTGTAAATAGCTGTCATTAAAATTAGCTATAATTAGAATTAAGTATCACTGAAACAAGTGCTGAGCGTCAAATACAAAGACACAATAACAATATCAGACGGAATATACACCACAGAAGTAAAAATTAGAATAGTATAGGTCAAAGTAACATTGCAGAAAAATGAAGAACGTCTTGTGCAACAACTTGCAATAGAATCAATCAATAGAAGTGAGAATGAGACTTCATCGGTGCTGACCTTTGGGAGAGTATAATGGACGGTAGATTTTAAAAAAATGAAAGGACGATTAGAGGTCACAGAAATTGGATTTCTCAGAATAATCTTGAGAGTTCTCCGTACAGCTATAAATATCAACAAGGATATTTTCAAATAGTCCAACACAAAAAGAGAACTTCTAAAATAACATCAGGAAGAAACAATCGACATTTTTCAAGCACATCATGACAAGAGGAAATTTGGAATACTTGGTTACAACAGAACAGAAAATTGAAGCCTTTGAAATGTGGATTTATAGAAGAATAGGTAGAATTGGATGGAAACAAAAGATAACAAACGATGAAGTTTTAAAACTACTGAAAATAAAAAGAGAACTACTAAATACAATTAAGACAAGACAAATGAAATTGTTGGGGCATGTTAAAAGACACAACAGCCTACTAAAAGTAATATTAGAAGGAAAAATACAAGGTAAAAAAGGCAGAGGCAGACCAAGACTAACATGGACGAGTAACATCAAAAGATGGACAAGTCAATCTATGACAGCCTGCACCATCAAAGCAAGAAACAGAGTAGAATGGCGATCCATGGTAGCCAACCTTCGTTGCGGAGAAGGCACTCGATGATGATAATGATGGTTACAACTGGCAAATTACAGGAAAGAGAGATCGCGGTCGACAAGTGGAAAAGATACTATATATCTTTGTGTCGTAGCACGGTAAATAGTCAGAACAGAATTGATACGATTCACTGTTGATTGTCGATTTTGTAGAAGGACATGATCGCCTACGCCAACCGGTATTGCATAAGATGATAATCACTGAAATTATATTCTTTCACGAAAGTGCCTAGGGTAGGCAGAAGGGAGAAATAAAAGTGAAATGATACCTTGAAAGAATGAGTCGCCACAGAAGCATTATTGAACTACTCAAAGCAACAATAAAAATGCTTCTTCTACCTGTAGAGAACATCATCTTATTCCAAACAATGCAAGGAAAATATTAGAAGAGATGAGAGATGCACATATCGACTCAGGATTTCGAAAACCCCAACAACCGTATCATTTTACGCCTGTCAATGCGAGAACTCGGTTATTTGTATCATTTAACAATGAAGGTGAAGTAACTGATTAAACGTCATTATTTTGTCAATCCTTATTTTTTTTCCCTATCCATGTTCGTTATGATTTAAATTGTTTCCAATCTTGCAACAATCCCGCTATCTCCTACCCATGAACGATATTAAAGGATGTATCTTAAGAAAGATAACTCTGGATAAAAGCTTCATTTCCTTTATTGCATTTAGTTTCTTCCCTTAGTTGCTTCCATCAGATTTGTTTCTATTTTTGGCGCATGCAACAACACCAGCATAATACTAATTTATTCATGGGTATGCTGTGATAAAAAGATATGGACACTGTTTTACCCCTACACCGTTGAGATTGTGTGGAAAAAAAAAGGGGGGGGGGGAAGTTGAAGTCCCTAGAGACTAGGAACTGAACTTTGCGTGTTAAACCGTTTTGCCCTGGCAGCCGTGTGCACACGGGTCATTCGCCGCACAGGCAGATAACTCCGACTTCGGAGGTACTCATATTTTTTCCGTCCATGAGTAATTGACGTTTCAAGCCGGACCACGCTGCTGAGACCAGCGCTGGTTGCCGCAGAGAGAAATCATAAATAAAAATCCCACCAACCGGTGCTTCCGGGTTTTGAACCCACAACCTCTCTAACTCGAGGCCGGCGTCTTGCTTCGAGACCAACCAATCCTTTTTTTGTAAGAATAATGACAAACAATCGTATTCCCAAACAGATATTGTATGACGAACTTAGGGACGGAAAGAGGCCAAAGTGCAGACTAGTCCTGAAATATAAAGATGTTTGCAGGGCTTCCTTGAGGGGAATTCTCTATCAGTGAAAGAAACTGGGAGGATCTGGCTGCAGATCGAAGCACATTGAGAACAAAAGTTACAAAAAATGGCATATCAACATTCGAAGCAGTGTCAATATCAAATTCTGAAGACAGAAGATGTCGGAGATAGGAGACAAGGCCAGCACCAAGAAAACATCTTGTTCATTCTGCGGTCGAATTTGTCTTTTCAATATTGGCAGATTCAGCCACGAGAGAAGCTTTACAGCAAAATCAGCATTCATAATAAAAAAGTAAAGTACCCCCGTCACGCCAAGTGGCGTATAGGGAATATGGTGTTAGTGACCACACATTTTACAGACCTTCGGCACATAACCTTTTTGGGGTAGTGTGGTTGGTATTACGCCCGTGCCACTTTACTTTCCCAGAAAAAAATCCGGTGCCTATTAAAGGTTGGGTGAAACGGAGCCGTCGGTTGAGATCGAACCGTACCTCTTGTCCTTTGTAGTCCAGTTCACTAACCACTGAGCTATCGCGGCTCCCAGCATCCAGTATAAGACACTAATATTTTACCAAACTACTGACATATCATGATTGCTTGCTTACAATTACAGACTAACCGTCTGTCAAGATGCCAAAAGGCCATACATACTCAAAGTTTATTAACTTGATAACACAGTTACCTATAAGCTATTATCTAGAAACGTAGAACTATGTGCTGTGTTTACATAGCGCAATCCACAGTCATTGCTAAAATAACACTCAGCTGGAAAGGATATTAACTTCACATGGTGGGTGTACCAACAGAGGTTAGGTACAGCACGACAAAGGCAGCATTCCAAAAAATAAGGAACATTTTATGGGACCCATTTGTTCCATTATAAATAATGAAGAAAAAAAAATATTCAATGTTATATAGATTTGATCTTAACATACGGATGCGAATCCTGGACAATCATTATAAAATACGAAGATAATCACTGGAGTTAATAGAAATGTTGTTTTAAAGAAGAATGTTAAGAATACCATGGACAGTTAAAGAGAGTAATGACGATGTTCTCAAAGAGGAGATAAGGCATCTTATTTACAACATCAAGAGAAGATAATAATTTGTTTACCATGAGAAGGGAAATAACTCGAATACATTTGGATAAGAGGAAAAAATTGGGATGGGGAGAAGTGATACAAGACATTCTGAAAGAGTGAGGTCTGGTAGGAAGCCAACAAAAGAATAAATACACAAGAGGTAAAATGTGAGGAGCATGATGACGACGGAGTTAGTGATGACGATTATGATTGTCAACGGTCAGAAAAAAGGGTAACCCAGAGAAATGATGGAAAGACAACACAGATTTAAGATCATAGACACACACAGATCTGCAAGAGAGAAAACTGGAAGAGATTGACAGCTATGAGCCACAATACTGTTCCATGAGTGGTAGGGGTGTGTCCAAGGTTTACATCAGGCGTGATAATGTTTAAAAGACTATCGTGTTTAAGTGTTCACCTTTGTGTACAAATTGCACAATTCTGCATTGCAATTGTGTATCGAGTTTGGACTAGAGCTTATCTCTATTGTAATGTTTAGTGACAGTAGGTACGAGCTTATTTCTATTGTAATGTTTAGTGACAGTTGGTACGGGCTTATCTCTATTGTAATGTTTAGTGACAATTGGTACGGGCTTATCTCTATTGTAATGTTTAGAGACAGTAGGTACGAGCTTATTTCCATTGTAATGTTTAGTGACAGTTGGTACGGGCTTATCTCTATTGTAATGTTTAGTGACAGTTGGTACGGGCTTATCTCTATTGTAATGTTTAGTGACAGTTGGTACGGGCTTATCTCTATTGTAATGTTTAGTGACGGTTGGTACAAGCTTATCTCTATTGTAATGTTTAGTGACAGTAGGTACGGGCTTATCTCTATTGTAATGTTTAGTGACAGTTGGTACGAGCTTATCTCTATTGTAATGTTTAGTGACAGTTGGTACGAGCTTATCTCTATTGTAATGTTTAGTGATAGTAGGTACGAGCTTATCTCTATTGTAATGTTTAATGATAGTAGGTACGAGCTTATCTCTATTGTAATGTTTAATGATAGTAGGTACGAGCTTATCTCTATTGTAATGTTTAGTGACAGTTGGTACGGGCTTATCTCTATTGTAATGTTTAATGATAGTAGGTACGAGCTTATCTCTATTGTAATGTTTAGTGATTATTCAGATACGTGGTTATGGCTGTTGTAATGTTTAATGATTATATTTAGACACGAGCTTATCTATATTGTAATGTTTAATAATTATTTAGACACGGGTTTATTTTGTTTAGTTGTTTTCATCACAGAATGATCATTCAAACACGAGCTTATCTATATTTCCTGCCTGTAACATACCGCGGCAAACTGTATGGAGATGTCACTAGCCTTGAGCTGGCGAATGCTTTCTTCCCACTTTTTAATATTTTGCATCTAGAGGTGTACGCAAAAAAAAGATTTCTGTTTCATTGTTCATCTAGACACTTTAGCTTATCTCTATCTTAATGTTCAACTCGTCAGTGCAACAAATCAGCATCCTAATTATGCTAAATAAAGTAAAGTTCATTCGCAGCTGTATTATTAAATATATTTCATGTTTTGCAATTGCCCAATTTCTGCAGGTGAAAGATGAACGGGAACAGCAAATCCCTTCAGCAAATGTTGACAGAGAGTTCTGGACACCCTACGATCCAAATCTCATAGCAGAGGCGCTCTTTGCAGCTGCCAACATCTTCAGCTCCTTGAAGCTCGTCAACATATTCACAGTCAGCCCGTATCTGGGACCTTTGCAGATTTCCCTGGGGAGAATGATTATGGATATTGTCAAGTTTGGGTGTGTTTTTATGCTTGTTCTTATATCCTTTGCGTGCGGGTTGAACCACCTGTATTGGTACTATGCAAGCAAGCACGCCAATGATTGTGCAACAAAAAAGGTCCCGACGTCATGTGACAGAAAGTACAGGAGCTTTGCAAAGTAAGAGATGCGTTGCTTGTTAACTGTATGTTCCTTTATGTTGTAGGTCACTGATGTTGTAGGTCACTGATGTTGTTTGTCACTGATGTTGTGTGTCACTGATGTTGTATGTCACTTATGTTGTAGGTCACTTATGTTGTGTGTCACTTATGCTGTATATCACTGATTTATTTGTTTTTGCTCAGTTTCTTGCTTGTAGATTGTTTTGTTTAGTTTACGGATCATTCTCATATCATTCGGACACGTCTACAAATGCTCATATCTCCTTCCCAGTATGTCCCTCAGTGTGTGGAGACTGACGGTTCCAGTTCTTTGTTGATTTATTTTTCTTGTCTGTGTCTCCCTGCACGTGCACATTTATGACATCCCCAGATTTAACCGGATGTTCACGCAGTCTGGACAAGCTTGTAGATTCACAATCATTGACTGGATCATTAGCTCGCAGAAGACTCCAGGTCTTCCTCATATTCTTCATCTCTGCTTCCACTTGACCTTTATAAATATACTTTGTCTGTCCAATTCGTCTTCTCCCCTGTGGTTTCCAGAAAAGGGCTTGCCTTGTCATACTCTCAATTGGATTCTGCAGCGTTCCTTGTCCAGCGCCATAGTCTTATTTGTCTTATTTCTCTGTCTGCTGGTATTTGTCTGGTACTTTCCCATAATTCTAATTATTACAAACTGCGCTAATCTATCTTATGACTTTAGTCTTATTTCTATTGTCAGGCATATCCGATTTGATCTCTCATCAAGTACGTTAATTATTATCTTCCTTTTTGTTAATGTTTATGTGACAGAAGTGCGGCTATCAGTTAAGTCTGGGTCATCAAGTTCTTTGGTCAGTGACCACGGAATTCTATTCCTGTCCTTCTGTGTTATTGAATAATTGACTCGCAGAAGAGAAAGGTACTGGTAGGTATCCTCTGCCTTACACCTAATCTTTTTTTAATGGCTTTGCAAGCCTTAAATGTAGAACAGTGCTTTTCATTAATTCATATATAGCGTCAATAATGTTATTACAATTTATTCTACTATAACTAGTGGTGGGGGAGGGGGGGGGGAATTCTACTACTACTACTAATAACAATATTTCTACTACAATTAGTATTAAAATAGCAATACTTATACTACAATTAGTATTAAAATAACAATACTTATACTACAATTAGTATTAAAATAACAATACTTATACTACAATTAGTATTAAAATAACAATACTTCTGCTACAATTAGTATTAAAATAACAATACTTATACTACAATTAGTATTAAAATAACAATACTTATACTACAATTAGTATTAAAATAACAATACTTCTGCTACAATTAGTATTAAAATAACAATACTTATACTACAATTAGTATTAAAATAACAATACTTCTACTACAATTAGTATTAAAATAACAATACTTCTACTACAATTAGTATTAAAATAACAATACTTATACTACAATTAGTATTAAAATAACAATACTTCTACTACAATTAGTATTAAAATAACAATACTTCTGCTACAACTAGTGTATAAAAATAGTTACCTATAGCAGTTAGCATCGTGTGTGCACAAACATTTAGGTGTAGCTATTGAATCATTAGTGGAATCACTCTTCGTCATTTGCTTAAAAGATGGTGATCTCCTCAGATTCAACTCAGCCCGGTTCGGATCCCATCTTGAGTCATTTCTTTCCCTAATGGTATCCCATTGAGGTATTTGCGGATCATCAACATTGCACTCCGAACATGTTTATAGGTGCTCAGATCCCCTACTCAGCAATTCCCGCGGTGTCCAGCGACTGACGACTCCAGTTCTATGTTGGTTGATAAGTCTTCTGCCACTAAGTTTCTCATTTCTGGCTGTGTCCACCTTAACTCCCATTTCCATCGTCCGAAGAAGTGACGTGGATCTGTGTTTGTCGAAGTCCTGTGCTCTTCCCACATCTCGGAGGGCATTGATGATGTCCGCACGATCCATTGGTTGCCCGTCCTCACCGACAGCGCAGCTAGCCAACCTGTCCGATCTTTCATTTCCCCGTTCTCCCGCATGTCCAGGGACAAAGACAAAGGTGACCTTACGTATTTTGGATTTCTGCAACGACTCTACCCATTGCATGCTTTTAGAGCCCGCCTCCACTTTTTTTTATCATGGTCATCGAATCACTCAGTATACATGCGTGGGTGTAGTCTTGTGACTCTAACCATTTGAATGCCTTGGTCACTGCCATCGCCTCCATTGTCATGCTACTCGTGTTCTTGACGTATGCACTACTGTCTTCGTAGACTGTTCTGCCTGCCGAACGTGCTGTAAATGCCCATGCACTTCTTTGGTGTCGTCTTACAGATCCGTCTGTATAGATGACTGCATCTTTTTCATCGGTATTATCGCAGATGAGACCGTTGACCTCAGCATTAACCACGACCGGGTTCTGTTCCCTACTTTTACTGTCGAGTGTGACAATACACGAGAAAGTCACCTTGAATGACGTAGGCACCGGTATCCACTCCTCACCAACGCTGATATTGGTAAGCCCACAGACCTGTTTGATGACATCTTCTGCTCGGCCCACCCACGATTTGCCTCTTTTTAGCCTGGCACCTTTCATTGTGTTGAGCATGTGGTTCAGTGGAAGCTCTTTATCTGTACTAATCTTCAGTAATGCTTGTGCCCTCCAGATCTTGATTCTGTCATCCATGGTTGGAAAGTCAAGAAGATACCTCATTGCTACACAGGGAGTGCCCCTTGTACATCCCAAGATAATGCGCATGGCTTCATTTTGTATTTTCTCCAGCCTATCAATTTGAGTCGTACTGACAGTAAGAATTGCCAGGGCATACTCGATTGATGCGAGGACTAATCCTTGGAACAGAAGAGTAAGTAGCCTCTGCTCGATGTTGGCAGCTGCCATGACCTTCAAGGCGGCTAATCCTTTGCGGGATTTTGTTATCACATGGTCGACGTGGTCCCGAAAACACAGGCTGTGATCAAACTTAACTCCGAGGTATGTCATCAACTTGTCCCTGGTCACCTCATCAGCTCCCATTCGTACTACCGTTGTGGTCGTATTAACGATATGATTGTTAAGGGAGAACCATGAAACTGATACTTTATTAGGATTAACCAAGGCACCTAAAACCCCACACCAGGAAGAAATGCGATCGAGTTCGTCTTGCATTGTGGAGGCGATTCCCCGTCTGTCTCTTCCCTGTCGATATACCAGAATATCATCAGCAAAAGTCATAGTTCTTCCCCTCCCATCCAGCTGTTGTTCCGTGATCGTTATTGTGTACACGTTAAATAGAACTGGTGACAATGGTGAGCCTTGTGGCAGCTCTGGACAAATGGATGTTGGCTCGGAAGATCAACTTCTACATCTGAGTATCACCTTCCTCTGAAACAGTGCCGCGGCGATCCATCTAATGAGGAAGGGGTGCACTGCCAGTTTGAGGAGCATATTCATGAGATATTCAAATGGTACCCTATTGTATGCATCCTCCAGATCTATAGCAGCAGCACATGTCTCCTCTCGTCTGTGGAAGCCTTCGAAGACGTCATACGCAAAGACTGCCGCGTTTAGCCATGTCTCTTTGTTATATCTGTAACCTCCGAGTGTGGGTGGGAATTCTGTTCAAGGTGACAGGTGAGGACACGGGCAACTATTTTCTCCAGCAGCTTACCCGCAGTGTTCTGCATTGTGATGATTCTGTAGGCACTGATCTGAGAATGGTCCTTGTTTGGCTTCGGTAGCGGTAGTAGGTAGCTGTGTAACCACTCCTTAATCTGACCACTACGAATACTGGCATTAAACTCATTGGCCAGTTTTGTCAAGTCGTCGTCAGCTAAATCGCCTATGTCATCGTACCGAACACCATCTGGACCTGGAGCAGTGTTGTGTGACCTTTTAAGTGTCGTGCGAATGGTATCGGTTGTGATTGTGAGATCTTCTTCCAGCACTACATCCTTACACATTTTTGACAGCGATCCTCGTATCCTCATTCTTACAGCCTCATTTCTTTGGTCCGTCTGCGCAATGTAGTGGGCAAGCAGGGCCTTCCCTTTGCTCTCATCAGATTTGTGCCATATCCGGCCTGTGCTCTGAAAGTCTGGTATGCCTCTGTGTCGTGTTGTGCCTTTCATGCTCTGATGAAGGCGCCAGAATGTGGCTAGCGATTTTTCTGAGCACACTTTTTTACAGATGTCATCCCATTTGGCATCCTTAGCCTGTTTAGCGCATAGTTTAAAGTGCATCATCTTTTGGTCGACCTCTACTTTCAGATGCTCCAAGAGCTCAGGTTGTGTCCTTCCATTCTTTCTGGCTTTCTGCCATGTCTTGACCGTTTGTCTCTTGCTCCACCAAGCTTCCTCGACATCTACGTTCCACCAGGGTGGCTGCGTCCATCTCCCCTGCCTCCTACGAGGGGTGCTCTGTTTCCTATGTCTGATTTTGCTAAAGACGTCCTGGTCTGTTTTCTCGTAGTGGAATGTGTGGAGCTTCCTTTTCTTGCTTATATTTCTGCTTTCCTCAATTAGGAGGACACATGTATAGTGATCACTTCCGTGGACTCCACCTGCAAACCGGTGCGATGGTGGAAGACACCAGTGCCAGGTCTATGACACTATCAGATTCCCCTGTTCGAGTGGCCATTCTTGTTGTCCTTCCATTATTCAAGCACACTAAATCGACTGACACCAGTGCGTTTTCTAGGTCTTCTCCCTGCTTGTTGGTTATGACGTTACTTCACTGGTTTCCTCTAGCATTAAAGTCTCCGCAGAAAATGACGTTCTCTTCATCGAACTCGAAGAGATTCTGCCATTGTTGTGTTTGGTCACCTTCCCATTACAGGCATACACATTAACAATCACGAAATGAACTGGGGTCTGCATCTTAACCGCATGTACCTGCAATTCTGCATTGTCCCAGGCAGACATATCAACTTCAGTGCCACCATATTGTTGCGCACAAGGATGGCCTGGGAGCCGCGATAGCTAGTGGTTAGTGAGCTGGACTACAAAGGACAAGAGGTAGGGTTCGATCCCAACCGACGACTTCCAGGTTCACCCAGCCTTTTAATGGGTACCGGTTTTTTTTCTGGGAAAGTAAAGCGACACGGGCGTAATACCCACCACATTACCCCAAAAATCATGTGCCGAAGGTCTGTAAAATTTATGGTCACTAACACCATATTCCCTATACGCCACTTGGCGTGACGGGGGTACTTTACTTTTTTTTTCCAAGGATGGCCTGCCCAAGGTGTCGCCTATTGTAGAAACAATTCAATCCAGATGATATCCCATGTTACTTCAGAGCGAATGCTTAGTCAGTTCGGCGACGAACGTCAGAACATAGTCCTCAATGTTCAAGTTTGGTATAGGAAAGAACTTTTAGCAGTTGACAATTGAAAAAATAAAAAGCCTATTAGTCGCAACTAAAAAAAAGAACCATTGTTATACCTAGAGTTTGATATATAACAAGGTGGTTTGATCATATTTTATAACCAGCGGTACAGTTTTGGGTAAGATTATCAGAACAACGCCAGGTCGCATTTAGTCCCTGGAAAAAAAATCTACTGTAGTCTTTATTAGGTTGCTTGTCACTGAAACTGTTCGGTCAATGAATCAAAGCCCACTCTTGTTCTCAGTAAATTGTTTCATTAAGTATCGCTCTACCGCAACTTCCACGCACACAAAATTCAAAAGTAACGAAATTTATAATAGAATTGTTAACTGGTGATAGACACCTTTCTAAGATAGTATCAGGTATCTTTGTAGTTTTCGCAGGGATCATTAACACTATAGAGAGATGTCTAATGTAATCTAGCGAGAAGTCAGAGTCCTGAAGAATATTCTAGAACAATGATGACCGTCTATTTTTATGACGATAATAAGAGTAATGTTTAGATCATTTGTTTGGATATTATTTATGTTTTTTTTTTTCTCCAGCCTTTTTGAAATAGTTCAATCTCTTTATTGGGCTATCTATGGACTGGTTGACCTTGATCATGCTGAATTGCAGCCTCGCTTTGAGCACGAGTTCACGGAATTTGTTGGAAAACTCATGTTTGGGGTCTATAGCTGGATCGCTTTAATAGTCTTGCTCAACATGCTTATTGCTATGATGAGTAATTCATATCAACTGATCTACGTGAGTATAAGTGCCAGAAATATAAACTATACTTTTTCTTACACTCTTTATTTTGTTTTCTTTTTAAATGTATCGATATAAATGTTGCATATAACATACTGACATAAGTTGAAAAGGAAGATACTGAAGGAGTGTGTAAGGGATAATACATCACGACAAGAGGCACCACCATCCATTGAGATGGTCCACCCTGGAGTTTATTTGGTTCCCTCACTTCAATCAAGCTAGCGATGGCTCCTAGAGTCTACTTGTTTACGGGCGGTAACGCCATCCCCCACACAACGGCTTTTGCTGACTGGATAAACTCATCATCACCAAGTACCATGCCAGCTGGCGTAGGTGATCATGTCTCTACACAACTTTCAATCTCGACAGTTATTTATATTTTATGTTGTTGACCTTCTGCCAAGCTATTCTCTTAAGCTGTGTGGTATATTTTCTCTTTGCTTCCCTCTATCTCTTCGTCCCTCAATTTTCCAAGTTGTTACAATATATTCCACCTGTTCCCTTCTAATTACATGGCCAAAAAATGATGATTGTTTCTTCCTAACATTGTAAATTAGCTCTCTCTTTGCTTTGTCCTCTTTCTGAACGTTTTTGTTACTCTTCTTAGCTGTCCATGGTATTCTCAAGATTCTTCTGTAAAACCATATTTCTACAGCCTCCAGTGTTTTTCTTGTCTGTTGTCCTACTGTCCAGGATGGCTCTACATAACATTTAAGAAATCTTTTTCTTGTTTCTAATTGATAAACTATGCAGGGACGATTAATGAAGAAGGATACCCCCTTGGTTAGTACTCAAAATGCTGGTAGAAAGGGAATTGACTTCGTCGGCAACTACCTCAGAGGCAGGAACTGGAATAGCCAGGTATTGGGCTCAGGGCACAACAGGGACCAATACTGTTAATTAATCAAAACGAATCAGAAAGCAAAGCAATCTACTGATTGACGACTGTCAAGAAATCATGTATAATGGGAGGCAGGGTTAACGTAATACGAGACAGAAGCAGACCACGAAAGAGGTTGTTTAGAGACATCAAAGAGACATTGCACATTAACAACAGAGGTGAGAGGTCTGGTTTCAGACAAGGATTCTTTCAGACGAGCTGTGATGAGACCAATGTTCTGAAAACTAGATAATGAAAAGTCATTTTGATAATAATTAACATACCAAAAAAAAACTTGACATAAAGTTGATTCGATTTATATGGTTGAATCTTCTGTCATTTTGATAATAATTAACATACCAAAAAAAACTTGACATAAAGTTGATTCGATTTATATGGTTGAATCTCTTCTTCTTGAACCTTTTTAGCTCCCAGTGGAGCATAGGTCCTCAACAAACACTTTCCAAGTCGTTCTGTTTTTTTGCCATTCTTTTAAGATCATTCCATGTCTTCCCCATCATCTTCATCTCTGCTTCTATCTGTCTTCTCCAAGAATTCCTTGGTCTTCCTCTTTGTCTTTTCCCCTGTGGATTCCAAAAAGGGCCTGTTGTGTAATACTCTCAGTTGGCTTCCGTAGTGTGTGTCCTATCCAGCGCCATCGTTATGGTTGAATGGTCACACACAAAACAAATGCCCATCGCGAGTGATGCTGGCAACAATGTCAGGAACATTTAGTTGTACCTGTCGTACTGTTACGGGGATGGCCGTAAAGCCTAAGATCATCATGTACAATGCGAAGCATGCACGAATACATCTGGCGATATGTGAGTTAAATGTGTTATCCTTTCAACCTTCGGTTTTTCTTGACGTCTTGTCGATGAAGACAAATAATAATAAATGAATATTATTATAGAGGGAAACGTCCGAGGCAATAATCAGCGAATCAATTCCGAGGAAGAGGTATGTTTACAGCACTCGGAAAACATGACAAATAATCAACAACAGAAAAAAAAAAACAAAGAACAATATATGGATCGAAGCGATGATTCAAGGTAAACCAGGCTCCTATACTTATGTAACTGCGTTACGCTGAGTAATTCTGCCTGAGGGTTTTCCAGGTCATGACTCATGTGTAGAAGTTATTTAACTCTGTCAGCATAGAATGCTTTTATCGATGCAACGGAAGTGATTTCAGAGGCAACATTTGTCATGTTTTTAAATAGCAATCTACATGTTTATATTTATCTAGCACACAACATACATGAATTTTTAAATAATTGAACAATGAATTAGATTTCACCAATGCCAAGATTATAATTAATGAGAGATCACAACAGCTAGGACTGAAGATTAATAGAGATAAGACCAACATTATGAGAATTAATATAGTTGGCAAAAACCAAATAAAACTAGGAGAAATACATCTACTAAACGTACAATCTTACATATATCTGGGCAGTAATATAGATAAAGAGGGAGGAACAGAAAATGATACCAAAATAAGGATATAAAAAGCAAGAGGAGCTTTCGTTGCACTGGGAAACATATGGAAATCCAAAGAAATTAAGTTAAATACAAAAAAAAATGTTCAACTCAAATGTTAAGTCGGTCCTATTATATGGCTGTGAAACATGGAGAACAACAAAATTGACAATCACGAAGATACAGACTTTCATTAATGGATGTTTACGCAGAATAAAAGAATGGAAGTGGCAGGACAAAATCACTAACATAGAATTATGGAAATGTACCAGTCAACACAACAGGCCCTTTTTTTTGGAATTCCCAGGGGAAAAGACAAAGAGGAAGACCAAGGAATTATTGGAGAAGACAGATAGAAGCAGAGATGAAGATGATGAGGAAGACATGGAATGATCTTAAAAGAATGACAAAAAACAGAACGACTTGGAAAGTGTTTGTTGAAGACCTATGCTCCACTGGGAACTAAAAAGGTAGAAGAAGAAGAACCAAGTATTCCAACTTTCCTATTCTAATGATGGGCTCGGAAAATGTCGATTGCTGCTTTTTTTAGGAACTCCCTTTTTGTGTTGACCTCCTTGAGAATTTCCTCGCTGGCCTTTTTAGCTGTCCATTCAACTCTCAACATTCTTGTGAGAAATCCCATTTATGTGGCCTCTAATCGTCTTATTTTGTGTCTGCCTTCTATCCATGATTCGCTATTATTGGTCAGAATTGGCTCAGTATAGCACCAGTGAACACTCTCTCACTCACCTTTATCGACTTAGACTTGTTGAAGATATTTATCTTTTTTCTGAAATGCTACTTTGACCTGTGCCATTCTGATGTATGTTTCTTTGGCGCATCTTCTGCCTGATAACTTTAGATCATAAAATACAACCTTATTATTATGAAAGGACATTCCATCAACATTCCTCAGAATGATGAATCATCTGCGCACATTCTCTATAAAAAAAGCACCCAGGTCCAATCTTTACTCATATGATAATCTCTCACTAGGCATCTAATATTCTGTGTCTAGACTAATCAACCACCACTACCAAGTCCCGTCTTTTGGTGGTATCCAACTGGCAGATCGTGCACCTGAAATAGTGCAATAAGTCACATTTTGTTTCGGTCATACACTCAACCTTGCTACATTATCACCTTAACAATTATATGTTTGTGTGTGTGTGTGAGGGAGAGACAGCGTGCGTGTGTGTGTGTGTGTGCGTGCGAGTGTTCAAGCTCAATGCAGCAGGAGGTCGACACCTGGGAGCCATGACCAAGCGGGCCCACCTCCACTCCCCTAGAGTGTTAAGAAGCTAAAGGGCCTAAACACTTGCTCGACGCTGTTTCTCTTCCGATGATTAGATCATGCTGCAGAGCTCTGCGAGAAGAGTGTCCTATTATTAGTATTACTATATATTATTTTTTTTCATTATTATTATAGTATTATTATTATTATTATTATTATTATTATTATATTATCCATCTCTCTCTCTCTCTCTCTCTCTCTCTCTCTGCGATCAAGACTCAATCAGAGTAGGATTCCAGACTCTCTCATGAAGTCAGCTGTCAGTTTAAGTGAATCGTTTGCCCCATATAGTTTCTCTTCCAGGGAGGTGGGTGTGGACCACATTGCTCTTCGCAAGTCTGTGTACTGGGGGCAATCCTGTAGAACATGTTTTGTAGTCATATTGTCCGGTGTACAGTGTGGTTGTACCTATTTTGAATTTGGTGAACATGTGATTTCTCATTCTATTGTGGTCAGTGCGTAGGCGAAGTATGATGACTGATGATAGTTGGTGGTATCCGTCACTCTCGTTATGCTTTGGGTGTTCTCGTTCCCAATTTTCATGGAACTGACCCTTGAGGATGGCTTCATCATAACTGATTATTATATTATTAGTATCACCTTAATAACTATATATATATATATATCCATATATTGTGTCTCACCCCTTTCATTCCACTCATGTTTCTGTTTTCAACTCTCCATCACCAATACAATTTTTGCATTATAATATATAAATATATATATAATATGTATGTATATATGTATATATATATATTGATTCTGCTTAGAGCCAAGCAGACGAGGAATGGAAGTTTGCCAGGTCAAAGTTGTGGATTAGTTACTTCGAGGACAGCGGGACGCTCGCTCCGCCGTTTAACGTCATCCCCAGTCCAAAGACATTCTACTACATCTTGATCTGGTTCAAGAAAAAGCTCTGTTTGTGTTTCTGCTCTAACCAGCAAAAACAGAACAGATGGCAGAGTATAAAGGTGGGTCTATTGGTAGTTCCATTTTCTGTACGTTTATCTGTTTGTGTTTCGGAATGTTCGACTCTGCTGTTTAAAGTTTTGATTAAACTGTTGACGGGCACCAAAATGGACGCTTCTTGCGTCCAAGCCATGTAAACAATGTTGACTTTCCTTGTCTTCAACGGTTTATCTCATTCTGTTAGAGAATTTCACGCTATCTGTTACCACAGTAAGAAGGCGGATTTTTTTTAAATGTAAACACGGATTTGATAATAAATGTGTGTGCACAGTTCGTTAACCATCGCTGTAGATCAAATCTTTATTCCCATGGCTTCGTTAGCAACAATGGAAGCTAATGACCTTACTTGTGCAGCCGGTTGGTTTGGGACAAATTTTACGTTACAATGTCACTGCTATAATGGCTTAGTTTGTGACAAAACTACAGGGACATGCCCAAACAATGACAGTTGTCAGCACAAAATTTTCGGACCCCAGTGTCAATACTTGGATTTTATTTGCAAATATGCCCATAAATCTGAACCTACTTTCCTGTTTGATGGCAACGACACCTCATGTAATCCGGACACAGATTCTACATCAGTTGAGGCAACTCTCAATCAATCTTTGCCGTGCTCCTGGTTTAGGATTTATGCGAATGACTTAAAATATCCGGACAGTTTCACGGTAAAACTGAATGGTTCTGCCTCATGTAACATTGTATCAAGGTTTGTCGTTAGTCCGCACGAGATTGATGCCTTCTGCCCTGGGGCTGGTCTGATCAACAAGTTACGGATTGAAAGAGCGATAGTTGCAAATATCTGCTCCATCTACATTGGCGGGGGTCGGAAACTGGCTCTCAAACAGAACACAAACCAGACCGATTTAATGCACAAAACATTTGATGCTTGTTATACAGGAGACGGATGTGGACCAGAGGCCGCAGTTAATAGCAAAACAAAGACCAATCTCTATGACAATGACTGCACACACACACAATGGAGAAGTGGAACCAATTCTGTTTACTGGTATCTGAACTTTGCAACGCCACAGAAGACTCACATCATTCGAATCTATCATCGAGCTAGCACTATGATTCGGATAAAGAATGACACTCTAAGTGCTTTCTCTGACAGTGGCGGAGTAGTGTTCCAGTATAATGATATATCCTACCCTAATTTATCTGTGAACACTATTGTAGTCAAAACACAAACGTCAATGGCACACATTAAGATTGAGTTTTCACCGGCAATTTCGCAGGCCGACAGTGCACTGACGGTATGTGAGGTGCAAACATTTACAGACACCTATTGTCTGGACGAGCAGTCTTGTGTTGTGCAGTGTGTAGTGGGTGTAGTAAAGGCTGCAATGTCATCATCGGTACTTGTGACGGCTACTGTTCACATGGGATCTATGGACACGACTGTTCCGGGTCTTGTCTCAGTGTCTGTCCTTTATTTGAGGAAAAATCTGGAAAATGCTTACATTGTAAACATCTTGGCTATACCTGTAATGACACTTGTCCAGATGGTAATTTTGGGCTACAGTGCGAACATATGTGTTCTGATGGCCGTGACATCATATGTACTCTCAAATGTCCGGACAACTGTTTCAACGACACATGTCAACAGTCGATCGGGAATCTGTACATGCAAGAGAACGTTATATGGGTCAGACTGCACTTTCAAAACTCCGGACAACTGTTTAACGAAACCTGTGATTCCCACGTTCAGAAGAGTCTGCCGACTACAACAAGCCCAAGCATATGGACACTTTAATGTGTTTCTGTGCTAGACATGGTTCATTTTTTGGTGTTTTTTGGTGAAGCCATGGCTCATATCTTGCTGTGTTTCTGTCCTAGCCATGGCTCATATCTTAGCTTGTGTGTGCTGGCCATGGCTCATATCTTGGTGTGTGTCATGTTAGTCAAATCTCATATCTCGGTGTGTCCGTGTTAATCATGTCTCATATCTTTATGTGTCTGTGTTTAGTCATATCTCATATCTTAGTGTGTACCAGTGTTAGTCATATGTCATATCTTTGTGTGTGCATGGCTATGTTAGTCCCATCTCATATCTTTGTGTGCATGTTTATGTTAGTCATATCTCATATCTTTGTGTGTGCATGTCTGTGTTTGTCACATCTCATATCCTTGTGTGTGCATGGTATGTTAGTCCCATCTCATATCTTTGTGTGTGCATATCTATGTTAGTCATATCTCTTATCTTTGTGTGCATGTCTATGTTAGGCATGTGTCATATCTTTGTGTGTGCATGTCAATGTCATTTATATCTCATATCTTTATGTGCATGTTTATGTTAGTCATGTGTCATATATCTTGATGTGTGTCAGTGTTAGTCATGCCTCGTATCGCTGTGTGCATGTCTGTATTAGTCACATCTCATATCTTTGTGTGTCCGTGTCTGTGTTAGTCACCTCTAGTGACTCGGACAGATGGTGCTCGTAAACCTGGGAGGGCCGACCATCTAAGGGCAGAATCCCCCTACAGAAAAGATCATCTGCTGCCTTGCAGGAAGATTGGGGACAATCAAAGACTAGGGAAAGCAAACCCGAATAAAATGCTGGCTGAAATCGGATGCACTGGGCCACTGGCGCAGAACACAGTGCAACGTGTTAACGGGTGTTCAGTCAGAGTGGATCTGACAGACTCTAATTGTGATGTTCTGTCTGTGGGGGCGATCAACACACTTAGCCTGACAGCTGGCTTCATATGAGAGTCTGGAATCCTTATTCTGATTGAGTCGTGAACACACAGAGAGAGAGAGAGAGAGAGAGAGAGAGAGAGAGAGAGAGAGAGAGAGAGAGACTGTTGACGCATTTGCTGAGTAGTTTTAGTACATTTTAAAGCAGTACTGGGAGCCGCGATAGCTCAGTGGTTAGTGAACTGGACTACAAAGGACAAGAGGTAGGGTTCGATCCCAATCGACGGCTTCCGGGTTCACCCAGCCTTAAATGGGTACCGGATTTTTTAGCTATTTAGTTAGTTATTTGCGGGTCATCATCATTGCACTCACTCCGAACATGTCCATAGGTGCTCAGATCCCCTCCTCAGCAATTCCCTCAGTGCCCAGCGACTGACGACTCCAGTTCTATGTTGGTTGATAAGTCTTCTTACATGGCCACTAAGTGTCACATTTCTGGCTGTGCCCAACTTAACTCCCATTTCCATCATCCGAAGAAGTGACGTGCTCTTCCCACATCTCGGAGGGCATTGATGATGTCCGCCCGATCCATTGGTTGCCCGTCCTCAACGACAGCGCAGCTAGCCAACCTGTCCGACCTTTCATTTCCCCGTACTCCCGCATGTCCAGGGACATAGACAAAGGTGACCTTACGTATTTTGGATTTCTGCAACGAATCTACCCATTGCATGCGTACAGAGCCCGCCTCCACTTTTTTGTATCATACTCATCGAATCACTCAGTATACATGCGTGGGTGAAGTCTTGTGTCTCTAACCATTTGAATGCCTTGGTGTGAGAGTAAAGCTGCACGGGCGTAATACCGAACTCATTACCCCAAAAATTATGTGCTGAAGGTCTGTAAAATGTATGGTCACTAACACCATATTCCCTATACGCCACTTCTCGTGACGGGGGCTCTTTACTTTTTTTTTTAAAGCAGTACTATTTTGTTGTCTATTGGTTATGATGTCATTGCAATCATAATTGTTTGCCATGTATTGAGAAGGGAGCAGCTGGAAAATATTGTAACAAATGGGAAAATAGAGGGACGAAAAGATAGAGGGAAGCAAAGAGAAAAGATACCAGACAGCTTAAGAGAATGGCTTGGCAGAAGGTCAATAACAGAAGTGATAAATAATTGCTGAGATTGAAAGTTGAGGAGAGACATGATCATCTACGCCAGCAGACATTACACTTGATGATGATGGATGGTTGGTTGGTTGGTTGGTTGGTTGGTTGGTTGGTTGGTTGGTAGGTAGGTAGGTAGGTAGGTAGGTAGGTAGGTAGGTAGGTAGGTAGGTAAGTAGGTTGCTTGGTTGGTTATAATGCTGGTGGTTGTGTCGTTTACATTTGTTGATGAATTGGTTGATTAGACTATTAATTGTTGTTTTTGTTGTGTGATTTGTTAGTGTTTGATTGTTGATTAGTACATTGGTTATAATTTTTTTTCTCTCATTAGCAAGTCTGAGAGTCTAATTTAAAACAGCTGAGACCATATCAATGAATCACTCGCTGAAAATGCAGCACTGGTTGCACACGATGAAACTGACCTGCAGACAATGACTAGCCACCTAGCCTAAATCATGTAATTTATTCTCCTTGTCAAGTATCCAGAAGACTGTTGTACCTCAACAGGGCGTAGCAGGGGTGGGCAACCTTATGTTTGATATTGGCCAGGCCTGACAGCTATGAAGACTCCCATAGCCAGACACCATTACATAATGAAGCCATTGTGTAAATTACCTACTTGCGTTCACAAGAGATTATAATGTAAAAATCGTATTGGTGATGGAGAGTGGAAGACAGAAAAGTGAGTGGAATGAAAGGGGTAGGACACAAAACTGGGGGGGGGGGGAAGAACATTCAACAATAAATTATAAATTATAAAAGCTTACCGGTTTAATGAGAGGGTTGTGACCGAACCTAACACACAAGTTTGTCCATGTTTACTTGTATTTGACTAACATCAATGCGTAGTATGTTTTATATTTCTGTGTCAGTTAATGGACGTTTTTTTTTTATTTAATCACTTAAACTTAAACAAAAAAATTATTCTCAAACCTAAGTAAAAAAGTAAGTAAAGAGCCCTGTCACGTGGCGTATAAGGAATATGGTGTTAGTGACCATAATTTTTACATACCTTCGGCACATGATTTTTGGGGTAATGTGGTCGGTATTACGCCCGTGCCGCTTTTCTTTCCTCAGAAAAAAATCAGGTACCCATTTAAGGCTGGGTGAACCCGAAAGCCGTCGATCAGGATCGAAACAAATCTCTTGTCCTTTGTAGTCCAGTTCAGTAACCCCTGAGCTAATACCGCAGCTCCTGTATTTTACTTGTACTGTTCTATAATTCTATGTTTGTGATTTTGTCCTGTCATTTCCATCGTTTCAAAAAGGGAGATAAGCTTACTGGGTGAAATAAATAACTCTTATCATGAGAAAACACTTTAGCAGCTGCTCAGAAACATTCGATCACAAATTCTCCATCCAGAAATTGTTTCAAATTCTTCGCAAATGTTCACTAATAATATAGCTCATACAAACATCATTCTCTGAACATTTATTTACATTGTAAAACACACTATGTTGGCCTTCCAAGAACTTCTTTAACCGTGCTATTTTGTCTTGTCTAACTTGTCCTTCCAGTGAACTGTAATTTTCATATTTGGTTAGGAAGTGACGTCTCAGGTTGTATTCTTTAAGAACATGCATTTTTTCATTACATATTAAACAAACCATATTAGCAACCAAACATGACAATTTCAATATATAAAACAAGGAGTCAGACAAGGCTGTGTTCTGTCGCCGTATTTGTTTTCACTTTACAGCGAAAATATGAGATCTATAGTAGACACAAAAAGGAATTGAATTCAACGGTCACAATATAAATAATTTCCGATATGCGGATGACACAGTCTTAATAGCAGAGACAGAGAATGAGCTACAAGAAATTATATACATAATAGTAAAAGAAAGCAACAGGAAACGGTGTCAGTCTAAATAGTAAGAAAACAGAAGTAATGGCCATATCGAAGAAACAATCACCACCATCATGCAGCATAAAAATAAACAGGACAAATCTGAAACAAGTGCAACGTTTCAAATACTTGGGGATAATAATAACACCAGATGAAAGATGCACCACAGAAATAAAAAGCAGAATAGCGGAGGCCAAAATAGCATTTCAGAAAATGAAAAATATCTTATGCAACAAATCTATGTCAATAGAAGTGAGAAACAGAGTTCATCAGTGCTATTTAGAACCAATTCTGACCTATGGAAGCGAATCATGGACAGTAGACAAACAAATTAAACGACGATTAGAGGCCACAGAGATGGGATTTCTCAGAAGAATGTTGAAAGTTCCCTGGACAGATAAAAAGACCAACACAAAAAGGGAGCTCTTAAAAAACATCAGAAAGAAACAATCAACATTTTTCGGGAACATCATGAGAAGAGGAAAGTTAGAATACTTGGTTACAACAGGCAAAATAAAAGGAAAGAGAGATTGCGGACGACACAAAGAGAAAATACTGGATAGCTTGGTGTCACGGCATGGAAAACAGTCAACAATAGAACTGATACGATGCACTGTAGATAGAAGATTGTGGAAGGACATGATCGCTTACGCCAACATGCATGGCACATGATGATGATCATCATCATTGAGTGGCGACGAAAGTTGACTACCATGGAGAGCCATTCCGCTCTATCTCTTGCTTTGATAGTGCAGGTTGTCATAGACTGATTTGTCCATCTTTTCATGTTACTCGTCCATGTTTGTCTTGGTCTGCCTCTGCCACCTTGTATTTTCACTTCCAATATTACTTTTAGTAGGCTGTTATTTATTTATACAAGAATACAATTGAATAATTTTTGTGAGCAAAAGTGAAAGTAATAATTTTTTTGAGCGCTTCACTTTTGTAAAAAAAAAAAAAGTGTATTTGAAGTAGATCTATGTTTTTTTTTTGTGTGCTCGGTGCCACGGTTCCTACAATACCGGTCTTGTTGACTAAGCATGTTATTCATGTTTATTTTAGCACATTTGCAGATGAACTAAAACTGCAGATCCGGAATCGTATATAAACAGTAATTGTTTTGATAGCACGATTGCGGACAAAAGTTAATAAAGGCCCGCGTTGACAACAGTCCTAAATATAGGTTAGAAGCACCGACTTTTCTAGCCTGGGCTGGCAGCGGACGTGCCACATTTATGTCGTCGTGACCTAAGCCGTACCAACTAAAGAGCATGCCACGAACAAATTGTGTCGTCCACCATCAAAATTCGCAACGACTACCAAAACCGTTGCTAAAGACAAAGACTCACAATTCCTTTGATCTGACTCAGGATTGTTAGAAATAAAAGTCCCCTTTTAACTTTCAACGCCAGCGTATTACAATACCACGCCATTCACTCGCAAGACAATGATTTTTTAGCCATCTTTCATAACAGCAACGGCTAAATCACTCTTGTGATGTCAAATAATCAGCGACCTTAAAAAGACTGCCCGGCAACAATGATTGTTTTTAGTCTTGGCTTGTTAGCAATTAATAGATTAAAAAAATGATACAATTATTTTTTTCTCCCAAATTCGTTTATCAAATTACTCTTTTTATACGAGTTATGATTTTTGTACATTTATGTGTTCCTTTTTATTTATTTATTAAAGTGGACAGGCCTCAAAGAATGGTGTGTATAGTAATTTTGAAATCAAGCACAAGGGCTACTAACCAAAATATCTTAGCGAGCCGATTCTGGACCGCGGCCGTATGTTGCCAACCTCTGAGTGTAGACCTACCCGCCACTATCACTTTGAATAAAAAACCTCTTGAATCTGTACGAAAGTTCACCTACCTCGGTTCTATGGCCACAACCACCATCTCGCATGATGAGGAGATAAATACCCGAATTGAAAATGCAGCTTCAACATTTGGTATGCTTAAACATAGAGCATGGGCAAACACCAAACTAACACTCTGGACTAGGACTCTTATTTACCAAAGTTGTGTGCTTAGTACACTTTTATACGGATCAGAAACTATCACTACATGTGCAGGGCAGAAGAAAAAGTTAAATAGTTTTCATGTGCGTTGCCTTCGCAAGATTATGAACATCAAATGGCAAAATAATGTAACCAACTCTAATGTCTTATTACAAGCCAATACCCCATCATGACAACACTAAGGAGTCATAGACTAATGTGGCTTTGTCACGTAAAAAAATGGAGATCAGTCGTATTCCCAAACAAATATTGAATGGCGAACTTAGGGACAGAAAGAGACCAAAGGGACGACCAGTACTGAGATACGGCTGTGTAATAAGGCTGTGTGCAGGGCTTCATTGAGTAAATTCTCTATCAGTGAAAGAAACTGGCATCACATCGTAACACGTGGAGAACAAAAATAAATAATAGCGCAGCAACATTCGAGGAAGCGTTGGTGTTAAATTCAGAAGAAAAAAGGTGCAGAAGAAAGGAAATGAGACCATAAAACACAAATGCATCGCGTTCATTCTGCCATCGGATCTATCTAATATTTGTAGATTCTGCCACGACAGAAGTTGCTCAGTAATTCAGTAACCAGCATAAAACACTGATATAATACCGAATTACTGTACATTTATAATTGCATGCGGCCACTCATCTGCCTCGATCCAAAAGGCCATTTGTGCGTGCGGGTGGGTGGGTGGGAATGGGGTAGGTAGGTAAAGAGCCCCTGTCACGCCAAGTGGCGTATAGGGAATATGGCGTTAGTGACCATACATTTTACAGAACTTCAGCACATGATTTTTTGGGTAATGTGGTCGGTAATACGCCCGTGCCGCTTTACTTTCCAGAAAAAAAATCCGGTACCCATTTGAGGCTGGGTGAACTTGGAAGCCGTCGTTTGGGATCGAACCCTACCTCTTGTCCTTTCCAGTTCACTAACCACTGAGTTATCGCGGCTCTCATATATATGTGTGTGCGTGCGTGCGTGTGTGTGTGTGTGTGTGTGTGTGTGTGTGTGTGCGTGTGTGTTTTAGATTACTCATGGTTCTGTTTGTCAACTATTGTATTAAAAGTTATGTTCTTTGGTGAGTGGACAAAGTGACTGGTGAGTATTTGATTGTTTGTTCATTACTTATTTTATGTGTTTCTGTGTCGCTGCTCAGATAATGGATTAGATCTATCGGTATTTGGTAACTGATCCACGTTTTATCACCCTTATTTGATATGACTATGTATCTATACCACCTATTTGAAGGTTCTGCCTAATCAATTCTAATGGCAGCTGTTGATGATTACTGTTTCAGTTTTGACTTTATTTGTCCTTTTTTGTTTCATTTCAGAAAATTGTGAAAATTAATGAGAAGGAGATACGATACCAAGTAAGTTCTATATTCGTTTCTTCTTCTCGTGTATTTTCTTTTTTTTATATCAGAGGTGGATAGCCTCTGGACAGCAGGTCAGAACTGGTCTGCCAGGCAATTTTGAAGGTTCACAAACCCAAGATGAGCTAAAATAACCCAATGGTTAGTGAACTGGACTACAAAGAACAAGAAATTGGGTTCGATCCTGATGGACAGACTCCGGGTTCACTCAGCCTTAAATTGGTACCTGATTTTTTTCTCGGAAAGTAAATCAGCACGGGAGTAATTCTGACCACATTACCTCAAAAATCATGTGCCGAAGGTCTATAAAAATTATGGTCACCAACATTATATTCCTTATACGCCACGTGACGTGACTTGGCTCTTTACTTTCTTTTTTACAAGCCCACGATGTTTTAACGTTTAAATTTAACTCTTTCCGTACGGAAGCTTGCTACCGACTCAATGGAAGAGATTTCAGAGACAAAATTTGTCATGGTTTTAAGAATCGATTCACATATTTATATTTATCTAACATATAACATATTATACATAAATGTTTAGATAACTGAACAAGGTATTAGATTTCACCAATACCAAGATGATACAAGACTTGTAAAAAGATATGGTTAGATGACGGTTTACACTAATCAAATTGAGAGTGATGCAGTGTGCGGCCAAACGTGCGGAAAGAGTTAAATGTTTTGGCCACGTATGTCAATCATCTGGCTTGGCAAAGGTCATCCTGCAAGGAACTGTGAAAAGATCGAGGAGATGTGGAAAAGAAAAATATGTGAAGATAACATATTAACGAGCCTCGACGTTGTAGAGTTCAAAAGAATGACTGAAGATAGAGAGAAATGGGGAAGATTGAGGGAGTCTCAGTAGTGTCCCAAATAAACTCCTCGGGTTATAGGACGAAGAGGAATTTATTTATCAGTTTTCTCCTTTTCTCTCTCCATCCCAATCTCGCTTCATTCCCTAATTTAACCTTCGCATCTGTCTCCAACTTTCTATAAACATTACAATTTGTATAAATTATAGTAGCATGCACATGCACATTTATTAACTTATATCAGGGCTTCACTATGTGACAGGATCCAGCCTTCATGTTTTCCAAGCCAGGTCTTTCGAGTATACAATTTCCCCCAACTCTTAGCTATGTTGTTTTCTCCTTTCATGTATTTCCCCTTATTTCCGGGCACTCTGCAATACAATCTCCATCCCAATGTTGTGCTACCAATGCCAGTCCTGGACCCTAGATGCAAAAACAAGAAGAAAATAATCTCTCCCTAGATGAAATGTGCTAGAAAATGTTAGGAAACAGCTTGAGAGATAGGATAATAAATGAAGAACTGAGGGGAAAAAAGCTATAAATAGTCCGAATAGTCCATAGAATAAATAAATAAACAACAGATAACATGGTTTGTCCACGTAATAATGCAGAAAGATCAAAACACAACACAATGAGCCTTCAATAAACATTGCGAGAACACCAGACACAAGGGCTGACCACGAAAAAGATGGTTTGACGGAATATTAGAAACATTAGAAAACTTAACAGCAACACAGGCGAACATAAGAGCAGAAGACTGCAAATTATATCTTCCCTCGACGCTAAAAGGCAAATGAGGATGGAAAGAAGAAGAAAAAAGAATTCAAATTTCACTCTGCCTTTCCTCGCTTTCCTTTTCTCTCCGCTATTTTTAATGTCTTCGTCATTTACAATTTCTGTATCTCAGTTTATTTTTATTGTCTGTCTGTCTCTGATATTATTTATTTTAACTAATTTCTTTCCAATTATTTCCTCTTCTCTTTCTTTCTTCTTTCTTCCTTTCGCTCTCGTTTCTCCAATGTTTTTTATCACATTTTTTTCGCTTTCGTTTCCTTCTCATTAATCTCACACAGGGGGCCTCGGTAGCCTAGTTGGGAAAACCACCCGACAGGACTACCGACGTTCGGACAACCTGTCTTCGATTCCCGCTGGGAGCAGTGTGAGTTGTACTCGTGGTTGGAAAAAAAAATACCCCCACGGTCGACCCAGCCGTATATTCTATCTGTAGATCAATGTTCTATCACCTAATGCTCTATCAATCTCTATCACTGTTCTGACAGCTAATGGCCTAACAACCAAACTTCTGTCAGCTAATGCTCTATCTACCAATATGCTGTCAACCAATGCTCTATAAACCAATGTTCTGTCAACCATTGCTCTATAAACCAATGTCCTGTCAACTAATGCACTATCAGCCAATGTTCTGTCTACCAATGCTCTATAAACCAATGTTCTGTCAACCAATGTTTTATAAACCAATGTCCTGCCAACTAAAGCTCTATCAACCAATGTTCTGTCTGCTATTGCTCTATCAACGAATATTCTGTCAGCTAATGCTCTATCAACCAATGTTCTGTCAGCTAATGCTCTATCAACCAATGTTCTGTCAGTTAATGCTCTATCAACCAATGTTCTGTCAGCTAATGCTCTATCAACCAATGTTCTGTCAGCTAATGCTCTATCAACCAATGTTCTGTCAGCTAATGCTCTATCAACCAATGTTCTGTCAGCTAATGCTCTATCAACCAATGTTCTGTCAGCTAATGCTCTATCAACCAATGTTCTGTCAGCTAATGCTCTATCAACCAATGTTCTGTCAGTTAATGCTCTATCAACCAATGTTCTGTCAGTTAATGCTCTATCAACCAATGTTCTGTCAGTTAATGCTCTATCAACCAATGTTCTGTCAGTTAATGCTCTATCAACCAATGTTCTGTCAGTTAATGCTCTATCAACCAATGTTCTGTCAGCTAATGCTCTATCAACCAATGTTCTGTCAGCTAATGCTCTATCAACCAATGTTCTGTCAGTTAATGCTCTATCAACCAATGTTCTGTCAGCTAATGCTCTATGAACTATATTCCATTAAGGCCGTCATGAGGGATCTCATCAAGAGATACGTCATGCAGAAGCAGCGCGGCTCCCAGAAAAGTGACAGCGTTAACGAAGATGACATCAATGAACTGAAACAGGACGTCTCATCGTTCCGCTTTGAGTTGCTGGAAATTCTTCGAAACAACGGCATGAAGACCCCAAACCCCAACCAGCAGAAGCCCACAAGTAAGAAGCTGAGATACTGGAAGTCTTTAGTAGGGAATGCTTGTGTGGATTCATTAGTTCGTCCCAAATACGGTTTAAAGGACCACTTTAAAAATGTACAGACTCGCGGGCCATGTTAAGTGTCGTCTCCGCATGATGAAGTGTTGATAACATTGGTTTTTATAATTCTCCCCATGTATGTTCCATGTAAAAACAGGCTCATTGCATCCTTTCATAAATCGTGGAAAGTAACTGAATGGAGTTGTGATGGAGACGGTATGCCCATAATAACAAAACAATAATGTACCGAGATTAATCGGATGTTCTGGATATAATCCTGCTATAAATCACGGTACAGCAAACATAATTATTATGTTTACAATGTCATCAGCATACTCGTATATTTCCATGATAACATTTGCTTAAAGATACTAATCAGTTGTGGGTCTACTTGCTGACAGAATATAACATGAAAAAGAAAGACAAATAATATCGTTTGCCTCTAGCCTTGTTAGTCTATTCTCCCAATCTATTATCAGTGAAGCTTTTCTACTATACGGGAATGTCTCTTCCACTATTAACGTAACTCGTCTACTATCAACATAGCTCTTCCACTATTAACGTAACTCGTCTACCATCAATATAGCTCTTCCACTATTAACGTAACTCGTCTACTATCAATATAGCTCTTCCACTATTAACGTAACTCGCCTACTATTAATATAGCTCTTCCACTATTAACGTAACTCGCCTACTATTAATATAGCTCTTCCACTATTAACGTAACTCGTCTACTATCAATATAGCTCTTCCACTATTAACGTAACTCGCCTACTATTAATATAGCTCTTCCACTATTAACGTAACTCGTCTACCATCAATATAGCTCTTCCACTATTAACGTAACTCGTCTACTATCAATATAGCTCTTCCACTATTAACGTAACTCGCCTACTATTAATATAGCTCTTCCACTATTAACGTAACTCGCCTACTATTAATATAGCTCTTCCACTATTAACGTAACTCGTCTACTATCAATATAGCTCTTCCACTATTGACGTAACTCGCCTACTATTAATATCGCTCTTCCACTATTAACGTAACTCGCCTACTATTAATATAGCTCTTCCACTATTAACGTAACTCGTCTACTATCAATATAGCTCTTCCACTATTGACGTAACTCGCCTACTATTAATATAGCTCTTCCACTATTAACGTAACTCGTCGACTATCAACATAGCTCTTCTACTATTAACGTAACTCGTCTACTATCAACATATCAATTCCACTATTAACGTAACTCGTCGACTATCAACATAGCTCTTCTACTATTAACGTAACTCGTCTACTATCAACATAGCTCTTCCACTATTAACGTAACTCGTCTACTATTAATATAGCTCTTCCACTATTACCGTAACTGTTTCATTTATAACACTCACACCCACTTACCTCGTTAGCGCGGCCTGACAGGTTGTTATTAAATCAACTTTCCGTCCCATAACACTGTTATCTAGTAAGCAATTTCTTTCGAATTCTTGTGGAAGTACCCAGGAAACAGTCTCGACCATTGTGCGACTGGTGGTAATAAAAGAGGTTCAAGTTGTTAAATATGAACAAACGCATGCAAATTAAATCAGAACAATTATCGTTGCAATAAAAAAAAAAAAGAGATTTCATAAACTAAGGTGACCATAAACGTGTGCTGTTAAAAGGAGTCGACACGTTTATAATTTTTAAGAAATCGACATTAAAATAATGAAGTTCCGTGACTATGGAATAGATCTTACTATCTTAAAGACCAAATCCTGTCTTTGGTGAACATTAAGAAGCGTAGCAATTATAGTCCAGTTATTGATTTACTGATTGTTTTAATCGGTTCATAAACTGTTTGATCTCACAGTTTTCATTTGTTGGTTATATTCAGTTGTTGAAGAAACATTTTTTTACCATTGTTCCTTTCTTTTAATTTGTACGTTGATCTGTTCGAGTGAAGAATTTGATGCAGCTTGATTTGATTTCGTAATATTTGCTTCATGTATTAGATAGAATTCTTTTGTATGCGTTCAATTATTTTGAATATTATCCCATTTCTTTCGTTTATTTAATATTAATGTTGTCATTTCTCATTTGTTTAGATTAGAAGTTGTGTAATTTTTACATTTCGTTATTGTTTGCCTTCATATTATTTACATTAGGGATAATGTTTTTTTTTTCATTTATTTGTTTGTGTAATATCTCCTCTATTTGTGTTATACATGCTTTATACAAGGTCCGACAATTAAGTAATTAGACTAATTCCATAAACAACCAGATAAACATCAGTTGAAGATATAATCTGTATTTAATTCAAAGTAAGCTTCTTGTCACCATACCTTGTAGTGTTTAACACTCCCCACCACTGGCTCCTAAGCCTCTTTTCACCATACCTTGTAGTGTTTAACACTCCCCACCACTGGCTCCTAAGCCTCTTGTCACCATACCTTGTAGTGTTTAACACTCCCCACCACTGGCTCCTAAGCCTCTTGTCACCATACCTTGTAGTGTTTAACACTCACCACCATTGGCTCCTAAGCCTCTTGTCACCATACCTTGTAGTGCTTAACACTCCCCACCATAGGCTCCTAAGCCTCTTGTCACCATACCTTGTAGTGTTTAACACTCCCCACCACTGGCTCCTAAGCCTCTTGTCACCATACCTTGTCGTGTTACACTCCCCACCACTGGCTCCTAAGCCTCTTGTCACCATACCTTGTCGTGTTACACTCCCCACCACTGGCTCCTAAGCCTCTTGTCACCATACCTTGTCGTGTTACACTCCCCACCACTGGCTCCTAAGCCTCTTGTCACCATACCTTGTAGTGTTTAACACTCCCCACCACTGGCTCCTAAGCCTCTTGTCACCATACCTTGTCGTGTTACACTCCCCACCACTGGCTCCTAAGCCTCTTGTCACCATACCTTGTAGTGTTACACTCCTCACCACTGGCTCCTAAGCCTCTTGTCACCATACCTTGTCGTGTTACACTCCCCACCACTGGCTCCTAAGCCTCCTGTCACCATACCTTGTCGTGTTACACTCCCACCACTGGCTCCTAAGCCTCTTGTCACCATACCTTGTCGTGTTACACTCCCCACCACTGGCTCCTAAGCCTCTTGTCACCATACCTTGTCGTGTTACACTCCTCACCACTGGCTCCTAAGCCTCCTGTCACCATACCTTGTCGTGTTACACTCCCCACCACTGGCTCCTAAGCCTCTTGTCACCATACCTTGTAGTGTTTAACACTCCCCACCACTGGCTCCTAAGCCTCTTGTCACCATACCTTGTAGTGTTTAACACTCCCCACCACTGGCTCCTAAGCCTCTTGTCACCATACCTTGTCGTGTTACACTCCCCACCACTGGCTCCTAAGCCTCTTGTCACCATACCTTGTAGTGTTTAACACTCCCCACCACTGGCTCCTAAGCCTCTTGTCACCATACCTTGTCGTGTTAACACTCCCCACCACTGGCTCCTAAGCCTCTTGTCACCATACCTTGTCGTGTTACACTCCCCACCACTGGCTCCTAAGCCTCTTGTCACCATACCTTGTAGTGTTTAACACTCCCCACCACTGGCTCCTAAGCCTCTTGTCACCATACCTTGTCGTGTTACACTCCCCACCACTGGCTCCTAAGCCTCTTGTCACCATACCTTGTCGTGTTACACTCCCCACCACTGGCTCCTAAGCCTCTTGTCACCATACCTTGTCGTGTTACACTCCCACCACTGGCTCCTAAGCCTCCTGTGCATTGATACAGCGATCTAACAAACACTGGAACGACCGTTGCAGTTCTTCTGTTAGTCTGGCCCTTAAAGTCGAGGTTACGGCCCATTGGATGTCATCATCAATATCGTCAAAAAAGTGTCATTTCAGTGGTGACTTTAATTTGGGGAATAGAAAATAAATGCAGGGAGACAAATCTGGGGAATAGTGTGGATGATTGAGAACACACGCTTGTTTTGGGCGCAAACTAATCTTGCACAACTGCCGCCCTGTGAGCCAATGCATTATCATGCCGAAGGGAAAAAACTGCCAGGTGTTGAATAATCGGGTCGGACTCAGAGAATTCTTCTCAATAGGCGTTTCAAAATACTTTAATAAACTGTGGCAGTGACATTCTGTCCCTCTGGAATAAATATTCTTTTTCGAATAACTCCTTTACTGTCACACCAACATTTCGATTTTTGAAGACGATTTTTTTTCTTGGCCCTCTGTTGATAATGATGATGATGATTTCCACTGAGCATTTTAGCGTATAGTTGTGTGATGATAGCGGAAAATCCACGTTTCATCCTCTTTTAACAATCACATTTAAGAAATTTTAATTTTGCGTATCGTTTTGATAATGTCTGTTACGAACTCAACACGCTGATGTTTTTGGTCATCAGACAACGAATGTGGTACAAACCGGCAAGCAACTTTTTTCTTGATAAAATCTTCCACTAAAATGTAACGAAAGGTCTCTCGGTGAACACCACAGCTGCCATCATCCTCACAGACAAGCAACGATCTTCTTGTATCCGTTCTCTGACTTTCATTGAACAAAAATCAGGTGTCCATGCCTAGCTGAATTTATAATCGCTTCCACATCACTTTTGAATCGTGAATACCACCTGAATATCTGTGCACAAGATGAATAATTATCCCCACAAACTTGTAGCATCAATTCAACTGTTTCAATTGCATTTTTTACGAGTTTTAAATAGAATTAATATTAGCTGTTTGACCCATGATGATTACGTAACAATACACCTCTAACTAGGTCAACTGAATGGAGACTTGTTTCTCGTCTCCTTGTAGGTCAGCCATGAAAAGTTGTCAGATCATATATGAAGGGTACATCTTTGGATCTCCTGCTTTGTTTCGTAGACAACATTTTTGTCTTCACCATAATAAAATTAGTCTCATTATTTCATTGTCGGACCCTGCATTTATTTTATTGTTATTTTTGTTTTGTTTTGCGTGAAAGATAAATACTCTTCTGGTTGACAATTATTGATCAAATGTTTATGATTTGTAAATTCAACATTTGTGTGTCGCAAACGTTATCATCCTTTTGTCACCGTTCCAACGATGAAGAGAACGATAACCTAAGGTTTTCTGCTCTCTGGTTGGCCTCGTTTGCTGTCTCGTCTCTGACTGCACCTTCTATTTGCTTTTTACGACAACACTCACTCAATTTTTTTTGGTTTTTTTTATGTTGTTGTTGTTGCATTTATTGATAGATTTGTGAGTGTGTTTAGATGTAATATGACATTGTTACTTGGTTAAGCCATTTAATTTATTGTGTGTATAGTTATTATTAGTTTTTATTATATACTGCAGTTGTAATCCCTAATCATCTTCCTAGCTATTCACTTGTAATATTATCAATACTTTTCTTTTCTATTAAACCACAAATTATATAGAAAACATAATAAAAAGACTGTACAGAGGTGTCTCAGAAAGTTGTTTTTACATTTCTTTATACTATATGTTTTTTTAAATTCATCATTTATTTGCTTATCACTGTTTGAATGTGGCTCGCATTTCAGCTACTCTAGTTCTCTTTGTCCAGGGCGGGATATCCATCTTGTTCAGCAGTCATTCCAAGCTCATCTGTTATATCTAGCACCAGTTCTCTTCTAAATCTGACTCTCGCTCTCTCTTTTGCTCTCTCTCTCTCTCTCTCTCGTTTACGTGGAATATGTCCCACATAATTATCCTCTTCAAGCTTTTAAATTCTCGTTTATAATTATTTTTTAATATTATTGTATTGGCCTAACGGTAAAGGACAATACTGACAATTACAGAATGTAAGCGCTTCTGTCCTATCTACACAGGAACAAACAAGTAAGATGTATTCATACACAAAGATGAAGAGCTATCATTGTTTATCTATGTCTCATTAAACATATATTTTAAAAAAATCAAAAATAGTAATTCATAAATAAAATGTAACAAATCAAACGATAATTTCAAATGACAATTATGAATGTAAACATTACTTTCAGACACATTATGACCATTGTAATCCCATGCATGAAACATATTTTCATGTCACACACAGTTGTTTGTCAGTGCTACTTTAGTTCATTTGTGTTTTTTTCCTGGCAGATAAAATAAACCATACATCTTCTATTATACATTCAAAATTATTATAAGAAGCCGTATCTTAAAATTGTAAATGTTTGGAGTTAAAAATGGAATATTGTACCCCCAGAAACTCTCAGATTTGATAATTTTTGATATTTTTGTTACGAGATTTAACTATAAAAATATCATTGACACGTAAATATTGACTTGAGCTAAAACCTGTATATTCTGTGTGTAGTGTCACAAATTTAAACCACTTCACTCACTCATCAATTTTACGAATGAGTGCAATGTACTAAGCTCGACATCTAGATTCATTAACGCTGCTAAATTTCCAAGATCAGAAATAGAATACCATTTTAAGTTGCAAACAAACAGCTGTGTTAGACACTTATGATCATTGCAATCCTATGAATGAAACATATTTTCAGACACATATTGTAATCATTATAATTCTATGTATGTACAATGTTAACGCTTAAATAAGATGTTCTAGGGTAACAAAACGTGCAGGCATCACTGAAAATGGCATTGATGTAATCTTGATAAAGAATCCATTGATGAACCGATCCATGTCAAAAATTCTGTACTGCTGGTGCCAAGAAAATTTGAAATCTTATCAGTTTTCGAAACACTGTTGAACAATCTGATTGGCTGCTCCTGTTTGAAGACCTGGTTGCAAACTTCTTTATGTGAGGGATAAAAAGAGCAATTCAAGGTTAGAAACGAAACAAAAGCGTGGCATTTATTAAACTCTTATTTTGCTATTTTCCTTATTAAACCTTCTCATCTAACAACAATAAGCATGGTTTGTTCATTGTTACCTCAAGAGCGAAATGAGCAAGTCGTTTGTTGAAGCATGCAATTTGATTGTATCTGCTACGTGGTCGTAGGCCTTTCCTTTAAAACTCTTTCCTTACGGAAGCTTTTTATCGATGCAACGGAAGACATTTCAGAGACATTTTTCATGGATTTAAGAATCAATCTACATATTTATATGTATCTAACATACAACATATTATAAATGAATTTTTAGATAATTGAATAAGGTATTAGATTTCTTCAATACCAAATGATACAAGACATGTGAAAAGAATATGATTTGATGACGGTTCACACTAATCAAATTGAGAGTGACGCACGATGCGGCGAAACGTACATGACTGAAATCGACATGACGCACTGTGCGTCGAAACGTACGGAAAGATTTTTTTTTAAAAAAGAGGGTTAACATTTTAACAATAAAAGTCTTATCTTGTCTATTTTATTACCCTCTGGGCTGTCTAAGCGGCAGTAATGCTAACTACCACCCGCCCCCGCCGCCCGCCCCCCCCCCCCCCCCCCCCCCCCCCCAAATCTTTCCCTGTCAGATCTTTGTTCGCTTACCAGGTCATGTCTTGTCTTTTCCATTATTTGAATTTTCCCCGTTTCTTATTTTGTAATCTGCCTGTCTTTCGGAGCTGTTGGGGATTTGATCTTTTTGGTGCCTGTTAATGGCTACTTTGTTAGTCGCATCATGTGAGATGAAAACATCTAATTTTGTGGAATATAGTCAATAGGTGTTCATCCATTGCTTGCCTTTATTAATAATCTTACTTGAAACGTGGTCATGATTAGCATCTAATTCTATGTTGGAGTCAAGCTGAAAGTGCACATGTCTCACAGTATATATTATTATTATTATTATTCGTTTTCTGTTTTCTTCTTCAATGTTCTTTCGTTAAGTCGGCGTAAATATATTGTGTCGCCATTCGTAAATATGTTGTGTCGCCATTCGTAAATATGTTGTGTCGCCATTCGTAAATATGTTGTGTCGCCATTCGTAAATATGTTGTGTCGCCATTTTACAGCAAAGCCGCGATATTTACGCCTTTCCATCCAAAATGTCCGTCCGTGTTCGGCAATGGTAGACCAATTACTCAACAATATTTGCCTACTCTTCTCCATTTTTGAACTGCTTTCGGTTGTTTAATCATGTGCATAGTCACACAGGACTTCTGTTTTCCGTCGTTATCGAGAGGGTCCCTCACTACCCAGAGACTAAGGGTGGTGGAAAAAAAGGGGCTGGGGGAGGGGCACGAAGAAACCCCGGAATTGATGAAAAAAATTCACATCGTCAGTGGCGTCAAACGTGCAAAGACCAACATTTCCTTTTTAACAGCAACCAGATACGCCAAAGAAATACGTTCCATTTATGAAAAGAGAGAATCAAACAACAAGCAACCACATATCTAGAGACACTATAGTATAGTGGCAACAACTTCCGTTCTCTGCGACGCTTACAGGCTTCAGCTGTAAGATAAAAGAAAACAAAAGAATAAAGAAGAAAAATGGCGGGATTTCAATTCGAAACCTCCTAGTCGAGAAACTAGCGTCTTGCTTAGACCACTCAGATCTGTAGTATTTATACATGTTACTAATTACATGAGTGAGATTAACTCTTTCCATACGTTTCGACGCACCATGCGCCATGCCGATTTCGGTCGTGGACGTTTAGCCGCACAGTGCGTCACTCTCAATTTGATTAGTGTAAACCGCCAACAAACCATATTCTCTTTATATATCTTGTATCATCTTGGTATTGGTGAAATATAATTCCTTGTTCAATTATATAAAAATACACATATCATTTAAGTGTTAGATAAATATAAACATGTAGATTAATATTTCAAAACCTGATAACATTTCTCTCTGAAATCTCTACCACTAAATTGATTAAGACAAAACACATGAAAATGTTGGGGCATGTTAAAATACACAACAGCCTACTAAAAGTAATATTGGAAAGGAAAATACAAGGTAAAAGAGGCAGAGGCAGACCAAGACTAACATGGACGAGTAACATCAAAAGATGGACAAATCAATCTATAACAGCCTGCACCATCAAAGCAGGAAACAGAGTAGAATGGCGATCCATGGTAGCCAACCCTCGTTGCGGAGAAGGCACTCGATGATGATGACGAAATTGATTAAATCCTTCTGTACTGAAAAAGTTAAAAGTCAAAATAAACTATGTGGATCTAGATATGACACAGCTAAACGTGTTCTCTGAACTATAAGCCGCAGTGAAATAAAACAGAAAATCTAGAAGAAATCGTTGCCACTAAAAAAAAATAATGCTTTAAAAAGAAATCAAAACATCCAAAGTTGAAAGAACACATTTCAAACGAACAGTTAAGAGACGAATCTAAACAAGAATATGTTGTCGAGCTTAATTAGAAGGCGTTGGAAATGCATAGGAAATAAGCTTGTGATGAAAATGAATGACGAAAGACTTCCCCGCCAGGTATTCATATGGAAAACATCTGGTACAAGAAAACAAGGCACGCACAGATAATCACTACTCAGAACAATGACTAGGAAAGGCTCAACCATGGGATAAAGAGACAATCAAGAACAACTAGCAGCAAATCGTGAAAATTCATGGAGAACTATAACTCCCGTCCTATGTGCCGTGTTTGGTCCGAGAGAAAAATGAATGTATGAATGAATGTTTTAAAATGTGAAAATGAAGTGAAATATGGCCTCATAACATTTCTGAAAATGTTGCCGATAATGCTACAGTGGTGTTTATGATCGGTGATGGGAAGCACAAAATAAGTAACACTGCCAGAATAAGAGACACGATCCTATACCAAGCTACCTCGGTGGCTGAGTGGTCAGTGCGCTCACTCTAATTACAAAGATCCGTATTCAATTACTGGAAATGACGAACTTTTTCATTAGGACCGACATAGTTTCGAGATGAAATGGTCCCTAATAATGCGTGACTTTGTCTTATGAATTACAACATGATTCGTCGATCTGCAGCCTCGGAAAGTTTCCATTCATAATAATATTCATTTATTATTATTATTTGTGTTCAGCATTACAGCTCCTCGTGGAGCATAGGACTGCAACCACACTCTACAAAGAGACTCGTTCTGTGATATCTTCTCCAACTGAGCACACGTTCCTTTCTGCAGTCTTTTGTTTCTGTCTCGATTTTCTTCTACTGATCTTAGTGGGCCGTCCAACTTTCCTAGTTCCTTGTGCTTTCCTTTTATTGACTGTCTTGCGGTATTGTTTCGTGGTCTTTGCAATGCGTGACCACTCCATCCCCTTTTCTTGATCTCCGTCCTATTGGCATCTGAACAGCTTTTCCCAAAGGTTCTCACTTTTTATTTTATAAAAATGTGTACTAGAGATTATATTTTTTTCTGAAAAGTAGAGCGACCTAGGCATGACACCGACCACAATCACCCATTTAATATGCCGCTGGGCATATGGGCAATAACACTATATTCTTTCGCCAACGTGGCGGGAACCCTTTTTTACTACTACCTCAAGTACGAAAATGAGGATAAGGTGGCGACTACAGCTCTGAGAAGTTTAGTTGACGCTCCTGTAGTACGACCTCTATTGATGGTATATTCTCAATCGACTCTGAATAGTTGAGAAGTTTAGTTGACGCTCCTGTAGTACGACCTCTATTGATGGTATATTCTCAATCGACTCTGAAAAGTTGAGAAGTTTAGTTGACGCTCCTGTAGTACGACCTCTATTGATGGTATATTCTCAATCGACTCTGAATAGTTGAGAAGTTTAGTTGACGCTCCTGTAGTACGACCTCTATTGATGGTATATTCTCAATCGACTCTGAGAGAGGTTCTAAATGAAGAGCTGTAATACGAGGGATTGACCATCACAGAGTTGAGATACCCTGGTGGGCCGTTGAGATACTCTGGTACGCCAGGGTGGACAGCAAGCAGATTAACGCTTTCTTCTATATTTTCTCTATTCTATTTCGCTACGTCATCATTCACTGATATACTATATTGTAATGCATACATCAGTTAATACCACCTCTAAACTTTCTCTCATTTATATTGTTCATTTTTTCTTTCGCTTGCTTGCGTTCGCCCGATGACTAAAGGAGTACACCTCTTCGTCATCTGCCATTAAAAGGACGTTAAGTGGGCGTGTCTGCATTGTGTTGTGGTTTGCGTTATAACTGTGATATTTGGGTCTTTCAGTCCAATACATCCGATTTAAGTACGACATTTTTAGTACCGGATTGTCTTCCCTACTCGCTTAGCCAGATTAGACAGGTTAGTCTGTTACTGGAGGCACCACGGAGAGGTGGAGCAGGGTCTGGATGGTTCTGGTTCACCGATCCTGGCCCAAGCCATCAGCTGTAGGTCGCTGACAACCTTTGCTGCTGTGAGGCGCGCCTTCGCCTCCGTTATTTTCATATAATTTACATTCAATGAATCGTTTTCTATTATTATCCTCATTCGTGTATCATTGTAAATGCAAAGCTCTAGCTCTCGCTCCTTTGACAACGTAAACAACTGTCTAGGGTGCACCTTGATGTAGTCACTATATCTTAGTTGTCTTTGTCTGACAGCTATTTGCCCTTATTCTACTTGTGTATATGTTGTGTATGTGTGGTATTGAAACATAAGTCATCATGTTCAGGTGGAAAATAATTGTATTTGTCTCTGTCATGTAGTTCATGAAGGGGGGACAATAATTGTATTTGTCTCTGTCATGTAGTTCATGAATGGGGGACAATAATTGTATTTGTCTCTGTCATGTAGTTCATGAATGGGGGACAATAATTGTATTTGTCTCTGTCATGTAGTTCATGAATGGGGGACAATAATTGTATTTGTCTCTGTCATGTAGTTCATGAATGGGGGACAATAATTGTATTTGTCTCTGTCATGTAGTTCATGAATGGGGGACAATAATTGTATTTGTCTCTGTCATGTAGTTCATGAATGGGGGACAATAATTGTATTTGTCTCTGTCATGTAGTTCATGAATGGGGGACAATAATTGTATCTGTCTCTGTCATATAGTTCATGAATGGGGGACAATAATTGTATTTGTCTCTGCCATGTAGTTCATGAAGGGGGGACAATAAATGTATTTGTCTCTGTTATGTAGTTCATGAAGGGGGGACAATAACTGTATTTGTCTCTGTCATGTAGTTCATGAATGGGGGACAATAATTGTATTTGTCTCTGTCATATAGTTCATGAAGGGGGGACAATAATTGTATTTGTCTCTGTCATGTAGTTCATGAATGGGGGACAATAATTGTATTTGTCTCTGTTATGTAGTTCATGAAGGGGGGACAATAATTGTATTTGTTTCTGTCATGTAGTTCATGAATGGGGGACAATAATTGTATTTGTCTCTGTCATATAGTTCATGAAGGAGGGACAATAATTGTATTTGTCTCTGTCATGTAGTTCATGAATGGGGGACAATAATTGTATTTGTCTCTGTCATATAGTTCATGAATGGGGGACAATAATTGTATTTGTCTCTGTCATATAGTTCATGAATGGGGGACAATAATTGTATTTGTCTCTGTCATATAGTTCATGAAGGGGGGACAATAAATGTATTTGTCTCTGTTATGTAGTTCATGAAGGGGGGGGGACAATAACTGTATTTGTCTCTGTCATATAGTTCATGGAGAAGAAGGGGGGGGGGGGGGCAATAATTGTGTTTGTCTCTGTCATATAGTTCATAAAGAAAGGGGAGACAATAATTGTATTTGTCTCTGTCATATAGTTCATAAGAAAGAGGAGACAATAATTGTATTTGTCTCTGCCATATAGTTCATGAAGAAAGAGGAGACAATAATTGTATTTGTCTCTGTCATATAGTTCATGAAGAAAGAGGAGACAATAATTGTATTTGTCTCTGTCATATAGTTCATGAAGAAAGAGGAGACAATAATTGTATTTGTCTCTGTCATATAGTTCATGAAGAAAGGGGAGACAATAATTGTATTTGTCTCTGTCATATAGTTCATGAAGAAAGAGGAGACAATAATTGTATTTGTCTCCGTCATATAGTTCATGAAGAAAGAGGAGACAATAATTGTATTTGTCTCTGTCATATAGTTCATGAAGAAAGAGGAGACAATAATTGTATTTGTCTCTGTCATATAGTTCATGAAGAAAGGGGAGACAATAATTGTATTTGTCTCTGTCATATAGTTCATGAAGGAAGGGGAGACAATAATTGTATTTGTCTCCGTCATATAGTTCATGAAGAAAGAGGAGACAATAATTGTATTTGTCTCCGTCATATAGTTCATGAAGAAAGAGGAGACAATAATTGTATTTGTCTCTGTCATATAGTTCATGAAGAAAGAGGAGACAATAATTGTATTTGTCTCTGTCATATAGTTCATGAAGAAAGAGGAGACAATAATTGTATTTGTCTCTGTCATATAGTTCATGAAGAAAGGGGAGACAATAATTGTATTTGTCTCTGTCATATAGTTCATGAAGAAAGAGGAGACAATTGTATTTGTCTCTGTCATATAGTTCATGAAGAAAGGGGAGACAATAATTGTATTTGTCTCTGTCATATAGTTCATGAAGAAAGAGGAGACAATAATTGTATTTGTCTCTGTCATATAGTTCATGAAGAAAGAGGAGACAATAATTGTATTTGTCTCTGTCATATAGTTCATGAAGAAAGAGGAGACAATAATTGTATTTGTCTCTGTCATATAGTTCATGAAGAAAGGGGAGACAATAATTGTATTTGTCTCCGTCATATAGTTCATGAAGAAAGAGGAGACAATAATTGTATTTGTCTCCGTCATATAGTTCATGAAGAAAGAGGAGACAATAATTGTATTTGTCTCTGTCATATAGTTCATGAAGAAAGAGGAGACAATAATTGTATTTGTCTCTGTCATATAGTTCATGAAGAAAGGGGAGACAATAACTGTATTTGTCTCTGTCATATAGTTCATGAAGAAAGGGGAGACAATAATTGTATTTGTCTCTGTCATATAGTTCATGAAGAAAGGGGAGACAATAATTGTATTTGTCTCTGTCATATAGTTCATGAAGGAAGGGGAGACAATAATTGTATTTGTCTCCGTCATATAGTTCATAAGAAAGAAGATTTCTAATCACACCCCGCAGTGCATTAATGTATAGAGAATATGGTGTTAGTTCCCATAGTGCACACAAGCACTTTTTTATGGGGGTGGTGGTGTATGATAATACATCGCCAGTGCAGTTTTTTGTGTTTTTTTTTACCAGAAATAACATTTCAGGAAGGCGTACCTGAAATTGAAACTAACTTCCTTCCTTGTGAACATCTCATTTGTATGTGATGATCGATCTCTTATTCTTACTTGTTGTGAATTCCTGCGTTTGACACTAATATCCTTTGTTGGAAATTAAAATATTTTATATAGGATACTGTGCTGTAAGTACATGTCCGTATATGTGTGCTGGCAGGCACTGCTCATTGAATGACCGAGTTAATAATTCAACGTCTTTAGTTAACTTTCCCTCATTATCTTCTTCTACTTCACTTCTTCCTAGCTTGGGTGTCGAGAGGATGTCAATCAATCCATCAATCAAAGCCCTTTAGACCTCTTATTTGAGCATGGGCAACATACAAGTTCTCTCCACCGGCTCTCTATTTTTAGATGATCTCTACTTCTCTCCAATTTAAGCCAAATGTTTTTTTAGATTTTCTTTGACTATTCCTCCTCTTGTATTTCTAGGTCTTCCTGTATTTCTCTTTCCTTGTGGTTCTTAGGAACAGATAGAGCATATTATGACAGCTGGAGTATATTGTGACAACTGGAGTATATTGTGACAGCTAGAGCATATTATGGCAGCTGGAGTATATTATGACAGCTGGAGTATATTATGACAGCTAGAGCATATTATGGCAGCTGGAGCATATTATGACAGCTGAAGTATATTATGACAGCTAGAGCATATTATGGCAGCTGGAGCATATTATGACAGCTGGAGTATATTATGACAGCTAGAGCATATTATGACAGCTAGAGCATATTATGGCAGCTGGAGTATATTATGACAGCTAGAGCATATTATGGCAGCTGGAGCATATTATGACAGCTGAAGTATATTATGACAGCTAGAGCATATTATGGCAGCTGGAGCATATTATGACAGCTGGAGTATATTATGACAGCTAGAGCATATTATGACAGCTAGATCATATTATGGCAGCTGGAGCATATTATGACAGCTGAAGTATATTATGACAGCTGGAGCATATTATGACAGCTGGAGCATATTATGACAGCTGGAGGATATTATGACAGCTGGAGCATATTATGACAGCTGGAGCATATTATGACAGCTGAAGTATATTATGACAGTTTGAGTATATTATGACAGATGCAGTATATTATGACAGCTGGAATATATTGTGACAGCTAGAGCTCATTATGACAGCTGAAGTATATTATGACAGTTTGAGTATATTATGACAGCTGAAGTATATTATGACAGTTTGAGTATATTATGACAGCTGGAGCATATTATGACAGCTGGAGCATATTATGACAGCTGGAGTATATTATGACAGCTGGAGTATATTATGACAGCTGAAGTATATTATGACAGTTTGAGTATATTATGACAGCTGCAGTATATTATGACAGCTGCAGTATATTATGACAGCTGCAGTATATTATGACAGCTGGAGCATATTATGACAGCTGAAGTATATTATGACAGTTTGAGTATATTATGACAGCTGCAGTATATTATGGCATCTGGAAAAATAGAGTAGAAGAGATCGAGGGAGTGAAACAGAGTGAATAGGTATCAGACTTCTTAAGAGAATGGCATTGTGTGGTGTCAACTGTAAAGTTGATAACAATTGTGATGACAGAAAGCTGTTGTTAGGTACGATTACATAAGTCAGTGTGCATGATGGTGACGATGAGGATAAATGTGATGTGGTGGTGATGGTGGAGGTGGTGATGGTAGTGGTGGTGGAGTAGTGGTGACAGTGTTGGTGCCGTTGGTGTTGGTAGTGGTAGCGAAGATTGTTTCATTAGTACTGCCACTCGCCTCTGAGTAAGTCAAGACATCCAGGCCTTTCTCCTTTTCTTATACAAAACTTGCATGACAAAAGAAATAACAAACACCTCTCTACAGATCTATTCAACACCAACCTCTCGACAAAAAAAACGACCAATTTGTTTAAATTTGAACTTTTTTGTTCCTATTATAGGATCGCATCTCACAAAATGTTAAAAAGTCCAATGTCAATAGGAACAAATTAAATCCTCAGGAGATACCGGAATTAGTAATTAGTAAGGTACACGGAGAGGGGTAATGTTTGAACGTACAACAAACTATCAATTTTGGAAGAATATGTGTTTTTGATGCGGTAATTTTTACGACGGCATCGTAACTAGTTAAGAAATAATTTTGTAGGAATCAACTGGATTGATAATCAGCTGCAAAGATTTTTTTTTATGTGGAGAGGCTTGATCTTCTACGCCAGCAAGCATAGTATATGATGTTGATTTCTCCGTAAATGACTTTTACACAATATTAATTGACTTCTTTCCTTCTTCATTTGCCTTTTAAAGTCGAGGGGAGATATAATTTGCGGGCTTTTGCTCTTCGGTTTGTCTCTGCTGCTGTTATGTTGACTACTAATCAATGCAGAGGAAGAGGTATGTTTACAGCACTCGGGAAAAAGTGACAAATAATCAACGACAGAAAAAAAAGCAAAAAACAATATATGGACCGAGACAGGATCGAACTCGTACTCAGTGGAACAGCGCCTTGCCACGAAAAGCCAAACGCTAGGGAACACTGCCACTCAGCTAACATTCTATCAATCTATCTTTTTCGTGGTCTGCGTTTGGATCTTGTGCTCTCGCAACGATTGTTGAAGGCTCTTTGTGTTGTGTTTTGATCTTTCTACCTTATCTCGTGGCCAAACCACTGGAAAATCTGTGAATTTTAAAAATATATTCCATGGCGGTGGTTATTCCTAACTTTTTTCTCAGTTCTTCATTTCTGATTGCATCTGTCAAACTGTTTCCTGTCATTCGTCTAACACATCTCATTTCGGTTACAAATACTTAACATGTTCCTTCTAATGATCAGATTGGCACCTGTGGTGAAGCTCTGTATAAAGAGTTTCCTATTCTATCTATCTATCTATTGACCTTTCGAGCCGTAACCGGCCCATAGGGCGTAGACCAAGATACACCTTCTCCTATATGAATTTTTGTTCTAGCAGTTTTCTTTTAAAGATATTTTATCAAATCTCGCCATCTGTCTCTGTTCTGTGCAAGCAGTTCTATCTCATTGAGGGAGCCGATTCCTGCTGCTCTTGCCTCTCTCATCAATGTTCTTCTCAGTGTCTCCCTGGGTCTTCCTCTTTTTCTTTTACCTGTTGTTTCCCATATGAGGGCTTGCTTTGCTATTCGATTATTATCTCTTCTCATCACATGTCCAACGTATGACCATCGTCTTTTCTTTATTACTGAAGATATTAGTGGTTGATTGGCGATTTCTCTAATTTCCTCGTTTGTTTTGAATTCGTTCCATTCTATACCAAGTATTTTCCTTAGACATTTATTTTCGAATGCGTTCAACTTTGTTTCTATATCTCTTGTTGTTTTCCAGCTTTCACACGCATACGTAAGGGTTGATAGTACATTTGATTTGAATAGCCTAAGTTTTGTGTTTGTGCTAATGAGTTTTGATTTCCACAACTTTTCAAGGCTTCTGAAAGACATTGCTGCTTTAGCCAGTCTGATTCTAATTTCTTTGCTCGTATCCCCTTCTCGATCAATGTGACTTCCAAGATAGATGAAGTGATCGATCTCTTCTACTGGTTTGTTTTCCATGTATATTTTGTCACTTGTTGGAATTAAACTTTTCATGACTTTAGTCTTTTCATGATTGACCTCAAGCCCAATTTTGCTGGCTATTGATGATAGTTCATTTGTGTTTTCCTGCATCGTTTTTATCTGATTGCTGATGAGAACTATGTCATCAGCAAAGTCCAGGTCCTCCAAATGGTCTCCTTGTATCCATTCGATGCCTTTATTACCAGTGCAGCATTTCTTCATTATGAAGTCCATAACAATTCCAAATAACAAGGGCGATAAAATACATCCTTGTTTAACCCCAGTTTCTATTGGGAAACATTCGCTCAGTCCTTCCTCTGTTCGAACTGCACATGTGTAACCATCATACATGTCTTTGATAATATTTATGATTTTTGATGGTAAGCCATATTGCTTCAGAATTTTCCACAAAGAATCTCTATGAATACTATCAAATGCTTTTTTGAAGTCGATGAAGTTAAGTACAAAAGGTTTTTGCTTTTCAATGTGTTCCTCCAATATAAGTCGTAGAGTGAAAATGTGGTCAAGACAGCTTCTCCCTTTTCTAAACCCAGCCTGTTCTTCACGCATTACTGTATCTATTGAATCCTTTATTCTATTTAGGATGATTTTACAGAATAATTTTGAGGCAACTGACAAAAGTGTCACGCCTCTCCAATTGTTACAATCTCTAAGATTGCCCTTTTTTGGGATCTTAACAATGATTCCTTTTTTCCATTTATGAGGCGTCTTCTCTGTTTTCCAAATGATGTTGAACATTTTTTGGAGATGTATTAAATTATGGCTATCAATTGCCTTGAGGATCTCAGCTGTTAACTTATCCTCTCCAGCAGCCTTGTTATTGGTCATTAGCTTTAAGGTGGTTTCTATTTCACTCAAGGTGAAGTCATCTAAATTTACATCTAATTCTGCTGCTGGTGTTTCAGCTTCAAAATCTATTAAACTGTGAGGTAGTGGACGGTTAAGAATTTCTTTGAAGTGTTCCGCCCAACGGGCTTTTATGTCTGCGCTTGTTGTTAGCATTAATCCAGATTTGTCTAGAATTGGTGTTCCACTGGATGTATAGGTGTTTGTCAGCATCTTTTGTACAGTATAAAGAGTTCTGCTGTCTCCTGTAATTGCAGCTGTCTCTGCTTTCTCTGCCAAGTTGTCTATATAAGCTCTTGTATCTCTTCTTGCCGAACTTTTCACTTTGTTGTCTAATTCTTTGTATGTTGCTTTTGCCAGAACCTTTCCAAGATCTGTCTTTACATTAGTCATGGCTCTCTTCGCTTCTCTTCTTTCTTTGATGTATTTCCATGTGGTGTCTGAGATCCAAGCTCGCTTTTCCATTTTCTTCAGTCCAGCACTTGCTTCTGCTGCTGTCATTAGTATTTTGCTCTGTGAGTCCCACATTTCATTGATATCTAAGTCTATTTCACCAAGTGCTGAATAACAATTACTTAGCTCTATGTTAAACTTTTCCTTTATTGCTTCATCTTTCAGTTTATGACTATCAATTTTATGTGTAATTGACCTCTTCTGTTGGTTTCTAAATTTTAATCTTATTTTCCCAATGCACAAGTTGTGGTCACTATTAACATCAGCACCTCTGTATGCTCTTACATCTATTAATGATGATCTGAATTGTTGTTTAATACATAGGTGGTCAATTTGATTTGATGTTCTATCATCAGGAGATATCCATGTTGTTTTGTGGATATTTTTATGTGGAAATAATGTCCCACCTATAACTAAATTTTCTATTAAACATAATTCTATTAATCTTTCTCCATTCTGACTTGTTGTATTACAGCCTTCTCTCCCCATCACATGTTCCACTCCTGCGTTATCTTGTCCTACTTTGGCGTTGAAGTCTCCCATTACAATTAAAAGATCGTGTTTTGGTATTTTGTTTATAAGTTGTTGCAGTTGGTTATAAAAATCATCCTTAACTTCATCATCAGCTTCGTTAGTAGGCGCATAACATTGAATAATTGAAAGTCTTCCATGTTTTGTTTTGTATCGTGTTCGTATCAGACGGCATTTCCTATTACAATAACTTTATTGCTAATCTGTGTGCCTTCGTGTTGCATTCAGTTTTTTTTTTAAAGTATCTTATTTTTTAGGATCATCGGTGGCTGAGAGGTTAGTATGTTCGCTTGTCGATCAGAAGGGTCCGGGTTAGGTCTCCTGAAGCGGCGAACTTTCTTCGGACCTACAAGGGTTCACTCAGCCTCTAAAAATAGGTACCAGAGATTTTTCTAGGAAGTAAAGACGACCTGGCGTGACCATACTACCCAAAAATTGTGTAGTGGTTTAAAAATAAATATGATCACTAACACGATATTCCCCATACGCCTAGTAAGGCGTGGAAGGTACCTTTACTTCATTTTATTTTTATGAATAGTTGTGATCTTATTTGTCAACAACCTGCTTATGTTCTTTGTATATTTTTGTTTACGCGATAGAGCAATGGATACTTAACTTATCTATTCAGGAGAAGCAGTGGGGTTCTATCCCTACCGACGGCTGTCAGGTTAATCCAGACCTACGTGCATTGTTTCTTTAAGAAAAACAAATGGCCGGGGAGGGGTATTTTTCTAATCCGGAGGAGGGAGGAAGTGGGAGGAGGAATATTTAAAGAAAAAGAAAATTTAATTTCTTCAATAATATACCTCATTTACATGTAGTTTATGTCCCTTGTTTAGATCATCTTTTAAAGTCTTCAATAATATACCTCACTTACCTGTAGTTTCTGTCCCTTGTTTATGTTCTCATTTACCTGTAGTTTCTGTCCCTTGTTTAGGTCCTCATTTACCTGTAGTTTCTGTCCCTTGTTTAGGTCCTCACTTACCTGTAGTTTCTGTCCCTTGTTTAGGTCCTCACTTGCCTGTAGTTTCTGTCCCTTGTTTAGGTCCTCACTTACCTGTAGTTTCTGTCCCTTGTTTAGGTCCTCACTTACCTGTAGTTTCTGTCCCTTGTTTAGGTTCTCATTTACCTGTAGTTTCTGTCCCTTGTTTATGTCCTCACTTGCCTGTAGTTTCTGTCCCTTGCTTAGGTTCTCATTTACCTGTAGTTTCTGTCCCTTGTTTAGGTCCTCACTTGCCTGTAGTTTCTGTCCCTTGTTTAGGTTCTCATTTAACTGTAGTTTCTGCCCCTTGTTTAGGTCCTCACTTGCCTGTAGTTTCTGTCCCTTGTTTAGGTTCTCATTTACCTGTAGTTTCTGTCCCATGTTTAGGTCCTCACTTGCCTGTAGTTTCTGTCCCTTGTTTAGGTCCTCACTTGCCTGTAGTTTCTGTCCCTTGTTTAGGTCCTCACTTGCCTGTAGTTTCTGTCCCTTGTTTAGGTCCTCACTTACCTGTAGTTTCTGTCCCTTATTTAGGTCCTCACTTACCTGTAGTTTCTGTCCCTTATTTAGGTCCTCACTTACCTGTAGTTTCTGTCCCATGTTTAGGTCCTCACTTACCTGTAGTTTCTGTCCCTTGTTTAGGTCCTCACTTACCTGTAGTTTCTGTCCCTTATTAAGGTCCTCACTTACCTGTAGTTTCTGTCCTTTGTTTACGACCTCATTTAAAGCAGACGTCTTTGTTTTTTAATGACAGAACGCTCCAGACTTTTGGATAAAAATTTTTCACTTGGAATCCCTTCTCCTTCAAATAAAATCCTCATGCAGAGATCCAGTGAACTATCTCCTAGCTGGTCTATAAGTGGAGTCATTATTCTGTTCATAACACTAAATGACCTTTCAACAGTAGCTGTTGATATTGGTACAGTTAATACTTTTAAATCAGTATTTTGTCAGTTCTTCATAGCCAATTGAAAATGTAAGTATATATTTTAATGGTTAAACGCTCATTCACATTTGAGGCCAAATATTTAAAACATTTAAGACTTGCTTGCAAATAAACTTGACCTATGTCATGTAAATACTGAAAGTGTAAATATCCGACACTTTTATTTGCTGAATGTGATGAAATAATTAAACAAATGAATATGCTAAAATTAATTCCAAAGCTTTCATACTAAACCTTTCGTCCATTTAAGATATTTACATTATCGGTGAATTTACCAAGTGTCTGCAAACACGTTTTGTCATTAGAAACATCTGCTTTTATTGTTCAGATGTGTGACACCTTATTTTTCTGTTCTGTATGCGTTGTAAAAAAATCACTATGTTCGTGTTTTTCTTTTTTTTTGTACAGCCACAAATATTGATTTTAAATGTAAAGGTGTGATTGAAATTAGATTAGGTAGAATTGCCAACTGACATTCCTGCTTCTGTAAGCATTTACTTCAACTAGAAACAGCTGACAGTATCTCCACCAACAGGTAAAGTGTTAACATGAAAATACATTTTTCCATTTCAAGAAGTAATTCTCCAGCCAACGAAGCTAGATCTCCCCCATCGTTATGTGAACGCTCACAAGTTATCAGATTGACCTATAACATTTCTTAATGATGTGAATGCTGTTATAATGACTGAACCAGCGCACATCTGTAGCCTCTAGGATTCTCAGACTATGAGCTTCTAAAATTTTTTGACTGTTACGCTTTTGTTGTGTTTTTTGTTTTGTAGATTGATGGAACAGCTTTTATATGTTTCTGACTACATAAAAAAAAACCTTTTTCACGTAGGGGAACTTATCTATTGCACTTGTCACTGAAAATAATAATACATGAGCCCTACAATGTTTGTAAGGAAAAGTCCTTCCTGATTTATCTGACATCCTTTTGTGAGCCTCGGAAATACTGCCTGAAAAATTAGAACCTCCATCAAATACGCAAGCAATAAGATTACCAAATCACACACACACACGCACGCACGCACGCGCACGCCCCCGCCCCCGCCGGGCATTTAAAATGCGTCCGGACATTGAACTTTACACATCAGATATGACCCACGTCATCATTATAGAGCTTACAATGCGATTCGAATCCAGGATAGAGGAACAACATATATTTAAACTACCACATACAGGATAGAGTAACAGCATATATTTAAACTAGCCACATACAGGATAGAGGAACAGCATATATTTAAACTAGCCACATACAGGATAGAGGAACAGCATATATTTAAACTAGCCACATACAGGATAGAGGAACAGCATATATTTAAACTAGCCAAATACAGGATAGAGGAATGTGTATAGACCGTAGATTCGACCATAAGTGTTGCGTGGAATAAGTATTTTTTATGTCGAATATACTGTAACCATTAGAGTTCAATGCAGTAGAAGGTCGACGCTTAGAAATCATGATCCAGCCGGGCCCACCTCCATTAGAGTGTCAAGAAGCCAAAGGGCCGAAACACATGCTCGGCAGAGTCACTTCTGATGATCAGATTGCCTTTTGCTGCGAAGCTCTGTATGAAGAGTTTCGTATCATTATTATCTCTCCAAGAATCAATAAAAGTATACACAGACTTCTAGCCGGCTTCTCTCAGAGCATGTCCAGCTGAACTAGCAGTTGGTATGGGCACTTGATCGTGAGACAATGTTGCTATGGTAGTTGTCTGAATAAGGGGACTGCCAGCATCTTCGAGTGCTTCTTCACAGAAATTACAGTCAAGGTCACGGTCAACAGTGCAAATATCAGGCTTCAACGTTTCCTAGAAGTTGTCAAATATAACAAAATAGTGCGCTACCGTTCATTGTGAAAGCCTGGTATCTCAATTGTTAGTTCGTTTTCTAATAAAACTAAGCAACAACTACAATCTTAAGAAAGAAAAACTGTCCTGGTTCGGAAATATAAATAAGGCCCTACATACAAATTCTGCATGTGTTTGGAAACATCTGACTCAGTTATTTGTCACAACTTTGATTTCATAACATGTTTTATTTATATCCAAATAGCACTTGAATTTTTGGAGCATGTTAAAAGACACAACAACCTAATAAAACTAATATTGGAAGGGAAAATACAAGGTAAAAGAGGCAGAGGCAGACCAAGACTAAGATGGACAAGTAACATCAAAAGATGGACCAAGTCAACCTATGACAATCTGCACCATCAAAGCAAGAGACAGAGTGAAATGGCGCTCCATGGTAGCCAACCTTCGATGCGGAGACGGCACTCGATGATGATGATGATGATGATGATGATGATGATGATGAGCAGTTGAGAGTAAATTATGTGGTGGAATCCATAAACTACATAATAGAAGTCTGAGCAACTTACGAACTGGACCTTTTTGTGCAATGATTATGTTGATGATTGATAATGTCGATTTAAAACTGAAACTGAAATTAGTCTCAAAATTCAATATTTTGAATCAAACATGAACATTTATTCCTACAAAAGGCCGAAAAGCTATATCAGTCCATATTTGAAAAATCTCAATTCTGTATAGTTCGTTACTAGAAACCTGTAATGTTAATATGTTCATGTTCATTATTATAATCTCTAATAATCTTACAACCACAGATGTTGTTTTATAACGAGAAACATACATTTAATTATTAGATTTTTTAAATTTTCCGCCGAAGGGGGTTGGGGGGGGGGATTTTCTATTTTCCGGAAAGGAGGAAAAAAGGGGGGGGGGGTATTTCACCTCGGCAAAGCTCTGAATTCCTGCTTATGTGGGTCACATAGATATTTTGTGTGAAATAAATACAGTCCAGACGTAGTGCTGACGGCGCAACCAAAGAAATGTGCAGATTTTACATTAAATGTGAGAATTTTTCTTCATTCATTAAATGCCAATATCTTGAAAGATAAAAATCTTATAGTGAAATTACATTCCATCTATCACATGAAGTAAATCCATCATCATCATCTACCGGCTTGGCACCCATGACAGCTATTCTGAACTTCTCTCTGCCCAGCGCGAGATTCCCATTGTTCGCTGTAATTTGATAACTTACATTCATCTTCTTCTTGATATTCCGCTTTCTTATTTACCTAGTACCATGCCCTCCATAGTGACCTTCTCTGGAACTTCATATTCTTTTATTTTTCCAAAATATTTTATTTTCCGGTTTGTTTTTTTGCGTTCTTAATTTGCAGCCAGTTCTTTGAAACAATTGCGCGACATGTTCGTCCATTCCTATGTAATCTGAATATGCTTCAGTACCGTCTGCAGTCAAAGATATTAGTGGATTTTTTCAGTAGATCTGTCGATGTTTGACGTTTCAGAACCATAGATTGAGTGCAATTTTTTTTTTTAATTCAGGCTCTTAGAAATCTAAATGTTGTTGTATAAATCCCTTTCCATATGCTGTGTAGATGTTTTGTATGAGTAAGCTATCTCATGTAATGTATACTCATTACTACTTGTTTTGTATAAAGTAAACTATCTCATGTAATGTATACTCATTACTACTTGTTTTGTATAAAGTAAACTATCTCATGTACTGTACACTCATTACTGCGTGTTTTTTATGAAGTAAACTATCTCATGTAATGTACACTCATTACTGCGTGTTTTTTATGAAGTAAACTATCTCATGTAATGTACACTCATTACTGCGTGTTTTTTTATGAAGTAAACTATGTCATGTAATGTACACTCATTACTGCGTGTTTTGGTTATTTCCAGATCGTCGGCTGTCACGCAAGCGTAGTCACGTGTCCTTAGACCGCCTACGTCGTTCAATGTCTTTAGAGACGTGCAGGATCGACAGTCCCAATAAGAATCTGACAGAGACACCTGGAGAGCGCCAAACAAACAGTCTCAAGTGCAGATACAATCCCCCAGAGACAATACCCGAGGAGGAGATCGAGAGAATACGGCGAGAGTCTTTGATTCCAAGGGTTGGTTTATTGGCAACAGGTGGACGTAGGAAGCTGTCAACAACAGCGGAAAGCACTGCTGATGGTGTCAGCTCTTTTAGTAGAAGGACAACTAGTTCTTCGGGTTACTCAGCAGGGTCTGGGCCTAAGACGTTGGCCTCAACTATGGTAGTCGCAGCTAGGACAGCAACAGCTTTCATCAGTGGTAGTTCCAACTCGGTTGTTGGTGCTGACCATGTAATGAACTCATCGGAGTCCCGGAATTACGACACACTTGACCGAGCAGACGAAGGGCTTGGAGAGTCCTTCGATCGTTACTCAGAGCTCAGTGACACCGCTTCCAGAACCGGCATTACAGGCAGTGTCATTGAGCTGCAAACATTACACGTAAACGACCGCGCATCACCGCTTCAGCATCATAAAACAACAATCACCGCGGCCCCTGTCCCCAGAAAGATGAATGGAATAAAGGACGCAGAAGACGAGGAATTTGACAGCATGACTTACGTAGCACCACCATTTCCTGGAAGAAGCGGGAGCGATTGTCATGGAACAGACCCTTTGGCCTTTCTCTCTGAAACTCAGTCCAGACGAGAGACGTTCATGTGAGAGGCCTTGATCATAACTAATGCACTGGACTTATCATTTTGCATGTGTCAAGTGTGAATATAGCGTCATACTCAACAAATGCCCTGTTCATTTTCTGACATCATGTGAATGTTCAACAAAATATTATTGTTATTCAGTTTGATCCATTAAACAGCAAATCGTCACCTACTGATGCTTTTCAACAGCAAGATAGACCAACTTACTGAAATCAATGCCTCTACATGCATTAACTGGTCCAACACCAGATGTCTATTTCAAATGTTCACCGCAGTAAATGTAACTATATTTTTTAAAATTATTTAAAGAAGAACAACCTATATTAAATAATATAAAACTGGTTTTGCTATTTTACATAGCAAAGTTCCAGTTGAGGTTGGTGTATATTAAATAACAAAGTTCAAGTTGATGTTTTGTTGCTATATTAGATAACATAATATCACTTGGAGTTGCTACATTAAATAAGAGAATATCACTTGAAGTTGCTACATTAGAAAAGAGAATATAACTTTAAGTTGCTACATTAAATAAGAGAATATAACTTTAAGTTGTTATATTGAATAAGAGATTGTCACTTTAAGTTGCTACATTAAATAAGAGAATATCACTTTAAGTTGCTACATTAAACAAGAGAATATAACTTTAAGTTGCTATATTAAAAAAGAGATTGTCACTTTAAGTTGCTACATTAAATAAGAGAATATCACTTTAAGTTGCTACATTAAATAAGAGAATACCACTTGAAGTTGCTATATTAAATAAAAGATTGTCACTTTAAGCTGCTACATTAAATAAGAGATTGTCACTTTAAGTTGCTACATTAAATAAGAGAATATCACTTGAAGTTGCTACATTAGATAAGAGAATATAACTTTAAGTTGCTACATTAAATAAGAGAATATAACTTTAAGTTGTTATATTAAATAAGAGATTGTCACTTTAAGTTGCTACATTAAATAAGAGAATATCACTTTAAGTTGCTACATTAAACAAGAGAATATAACTTTAAGTTGCTATATTAGATAAGAGATTGTCACTTTAAGTTGCTACATTAAATAAGAGAATATCACTTTAAGTTGCTACATTAAATAAGAGAATATAACTTGAAGTTGCTATATTAAATAAGAGAATATCACTTAAAGTTGCTATATTAAATAAGAGAATATCACTTGAAGTTGCTACATTAAATAAAAGAATACCACTTGAAGTTGTGACATTAAATAAGAGAATACCACTTGAAGTTGCTACATTAAATAAGAGAATACCACTTGAAGTTGCTACATTAAATAAGAGAATATCACTTGGAGTTGCTACATTAAATAAGAGGACATCACTTTAAGTTGCTACATTAAATAAGAGAATATCACTTGGAGTCGCTACAATAAATAAGAGAATACCACTTGAAGTTGCTATATTAAATAAGATAATATTACTTGGAGTTGTTAAATTAAATAAGAGAATATAAATTTAATTTGTTATATTAAATAAGAGATTGTTACTTTAAGTTGCTACATTAAATATGAGAATACCACTTGAAGTTGCTACATTAAAAAAGAAAATATCACTTTAAGTTGCTACATTAAATAAGAGAATATCACTTGGAGTTGCTACATTAAAAAAGAGAATATCACTTTAAGTTGCTAGATTAAATAAGAGAATACCACTTGAAGTTGCTACATTAAAAAGAGAATATCACTTGAAGTTGCTATATTAAATAAAAGATTGTCACTTTACGTTGCTACATTAAATAAGAGATTGTCACTTTAATTTGCTACATTAATTAAGAGAATATCACTTGGAGTTGCTACATTAAATAAGAGAATATCACTTTAAGTTGCAATATTAAATAAGAGAATACCACTTGAAGTTGCTATATTAAATAAGAGAATACCACTTGAAGTTGCTACATTAAATAAGAGAATACCACTTGAAGTTGCTACATTACATAAGAGAATATCACTTGAAGTTGCTGCATTAGATAAGAAAATATAACTTTAAGTTGCTACATTAAATAAGAGAATATAACTTTAAGTTGTTATATTAAAAAAGAGATTTCCGCTTGAAGTTGCTACATTAAATAAGAGAATATCACTTTAAGTTGCTACATTAAACAAGAGAATATAACTTTAAGTTGCTATATTAAATAAGAGATTGTCACTTTAAGTTGCTACATTAAATAAGAGAATACCACTTGAAGTTGCTACATTAAATAAGAGAATACCACTTGAAGTTGCTACATTAAATAAGAGAACATCACTTTAAGTTGCTATATTAAATAAGAGAATATCACTTGGAGTCGCTACATTAAATAAGAGAATATCACTTTAAGTTGCAATATTAAATAATAGAATATCACTTGGAGTTGCTACATTAAATAAGAGAATATCACTTTAAGTTGATATATTAAACAAGAGAATATAACTTTAAGTTGCTTTATTAAATAAGAGATTGTCACTTTAAGTTGCTACATTAAATAAGAGAATACCACTTGAAGTTGATATATTTAATAAAAGATTGTCACTTTAAGCTGCTACACTAAATAAGAGATTGTCACTTTAAGTTGCTACATTAAATAAGAGAATATCACTTTAAGTTGCTACATTAAATAAGAGAATACCACTTGAAGTTGCTACATTAAATAAGAGAACATCACTTTAAGTTGCTATATTAAATAAGAGAATATCACTTGGAGTCGCTACATTAAATAAGAGAATATCACTTTAAGTTGCAATATTAAATAATAGAATATCACTTGGAGTTGCTACATTAAATAAGAGAATATCACTTTAAGTTGATATATTAAATAAGAGAATATCACTTGAAGTTGCTACATTAAATAAGAGAATACCACTTGAATTTGCGACATTAAATAAGAGAATACCACTTGAAGTTGCTACATTACATAAGAGAATACCACTTGAAGTTGCTACATTAAATAAGAGAATATCACTTGGAGTTGCTACATTAAATAAGAGAACATCACTTTAAGTTGCTACATTAAATAAGAGAATATCACTTCGAGTTGCTACAATAAATAAGAGAATACCACTTGAAGTTGCTATATTAAATAAGAGAATATTACTTGGAGTTGTTATATTAAATAAGAGAATATAAATTTAATTTGCTTTATTAAATAAGAGATTGTCACTTTAAGTTGCTACATTAAATAAGAGAATACCACTTTAAGCTGCTACATTAAAAAAGAAAATATCACTTTAAGTTGCTACATTAAATAAGAGAATATCACTTGGAGTTGCTACATAAAAAAAGAGAATATCACTTTAAGTTGCTATATTAAATAAGAGAATACCACTTGAAGTTGCTATATTAAATAAGAGAATATCACTTGAAGTTGCTATATTAAATAAGAGAATAGCACTTGAAGTTGTTTTATTAAATAAGAGAATATCACTTTAAGTTGCTATATTAAATAAGAAAATATCACTTTAAGTTGATATATTAAATAAGAGAATATCACTTTAAGTTGCTATATTAAATAAGAGAATATCACTTGGATTTGCTATATTAAATAACAGAATATCACTTGGAGTTGCTATATTAAATAAAAGGTCCAGACGAAGTTACTATATTAATTAGCAGTCCAAGTTGAATTTGTTATAATAGATAAATAGAATTCTAGTAGGGACTGCTATAAATGAAGCTAACAGTAGATGTTGCTATGTTAAATAGAGTTCCAGTTTATTTTTGTTTTTGTTGTTGCTATAATAAATGACAGAGGTCTAGTTGCATTTGCTAAAGCAAATAACATAGCTGCAGTAGAGGTTGCTATATTAAAGAAAAAAACACACTTCCAGTTGAGGTTGGTATATATATTTTTTTCAAAATTATTTTTGGTCTATCCTCTTGTGCCTCATTATATTGCGAATAAATCTAGATTCTTGACAAAGCAGTGAGATTTACCTCGTACAAGTTTGTGGCCATTAGATATGCCATTAATCTTTCCTATACCTATATGATGTCTTTTTTAAAGTCTAAATGATGTATCTGGCTATTGGTATATGCTGCTCGATGCTGTTTGCTAAAATAACATTGTACCTCATCCAAACCTCTTCATTTGTTGTTTCTCGATTTTGCATATACTTCTTTTTCTAACATCTTAGTTTCCGACATTGTCCTTCTTGTTATATGTATCGTTTTAATAATCTAATTTCCGTAGTAGGCCTATCTATTGATGTTGCTTTTGTCTTTTGCAATTACTGCCCATGTTTAGAAATTGGCAACACAAGAATGGCAAAATGATTGTTCGCTCATGCAGCATCGACTTTCATATGTTCTTTCTTCATAATTAGTGTCACGTGTCCAATTGTTTATACTTGTTTTTGCTGCTTTTATTCTCCATTGCAACCTCAATTAAATAATAAACATTATAATAATAACAGGTCTACTCAGCTGCTAAATAAAATAATTTAGCCGGTTCATCAAATTGGAAAACTACTATAAGAGAAGTGTCAATATTTCAGTGCGATGGGATACAATTTTTGTTGTCTCTTAACAGTACTCTTAACAAGGGAAGTAAAGAATAGTGACACTGTGACCTTCCAGGCATGTCGTAAGAGGCGACTAAGGAGGTTGATCGATGGCTTGACAAGCTGTCATTGTAAAAAGTATTGTTGTGGAAACAGAACCATAGATTTTAGAAGCAGCGATCTCTGCAGTATGTGCCATTTTGGCACGCAAGGTTTCTGTTTTTGATATTGTGGTTCTGCCCTATGTGCCGTCTTCGGCTCGAAAGGACAATAGATAGATAGTACTCTTAACAATAATCTTCGGCACTTCTTTGTCTTATAATCGTCGTCATGTTAGAACTTCTCGTGCTGGGCTGCTTCGTGTTTACTAATTCTAAAGATCGCATAACTTTCTATTTCCTGGAAAATGTTCTAATTCCAGAATTTTTTGTGGGACTCAAAATTCAAACTGATGATGGGCATGTGGAATGTTATAAATACAATAATTTTAGTTAACAGTTTTCAATATTATCTTTTATACTTCATGTGTCGTCAACCGTTAATACGGTACAGTGTGTGTACGGTACCCTTGGCAAGATTCTCAATGAGAGTACAAAAGTTGATACTTCCTATTCTATCCTTTCTTATCAGTATTCTCAAGTTTGACCCTATTAATATTCTGTTTCTAAAAATTGTCTCCCTGCCTGCAAGTCTGTATGTCTATCATCATCATCACCATCGAGTGCCATCTCCGCATCGAAGGTTGGCTACCATGGAGCGCCATTCTGCTCTGTCTCTTGCTTTGATGGTGCAGGTTGTCATAGGCTGGTTTGTCCATCTTTTGATTTTACTCGTCCATGTTAGTCTTGGTCTGCATCTACCTCTTTTGCCTTGTATTTTCCCCTTCAGGATTACATTTAGTAGGCTGTTGTGTCTTTTAACATGGCCCAAGAATTGCATTTGTCTTGTTTGAATTGTGTTTAGTAGTTCTCTTTTCATTTTTAGTTGTTTTAAGACATCATCGTTTGTTTTCTTTTCCTTCTATCCAATTCTACCTATTCTTCTATATATCCACATTTCAAAGGCTTTAATTCTCTGTACTGTTTATGTCTATCAATATATTTATTTATTGTCTTTTTCGAGCCGAAGACACACAGGACAACAAAATATGTTCTACAGGATTGCCCCCAGTACACAGATATGAGAAGGACAATGTGGTCCACACCCACCTCCCTGGAAGAGAAACTATACGGGGCAACCGAATCACATAAACAGACAGCTGCCTTCATAAGAGAGTCCGGAATCCTAGTCTGAATGAGCCATGATCGCAGAAGAAGAAGAAGATTGAAGTCTTTTGAAATCATCGCCTGCACCGCCGTTAGAGCTCCACTGCAATTGTACCGTATCAACAGAATTGGCCAACGCTCTTTGATGCGAGCTGTGACGTGAGTGGAGCCGATATATGAAATTTCCTTCTTCTCCTTCTTTCCTTCTTCATTTGCCTTTCAGCGTCGAGGGGAGATATAATTTGCTGCCTTTTGCTCTTCTGTTCGCCTCTGCTGCTGTTATGTTTCCTAGTGTTTCTAATATTCCGTCAAACTATCTTTTTCGTGGTCGGCCTTGGCCAGTGTTCTCGCAACATTTATTGGAGGCCCGTTATGTTTTGTTCTGATCTTTCTGCGTTATCACGGGGTCAAACCATTTTATCTGTTGTTTCTTTATGTACTCTTTGGTGGGTATTGTTCCTAGCATTTTTCTCAGTCCTTCATTTCTGATCTTATCTCTCAAGCTGTTTCCTGTCATTGGTTTAACACATTGAATCACGGTAGTGGTTACTTTTCTTATTATTCTTGCATCTATTATCCAAGTCTGACATTGGTAACATTAGAGTTAATTATACTGTAGAGTGCCCGTTTTACCTCTAGAGTTATTTCCTCGTTGGACAATAGTGGTGATAGCTGTCAGGTTATTTGACAATCTTTACTGTATCTTGAGTCTATTTTTGCTCTTTGTGAATTGTTTTTTGTCACCAAACTTCCTAGATATTTAAATTCCTTAACTTGTTTTAGCTTTCTGCTGTCCATCGATATATTGATATTCTGTTTCTTTCTTGTGATATTCATGACTTCTGTTTTGTTGATTTTCATCTATCATGATGTTGTATTGAGTGCATCTGCTGTTAAGTCTATGTAAATGTTCTTGTAGGCCTTCTATTTTCTATTTCCGTGTGTACAATCGTCTGATCTGCAAATGGACGTTCGTTAATCTCCTCTATCTCCGATAGGTTGGATATTTAGTCCATATAAGTAACAAACAATAGGGGAGATAGTACGCACCCCTGTCTTATCCCTTTTTTAGCTTCAAAGTGATCTATGTAGCCTGCTGTTGTTCTGAGTGTGCAGTTGTTGTTGATGTAGAGACTTTTAGTTAGGTTGGTTAGATGTTGGCTTGCTCCGTATGTTGATCGTATCCCTCATAGTTTTTTTTTTCCTGTTTACTCGGTCGAATGCTTAAGTTGCCATTTGAGTTCAGTGGGATCGTGGATTTCTTTTATCGTGTTTGCTGCTTTTACTGCTTTGTAAAAGTCTCTTTTGTCTATCTTGAAGTTCCTGCTCACCTTTTGTCCGAATTCCGTTCATTTGTTTTGCTTAGCTTCATTGATTAAAATTATAACTTTTTCCTAAGACATATTTTTATGATTCTTCTTGGTTCTTCTTCACTCTCCAATCTTTAAATAGTTTCTTCTTTACTTTAACTGCTTCTCTGATTGCGTCGTTCCACCATGGGGTGCTCCTTTTCCATTCTTTTGTCCTTAGTTTTGTTCTACACACTGTTGTTGCGATGTTTGTTATTGTTTTGTTTTCCTAAACTGCTTCCACTCTTCTTCTACTGTGTTTACTTTATTTGGAAGTTTCTTGAATTCCTCTGCTAGGTTTTCTTCTAGGGTTTTCCTTTAGTCTTCATCTTTTAACTGTTATAGTCTTTTCTTCTTTGGTTTGTTTGTGTATCTTCTCTTTGTTTCCGACTGACTGAGTGTAGTCGTAACCATTTTGTGGTCTGCTTGATCACTTTTTTCTTGTTAGTACAAAATCCATCTGACAGGTCGTATCATTCCACCTGTACCAGGTGTGTTACCTGTACCAGGTGTTTATATGCAACCCTCAGTGTTTGAAGAATGTTCTGGTGAATGAATGGTTAAATTGAGAAAGAAAATAAACCTTAGATTCTGATAGAGAAAGCAGTACTCACGGTAAGATAAAATGATCTTTTAAGATAAATTCTGGAACTAGTTTTAAACTCCACACAGATAATTTACTGTAATGTTACCCTAACAATTTATGTGTGTGTGTGTGTGTGTCATGCTTTTTATTTCACTCATTGCTTTTTCAATCCCATTAGACTATATGGCTGAAATTAGTAGCACTCCAACAATGTTTACTATTTTCTTTTTGCCTTCCTCATGAAACTCCAGCTGTTCGTCATCGTGTATTTTTTATTCTATTTATACATTCAATAGTAAAAAAGAAGGATGAATAACAAACATAAATGGGTATTGCACTAGCCTAGGGAAGGTAACTCTCACTAGATTTGGGGTTTTCCCAAATATTTATCGTTTTTTTTTTTTCCAAATGATGATTCAAATATCTTGGTATTGTCTGTTATTGGTTTCCTAATTGTTATTTACTGTTTTGTCAATGAATAACATTGATCATTAGTTTGTCATGTGTTTCAATTGAATTTACTTCAGCATGTAAATATTTAGGCTCCAAACATATATATAAGGTATTTACGTTTTATATGTTTTACTGCTGCTGAATACGAGTAGTTATCACATTTGTCTCTGCCATTCATAAATTAAGTATATTTTTCTTGAATGCACAAACAAGTAAGTATGTAGTGGTTTTTTTTTTTTTTTTTTTTTTTTTTTTTTTTTTGTGTTTATGAACATGAGAAGTGAATAGTTTGCATCTATGTTTGACTATTTGATATAATATGATGTCACGTGTGCTTGGTTTTCATTATGTGTTATTGAGATATTAAAATATAATTCAATGCCATTTCTATTGTTTCTTATATGCGTACACTTTCAAATGTCAGAAATAAATTACAGTGGGTCCTCAGAAGTTTAACATAATCCGTAAATTGAATCGTTCCGAAGTTTAACACAATGCGTAAATTGAAACCTTCAGAAGTTTAACATAATCCGTAAATTGAATCGTTCCGAAGTTTACCATAATCCGTAAATTGAAACCTTCAGAAGTTTAACATAATCCGAAAATTAAATAAGTTCATTACAAAACATTGTAGGATCCAAATATCGGTTATTTACACCTGTATGGTCACATTAATGCACATTATATCATACATTAACAAGTTAATTGTTAATAATGACAACACTATAGTATCATAAAACACGTCTAGCCACTATGAATTCCTGTTCTCTTTTTAAAATAGTCAAAGTATCCCTTACTAGCCCTAAATACTTCCACACTGGATCCATTGGTATCTCACGTAATGTTATACAAATGTCTAGCTTTCTCACAAATGATAGCCTTTAACTTGCTATTCATTATCATCATTGAGTGTCACTGAAGGTTGGCTACAATGGAGCGCCATTCCACTCTGTCTCTTGCTTTGATGGTGCAGATTGTCATAGGTTGACGTGTCCATCTTTTGATGTTACTCGTCCATGTTAGTCTTGGTCTGCCTCTGCCTCTTTTAACTTGTACTTTCCCTTCCAATATTACTTTTATTAGGCTGTTGTGTCTTTTAATATGCCCCAAAAATCCCATTTGTTTATTCGTTCAGCTTCTAAAATAAGATATTCCATTATTCCTGCTTGGTAAAGAGTTCTAGCATTTCATGTACATATTTGTAGATCTTGCTTCCGACACAAGTTAGAATATCTCTATATGACTTTCTTTGGAATATTACGTGATGAGGTTCCAATCTCTTTCACGGTGGTCAGCCATATTCGTCTTTCGTGTCTCTTGTATACCGCACACGTTTTTGTTTTCGCTTTCTGAGCCGTTGATCATTTCTGTTCTTCCGCCCCAATCTACCGTCACAGACTTTGTACATTCGGGATGAACATTCCCAGTAGGCGCCATTGTTGTCAAAATAGATATTTGCTGCCGAACCGTGAACACACGTTGGCCTATCGGCAATATGTTAAACACGTCGACACAAGAAGTATAAAGAATATACCGTTGAAATATCGATAAAGTCCACAGTCAGAAGTAAATATAACTACAACGGAGAATAGCAGCAGATTATTTCACAACTAGACTGTCATGCAAATTATTTAGACACGTCAGCAAGAGCCGAGTCAGAAAATCTTATCTACACGCAGCTGCCATGACACTGGAAGTATGTTATTTCCGACCAATCTATCTTCATTCATCAAAGTTGTTCTACTTCTTTCACTGCGGGAATCTTTTACTGGTAGGGATTTTACACCTTTCACCACATTAGCCACCTTTAGTATCTTTCTTGTTTTTTCTTCTTCTACTTTTTTCCTTCCTCGTTTGCCTTTCAGTGTTGAAGGGAGATATTGTTTGTGGTTTTTTGATCTTCTATTGGCTTCTCCATCTCTTGTGTTTCATAGTGTTTCTTTCTCTTAATCCTCTGAACTCCGGGCGGATCATAGGACACCCACGACAGATCATCACCCAATCCCGTCTGGAGCGTAGGACGACTTCCGGTAACATGGCGTAGCCTAGTAGCTGCTTGCAGATCGCTCTAGCGATTTACAATTTTGTGTGTATGCCCATTCACACGGATTGAGTTTTTTGTGTGGTAATTGTCTTTCTGAAGGATTTATAAAGTGACTGAAATAATTACCGACAATAAACTAGTAATCATACAGTGTTAAAACTCAATGCGTGTAGGCCCATTGTATCTTCAAGAACGAATTATCATAACCTACCTATAGCTGACAATCGCTGACCCTCGGATACCTTCCACCGGCACTAGTGTTTACAACCAGGGTCTGCATATGTATTCAAGAGGAATGTTTTCTTCCTGGACACTGTGCCTTAATCTATCACACCATGGACACGATAAGTTACTAAACACATGCATCGCTAGCACCGTCTGTTGCCGGAGGTCACAGGGTTGACGGAAACCCGTTAACTAGAGATAACAGTTAACAGCCTGTCCAGGGTAAGGCCAACCCTGCAACAAGGAGCATTGTGTAATGCCCGACATAAATGGCCAAGGAGAGGACGGCACCCTCTAAGTGCGACAGTGCAGCCCACTGTGTAAGAAACTGCATGCACTGAATTCACTAACACATCCCCAACACATGGGTCAAATGTGTTCTTGCCTCGATCCTTCCTTTTGTCTCCTGTTTGTCAATCCCCAAGGACGTCAAAGGAGCGTAGCTAGGCGGTCATCGCACCTCTGACTCTCTGTGCAGGTTCCTGGGTGGCGGGGAATGCCAGTTTTCATCACCGCTGCAGACTGTGTCAGCGTTTCTGGCGAGAGAATGATGAACCCGCTGACCCATAAGCAAGTGTTAAACTACTGGCAGGACGTGACGATCCTGGGACACCAACACACCGAGCTACTCTCCTTTGGGGATGAAAAGGAAAGCGCCCATGACACCCCCAATAATTAACATGCCTCGAATACGACAACCCACTTTATACGAGCTCGGGCGACGCCTCGGTCAAGGCCAGCGCTGTCCCCTGCAACCCGGGGAGGGCAGTGACAAGTATGCTACTGGACCCCAACAACCTTTCAACTCTCCGCATCCTGCAACTCAACATTTCAGGAATTCGTACTAAAACACTGGAGTTGGCAAAGCTACTATCAGATAAAAACATCCACGTTGCACTCATCCAGGAAACAATGCTACCACGTTGCACTCATCCAGGAAACATTGCTACCAAGAGAAGCTCGTTTCCCTATCACAGGCTACACCGCACACCGCTGCAAGTGTCGGAAATGTCAAGGGATCATGTCGCTCATTCGGAACGACATACAGGCTGAGGTTTCCCCTGTAGAAACCAATGAAGAAACTGATATCCAAGAAGTGACAGTTTGGACAAACAACCAACCGCGAAAAATTATTAATGTATACAACCCACCAAAAACATGATCAGCCTACCACTCTTTACTAACACTGATCTTTTCAGAACTATCGTAGCAGGAGATATGAATAGCCACTCCCATCTATGGGGTTATAAAGACAGAAACCACACAGAACTATCGTAGCAGGAGATATGAATGGCCACTCCCATCTATGGGGCTATAAAGACAGAAACCACACAGAACTATCGTAGCAGGAGATATGAATGGCCACTCCCATCTATGGGGCTATCGTAGCAGGAGATATGAATGGCTACTCCCATCTATGGGGTTATAAAGACAGAAACCACACAGAACTATCGTAGCAGGAGATATGAATGGCCACTCCCATCTATGGGGCTATAAAGACAGAAACCACACAGAACTATCGTAGCAGGAGATATGAATGGCTACTCCCATCTATGGGGCTATAAAGACAGAAACCACACAGAACTATCGTAGCAGGAGATATGAATGGCCACTCCCATCTATGGGGCTATAAAGACAGAAACCACACAGAACTATCGTAGCAGGAGATATGAATGGCCACTCCCATCTATGGGGCTATAAAGACAGAAACCACACAGAACTATCGTAGCAGGAGATATGAATGGCCACTCCCATCTATGGGGCTATAAAGGCAGAAACCACACAGAACTATCGTAGCAGGAGATATGAATGGCCACTCCCATCTATGGGGCTATAAAGACAGAAACCACACAGAACTATCGTAGCAGGAGATATGAATGGCCACTCCCATCTATGGGGCTATAAAGACAGAAACCACACAGGATTGATCATCGAAGAACTCATCAATACAACTACTCTTATATTACTCCAAAACTCCGATTCCCCACCAACACTCCTTCATAGAGCCAGTGGAACCTCAAGTAGACCCGACCTCACTCTGGTGACAGCGGACATCCATCCCAAGTGCTCTCTCAGTCTCCTCGACGACATGGGTAGTGACCACAGACCAATTATACTAGAAATTTCCAACAATAAAGAAACCATAAGTAGTTGTCCAGCATTCAATTATAAAAAAGCTGATTGGGCAACATTACGGAACCTAATAAACCAAGGATTTCAAGAGATAGATATAACAACTGATATTGACACTGTCTATAACAACATCACCGCAGCTATTCTACAATCTGCTAAACAATCCATCCCCCGAGGACGCCGTAGTAAATTCATACCGTTCTGGAATGAAGAACTAGAGTACATTATCAAAGAAAGGAAAAAAGCAAGAAGATTAATCGACAAACATCCTACCCCCGCCAAGAAAACAAATTACAACAGATTAACTGCAAAGGTTAAACTACTAAGAGCTAAAGCAAAGAAGATCATCATCATCATGTGCCATACCGGTTGGCGTAGGTGATCATGTCCCTCCACAATCTTCTATCCACAGTGCATCGTATCAGTTCTGTTGTTGACTGTTTTCCATGCCATGACACCAAGCTATCCAGTATTGTCTCTCTTTGTCGCCCGCGATCTCTCTTTCCTTTTATTTTGCCAGTTGTAACCAAGTATTCCAACTTTCCTCTTCTCATGATGTGCCCGAAAAATGTTGATTGCTTCTTTCTGATGTTTTTTAAGAGCTCCCTTTTTGTGTTAGCCTCTTTGAGAACTTCCTCATTGGTCTTTTTAGCTGTCCAGGGAACTTTCAACATTCTTCTGAGAAATCCCATCTCTGTGGCCTCTAATCGTCTTTTCATTTGTTTGTCTACAGTCCATGATTCGCTTCCATAGGTCAGAATTGGTTCTATATAGCACCTATGAACTCTCTTTCTCATTTTTATTGACATAGATGTGTTGCATAAGATATTTTTCATTTTCTGAAATGCTATTTTGGCCTGAGCTATTCTGTTTTTTATTTCTGTGGTGCATCTCCCATCTGATGTTATTATTGTGCCCAAGTATTTGAAACGTTGCACTTGTTTCAGATCTGTCTCGTTTATTTTTATTATGCATGATGGTGGTGATTGCTTCTTCGATATGACCATAACGTCTGTTTTCTTACTATTTAGACTGAGACCTTTCTTGTTGCTTTCTTTTACTATTATGTCTATCATTTCTTGTAGTTCATTCTCTGTCTCTGCTATTAAGACTGTGTGATCCGCATATCGCAAATTATTTATGTTGTGACCGTTGACTTCAATTCCTTTTTTGTCTACTATTGATCTCATAATATATTTGCTGTAAAGTGAAAACAAATCCGGCGACAGAACACAGCCTTGTCTGACTCCTTGCTTTATATATTGGAATTGTCCTGTTTGGTTGTTAATTCGTATAGCTGGTGTTTGTTGCCAGTACATGTTTTTTTTTATGATTCGCAGATCCTTGCCATCAATGTTTAATTTCTCCAGCATATTGCGAAGAAGATCACATGGATTAAAAAATGTGAAAACCTGGATTTAAGAAAGGAAGGCAAGCAAGCATGGCGTCTTATTTCTAACCTATCAAGGAAAAAAAGACGCTCGAACATTGTGCCACTTAAGGCGTGATGACTTTACAGAATAACTTTACATTTCTCAACTGTGTTGTGCCACTGTTCCTATAAGGATTCTTTACATTCGTACTATGGTTAACTAGTTTATTTGTGTATAAACTACATAGAGGTGCTTTTGCCAGTCTATGTATATATGTCCTATTGAGCTGACTGCACCAGTTGGGATTTTTATTTATGATTTCTCTCTGCGGCAACCACCCCTGGTCTCAGCAGCGAGACCCGGCTTCAAACGTCAATTACTCATCGACGGAAAAAATATGAGCATTCCGAAGACGGAGTTATCTGCTTGTGCGGCGAGGGACCCCTGTGCATACGACTGCCAGGGAAAAATGGATTAACACGCAAAATTCAATTTCTAGCCTCTAGGGACTTCGTCAGAGGTCAAAGCTGGTGAACGAAAAAACAAATATTGAGCCGAAAACGGTACATAGGACAGAAAGTCTAGACTCTCTAATGCTCGTTGTTATCAATCCTTGCACAGGACCTGGGTTGTATTTCGCTTCACGCTCCTGTCCTGGGAGAGAGCAGCTCAATCTCGACAATGAAGCTTAAGCCCGTTGTAGTTGCCTCTCGATTCAGTGTTCCTTTTAGTGTCCTCTAGGTCGGTCTCTTTTTAATTTACTCTGTTTCCCTCTTGAGGGCTTGCTTCGAGATTCTCTTGCTGTCTCTTCTCATCACATGATCAACATTTAACCATCTTCTTCTCCTCCTCTTCTTCTTTCCTTCATTTGCCTTTCGAGTCGAGGGGATATATAATTTGCGGTCTTTTGCTTTTCTGTTCTTCTCCTCTTGATTAGAGATATTTTTTTAGATTCTTTGTCATTCCTCTTATTTCTGCACTAGTTTTGAATTCATTCTACGGTGTCTTCCCGATGCATAACCAGAATAAGTGGTTCCCTTTTCCCCTCCCCCCGGGCTGAAATCTCACGTGTTGTCAAATAACAGATCAGAATGCTAGTGGACAAAGTTCTAATACATAAAGTTTGCCTGTTACACCTAATTTGGCGTTTTTTGAGAAATTTGATGCTGGTGCCCATATTTGTCACTGTGTGGCAGAGATTAAAGAGTGTACGATAAGAGGGGAATGAGATATGAGAAAACGTGGGGAAATGAGAAAAGTTAACAAAGAGAGAGTCATTGAGCCCACTGGAAAAAGTGAGTAGAAGTAAGGAGGATAGACACATCGTTACTCACGGGAAACGTGAAACACAATCAGGAACGAGGAAAAGTTTAAAACGCGCAGTGATTGGTTGAAGGACAGTAGGTTAGATAAAGTGTTAGTAGGAACAATTCATTCAATATTGAACGAGGGCTCTATGCGGACGGTTGTGTGTTTTTGTGTGTTACAACCGGTACCGTGAGCAGAGTGTTAGTACACAACACGGTGGGAGGTCCAGGCAGTTGGTGCGTAATAGCTGCATGGAACAGACGGTATTCCTGGAGCAGGGACAAGTGGAACGTGTGTTAGGGTAATTGATAGGATAGTTATGGAAGTTATCAGCACCAACCACTTCAATGACAGTCAGTGAGATAGTTTCACAGAGTAGTTTTCATCTGTAGCATGAAGTTAGAAGGTAGTTGTGCAGTTAGCAACAACGAACAGCTGAGTGTTGAGCCATGAAGGAGTTTTCACAAAGTTTAGGCTTAATTAGGAGCATGAAGTTAGAGAATAGTCCTGCAGTTAGCATTAACGAACAATTTCAGTGATAACCAGTGACATAGGGTTACAAAGTTTAGTCTTCATTAGGAGCATGAAGTAGAAGGTAGTTCTGCAGTTAGCAGCAACGAAAGTTCAGTGACAATCCGTGACATAGAGTCACAAAGTATAAACTTCATCAGGAGTATGAAGTTAGAGTGTAGTTCTGCATGTGGCAGCAACGAACAATTTCCAGTAAGAATCTGTGACATAGAGTTCACAAGGTGTAAAACTCATCAGGAGTGTGAAGTTAGAGCGTAGTTCTGCATATGGCAGCAGCGAACAATTTCCAGTAAGAATCCGTGACATAGAGTTCACAAAGTGTAAACTTCATCAGGAGTATGAAGTTAGAGTAGTTCTGCATGTGGCAGCAACAAACAATTTCAGTGATAACCCATAATATTGTGTTGCCAAGTTAGGCTTCATCAGGTGTATGAAGTTAGAGAGTAGTTCTGCATGTGGCAGCAACAAATAATTTCAGTGATAACCCATAATATTATGTTACCAAGTTAGGCTTCATCAGAAGTATGAAGTTAAAGTGAGGTTCTGCAGGTGGCAGCAATGAACTAATTCAGTGATAATCCATGACATAGTGGTAACAAGTGTAGGCTTCATCAGAAGCATGAATCAGAGTGTAGTATGCAGTCAGTGACAACGAGCAAGTTAGGTGGCACCGAGCGAGAGAGATTCGCAGCGTTCCTGTCCACCAGGAAGGTGCACGATTACGGAGTATGACACTCCAAGACACAACAGGGTAGGAAAGGTTGAGCGAGGTCAATATCGCCAACTTACGAGTCAGCCGTGGGCTGCTGAAATAGTGGGAAATTCATGATAACTATTATTCAGAGGAAGGTTGGAGAGACATAGGGGCGTGGAGAAAGAGAGCATGGCAGTAGCCTACTGCAGCGCTGTAGATAACACGGGGGAATCTGGGTGAATAGCAGGCAATGTGTGGAAGGCCGCTAACCTGCGGTTTGAAGTTGTAATTGTGAACCTGTGTGTGAGGTTGACGTTTTGAAATTAAACCTCAGGTGTAATTTACTTGGTGTTCATTGAGTAATTCCTCGTATGCTAGCTGTATCTGTCTGGGCCTAGCGAAGAACGACAACTGGGAGAGGCTAGCACGCTGGCTAGTAGAAACACAACTGTCTACACAAAGCAGCACGGAGTACCAAGGAAGATGATCACGACCGACGGGTAAGGGGTGTTCGGGCGATACTGAGTCAGCACCAGGCAAGCAGAAAGCAGATCAGAGGCTATAGAATTTCCGAAGCCAGTCCATCACACTCGGTCTGGAGCTGATACGGGTCACGACGTGCTGTCCCGTGCAAGACACCTCCAGGCAATCTGAGTGCCTGCAGCTCAACACAGGGTGTGAGGTCAAACGCCAATCATTACGATCAGCGGGTTCAAGTCCAGCACAAGAGCAGACGGGAACAATGGTTCTGCCTTAAGTTATGGTCTATGTGGTTTAAGAAACGCGACCTGTTATAACTGGCCATTGGCATTGTTGTATGATGTGGTCAGTATCATGCCAAACAATCCTACTTTATTCGACAAAAATGTTTGGTACCAAATTATCAATATTTTGTTAAAGAAACAAAAAAAAAAGTTATCAATAACTTGAGTTCATTATTATAATGTTTAAGTACTATCAATATGTATTATAATTTTATTTATGATAATTACATACCACAGAAAAAAAACTTATGCTTTATTTATTTGTCTATAATTTATCTGGTATTTGTTATCTCATGCAAGCACGTGTAGAAGGACACCATGCAACAATTTGACAAATGAAACATCAAAATGTTGAAGTAATCATTGTATTTGGCTGGCATTTTAAGTCTGGCAACAAAAGGGAAGGATTGTGAGTGATTTAATGGCTGTTAGGGTCAATCTTGGACATAGAGGAAATATTTATGTAAACTATGCTGTGTTGAGTTAGAGAAGAGAAAATATTTATGTAAACTATGCTGTGTTGAGTTAGGGAAGAGAAAATGTTTATGTAAACTATGCTATGTTGAGTTAGGGAAGAGAACATATTTATGTAAACTATGCTGTGTTGAGTTAGGGAAGAGAAAATATTTATGTAAACTATGCTGTGTTGACGGTTGGCTTACCACGGCAACAGCCGGGGTTCGTAATCCTGGCGAGGACACCTGGGTTTTACTAATTCCCTAAAAATTAGTAGGAGCCGCGATAGCTCAGTGGTTAGTGAACTGGACTACTACGGACAAGGGGTAGGGTTCGATCCCAACCGACGGCTCCGGGTTCACCCAGCCTTAAATGGGTACCGGATTTTTTCTGGGAAAGTAAAAGCAGCACGGGCGTAATACCGACCACATTACCCCAAAAATCATGTGCTGAAGGTCTGTAAAATATAGGGTCACTAACACCATATTTCCCTATACGCCACTTGGCGTGACGGGGGGTACTTTACTTTTTTTATGCTGTGTTGAGTTAGGGAATAGAAAATATTTTTGTAAACTATGCTGTGTTGGGTTAGGGAAGAGAAAATATTTTTGTAAACTATGCTGTGTTGAGTTAGGGAAGAGAAAATATTTTTGTAAACTATGCTGTGTTGAGTTAGGGAAGAGAAAATATTTTTGTAAACTATGCTGTGTTGAGTTAGGGAAGAGAAAATATTTTTGTAAACTATGCTGTGTTGAGTTAGGGAAGAGAAAATATTTATGTAAACTATGCTATGTTGAGTTAAGGAATGTAAAGATTCAATACTTTTGTATAAAATGCTAGAGAGCACCTTAATAATGTATAAACTGTTAGAGAACTTATCTGAAAAATGTATAAACTGTTACAAAGTGAAAATATTTGAAAAATGTATAAACTGTTACAAAGTGAAAATATTTGAAAAATGTATAAACTGTTACAAAGTGAAAATATTTGAAAAATGTATAAACTGTTACAAAGAGAAAATATCGGAAAGATATACAAATGCTACAAAGCACCTGAATAATATATAAACTGTTGGAAAGAGAAAACACCAGAATAATTTCTGAACTATTAGAGGGTGAGAGGCTCAGTCAGAACAAGGACTAGTGGTGAGATGCAATGCAGGTGGTATGCAAAGTCTGACACGTAATAACAAAGAAATACACTGAGAGTTTAGAATTGATTCCCTATGTCCAATATTATGTTTAACAGGACAATAGATAGATATATAAAGATACAACACCTGAATAATTTAAGAACTGTAGAGAGGGAAAAACACCTGAATAATTTAGGAACTGTTAGAGAGGGAAAAACACCTGAATAATTTAGGAACTATTAGAGAGGGAAAAACACCTGAATAATTTAGGAACTGTTAGAGTGAGAAAAACACCTGAATAATTTAGGAACTGTTAGAGAGGGAAAAACACCTGAATAGTTTAGGAACTGTTAGAGAAAGAAAAACACCTGATTAATTTATGAACTGTTAGAGAGAGAAAAACACCATGAATAATTTAGAAACTGTTAGAGAGAGAAAAACACCTGAATAATTTATGAACTATTAGAGAGGGAAAAACACCTGAATAATTTAAGAACTGTTAGAGAGGGAAAAACACCTGAATAATTTAGGAACTGTTAGAGAGAGAAAAACACCTGAATAATTTAGGAACTGTTAGAGAGGGAAAAACACCTGAATAATTTAGGAACTGTTAGAGAGGGAAAAACACCTGAATAATTTAGGAAATGTTAGAGAGAGAAAAATACCTGAATAATTTAGGAACTGTTAGAGAGAGAAAAACACCTGAATAATTTAAGAACTGTTAGAGAGAGAAAAACACCTGAATAATTTAGGAACTGTTAGAGAGAGAAAAGCACCTGAATAATTTAGGAACTGTTAGAGAGGTAAAAACACCTGAATAATTTAGGAACTGTTAGAGAGGGAAAAACACCTGAATAATTTAGGAACTGTTAGAGAGAGAAAAACACCTGAATAATTTAGAACTTGTTAGAAAGGGAAAAACACCTGAATAATTTAGGAACTGTTAGAGAGAGAAAAACACCTGATCAATTTATGAACTGTTAGAGAGAGAAAAAAACCTGAATAATTTAGGAACTGTTAGAGGGGGAAAAACACCTGAATAATTTAGGAACTATTAGAGAGGGAAAAACACCTGAAAAATTTAGGAACTATCAGAGAGGGAAAAACACCTGAATAATTTAGGAACTATTAGAGAGGGAAAAACACCTGAATAATTTAAGAACTGTTAGAGAGGGAAAAACACCTGAATAATTTAGGAACTGTTAGAGAAGGAAAAACACCTGAATAATTTAGGAACTGTTAGAGAGAGAAAAACACCTGAATAATTTAGGAACTGTTAGAGAGAGAAACACCACCATGAATAATTTAGGAACTGTTAGAGAGAGAAAAACACCTGAATAATTTAGGAACTGTTAGAGAGAGAAAAACACCATGAATAATTTAGGAAATGTTAGAGAGAGAAAAACACCTGAATAATTTAGGAACTGTTAGAGAGAGAAAAACAAATGAATATTTTAGGAACTGTTAGAGAGAGAAAAACATCTGAATAATTTAGGAACTGTTAAAGAGGGAAAAATACCTGAATAATTTAGGAACTGTTAGAGAGAGAGAAAAACACCTGAATAATTTAGAAACTGTTAGAGAGGGAAAAACACACAAATAGTTTAGGAACTGTTAGAGAAAGAAAAACACCTGATTAATTTATGAACTGTTAGAGAGAGAAAAACACCTGAACAGTTTAGAAACTGTTAGAGAGAGAAAAACACCTGAATAATTTAGGAACTGTTAGAGAGAGAAAAACACCATGAATAATTTAGAAACTGTTAGAGAGAGAAAAACACCTGAATAATTTAAGAACTATTAGAGAGGGAAAAACACCTGAATAATTTAAGAACTGTTAGAGAGGGAAAAACACCAGTATAATTTCTGAACTATTAGAGGGTGAGAGGCTCAGTCAGAACAAGGACTAGTGGTGAGATGCAATGCAGGTGGTATGCAAAGTCTGACACGTAATAACAAAGAAATACACTGAGAGTTTAGAATTGATTCCCTATGTCCAATATTATGTTTAACAGGACAATAGATAGATAAATAAAGATACAACACCTGAATAATTTAAGAACTGTAGAGAGGGAAAAACACCTGAATAATTTAGGAACTGTTAGAGAGGGGAAAACACCTGAATAATTTAGGAACTATTAGAGAGGGAAAAACACCTGAATAATTTATGAACTGTTAGAGAGGGAAAAACACCTGAATAATTTAGGAACTGTTAGAGAGGGAAAAACACCTGAATAATTTAGGAACTATTAGAGAGGGATAAACACCTGAATAATTTAGGAACTATTAGAGAGGGAAAAACACCTGAATAATTTAGGAACTATTAGAGAGGGAAAAACACCTGAATAATTTAAGAACTGTTAGAGAGGGAAAAAACCTGAATAATTTAGGAACTGTTAGAGAAGGAAAAACACCTGAATAATTTAGGAACTGTTAGAGAGAGAAAAACACCTGAATAATTTAGGAACTGTGAGAGAGAGAAAAACAAATGAATAATTTAGGAACTGTTAGAGAGAGAAAAACACCTGAATAATTTAGGAACTGTTAGAGAGGGAAAAATACCTGAATAATTTAGGAACTATTAAAGAGGGAAAAACACCTGAATAATTTAGGACCTGTTAGAGTGAGAAAAACACCTGAATAATTTAGAAACTGTTAGAGAGGGAAAAACACCTGAATAGTTTAGGAACTGTTAGATAAAGAAAAACACCTGATTAATTTATGAACTGTTAGAGAGAGGAAAACACCATGAATAATTTAGAAACTGTTAGAGAGAGAAAAACACCTGAATAATTTAGGAACTATTAGAGAGGGAAAAACACCTGAATAATTTAAGAACTGTTAGAGAGGGAAAAACACCTGAATAATTTAGGAACTGTTAGAGAGAGAAAAACACCTGAATAATTTAGGAACTGTTAGAGAGGGAAAAACACCTGAATAATTTAGGAACTGATAGAGAGGGAAAAACACCTGAATAATTTAGGAACTGTTAGAGAGAGAAAAATACCTGAATAATTTAGGAACTGTTAGAGAGAGAAAAACACCTGAATAATTTAGGAACTGTTAGGGAGAGAAAAAACACCTGAATAATTTAGGAACTGTTAGAGAGGTAAAAACACCTGAATAATTTAGGAACTGTTAGAGAGGGAAAAACACCTGAATAATTTAGGAACTGTTAGAGAGAGAAAAACACCTGAATAATTTAGAAACTGTTAGAAAGGGAAAAACACCTGAATAATTTAGGAACTGTTAGAGAGAGAAAAACACCTGATTAATTTATGAACTGTTAGAGAGAGAAAAACACCTGAATAATTTAGGAACTTTTAGAGGGGGAAAATCACCTGAATAATTTAGGAACTATTAGAAAGGGAAAAACACCTGAAAAATTTAGGAACTATTAGAGAGGGAAAAACACCTGAATAATTTAGGAACTATTAGAGAGGGAAAAACACCTGAATAATTTAAGAACTGTTAGAGAGGGAAAAACACCTGAATAATTTAGGAACTGTTAGAGAAGGAAAAACACATGAATAATTTAGGAACTGTTAGAGAGAGAAAAACACCTGAATAATTTAGGAACTGTTAGAGAGAGAAACACCACCATGAATAATTTAGGAACTGTTAGAGAGAGAAAAACACCTGAATAATTTAGGAACTGTTAGAGAGAGAAAAACACCATGAATAATTTACGAACTGTTAGAGAGAGAAAAACACCTGAATACTTTAGGAACTGTTAGAGAGAGAAAAACAAATGAATAATTTAGGAACTGTTAGAGAGAGAAAAACATCTGAATAATTTAGGAACTGTTAAAGAGGGAAAAATACCTGAATAATTTAGGAACTGTTAGAGAGGGAAAACCACCTGAATAATTTAGGAACTGTTAGAGAGAGAGAAAAACACCTGAATAATTTAGAAACTGTTAGAGAGGTAAAAACACCCAAATAGTTTAGGAACTGTTAGAGAAAGAAAAACACCTGATTAATTTATGAACTGTTAGAGAGAGAAAAACACCTGAACAGTTTAGAAACTGTTAGAGAGAAAAACACCTGAATAATTTAGGAACTGTTAGAGAGAGAAAAACACCATGAATTATTTAGAAACTATTAGAGAGAGAAAAACACCTGAATAATTTAGAAACTGTTAGAGAGAGAAAAACAGCTGAATAATTTATGAACTGTTAGAGAGAGAAAAACACCTGAATACTTTAGGAACTGTTAGAGCGAGAAAAACAAATGAATAATTTAGGAACTGTTAGAGAGAGAAAAACATCTGAATAATTTAGGAACTGTTAAAGAGGGAAAAATACCTGAATAATTTAGGAACTGTTAGAAAGGGAAAAACACCTGAATAATTTAGGAACTGTTAGAGAGAGAAAAACACCTGATTAATTTATGAACTGTTAGAGAGAGAAAAACACCTGAATAATTTAGGAACTTTTAGAGAGGGAAAATCACCTGAATAATTTAGGAACTATTAGAAAGGGAAAAACACCTGAAAAATTTAGGAACTATTAGAGAGGGAAAAACACCTGAATAATTTAGGAACTGTTAGAGAAGGAAAAACACCTGAATAATTTAGGAACTGTTAGAGAGAGAAAAACAAATGAATAATTTAGAAACTGCTAGAGAGAGAAAAACACGTGAATAATTTAGGAACTGTTAGAGAGAGAAAAACACCTGAATAATTTAGGAACTGTTAGAGAGGGAAAACCTAAATTAGTTATACTGTTAGAGAGTGAAAACACCATACAAATATATAAACTGCTGATATACATATTAAACAGTTAAATATCTGAAACGGAAGCCGTCGATTGGTATCGAACCCTACCTCTTGTCCTTTGTAGTCCAGTTCCGTACCCACTGAGCTATCGCGGCTCCCTCATCTTCACCATACTATCTATCTATCTTTTATCCTTTGGAGCTGAAGACAGCACATAGGGAAGGCATTCTGGACTGTGTGCTGAACAATGTTTGTTATCAAGTGTCAGACCTTGTACAGGACCCACGTTGTATCTAGCCACGCATTCCTGTTTTGATCAAGTCACTCATTTTTGACAAAGGAGCTGATACCAGCTGTTGCTGCCTCTCGCTTTATTAGTGTTGTTCTTAATGTTTCTCTAGGTCAGCTTCTATTTCCATCTGGTCCTCGTTTGAGAGCTTGTTATGGGATTCTTTAGTTGTATCTTCTCATTTCATAGCCAATATATTTACCCCTTCAATATCTTCAGTAATAAAGAAAAGACGATGGTCATATGTTGGACATGTGATGAGAAGAGATAATAACCGAATAGCAAAGCAAGCCCTCATATGGGAAACAACAGGTAAGAGAAAAAGAGGAAGACCCAGGGAGACACTGAGAAGAACACTGATGAGAGAGGCAAGAGCAACAGGATTCGGCTCCCTCAATGAGATAGAGCTGCTTGCACAGAACAGAGACAAATGGCGAGATTTGATAAAATATCTTTAAAAGAAAACTGCTAGAACAAAAATTCAGATATGAGAAGGTGTATCTTGGTCTACGCCCTATGGGCCGGCAACGGCTCGAAAGGTCAATAGATAGATAGATATTTACCCCTGTATCTGGAGGTGAGTGAGACAGTGCTCTTCTTTGATGGTAGATATCTTCCCCAACTAAATGAGTGAGATACTCTCTTTTCTCAATGAGATCAACTGTGTAGTTTCAGGTTAGGATGGAACCATAACCACTGTATTACCTGTGCACTCGCTACTATGATATCAAAGCTCTCAAGAAACCTTTAAAAAATTTAAAATATAGACAATCTTCAGATGAACAATGAAATGGAACAAAATACTATTTTGAGCTGTTTATAAAAATGTAGCCAAATGTGTTGTGGTTTCAAGTGAAATATTCATGCAAAGTAATGAAAACAGCACACAGTGAACAAAACTGTGACATTATGGAAGGTAATATCTGCTTTATATGAGAAGTTCAAACTGCTGATTTGTACTATGTCTTGTATGAAAAGTAGAGATATGACGTCATGGGACGCACCAAGATGGAAGTTCGTCCGAGTTCTAGCCGTGGTGTATACAATGCTGATCTTAAACATCGCGCTGTCTGTTGTCACAGCGAGTTGGCGGATTGTTAGAATTGTAACCACGGGTTTGAAATAATTGTTTGTGCACATTTCGTTAACCACCGCTGTAGATCAAGTCTTTATTCTGCTGGCTTTGTTTGCGACATTGGAAGCTAATGACCTAACTGCCTATAGTCCGTTCAGATTCGTTTGCCGAGATGTTATGATTTATAATTCAAAAAGTTCTTGATGATTTCACATGATTTTTGGCATACGGTGTTAAAATGTCCATGTCACGAGAACATATGTGTTACTCGATGTCTAGCTATAACGGTTTTCTTAAAGCGGCGAATTCCTTTGATCTTTGCCCATGTAACTATTATTTTGACCCTAATCAAAATGTTTTATAGTAATCTAGTGCAACGATGACCCATAGGCGTGTCCATAAAATTTTACTTGGTGGCAAGTATACAAATTTTAAATTATATATAGAACTTTTGTTCGTAGAGTCAATTTGATATAGTTCCATGCTCTTGGTGTGAGTTTCCCAAATGTTGTCGCTGCCTTTCAAATACGTACATTTAGTTCCTCATCTAAGGAAAGTGTGGCTGTAATAGTGGATCCAAGATAGCTGAACTTCTGTACTGACTCAAGCAGGCTTCCATTCAAAGTAATGGTTGTTGGTTTGCTTATAACATATTTTTGATTGCTTGGGTGGTCTTGAACAATAAACTGTTTAACAAATCAACTAGGAAATTTTGCAAATCAAACTATTTATCTGTAGACTTAATCAGAGTAATGATCATTCAGAATCAGACGAGTCAAATAGGTCGATTACTGCTTTCGGCTGAACAAACAACAAACCATCCTTTTTCCAATATTCCTCTTCTTGTCGTAACACATGATCCTCACATTTTACCCAGTAGTCTTTATTTATATTTGATAGAGCCTGATTTGTAAGTGTCTCAACATCGCATAATTTGAAAGTTTTATTTGTATATGCTACGTGTCCTTTAACTTTTGCCCAAACTAGTTCTATAGGATTTAAGTGTGCATGATATGGAGGTAGTCTCAAACATCTATGGCCATGTTCTTGAATTAACTTGTCTATTTTAAATATCTTTGTACGTTGTGTCTGTTTTACAAGGCTAAGCAATTCGGGTTTCAAGTAGCTGTCGTTAACTTGTATGTGTTCTTTTATGAGCCACGTTTTGATTGCATCTTTTGTACTTGATGATGTTGGGATTCTATCTTCTACGTTAACTACGTTATGGTATGAAGCATTGTCCATTATCAGACAAGAAGGTCGATCTAATATTGGAAGGATACTTTTCTCGATCCAGTCTTTAAATATGTGCCCATTCATTTCGGAGTGGTAGTCTCTATTGTCTATGGATTTTGAAATGAAAACGAGATGAGCATTCTGCAACAACCCATTATGTCTGCTACCTGCATGTGCAACTATCAAACGTTGCCCTTTACTGCTTGGTACTGATCTTTTAATACTTCCATCTGCTAACTGCCATTCCTTTTCATTTGTAGATGAGCGTTGATCCAAGTTTCATCTAAATAAACAATATCATAATCATTTTCGCGCATTTCCTTCACTTCACGTAAATACTAGCTTCTAAGAGCTACTAGATGTGGCTTCTCACAAATAATGTTTTTCCCACCAGCATACTTTCTAAAGGTGAAGCCTGCACTTCTTAATATTTTCCATAATGAAGTTTTTGATATTTCAATGTCGTTGTTAGTTTTCAGCCAAAGCTTCAACTTTCTAAGTGTCACTTCTTCGTTTATATCAAACATTCGACAGATTTCTCTTTTTACTAGGTCCTTATCAAAACTGTCTAACGTTTCTTTCCTTCCTTGCTTTCTTGCATTTGTTGGCAATAAATATCCGCTTCCTTTAACTATTCGATCAAATGAACGTTTACACAAACCTAAAATATGCATTGTTCTCTTCTCAGGGTTTGATAAAGAACAATAAAGATGTCCCTTTTTACGCTCTCTGCAGAAGTATTGATAAATCTTTATAGCAATGTTATGCTCAGTAAAATATTTTGCCTTTATATTCATTCTCACATAGACTTGCAGAAGATAATATGGATAGTGCCGCCTCCTTTCTGTAAATATTGAGATTTGCCTCTGAATTATGACTCGAACTCGAGTCTACGGCCGTGATTTTGACGTCACATAATTTCCGGTTTCGGCTAAAATGTCATTTTGTGCTAAACGGGAAATTTCATATGTAACATTTCTTTATAAAAATTTATAGTGGAAACATAACTATTTTAGGACGATGCGCATTCAGCCGTGAAGGTCATGCCTATATGTTAAAGAATCAGCTGTGAGATGCAAGCATCTACATAATCCCGCCGGTGTTTATAATATCGATTAACTTTTTTTTAATATAGGTTAAATAAGGCATCTTTGAAACTGGATCACATTTCTTTGATAAAAAAAATATTTTTATAGCGACATTAGTATTCTAAACCTAACTTCAAAAGATCAATGCAAATGAACAATAAGTTTTTGAAAAAAATAAATTAATGTCTAGGCAAACGAATCTGAACGGACTATAACTTGTGTAAACGGTTGGGTCGAGGCAAATTGTGCGTTGCAGTGTCACTGCTAAAATCGCTCAGTTTGTGACAGGGCTACAGGGACATGCACAAACGGTGACAGTTGTCGGCGAGAGCGTTTCGGACCCCAGTGTCAGTACTTTGATCTAGTTTGCAAATACGCCTAGGGATCTGGGCCTACAGATCCGAACAGTTTCATGGTCTAATCAACATGTTACGGATTGAATGGGCGATAGTTGCAAATATCTGCTCCATCTACATTGACGGGGGTCGGAATGTGGCTCTCAAACAGAACGCAAACCAGACCGACACATTTAATGCTTGATAAACAGTGGATGGATGTGGACCAGAGGCCGCAGTTAATGGCAAAACAAAGACCAATCTTTATGACAATGACTGCACACACACACAATTGAGAAGTGGAACCAATTCTGTTTACTGGTATCTGAACTTTGACACGTCCCAGAAGACTCACACCATTCGAATTTATCATCGAGCTAGCACTATGATTCGGGTAAAGAATGACACTCCAAAGGCTTTCTCTGACAGTGGCGGTGTTGTGTTCCAGTATAATGATATATCATACCCAAATATTTCTGTGAACACTATTGTAGTCACCATCAAGTGACAATGGCACACAGTAAGTTTGAGTTCTCACCGACCTTTTCACAGGACGAGAGTGCACTGACGGTGTGTGAGGTACAAACATTTACAGACACCTATTGTCTGGACGGGCATTCTTGGTCGTTTTGTACAGTTTGTGGCGGGAGTAGCAAAGGCTGCACCGTCATCATCGGTACGTGTCACTTCAACTGTTCACATGAGATCTATGGACACGATTGCTCCGGATCTTGTCTTAGTGTCAGTTCTTTATGTGAGGAAAATCCGGAAAATGCCAACATTGCAAACATCCTGGCTATACCTGTGATGACACTTGTCCTGATGGTAATTTTGGACTACAGTGCGAGCAGACGTGTTCTGATGGCTGTGACATCATATGTGACACAGAAAGAGCAGACTGTACGCGCAAGGAAGCGTACTACGGGCCAGACTGCACTCTCAAATGTCCTGAACACTGTTTCAACGACACATGTGAACAGTCAACCGGGATCTGTTCATGCAAGGGAACGTTCTACGGGTCAGACTGCACTCTCAAATGTCCTGACCACTGTTTCAACGACACCTGTGAACAGTCAACCGGGATCTGTTCATGCAAGGGAACGTTCTACGGGTCAGACTGCACTCTCAAATCTCCGTACAACTGTTTGGACGATATCTGTTAACAGTTCATGGGGGCCGGCGTCTCGTATGTCGATGATTCCCACGTTAAGAAGAGTCTGCCGACTACAACAAACCCAAGCATATGGATACCTTAATGTGTACTGGATATTTTCTTTCTGTTAACAAATAATAATACATAAATATTATTATATGGGGAACTTTTAAGTTCCCCATATAATAATATTTATGTATTATTATTTGTTACCAGTATATAACCACTGGAAACTACTATTCGTGCTGTTTCGTCCTATAAATGTTTGTCTACAACACAAGTATTCAGCCCTACTGGGAGATACTTGCATTAATAGGAAAGTACAAATATACAATTTATTTCCGGTCTGAGATCGTTACCCTATGCTATAGTCATTGAGAGCGCCTTTCGTGGAAGACACTACTACAATAGCCAATTTTTTAGTTGGCTGAGTGGCAGTGTGCCAAGCGTTCGGCTTCTCGTGGCAAGGCGCGGTGCCAGGGAGTACGGGTTCGATCCCACTTCGGACCATATATTGTTCTTCGTTTTTTTCTGTTGTTGTTTGTCTGTTAATTTTTCCGAGTGCTAACACACACTTATTTGTTCTATTATTTTCTTTCTGTGCTGGACATGGTTCATTTCTTGGTGTGTTTCATTGCTAGCCAAGGCTCATATCTTGGCTTGTGTGTGTGTGTGTGTGCTGGCCATGGCTCATATCTTGGTGTGTGTCATGTTAGTCATATCTCATATCTTGGAGTGTCCATGTTAATCATGTCTCATATCTTTAAGTGTGTATGTGTTTAGTCATATCTCATATCTTAGTGTGTATCTGTGTTAGTCATGTGTCATATCTTTGTGTGGGCATGTTTGGGCTAGTGATATCTCATATCTCTGTGTGTATGTTTATGTTAGTCATATCTCATATATTTGTGTGTGCATGAATGTGTATGTCACATCTCACATCATTGTGTGTGCCTATCTATGTTGGTCATATCTCATATCTTTGTGTGCATGTCCATGTTAGACATGTGTAATTTCTTTGTGGGTGTATGTCTATGTCAGTCATATCTCTTATCTTTGTGTGCATGTTTATGTTAGTCATATCTCATGTCTTTGTGTGTGCATGTCTGTGTATGGCACATCTCATATCATTGTGTGTGCCTATCTATGTTGGTCATATCTCATATCTTTGTGTGCATGTCCATGTTAGACATGTGTAATTTCTTTGTGGGTGCATGTCTATGTCAGTCATATCTCATATCTTTATGTGCATTTTTATGTTAGTCATGTGTCATATATCTTGATGTATGTCAGTGTTAGTCATGCTTCGTATCGCTATGTGCATGTCTGTGTTTGTCACATCTCATATCTTTGTGTGTGCATGTCTGTCTTAGTCACCTCTAGTGACTCGGGCAGATGGTGCTCGTAAACCTGGGAGGGCCGACCATCTAAGGGCAGAATCTCCCTACAGAAACGATCACCTGCTGCCTTGCAGGAAGATTGGGGACAATCAAAGGCTAGGGAAAGCAAACCTTAATAAAATGCTGGCTGAAATCGGATGCACTGGGCCACTGGTGCAGAACACAGTGCAACGTTTTTAACGGGTGTTCAATCAGAGTGGATCTGGCAGACTCTAATTGTGATGTTATGTTTGTAACACACCTAACCTGACAGCTGAGTTCATGTGAGGAGCTGGAATTCTACTCTGATTGGGTCCTGATCGCAGAGAGAGAGTATGAAATGTAAGTAGCAAAAGAATAAGTAGCCTGGGTGGTCTGGAGATAAGGTGCTAGCCTCTGGACAGGAAGATCCCGGGTTTGAATCCTACCAGTCTATGATAATATTTTCACTTCAAACCAATGGTTTCTTTATAGCTTTACCCTCTCCTGGTCTTTGGTAGTGAGATCTAATGTCTAGCCCTCTCTGAAAAGATTCCATAAGCACTTGCACACACTAAAAATCCCTCTGCAGTTAAGTCAAAAAGATTTGGCCAAACTGGCTGCAGTTTGCTCTACCCATGCCAAAGAGATGTCAGGTTGAAGGATGCAGATATCACAGCTTTGCTATAAACTAGCAACACAATGCACCCATGCCCGCATAAAGGGTGAGCACTAAGAAGTCACCATTTTGAATCCATTGACATTCAGTGTTTTGTTAGCCAGTCTTGATATAGGGATGTAAATCCTAGATAATAGGACAACTGACAAAAAAAAATCACTGGAGCCCACAGAAACATAGTTTTACAGAAGAATGTTGATAATACCAAAGACAGCTAAAAAAAATAAAGGAAAAGGGGGTGAGGAGGTTAAAGATGATATAAGATAAAATATGCCTGAATGAAAAGAAAACTTATTTTTAACATCAGCATAAACAACTATTTTTAGACAATGTAATAAGAAGGGAACAACTAGAATATAATGAGACAACTGGAATAACTGAGGGACGAAGAGATAGAGGAAAATAGAGAATAAAAGATACAAGACAGTTTAAAAGAATGGTTTGGTAGAAAACCATCATCATAATAAATAAACAGTGGAAAGACAAGATCGCCTACACCAGCAGTCATGGTACTTGATGATGACTACTTGTACATTTTATCTGTAAGTCAGTTGCATGCCAGGCTCCCCTACTTCCCATAACAAAATCTCTGGTATCCATTTTCAAAGACTGAGTGAGCCTTAAAGTTGTGTTGGCATGAAAAAAAAAAAAAACTGAAGTAGCTGAGAGTTAAACCTCTGATCACATAATCAGCAAATGTGTGCACTAACCACTTTGCCACTGAATGAGAGGAGTGGCCAATAATTTTGTTTACATATTGTGTTTTAAAATTCAAAATGCTTTCTTATATTAAAGTGTACATACTTTAACATACATCATCGGTCAGTTGCTTTTGTCATGTGCACGCACACATACACAGAGTAGACTCAATTATCTGGGAGCAGATTAACTGGGAAGTGTATTATCCAGGAGACCTTTGTCAAAAGCTTAACAATTTTTTTAAATCCTCCATTTTTAAATAAGTTTATCAAACCGGTACAAATCTATGAGCACTTCTTGTTTACTTAGACACTAAGAAGACAGTAAATATCTATCTATCTAATGACTTTTCAAGCCGTGGCTGGCCCATTGGGCATAGACTCAGATACTCTTTCTCCTTTTCTAAATTTTCTTTCTAACTTGTACTTAAGTATATATATATATATATATATATAGCAATCTTGGCATTCAAGTATTATTGTTATTCTTGTGATATAATTTGCTCTAATAATGATCACCTAAGTCAATTAATGTTTATTTAAGCTTTAATTTGAGTGAGTTGAAATCACAGTTTCCATGGAAACAAAAAAACTAAAGTGTTTAAAAACATAATCTCAAATGAGTGGCTCAACAAATACTGAAAACTGGCAACAAGGACATTCATTCTGTCAAACAATTTGATAACATCATCTTCCCTTCATTCATAGACACTGAACAACAATGCAGACAGTCAGCAGTAAAATATGTGGAGCAGAAAGTAAATCTTCCTCTCTTGATTTACTCTAAGATCATTTCTCATATTTAACACTGAGCCTCAAAGGTCAGCATGGATGGGGCTGAGAGTAACACAGCTGCCCCCATGATCAAAATTTCACAAGAAAAAAATGGATGCTGGTCTAGAGGTTAATTGTCGACCTCTGAGCAGGGAGGTCTTGGGTTCAATTAATTTTTTTTTTTTTTAAATCGAATCTGTGGTTTCTTCGTGGCTTGACCTTTCCTCAGTCTCTGATTAGTGAGATACAATGTTTAGCCCTCTCAGATAATGACGAAAAACAGGTGGTGGTCTTGTGTGCACTCGAGTATGTTATACAAGAACCCTTGGTAGTTAAAAGTTCAAAAGAAAAAGCCAAAAATTATCGATGCCCTGGCAAAAATTGGATAGAAATCTACCAATGTCAAAACTGAAATGTGTTGAACTGAAAGGCACAGATATCAAGGCTTTGTCATAATCGAGCGACACAACACACGCATGCCCACATAACTTGTGAATGCCAATAGCAGAAGACAAGAAAAAACAATACACAAAAAATAGCAGCATGGGGGCACAACACTTGCCGTGCTTCAGGCAACTCACACTACACCACAAACATGGCTATTTAGAATTTATATTCTAGTTTTCTTGCTCATTTAACAAATATAACTTTATAATTCTTCTATGGTACATTCAAGTTTGTTAGAAGGAAGTTATAGCTCAAATTTAAATTTAAACATTTAGCATTAAAATTGGTATGTTTCATATCAGAGTGAAGCTAGTTTGTCAATATTTGATACATTTATTCACATTATTTAATCTATCTATCTATTGTCCTTTCGAGCCGAAGACGGCACATAATGCAGAACCACAATCTCAAAAACAGAAACCTTGCATGCCAAAATGGCACATATTGCAGAGATCACTGTTTCTATGGCTCTGTTTCCGTAACAATACTTTTTACAATGACAGCTTGCTTATCAAGCCATCGATCAACCTCCTTAGTCGCCTCTTATGACATGCCTGGAAGGTCACAGTGTTACTATTTAATCTACTAAAACGTTAAATTTAAAAAAGATGACTATGCTAGGAACATCAGTAAATCCAAACATTCTGCGTCACTTTTGTTCCAAATTATGTTTTTTTATAAAACATAAATCAAAATACGGAGCAAAATATTGTTAAAGGGATATAAAAGTTTTCAGAGATAATATTTTAGAATCATCATGAATATTGGTACAGAGTTAATCTTATAGCATTTTAGAGTTAAAAGTAGTCAGTGCTCTTTATTAACTTTACAGCTGTTATTTATTTGCCTCTACAAATCAAAGACCTGTGTTAAAAACTGAGATGATCTGAAAACGAAACTCTTGACTTTTAAATCACAAAGCTAAGGCACAGATATATTAGCCTCATCATTTTTATTATAAATGGGGTCTTTATTACTGTATTTTGTTTGATCCATTTCAACTGAATATCTTTCTTCATTTTCCACAAAAATGGTGTTTGATGTATTGTGTCACAGCCTACGAGATGGCTATAATGCATAAACCTTTCAGACCAATACACCATACTGCCAATGCATTATTTTTTGGACTGGATTACTTTCCTTCTTCAATCCCTACCTATATAGCCATGATTGGTAGCCTGTTTCTGGGACCACCAAGTGAAGATGAAGTAAGGTCTTGGCCAGCATTGATTTGTTGATCTTGACACCCAAATATAACACTTAACTCTCAAACATTACTAACAAACCAATCATAAACAATATTTACTAATTCACAATGAATAACTCATAGGTTTATTTCAAAATTATACATTTTTTTCCATGCTCTGTATGTATAAAGCTAAGCTTCTGCACGCTATTATTTACATATTTTGTCACACAACATAATGAAGCACATACATCATAAACATCACTCGTACAAACATACCACATTTACAAATGCAAAAGTAAAATCAAACATATCACATGTTCTGTTGTCAATCTTGCAAGTGATGAGTACAACAACATGTACATGAAACTGTACATGTGGAATGAGATTGTTAAACATTAGGAGCATGACAAATGTGCCCCAGGATGGGAGGGAATACAAGGTGGGTGATGAGTTTCTAACAATACAAATAAATAAGAATAATAAGAGCACCAATTAACCAAAATGAAACACTCCTCCTCTTAACATACAACTACAATGTTGGTTTACATTGACATTTTAGTGCACGCAAATGAATAATGTGAATGAAAACTCTTGAGTTAAATCACTGATTAGTTGCTCTCTTCAGTAAACCTCATCTCATCAAATGCCTGATAAGTCCACTCTTTAATAAACCTCATCTCATCAAATTTGTCTGATAAGTCCACTCTTTAATAAACCTCAAAGACAAGTCACTCTCTTCATTAAACCTCATCTCATGAAATTGTCTGATAAGTCATAAAAACAAAGAAGTAAAGAACCCCCATCATGCCAAGTGGCGTATAGGGAATATGGTGTTAGTGGCCATATATTTTACAGACCTTCGGCACATGATTTTTGGGGTAATGTGGTCGGTATTACGCCCGTGCCGCTTTACTTTCCCAGAAAAAAAATCCGGTACCCATTTAAGGCTGGGTGAACTCGGAAGCTGTCAGATGGGATCGAACCCTACCCCTTGTCCTTTGTAGTCCAGTTCACTAACCACTGAGCTATCGCGGCTCCCCTGATAAGTCATACTCTTCAGTAAACCTCATCTCATCAAATTGCCTGATAAGTCAAGTCACTCTCTTCTGTAAACCTCATCTCATCAAATTGCCTGATAAGTCAAGTCACTCTCTTCTGTAAACCTCATCTCATCAAATTGCCTGATACGTCATACTCTTCAGTAAACCTCATCTCATCAAATTGCCTGATAAGTCATACTCTTCAGTAAACCTCATCTTATCAAATTGCTTGATAAGTCACTCTCTTCTGTAAACCTCATCTCATCAAATTGCCTGATAAATCACTCTCTTCTGTAAACCTCATCCCATTAAATTGCCAGATAAGTCACTCTCTTCTGTAAACCTCATCCCATCAAATTGCCTGATAAATCAGTCACTCTCGTCAGTAAACCTCATCCCATTAAATTGCCTGATAAGTCACTCTCTTCAGTAAACTTCATCTCATCAAATTGCCTGATAAGTTCCATCTTTAATAAACCCTCTGGTAAGACTCCTCATTAAATCACTTAATGAGCTCTCACTTTAGTAAGCACATGAAAAGCCCTTTCTTCACAAAATTATCTGTTAAGCCCCTCATCAATAAACCCTACTACAAAGATTTTTAAAAATACAATAATGAAAAGATAGTATTTTGCTCTTGCTATTGTTGATTACTGGTACAACTATCATAATAACAATTAGGGCAAACTTAAAGGTGCTCCGCCACTTTCAACAGATAAAATGTATGCACATTGATAGTTTCAGTATGGGTGTCCGGTTAGCGCAATCGATAGGCGTTTGGCTTACCACGGCAACAGCCGGGGTTCGTACCCTGGCGAGGACACCTGGGTTTTACTAATTCCCTAAAAATTAGTACCTCTGAAGTCGGAGTAAATCTGCCTGCATGGCGAGGGGCATCCTGTAATGGGATAAAACAGACTTTACACGCAAAATTCAGTCCTACAAAATTGAGTGGGTGGGACTTCGTCAGAGGTCAGAGCTGACGAAAGCGAACGAACGATAGTTTCAGTAGCTGGATGTTTGAGCAAGTGCACACTTTGATTGCCCATAAGTCATCATTCCTACATGTCTGATAATGTAATTCTAAATGTTGCAGTATCAGGATTATAGTCTTGCTGATCGCTATATTGATATCTAACATACAATCACTGAAGTCTCCATGACATCACATATATATTTTTCTTACAAACATTCCCTGAGCCCAGCCAATTAGCTCTTTCCTTATCACAAACTTTTCTTATTACCAGCGCCATATATCCACTGTAAGTAAAAGTAAAAAGTCCCATCACGCCAAGTCGCATATAGGGAATATGGTGACCATAATTTTTATAGACCTTTGGCACATGATTTTTGGGGTAATGTGGTCAATATTACGCCTGTGCCACTTTACTTTCCCAGAAAAAAATCTAGTGCCCATTTAAGGCTGGGTGAACCCAGAAGCCATCAATCAAGATCGAACCCGACCTCTTGTCCTGTATATCCACTGTGGTCAAACAGAATAAGATCTGCACAGTCAACCCTTTCTGACTAAATTATAATCAACAGGGCTATTTTGACAACTATTTTTGAGTGACTCAGGAAGTTTAGATCTCTGGTACATTTGTTTCTCGTGAAAATCAAACCTAGCCAGCTCATGCAAGCATCAGCAGTACCATATATGGACAAGCTGTATCAGTGATTTGACAAATACTTTCATTGGACCTACTATGTATGACCTCTAAAGGTGTACACAGAAGATGAAGTAGTAATAACCCTCCAACAATCTAAAACTTTATCAAATTCTCCCCTTCAACCCACTAACTTCTAATCGTTCTGCACTTCTATTCCTCATTAAACATACCTTCTCATACACCCAGTACTAGATTTTTTTTTTAACCTCTTCACAGCTAAATAAAATTTACAAACCTTATGCTGACCACATAATATGAAAATCATAGTTCCAATACTGCAGGGACTGTGACAGGAGTTTATTTTTCTTCCTTCTTGCAGGTCAACTTATTATATCTCATCTAAGAAATGTTTTAATCTGTCCACTAATGTATGATTCTTCCCAAGAATGTATCACAATTATATATAATCTGGTGGAAAGAATAGGATTTGAGATCAACAGAGATAAAACAAAAATAATTTAAAATTAAAATACACCAGAGGGTAAAATATATCTAAATAGTCAGGTATTGGAAAAAGTAGACCACTATGTATATCGTGGTAGTAATATAGATCAATAAAAAAAAAAAAAAGAAGAGATCAGAAGCAGGATAGCAGAAACAGTAGCATATTTTAAAAACCTGGACAAAATATGCAAATGATATTTATTAAACAGGAAAACTAAACTTAGAATAAAGAGTTCAAATGTATTATCAGGCCTAACCTATGCACGTTAAAGCTGGAAAACAACAAAAGAAAAAAAATTGAGAAAAAACTAAGAGCTTTTGAAGATACATGCCTAAGACTGATACTCTGTGTACAATGGAATAAATTCAAAACTAATATAAGAGATAATATAATTTTTGGGGCATGCTAAAAGACACAACAGCCTACTAAAAGTAATATTGGAAGGAAAAATACAAGGTAAAAGAGGCAGAGGCAGACCAAGACTAACATGGACGAGTAACATCAAAAGATGGACAAGTCAATCTATGACAGCCTGCACCATCAAAGCAAGAAACAGAGTAGAATGGCGATCCATGGTAGCCAACCTTCGTTGCGGAGAAGGCACTCGATGCTGATGATGAATATAAGAGAAATGGCCATGCGACCAACGATCTCATCTACAATTAGGATTAGAAGATGGACATATGTCGAGCATGTGTTGAGAAGAGACAAAAGAATTTCAAAACAGGCATTTTATATGGGAAACAGCAGGATACAGAAAGAGAGAAAGACCTAGAAATGCTAAAGAGAATGCTTATAAGAGAAGCAAAGTCGGCAGGCATAGACTTATAGGATAAGATTGAACATCTCACTCAGAACTAAGATGAATAGCGAAAAAACACCATGAGTCCTACACAATGTCTAGCAGTCATGGAAGGATCAGATATATTATCTCTATTTTTATTTTATTTCAAATTTGACAGTCTGAGAAGTTTACCATTACATAAAACTGATATCTCAACTTCATATTTGTTAATTTCATTAAACCCACTTCATTTAAGATATGTAACAATCGTGAGGTCAGGGCTAATTGTGATTTCATACTGTGCAATGGGTGAGGGGAGGGGCACAAAACTTAAAGGCAGACACAAAATAAGTTAGAATGAAAACATCAAGGAAATGCAGCAACATCTTCATGTGACAATGACCGAGTCCAGCAAATGAACTATAGAGTTAGAACTCTGTGTCTCTCCTATTACCCAAAGGTATATGAAGAAATATTTTCTTAATATTAAAGAGTTCTTAAATGTTATGTAGAGCCAGTCTTAACATATGGATGTGAATCATGAACAATAGGACAACAGACAAGAAAATCACTGGAGGCTGCAGAAATGTGGTTTTACAGAATAATGTTGAACTGGACAGCTAAGAAGAGTAATGAAAACATTCTGAAAGAGACCAAAGCAAAAAGAGAGTTAATTTCCAATAATAGGAAGAAACAATCATCATTTTTTGGCCATGTAATGAGAAGGTAACAGCTGGAATATATTGTGACAACTGGAAAAATTGAAAGACAAAGAGATAGAGAGAACTAAAAAGAAAAGATACCAGACAGCTTGAGAGAATGGCTTGGCAGAAGGTCAACAACAGAAATGATAAATAACTGATGAGATTGAAAGTTGTGGAGAGACATGATCACCTATGCCAGCAGGCCCAGTACTTGATGATGATATAAGGAAATGATGATGAACAAGAAGAATGTTAATAACTTGTCTTTATGCACATTCAAAATGGTATGTTTGGTTAATGAAGAAACGATAGTGCTGAACGTAATACCATTTACTATTTAATAATCACATGAACAGAACTAAATCACAACATGATTCATGTGCCAATTATATAGATATCATTAGAAAACTTTATCACTGCATCTTTGTGAGTCAAAACTTCAAGATGCAATAAGACGTCTCTTCCTCCAAAACAGAATTTAAATATCCAGAACAACTTTCAAACACTTTCAGATAGCTCAACAGGGTTTTGAGTTAAAAAGACTAAGATGCTGAATTAAGAACCCAATTGTTCTAAATATGAATATCCAGACATTTACAACCAGCTCTTTACTGAATCTCCCTATTGGTTGTTCATAATCAGGTTTCCTCTGAATCTTCCTATTGATTATTTATATATCAGCTCTCCCTTGAAATTTATATCATTTATAAAATCAGCTTTCCTCAGAGTATTCCTGTTGGTCATTTATAATCAGCTTTTCCATGGCCTTCTTGGCAGTTACTTATAATCAGCTTTTTCCAGGCCTTCTTGCCAGTCATTCATAATCAACTTTTCCCAGGCTTTCTTACCAGTTGTTAATAATCAGCTTTTCCTAGGCTTTTTTTGCCAGTTATTTATAATCAGCCTTCCCCAGAGCCATCCTGTTTAATCTTGTCTGCAGTATTATTTGTTTTACTTGCTGCAACAATATCCTCTCTGCCTGAAGTTCCAACAGGGTTGATCATCGCTGACGGGACAGCCAGACTAACTATGGGAAGGCTTGGTAAAGTGTGTGTAGCAATTCCAGAAGTGACTAGCAATTTGCCCATTGTCTGTATCACACTAACATTTCCAGGCGCACCTGAAACTGTGGGCACCTGTGTCATGTTGGCCAGCTTCATCATACCTGGTGGAGGTGTAATGATGCGAGCATACACAGGTTGGACTTTACCCTTTGGAGATCCTCTGCCTGATGTCTTGCTTCCAGCTTGCATGACCTAAGGAATAATGATGGGTGAACAATATCATCAAATGTTACAGCCACAATAAAATAGATTGAATTACACATTCGGTAAAGAAACAAGTGAAAAGATAATTAAATTCTATATTATATAAGATTTAATAAAGATGCAATATACATGCAGTAGGTTTACATATATGTTTATCTTGTCTCCTTGATCAGAACAGTGTTCAGTGGTCTGTAATAATTAGTTGACATTTTGTAGGGCAACAAAGTCCTTTCACTTTACATGGTTTGTCCAGTTCTGGCTCACACTAATCAAATTTTCTTTCATTGTCCTCTGTCAGGTTTTCTTTCCTTGGTCTGCCTCTCTTGACATGTATACTAACACACACACAATTTGAGAAAAAGAAAAATGTGGAAGGAAGAAAGATTAAAAAAAAAAAAAAGAAAGTTGTAGGCAGTGGGAGAAAAGAAGACAATATTGAGGAAAAACAAATGAAGCAAGAATTATAGCATAAAGTGAGATTAAAAGGAAAAGAGGAATGGAGGCTGTGATATCAGATATAAATAGAAAGTGAGAGAAAATTTACCAAAATTAAACTTGTAAGACAATTTTAAACAGGCCTGATGTGAATAGGAGCACACAATCTAAAGCAAAATTTCATAAAACATTGAATAACGATAAACAGAATATAACGATAAACACAAATATTTTTCTTTTCTAAACAATGATCCCAAACCCGAACTCCCATTTATATTTGAAAACTGACACAATTATAACATCAAGCAGCTAAAGATTGCTTTGTTTTAACACATACCACCACAATGAGACAAAATGTCACCTACAAAATTCCAATAGACAATCTCTCTTGGAATATCATCATCAACATAACCTCTCATTAAAACACAAGTCTGCAGCACAATTTCCTGTCTTTGACTAGATATTATAGTCATATACATGTTTTCAATATTCTCCTGAAATCTACAGGGTGTTTTTAAAGTCTTGCCCCACCCACAAGCTTTAATAAAGCTTTATACTTATATTTTATCACCCATTTCAGATGGGGGGCAACACCAGTTCCTATAGTGTGGAAGGGTGGCTTATTGCAAGTATATAGACCCCTTGAACATCCAAAGAATAGAAAGCAGATGCAGGAAATCTGAAATGAGATGTCTAACAAAGTGGCCTCTCCTGCAAAAAAAAAATATTGTGGTGGGAACACAAGCTGTTGGGATCAACTCAGTGGAGGGTGATCATCCACACGGCAGGAAACAATGTGAGGCTGGAGAGGCATCTTCATTTAAATTTATGGGAATGACAAGAATATCTAACTATCTTCAATACATTTTCATGGTCTTTATCTGCTCCTAATTACTTCTTGATCCAGATCAAAGACCAGTTTAGAATGTTTTTGTCTCTCTTCAAACATGCTCCAACTGTGGCATCAATTTCTCTTCAAATTTGGCACAATTCAATACTTACCCCGACAAAGTCATAATAGACAAACACCTCTCCACCCTTTGAAAAAAATCCATTTAATAAAATAAGACTGTATTTAAAAAATAAATATTATTCCAGAAGAAGATAATGAAAGTTAAAAAGAGAATCAGGCGCTCTCAGGCAAGAAAAAAGAACTCAAAGGAGCATGGTGCAATGGCCAACAAGCTTCCAGCAATTACATCTAATATTACAAAGCTGTAAAATACCTGTGCAGCTGTGAGGCCAGTAACAGAGGAAGCTGCTGACTGTGATAGTGGCGGCTGCGATATTAGAATTGCTGCCTGACCAGGCTTCAAACTGCCTTGCTGAGTCAATACTGTTCTCATAACTTGCTGTTAACATTATGCAACAGAAAAAAGAATATAAGACAAACTAGATGAAACTTTAAGAATATTGAAACAGTTTAAAAATACAGGGAAACATCTGTTTAATAAACATTTCGAAAAATACAAAATCTAAACACAGGTGTTTGCGGCTAATATTTTAACTGATCTTGTTAAACATGGAAATATATTATCATCTGCATGCAATTTGTTTAGATTAGTTTAGTCAACAGATCATCCGTATTGCACATCAGACAAGTCCATAAGTGCTCAGATCTCCACTAAAGACACTGAAACTGTTGATTGACAAGTCTTCCTTGGCTTCCTGAGTAGTGCTCCTCCTATCTGGCATTTTCCACCTTGACATAATATTAGTGCAGTCTACCCATGGTTGTGGATTCAAAGTCATTTTTTAGTTGTTTCATCCAGTTTCTCTGAGGGCATTCAGAATGTCATTACAGGACATTGCCCATTCGGAACTCATCAGCCAAACTTGCAAGTCTGTCAGCATATTTACTACCTCTTACACCTACATGCCCTGGCACAAAAATTAAGCAGATTTTTTGCCAGGCTAAATCTTCCCAACGGCTTTAACCGCTGTCTTTGAGCCCAGCCAGTTGTGAACTTCATGAGCATACTCAATGAGTCACTGAGCAAACACACATGTCTGCATCTCAAGCTAGTATGCAATTACTATTTGTACATCTGAGCTGGTTGAATAAATAAATGTTATGACATTCTTTTTCTGAAATTTATATATTGGAATTCTGTAGCGCTGAAGAATAAAGTTTGCATGCTGGTGCAGCTGCTATATGATGTACAGGTCAAAGATTTCATTTACCCAACAACAGAACAAAATAAAACCCTTACTCTGTCTAGAATCAAATACATGCTGGGTACTGGGTAGTCCAGAGGTAAAACATTGGTCTCTGGAAGAAATGTTCTAGGTTTTATTTCCACCACAGACAATGGGAATTATTTTTTAAAAATTGAATCCATGGCTTCATCGTACCCCGGTCTCTGGGTAGTGAGATACAATGTTTAGCCCTTTAGAAAAATGGTGAAAAACAGGAGTTCCCATGTGCAATCATGCATTAAAGAACCTTTAGCAGTTTCAAGTTACAAAGAGTTGGCCAAAAATGGCTGCTTTTCTGGCAAAAATGGTTAAGCAAATCAAGCCCTGTTGAAGAGAATGTGTCAGAGTAACAGGCGCAGATATCGCAGCTTTGCTACAAATTAGCCACACATCCATGCCTACTTAATGGGAGAACACTAAGAAGAGAGATAAATGTCCAACTAGTTGGTAAGCGACAGATATTGTTTTTCATCTACTCAGTCACTTGTTTCCTATAAATTCTACATACAAACACAACAGTTCCTTTCCTTTATATATGTTTGGATATGTGGCATGTGAGAGAATATCATATGGATATAGAGTCAGGGGAAATAATTTCAGGAGATCATGACAGGTGGTGAACAATTTCACTGCAATGTATGAAACAAGATGAAGAAGCACAGATTTCCCACTTGGCTAAAAGAAAAGTGACAGAAATGTGAGAGGTCATATACAGTTACCAGCCACCTTCCTAATCACAGTATTTGCCTTTCCAAAATCAGCATGCATGATCAGAACAAGCACTGCTCCAGGCAATCTGAAGCAGCACTATAAATAGTGCTAAGGCCTATATCTTACAAGACAAGGAGTCTTTTTATTACAAATATAAAAAGCAATCAACTCAATTTACTGCCACTTGTTTTATCATTTAATATTGCAATATATTTTTTTTTTCACATGCATGCGCGTGCACACACACAAACTTTATTTTATAACTATTTTAGAACTCACCTGAATATTCTGAGCTCCCTTCCCACCTGAAGCACTACTCACAATAATAGGAGCTTTAAAAACAAGAAAATAATATTAAATGAACTTTCTTCACCTAATAATTTGATAACCTCATTAAAATATTATATAAAGTTCATTCATATGTGTCAGAGAAGAGCATATTTTGAGCTTTATTTTGAGCAGTTCATGTAAATATGGGCACTTGACGACAATGACTTCCTGACTTCTAAGTCAAACAGCCTGGGTTTGAACTTCAAATGTGATACTCTCAAGTTGTGAGTTCATTCCCCGGCTGCACCAGTTAGGATTTTTATTTATGATTTCTCCCTGCAGTAACCACTCCTGGTCTCAGCAGTGAGGCCTGGCTTGAAACGCCAATTACTCATTGACAGAAAAAGTATGAGTACCTCCGAAGACGGAGTTATCTGATCTGGCTGGCTGTGTTGTGTGGGACCCCTTTGCACATGGCTGCCGTAAAAAAAATGGATTAACAAGCAGAATTCAGCTCCTAGTCTCTAGGGACTTCGCCAAAGGTGAAAACTGGTGAACGCCAAAAATAAAATTTTAAAAAATCATGTCTCTTGTTTTGCTGACACAATCTGACAGGCTGTTATATTCTTCACTATTATTTACTTCTTAGTACTCATCTGTTATGTTAGCATGGTTGCGTTGTGTCACAAGTTTACAGGAGTCGCAACATCTGCACCTTTCAGCCAGACACATCCCACATTCATCTTTGGCATGAGTAGGTTTCTAATTTAACAATTTTGCCCAGGCAGTGCCCATTTTTTCTACTATTTTCTACTTTTAACTGCCTGAAGTCTCCTTTATTGTGTACAACATGCATGTGTGACCTCCTATTTTTCACCATTATCTGAGAATAACTATACATCAGATCTCACCACCCAGAGACCAGGGGAAGGTAAAACCATTAAGAAACAACAGATTCAAAGAGAAGAATTCCCATTGCCTCTGGCAGGATTTTTTCTGCTTTCAAGTCTTATAATCATGTGAACTTGAATCTCTGCCCTATTACATAACAGAGGGGTAAAAAAACATCATGTAACTAATTAAGCAGGTGGCTGGGACTCAAACCCACATATTTATTCATATTTCTTGCCCAGGGCCAAAATCTTACCTCTAGACTGCCCAGTCCTTGCCTATATAGGGGGAGGGAATTGAAAAAAAAGTGAAAAAATGGTATGGTAAAAGCTTTATGTGATTAGTAGACGACACAGATTTGAACGACATTTCAGCCCAATAGGCCTTCAGCAGGAACAAACAAACAACACGCACACACAGATATGTAAGTAAATAAAACTAATCCTACATAGCTAACTAGTAACGAAACATCCTGATGATTCACCACCATTAACATTGTTATTGAGTTATTTTCAGGTCATCATCATCGAACTCTGAACATGACCATGGGTGCTCAGATCCACTCCTCAGCAAGTTTCGTTACTAGTTAGCTATGTAGGATTAGTTTTATTTACTTACATATCTGTGTGTGCGTGTTGTTTGTTTGTTCCTGCTGAAGGCCTATTGAGCCAAAACGTCGTTCAAATCTGTGTTGTCTATTAATCACGTAAAGTTTTTACCATACCATTTTTTCCATTTTCCCTCACATTCAGCTTTACTGCAACTTCACATTTTTATGCATTCATTTGCATTTCTTTGCCTGAACCCCTTGCCTATATATGTTACTCTCTAACAACAGCGATATAATCCTCTTGACTTTCTGGTCAATTTTGACATCTTGATGCTGCTCTCCTTTTGTTTCTCATCTACATCGCTGACATCCTTTACATTTACTGGTATGTTCTGACACACAGTTACAATTTTACATCTTATCTATCTATTGACCTTTCGAGCCGTAACCGGCCCATAGGGCGTAGACCAAGATACACCTTCTCCTATATGAATTTTTGTTCTAGCAGTTTTCTTTTAAAGATATTTTATCAAATCTCGCCATCTGTCTCTGTTCTGTGCAAGCAGTTCTATCTCATTGAGGGAGCCGATTCCTGCTGCTCTTGCCTCTCTCATCAATGTTCTTCTCAGTGTCTCCCTGGGTCTTCCTCTTTTTCTTTTACCTGTTGTTTCCCATATGAGGGCTTGCTTTGCTATTCGATTATTATCTCTTCTCATCACATGTCCAACGTATGACCATCGTCTTTTCTTTATTACTGAAGATATTAGTGGTTGATTGGCGATTTCTCTAATTTCCTCGTTTGTTTTGAATTCGTTCCATTCTATACCAAGTATTTTCCTTAGACATTTATTTTCGAATGCGTTCAACTTTGTTTCTATATCTCTTGTTGTTTTCCAGCTTTCACACGCATACGTAAGGGTTGATAGTACATTTGATTTGAATAGCCTAAGTTTTGTGTTTGTGCTAATGAGTTTTGATTTCCACAACTTTTCAAGGCTTCTGAAAGACATTGCTGCTTTAGCCAGTCTGATTCTAATTTCTTTGCTCGTATCCCCTTCTCGATCAATGTGACTTCCAAGATAGATGAAGTGATCGATCTCTTCTACTGGTTTGTTTTCCATGTATATTTTGTCACTTGTTGGAATTAAACTTTTCATGACTTTAGTCTTTTCATGATTGACCTCAAGCCCAATTTTGCTGGCTATTGATGATAGTTCATTTGTGTTTTCCTGCATCGTTTTTATCTGATTGCTGATGAGAACTATGTCATCAGCAAAGTCCAGGTCCTCCAAATGGTCTCCTTGTATCCATTCGATGCCTTTATTACCAGTGCAGCATTTCTTCATTATGAAGTCCATAACAATTCCAAATAACAAGGGCGATAAAATACATCCTTGTTTAACCCCAGTTTCTATTGGGAAACATTCGCTCAGTCCTTCCTCTGTTCGAACTGCACATGTGTAACCATCATACATGTCTTTGATAATATTTATGATTTTTGATGGTAAGCCATATTGCTTCAGAATTTTCCACAAAGAATCTCTATGAATACTATCAAATGCTTTTTTGAAGTCGATGAAGTTAAGTACAAAAGGTTTTTGCTTTTCAATGTGTTCCTCCAATATAAGTCGTAGAGTGAAAATGTGGTCAAGACAGCTTCTCCCTTTTCTAAACCCAGCCTGTTCTTCACGCATTACTGTATCTATTGAATCCTTTATTCTATTTAGGATGATTTTACAGAATAATTTTGAGGCAACTGACAAAAGTGTCACGCCTCTCCAATTGTTACAATCTCTAAGATTGCCCTTTTTTGGGATCTTAACAATGATTCCTTTTTTCCATTTATGAGGCGTCTTCTCTGTTTTCCAAATGATGTTGAACATTTTTTGGAGATGTATTAAATTATGGCTATCAATTGCCTTGAGGATCTCAGCTGTTAACTTATCCTCTCCAGCAGCCTTGTTATTGGTCATTAGCTTTAAGGTGGTTTCTATTTCACTCAAGGTGAAGTCATCTAAATTTACATCTAATTCTGCTGCTGGTGTTTCAGCTTCAAAATCTATTAAACTGTGAGGTAGTGGACGGTTAAGAATTTCTTTGAAGTGTTCCGCCCAACGGGCTTTTATGTCTGCGCTTGTTGTTAGCATTAATCCAGATTTGTCTAGAATTGGTGTTCCACTGGATGTATAGGTGTTTGTCAGCATCTTTTGTACAGTATAAAGAGTTCTGCTGTCTCCTGTAATTGCAGCTGTCTCTGCTTTCTCTGCCAAGTTGTCTATATAAGCTCTTGTATCTCTTCTTGCCGAACTTTTCACTTTGTTGTCTAATTCTTTGTATGTTGCTTTTGCCAGAACCTTTCCAAGATCTGTCTTTACATTAGTCATGGCTCTCTTCGCTTCTCTTCTTTCTTTGATGTATTTCCATGTGGTGTCTGAGATCCAAGCTCGTTTTTCCATTTTCTTCAGTCCAGCACTTGCTTCTGCTGCTGTCATTAGTATTTTGCTCTGTGAGTCCCACATTTCATTGATATCTAAGTCTATTTCACCAAGTGCTGAATAACAATTACTTAGCTCTATGTTAAACTTTTCCTTTATTGCTTCATCTTTCAGTTTATGACTATCAATTTTATGTGTAATTGACCTCTTCTGTTGGTTTCTAAATTTTAATCTTATTTTCCCAATGCACAGGTTGTGGTCACTATTAACATCAGCACCTCTGTATGCTCTTACATCTATTAATGATGATCTGAATTGTTGTTTAATACATAGGTGGTCAATTTGATTTGATGTTCTATCATCAGGAGATATCCATGTTGTTTTGTGAATATTTTTGTGTGGAAATAATGTCCCACCTATAACTAAATTTTCTATTAAACATAATTCTATTAATCTTTCTCCATTCTGACTTGTTGTATTACAGCCTTCTCTCCCCATCACATGTTCCACTCCTGCGTTATCTTGTCCTACTTTGGCGTTGAAGTCTCCCATTACAATTAAAAGATCGTGTTTTGGTATTTTGTTTATAAGTTGTTGCAGTTGGTTATAAAAATCATCCTTAACTTCATCATCAGCTTCGTTAGTAGGCGCATAACATTGAATAATTGAGAGTCTTCCATGTTTTGTTTTGTATCGTGTTCGTATCAGACGGCTATTTACCGGTTCCCATTCTAATAAACTTCTTGCAGCTTTGTCTGTCATCATTATGCCTACTCCTTCACGGTGTTTTCCATCTTCCCTTCCAGAAAAAACTACTATTTTATTATCAATAGATCTCCTACCTGTTCCAGGCCAGCGCATTTCGCTTAATCCTAAAATATCTAGATCGTATCTGTCCATCTCGCTCGCGACCTGTGCATGTTTCGTCGGAGCGGCCATTGTTCGCACATTCCAGAATCCTATTTTTGTTGTTGTTTTAGGGCCGAAAAAACTATCACTACTATCTACTGCTAATTTACACATTCTGTATCAGGTCTACGTTTCATTAACAACATCGTTTTTACGATAGCGGCTTGTTAAACCTCTGATCAACGGTTCTATACCAAGCCGGAGAAACATCTTATAGTTACTGTCTATTTATAACATATTTGCCCTCTTGCCTAGTCTGCACATTCATCTACTAATCCATCTCTTGATGATTCACCACCATTAACATTGTTATTGAGTTATTTGCAGGTCATCATCATCGGACTCTGAACATGGCCGTAGGTGCTCAGATCCACTCCTCAGCAAGTCCCGCAGTGTCCAGCGACTGACGACTCCAGTTCTATGTTGGTTGATTAGTCTTCTTATACGCCCACTAAGTTTCATGTTTCTGGCTGTGCCTATCTTAACTCCCATCTCTTTCATAAAAAGGAGTGACATGTCTACATTCTACAGCCATTATTGTTCTCTTCTCTTACAAATACATACTTATGAAGAAGAAGAATTATCTGTGTCTTGCCTTATGGTAATTAAGAAATATAATGTTGGTGCCCATATTTTTTTTTACCAGTGACACATTATTGGATAGTACCATTAATACATCAGTGTTGTCTTTTTCGTCTCCCAGAAAAATCTAGTATCCATTAAAGGCTAAGTTGACTTGGATAGTTTAATAAAACTGTTATTGGATCAAAAAGTTTTTAGTTTACTTTTGATAGACGAACCTCTCTTTTAGAGACTGTAATTTGAACCTGCATCAACCTGACTATTGGAGAATGGCAATGGTTTTTATCCATTCCATTAGAGACCTGTTCTCTAATATAACATTGTTTTCATCATCATCACCAAGTACCATTTCTGGTAAAAGTAATCATGCCTCTCTACAACTTTCTATAACTACAGACTGTTATCATTCTGTTGTTGACTTCCTACCAAATTAATCTCTTAAAATGTCTTATATCTTTTCTCTCTGCTTCTGTTTCCTTTTATCTTTTCTTGCCTAGATTTTTCTTCTTCTTCTTTTACCTTTTAGCTCCTGGTGGAGCATAGGTCTTCAACAAACACTTTCCAAGTCGTTCTGTTTTTTGCCATTCTTTTAAGATCATTCCATGTCTTCCCCATCATCTTCATCTCTGCTTCTATCTGTCTTCTCCAAGAATTCCTTGGTCTTCCTCTTTGTCTTTTCCCCTGGGGATTCCAAAAAAGGGCCTGTTGTGTAATACTCTCAGTTGGCTTCCGTAGTGTGTGTCCTATCCATCGCCATCGTCTTCGCTGTATCTCTTTATCCACTGGTATTTGACCGGTACATTTCCATAATTCCACGTTAGTGACTTTGTCCTGCCATTTCCATCCCTTTATTCTGCGCAAGCATCCTTTAATGAAAGTCTGTACTTTCGTGATTGTCAATTTTGTCATTCTCCATGTTTCACAGCCATATAATAGGACCGACTTAACATTTGAGTTGAAAATTTTTATTTTTGTATTTAGCCTAATTTCTTTGGATTTCCATATGTTTCCCAGTGCAATGAAAGCTCCTCTTGCTTTTGATATCCTTATTTTGGTATCATTTTCTGTTCCTCCCTCTTTATCTATATTACTGCCCAGATATATATAAGATTGTACGTCTAGTAGAGGTATTTCTCCTAGTTTTATATGGTTATTGCCAACTGCATTAATTCTCATAATATTGGTCTTATCTCTATTAATCTTTAGTCCTAGCTGTTGTGATCTCTCACCTAATATACTCATTTTATCATGCATCTGTTGATGGCTGTGTGATAGGAGAGCTATGTCATCAGCAAAGTCTAAATCATCAAGTTGTTTGGTCAGTGACCACTGGATCCCATTTCTGTTGTTTTGAGTTATTTTCATAATCCAATCTATGGCCAGTAGAAAGAGAAATGGAGACAGAAGGCATCCTTGCCTTACTCCTGTTCTTATTTCAAATGCTTCTGTAAGCTGTCCTTCATGCACCACACTACATTTTGTTCCTTCATACATTGTTTTTATCAGGTTAATAAACTTTATGGGGATTCCGTAATGACTCAGCAACTTCCAAAGCATTCTTCTGTCTAAACTATCAAATGCCTTTTCGTAATCTATGAATCCAATATATAGTGGGGATTTTAGTTCTAAACTTTGTTCAACTATTATACGTAGGGTAGTTATTTGATCAGCACATGATCTGTTCTTCCTAAAACCTGCTTGTTCATCTCTCAAGTGTTTCTCTATAGCCTCTTTTAGTCTCTCCAGAATGATTCTGCCTAATATTTTTCCTGGCACTGATAGTAGCATAATTCCCCTATAATTTGTGCACTCCTGTAAACTTCCTTTCTTTGGTAGTTTGATCATATAACCTTCTCTCCAGTCTTTAGGTATTTCTTCCCTCTCCCAAATTTTATCCAATAGATCCTGTAACATCTTGGTAGAGGTGTTAATATCTGCTTTGATGGCTTCCGAAGGAATTTCATCTGGTCCTGTGGCTTTACCATCTTTTAATAATTTGATGGCTTTCATTATTTCTTCTTTGCTTGGTTTTCCGCAGTTAACGTGTAACTCTTCTTCTGCTGGTAGTATATCTGGAGGATTATTTGAGCCGGGTCTGTTCAAAAGTTCTTCAAAGTGTTCTTTCCATCTCTCCATTTGTTCCCTTATATTACTAAGCAGATTTCCTTTCTTGTCTTTGATAAAGGCGTTGATCTGTTTGTATTTTCCACCTAATTTCTTTGTGCTGTTGTACAGTTCTTTCATATTCCCTATATTTGCTGCTTCTTCTGCCTCTTTAGCTAGTTCATCTATATATTTCCTCTTATCCCTTTTAATGCATCTTCTCACTTCTTTGTTCACCTCTGTGTAAGCTTCCTGTGTCTTGGCTTTATTACTTCTTGTTTTGCTTTTATTTATGTCTGCTTTCTTGTTCTTTCTTTCTTTAATTTTATCCAGGGTCTCTGCTGTCATCCATGCCTTCTGGCGTTCTCTTTTCCCCAGTGTTTCTTCGCATGTCTCTTTCCATATATTTTTTACCTGTTTCCAATGATCTTCTATATTTATTGTATTTTCTAGTTGTTGGAGGACTTGGTATTTGTTTGATATTGTGACTGCGAATTTATCTTTAATTCCTTGTTCTTTAAGAAACCCTACATTGAAATACTTTCTACCCTTATTCGTTGTATTATACCTTTTTAATTTAATTTTAAGTTTGGCTAACAGAAGATGATGATCAGAAGCTATATCTGCCCCTCTAAATACTTTTACATCCTGTAAGGATGACTTAAACTTATTATTAATACATATGTGATCAATTTGATTTCCCGTTCTATGATCTGGTGACACCCATGTAGCTTTGTGTATTCTTTTATGTTGGAATATTGTTCCTCCTAGGCTCATTTGATTAAGGGCGCAGAAATTCACAAATATCTCTCCATTCTCGTTTATATCTCCAAGTCCATGTTTTCCCATAATCTCTTCGAAGCCTCTGTTGTTTGATCCTACCTTAGCATTTAGGTCTCCCATCAAGATTATAATATCCTTGGCTCGTCTTGCATCCATCTGCCATTGTAGCTGTTTATAAAAATCATCTTTAACTGAGTCATCTTTATCGTTGGTTGGTGCATAGCATTGTATAATGTGTAATTTTATTTTGTTTTTGGTTGTTCTAAATGTTGCTCTCACCAGTCTTGGTCCCACTGCCTCCCATTCTATTAGTGTCTTCTGTGCATTTTTTGATAGCATTATAGCTACCCCTTCGCTATGTTGTGCTCCTGGTTCCTGGTGTCCTGATGATAAAATCATCTCCCCTGTATTCAATTTTATTCTCTCTGCTCCCAGCCATCTTGTTTCACACATTCCCAGAATATCTATCTTATAGTTGGTCATTTCTGCTGCCACTTGTGCCGCTTTTCCCTGTTCGTTAAGGGTACGAACATTCCAGGTGCCAATTCTGGATGATTTCCTGGTAGACAAAGGGTGAGTCGGCAACCCGGACTCCTTATGGCTTTCTCCGGATTGCGTCATACGTCTCTTAGACAGAGAGCCCTTCTCATTCCTGGTTGACGGATTAACTTTATCTTTCTTTGACTTGTTCATGTTTGTGAAGTTTTTTCGGCTTACTTTTTTTACAGTATGGGATAGCCAGTCCCATGCCTAACCCTCCTTTCTCGCCTCTTACGAACATGCCTGGTAGGGTACAGCGCCGCTATTCTTTACTCCCCTTTCGGGCCCCGGCAGCGCACGGGCGCTAGTTTTTTCTTGTTATCGCAATATATGCATATGTTCTCTTCTCAGAGCACGGCAAAAAAATTATGCTTATTTCTTCCTGAAATTGGAAAAAAGTTTCTTATTGCTTTGACCTCTTTCAGAATGTTCTCATTACTCTTTAACTTTCCACGGAATTCTCAACATTCTTTTGTAAAACAACATTTTCATGGCCTCCAACAATTTTCTTCTCTACTGTCCCATTGTCCAGGATTCACATCCAAATGTCAAGACTGGTTCCACATAACATTAAAGAACTTTTTTTCTGATTTCCATAGACAAAAAAGGGTTGCATATTATTTTTCTCATGATTTGGAATGTTGCCTTTTCCTGAGCTATTCTACACCTCACCTCTGTTGTACTTCTACCGTCTGTAGTTAACCACATTCCTGGGTATTTGAATTCACTGGCCTGTTTTAATACTGTCTAATTTATTTTAATTTAACATTTAAGAGATGTCAATTTCACTTGTTGCAACTTCTACTTCTGTCTTCTCACTGCTCTGACTAAGGTGTTTATATTCCAATATACCACAGAAGTATCACATACAGATTATATATTTTTTTAATGAGCATATGAAGAAGACAACTAAAGTATAAGTGATAAACAAGTGTATATTTGATATTATTTACTCTCCAGGCTACCTCGTTGTAACCCTCTATCTTAACCTTCTTGTAGACTGACCAATATGTTTTAACACGTTCACTACCAAGGGGCTTAACATGCTGTTCCCGCACACTTTTTTCAGAATTTTTTTTTATTTGAAATAACAGCGATAAAATAAATTAAAATTAATCTAAAACATGCATTTTGATGGGACAAATTACTGACAAAATTGGAAATGTGGGTAATAAAAGAATTATAAGGTTTTAGCTGAAATATTTACGAAAATGTTGATAAATTAAAAGCTGCAAATCTCTGCTTTTTGGCTTGGCACGTCAACAACAAAAGCTGCAATTTGCGGCTGGTGGTACAGACTGTATTAAACATACTTAAAATATTACATGTACAAACAATGAGCACACTATTTACTTCAGATCTGTTTTTGGCTAAACTAGAAAGACTTACTGGCAGAAGACTGAGTACTGGAGACTGAACCTGGAGCTGGTTGTAATATAAACTGGGTTGGAACAAGACTAGCTTGTGCTGTTGGAATCACCTTTGTCTGTGTACCTGGACCACCTGTGAATTTGAAAATGGCAACACTTTGAGGCAGGTTTACATTACAGCTGAGCAGGTACCTTAGCCATTTTACTACAGATCAATGTTAAAAAATATGTTTAGTATTGTGCCTCTTAACATTATTTTTTAATACTGTGCAATATCCCCTCATTATTTTGATTTATACTTTTAATGAGTAATTTTTAATGAGGAACAAAGCTATACAGAAATTTGAGCTTGATGACATTTGCTAGTTCACAGTTTGAAGTCAGGTAAATCTGCCTAAACCAGTAAAATTAATTGGGTGTTTAACATCCCTACTTAAATTTTAGAAAACTTATGAAAACTGTACCAGTCTTCAAAACTGATAGAGCAATCATTGACATTTCACTATCTCAGAACATAAGTCTTACAACAAATATTTGCCATTTCACTATCTCAGAACATAAGTCTTACAACAAATATTTGCCATTTCACTATCTCAGAACATAAGTCTTACAACAAATATTTGCCATTTCACTATCTCAGAACATAAGTCTTACAACAAACATTTGCTATATTTCACTATCTCAGAACATAAGTCTTACAACAAACATTTGCTATATTTCACTATCTCAGAACATAAGTCTTACAACAAATATTTTCCATTTCACTATCTCAGAACATAAGTCTTACAACAAACATTTGCTATATTTCACTATCTCAGAACATAAGTCTTACAACAAACATTTGCTATTTCACTATCTCAGAACATAGTCTTACAACAAACATTTGCTATATTTCACTATCTCAGAACATAAGTCTTACAACAAACATTTGCTATATTTCACTATCTCAGAACATAAGTCTTACAACAAACATTTGCTATTTCACTATCTCAGAACATAAGTCTTACAACAAACATTTGCTATTTCACTATCTCAGAACATAAGTCTTACAACAAACATTTGCTATATTTCACTATCTCAGAACATAAGTCTTACAACAAATATTTGCCATTTCACTATCTCAGAACATAAGTCTTACAACAAATATTTGCTATATTTCTTGGTCTTTACCTAATCTTTCCAGTTCTGTTCCTATTTTTCACAAATGTTGTTCCAAAGCACACAACATCTTCTTCTTCTACCTTTTTAGCTCCCAGTGGAGCAAAGGTCTTCAACAAACACTTTCCAAGTCGTTCTGTTTTTTTTGCCATTCTTTTAATATCATTCCATGTCTTCCCCATCATCTTCATCTCTGCTTCTATCTGTCTTATCCAAGAATTCCTTGGTCTTCCTCTTTGTCTTTTCCCCTGGGGATTTCAAAAAAGGCCTGTTGTGAAATACTCTCAGTTGGCTTCCGCAGTGTGTGTCCTATCCAGCGCCATCATCTTCACTGTATCTCTTTATCCACTGGTATTTGACTGGTACATTTCCATAATTCTATGTTAGTGATTTTGTCCTGCCATTTCCATCCTTTTATTCTGCGCAAGCATCCATTAATTAAAAAAGCACGCAACATAGTAAAGGCATAAAGTATTTTAAGCTCCCAATACTAAACCTCATAATATGAATATAAAATAAGATCTATGCTTTTCCTCAGAATTGTTTTCTTTAAACTTGTGTGAACCTAAATAACAAACTCTTCAACTAAAGAATGCACACTAGGAAACAAAAGCATAACCTCTGAATCATAAACCTACCACAGCTTTTATACTAATTATTTCTTTCTTTCTCTCCTCCCTACCCATGTGTTATATTCTGCTTCTCTTTCACTATGGGTTCTAGGTCAAGACTATTTTATAATAATACGTGCATCTTTCTTTGATTTATTTAGTGCCACTGTATCCCTATTTTTCTCAGTTTGGATTTTTTTTTCTGAAGAAGGCTACACGTAGGCCTCACATCAGTATTTTGTTGTGTTCCTTTTTTGTAAAGCTGTCACCATACCTAGTAAGAGTGTACGTTATACCCCACTACTGGCATCTGGATTTTTTCCCCATAAATCAATCGAAAATGGTTCTACGAAACCACCTCAGTTTCTTTATTCTGCTAACACTTTTCCTTATAAAACTGTTTTCTCCATTTCCAAAATTTCTTTCTATGTTTCTGAGACAGACAAAGGCCCTAATTTGAAATTATTTCATGATTATATCCAACATGAACATCCAACATTAAAACAATAAAACTGAATGCTAATGTTCTCTACACACCTGGTCTGAGAGTTATATTTCCTTGAGCTAGCTGTGTCACTACAAGACCAGCCTGGACAGGACTTAAAATTTTGGCTTGTGCAACAGGTTTGGAATTTGCTGCTGCAAACACAGCAGCTTGACTTACTGCCACTGTAGAGGTTGGAATTGTCACAGAGGCTGTCGAGATGGCTGGGGCTGAAAACAAAAATATGAAAAAGACCACCACAAAATGAAACAATTAGAACATATTCTCATTTTATGTTTCACTGCAGACTATTTATTAATTAATTTTAATACTAAACTCACCAAATTAATGAATGGGATACACTTGGGCCATTAGAAAATGGAAACTACATACCAGTCCAGTAGAAAACTATATATGAAATTCCCACTCAACAACTTCTTTTCTTTCTTATTTGCCTTTCAGTGTCATGGGGAAATAGAGTTTGTGGCCATTTGCTCTTCTGTTGGCTTATGCTGTTGGTTTCCTAGTGATTCTAATATTTTTTCCAATCCATCTCTTTTGTGATTGACCCTTAGGTCTGGTGTTTTTATAACATTTATCGAGTACAAATTGTCTTGTGCTTTGATCTTTCTATCTTATCACACTGCCACACCATTTCATCTGTTGTTTCTTTATGCATACTATGATGGGAGTTAATCCTAGCGTTTTTCAGTTCTTTTCAGTTCATTTCTGATCTTATTTCTTAGGTTGTTTCCTGTCATTCATCTAATTTAGTTCTGTTTAGTCGACGGATCATCCTCACTGCCTGCATGTCGGACATGTTCATAAATGCTCAGATCGCCCCCATCACTCAAGTATGTCTCTCAGGGTATGGAGACTGATTACTCCAGCTCTGTGTTGATTTGCTTTTTTTTTTGTGACTTCCCAGTATGAACTCGGTTGTAGATTCATGATCATTGATTGAATCATAACTCAATCTACCTCCCTCAGTGCATTCAGAATGTTAGCCTAGGCCATTGCATGTCCGCCATCCACAGCAGCCATTCCAGCCAGCTCATTCGTTTCATTTCACGCCCGAGTATCCAGGGACGAAAATGAAACACATACCAGTCAGTCGTGAGTTCCTTAGTAACACCAACCAACGTCTTTGAAATTGCTCAAATGAGTACGTTAATTTGCGTCAACATTACTTAGGTCATTTCAGCTAAAATGCATGCCCCGAACAGGCATGCACAGCATCATCTACTCAAACAGGTACATTCAGTCTGGAGTTACCGAGCAACCTGCTCCCTATCTCTACCTTTGCAGCAGACCAAAATCGCCAGTGTAAGACAGTGTCCTTCCTAAACCCATACTCGGCTCACCTGTTATTTTTACAGTGTAGGCATTGAAAAGCACTGGAGATAGAGGCAAGCGCTATGGTAGGCCAGGATGTATAGTTGTAGGTTCTGAGGTCCACATACTGAACTTGAAAATGATCTCCTGCTGGAAAAGGGCTGTTGCTATCCAGTTAACAAGAATTGGACTCAAACCAGGTGCGTGTAGCTGAGTCATTAAGAAATTAAAGGGTACTCTGTTGTACGCTTCTTCAAAATTCATGGCAACAACACATATTTCACTGTATGAGTGAAAGCCCTCGTACACATGGCCAAAAACAGCAGCATTACCCAGGTCTCTCTACTGAGACATAGCAGGTGAGTGTGAGTGGAAAAAGATGTCTATTTTCTATGTGATGGGCAATCTTCCTAGCAATTATCTTCTCCAGCAGCTTGTCCAACATGTTCTGCATGGTGATAATGCAATAACCCTAAATTTTTGTATGATCTTTCGCAGATTTCTGCAAGGGTGATATACGAAATAGCTGTGCAGCCAATTTTCAGCTATTGCTGAACTCTCACTGCTGCTATTGTATATATCTGCCAGTTTCTCCAGATACTCCGGATCACACAAATCTTTAATACTATCTGGACCTAGTGCATATTTTTTTAATGCCACTTAAAGCTGCTTTGATATCATCCACCCTAACAAACAGTTCACCATCCATATCTTGATCCCTACACAGTTTCTAAATGGCTGTTCTGGATATGGTACAGCCTTCCGTTTCCTTCTGATCACTTTGTGCCAAATAGTATTCTAAAACTGCCCTCCCTTTATTCTCATCTGTCCTCTGCCAAGTAAGATCCACAGTCTGGAGATCAGATGTACCCTTATTCTTTACTGCACTGCTCATACTTTTGTGTAGTCTCCTGAAAAGACTTAAAGACATATTGTTTCACACTCTTTCACAAAACTCTGCCCATTTCTCACTTTCACCTTTTTGACCAGTGCCTTAAAAGAAACAGCTTTTTCCTCCATCTCTTTCTGAGTAGCTAGATGTGCCCAGGCAGGGTGGTGCATCTCTTTTTTTTACTTTTGTCATTCGCTGATGGCTCTCCTCTTGTCCAACACATTTCATCTTGGTAGTGGTTATTTTTCTTATTGCTCTTGAGTCTACAGTCCAGGTCTGGCACTGGAAGCACAAATTTTTTATGAAGATTATGTTGCAGAGTGCCTGTTTTACTTCTAGTGTTTTCCCACTCATCACAGGTTAGAAAAAATGTAAGCACTGTCTATTCAACATGTACCCATCCAATACAGGCATTCCTGGCCATTATTTTGATATTTTTCTGTCTTAGGCTAGCATTTCAAACTTTATCTAAGTCGCTTTTGTCCTGCTTACAACAGTGTCTGACTTATACCTGGGGGAGTAGGAGTCAGCTCACTACAAGTTGATCAGCAGGTTTAGCTACCCAAAGCAGTTCATTACATACCCATCTCTTTTGCAGAGGAGATTTCAAGAAACAATCTTTGAGACAAACCTCATCTCTTCAGTGAGGCTTCCAAAAAACTGTGTCACAGTGGAGTAATGCTGTAGTTCCCACAGCAGTGGGCATTGCTGATACAGAAGACCCACTAGGACTTATGTGCATTTACGTGATGTCACATCCATCTGAATACCATTTGAATTTCCTTTAATTATAATGACTTTCTGAGATTTGTTATCTTTTTTGTTTTGTGCTTGTCCGCCAGTCAGAAACCATTTAATGTCAAAATGTTTTTTTTTTAGCCATGTCTTTTTTCACAAAGCTGAAACATAATTTTTACTTCTTTTTTGTTTATTTTGTTGTACAGGCAAAGTTCAATGTCTCCATGAGAACTGTTAAAATAAGAAAGCCATAGCAGCCTGTAACATCATCAGAAGTCCAAGAGATTACAGCTGAAAGTCACAAGATACAACCTCATGGCATTAATAATTATCAATACCAATTATAAATATTCAAGTCATCATTTCAACAAGATACCTTCAAAGCAGCCAGAGTATTTATAAATTTAGTTAATACTATTTTTTGTTCCTAATATTGCATTATTTACTTCATTGTATGAATATGCTAAACTATGAGAGATCTCATATATATATATATATCAGATTGTAGCACATGGAAAGCAAAAATAAAAAATGACACAGCAATTTTCAAGGCAGTGCTGATATCAAATTCAGAAAACAAAAGGCGCAGGAGAAAAGAGACAAGGCCAGGTACCGCAAATACACCATGCTCGTTCTGTGGATGGATCTGCCTGTCCAGGATTGGCAAATTCAGCCATGAGAGAAGATGTTCAGTAAAGCAGCACCCAGTATGAGACACTAATGCTTTACCAAACTATTGACTTATCATGATGATTGCTTACTCCCAACCGTCTGTCAAGCCGCCAAAGGCCATACATATATATATTAGGAAGAAACAATTCTCGTTTTTTGGTCATGTAATGAGAAGGGAACAGCTGGAATATATTGTAAAAACTGGGAAAATTGAGGGACGAAGAGATCGATGGTAACAGAGAGAAAAGATACCTTACAGCTTAAGAGAATGGATTGTCAACAACAGAAATGATAAATAACTGTCATGGTCGAAAGTTGTGGAGAGACATGATCACCTATGCCAGCATGCTGATGATGAGAGATCTGCTGATAATTTTTGGCCCCTTTTAAAACTCAGGATGGGGTAAAAATAATAATAGTAGTAATATTAATAATAATAATCATAATAATAGTAATATTAATAATAATAGTAGTAGTAATATTAATAATAATAGTAGTAATATTATTAATAATAATAATAATAGTAATATTATTAATAATAATAATAATAGTAATATTAATAATAATAATAATCATAATAATAGTAATATTAATAATAATAATAGTAGTAATATTAATAATAATAGTAATAGTAATATTAATAATAATAATATTAATAATAATAATAATCATAATAATAGTAATATTAATAATAATAGTAGTAATGTTATTAATAATAATAATAGTAATATTAATAATAATAATAATAATAGTAATAATAATAATACTCACTTAAAATTGTTGCAGTCTTTCCTCCAGAAGCAGCCACTGTTACAGACGAGACTGCTGTCTGTGGGATTAGATTTATTGCTGTTAAAGGACCCTGAGGGGTCCGTATAAGTCCCAGTGTTGAAGTTCCCTTACCAGAAGCCAGCTGAACCAGCCCCTTTGCTTGAGCTAATGGCTTTCCTCCCAAATGTATAGGATTGCCTCCAAGCATGGGCTGGACTAAGTTACCTCCTGCAGAGAAAATGTTAAAAGATTTAGTGATTAGATAAGATACAAATAACAACAAAAATTGTTCATTCTCTGATCTTTCAAGGTTCACTTTATTTCAGCAAACTGCATGATATTCTCTGTTAAATCCCAAGTGTCAAAGCACACTTTGATCACAGATGTATAAAGTAAAGAGTCCCTACATGCTCTAACTAGTATGGGAATATGGTGTTGCTGCCCAGGAAACCTGTTTTTTTTCTTTATTTTCCAAAATAAAACCTCTGTTACTCTTTTCTGAGGCTGGGTAAACCTCAAAGTCATATCAGGCCAACCCAAAAGTCATATCAGGCCAACCCAAAGTCATACCAGGCCAACCCAAAGTCATATCAGTTCAACCCAAAGTCATATCAGGCCAACCCAAAGTCATATCAGTTCAACCCAAAGTCATACCAGGCCAACCCAAAGTCACATCAGTTCAACCCAAAGTCATACCAGGCCAACCCAAAGTCATATCAGTTCAACCCAAAGTCACATCTGTTCAACTCAAAGTCACATCAGTTCAACCCAAAGTCATATAAGTCCAAAATCAATTTGTTACACCTGGTAAGAGAACCTAGACACCCCTGAGTCTCATACAGTATCAGATTTCAATGCATTCAGGAGCCTTAGTCAACTCTTCAGTTCATTGAGTTCATTTAACTGTCAAACTGCCAGTTGTTTCATACATGGAAGTCTCTTCTTCTATAAAACTAAAATATTATATAAATTAGTTTTTTATTTACCCTGTTAGTTAATCTCATCATTCTATTTATTTGTCTTGTTAAGCTGGATCTGTTTCATACATTTATCTTATTCTTCTTGTGCTTGTGTTTACATCTTGATGTTTTCAATATCAGACAAGTGATATGATGAAATGTACTGCATGGTGAGCTTTTCTTCAGTTAGTTCCACATCAAGTCACTTCTGGAGTCCCAAGAAACTTCAAAATCCACCACTCTAGACATCATCATCACCATTGAGTGCCGTCTCCGCATTAAAGGTTGGCTATCATGGAGCGCCATTCAGCTCTGTCTCTTGCTTTGATGGTGCAGGTTGTCAAGAGGCTGACTTGTCCATCTTTTGATGTTACTCGTCCACGTTAGTCTAGGTCTGTCTCTGCCTCTTTTACCTTGTATTTTCATACCTTGTATTTTCCCTTCCATAATTACTTTTAGTAGGCTGTTGTAACATACCCCAAAAATCTCATTTGTTTTGTCTGAATTGTGTTTAGTATTTCTCTTTTCATTTTTAGTTGTTTTAAGACTGCATCGTTTATTTTATTTTCTTTCCATCCAATTCTAATTATTCTTCTATAAATCCACATTTTAAAGGCTTCAATTTTCTGTTTCTCTAAACATCATATCATAATTTAATGAGCTGTCACAGACCACAAAAGTGACCTTGCAATACCCTCTTCAAAACTGGCAGCAGGAAAGCCCGGTACACTCACCCAGTGAGCTACAGAGAAGCCAAGACCATCGTACGAAACAAGCTCTGAACAAACTGGAAGCAAAAACTGCAAATAAACTACATGCAGGATCCAATACATCGGCTACCATGGAATGCACAACCCCCATTTTCTGCCACTGAAGACTTCTGAGTCGCTTTTACCACCTCGGAATGATGAACGTCACTAGGGAAGAGGGGACCAGACTCCAAAACACATTCTTCAGTCACAGAACAACTTTGCTGAACTTGACATAAATCTGGCCGAAGGACAAAGACGTACAACAAAAACTGTGAGGATAATATGAAGACCTGGAGAAGAATATGAACTTTGTCTCAATGTGAGGAGAAAAGACTTAGCATGACCAAAAGCTTCTCGATACACAAACATATGTAGAGAGAGAGAGAGAGAGAAATGGAGAGAGAAAAAGTGATAGAGAGAGTTCCAAACAGCTTTAAATGTAGTGTAGAGTCTTTGGGCCAATAAATCCTTCATAACTTGTCAAACAGGACAACATAGCACATGGTCCACTGTTTGGTCTTTTAGCCCATGCTTGCATAGTGGCAGATGTGGCAACCAAAATTAATTCATGTTTTATTATCATATAGAATGGAATGCAGTAGGAATTAATTACAACCAGGTTAATTACAGCAAAAAAGTAGTAGGAAAACATATACAGTAAAGTCTCGATTATGCGGTACTCAATAATCCGGAATTCTCAATTTAACGGACTTTTTTTTTTTTTTAATTATTATAGGGAGAAAGCTTGAATCATGTTTTGTTCAGTTAAATTAAATGCCTTTATCCGGAAATCGAAAACGCTACAACACGGTTTGTGCGCTGCGCTTACTTCTACAGGCTCTATCATTACACAATATTGCGTTTACAATAGTGTATTTACAGTAATATACTTCAAATAGGAGCGAACATATTTTATTCAATCCAGACATTGTGTCTCCAAATATTCCAAGTAAAAGCGACAGACAGTCTATATCTTCACTTTTTCCCCCGACTAAATGTTTTTGTCGGGAAATCTTAGTCGTGCCAAAAACACTTATCTACATGATTTTACAAATTTGCTTAATTTTCTCATAGCCTGCTTTAGATCTAAAGTTGGTCATGAATTTGTCAAAAATATGGCGTTTGACAGTCTGACCGAACATTAGAAGCAGACGTATTGTTTGTGAAAATTGAAGAGCCCATAACTTTGATGATTATAAATCAAAGGTTGAGCAGCCGGCGTGCAGTGACATAGAGATGGTGAGAAGAAAGGGGGAGGGGTTCAAAAATTACCGACTGGAAATTCAAAAAGAGTAAGATACAGAGTTTGACGTTAGTTTGTCTCAGACATTTGTGCAAGCTGAAATTCGTTCCATCAGTATAAATTATACATGATATGCTATAAACGCATGTGTGCATACTTTTTAACGGAATACATTTTTGTGTTAAATAATGGCCTCTGCGAGTGCAAACCACACCTCAATTTCCCGCAAAGGTAAACGCAAGCGAACTGTATTGACACTGAACCAGAAGATTGAAATCGCTAGTAGACTTGAAAAAGGCGTTAATCGCAACGTTTTGATGACTGAATTTGGCATAGCCTCTTCAACATTATATGACATACGAAATCAAAAGATGAGTTGTTTAAGTTTGCGTCGGAGTCTGAAAGCAGCAACAATATACACCAGAGACGAAGTATGAAACGGCCAAAATTTGAAAAACTCGACGACGTCCTTTATGTGTGGTTTTTAGAAAGAAGAAGAAAAGGAATGCCAATATCAGGACCCATGTTGATAGAGAAAGCTCGCGAATTTCACACGAATTTAAATATTTCTGAGCATTGCAATTTTTCAATAAGTTGTTTTTTCATAAATTTTGAGTTTGGTTTTCTTACTCTCGATTATCCAGAAAAATTCAATTATCCAGAATGGGTTCTACCCCGAGCATTCCGGATAATCGAAACTTTACTGTATTTGATTACCTAGATAGCATTTCTTTATTTTGGCTGTAATTTATCCAGTCTGTATTTTACTTTTTTTTTTTTAAATTATTTTACATCATCTTAAAAGTCTAGAATGTTTTTCTTTATTTAACTTATATCATTTAGATTAATTTTTATTTTTATTTTCACCATACCTGTCAATAGTTTGTTAAGATTTATAATTTTTTTTTGTTCTTGAATATTATGTCTTTAATAAAAACCTTGGTAGCAAAACCTTAGTAGAATTGCTCATTCCTTTTTTTTGTGATAAAACCAATTTGTGTACAAAAGAGATAGTAACTAAAAAAAAAAATTACCTTGCAGTCTAATAGCGCGTGGTGCAGCCCTTGGTCCAATTGACTGTACAGCTGCTGCCTGTTGCATGATCTGAGCCATTACAGTATTCTCTGCCCCTGGCATCCCTGCCATGCTAGTTAAAGCAACAAACTTTCCTCCAGACTGGTTGGCTGCTGAAGTAAGACTTGCTATTCCATCCTGAGAGAGCATCAAGGAAGTTTGCTTTATACCAGTTGCTGACTTCGATGAAGGCACTGCTGTTTGGTTCTTTGTGACAACCAAATTAGGTGGAGGTGTTTGCCTTGCTGTCATCGTGAATGTCTGTTTGGGAACTGTTGGAGTGGACTTTCCTAATGTTGTTGAATTGGCAGCAGTAGCAACGGACTGGCCTACAGCAGCCACAAGGGCAGCATTCTGCTTAAGAACACTTTGAGAAGCAGCTTGTTGCTGTTGTTTTAGCAACTGTTGACTGGGCAACATGCTAATTGTTGGAACAGATTGAGGTCTGATGTGGTTTGGTGCCGGCTGAGAGGCATTCATAGTAGTAACTAAGCTGAAAGTTGTTGCGGTTGTCACTGGTGCTGAGCCTGGCTTTTGAATCCTTCCTGCTGAAACAGCAGCCTGGGTAAGGCCTGGAGAATAGAATAACTGTGCTGCTAAAGATGAAGTCACACTCAACCCAACTGATGTTACTGTCAGAACAGATGTTGTATCAATAGTTGTTGCAGCTGGATTCAAAGCACGTGCACTTGTTAGTTGTTTAATAGTTTGCTTACCCGGTGTGGGCACAGATTTAGACATGGCTGCTTGAGCTGCCCGTAACTGAGCCATGGTTGGTGATAACGTTGTTCCACATGCTGAACTAGTGACTAACGATGGCTGAACAAGAGGTGCCTGAGTTTTCCCCACCTTTGCCGTTAACAAAGATGATGGTTCTGATGTGACTGATTTTGTTGATGGAATTGGCGATGGTAGTGTTGATAAAGCAACCGGAGACTTGCTTGGTGCAGGAACTGCTGGCGCTTGAGGCACAGGCAAAGTGGGAGCTTGTGAACTTGTTTCTTTGACCTGGAAAGAATAAGGCACTGTAAACCAGAACTGCAGGCTAGCAATAATTTTTTTTTTAACTATTAAATCATTAAAATTAATCTGAAAAGAGCCATAGATTACTACTATGTTTTCAAAAAAAAAAAAAAAAAGAAAAGAAATGAATATTTGCCTTCTTCTTGTAGGCACCTGACAACTACACCTCTTCCTTGCCAGTTCTTAAAAGGAATGTTAAGTGGGCAGAGATGCACTATGGTTTACAGCAAGGTGAGATATCTGCACCTTTACACATCTGAATTGAGTAGAGCATTATTGTGTACTGAGATACCTTCTCTCTAGTTCCCTATTGACATGGCCAGACAATACCACAGCCACTGCGAGGGGGTGGAGTAGCATACTGCTACCATTGATCATGACACAAGCAATGATCAAGATGCAATTCTCCATATCCACTCCACCTTGTGTCACAGAATCTCCCTATGCCACAGCCTATCAGTAAATTCTGTTGACACAGCTCCTATGCCCTATTCAGCTGCACAGGTGACAATTCCAAACGACTTCCATTGAAAGGAAAATATTTTGCACAGTCACTTCCTCACTCAGTTTCCTCAGAAAAACACACAGCATGTCCAAGCATGTCGTAAGTGGCGACTAAGGAGGTTGATTGATGGCTTGACAAGCTGTCATTGTAAAAAGTATTGTTATGGAAACAGTGCCATATATTTTAGAGCAGTGATCTCTGCAATATGTGCCGCTTTGGCATGCAAGGTTTCTGTTTTTGAGATTGTGGTTCTGCCCTATGTGCCGTCTTCGGCTCGAAAGGACAATAGATAGATAGATAGATAGATAGATGTCTAGTTTGAACAAAATTGTGTTGCTGAAACTTTTCACCTTTGTGTCTTTGGCATCTTGGCCCCAACACCTTCCCTAATTCAGAATGTCAGGTACACAATTTTTTTTTCAGCTAGGTTGTCTGGAGAGTGTCAGTCAGATTGCACTCTGATATTTTATTACACTGAAGCAAAGTTAGCCTGTATACAACAAAAATTTTTCACATCTGGGAACTGAAGTCTGACTTCAGGTTAATTATAAATGCATTAACCATTCAGCCATCACTTTTTTGTTACTGAACTGGGCAAGCTGGGCCCAAAAGCCCTGACTGGCATCTGATCTATGAGAGGGAAAACCCCTGCATCAAACCAAGATCCAGCCTGCCGAAGACAGAGTGTGTCAGCCATGGTGCAGGTATAGGGGAAAAATCAGGACATACACAAACAAGTACTGACCATATGACCAGCTCATTCTGCATCATGATGTTGTTCTTAAGCCTCCATCATGAAAGAGGACAAAGAGTAATGTACACATGCTTATAAGACTGAAGAAAAAATTGAGAAATTAAATACTGAAGAAAAAAATGACTGAACTGCTCTTACCATTGTTGCACTATTTAAAACACTATTTAAAACACTTACTCCTTTTGATGCCTTTGGCCTTGACAAAGTCTTCTTTGCTTTTACAGCTGCTGCTTGTGCTTGATGAATCCTCTCTACAATCAAGATTTAGAAAATTTGTGTGAGATTTATTCTATTCCCCAATAATCAATTTCAAACAGGTAAATGAAAGATAGGTGTATCTTGGTCTACGCCCTATGGGCCGGTTACGGCTCGAAAGGTCAATAGATAGATAGATAGATAGAAATGAAAGATAATATATTTATCTGATGATAAAGTTGTGTCAGTCTATGAATCACATTAATCTTAGATTATGACACCTATCCATGAGTCACGTTTTCACAACGCCTTCAAACAAATTATGAACACTAAATGTTACATAAGAGTTCCAAAAATAATATTTTCTTTGAACTTTTGCTACACAGCTGTGTATTTACAATAGGAGAGACACTGGAATATTGTATTATAAAAACTTGTATTTTGAGTTCGTAAATTTTACAAAGGTATCGCAATCTAGGGTTAAGGAGGAAATTGCTAAAATATTAATGTTAAATTCATGACCAAATTATTCTGAACTAATTATAATTTAACACTGATTTTGATGGAAACTTATTTTTAGGCTCTCTAAACATAATAATTTCTCTAAATTTGGATACACGCCCATGTGTTCACACTAGGCAAAACAAGGGGTCTGGGGGTCTCAAAATTCTTGGCTGAGATTGATTTATGACCAAAGTTTCACCATGACCAAAGTTTCACCTCATGAACTAATGTGTTACAATTTCTATCATTATGGTCGCCAAAGTCTGCAAGTATGTTCAGCTACTTCATAGCATTACTCACAGCATTTTAAGAGTTACAAAGGGTTGTTTAGCGTCTGCCAATGGTCGAGGAAATTTGCTAGTCACAGTTAAAAAATAAAAATTGAAAAACGACAATCTCTTGAAAATTGACGATTTTTTTTTTCATATTAAATGATGTATATCAACAACAACAAAATCCAACAGCTATGGAAACAAATTAAACACTTGGGGGTCACCAGAAGTGGTGATTAGGAAGGTACCACATTGGGGAGAAGGGGGGGGGGGGGGAATGCTTGAACATTGCAAGATGTCAAATTTTGAGGAGCTTGTCTTTTGATGCAATAATTTTATTACTGTATCATAATCTAGGGTTAAAAACAATTTGTTTATATTCTTAGATGATTTTAACAAAAGCAGTAGACATGGAAAGAGGACGTGGAAACTGTGCATTTTGGAATGATATCAACAATTATCAGCACCATAAAAGTTATGTATGAGGAAACATAGAATACTCCATAGTGGGACACACACAGAATGTATTATAAAATTGAGATAAAAGTGTGTCAATGTTGCCTGCTGTTCCTTTTCTTATTTCTTTCTACGATAGAGTGAATCATGAAGACCACAAGATAAGGAGAAAGAAACAGAACTCATATAAACACAGAGGGACCAACTAGAGGACCTGTATATTGCACATTTCACACATATAGTAAAGGTTCCCTTCACACCTTGCTAGGCATGTGGAGAATATGGAGTAGGTGACAATATTTTTCTATGACTACAGCACATTTTTGGGTGATGTGGTCGGTATCATGCCAGGCCGCCTTTACTTTCCAGAATAATCCTTGGTACCCATTTTTAGAGGCTGTGTTAACCCCGGATCCTTGCCAGTCCAAAAAAAAAAATCTGTCACTGCTGGGGATCGAACCCAGAACCTTCTAGTCAGGAAGCGAACATGTGAAGCACCGAGGCTCCCTTCCCACCGAACATGTGAACCACCGAGGCTCCCTTCCCACACAGCAACAACTAAAATTATTCTTCACCAACCATGACTCATTCAGACTGGGATCACAGATTCTCTGATGAAGTCTGCTGTATGTAAAGGTGGTAGGTGTGGGCCATGTTGTCTTCTCAAGACTGTGAATGGGGAGGGGGCAGTCTTGTAGAAAGTGTTTTGCTATTATATAGCAGTGACACAGACTGGTGGTACTTATCTTGAGTTTGGAGTACATATGGTGTCTCATTCTGTTGTGGTCAGTGAGGCGGCAGAGTATGACAACTTGGTCTCTCTTTGAGAGTTGATAATATCCGTATTGTCAGGTCAGGTAATTTTACCTGCTACTGTATGCAGTAAACAGTACAACCTGTGGCTGCCCTGCTGCCTTGCAGGTAAGCTCAGGAGAGTAAAAGGCTAAGGGAGGGTACCCCGAAATAAAACAACCCCACTGCCTTGTGGGTGAGAATTTTTAGTCAAAGGCTAGCGGAGCCAACCGTAAACAAACCGACGGAAGGCAACAGAAAAACACAATCGTAATTTCTTTGTACAATCATGAATCGCCACAACATAAATTTTTACAGAAGAATGTTGAGAGTACCATGGACTGCTAAGAAGAGTAATGAAAACGTTCTGAAAGAGGTCAAAGCAAAAAGAGAACTAATTTCCATTATTAGGAAGAGACAATCATTTTTTGGCCATGTAATGAGAAGAGAACAACTGGAATATATTGTAACAACTGCAAAAATTGGGACGAAGAGATAGAGGGAAGCAAAGAGAAAAAATAACAGACAGCTTAAGAGAATGGCTTGGCAGAAGGTCAACAACAGAAATGATAAATAGATGTCGAGATCGAAAATTGTGGAGAGACATGATCACCTACGCCAGTAGGCACGGTACTTGATGATGATGATGAATATCCGTCCCACCTCATCATATTTTGAGTGGTATTTTTTCTACTTCAAATGGTAATGCCCTTTAATGATAGATACCGCTTCTTAATAGCTTTTGGTAGTTTCATTTTTTTTGGGCTACAGAACCTACAAACTCATTTCCTTGTGTATTGCAATGTGATGGTATCTATTAGATCAGTACTCTCTGGATATTATCTCACAGATAGTAACACAGATGATCTCGTGTTGTCCTCGGGTTATCTAGCTCACTCACTACTCCTGGAGGTTTTCAGTGCAGCTAGGGCTGACAGTGTGCATCCATCAGTATCACCAATTGTGCATTTTACTTTTAGTGTTGGATGGCATGCCCTGCTGTGATTTTGAGGGTGTGGCAAGTCTCTCTAACACCAAAGACTTAAGTTTGTCCATCAGAAAAAATATAGAATACTTCAAGAAAGTACATGGTAGTTATAAGGTAGAAAAAAAGGATCTAAAAATAGAGGAGAAAATATGTAGTACTAGGAAACATGACAACAATAAAGATGATAAATAAGGGATGAGTAGTTGAGCAGTGACCGCAGAGATAGACATGGTACGCCAGCAAACGTTTTTTTTAATAATGTAATGCAATCAACCATAGATTAAAACATCATAAGAGAGACAACAATAATTAACAACAATGAGACTGAGAAGATACGATGTTAGTACAAAATATTCACTAAGAAGAAAAGTGAACAAAACTAATCACTGTAAATAAGTCAAGATTAAATGTTGCAATAATACGTTTTAATAATGTAACTCAAAGATTCAACAGCAACTGGCTAACTAGTAGTCATGTAAGAGTCACAACTGCCACACCAGGAGCCACGTAAGCGTCAGAAACAGGCTCACCAGAAGCCATGTTAGTGTCAGCAACTGGCTCACTAAGAGCCATGTGATTGTCAGCAACAGGGTCACCAGGAGCCACATGAGCGTCAGCAACGGGGTCATAAGGAGCCATGCGACTGTCAGCAACAGACTCACCAAGAGCCACGTAACTGTCAGCAACAGACTCACCAAGAGCCATGTGATTGTCAGCTACAGACTCAGCAAGAGCCACATGATTGTCAGCAACCGGCTCACCAGGAACACGTAACTGTCAGCAACAGGGTCCCCAGGAGTCACTTGAGTGTCAGTAAGAGGGTCACCAGGAGCCACGTGAGTGCCAACAATGGAGTCACCAAGATCCATGTGACTGTCAGCAACAGACTCACCAAGAGCCACATGATTGTCAGCAACAGGGTCACCAGTAACCACGTGAATGTCAGCAACCAGCTCATCAGGAGCCACATGATTGTCAGCAACAGGGTCACCAGTAACCACGTGAATGTCAGCAACCAGCTCATCAGGAACCACATGAGTGTCAGCAACTGGCTCACCAGGATCCATGTGAGTGTCAGCAACTGGCTCACCAGGTGGCATATGACTATCAGAAACAGGGTCACCAGGTGGCACATGACTATCAGAAACAGGGTCACCAGGTGGCACATGACTATCAGAAACAGGGTCACCAGGTGGCACATGACTATCAGAAACAGGGTCACCAGGTGGCACATGACTATCAGAAACAGTGTCACCAGGTGGCACATGACTATCAGAAACAGTGTCACCAGGTGGCACATGACTATCAGAAACAGTGTCACCAGGTGGCACATGACTATCAGAAACAGTGTCACCAGGTGGCACATGACTATCAGAAACAGTGTCACCAGGTGGCACATGACTATCAGAAACAGGGTCACCAGGTGGCACATGACTATCAGAAACAGTGTCACCAGGTGGCACATGACTATCAGAAACAGTGTCACCAGGTGGCACATGACTATCAGAAACAGTGTCACCAGGTGGCACATGACTATCAGAAACAGGGTCACCAGGTGGCACATGACTATCAGAAACAGGGTCACCAGGTGGCACATGACTATCAGAAACAGTGTCACCAGGTGGCACATGACTATCAGAAACAGGGTCACCAGGTGGCACATGACTATCAGAAACAGGGTCACCAGGTGGCACATGACTATCAGAAACAGGGTCACCAGGAGCCACTCTCTCTCTCTCTTACACACACACAGCATGCACACACATATGCACTGATATGAAATACTAATATCGCACAAATCATCATCATCATGTGCCATACCTGTTGGCATAGGTGATTATGTCCTTCCACAGAACACAGAGAGACCTTGTATGTGGTCTCCATTCCCAAAAGGGAGATTTAGTCAATTGATTAATATAATTATTTTACTGTTTTATTTTTATATTGTTCTAGATTTTGTCAAAACTCTAATCAATCTAGAGTGCTCTTATTATGTACTATTCTTATTATGCATATTCTTAATCAGTTTTTATCTACTTTTATGCTACAACATTCACTCCATGTAAGGATTAACTAAAAAATCTGACAAACTGAGTATAAATGAAAGCCCTCTTTACAGTAGAAAAATATCAAAAGACATGTAGACTAAAGAACGTAATAAGAAAGTATACACAGTTAAAGGTCATACCAAATTCATCCTCTGTTCGATTACGATGTAAGTAAATCCATAACTTTCTGGTAACATCATATTTTACACATGGATCCTTCTCCGAATGAAGCCTATCAAGTGCTCCACTAACAACAGCATTAATCTGTAAATTCAATTTAAAGCAACACATAATATTAATATTCAGAAATATGAGACTGGCATACAGAAATAACATATGTAGTACATAATTGAGATGTAATGTAAGATCCTCAGCATCTGAAACAAGCATTGCATTCAATCAGAAAATCCATAAAATTATCACCAGTAACTTAGAGCCGCATGATGACCTTACATTGGTAGCATCCACACTATTGGACATGCGCAACTGTTTAGTTGTTGGATAATAGTGAAGATATCAGTTGATGATCTAGAATCCAACCAGCCAAAGATGGAGTGTGTCTGTCACAGCGCAGGTTTAGGGGAAAAATCAGGACGGACACACACATACACACAAGTACCAACCATCTCATCTTGTGTCATGATGTTGCTCATACCCCTCCATCATGAAACAGGAGAGAGTAGTTTTCATGATCAAAAGACATGAATGCTGAAGAAGATGATGCTGGTTTAGGGTGTACAGCTTGAGGGACAGATTTAGAGTCTCAGAAACAAAGATATCATGAGGTGGGACAGTACCACTTCCAAAGGGGAGAGAGTTCACATGATGATATCAATGACTAATACATTAAACCTAGATTATGATACGTATCTGTGGGTCACATTTTTACGATACCATTGTAAAATTACTGTCACTTAATTGTTACATTTGGAGTTTGGAAAATAAGATTTTCTTTGAGCTGTTGCTACACAGCTGTTTGTATGCCCAAGAAGACACATGGAAATAAAATCATTTCCCGGGTTATGTTAGATTTATGATCTGAAATTAGAATGCATGGCGCCGTGGCTATCAGAGGTATTACATTGTCTATTCACACAACCGCCGTCAATATAACAATATATCTGTATGTTCAGCTCCCTCAAAGCATTGTTTGCTGTCTATCCCATGCTACAAAGGTTTGTTTGATCTCGCCTTTAACTGAGAAGATTTTGAAAATTGAGGAAATTCACAAACACATACCTGTGTCTCTGTCACTCCAGGGGCAAGAAACTGTGAGTCCTTGAGTAGTTCACAAATATCACCTCTTGTACCCTCTCCATTAGGAAGCCGAGCAGCTGCATCTCGTACTAGCAAAATATATAATTTATATCATGACTCTACAACCAGCATATCAAAATGTTTGAAACAAATGTCTGAATTATCTCATTTATTACTGAAACATTAAATAAATACTGTAACAAAATACATAGAAACATTGTACATTAAATAACACTAAAGATACAATAATCTTTGTCTGTGAATTACACCAAGGGATGTAACCATTACAATTTTTTTATTTGCAATGATTCTTTAATTAAAACACTTAACTCTTTCACTTCCCAATTATTTTGCAGGGTTGAGCTGAAATTATCTAACTTAGCTCTGTGAAAACCAATGTAAAAATTTTGCTATAATTATATTTTTAAATAAAGTATATCATATAACTTTTCAAATTGAAGATGGAATATTGCACGAAATGGAAATAATATTTGTTTAACAATTCATTTTGGTAAGTATTTAAAATTTGAAGAAAGGGGGAAATGGAGGTTGAAAAATTGACAGACACCTTGATCACTAAACAGCGAAATAATAATAATGTAAACATACTATTTCTTACAGAAATTAAATTAAGTTTACCTACATTTTACAGCTGTTGTAGTAGTTTTTGAAATAATCCATGGGGATGTAGGGTTTCACCCGTTTTTCATCGGAAGTCATGAAAGCAGGATGTAAACACACACAAACAGGCTAAATTTTACAATCTAAGGGTATTCCCCCAACACGTGGTTATTAATAGGTTTCGGAAGTGGATATATAGAAAGGGAAACCACTCTACTATATAATTAGGTATTGTGAAACTTCGAGAAAGAGATACAGAAGAATTATTCAGAAGAGTCATTTCGCAGTGGAAGGAGAGAGTGTATATTGGAATACTGAGGACATGGAGGTGTAATGGACTGAATGTTACAGGGAAGGGAAAGACTGATTAGCATGATTAATTAATCATGTCAATTAAAAAATTATTCCAATATGAAGTATGGCATGCTTCAAAGCAGATTGCCCTCCTCCAAGCATCACCATCTCAAATGTTTACTAGTGTATACAGTCTGGATCTCAACAATTTGATTGAGTTATTTGCAAGTCATCATCATTGCAATCCAAACATGTCAATAGGTGCTCAAATCCCCTCATCAGCAAGTCTCGCAGTGTCCAGTGACTGACAACTCCAGTTCTATGTTGGTTGATAAGTCTTCTTACACGCCCACTAAATTTCTCGTTTCTGGCTGTGCTCATCTTAACTCTCATCTCTTTCATCCTAAGGAGTAATGTGGACTCAATGTTGTCAAATTCCTGTGTCCTTCTCACATCTCAGATGTCACTGATGATGTCTGCCAGATCCATTGTTTGACCATCCTCAGCGATAGCGCAGCTAGTCAATCTGTCCGTTCTTTCATTTCCCCGTACTCCCACATGTCCTGGGACGCAGACAAAGGTGACCTTACGTAATTTTGACTTCTGCAATGACTATCCATTGCATACGTACAAAGCCCTCCTCCACTTTTTTATCATGCCCATTGAATCACTCAGTATGCAGGCATGGGTGTAGTCTTGTGACTCTAACCAGAAGAATGCCCTTGTCACTGCCATCACCTCCTTTGTCATGCTACTCATGATCATAAAATATGCACCATTGTCTTCCTTGACTATTCTGCCTGCCGAGCATGCTGTAAATGCCTATACACTCCTTTAGGGTCGTATTACAGATCCATCTGTATAGATGACTGCATCTTTCTCAGTGGTGTTATCCCAGATGAGACCGATGACCTCCACATTGACCACGACTGAGATCTGTTCCCTACATTTCCTGTCGAGTGTGACATTACACAAGAATGTCCCACTGAATGAATCAACAAATTGATGTTTTATTTCGGTTTTCTAACCAAGTCATTTAGAGTAATCCAGCATCCTCTTTCTTCAGTTCCAATTAATGCTTGTCACAATTCAATATCAAATGTTACTAAATTAATTTTTTTGATGATAAAGCTTACCTAATGTGAGTATTGTGACAAATGGTGGCCTGTCTGACACCAACAGGTTGTGTTCTCTTGCCTTGTTGGTTCCACTGTCCTTATCATAAACTCCTTTAACAGGACCCACAACAGAGTCATAACCATGCATCATGAATGTAAAAGCTTTATGTGGCGCTGCAAACCTCCTTCGTTCCTGTTGGTCACATTTAAAACAAATTAAATTAACTTTCAGTGAATATAATATTGTGAGACACAAACATATAATCTTCAGGGAATACATAAAGAAAAATAAAATTGTTTGACCACATGATAAGACAGAAAGACCAAAACACATCATAATAAGCCTTCAATAAAAGTTGCTTGAACACCAGACTCAAAGGTCGACCACAAAAAAGATGGACTGATGGAATATTAGAAACACTAGGAAACATAACAGCAGTAGAGGCCACCAGAACAGCAAAAGATAGCAAATTATATCTCCCCTCGATGCTGAAAGGCAAATGAGGAAGGAAGGAAAGAAGAAAAAGGTGAAAAATTAGGAACATAGGAAATAAAAGTTAAGTGAAAGAATATCTGAAGATTCAGTTAGACAGAGCTAAAGAAAGAAACAAAAAGATATGATAATTGACTTAGACACCTACATGGCACTTATGAAAACTGAATGTAAAAATTCTGACATTAATCAACTCATTATTTCCCATATGCCCTATGTAATGTGTACCAAAATATCTTTACTAATAGTACCAATGATTTCTGTGGATGAATTTTGTTTCCTGAATCATAAACTAACAGAACAGTTGATGATGACATACTTTGTGGTATCTTGTACATAGGTACAAGAAATGATAGACATAACAGTAGAAGAAAGCAACAAGAAAGGTCTCAGTCTGAATAGTAAGAAAACAGAAGTAATGGTTACATCGAAGAAACAATCATCACCATCATGCAACATAAAAATAAACGAGACAAATCTGAAACAAGTACGTTTCAAATACTTGGGCGCAATAATTACATCAGATGGGAGATGCACCACAGAAATAAAAAGCAGAATAGCTCAGGCCAAAATAGCATTTCAGAAAATGAAAAATATTTTATGCAACAAATCTATGTCAATAAAAATGAGAAAGAGTGTTCATCGGTGCTATATAGAACCAATTCTGACCTATGGAAGCGAATCATGGACAGTAGACAAACAAATGAAAAGACGATTAGAGGCCACAGAGATGGAATTTCTCAGAAGAATGTTGAAAGTTCCCTGGACAGATAAAAAGACCAATGAGGAAGTTCTCAAAGAGGCTAACACAAAAAGGGAGCTCTTAAAAAACATCAGAAAGAAGCAATCAACATTTTTCGAGCACATCATGAGAAGAGGAAAGTTGGAATACTTGGTTACAACTGGCAAAATAAAAGAGAGATCACGGACGACAAAGAGAGAAAATACTGGATAGCTTGGTGTCATGGCATGGAAAACAGTCAACAACAGAACTGATACGATGCACTGTAGATAGAAGATTGTGGAGGGACATGATCGCCTACGCCAACCGGCAGGGTACATGATGATGATGATGATGTATATAGGTATTTTGGTATCGTAAAAAATGTTAATATAATATCTAACTAGATAGCCCTTGAAATCAACAAAACAATACTTCATTCCTGTCTGTACGCCAATTATTTAAAAAAGTTATGTGCTTTTAGATAACAAATTGATGCGTTTATTGTTTAAAAGGGGTATAGAGAATTAGATGAATCTGTTTGCTTTTTGATGATGGACATTAGTAGCACCATAACTACTTCCTGTTCATTGAGAAAACTAAGCTCTCTCAGAGATAAAGAAAAAACAGAAGTAGGTTGCATGATTGAAGAAAGATATCCCAGACAAGCTTGGATCCAGACATACAGTGATGAGTCGGCTACTCAAGCAGTACAAAAAAAAAGGTGCTGGAATCTTTGTGACATACCCAGACACAGAAAACCAAACCTCATGCACTTCCAACTGAAACATTCTGCTCCAACTACACTGTAGAAGAACAAGCCATAAGAAATGACTTAAAGATAATAAACCAAAGTGGTAATAAGTCATTTTAAAAGTCAGTTTTAGCAGGTAGTATACCATTACTGATGAAATAAATGTCAGTCCTAAAGGCCCTCAATAGAAACAAATTACCAGAGCTCGGAAATGTCCTGTGTGAACTAAACATCGAGAAAAGAGCAGTACTGCAGTAGATACCATCATACTATGGCATACCAAGAAATGAGAGAACGGATAAGCTGTCACTAGAAGGAGCAATGCAAATACAGACAAAAACCATCACATTTCAAGAAAAAGAGACCTTCATAAAAGCTATGGGAAGATTGAGCAATAAAAGGACAACTATCACTACCTTGAACTAGCAGAACAAGCGACCCTACTCCACCTCAGGACACAACAGATTAAACAGCCATTTGTACAGGCAGAGACTAGTCCCATCACCCATGTGCACATTTGGATGGACAACAAAGACAGCCAAACACATACTACAGGACTGCAACATGTTCAGGCAGTTGTGGAAGAGATACTGGCAAATGGAAAAGCATATCCATGCCAAGAAGTCCTGAGAAATTCTTAAACACAGCAATATACATAAAAATACTGATTAATTTTGTAGACATTATGAAACATTAAGAGACCATAAACAGATTAAAATGTACAAGTGAATAAATAAATAAATAAATAAATAGACTGTCAAAGTGACTAAAATTTACTTTCGCTACCTTAAAAAAATACTTTATAAAAATATTTCTATAAATTTGGACAAAGTTATCTGAAAGAATTAACTTACCTGTTCTCTAAATAATGCTTTCTCATTGTTAGATGTGGGCCTAACAATAAAATTGGTCTTGCTGTAGATGAAAAACAAGGAAAAAGTTTATATCTGGTCATTAATAATGAAGACTGGTCTTTGTGTTAGAAAGTAGTTCTTAAAATACAAACAATTATAATTAAATTTACAGGGAAAACAAGGACATTATGATAAGAGTATGAAGGGTATGGACTTAACATTCCATTACAACTTTCTTTTTTCCATTTGCTGTCACAGAAGAAAGGTGGACTCCAGTATATGTGAACATATCAAAATGTTTCAAATGCCTGAATTCTCTCATTTATTTACTCAGTGCTCTATTATAAATGAGTTAGATATGGTTTCAAAATAAAATGATATATGATTTTCCAGGAACATTTCTGGTGGGTTAAAAAAAAATGGTAAAAGATGAACATTGACTTAAAATATATAAGGGAATTCAGTATTATCATTATACTAGGGCACACTATCTAGTTAAAATGGCATGTATTATATATCCAAAAACTGGACCATGGCACTAAATAGAACCTGGGTTGTAAGCAGAAAGCGCCATTTCATAATTTGACTGCTTGAATCAAGGTCAGTAACCAACAGCAGCTCAACACATCAGCAAAGGCTGTAGAAAGTAACTAACAAGTCTTCCAGGGAAGTCATGTTCAAAAGGCAAGGCAAACCTGTACTCAAAATCCTATGCAAATATGGTTCAAAAGTAGCAGAAGTGGGCCAAAAAGAGAAAAGTGGGTCAAAAGGAGAAAATGTTGCAGCTTGATGTTAACTCAGAAACAGGTTAGTGTGGTCTCAGAGCACACCTACAAAGGATAGGACTCAGTGACTTAGCATCATGCAGATGTGGAGCATCCAGACAAACTCCCCAGAGTATATCCTACAGAACTGCAGCTCTCTGCACCCTAAGAACACAAATATGGCCCACAGAAACAATCCTGCATGACCAGTTATAGGGAAAACCTCAAAAGCACCATCTTGTTTGTGACCCATGCTGGTCTAAATGTCTAATGAACAGCAACAGCTGATCGCTGAAGAAGAAGATGTTAAATACAACACAACTTACTTATATTTTACTTAATAACCTTAAAAAGGTGGATGGAAAAAATGAGAAGTAATCGTTAGGTGAAAAGAAGTACAAAAAATATACCAAAATATTTAAAGCTAAATTTCCAGAACAAATATATTGAACATACGCTTTAGGTGGGGGTGGAGACCCTTGAACTGCATCTATCCCATCAACACTGAGGTCATCTTTGTGTTGTAACCAGTAGCGGAACAGGGAGGTGAGCTCAGGGTCTGAGTCACGGCCCACGCCAATCCACTTCCACTGCTGAGTCCTCTCCTTAAAGTCTATAAATGGTATGAAGTTTTCTACTCTCAAACCTGTGGTATATTGAAAATTCAGAGATAAAGATTGTAATACTGAAATTTATAGCAAGTGGATAATATTGTCAATATAAACTTAAATACAAAATAAACTAAATTTCATTTGGTTACAAAATTAACAAACAAATAGATAAACATCTAAAGGAATCATATGGTTACAAAGTTAACAAACAAATAGATAAACATCTAAAGGAATCATTTGGTTACAAAATTAACAAACAAATAAACATCTAAAGGAATCATATGGTTACAAAATTAGCAAACAAATAGATAAACATCTGTAAAGATAGAAATTTGTGTTCCACCTTGTTCCCTGTTTCATATCAGTACAATTTTTTGCCTATTCCTAAAAGCGATACAACCAGCAGACACTTGATGATGATGGTTTTAAAAGAATACTTTTTCTGATCAATAAACAATGTGTTAAATTATCCTTAGTGTTTATTTTTGTTTCTGTTCAATTCAACACTTCCCACTTTATATTATTTTCATTTTCTACAGGTGAAAGTTCTATATTTTAATAGTAGACACTCAATTTTAATTGACCCCAGAACTCACACAAGAGAAACAGTCCTATTTAGTATACAATGTTGAAAGGCTGAACTGAACACAGTGGTTGAAAGGGTCAAACAACTAACAAATGATGTTGCTAGAACTAATGACAATCATTGCTCAGATAATTTTGTTGATACTTTGATCTGTCTTACCAATTTCATTCCCTGAGAGAAATTTGAGTGCTGATGCCACAAGTTCCACCCAATTTTTTTGTAAAGCTAACCAGGGATTAGAGATTTCATCATTAAGATCTAGCCACTCAGATACTCGATCTTCAACCTGTGGAGTAAAATACACAAAGATTGCAAAGAATGACCTGTGTGTAATAGCACTAGGACTAGGAATAGAATACAATAGACTAGGAATTGAATAGATCATAGAATAAGAGATATAGCTTAGGTCGGATATGTTAGTAGTTACCCATAAATAAGTACAATGAAGCAGAAACCTAAGAACAGTAGCAATTTTTAGGAATGAAAAATGTTTAGCTATTATTAGAAAGGTAGAGGGATAGAATTAGAGGTAGGGATTAGAATGGTTGATGTCACATGTCTAGAAATTAGGTTGATAAACAAACTTAGAAGTAGAGAAGGGACAGGTTGGGTTTATGAGAGAGAGAGAGAGGTGTGACTCTTAGAGGACATAAAAAAAAAAAAAAAGTATAGAGCCCCATCCCGCCAAGTGGCGTATAGGGAATATTATGTTAGTGAAATGAGTTTTCATTACAATTTTTGTTTGAACAAGTTTGATGCTAATTCGATGGAGCTTTTACTTCTCTCAGGGATATGGTGATAGCAATAAGGTTTCCTTACTATACAAAGTATATATTAAAAGAGGAGAAGGGAGGATAGCAAGTGACAGACACAGAGTAAGATGGGCAGACAAAATCAAAGAAACACTACAAGAACATCAATTGACAATGAGTGAGGCTATCAAAAGGGCAAGAATCAGAACTTTGTAACACCCTCGATACCCAAATGAGTACAAGAGGAAGTGAAGGAAGAAAGAAGAATAAGGCATCGGTGTAGCAGGGAAAGAATTATGAAAACATAAATTAAAAAGATCTACAGATATCGCTGATCTCTGATTTTAATTATTATTTCATCAACTCGTTGCACATCTATGTACTTTTTATTTATTTCAAGAGTAATTTGAGCAGAGTTTAAAGCCACAGAGTCAGTGAAAGATGTTATTTTTTAGATTCATTAGATGGAGTAGATGCTGAGACTGCAAAAAAGAAAGAAAAAAGGACCAACAAGGAATTTCTCAATGAAACAAACACAAAAAGAGAGCTCCTTAGAAAACAGAAATAAGCAACCAACATTTTTCAAGCACATCATGAAAAGAAGGAAAGTTGCAATATTTGGTTATAATTTAAAAAGTAAGAGAGATAGTATACAACAAAGAGAGAAGATTCTATACTGCTTGGTGTCATGGCTAGGTAAACAGTCAACAACAGAATTGCAGAAGGACATGATTGCCAATGTTAGCCAATTGTGGAACTTGATGATTATGAGAGGGAGCAAGCTGCAATGGCTTTCTTAATTTCCTGGTTCCTGCTAGACAAGTTGGTGCTTGCAGATCCCAGTTACGGAGACATTCTATATTAGCGGATAACACCCCCATTTTGGATATTTATCCTAACCTTGTTAACAAGTCAATTGTGGCAATGATTGCCTCTAAGATGTCCTAAAGTAAAGTGACATTCTATATTAGTGGATAACACCCCCATTTTGGATATTTATCCTAACCTTGTTAACAAGTCAATTGTGGCAATGATTGCTTCTAAGACGTCCTAAAGTGAAGTGAGATCTTAATCACTTTGACCCTCAGATCCTGTCATACGGAGCAAAGGTTAATTGTCCTGTGTTCTCTGATGGATAATTGTCCTTTCTTTTGAACATTTCAATATTATAAGAACATACAGTGAACAACATTTTTATAATAAAAACTACGTTTATTTCGCTAATCTAATTACAATTTATGAAACAAAACAAACAAGTTACACACCTTGAAGGTTGAAGCTTTCCCATCTGGAAACTCAGACAAAATATCACGAAGTAGGCAGAAAAAGTTTGTTGCTGGACCAAAGACTGTTTTCATGGGCCTTTAGAAAAAGATTTAAAACATTTTGCTTCAGTCTCTAAAATATACCTGATCAGTGCAGCAGGAGACATTTGCTGTTAAAAAATATTATAATGGTTATGGTTAGTCAAAGGCCCCAGTATCACTCCAAATTAATTAAAATCCATAATTGCTCAACCGCCCATGCCAGTGGAATCGTCCAAATTAAAACTCATCTTATCAAAGGATCCAAGCAAAGAAAGGCAGCTGCAGTCCCCATCATAGCAGCTACAGCAAACACTAAAAGACATAATGCCAAGCTGTACCGAAAATGAACGCAGCTGAAGTGTCCATCATACAATATTATTATTCATCATAAGCAATCGAAATATCGAAACACGATCCAGATGAAAAACACAGCTCACGGTGTGCACAAAGCACTAAACTCAGTAACTTCAGCAGTAAGCCGGACTTGGAATATGAGCAAACTGCAACAAGGAACACTTTTCAGTATGAGTCCCAATGGTTCCTGCCGCCTATTCACCATATTGACTGGAAGTAAAATATTATAATGCAAATAATTAATTAGTTCTTGTAGTTTTTGTTTAAACCATCTCCAAGAGACTTCAGTGAAAGCAAAAGCTTGATTAACTTTGAATAGAAATTTGTATTCCCGTCTGTAAATCCATAAGAATTGTTCTCATGTCTGACCAGATTTTTTAAAGCAAAACTGTCATAACAGATTAACAAGATGTAAAATCTTATTACAATACAATTTTAATAAATATTGATAACACAAATACAGACAAACTATAATCAAGCAGAAAGATCATTAAACAATAGGACAGTAAAATAATAATCTAAATATATAGTAAAAAGTAAAGAGCCCTGTCACGCCAAGTGGCGTATAGGGAATATAGTGTTAGTGACCATAATTTTTTACAGATCTTCGGCACATGATTTTTGGGGTAATTTGGTTGGAATTACATCTGTGCTGCTTTACTTTTCCAGAAAAAATCAAGTACCCATTAATGACAGGGTGAACCTGGAAGCCGTCGATCAAGATCGAACCCGACCTCATGTCCTTTGTAGTCCAGTTCAGAAACCACTGAGCTATCGTGGCACCCAATCTAAATATATATATATATACTTTAAATCGCCATCATTTTAGTAACCTTAAAACTTTTCAAGTTTGTTAAATCCAGTTCATTTGCTCTTGTTTGGGCTAACAATTCCAATTCTATCCATGACTTTCTCAATATATTTTTTTTGCAGTATAGTATATTTTCAGGGAGCCTTGATAGCTCAGTGGTTAGTGAACTGGACTACAAAGGACAAGAGGTAGGGTTCAATCCCAACCGACGGCTTCCGGGTTCACCCAGCCTTTAATAGGTACCGGATTTTTTTCTGGGAAAGTAAAGTGGCATGGGCGAATACTGACCTCATTACCCCAAAAATCATGTGCCGAAGGTCTGTAAAATTTATGGTCACTAACACCATATTACCTATACACCACTTGGCACGACGGGGGTACTTTACTTTTTTTTTTTATAGTATATTTTCCTCTTTGCAAGGATTGAGACTGCTAGGAAGAAAATTTAGAAAAAGAGTATCTGGGTCTGTGCCCTATTGGCCGGACATGGCTAGAAAGATTAATAAATAGATTGATAGTATATTTGCCAGTCTTACTAACTCAAACAATTGTAAACAAAATTACAAGGAAATAGTTTGAAAGGCAAGGGCCCATGGAAGCTAGTTAAATAATCAAACAACCCCAGTCTTCCTCTATTCATATTTGCTGTAGATTCCAGAATAAGAACTATCTTGCAGTGTTCTGAGCTGTTATTTCTGAAGTATGTCCAACTCGCTACTAGAATTATCTATTACATTGTATGACTCATGGAACTTCTTTCTGAAAATTCTCATAAACAAACAACAGAAATTCAGAAAATGATAACCATTCTTTTACTCTTTGCATGTTTTTATTGCTGCTCTATACACATTATGACAATGAGTAGTCTAGTCGTTTTTCTTCATCACTTCTCTTATACCCATTTCAGGTGTTGAGGGAGATACAAAATTCTGCTTCTCACCCTTTTGGGGGACTTTGATCATCGCCAATTGATGTTTTGGTGTTTTTTTATGTCTATCGATCATACTCTAGTAGTAGAACCAATACTTTCTTCAGCATTCAGTCTGATGTTCAATCTATCTTGATATTTCATAAGCTCTCTAGTTCATAATGCACCAGAAAGAAGGATGGGGTGGTACCGGGGGGTCATGACCTTTATTGCCACCCCCCCCCCCCCAATGTGTCAAGAAACTAATTGACTAAAGTACTTGTTTCTGAATATTAGGTCACTTCCTGCCGCAGAGCTCTATATAATTTTTCTATTTATCTTCTTTCATATATTATAAATCTATTATTACTAATCTATCACTCAAAATTAATAAAAAAAAAGAACATGCACAAAATATATTCAAAAAAACATTAAACTATGAAATCTGCTACTCACTCTTCTGACTCTTCCTCATCTCCAAGAAAACTAGAATTTTGTTCAGCTCCAGAGTTAGACAAGTGAGGAGCTATACCTGAGTCTTCATCGCCCAGAGCAGGTGATTCTTTTCCTTTTAATTTTCGCTTCTTCTCCCCTTTTGCTTTCATCTTTAGTTTTTTCTTCACAGGAGCTGGTTCGCCTGCTGTACTGTCACCTCCTAGATATTCACAATTTAAAATACACTTTGTCTTCATTAACAATATAAATGATATAAAACATACATGACACAACAATAATAATTTTTATATTTTAGTTTTCACCTCTCGTAGTTGTCTCTGCATCAAGGGTTGATTACCATGGAGAGCCACTTCAAATTGTCTCTTGCCTTGATGGTTCATGCTATCATTGGTTCGCCTATTATTTGATGTTGTCAGTGCACTTTAGTCTTTGCTTCTGCATCCTTATCTTCTATTTTTCCTTTCAAAATGACATTTAGCAAAGTTATTGTGTTCATTTATATGTACCCGCCTCACAACAGCAGGGCTGGAAGCTGTCAGCGAACCACAGCTGATGGCTTGTGCCAGGAATGGTGAACCAGAACCAACCAGACTCTACTCCACCTCTTCGTGGTGCCTCCAGTAACAGACTAACATGTATTGTCTGGGCAAGCAAGTAGGGATCGAAGAGGGAAGACAACCCGGTACTCAAAAATAACATGCTGAAGTCAGGCGTGTTGGGTTGAAACGTGCTAATAACACAGTTTTACTGCAAACCACAAAACAATGCAGACACACCCACTTAGCATCCTCTTAAGGGCGGATGATGAGAAGGTGTATTCCTTTAGTCATTGGGCGAACGCCAGCAAGCATACTTTTACATCATGTAAGGAAGACTTAAACTTTTTATTAATACATATGTGATCAATTTGATTCTCTGTTCTTTGATCTGGTGACACCCATGTAGCGTTATGTATTCTTTCATGTTGGAATATTGTTCCTTCTAGGCTCGATTGATTAATGCACAGAAGTTTATGAATATTTCTCCATTCTCATTCATTTCTCCAAGTCCATGATCTCTTTGAAGCCTCGGTTTCTGATCCTACTTTTGCATTTAAATATCTAATCAAGATTATAATAACTTTGGCTTTTCTTCTATTCATTGCAACTGTTTATAGAATTCATCTTTAACTAAATCTCCCTTATCATTGGTTGGTGCATAGCATTGGATAACGTGCATATGTAATGACCACGAGTAGCATGACAATGGAGGTGATGGCAGTGACCAAGGCATTCAAATGGTTAGTCACAAGACTACACCCACGCATGTATACTGAGTGATTCGATGAGTATGATAAAAAAAGTGGAGGCGGGCTCTGTACGCATGCAATGGGTAGAGTAGAGTCATTGCAGAAGTCCAAAATATGTAAGGTCACCTTTGTCTATGTCGCTGGACATGCGGAAGTACGGGGAAATGAAAGAGCGGACAGGTTGGCTAGCTGCGCTGCCGTTGAGGACAGGCAACCAATGGATTGGGCGGACATCATCAATGCTCTCCAAGATGTGGGAAGAGCACAGGACTTCGACAAACACAGATCCACGTCACTTCTTCGGATGATGGAAATGGGAGTTAAGATGGGTACAGCCAGAAATGAGAAACTTAGTGGCCGTGTAAGAAGACTTATCAACCAAACATAGAACTGGAGTCGTCAGTCGCTGGACACTGCGGGAATTGCTGAGGGGATCTGAGCACCTATGGACATGTTCGGAGTGCAATGATGATGACCTGCAAATAACTCAATTGGATAATGTGTACTTTGATTTTTTTGTTGTTGTTGTTGTTTGAAATGTTCCTTTTATTAGTCTTGGCCCTGCTGTTTTCCATTCTAACAGTGTTTTATGTGCTTCTCTTGATAACATTATAGCTACCCCTTCATTATGTTGTGTTCCAGATTCCTGGTGTCCTGATGATAAAATCATCTCTCCTGTGTTTAGTTTTATCTTTTCTGTTCCTAGCCATCTTGTTTCACACATTCCTAGAATATTTATTTTGTAGTTTGCCATTTCTGCTGCTACTTGTGCAGCTTTTCCGTGTTCATTTAGAGTATGGACATGCCAGGTGCAAATTCTGTGGTATTCCCCCCTAGTAGATTCCTTGCTCTGGACTCCTTGTGACTTTCTCCGGATTGTGTCATACATCTCTTAGACACAGAGCCCTTTTTTTTCCTGAATGGTGGATTTACTTTATTTCTTTCTTTGACTTGTTTCATCATGTTTGGTAAGTTTTTGCAGCTTTTTTTTTTTAACACCTTTTGGGCTCGGCAGCACATGAGCGATATCAACATTATGTGAAGTATTAAATTAATTATGAATATTACATTATATATTTTCAGCATGTAACATTTCTGATTCTTACATGAGCGCTTTATTAAGTTCACCTCAGCTATTTGAGTAGGTTTGTAATTCTAATAAATTAAAAGCTAACAGACTTTCTGTCTGGTTCATAACTTCCCTATCTCCACCTGCAAGGCTAAATGTGTGTGTCTATTTTTCTTTGATCACTACAGCCGACAATGGAGACTCTTTAGATAACATCACCACCACATTGAGGTTATGTGGTTACACAGACTCATTTACCACAACAAATGTGACAAAGAATTTTTAATGAAATATTTGGTCTATGAAACACAATGTGTAGGGAAAACATGCAAGATTATATACATATTCCAACAGAGAGAGAGAGAGAGAGAGAGAAAATTGTTTATTTTAATTTATCCATTTATTTTCACTTTTCCAATTTCTTTGAAATTCCATTGTAGATACAGTCGAACCTGTCTAAGGCGACCATTCACGGGACTTTCAAAAACTGGTCCCATAGGACAGGTGGTCCTGCCTCACAGGTTTCACATAATAAATAGAGCGATAAAAAAAATTTTATCCTAAGCACTATGAAAACTAACCTGCAAATCAGCGTAATCCATGAGTAGAACATAGTGCACATGTCGGTCTACAATAGCCACTGGTTGGACACTTTTCATAAAACACGATAGTTAAACACACAAAAATATTTTGTCGAATCACTGATATTCGTTCTTCCAGCGTTAATGCTTTTGGTTTTACACTTTTGACACTGGCCATTTCCTATATTGTGTGTAACACTTTTAAAATCCACAAAAATAATTCACTGAGATACTGTACATGTACGTGAATACACTCTAAGCGGGCAATGACTAATTCTTTAGTTAATTCCTGTAATTTATACGGGCCACGCAATGGTCTACTCTGGTCTAGACGGAACCGCGAAGTGATGTCACTTCACGAATCATAGATCTGTGTCTGCCGTGTTTCTCACACCAGTATTGACTGATAAACGTAACACGTCCCACTGTAATCTGGGACTCACTAAATACGGGAAAACTTCGACACCTGTAGACACCTGTGTCGATCGTTTATGGCTCCCAGCGAGACGGAGAAGGACTGGCTGGTCAGTGTATCGTTATCTCGGATTACCCGCGTGTCGTAAACGGGATAAATAACATTGGCGGCGGTTAATTAGCCTGGTCTCTGGTCGCGTCATACGGTGAGCGCCGTAATCAGTGTTAGCATATAGTAAAAAACTCGGGGAAATTGTAGACCCGGTCCTATAACCAGGGAAACGCTTTAAACAGGTGGTCCTAAGACCAGGTTCGACTGTATTTTCTCTTTGTCTTTTTTCTGCTTCTACTGCACATGATCTTCCTTATGTTTAAGCTGTTCTCTTTTCCTCTGCATTTTTCCCCCACAATTTCACTTATTTATACAATGTTTTTTTTTTTTAACATTTCCTTACAAAAAAAGTATTTGCCTCTTTTCAAAGTTCTTTCTTCACTGACATAAACTAGCAAGCTTTCAATAGTCACCTTTTCCTTTCACTGAACTCTCAGCATTCTACTGCAAAACATCATCTTTATGGTCTCCATTTATGTAGCAAACTGTCTATAATTCCCACCCACAGGTCATGACTAGTTTCTAACAGATTGAAGAATCCTCTTCTTTCATCAATTGACAAGGATGTGTTAAATAAGTTAAGTTTTTATGAATGCAGCAAACACCTTCTCAAAACAATGTGATATACTTACCATTCAGCTCTCCCATAACAGTGGCCTTGGCATTTTTCTTGTTTGCCCGGCACCTGGTAAGAATGTCTTGGAGGGTGATATTACTGGTGTCTAGTTCTGGAAGATCCTGAGAGTAGACATTTACACACTGTTAGTAGTCACATACACACACATGCATACTGAGAGAATGATGGAGGGAATCCCTCAATACCTAATCAAAAGGAAGTGAAAAAGTGGTAGGAGAGAAAGAACATTACACATTTTATGTAAACATTGCAGGTATTTGGTAAGGCTGGAAAAGAGAAAGAACATAACATAATAATGTGGACATAACAGGTATTGAATCAGAGCTGAGAAAATACACATCAAACAATAAAAAATGAAGAAAAGCCTAGGTATTGAATTATATATACTGTATCCTTTACAAAACCTACCATGTGCCATGTCTTTAAGTTCTCCCTTACCTATCTATTACCTTTTCAAGCTGAAAACAGTAAATAGAACAGAAGTTATAGGCTATCGGTATGATGGTCTTTGCAATTAAGTGTCAGACTTTGTACAGGCAGGATCCACAATGTATCTTGCCTCCCTGTTCTGGACGAGTCCCTCAACCTCGGCATGAAAGCTGAGGCCTACTGTTGTTGCCTCTCGCCTCTGTGTTCTTTTAACTCTTTCCGTACGGAAGCTTTTTATTGACCCAACGGGAGAGATTTCAGAGACAAAATGTTTCATCATTTTAAGAATCAATCTACATATTTATATTTAACTAACATATGACATATAATATATTTATTTTTAGATAATTGAACAAGGTATTAGATTTCACCAATATCAAGATGATACAAAACATGTAAAAAGAATATGATTTGATGGCGTTCACAAATGTGTGGCACACTATACGGCGAAACGTATACTGCCGAAATCGGCATGGCGCACAGTGCTGCGAAACATACAGAAAAAGTTAAGTGTTTCTCTAGGTCGGCCTCTTTTTCTTTTACTGTCTGGTTCACATATGGGGGCTTGCTTTGAGATTGTCTCATCTCTCTTGTTGTCTTGTCTCACCACATGGTCAACATACAACCACCTTCTTCTCTTGACTATATATATTTTTTTATGCTTAGTCATTTTTCTTCTGCACTAGTCTTGAATTCATTCCATGGTATATGAAGTATTTGTTTTCAAATGCATCCTAATTATTTTATATTTCTTTAGTTGTTTTCCAACTCTCACATGCATAAGTGTGGATAAAACATTTGATATGAAAATCCTGAGCGTTGTTTTTGCGCTTATTGATTTTGATATCCATATCTTATCAAGTTTTCTAAAAGCCATTGATGCCTTTGCTATTCTCATTCTAATTTCTTTCTTTGTGTCTTCTTCTTGATCTATATGGCTTTCAAATTATAAGAAGTGATCTACTTCTTCCACTACTTTTCCTTCCAGTTATATTTTTCCTGTGGATGAATTTGATTTTTCATTACTTTTATCTGTTCATGGTTGATCTCAAGCCCTATGTCTTCCATATACTTTATCTTATAAAGAGATTTCAAATTTTTTTTTTCATTTTGATCTTGTAACAACAATAAGGGCTTATAAGATGTGTTATCTTCAAGCTACTCAGTGCTGTTAATTTGATATTTCTCAGATCATTACTATTGATACAACTGTCTTCCTGAGAAATTACCAGCAAAGAATTACTTAAGAATGCATGTTTATATTCACACTTTAAAATTATGGTGTGCACACTAATGCAATAATTTAAATATGTTACATAAACTAGAGTTAAAAATGTAAAACTTCATTTAAATTATTTTTTTGCATTAATATATATTTTAAATTGTTTCACCTTTTACACAGAGTAACATTTGTCATCAAATGCCCTTTTCAATAAAAAAAAAAAAAAGCAACAGAAGCTTACACATGATTAGGTTATCTGTGCTTCTTGTTTTACTTATCTTACAGATTAGCAGAATATGATGAGTCACAGCTTTGTAGGTTATATGAGATGTTTAAATGACTTGTGCAGGATGTATAGAGAACAGGCACTTTCCAAGAAAAAGAAGTGCATGTGGAAAAAGTCACTTGTATGATCTACCAAAGAGAATATTTTTTTACATTTATAACATGAGGATTAACCCTTTCGCAGCTAATGCACATATTTCCACCATTTTTTGTTTGTCATGTTGCGGTATATTTAGGCACTATTTTACATTACACCAGTAACCAGGAACTTTCAATGTGAAAGTACACTAAATTTGACATAATTTCCGCCATTGTTTGCAACAAATGATGAACTCTAACATTTCCAAATTTGTGTTTGAAGATTGTTATCAATACCCAATTGCATTGATTCTCCTCTTCTGTTTTTCCATTTGCTTCAATTGGGTCATCGGATTTTGATGATTTTCATGATGAAGAAATATGGAAAGTGAATTATAAATTTTATTCAGTTTAAAAGTGATAGTTAGACAGTGATTCGATATTGTTGTGTTGGATATAGTGTGTGCTTTTTGAAGTATTTCAAAAATATCACAATACCAATACCACAACATAGTTGAGCCATTAAATAATTTATATCTAGGTACAGTGTTTATCTTAGGCTTTACTTACTGGTTCAATTATTTTCTTTTTCTTATGCAATTTAAGCATAAGTCGATAACTCTCCTCTGTCACTTCCACGGGACTAATGGGCCGTGGCCTCTTTGTACTGGTTGGAATCTGACCAGTCTGTGAAACATCCAATGAATGATCAGGAAGTACTGAATCTCCACTAATCGTTTGAGGCTTGCTGGCAAATGTAGAGACCACACTAGGCAAAGTGGGCTCTGGAGACGGAATTGGACCAAGGGATTTAAACAGCTGACGTCGACTTCTCTGGACAGGACCTGCAATGGCAATAACATGATCTCAAACACATATGACATTGTATTTTAAAATATTACCTAAAGGACATCAAGTTTTAAAATAGTTTTTTTTGTGCTGACATTTTTGAAAAAAAGCAATACAGGTATTTAATATAATTTATTTTCCTTACATTTTAATATCAATATCATGTTATTGGCTAAAAACAAAGTTTTATTTATAAATCCAGCATTTATTAAAAGTAACATGATTATGTGAACTTGTATCACAATATGTTTATATATATATATAAACATTAAGATGAAGTGAAGAAGAAATGAGGATGTAAGAATGAGGATACGGGGATCGCTGTCAAAAACCAAGAAACAATGACTTCCGGGGAATATGGCGCCCTGTTCGCTGTCTTCACAGATAGGTGCTGATTTCCAGTGAACTTTTCTGTTTATTTGTTTGTTTTTATTGATATTTGAAGGGATCATGTGATTGTACATGCTTTCTATTTGATGTAAATCACTTTGCTTCTTTTGATTCATTGCATTTTGTTACAATTTCTTTATTTGATCACTGATACTCATCTTTGTTGTTGATTTCGCTATTGAACGCTTCAAAAAATTGCGGTTTGTTTTCGCCGGTCTGTCGTCAAATACACGTAATTCATTTAATTTGTAAAAGGCTCACAGTGTATCCACGTGCTGCAGAGCTATTTACTGGAGTTGGCCAGTTTATAACGTGGAAACGGGTTCTGGACCGTGCGACTGAGTAAGTGTACGTGAGTCTAGACCATCCACAGCATCGACGTTCAGTGACAATATATTTGATACTATGACGACGGTAAGTATTCAGATGCAGCCCAAATGACAACATCGAAGAAGGAAAACACGACAAGGTAAGAGAGGCGGCGTTAAACTGTCGAAGTGTGAGAGGCTAGGCCTAAAGTATGTGCGAGTTACATATTGGAATTGTGTGTCCATAAATCAATGACGGCCCATTCTTGATAAACTACTGTGCGGCGCCGATATAATGGTTTTGCAAGAAACTCTTCTTGGTGACAGGACAGTAAGTACTCCTGGATTTCATTATTTCTACAATAGGCGACACCTTGGGCAGGCCATCCTTGTACACAACAATATGGTGGCAGCTGAGGTTGCTATGTCTGCGTGGGACAATGCAGGATTGCAAGTACATGCGGTTAGGGTGCAGACCCAGTTCATTTCGTGATTGTAAATGTGTATGCCTGTAATGGGAAGGTGAACACACAACAATGGCAGAATCTCTTCGAGTTCGATGAAGAGAACGTCATTTTCTGCGGAGACTTTTAATGCTAGAGGAAACCAGTGGGGTAATGTCATAACCAACAAGCAGAGAGAATACCTAGAGAACACACTAGTGCCAGTCGGTTTAGTGTGCTTGAATGATGGAAGGGCAACACGAATGGCCACTCGAACAGGGGATTCTGATAGTGTCATAGATCTTGCACTGGTGTCTTCTACCTTCGCACCGGTTTGCAGTGGAGTGCACTGGGGTTCCACGGAAGTGATCACTATCCATGTGTCCTCCTAATTGAGAAAAGCAGAAATAGAAGCCATAAAAGGAAGCTCCACACATTCCACTACGAGAAAACAGACCAGGACCTCATTAGCAAAATCAAACATAGGAAACAGCACCCCTTGTAGGAGGCAGGAGAGATGGACGCAGCCACCCTGGTGGAACGTAGAAGTCGAGGAAGCTTGGCGGAGCAAGAGACAAACGGCCAAGATATGGCAGAAAGCTAGAAAGAATGGAAGAACACAACCTGAGCTCTTGAAGCGTTTGAAAGTAGAGGTCGACCAAAAAATGATGCACTTTAAACTATGTGCTAAGCAGGCTAAGGATGCCAAATGGGATGACTTCTGTAAAAAAGTATGCTCAGAAAAATCGCTAGCCACATTTTGGCGCCTTCATCAGAGCATGAATGGCACAGCACGACACAGAGGCATACCAGACTTTCAGAGCACAGACCGGATATGGCACAAATCTGATGAGAGCAAAGGGAAGGCCCTGCTTGCCCGCTACATTGAGCAGACGGACCAAAGAAATGAGGCTGTAAGAATGAGGATACGGGGATCGCTGTCAAAATTGTGTAAGGATGTAGTGCTGGAAGAAGACCTCACAATCACAACCGATACCATTCACATGACACTTAAAAAGTCACACAACACTACTCCTGGTCCAGATGGTGTTCGGTACGATGACATAGGCGATTTAGCTGACGACGATTTGACAAAACTGGCCAATGAGTTTAATGCCAGCATTCGGAGTGGCCAGATTAAGGAGGAGTGACTACACAGCTACTTACTACCGCTACCGAAGCCAAACAAGGACCATTCTCAGATCAGTGCCTACATTATCATCACAATGCAGAACACTGCGGGCAAGCTGCTGGAGAAAATAGTTGCCCGTGTCCTCACCTATCACCTTGAACAGAAACGCGCATTCCCACCAACACTCGGAGGTAATAGATATAACAAAGAGACATGGCTAAACGCGGCAGTCTTTGCTTATGACGTCTTCGAAGACTTCCACAGACGAGAGGAGACATGTGCTGCTGCTATAGATCTGGAGGAAGCATACAATAGGGTACCATTTGAATATCTCATGAATATGCTCCTCAAACTGGTGGTGCAACCACTCCTCATTAGATGGATCGCCGTGGCACTGTTTCAGAGGAAGGTGATACTCAGATGTAGAAGTTGGTCTTCCGAGCCAACATCCATTTGTCCAGGGCAACAATAACGATCACAGAACAACAGCTGGATGGGAGGGGAAGAACTATGACTTTTGCTGATGATATTCTGGTATATCGACAGGGAAGAGACAGATGGGGAAATCGCCTCCACAATGCAAGACGAACTCGATCGCATTTCTTCCTGGTGTGGGGTTTCAGGTGCCTTGGTTAATACTAAAAAGCATCAGTTTAGTAACAATCATATCGTTAATACGACCACACCGGTAGTATGAATGGGAGCTGATGGGGTGACTAGGGACAAGTTGATGACATACCTCGGAGTTAAGTTTGATCACAGCCTGTGTTTTTGGGACCACGTCGACCATGTGATAACAAAATCCCGCAAAGGATTAGCCGCCTAGAAGGCCATGGCAGCTGCCAACATCGAGCAGAGGCGACTTACTCTTCTGTTCCAGGGATTAGTCCTCACACCAATCAAGTATGCCCTGGCAATTCTTACTGTCAGTACGACTCAAATTGATAGGCTGGAGAAAATACAAAATGAAGCCATGCACATTATCTTGGGATGTACAAGGAACACTCCCTGTGTAGCAATGAGTATCTTCTTGACTTTCCAACCATGGATGACAGAATCAAGATCTGGAGAGCACGGGCATACCTGAAGATTAGTACAGATAAAGAGCATCCATTGCACCACGTGCTCAACACAGGGAAAGATGCCAGGCAAAAAAGAGGCAAATCATGGATGGGCCGAGCAAAAGATATCATCAAACAGGTCTGTGAGCTAAAATTGAAAAAAAAAAAAATGGTATGTTAGAAGCTTTACGTGATTAGTAGACGACACAGATTCGAACGACGTTTCAGCTCAATAGGCCTTCAGCAGGAACAAACAAACAACATACACACACAGATATGTGAATAAATAAAACTAATCCTACATAGCTAACTAGTAATGAAACATCAAAAACAAAATAATCTAAATATGTTGACTTCCCTGTGTGTCGTGGACTGTGGTCAGGCTAGGAAAAAGGAATTTCTCACGGGTGTAGCTGTAATTTATACCCTGTGGTCAGAGGTGAAGGGTTCTAAAAATACACGAGTCGGGGGAACGCTATCTAGGTACGTCGACTACAAAGGCACAGGCAATATCTGAAAGTATCTAAGGGCCCATAAATACATGTATACACACACAGATGCGTGTATACATATGTACACGTGCAAGAAGAAGTGCACATACTAATACATATCAACATACACATACATATACACACACATACATGTGTATGCATACAAGCAAGAGCACATATACGTATACATATATATACCAATACCCGTGCCTATGGACACATACATGCATGTGCACGTCCATACGGGGACAATTGTATGTGTGGAAGGGTTCACACCGGGGTCAGTGTGCAAACTCGAAGGAGAAAGAATAGAGCAGTGGAATGACAGGTACTCAAAAGGCGGAAAGAGTGAGATGTATGAGGGTGGGGTGCAATAAAAACATATGAGGGGTAAGTAGCGCAGAAAAAAGTTTTTGATGTTTCATTACTAGTTAGCTATGTAGGATTAGTTTTATTTATTCACATATCTGTGTGTGTATATTGTTTGTTTGTTCCTGCTGAAGGCCTATTGAGCCGAAACGTCGTTCGAATCTGTGTCGTCTACTAATCACGTAAAGCTTCTAACATACCATTTTTTTTTTTTTTTCAATTTTTCCTCGAATTCAGCTTTACTGCAGCTTCGCATTTTTATGCATTCATTTGCATTTCTTTGCCTTAACCCCTCTGTGAGCTAACCAATATCAACGTTGATAAAGATTGGATACCGATGCCTACGTCATTCAGGGGGATATTCTTGTGTATTGTCACACTCGACAGGAAATGTAGGGAACAGAACTCAGTTGTGGTCAATGGTCTCATTTGGGATAACACCAACGAGAAAGATGCAGTCATCTATACAGACAGATCTGTAATATGACACCAAAGGAGTGCATGGGCATTTACAGTACATTCAGCGGGCACATAAATCAAGGAAGACAGTGGTGCATATGTTATGACCACGAGTAGCATGACGATGCAGGTGATAGTAGTGACCAAGGCATTCCTCTGAGAGTCACAAGACTACACCCATGCCTGTATACTGAGTGGTTCGATGAGCATGATAACAAAAGTGGAGGTGGGTTATGTACGTATGCAATAGGTGGAATCATCAGAGACGTCAAAAATATGTAAGGTCACCCTTGTCTACATCCCAGGACATGCAGGAGTACGGGGAAATGAAAGATCAGACTGGTTGGCTAGCTGCGTTATTATTGAGGAAGGTCAACAAATGGATCGGGCAGAGATCATCAATACCCTCCGGGAAGTGAGAAGGGCACAGGACTTTGACAACCATGAGTCCATGTCACTCCGGATGAAAGAGATGGGAGTTAAGATGGGCACAGCCAGAAACGATAAACTTAGTGGGCGTGTAAGAAGACTTATCAACCAACACAGAACTGGAGTCGTCAGTCGGTTGACACTGTGAAACTTGCTAAGGAGGGGATCTGAGTAACTATGGACATATTCGGAGTGCAATGATGATGACCCACAAATAACTCAATAACACCTGACTCAGTCGTGGTTGTGTGACATGTATTCATGTCCAACACATTCTCCAGAGCATAGATCTTCAGTATACATGTGTCTAGGGCTATTATTAAGTCAGTGCTCTTCTTATACTTTTCAAACTTAGAGTGAGCCAAATAATTTATAACTGAGATACTTCAAGTATGTCCAAAGTATTGGCTGTGTAAAAAAAAAAAAAAAAAAAAAAAAGCAAAGTACTTCCACACACCAAGTGGTGTATAGGGAATATGGTGTCAGTGACCATAAATTTTACAGACCTTTGGCACATGATTTTTGGGGTAATGTGGTCGGTATAAGACCGTGCCGCTTTACTTTCCCAGAAAAAAATCTGGTACCCATTAAATGCTGAGTGAACCGAAAGCCATCGGTTGGGATCGAACCCTACCACTTGTCCTTTGTAGTCCAATTCACTAACCACTGAGCTATCGCAGCTCCCATTGGCTGTGTACTTGTTCAAAATTATATTTATCTAAACATCTGGATTAATAAGACTTGAACATTGTAATCGATCATTGTAATACTGTAAGCTCTTACTTGTTTCCTCATCTTCATCAGAAGAAGTATCTGGCACACCACACTCTTCTCTTACTTCCTTCAGAATTCTACATAAGAAGATAAGAACAATGTTACTAATGAAATTTTATTTCTTCTCTGTAAACCTCAAGATGTCAATATTAATAAGTTCAAAGAAATTGTATTTCAAATTTTATCTTTAAAAAAAATTATACCTATAAACTTAACTCTTTCTGAACCACTAAAGGACACAACGGCTCCACCTATGAAGGTATTACTGGACCTAAAACCGACACATCGGCTCGGACCAAGTATGCGTGAATATTTTAAAGTAAAGTAACGATTCTGTATAAATATTGACCAATATTTGTATTCGATATCTAGAAGAAGCTTCATAATTACTTCCTTTGATTACCATGTGGTATTTTCTTTGTTTTGTAGATACAGTGATTGAAATTTTTATGTAAATGTGTGTTTATTTCGGACAATTAGTGGTCACACCCACTACTACTTAGTAGTCTACCATTTCTTGTGCCTAATTTCATTATTTGTGGACATAAATGAATTAAGTGAAGTGTATTTTGAAGAACTTTCGATTAGTATGTGCATAATTTCGAGAAGAATGGATAGCAACACACTTCTAGTCAGGGAAAAATAGAGGCAAGTGAAATATATTTTGAATTCAAAATGATCTGCCTTTGAATACAAATAATATATTTTTCCTTCAGATATCATCAATAGATTCTATTGACCTTTCGAGCCGTAGCCGGCCCATAGGGCGTAGACCAAGATACTCCTCTTATCTGAAATTTTGTTCTAGCAGTTTTCAATTCTTTTAAAGATATTTTATCAAATCTCGCCATTTGTCTCTGTTCTGTGCAAGCAGCTCTATCTCATTGAGGGAGCCGAATCCTGCTGCTCTTGCCTCTCTCATCAATGTTCTTCTCAGTGTCTCTCTGGGTCTTCCTCTTTTCCTCTTACCTGTTGTTTCCCATATGAGGGCTTGCTTTGCTATTCAGTTATTATCTCTTCTCATCACATGTCCAACCATTGACCATTGTCTTTTCTTTATTACTGAAGATATTAGTGGTTGATTGGCAATTTCTCTAATTTCCTCGTTTGTTTTGAATTCGTTCCACGCTATACCAAGTATTTTCCTTAGACATTTATTTTCGAATGCATTCAACTTCATCAATAGATTGCTATTTTCATTTTCTTCAACCATTTCCTATTCCTGTGATGTATAACATGTACCACATTTAATTATATTATTGTATGAAATTGTAAAAAGAAAAAGATGTGATGGAATTTTTCTAAATTGAAAAAATTGATCTGGTCTGAACCTAAAGAAAAACTAAAGTCTGCCAAAGTCCAGAAAGAGTTAAGGAAGAGTGTATGTACCAAGAAATGTATATAAATGGATGTGCGCATGGGTGTGTGCATGGATGTATTTGTGAAGGGAAATGGATGTAAATCCAGGAGATGAATTTATTAGTATCACTGAACACTCTTTGGCTCAAACCAGCATAACATTATTATAATCATTTCAGCATCACACAATGAAATTAGTGACCTGTAACAGTCATTAAAAAAGAGAGCCATGTCTTTGTTTCCTGACTTGGATTTTTTTTATTTAATGTGTATAGTTTGTTTGCTATATCTGATGAAGGCTTTTGCCGAAACGTAGTTTGATTTGTCTTACTGTTAGCTACTCAATAGCATTTCATGTTTATCTTATGTTTTCTGCAGCTATACTCGCAGCCCTGCATACTATTTTATATTTGATTGTGCTTATCTCCAGCCATTAAAAAAGAATGAAAGAAATGGATGCATTGAAGTAAGCAGATAATGTGGCTTATGATATAAAGCAAAACATTATACATAACACAAAATATGAGTAGATTTAGTGTTAGTAAGAGGTTGAGCTAGAGAAACACTAAAATGAACGCTGAGACGAGAAGCAAGAGCAGCTGGCATTAACTCCCTTGCTGAAGTTGAGAGGCTCACCCAGAACAAGGACAAGTGGTGAGATACAATGTGGGTCATGTGCAAAGTCTAATATGATGCCTAATAGCTATTATCATTGTACAAGGAGTCTATAATTTTTCTGCCCTCTGTGCCCAATTCAATTCAAAAGGCTGATGGATAGATGGATGGGTGAACGGATGGATAAATATATATATTGATAGACAGGCAGACATACATATATAAGTGACAGCACATACATGAGCATGCTGAGACTTACTAAAGCATTGTTCTACCAATCCTGAGATTAATTGCTCAGTCTGACATAGTAAGAGTGTTAATGATACTTCAAGAGATAAGAGACAGAAAATAAATGATGCTATTCTGAAGCAACCACTCTACTACTAAAATTACAGTACCACATTTACTTCATCAACTACCAGGTCCTCCAAATTGGGGGATAAGGTGCAGTTCAACAACAGAGCTAAAAGCTGTTAGCAAATCATAGTTAATGGATGAATCCAGTCTAGTATGGACAAATGAGTAGGGATGAAAAAGGATGGCAACCCAGCACTAAAAAATGCTGTACTGAAACAGGATGTGTTGAACCGAAGGCGCAAATATCACAGTTCTATCGTAAACCACAACACAATGCTTATGCGCCCACTTAACGTCCTTTTAAGGGAGGATAAGGTCTAACTTAATTTTTATTCATCAGGTAGCAGACACTTCAGGAACATCTTAGAACTCACTCTAAATGAGAATAGTGACAGTACATTCTCTACTGTCACCAATAAATGATCAGCAGTAACCACCCCTAGTCCCAGCAGTGAGGCCTGGCTTGAAATGTCAATTACTCATCGGAAGAAACAAATATGAGCACCTCTGATGACAGAGTTATCTGCCTATGTGGCGAGGGACCCCTCTGCACACAGATGCCAGGGAAAAATGGATTAACATGCATAGTTCAGTCCCTTGTCTCTAGGGACTTCCCCAGGGGTGAAAGCTGGTGGGCAAAAAAAAAAAAATTACAAACAAAAGTAAATTAATCCAAGATAATTTTGTTTCATTAACCTTGTCACAATGCATTCCCTATATTCTGTTAAAACGTCTTTATCCCTGGCATAATTGTATTTTACCTGATTGTTTTTTTCTTCACTGTCTGCTCAAGTGGAGAGGTTCTCTTTTTAGGAGGTGGGCGATACTTGAATTTGATTGGCTCTCCGGGGGCTAATGTTGAAGCATGTTCAAATAGATCCTAAAATATCAACAGATGTATGAACATTAGAAGATTCCATTACAACACACTACTGTTTATAAACTACGTGCACACTAATATAATAATGAATATAATGTCTTTGCAACCAATGTTCTTTAGTAAATAATTTTACCTCTGAACTCAGAACAGCTGCTTGTTTTAATCTAAAAGTGGCATTTTAGCTATAACATAGGATATTTTTTACATGTTTAATTGTCATAAATATTTATACATTTTTTTTAGCTGAAGTAAATATTTATGCATGAATGATACGTTAAAAGAATGATGTTTATATCAAAAAGATTTTTTTTAATTAGCAAATGTGAGAATTTCTGGTATGAAAATATAACATTTTTATATCAATTTTAAGATGTAGTTTCTTCAAATGAACTTAAATGTATAAGAAAGATGCATGTTAATTTTATATTTCTTGAAAGACACAAATGAGCAAAAAAACTATAGTATCAGTGACAAACAGGTGTTTCAGATAAGGTAATACAAAAAGGAAAACAAAACATTAAATAATACTTGCCAAAATAATGTAATGTTATTAAACAGGACTAGGTATTTTTGTACTAGTTTAATTACTTTACAGAAAATAACAATTGCATCATAGTCATTACTGAAGTCTAATTATAGCACTGTCACTTTTGAAGGGAGAAAGCATTCACATATGCTCTGTTAATAGTGACGTACTGAGATGTCATGGAAATAAAGACCTGAATGTTTGAGTGCAATACTCTACAAGCTCTGCCAAAGATGCAGAAGAACCTGTGATTTAGCAATTCTATCTCATCGCAATATTCATGGAAATAATGCAGATAAGTTGATGAATGATGATAGTAAACTATACCAGCCAGACACAAGTGCAACCTATGATTGAGTCAAATAGGTTTGCCAGGAACAAATATACAAATAAATGAAATGCATAACACTAAGGTTATCTAATAAATTATGCCTTTACAAGCTCAATTGAAAAGAATAAGTAACTATATTTAGACTCACAACAGGCCATAGCAGATTGATTACCATTTTATCAACACCTGAAGGATTAGAAAATTTGATGAATATGGTACAGGCAAAATGACCACTGAACATCCACTGCAGCCTTGTCCAACATATGATGAATAGAGAAGGTTCTTGTGGCCATCACCAGCATCACACTTGAACAAGATGTATGGAGAGGTCTCCAGCCTTGAACTGACCGATGTTTTTTTTTTAAAATTTATTAACCCTTTTGCTACTGATGACACATTTGCATGCTTTTATGTGGAATTCTATGGGCGTTTATATAAATTTGTACCACTGATACTATAAACATGTTAAGTTGTTTCGTAATGAGTTTCTGTTTCATTCCAATATGGCAGGAAATGTTGGCTATTTTTAGATGTTTTGCTTTTTGCACTTTTTAAACAATAGTGTTGATGCAGGCGTTGATACTTTAAAAAAATTAGAAGTCTGATTAAAAGGCTGTGTGCTTTTTGTTTCAAAATACATTCTGACTATACCAAAACATGTGTATTAATGAGTCTCTCCTACATTTCAAAGGAAGATTATCATTTAAACATTACATTCAATCAAAGCAAAGCAGATTTAGGGTTTCAAAACTGTTGCTGTGTGTGAATGCAAAACTGGTTACATTTTAGATTTTATAGTATATACTGGAGCCAACAGTAACATCAATATATCAGGTTTGGGGAAGGCAGCTGATATTGTAATAACTTTGCTGATATATTTTTTGTAAATAACTGGTACAGTAGCCCAGAATTGTTCATGTGGCTGTATGGTCATGCTGCAAAGACACGTGGAACTGTTTTAACAGAAAAAATATGCCCAGAATGGAACACAGGCTGAACAAAGGAGATGTTTGCTATAAATCTGGAAACAATTTGATATCTTTGAAATGATGTGAGAAGTTTGGATGGTGACAACATGCCACACTTAAAGAAATTGAAGAAACAGACAAAGCAGACTGGAAAATCAGAGATAAAGTTAAAAAACTCAAGCGCATTGTTAACTATAATAAATGCATGGGCTCAGTCGATCAAACTGACATGTTTCTCAGTTCTATTGAGTTTTAAAAAAAATATTGTCAAGTGATACAAAAAGTGTTTTTCCATGTATTAGATCTGTCTATTTTAAATGTCACACTCTATAAATAAAGTGGTTACAAGAAAACAAATTTCTATTCCTGATTTTCACATGGATCAAAAACAAGAAACTCTAGAACAATATTGTAAGAGAACAAGTAAGAGTAGGCAGAGTGAAGAAGATATGCCACTGCTGTGTGACTGGTGCAAAGGCATTTTTCATCATCAATAAAGTCAACAACATTGAAGAAGGGCCCACTGAGAAAATGCAATGTGTGTTTGGAAAACATAAAACTATGAAAAAAAGATACATGTGCAAAGGGTGTGTTGTTACTCCTTGTTTTGAAATAGTTCTTATACACAAACATTGTTGAAAAATAAAAAGTACTTTTATTTTTTATTTGATTACTTGCAAAATATTTCTGAAAAAATTGTATAATCAACCATAAATATTGCTAAGTGCATGGTAAAAAAGTAAAGTAAAGTACCCCCCATCACGCCAAGTGGCGTATAGGGAAATATGGTGTTAGTGACCCTATATTTTACAGACCTTCAGCACATGGTTTTTGGGGTAATGTGGTCGGTATTACGCCCGTGCTGCTTTTACTTTCCCAGAAAAAATCCGGTACCCATTTAAGGCTGGGTGAACCCGGAGCTGTCGGTTGGGATCGAACCCTACCCCTTGTCCGTAGTAGTCCAGTTCACTAACCACTGAGCTATCGCGGCTCCTACTAATTTTTAGGGAATTAGTAAAACCCAGGTGTCCTCGCCAGGGTACGAACCCCGGCTGTTGCCGTGGTAAGCCAACCGAAGTGCATGGTAATGTAAGATAAATTATAGGTTACAGCAAGTAGATATGTTTGAGCAATAAAAACAGTTGTCACCATGAACATATACAAAAACAATTATTTAGTACTGTGTTGGGGTCTTTGCGAAAATGTGTAGCACTGCAGGTGAAGGTTTTCACAGGTATTAGGGGACTATGTGGTCTTTAGGTAAGACACCAACCTCTAGACAGGAAGGCCTGGGTTCGACTGCCACTGCAGGCAGTCTAAATTTTTCAAAAATCGAACCTGTGGTTTCTTCGTGGCTTGTTGTTGTTGTTATGGATCCAGCGACCTTTGAGCTGATGCCCTTCGGCCCAATGCCATGTAGTAGTATCTACAAGTATTTTTAAGTTCTTTCTTCATGGCTTCATCATCCCCTGGTTTCTGGATAGTAAAGTCCAATGTCCAGCCCTCTGAAAAAACAGGAGGTCCTGTGTGCACTCACGCACATTAAAGAACCCTTGGTAGAATAAAGCCAAAAGGAGTAGGCCAAAAAGGGCTACTGTCTGAAAAAAATTCTTAAGCAAATCCATGCCGGGCCAAATGGTGCAGATATCATGGCTATGACACAAAATCTGCAACACAACACATCCACACCCACTTAATGGGCGAATGCTAAGAGGACTAAGGTCTTAGCAACAAAAGGGTTAAGAATGAAATCTAATAGTGTACGCAGATGAAGAAGACGAAGATCAACTAGATCCACCTAAATGCCTTATGTCAATATCCCATTATATTAGCAATATTGGTCAAACAAACCTACCTGTCTAGCAAGTAGTAAATGTGTTAGCAGATCTGATATGTGGCGTTGATGTCTCATCTTGTAATCTCTGTAACGGAACTGTCGTGTCTGTTTCCTGTACCTTGCTATTTCAGGGTGCAAGTAGCCCTCTAGAGAGAAACATTTAGAAGAAAGCGTAACAAAAGCCTTTTTTTATTCTTATAAACCACAGACATTAAACGCAGAAATTCAATAATTACATTAAATAGGTAGATTTAGCCCAAAAGTGGGAATGAATGAAAAGAATAGCAAACATTAAGAATTCAGACAGCTTAATATCAAAGCATTTAGAAGAGTCAAACTCAGAAGTGACAGCATGGCTTAGAGAAAAGTTTTTTGAATTCAGACACTCCCTAAACTAAGACATAACTGGAAAATTGATTAAACTACAAGTTGTGTTTAACGGAAAAATATATTGTGGTTTTCTGTAAAACACAAAACATTGCAGCTTATGCTCATGTAACTCTTTAACACAGGAATTATTTTGTTCATCATCATCGAGTGCCATCTCCGCAGCGAAGGTTGGCTACCATGGAGCGCCATTCTGCTCTGTCTCTTGCTTTGATGGTGCAGGTTGTCATAGGCTGATTTGCCTATCTTTTGATGTTACTCGTCCATGTTAGTCTTGGTCTGCCTCTGCCTCTTTTACCTTGTATTTTCCCCTCCAGGATTACTTTTAGTAGGCTGTTGTGTCTTTTAACATGGCCCAAAAATCGCATTTGTCTTGTTTGAATTGTGCTTAGTAGTTCTCTTTTAATTTTTAGTTATTTTAAGACTTCATCATTTGTTTTCTTTTCCTTCCATCCAATTCTACCTATTCTTCTATATATCCACATTTCAAAGGCTTCAATTCTCTGTTCTGTTTTCTTGTCTAATGTCCATGTTTCTGCACCATATAGGAATATTGAGAAGATGTAACATTTTGCTATTCTTAGTTTTAGCCCTGGTGTTATTTGTTTTGATGTTAGTATGTTCTTCATGACATTAAAATTATTGTGTTACTTAGAATGAAATTATCTGTCTTGTAATTGTGAACTACTTAATGTCATAAAAACAGAACTTTTGAACAATATTTGTTTCAAGGTAAAACCTATAATATACACCAATTAAATAAAATAATACTACTCAACTTGGCAATAACATTAGCTGGACATTATGTTGTTAGATTTTTAATTAATTATGTGAGAAATGAGAAAAAAAAAAAAGATTAATAAATGAAAATTGTAAGCATAAAATTATGATTTTATATCAAATGGCAATAAATAGCCCCAAAAGCAACAACAACAACAAAATAAAAATCCATTTATATCTTTTACACTTGAATATCCAATTGAAAATGTGCAACTCAAGAATAGAAATAAATAAAATTGTATCCGCATATATGTAAAAACAATGCAGAAAATCTTATATCCTTTTGTTATAACTTGAAAAACTCATGAACACACACAATGAAGCACATACAAACTATTTTTTATTAGCACATAGCATATAATTTAGCATGTACCATTTAATCCCAAAGATTTGTGGAGAAAGTTCAATGAATATATTATTTCTCCAAATTACAAGGGGTGTTGACAAGTTTTATGAATGCATCGTAAAAACATGTCTTACAGACAGGTATCATAATCAAGAGTTAATTCTTTTTAGCCATGAAATGCATTATAATTCCTTAAGAATTTGAATATGCATGGGAGCTGTATCAGATTTACAATCTAATTCATGTTCCCAAAGCACCTGAAAGTGTTTAATTTTGCTATTGAAATTGCTCAGCTCTGAGAATATAGATTATGTCAGTATCTGAAAAAGAAATTAGATTAAAATGTCATGTTTCAACAAGAACATATTCTTTGGCTTGCTGCTCAAGTAAACAACTTTCTACTAGACAAATTTCACAAATTTATTTATCCAAAATAATCAGATATTTTAGTACAGTTTGTGTTATCTCCAACCTTTAGTAGTTTGAAAAAAAAAAATATTATTCTTTGAACTTTTGCTAAAATGTTTTGCGTTTACCTAAGAAGAGCCACAAGGACTGGATGTGGCAATCATTTGCCCAATTTATGGCCCAGAATTCGAACATGTAGTAGTACCATGGTTATCGGACTGGTGCTTTATCTATTCACATGTCAACCGTCACCCCAGCTAGTACATTCACATTTTTTGCAGCATCGTTCATTGCCTATCCCTTGTTTATAAAGGTTTATCTGATGCCTTGCCGACAGTGAAAGAGATTTTATTACGCTTATGGCCAAATTAATGTTTTTATATATCTTTTTGACTAAGCGTGCGCTGTGTTTAAAAAAACGTCAGACGTCACTGGCAGGAATAATTGGTGTGTGTGTGGTGTATTTTTGCACACTGCAAACTGTCAAATTCCAATAATCTTTATTTATGCCTTTGTCATTTTGAAAAAGGTATCATAATCTATCTTCTTCTTCTAACCTTCCTTCTTTGCAGTTGGAGTCGAGGGGAGATACAATCTTTGATTCTTTGCTCTTCTGGTGTTATCCCTCCTAGTGACTCTAGTATTCCCTTTATCCATCTCTTTCTCGGTCTTCCTCTTAATCTGGCGTTTTTGTAGCATTTGTTTATGGCTCTTTGAGTCATTGTTAGTTCTTTTTATCTTGTTATGTGGCCAAACCAATTTATCTGTTGTATCTTTATGTATTCGATGGCTGGTTCAATTTCGAGTTTCTTCCTCAGGTCGGTGTTTCTTACTCTGTCCCTTAAGCTGTTTCATGTCATTCTTCTGACATATTTCATCATAATCTATGGTTAAAGGAAAAACTCTTTCACCAGCTGTGATAACAGTGCTTGTCCATATTTTCTACTATACTTTTGTGGTTCTAGCAACATCAGTTCTGAGTTAAAGCGTTGATGGTCAGAATGCTAAAGAGAAACAATCCCCAAGCAAACAACAGTCTTATGCAGTAACAAATGCACCTTACCTTTCAACTTTCTTTGCAAATCTTCCAATGGATTTCCAAATTTAAAATTCTCACTGCTGAAAAGACGTCTGAAAAAAATATATTAAATACCAAAGTAAATCTAAAGATGATATTACAAAATACATGAAATACAAATTACTTGAGTGATTTGTGTGACTGAATATTTTTCTTTCTTTTTCTCTTTCACTTCTTGTGACACCCTTTGGGTGTCCAGGTAGCCACAAAGTTCTACTTCTTGCAGCCTCAACCATTATCAATTGATGTTAGTGTTTCTCAAATGTGTTGTCAGTCCATCTAACTGTAGGCATAAGACCAGGCTTTCTTTCATCTCCTCTTTTAACATATGTCTAGTATGGTATAGATAGAATCTTTTGGTATTTTTTCCAGATGAACAAATCATTTCATTTGCTGTCTCTATATGTAGTTTATAATTAATTAAATGCCAAATTTCTGATATAATTTCTAATTCTGTTGTTTTTTTTTTTTTCTGGTCACTCTAATTGATTACTGATGAAAGATAAATCTGTCACTACAGTACCTGTCATCTACTGTAATAGTTTTTACTTCTATAAACATACCTACAGTAAAGTAAGTTTGTGGTATCTGTTAAGCTGTATAAAGTATGGAGAAATTATACAAAATTAATGTCCATATTTTGAGGCAAAGTCGTGCCTCTCAGCAGCAAAGCTGGAAGTTGTCAGCGATCCACAGCTGATGGCTTGCGCTAGGATCAGTGAACCAGAACCATCAAGACCCTGCTCCACCTCTCCGTGGTGCCTCTAGTAACAGACTAACCTGTCTAGTCTGGCCAATTGTTTAGGGATCAAAGAGAAAAGACAACCCAATACTCAAAAATTTCATGCTGAAGTCAGATGTGTTGGGCCGAAAGGAGCAAATATAACAGATATAATGCAAACCACAACACAACGCAGACACACCCACTTAAAGTCCTTTCAAGGGCTGACGATTAAGAAGTATACTCCTTTAGTCATCGGGCAAACGCAAGCAAGCATGTTCATATTTGTCTATCACCATTGACTTCTAGGACACTTTCAATATTGTTCTGTGAAATTCCATTTCTGTGACCTCTAACCATCTTTGTCTGTCTATTGTGCATGATTCACTTGAATAATTATTTCAATAAACCACAATTGGGAAAGTGCCAGACAAATACCAGTAGACAAAGACTATGATGCTGAATAGGATACACACTGCAGATACCAACTTAGAGTATTACACGACACGCCCTTTTCTGGAATCCTCAGGAGAGGAGACAAAGAGGGGGGCCAAAATATACTTGGAGAAGACAGATGGAAGCAGAGATGAAGAGGATGGGGAAGACACTGAACAAGAGAATGGCAAGAAACAGGACAGTTTGGCAAGTGTTTGTTGAAAACCTGTGCTCCATGGGAAGTTGAAAGCAAAAAAAGAATAGAAGAATAAACCACAATAATTGGAGATAAAGGAACAAGTGAATATCATCACAGTTATTAAACTCCCATTTATGCAAGTCAGACACCAAGGTCTTTTTTATCAATGGGTTGAATGAATTACATAATCTATTATTAAAAAAGCACTGCTTCTTCAGAAGAGCAATAATAGCATAGTGGTAGCAAGCACCCTGCCATGGCAATATGGTGAATATGGGTTTGATCAAAGCTTAATGCTCTCCAGTCAACCCAGTTGACTCTACAATCATGTCCAGACTGCAAGAACACCGGGTCATAATTGGAGCTGCCAGAAAGAAACATTATACAGGTAGGCACAGAAGAATAACTAACCAACACAGAATTGGAGTTGTCAGTCTCCACACAATGAGGGACATACAAGGGTGGAGATTTTACCACTTATAGACATATCCAATGTGTAATGAAGATGATCTGTCGACTAAACTAAAATAAACCCAGAAAACAGGAGAGGCTAAAGTAAAGAAGAAATCACAGATTTGAAGTAAAAAAAACTCTCATTGCCTAAAGAAGATTTGAACCCAGGGTCTTCCTGTTTAGAGGCCAATACCTACTCATAGACCATCCAGTCCCCGAAATATCCAAACTGGTGGGATAATTATGTTGGCATTACCCATAGAAATGCCAAGATGAGCAACAAATTATTTTTTTGTCATTCGTCTATCTTCCCAAATGAGGGCATTAGAACATTGCAATTCTGCAGATGTTACCACACTAAGTGGCTGCCCCGAATGATCCCACAGGTTATTTTGTCTATTTTTCTACTGATGAAAAACTGTTTGCCCAATAATTGACACTGCTTTTATTCACTATCATCTACAGACATTATTTAAACACCTATGAACGTTTGCAAAGTTCTCATTTTTCCACTAAAAGAAATTCAATGGCTGCTCTTTGTTTGTAACATGTCACTCATAGATTCCATCAAGTACGCAAGCTGTATCACTACCATCTAGAGTAAGATGATGATATTAAACGTGTTTGTGCATGCAGGTTCAAAGATTTTGCAAATAAATTTTGCTTTCCAAACAAAATTAACAAAGAAAATAAATGTGTTACAATATGTATTGAGCGCCCATTATAGTAACCAAAATTCATTTGGTCTAATTGAGAAAAATAAAAAAAAATTGTTTACAGAAAATTATAATAAACAGATCATTATTAAAAAATTAATAAGAAAATATCACATCTGATAATAGATCAATGAACAGACAATAACAAATATCTAATATCTGAAAAAATAAAACAGCAAATATATATATCTTAATTCATAAAAAAAAATGTTTAATAGTGTAAGTTCTATGAAAGAGAATTAGTTGACAAAGTGATTTCTTACTTTAAAGTTTCTCGCTTCTCACCACTGTCATTGATAGGAAAAGATGGCAAAAGCCTCTGCAAACAGAAAGAAAAGATTGTACATATTTTTATTTTCTGATATTTACTTTATTACTTCTATTATGTGAGTATCTTTTCTTTTCAGTACTCACCCTTTAAATGGGTGTGGATGCATTGTGTCACTAGTCTCTGGCAAGCTTCAATATCTGTGCCTTTCAGCCTGACACATCCATTACTGGCATTGGTAGATTTTTTATTATTGCTTTTTTTTTTCTTAAATCTTATTATTTATTAATAGTTTTGTCCAGGCAGTGACCATTTTGCCTACTCTTTTTTACTTTTAATTGCCAAGAGCTCTTTAATGTATGCAAATTGAACACAAGACCTCCTGTTTCTCACAATTATCTGATAGGTCTAGACATCATATCTCACTATCCAAAGACCTGAGAAGGATAAAGCCATGAAGAATTCATGGATTTGACCAGAAAAATTACCTCTACCTATGGCTGGATTTGACCCTGGGACCTGCTGTTCAAAGGCTGATGTCCTGCCTCAAGATCACCCAGCCCGATATGTGGATATTATCTTTAAGATATATACTATTTTTTTCAGCAATAACTATTTAAAAGTTTGATGTAACAAAACCAATATTATCTTAAATCACGATGTCTGGTTATTTTTATGGAAGGCCCCGGTACCACTGCTAACAAATTAAAATCCATAATTGCTCAATATCATATTTGCCCGTGCCAGCGGAATGATCCAAATTAATATCTCATCTTCTTGAAGGATCCAAAATAAGAAAGGTAACTGCAGTCCCTATCATAGCAGTCTCAGCACACACCAAAAGACATAAGGTGAAACCACATATAAAGTGAACACAGCCATCTCTTCCCAGTTGTATGATATCATTCATCGTAAGCAATCAGAATATTGAAACACAATAAAAACAGATGAAACACACAGCTCACAGTGTGCACAGAGCACTTAACTCAGTAGCTCCTGCAGCAAGCCGGACTTGGAATATGAGGAAACTGCAACAAATAACACTTTTCAGACACAGCCTTTAACGGTTCCTGCCGCCTGTCTGCCATATTGACCGGAAGTTCATGTCCTCCTGAAAATGTCGATCGCCATTTTTTTTAATTTATGGTGCTTGATGATGTTAGAACATCAATTTTTTCTCCAAAACTGAACATATGAAACACAGGTATTCATCGGATCATTCTCATCACACGTCGAACAACTGTCCATAAGCGCTCAGATCTCCCCTGCAATGTGAATTTGTGAAATGATAAAGTAGTTCACAAGTCTTATCTCAATTTCACAGTAACCCTCTTGAACCTAGACAACATCCCTCCTGGCCAACATGAAACTCCTGGAGTCACACCGAGGCTGCAAAGTTATGAACAAAGCTCTGTCATTTCACCCTTCATTATAAGTGTACGGCCAGTTTAAGGATTTACAAACATCCATCATGATGGCGTACCACACACAACAATGGATGCGCCCACAAATGACCGATTAATATAGTGAATGCATGCAACAACAAACGAAACACCATAACAATAGTGCAAAATCCATAAAGTGAAACCTCCGGTTGACTTGGCAGAGCAGTCCATATGAATGACTTGTGTCTGGTGTCAAACAATTCCAATGACTGCCATTGAATAGCACTCAATGCGTTGACGAAAACTGCATATCAACTCCAAGAATGGGGAAGGTCGCATTCACAACACTTGACCTTCTAAAGAGGAATATTGCCATGTGCAAGACTCAGCAGCACCGGCGTTAATCCGTTCCGCTAAGTGGAACATCAGGTTGACTTGAACGCAGAAATAAATCAGTCCCCAAATACAAATCCTACAGAGGTTAAGAGAACATGAACGCCATTCAACCATCTTGGAGCCGGAAGTCTAGTGGAGACTGATGTCTGTCTTTAATCAATTATTAGTTCTATACAAATTTGAGTGTGTCAAGATGTACCACTTTTATCACTTTTTATTTATTATACTTAGCCCTCTTACCTTCCTCTCCAGCATATAATGGATAATTTGAAGGCTTACAGTTCAATGATTTATATTGACATTTGTAACACTTTAACATGCTACTTTAACTATATATTAACTCTTTCCCTTTCTGATTATTTTGCTGGTTTGACTTGAATTATCCAACTTACTGTTGTGAAAACTCAACATCAACCAATGTAAAAATTCAGCAAAAATTGTGTTTTTAGATAAAGCATGTAATATACATCAAATTAAAGAAGGATATTGCACAACATGGATATAATATTTTTATGACATAAAATCATTGGGGTATTCATTTAAAATGTGAAGAAAGAGGAAAATGAAAGTCTGCTGAGTCATGTCTCCTGAGTTTGCTTAGGCTGCCATGTTCTTGATCATATTGTTCATATAACTCTCTCCATTCTGTTTTCCTGGTTTGTTTCAGGTGTTGTCTTTACTTCTTTGAGGCTCTGGGGTTGGTTGGACTGTTGAAGAATCCCATCTGCTTTAGCAAATTAGTCTACTTTCTTTCTTGTTTCCAGGGATGCTAGCGTGCCGGTATCCACTCCCAGACTAGATCTGTATTTCCATGACAATATACACATGGTGTTTCTTCTCTCCTAGAACAGCATGTCCTGTTTCAGACTTGTTAACCAGTTAATTAGTATGTCAGGATTCTGCCATAAAGACATTACAATATCTGCTTATACTTTATTTTCCCTATTGCCAGCTTTATAGAAGCTATACAAAACTAAATGCCCATCTTTATTTACCAGGAGATGATCCTTTTGTTCAGGTGACAGAACTGTGTCCCATGTATCTAATGAAAGCACTGATGTGAATATATGTCTCTGCAACAGAAAAAGTTGGTTGGATTTAATTATTTTAAAAATGGTTATATTAATACCGCTAGAATATCAGATGAGTTTAACGTAAAAAGTTAATAATTCTGCTTACAAAAGTATGTCATAGCTATTAAGCATTAAACTGGCTAAAAATATATATCAATAACAGCAACAAAATGTCATTGTTGGTGCTATATTTATATTTATTATACATTTTTTTAATATTTCATAACAAAAGCACAAAATGTTACAATTTCAGGGGAAAAGAGAAAAATGATGATTCACTATTTTTAACATCCACACACAAGTGCACTAATAAAAGAGGCAAGGATAGTTGGCACTAACTCCTTTATACTCAGATTGACAAGCTCAACCTGAATAGGAAATTATTGTTTAGTATACTGCAAACCCTGTAATGTTTGACTAAATTATTAAACCCTTCATCCCTTCACAGATCCCTCTCTGTTATTACATGTGCAGGGTAAAATTACCAATGTACAGCTATCTTTGTTTTTATTTGATTCTGTATTCAATGCAACCAACATCTAATCATAGATAATAAGAAACTTATAACTTGAAATGAGAAACTTAAAACTATAAGTTACTGATAAGAAATATCAAAAGCTTTATTTTAATTTCACATTCTGTGTATGCAAATTGGTTGAGCGTGAAAGATTCAGACATAAGAATGAGAAAAAAGAGAGAACCTTGTCATGTCCTGTGGCAAACAGGGAATGAGAGGTTACTGCTCCTATTTTTGTTACCATTGTCACATTTTTAGCAACATGTCAGTATTACTTTAGAAAAATCAGGTAACTATTGAAGAATGGGTAAACCTAAAAGCCATCAAATGAGACTGAGCATAAACTCTTATCCTCAGAAGGATCATTTCAATAACAACTGCTAAAAATAACCATTAGGTTTCCTTACAAAGGTTGTAATAACTTACTGAATTTATCGCACATTTATGGTACGTACTATATTGTTATTATTTTTATTGGCCTACATTTACTGCATTAACGATGACATAAAGCTTCCACACAAAAACTCCACTGGAAAAAGAGACTAATGCAGTAAAGAAAGAACCCTTTCCTATTCCAAAAGGATCAAAAACTATTCAAAATTACTCACCTTTTCTAAGAACAGCTCCGGCAACAACAGTGTCTCCTTACCCAATCTACATTGTTCTCTTCGCTCATCTGGGCCAGGAATCAGAGCAGCCCAAGCCTCATTATCACTATCTACTTCTTCACTCATCTCCTGGTCGGATTCTTCCATGACTCTTTACAAGATGATACTGTTTAGTCTCTGCCTAAAAATAATGGTTAACTATAAGTAATACCTGAGATTATTTATATTAAATTATATTAATTATTAGATTATTTAAACAGGTAAATGAATTTAAATATTTGGGAACTTTGTTAACCTCAGACGGAAGATGTACAAAAGAGGTGAGATGCAGAATGGCTCAGGCAAAAGCAGCTTTCCAAAAAATGAGGAAGATACTATGCAATCCATTTTTGACAATAGAAACAAGAAAAAGAGTTCTTAAATGTTATGTAGAGCCAGTCTTAATATATGGATGCGAATCATGGACAATAGGACAACAGACAAGAAAATCACTGGAGTCTGTAGAAATGTGGTTTTACAGAAGAATGTTGAGAGTACCATGGACAGCTATGAAGATGTTCTGAGAGAGGTCAAAGCAAAAAGAGAATTTCCAATATTAGGAAGAAACAATCATCATTTTTTTGGCCATGTAATGAGAAGAGAACAACTGGAATATATTGTAACAACTGCAAAAATTGAGGGATGAAGAGATAGAGGGAAGCAAAGAGAAAAAATAACAGACAGCTTAAGAGAATGGCTTGGCAGAAGGTCAACAACAGAAATGATAAATAGCTGCCGAGATCAAAAGTTGTGGAGAGACATGATCACCTACGCTAGTAGGCCCGGTACTTGATGATGATGATAAGTAATACACTAAGTGTTAACAATTCTATCTCTATCTATTGTCCTTTCGAGCCGAAGATGGCACATAGGGCAGAACCACAATCTCAAAAACAGAAACCTTGCGTGCCAAAATGGCACATATTGAAGAGATCGCTGCTTCTAAAATCTATGGCTCTGTTTCCATAACAATACTCTACAGAAAAAGCTACATGACATAATCTTCACTCTGTTTTTTGTTTGTTAATCAATTAAGTTCTCTTCAAATATCTGGTGTAGAGCTAATTTGCTTACTTTATTCACTCTGAAGAGAAAGTTTCAATTGCTTCATTAAAAAAAAAAACTTAAACTGCTTGCTACAATAGGCAGTAGGCTCTTTGATATGATTTGAGGAGATGGGAGTGTCCTATCATATGCCTTAAGGAAAGGCATATGATAGACAACAATATTTTTAACAAGATTAACTGCACATTTCGCACTATATAAATAATATAGTCATCTTCATGCTAGGCTGGCCTACTTTCTCAGAAAAATCCGGTTTCTGTTGAAGGAAGGTGAACCTAGGAGCCATTGATCGAGATTAAACCTAACCTCTAGTCCAGTTCACTAACCACTAAGCTTGAGTGGCTCAACATTATTATTAATGTAGCCAAAAGAAACTCCCACTTTTGTTTTTATTTAGCTTGCAATGACATTAGTTCTGTTCTGCCTGTTTTCACATTCAGCCATTAAGAAAATACATCACAGTTGGGATGGCTTTGATTCTGTCTCTTGGGGTGAACTATTATGGTATGAAACAACTTGTTTCAGGCATCAAGTATCTAATCATTACAAGTACCACTTTCCTCAAAATAGCATATAAAAGTTGCAAACATTTACAAAATAACTAGAAATTATCATAAATATATTTTTTGTTTTTAATTTAAACATCAAGAAAATCCAAGTTTATTTATTTTGGAATGATAGTAATCAAGTAATCATATACAAAAATCACATTTTCACAGCATATGTGTGTACACTCACTGGTGATCATTGCTCTCCATAACTTTCTATTTCTACAGTTGCTTATCGATTATGAAGTTGAAAAAGTGTTTCTATCTATATTAAAATCATGCTTCATAAAATATGAATGACGTATTTACTTTCCATGTTTATATTTTAAACCAGAATCACCCTAATTTGGTTTTTCAAAATGTATATTTAATTTAAAGACATAAATTTATTCATTCTATAATACAATATACATATTAATATTAATTAATAATAACCATTTATTTTATTTATTTGAACCTGACATTTCAACTTGAAAATGAAGAAAGAAATGCACACAAAATAATAAATGTAAAAGTAATGAGAAAAACTAAATTCAAAATTTATTTTTTTAAATCTAAAAAAAACTGACAATGACCATATTAATTAATGGTGGGAAATGTTGAAGACAAGCAAACAGAAGATGCATCAGTCAGTCAAGTCAATGATGGTGAATACACCAGATGAGCTAAAATAAGCAGTCTCTAAAAACACTTAAGTTAAGAACTACGAAGTAACTAAAAGACAACAAAGATAATGCATGAATTTAAAATCAAAATATAACAACAAAGGTCAACAGCGTCTCCAAAAGCAAAAAAATTGATTCACTCTTTTTTTTTCATTGCACAAAATGATAAATGAAACACAACCTTACTTTTTAAATATATTGAATCAATTGGCCATGACTTAGGGAGAAAAATGTATACCTTTTATTTCTTAATAAATATATATTTTGCCTAAATTTCAAAGAATGCTGAATTTAAGTCAAGTCTATGAGAATTATTTCAAATTTTTATTTGGTAAGGATAATGTAAATTAAAAAACATTTATTTAATTTAAACCCTTAAAAACTTCATGATTTTAAAACAACACTGGACCGTGGACCCAAATTTGGAAATTACAAACTATCTTCTTTTCTTATTTCTGCATCCTACTTTCCTTGCCCTCCACTTGATCATCTAACATGTAGTAATTGTGCTTCACCGCTTGTTGTCGTTGTCCCTGTATTCTGAAGAAGGCCACAGGCCGAAACGTCAGTATTGTGTTGTGTTCTTTATTTGTAAAGCTGTCACCATACCTTGGAGTGTTTAGTACACCGTAACACCCCACCATTGGCTCCTTGCTACCAGCTTTACCGCAGCATTGCAATTATTTGCCTGTTCCCTATCTTCTTAATAAGTCTTTTCTCAAGTTCACTTTAACTTAGTAACAAACTTTCATATTTAATCATACTCATCAACCAACAAGTACCATGTCTGCTGGAGTAGATGATCATGTCTGCTGGAGTAGATGATCATGCCTCTCTATAACTTTCGATCTTGCCAGTTATTTATCATTTCTGTTATTGACTTTCTGCTAGGCTATTCTTTTAAGCTGTCTGGTATCTTTTCTCCTTACTTCCCTCAAATTTCCAGTTGTTACAATGTATTCCAGCTGTCCCATTCTCATTACATGGCCAAACAATAATGACTGTTTAAGTGTTTATTCATAATATTGGAAATTAGCTCTTTTTTTTTTTTTTTTGGCCTCTTTACTTTCTGAATGTTTGCATTCATCTTCTCATGGCATTCTCAATATTCTTCTGTAAAACCTAATCACATTTCTACAACTTCCAGTGACTTTCTTGTTAGATTCAGATCCATATGTTAAAACTGGCTCTACACAACATTTAAGACCTCTTTCTTTTTAACATACTAGTTAATAGAAAACATAAATAAGTAAAAGAAAAAATCCAGACTGACTGAGACTGAATGAATTAACTATTCTGATTCATTTGTACTCAGTCATGATATTCTGATTGAGTCACAGGAACAAACAAATATAACTTAATAATTACTGTATTCAGTACAAAATCAAAACTAACTCTACTGAGTAAATAGTTAAATAGTAAATAAATAAACTGTCTAGTTCAGACTTATGACTAGTATTTTAGTAATAACAATAAAATACAAACACTTGAAACAGTGAGAAATAGACCAAAGAAAAAAAAAACAAAGAACAATATATGGACCGAAGCAGGATCATAAGATACCGAAGAGGTATGTTTACAGCACTCGAAAAAAAATGACAAATTGAAATACCTACAGAAAAAAAACAAAGAACAATATATGGACCGAAGCAGGATCGAACACGTACACTCAGTGTCAGTGGCACAGCGCCTTGCCACGAAAACTTAGCTGAGTGGCAGTATTCCCTAGCATTTGACATTTTGTGGCAAGGCGCTGTGCCACTGAGTGTACGGGTTCAATCCTGCTTCGGTCCATATATTGTTCTTTGTTTTTTTTTCTGTTATTAATTATTTGTCATTTTTTTCCGAGTGCTGTAAACATACCTCTTTCTCTGAATTGATTCGCTAGTTAAGTTACCTCTAGGAAGTGATTGTAGTATAATTACTTACTTTACTTTTAATTACTATTAGTAATTATTAGTACTATCATCACTAATAGTAATACTTATACTATTATATACTTACTTAATCACTAAAGTTTAGTGCTTGACATGACTAACTTTACTTTAATTGACTCACTCCCACTCACTTGACAGGACAGTGACTTAGTGGAGTAGTAGACAGTGAGTAGTTTAGTTACTAGTATAAGTATATATAAGTAAGTAGTCAGTAGTCACTAAGTCAGTGATGAGTCGAGTCAGAACTAGTACTACTAGGAAGGAAAAGATTAACTATTTAATAATTAACTACTTAGCTACTATTAAACTATTCTATACTATTACTATTTATTATATATAATATATAATAATAATATTAAGTATTAAGAAGTGTCTGGCACTGTCTGGTCTGTGTTTAGATTTAGTAATAAAGTAAAGTAAAAAAGTAAGCTAACTAAAATATTACAATAAAATTATTAACTATTAAACTTAATAAGCTTAGTGTTTTAGTTTTAAAATTAACTAAATACTAAAATAGTTGTAGTACAGAGACGAGAAACTACTACTGTTTAATTTTACGACATAAAACTTAGTTTCTGAAACTGAAGTGAATTAGACTATTAGTCGATTAGTAACGTGAAATCGTTGAAACACTTTACTCAAATCCGGTACAGTTAATGCGTTGCAAAATAAATGAATGCAGAAATAACTATTTCAAAGAATAACGATTTTCTCACCTGGTGAGAATTTTGTCATTTAAAATAAGCGTGTACTCCAAAAATAGTAGTTTCAGCGTCTTTGCAGAAGGGAACCATGTTCCGGAAGTTACTATGTCTAGGTTGACATTCCCGCAGAAACAGAAAACTCTGAACATGGACGGTGGACACTTATATAATAACTTGTTATACCAACGGAGTCGGGCAGAAACAATGGTAAATTCCCTAAAGTGGAGTAAAGATTAAAATATAAAATCTTTGGAGTTAAAGTGTTTTTAAAAATAAGTTCAAAGCATTGCGAAGTCATCTAACTCGTAACTTGTTTACAGAGTAACAATTTCGGTTCCTCGCTCTTCTCCCACTATTTTAATGTATAAAGGGCCGAAACCCTTGTTCGATAGTAAGAGGAGGTTGGCTACCATGGATCGCCATTCCACTCTGTTTCTTGCTTTGATGGTGCAGGTTGTCATAGATTGACTTGTCCATCTTTTGATGTTACTCGTCCATGTTAGTCATATTTATTATAATGTAAATTACAAGAAAATCGCAGGAGTCTGTAGAAATGTGGCATTACAGAAGATTGTTGAGAATACCATGGACAGTTAAGAAGAGTAATGAAAACGTTCTGAAAGAGGCCAAAGCAAAAAGAGAGCTAATTTCCAATATTAGGAAGAAACAATCATCATTTTTTGGCCATGTAATGAGAAGGGAACAACTGGAATATATTGTAACAACTGAGAAAATTGAGGGACGAAGAGATAGAGGGAAGCAAAGAGAAAAAATATCAGACAGCTTAAGAGAATGGCTTGGCAGAAGGTCAACAACAGAAATGATAAATAACTGTCGAGATCAAAAGTTCTGGAGAGACATGATCACCTACGCCAGCAGGCCCGGTACTTGATGATGATGATAATTAAGAGGAGTAATGAAAACGTTCTGAAAGAGGCAAAAACAAAAAGAGAGCTAATTTCCAATATTAGGAAGAAACAATCATAATTTTTTCAGCCATGTAATGAGAAGGGAACAGCTGGAATATATTGTAACAACTGGGAAAATTGAGGGACAAAGAGATAGAGGGAAGCAAAGAGAAAAGATACCAGACTGTTTAAGAGTAAGGAGACAAATAATAATAAATAAATATTATTATAGAGGGAAACATCCGAGGCGATAATCAGCGAATCAATTCAGAGGACGAGGTATGTTTACAGCACTTGGAAAAATTGACAAATAATCAACAATAGAAAAAAATATGGACCAAAGCAGGATCAAACCCGTACTCAGTGGCACAGCGCCTTGCCACAAAAAGCCAAACGCTAGGGAACAGTGCCACTCAGCTAACTAAAAAAATTAGCTTCGTAGGCAATGTCTTTCGCGCAGGTGTTCTCATGACTATAGCATAAGGCTGCGATCACAGCTCGGAAATACATAGTGTATCTGTTTTTTTTCCTGTTAAGACAAGTATCTCCCGGATAGGGTAGGGCTGAATACTTGTGTTGCAGACAAACGTTTAGGACGAAACAGCATGAATAGTAGTTTCCAGTGGTTAAGACTGGAGACAAATAATAATAAATGAATATTATTATAGAGGGAAACTTCCGAGGCGATAATCAGCGAATCAATTCAGAGGTAGAGGTATGTTTACAGCACTCAGAAAAAATGGACAAATAATCAATAACAGAAAAAAAACAAAGAACAATATATGGACCGAAGCAGAATCGAACCCGTACTCAGTGACAAAGCACCTTGCCGCGAAAAGCCAAATGCTAGGGAACACCGCCACTTAGCTAACTAAAAAATGAGCTATCGTGGGAGTGTCTTTCATGCAGGTATTCTCATGGGTTCCCTAGCATTTGGCTTTTCGTAGCAAGGCGCTGTGCCACTGAGTAAGAGTTTGATCCTGCTTTGGTCCATATTTTTTTCTGCTGTTGATTATTTGTCATTTTTTCCGAGTGCTGTAAACATACCTCTTCCTCTGAATTGATTGTGTTTTCATGACTATAGCATAAGGCTGCGATCACAACTTGGAAATACATTGTGTAAACAAGAGAATGGCTTGGTAGAAGGTCAACAACAGAAATGATAAATAACTGTCGAGATCGAAAGTTGTGGAGAGACATGATCACCTACACCAGCATGCCTGTACTTGATGATGTTGATATTTTTCATGACATTAAAATTACTTTTTGCCATTCCTATTCTTTTGTTTATTTCAGTTGTACATTTTCCATTACTGGTTTTAGTATGTCCATGGTAGTTGTAGTTCTGTACTAGGCCATCATCAAGTACCGGGCCTGCTGGTGTAGGTGATCATGTCTCTCCACAACTTTCAATCTCGGCAGCTATTTATCATTTCTGTTGTTGAACTTCTGCCAAGCCTTTCTCTTAAGCTGTCTGTTATCTTTTCCCTTTGCTTGCCTCTATTTCTTCGTCCCTCAATTTTCCCAGTTGTTACAATATATTCCAGCTGTTCTCTTCTCATTACATGGCCAACAAATGATGATTGTTTCTTCCTAATATTGGAAATTAGCTCTCTTTTTGCTTTGACCTCTTTCAGAACATCTTCATTACTCTTCTTAGCTGCCCATGGTATTCTCAACATTCTTCTGTAAAACCACATTTCTACAGACTCCAATGATTTTCTTGTCTGTTGTCCTATTGTCCATGTTTCGCATCCATATGTTAAGACTGGCTCTATATAACATTTAAGAACTCTTTTTCTAGTTTCTATTGTCAAAAATGGATTGCATAGTATCTTCCTCATTTTTTGGAAAGCTGCTTTTGCCTGTACAAGGTAGTTGTAGTTCTGTCCAAGGTAGTTGTAGTTCTGTACAAGGTAGTTGTAGTTCTGTCCAAGGTAGTTGTAGTTCTGCTCAAGGTAGCTGCAGTTCTGTCCAAGGTAGTTGTAGTTCTGTCCAAGATAGTTGTAGTTCTGTACAAGGTAGTTGTAGTTCTGTACAAGGTAGTTGTAGTTCTGTCCAAGGTAGTTGCAGTTCTGTCCAAGGTAGTTGCAGTTCTGTCCAAGGTAGTTGTAGTTCTCTCCAAGGTAGTTGTAGTTCTGTCCAAGGTAGTTGTAGTTCTGTCCAAGGTAGTTGTAGTTCTGTCCAAGGTAGTTGTAGTTCTGTCCAAGGTAGTTGTAGTTCTGTCCAAGGTAGTTACATATAAAACAGCAAAAAGACAAAATAGAAACCATGTATTTATTTCCAATGAATTTTCTAAAAAAATAGCATCATGACAATAAATAGTTTACATACAAAATGTCAACAGTTAAAACCATACGGTTATTACAAAATGTCAACAGTTAAAACCATACGGTTATTACATCTTTCAGAACTGAAAGTTTTTATCAATGCAGAGGTAGAGATCTTCATCCCAACGTTGTGTTACCAATGCCAGTCTTGGACCCTAGACTCAAGATACAACAAAGCTTGTCAAATATTATTAATATTGAATATTAAAAATAATTAATAATTATTATAATATTGAATATTAGAAACACTAGGAAACATAACAGCAGGAGAGGTCAACAGAAGAGCAAAAGATGGATTGATGGAATATTAGAAACACTAGGAAACATAACAGCAAGAGAGGTCAACAGAAGAGTAAAAGATGGATTGATGGAATATTAGAAATACTAGGAAACATAACAGCAGGAGAGGTCAACAGAAGAGTAAAAGATGGATTGATGGAATATTAGAAATACTAGGAAACATAACAGCAGGAGAGGTCAACAGAAGAACAAAAGACCACAAATTACATTTCTCCTTGATGCTGAAAGGCAAATAAGGAAGGAAAAGAGAAGTGTAAATGGTAGAGATTTCAGAGACAAAATGTTTCATGGTTGTAAATATCAATTTACAATTTTTATATTTATCTAACACATAATATATACATGTATGTAATATATAAATAATAAAAAAACAGAATAAAGAATTATATTTCACCAATACCAGGTTGATATGTTATATGTAAACGGTTTCATGACGGTCGACATAAATCAAATTGACAGTGACACACTCTGTGGCTAAACGTACGTGACCAAAATCGGCATAACGTACAGTGTGTCGAAATATGGAAAGAATTAAGTTAGAGCATTTTGAAAAGGTGCATGAGCTTTGGAACGGATTAATGAACCTATCCCCCACCCCCCCAAACCCTGTCACTAATTCAGTCTGAAACGGTTTGTTTCTGTGAGTGTTTTAGTGTCACCAGACACAGTAAACATTACCTTAGGAGTAGATGCATCAAACTTGTTAAATCAGTCTTATTATATGGCTGTGAAACATGGAGAACAACAAAATTGACAATCATGGAGATACAGACTTTCATTAATGGATGCTTACGCAGAATAAAAGGATGCAAATGGCAGGAGAAAATCACTAACATAGAATTATGGAAATGTACCAGTCAAATACTAGTGGATAAAGAGATACAGTGAAGACGATGGCGCTGGATAGGACACATACTACGGAAGCCAACTGAGAGTATTACACAACAGGCCCTTTTTTGGAATCCCCAGGAGAAAAGACAAAGAGGAAGACCAAGGAATTCTGGCAGAAGGTCAACAACAGAAATGATAAATAACTGTCGAGATTGAAAGTTGTGGAGAGACATGATCATCTACGCCAGCAGGCCCGGTACTTGATGATGATATCTAACATATTATCGCCATGTGGTTAGATTTGTGTATATATTCTTATATATATTTTTGTGTTGTTGTTTGTTGATCCAGCTGAAGGCCTACTTGGCTGAAATGTTGACATTTGTTTTGTTACTCACCTACATAAAACTGCTATCACACCACTTCTATCTCCCTTTTCTGTGACTCACCTACATAAAGCTGCTATCACACCACTTCTATCTCCTTTTTCTGTGACTCACCTACATAAAGCTGCTATCACACCACTTCTATCTCCTTTTTCTGTGACTCACCTACATAAAACTGCTATCACACCACTTCTATCTCCTTTTTCTGTGACTCACCTACATAAAGCTGCTATCACACCACTTCTATCTCCTTTTTCTGTGACTCACCTACGTAAAGTGCTATCACACCACTTCTATCTCCTTTTTCTGTGACTCACCTACATAAAGCTGCTATCACACCACTTCTATCTCCTTTTTCTGTGACTCACCTACATAAAGCTGCTATCACACCACTTCTATCTCCTTTTTCTGTGACTCACCTACATAAAGCTGCTATCACGCCACTTCTATCTCCTTTTTCTTTAAAACGAACATTACCTCAGAATGTTATTGCAAATTTGTCAAACACAGCCTGTAGAATGTTATCTTAGCTATATGTCACGTTATCTTAGGTATATGTCACACCAAATATTACTGGTAGAATGTTATCTTAGCTATATGTCACACCAAATATTACTGGTAGAATGTTATCTTAGGTATATGTCACACCAAATATTACTGGTAGAATGTTATCTTAGCTATATGTCACACCAAATATTACTGGTAGAATGTTATCTTAGCTATATGTCACACCAAATATTACTGGCAGAATGTTATCTTAGCTATATGTCACATCAAATATTACTGGCATAATGTTATCTTAGCTATATGTCACACCAAATATTACTGGCAGAATGTTATCTTAGCTATATGTCACACCAAATATTACTGGCAGAATGTTATCTTAGCTATATGTCACACCAAATATTACTGGCAGAATGTTATCTTAGCTATAATATGTCACCACGGAGGTGAAGGTGCGCCTCACAGCAGCAAAGCTGGAAGCTGTCAGTGACCTACAGCTGATGGCTTGCGCCAGAATCGGTGAACCAGAACCATCCAGACCTGCTCCACATCTCCATGGTGCCTCCAGTAACAGACTAACCTGTCTAGTCTGGCCAAGCGAGTAGGGACCGACGAGGGACGACAACTGGGTACTTAAAAATGTCATGCTTAAGTCGGTTGTGTTGGGCCGAAATGTGCGATATCACAGTTATACGGCAAACCACAACACGATGCAGACACACCCACTTGACGTCCTTTTAAAGGCGGATGATGAAGAGGTGTATTCCTTTTGTCATCGGGTGAATGCAAGCAAGCAAATGTCATCACAGTCACATCAAATACTACCTGCATGTTATCACAGATTTGTCGACTGCTAAGTTAGAATGTTATCACAGGTTTGTTAACTGCTACCTTAGAATGTTATCCTAGCTGTAAAGTGTTATCAGATTTATGTCAAACACTACTTTCGAATATTTTCTTTGCAGAATGTTGTCAGACATTTCAAACTCTTCCTCAAGAATGTTATCACAGACATGTCAAACACTATTTTAGAATGTTTTCTTTGTAGAATGTTGTCAGACATTTCAAACCCTTCCTCAAGAATGTTATCACAGACATGTCAAACACAACTTAGAATGTTTTCTTTGTAGAATGTTGTCAGACATTTCAAACTCTTCCTCAAGAATGTTATCACAGACATGTCAAACACTATTTTAGAATGTTATAAAAATTGTAGAATGTTGTCACAGACATGTTAAACACTAATTTAGATTGTTGTCCTAGTTGTAGGACATTGTTAAAGACAAGTCAAACTACCTCAGATTGTTATCCTTTAGAATGTTATCCTAGTTCTAAAATGTTGTCACAGACATGTCAGACTACTTCAGATTGTTATCCTTTAGAATGTTATCCTAGTTCTAAAATGTTGTCACAGACATGTCAGACTACTTCAGATTGTGATCCTTTAGAATGTTCTCACAGATGTGTTAAACACTCATTTAGATTATTATCCTAGTTCTAGAATGTTGTCACAGACATGTCAAATTACCTCAGATTGTTAACCTTTAGAATGTTATCCTAGATCTAAAATGTTGTCACAGACATGTCAAGCTACTTCAGATTGTTGTCCCTTAGAATGTTATCCTAGTTCTAGAATGCTGTCACAGACATGTCAAACTACTTCATATTGTTATCCTTTAGAATGTTGTCATAGATGTGTTAAACACTAATTTAGATTGTTATCCTAGTTGTAGAATGTTGTCTCAAACATTAATTTAGATTGTTATCCTAGTTGTAGAATGTTGTCACAAATATGTCAAACACTAATTTAGATTGTTATTCTAGTTGTAGAATGTTGTCTCAAATATGTCAAACACTAATTTAGATTGCTATCCTAGTTGTAGAATGTTGTCACAAACATGTCAAACACTAATTTAGATTGCTATCCTAGTTGTAGAATGTTGTCTCAAACATGTCAAACACTAATTTAGATTGTTATCCTAGTTGTAGAATGTTGTCGCAGACATAAAGGTAAAGTACGAGACTTGAACTAGCATCTTAGCACGCGAGTTTCCACCCATATGTGCTCGGCCGCCTATCCAGAAATGTTTGGAGATTTCTGTATAGTGTCGCCTCAAGCATCGAAACTCAGATGTGAGGCAATATTCCTCACCTTCCCAGGGTAATACCCTGGTACCCATTTCTGCCAACGGCTGGGTCAACCATAGGGGTATTTCTTTTCCAACCATGAGTACAATTCACACTGCTTCCAGCAGGAATCGAACACGGGTTGTCCGAACGTCGGTAGTCCAGTCATGTCACAGACATGTCAAACACTAATTCAGATTGTTATCCCAGTTGTAGAATGTTGTCACAGACATGTCAAACACTAATTTAGAATGTTATTCGAGCTGTCACAGACAAGTCAAACTACCTTAGAATATTATCCCAGCAGTATAATGTTATCACAACATCAGAATGTATAAACCTAGTGATAAAATGTTACCAAAACCTGGACATTAATGATCAAAACTAATCCAGGCCCAACATCCACAACAAAGACAAAGACAAAGTAAGTAACCAACTCTAATGTCTTGCAACGAGCCAAACTCCCATCCATCATGGTAAAACTTGTCTTAGATTAAAGTGGCTGGGTCATGTAAGCAGAATGGCCAACATTCGTATTCCCAAACAAATATTGTATGGCGAACTTAAGGACGGAAAGAGGCCAAAGGGCAGACCAGGGTTGAGATGTAAGGATGTTTGCAGGGCTTCCTTGAGGGAATTCTCTATCAGCGAAAGAAACTGGGAAAATCTGGCTGCAGATCGTAGCACATGGAGAACTTAGGGACGGAAAGAGGCCAAAGGGCAGACCAGGGCTGAGATATAAGGATGTTTGCAGGGCTTCCTTGAGGGAATTCTCTATCAGCGAAAGAAACTGGGGAAATCTGGCTGCTGATCATAGCACATGGAGAACAAAAATAAAAAAAAACAGCAACATTTGAGGAAGTGATGTCAAAATGAAAAGACAAAATATTGTCACCTGTGCAGTCGAGTAGGACGTGCGTGGAGTGACCTTGTCAATGGAATTTACTGACACATTTTGGGGATCCTGTGACAAGTGGTGGACCAGATATGGGGAATTCTTGGTTGCAATGAAACTGGTTCCATGAATAGAATAGGATAAAATAGAATAGGATAGGATAGGATAGGATAGAATAGGATAGGATAGGATAGGATAAAATAGAATAGAATAGGATAGGATAGAATAGGATAAAATAGAATAGGATAGGATAGAATAGGATAGGATAGGATAGAATAGGATAAAATAGAATAGGATAGGATAGAATAGGATAGGATAGAATAGGATAGGATAGGATAAAATAGAATAGGATAGGATAGGATAGAATAGGATAAAATAGGATAGGATAGGATAAAATAGAATAGGATAGGATAGAATAGGATAAGATAGGATAGGATAGAATAGGATAAAATAGGATAGGATAGAATAGGATAGGATATAACAGGATAGGATAGAATAGGATAGGATAGAATAGGATAGGATAAAATAGAATAGGATAGGATAGAATAGGATAGGATAGAATAGAATAGAATAGGATAAAATAGAATAGGATAGGATAGAATAGGATAGGATAGGATAGAATAGGATAGGATAGAATAGGATAGAATAGAATAGGATAGGATAGAATAGGATAGGATAGACTAGAATAGGATAAAATAGAATAGGATAGGATATAATAGGATAGGATAGAATAGAATAGGATAGGATAGGATAAAATAGAATAGGATAGGATAGAATAGGATAGGATAGAATAGAATTGGATAGGATAGAATAGAATAGGATAAAATAGAATAGGATAAAATAGAATAGAATAGAGGAAGGATAAAATAGAATAGAATCTATCTATCTATCGACCTTTTGAGCCGTAGCTGGCCCATAGGGCGTAGACCAAGATACTCTTTCTCTTATCTGAATTTTTGTTCTAGCAGTTTTCAATTCTTTTAAAGATATTTTATCAAATCTCGCCATTTGTCTCTGTTCTGTGCAAGCAGCTCTATCTCATTGAGGGAGCTGAATCCTGCTGCTCTTGCATCTCTGATCAATGTTCTTCTCAGTGTCTCTCTGGGTCTTCCTCTTTTCCTCTTACCTGTTGTTTCCCACACGAGGGCTTGATTTGCTATTCGGCTAGTATCCCTCCTCATCACATGTCCAACATATGACCATCGTCTTTTCTTGATTACTGAAGATATTAGTGGTTGATTGGCGATTTTTCTAATTTCCTCGTTTGTTTTTAATTCGTTCCACACTATACCAAGTATTTTCCTTAGACATTTATTTTCGAATGCGTTCAACTTTGTTTCTATATCTCTTGTTGTTTTCCAGCTTTCACACGCATACGTAAGGGATGATAGTACATTTGATTTGAATAGTCTAAGTTTAGTGTTTGTGCTGATGAGTTTTAATTTCCACAACTTTTCAAGGTTTCTGAAAGACATTGCTGCTTTAGCTATTCTGATTCTAATTTCTTTGCTTGTATCCCCTTCTCGATCAATGTGACTTCTGAAAGACATTGCTGCTTTAGCTATTCTGATTCTAATTTCTTTGCTTGTATCCCCTTCTCGATCAATGTGACTTCCAAGATAGATAAAGTGATCGATCTCTTCCACTGGTTTGTTTTCCATGTATATTTTGTCATCTGTTGGAATTAAGCTTTTCATGACTTTAGTCTTTTCATGATTGATCTCAAGCCCAATTTTGCTGGCTATTGATGATAGTTCATTTGTGTTTTCCTGCATCGTTTTTATCTGGCGGCTGATGAGAACTATGTCATCAGCAAAGTCGAGGTCCTCCAAATGGTCTCCTTGTATCCATTCGATTCCTTTATTACCAGTGCAGCATTTCTTCATTATGAAGTCCATAACAACTCCAAATAACAAGGGCGATAAAATGCATCCTCAGTTTCAATTGGGAAACATTCGCTCAGTCCTTCCTCTGTTCGAACTGCACATGTGTAAGAATAGAATAGAGGAAGGATAAAATAGAATAGAGGAAGGATAGAATAGAATAGAATAAGGATAGAATAGAATAGAGGAAGGATAGAATAGAATAGAATAGAGGAAGGATAGAATAGAATAGAATAGAGGAAGGATAGAATAGAATAGAGGAAGGATAAAATAGAATAGAATAGAGGAAGGATAGAATAGAATAGAGGAAGGATAGAATAGAATAGAGGAAGGATAAAATAGAATAGAATAGAGGAAGGATAGAATAGAATAGAGGAAGGATAGAATAGAATAGAGGAAGGATAGAATAGAATAGAGGAAGGATAGAATAGAATAGAGGAAGGATAGAATAGAATAGAGGAAGGATAGAATAGAATAGAATAGAGGAAGGATAGAATAGAATAGAGGAAGGATAAAATAGAATAGAATAGAGGAAGGATAGAATAGAATAGAGGAAGGATAGAATAGAATAGAGGAAGGATAAAATAGAATAGAATAGAGGAAGGATAGAATAGAATAGAGGAAGGATAGAATAGAATAGAGGAAGGATAGAATAGAATAGAGGAAGGATAGAATAGAATAGAGGAAGGATAGAATAGAATAGAGGAAGGATAGAATAGAATAGAGGAAGGATAAAATAGAATAGAATAGAGGAAGAAGGACAAAATAGAATAGAATAGAGGAAGGATAAAATAGAATAGAATAGAGGAAGGATAAAGGAGATGGGGCAGGACAAAAAAAAATCTATCTTGTTCAATCTGCTGTTGGATATGTCTATCCAGTATTGCCAGATTGTCATCCACAAACTGCTGGCAAACCATGATCACCCGCTACCAACCGTTTCTCAAGATGCCAAAGGGCCTTGTTATGTTCAATTTGAACAAGTGATAGAACCCGTGGGAGATTACAAATAAAAAATAAATGTAGTAGGCTGCATGCTGGTAGTAAAGTAAAGTACCCCCGTCACGCCAAGTGGCGTATAGGGAAATATGGTGTTATTGACCCTATATTTTACAGACCTTCAGCACATGGGGTAATTTTTGGGGTAATGTGGTCGTTATTACGCCCGCGCTGCTTTACTTTCCCAGAAAAAAAAAATCCGGTACCCATTTAAGGCTGGGTGAACATGGAAGCCGTCGGTTGGGATCGAAACCTACCCCTTGTCCTTTGTAGTCCAGTTCACTAACCATTGAGCTATTGCGGCCCCCCCTCTGCATGCTGGTGCCTGGCCCAAATTGTAAAAAATAAAAAAAGAAACTATAATAATTAATTCTTGATTAGGATATTGTCGTAAAACTTTACTACGTCAAAACACAAATTCTTCTTTGGGGGCCCCGGTAGCCTAGTTGGGAAAACCACTCGACTGGGCTACTGATGTTCGGACAACCCGTGTTCGATTCCCGCTGGAAGCAGTGTGAGTTGTACTCGTGGTTTGAAAAAAAAAAAAAAAAAACTCCACGGTCGACCCAACTGCTGACAGAAATGGATACCAGGGTATTTCTCTGGGAAGGTGAGGAATGTCGCCTCGCATCAGGAGTTTCGATGCTTGAAGCGACACTATCCAGATTCTCCAATCACTTCTGGATAGGCGGCAGAGCACATATGGGTGAAGACTTATGTGCTAAGACGCCGGTTCAAGTCTCGTACTTTACCTTTACAAATTCTTAAAAATATGAAAGTTTCCCATGGTCAAACACTCGCCTCCCCCTTTTCCATCCCACTTTGTGTACCTTCCTAATTACTACTTACAGTGAGCCCTTAGTGGCTGGATTTGTTTTCTCTGGTGTTGGCATAATCTTTATGACATTACCAGGCCATCGTACAAAATAAGCCGAAAAAACTTCACAAACATGGACAAGATGCAGCGAAGACAATGACGTTGGATAGGACACACACTGTGGAAGCCAACTGAGACATTTCCCACTGGACACTCTCACTTCTGGTATTATATCGCACACAGCCTGATTAATATCATTTCTGCTATCCTAAGTTGCTAATGTCCTGGCTGCTATTGCTAACATAAGTTCACTGTCTCTTCAATACATGAGAGATTCTCTTCTACATTGGGTCTAACTAGCCCCTAATTGTGTGTATGCTTTGAGCTCGATGAGCCTATGGGCTGACGCTTAATCTACCAAGCCGCCTCCAACTTCCCACCTACATATCAATGTTCTCTGGAGAGCCTGCTTCTCACTCCGTGCAGAGACTTATATACTTCATCCCCTATCCAATCAAAATTCACTTCCTCTGTCTCCCTACCAATAGAATTCATCTACATCATTTACGAGATTCCTGCTCTACCTCTAACACAATTCTACTCCTATTTCTCGTGACTGTACCCTGTGCTATTTTTCCTCACTCTCTCCAACTATCCCCTACTCTCCTTCTCACCTTCACACCCACTGCTACATTGGATCCCCCACCCCCCAACCCTATTTCATGAGACATGATCTCCTATAGTGCAAAATAAATTAACCAATTCTTAAGAAATTTGTATTATCTCCCCTTTGCCGTGACCAGATAAATTTCCTTGGTCGTGGGTTGATATCATACAATTCTTTGTAATTCGAAAAACGTAGCAAATAATGCTATGAGGTAGTCGAACATACTGACAGTGCTTGTATCGATAGACAATGTAACACATCTGGACCAAGTAGTCAAATTCAATTCATAAATGAAACTGAGAAAGGAAATCCAAGTCCCTGTGTCTGTCCTAATGTAACTTTGACCAACATTATGAGAATTAATGCAGTTGGCAATAAACAAATAAAACTAGGAGAAATACCTCTACTAGACGTACAATATTACATATATCTGGGCAGTAATATAGATAAAGAGGGAGGAGCAGAAAATGATACCAAAATAAGGATATCAAAAGCAAGAGGAGCTTTTGTTGCACTGGGAAACATATGGAAGTCCAAAGAAATTAGGTTAAATACAAAAATAAAAATGTTCAACTCCAATGTTAAGTCAGTCCTATTATATGGCTGTGAAACATGGAGAACAACAAAATTGACAATCTTGAAGATACAGACTTTCATTAATGGATGCTTACGCAGAATAAAAGGATGGAAATGGCAGGACAAAATCACAAACATAGAATTATGGAAATGTACCAGTAACATACCAGTGGATAAAGAGATACAGCGAAGACGATGGCGCTGGATAGGACACACACTGCGGAAGCCAACTGAGAGTATTACACAACAGGCCCTTTTTTGGAATCCCCAGGGGAAAAGACAAAGAGGAACACCAAAGAATTCTTGGAGAAGACAGACAGAAGCAGAGATGAAGATGATGAGGAAGACATAAAATGATCTTAAAAGAATGGCGAGAAACAGAACGACTTGGAAAGTGTTTGTTGAAGAACTATGCTCCAAAGGGAGCTGAAAGGTAGAAGTTGGTGGTGTAACAAACAACAAACACTGAGAGTTTCGGGAGATGCAATATTCAATTCTGAAGCACAAAAGTTGTTACATTTTAAGAAACAGCTTCTTTTACTCACTTTGAAGGTAGAATAGATGTTTGTGTGTTTGATCTTTATGCAAAGAAAGCACACAATTTGTATGCAAAGACACAAATAAGCAAATGAGCTAAAGTATCAATGACAAACAAGGGAGCCACGATAGCTCAGTAGTTAGTGAACTGGACTACAAAGGACAAGGGGTAGGGTTCGATCCCAACGGACGTCTTCCGGGTTCTTCTTCTTCTTCTACCTTTTTAGCTCCTAGTGGAGCATAGGTCTTCAACAAACACTTTTCAAGTCGTTCTGTTTTTTGCCATTCTTTTAAGATCATTCCATGTCTTCCCCATCATCTTCATCTCTGCTTCTATCTGTCTTCTCCAAGAATTCATTGGTCTTCCTCTTTGTCTTTTCCCCTGGGGATTCCAAGAAAGGGCCTGCTGTGTAATACTCTCAGCTGGCTTCCGTAGTGTGTGTCCTATCCAGCGCCATCATCTTCGCTGTATCTCTTTATCCACTGGTATTTGACTGGTACATTTCCATAATTCTATGTTAGTGATTTTGTCCTGCCATTTCCATCCTTTTATCCTGCGTAAGCATCCATTAATGAAAGTCTATATCTTCGTGATTGTCAATTTTGTTGTTCTCCATGTTTCACAGCCATATAATGGGTTCACCCAGCCTTAAATGGGTACCGGATTTTCTGGGAAAGTAAAGCGGCATGGGCGCAATACCGACCACATTACCCCAAAAATCATGTGCCGAAGGTCTGTAAATTTTATGGTCACTAACACCATACTCCCTATACGCCGCCACTTGACGTGACGGGGGTAGTTCACTTTTTTTTTTTATCAATGACAAACAGATGTGAGATAAACAAAATAGATGTGTGGACTGAGAGACAAACAAATGACTCTCACCTTTCTTATCTGGCCAGTCACAGGCGGCTCCGTTGTTGATTAAAAACAAGGCTGTGTTGACTCCAACAGCCATGTGGAAGACATTTATACCAGCTTTGTCGACCTACAGGCAACAGAGTTTAACACCAAAAATTAATTACATAAACAGAGCTGTGGTTACACTTGCAGATTTGTGGTTACGCTTACAGAGTTGTGGTTATGTTTACAGAGTTGTGGCTACACTTAGGGAATTGTGGTTATACTTAGAGAATTGTGGTTATACTTAGAGAATTGTGGTTACACTTACAGAGTTGTGGTTATATTTACAGAGTTGTGGCTACACTTAGAGAGTTGTGGTTACACTTAGAGAATTGTGGTTACACTTAGAGAATTGTGGTTACACTTAGAGAGTTGTGGCTACACTTAGAGAGTTGTGGCTACACTTAGAGAGTTGTGGCTACACTTAGAGAGTTGTGGCTACACTTAGAGAATTGTGTTTATACTTAGAGAATTGTGGTTAGAGAATTGTGGTTAAACTTAGAGAATTGTGGTTATACTTAGAGAATTGTGGTTACACTTAAAGAATTGTGGTTACACTTAGAGAATTGTGGTTATACTTAGAGAATTGTGGTTATACTTAGAGAATTGTGGTTATACTTAGAGAATTGTGGTTATACTTACAGGCTTGTGGTTACGCATACAGAGTTATGGTTATGCTTACAGAGTTGTTACGCTTACAGAGCAGTGGTTATGCTTACATAGTTTTAGTTACACTTACATAGTTTTAGTTACACTTACAGAGTTGTGGTTATGCTTACAGAGTTGAGGTTACACTTACAGAGTTGAGGTTATACTTACAGAGTTTAGGTTACACTTACAGAGTCGCAGAATTTGAGACAGACAAAGAGTGAAATAGGGAACAGGCAAATAATTGCTGTGCTGCTGTAAAGCTGGTAGCAAGGAACAAGTGATGGGGTGTAACGTACACTCCTACAATTGACAACATTCATGAAGCTCTACAACGACCTGTCCCAATCACAAACTAGAACAACGTTTCAGCTCAATATGCTTTCAGCAGGAACAAACATTCAACACGAAGCTTGATTGTTCCTGCTGAAGGCATATTGAGTTGAAACATCGTTCTAATTTGTGCCAACCGACGGCTTTTCCAGGTTCACCCAGCCTTTAATGGGTACCGGATTTTTTTCTGGGAAAGTAAAGTGGCACGGGCATAATACCGACCACAGTACCTCAAAAATCATGTGCTGAAGGTCTGTAAAATATAGAGGGTCACTAACACCATATTCCTTAAACGCCACATGGCGTGACGGGGGTACTTTACTTTTTTTTTTTACTTAGGGAGCCACGATAGCTCAGTGGTTAGTGAACTTGACTACAAAGGACAAGGGGTAGGGTTCGATCCCAACCGACGGCTTCTGGGTTCACCCAGCCTTTAATGGGTACCAGATTTTTTTCTGGGAAAGTAAAGTGGCACGGGCATAATACCAACCACATTACCCCAAAAATCATGTGCCGAAGGTCTGCAAAATATAGGGGCACTAACACCATATTTCCCTATACGCCACTTGGCGTGACGGGGGTACTTTACTTTTTTTTTTTTTTTTTTTTTTTAACTTATTACATAATACTTTAAAAAAATGCCTTTTTTTATTTCTATTTTTTAAAAATATATATATTTTTTTGTTGCCCCTTTACAATTAGCTTTACTGCAGCTTCACATTTTTATGCATTTCTTTGCCTTGACTCTACTATCCTGAATGTTTCATCGTTTGTTGTCGCTGGTTCACGTTTTCTGAAGAAGGCCAAAACGTCAGTATTTTGTTGTTTTCCTATTTTGTAAAGCTTTAACCATACCTTGTAGGAGTGTACGTTACACCGCACTATGGGCTCCAAAGTATACAACATCCTATTCTATTCTTATTTCTCTCCACGCTTTAAGGCAACTCTTTCAGTCATCATTATCATCAAGTACTGTGCATGCTGGCGTAGGTGATCATGTCTCTCCACAACTTTCGATCTCAACAGTTATTTATCATTTCTGTTGTTGACCTTCTGATAAGCCATTCTCTTAAGCTGTCTGCTATCTTTTCTCTTTGCTTCCCTCTATCTCTTCGTCCCTCAATTTTTCCAGTTGTTACAATATATTCCAGCTGTTCTCTTCTCATTATATGGCCAAAAAATAATGATTGTTTCTTCCTAATATTGGAAATTAGCTCTCTTTTTGCTTTGACCTCTCTCAGAACATCTTCATTACTCTTCTTAGCTGTCCATGGTATTCTCAACATTCTTCTGTAAAACCACATTTCTACAGACTCCAGTGATTTTCTTGTCTGTTGTCCTGTTGTCCATGATTCACATCCATATGTTAAGACTGGCTCTACATAACATTTAAGAACTCTTTTTCCTGTCTCTGTTGTCAAAAATGGATTGTACAGTATCTTCCTCATTTTTTTGGAAAGCTGCTTTTGCCTGAGCCATTCTTCATCTCACCTCTGTTGTACATCTACCGTCTGAGGTTAACATTGTTCCCAGATATTTAAATTTATTTATCTGTTTTAATATTGTTCCACTTGTCTCCTTCAGCAATGTAGTAACTCAGAAACCAAGAAAAACTCCAAAAAAAATTATTAATAAATAACAATGTACATCAACACAACAATCACATGAAATAGTTCTATTATTAAACTTTCTTACCAGATTAATATCAGCGCCAGCTTCCAAAAGGACCTTCGCAGCATCAATACGACCCATTCCTATGGCTAACATCAGAGCGGTTGCCCCTTGTTTGTTTTGTAGGTTAATTGTGCAACCACCTGTGGAGATCGGACAACAAAACCTGGTTGTCAGGAAGAAATGCAAGTTTTCTTAACACATCATTGCTATGCTCAATCATTCACTACAACCGACAACCACCCATCAATTTTTTCAATCATTCATCTAGAAAGATGACTACTGAACATCTGCTACAATCATGCCAACATGTGGACAGAGAAGGTTCATGGAGCCATCACCGTACCATACCAGGACAAGGTGTATGGAGATGTCACCAACCTCGAGCTGACCAATGCTTTCTTTGAACTTAGTTATGATTATGGAAAGCCCCGGTATCACTACAAACGAATTGAAATCCATAATTGTTCAACCGCCCGTGTCAGTGGAATTATCCAAATTACTAACTCATCTCCCAAACAAAGAAAGGTAACTGTAGTCCCCATCATAGCAGTCTCAGCACACGGCAAAAGACATAAGACAAAACCGCAGAGAAAGTGAACACAACCGTCTGTTCCCAGTCATTCGATATCATTCATCGTAAACAATCAGAATATTGAAAAAGGATTAAAACGCATGAAATGCACAGCTCACAGTGTGCACAGAGCACTTAACTCAGCAGCTCCTGCAACAAGCCGGACTTATTAGTACTGACACCTAGAGGTGTAGCTGTATAGAGATGTCACCAACCTTGAGCTGACCAATGCTTTCTTCGAACTTATTAATATTGACATCTAGAAGTGTAACTGTATGGACATGTCACCAACATTGAGCTGACCAATGCTTTTTTCAAACTTATTAATATTGATGTCTACAGGTGTGACCATCACCAACACCATACCAGGACAAGTTGTATGGAGATGTCACCAACCTCGAGCTGGCCAATGCTTTCTTCAAACTTATTAACACTGACGTCTAAAGGTGAACTCAGAAAAAAAAAAGAATCAATGACACCTGAAAACAACTACCCACCAGTGTTCTACTCAACCATTCTCACTTCACTCAACATTATACACATCATACAACAAGCCACACTATCCAACCATCCAGCATTACTTCACCCAACCATCAATCATTTCAACCCTACCACCCATTGCCATTATACCTTTGGGACTTAGTAACCTAGTTGAGAAAACCACTCCACTAGCTACTGACGTTCGGACAACCCGTGTTCGATTCCCACTGGAAGCAGTATGAGTTGTACTCATGCAGTATGAGTTGTACTCGTGGTTGGGACAAAAATACCCCGGCGGTCAACCCAGCTGCTGGCAGAAATGGGTACCAGGGTAGCACTCTTGGTAAGTGAGGAATGGCACCTCGCTCGTGAGTTATGATACATGAGGTGACACTAGACAGGAGTCTCTGAACATTTCTGGATAGGCAGTCGAGCACATATGGGTAAAAACTTATGTGCTAAGATGCCAATTCAAGACTCGTATCTTTACATTTACCTTTACCTCAAGCAACCATCTACCTTTAACCAATATCCTAAGCATATTCAAATCTCGGCACTCCCTGCCTCACTATGCCATCCAACCACCTACCTTTAACCAATAACCTAAGCATTTTCAAATCTCGGCACTCTATGCCATCCAACCACCTACCTTTAATCAATAACCTAAGCATATTCAAATCTCGGCACTCCCTGCCTCTCTATGCCATCCAACCACCTACCTTTAACCAATAACCTAAGCATATTCAAATCTCGGCACTCCCTGCCTCTCTAAGCCATCCAACCACCTACCTTTAACCAATAACCTAAGCATATTCAAATCTCGGCACTCCCTGCCTCTCTATGCCATCCAACCACCTACCTTTAACCAATGTCCTAAGCATATTCAAATCTCGGCACTCCCTGCCTCTCTAAGCCATCCAACCACTTACCTTTAACCAATGCCCTGAGTATGTTCAAGTCCCGGCATTTACTGCCCTCCAAATTCGACGACAAGTATGAGAACAAAGATATAAAAGAGAACAGAGAGGTCGTGCCCTTCATGTCTGCCAGGTCAAGGTCAGCTCCTGCACCAATCAGAAGTTGGACAACACTCAAGTTATTGTTTTCAACTGCCAGAATGAGTGGTGTTCTTTCACTTGTACTCTGAATGTTCACATCTGCTCCTGTCGATATAGAAACACAAGCAAGGGTTACCTAGGTGAGAGGCAACAATAGGAGGCTTCAGCTCCCTCACCGAGATTGAAAAACTTGCCCACAAAAGAGTTGTGTGGTGAGATGCTATGTGGGGCCTGTCCAAGGTCTGACACATGAAAGTAAATATTGTTGGTCACAATTAGTCTAGAATTCTTGCCCTATGTGCCGTTTTCGGCTCAAAAGGACAATAGATAGATAGATAGATAGATAGGTAGGTAGGTAGATAGATAGATAGCATGGATGGAAGGATAGATAGCATGGATGGAAGAATAGATACAGTGCTAGAGTCCATACTCTTAAACTATCAACAGCATATTTTATAGATGGTAGCATATAGGGTCTATATTAACATAAGAAAACATAATATAATAACATTAGATTGAAGATGCACCACTGAAAATAAAGTAGAATAGCACAGCCCAAAGTAGCTTTTCAATAAATTAAAAATGTCTAGTGCAACGAGTCTATGTCAACAGAAATGAGAATGAGAGTTCATCGGTGTTATATAGAGCCAATTCTGACCTAACGAAGTGAATCATTGACAGAAGACAAACAAATGAAAAGACAGTTAGAGGTCACTAGAAGAATGTTGAGAGTTCCCTCGACAGCTAAAAAGATCAACAGTTACATTCCCAAAGAGGCCAACACTAAAAGGGAGCTCCCAAAAAACATCAGAAGAAACAATCAACATTTTTCTGGCACATCATGAAAAGATGAAAGTTGGAATACTTGGTTACAACTGGCAAAATACATGGAAAGAGAGGTTATAGATGACAACGAGAGAGGATACTGGATAGCTTGATGTTGTGGCATGGTAAACAGTCAACAACAGAATTGATACGATGTACTGTGGGCAGAGGATTTTGGAAAGACTAGATCACCTACTTGAGCCAGTATGGCACATGATGATGATATGAATGATTTCGAATAAATGGCAGTATGTAACTGATTTTGATAAATAACAAAATACAGGGGACTGGTTGGTCTTGAGACAGAGAGGTTGTGGGTTCAAATCCCGACTGCACCAGTTGGGATTTTTTTAAATGATTTCTCTTTGCGGCAACCACCCCTGGTCTCAGAAGCGAGGCCCGGTTTGAAAAGTCAATTACTCACCGACGGAAAAAAAATATGAGTACCTCCAAATACGGAGTTATCTGCCTGTGCGGCGAAGGACTCCTGTGCACATGGCTGCCAGGGAAAAATGGATTAACACGAAAAATTCAGTTCCTAGTCTCTAGGGACTTCGTCAGTGGTCAAAGCTGGCGAACGTCAAAAAAACACCAAAAAATCCCACAATACATATTCATAATTGGTTAAAACAAATGTAAATAAATGATTCATCTATCCTTTCTTGTTTGCCTTTCAGCCTTTCTTGTTTGCCTTTCAGCATTGAGAGGAGAAATAATTTGCAGTTTTTCGCTCTTCTGTTCGCCTCTGCTGTTGCTAAGTTTCCGAGTGTTTCTAATATTCTGTCAATCCATCTTTTTCGTGGTCGGCTCTTGTTCTCACAATGTTCATTGAAGACCTGTTGTGTTGTGATCTTTCTGCCTTGTCACGTGGCCCAACCATTTTATCTGTTGTTTCTTTACTTATTTTATGACGGGGGCTATTCCTAGCTTTTTTCTCAGTTCTTCGTTTCTGATCTTATCACTCAGGCTGTATCTTGTCAGTCGTCTAACACATTTCATCTCAGTAGAGGTTATTTTTCTTATTGTTCTTGTATCTAGGGTCCAGGTCAGGCATTGGTAGCACAACGTTGGGATGAAGATTGTATTGTAGAGTGCCCATTTTGCCTCCAGAGTTATTTCCTTGTTGGATAATAGTGGTGATAGCTGTCCAATGATTTGACAAGCTTTGTTGCATCTTGAGTCTAGAGACCAGGTCTGGCATTGGTAGCAACAACGTTGGGATGAAGATTGTATTGTAGAGTGCCTGTTTTGCCTCTAGAGTTATTTCCTTGTTGGACAATAGTGGTGATAGCTGTCCAATGATTTGACAAGCTTTGTTGCATCTTGAGTCTAGAGACCAGGTCTGGCATTGGTAGCAACAACGTTGGGATGAAGATTGTATTGTAGAGTGCCTGTTTTGCCTCTAGAGTTATTTCCTTGTTGGACAATAGTGGTGATAGTTGTGCAATGATTTGACAAGCTTTGTTGCATCTTGAGTCTATCTCTGCTGTTTGTGAATTATCTTTTGTCACTAAACTTCCTAGTTATTTGAATTCCTCCGCTTGTTTTAGTTGTTCACCGTCTATAGTTATGTTGATATTCTGTTATATCCCCTCCCCTGCCATACATTCTCCAACTTCAGAGATACTCTCATATTTTTATTGTTGAGAGTTTTTACAATTTGGGTCCACTTCACCTATAAATTTTAGTCGAGCAGCTGCCATTTTTTGGGCCTAATCTTTTTGATTTCCAACAACCTCAAAGGGTTCTTTTACATGCACATAATACACACACGACCCCCCTGTTTTTTGCCATTTTCCATCGGATCACACTGTCCAGAGACCAGGGAAGGGTGAAGCCACGGGTTTGATTTTATTAACTCTTTCCAGATTATTATCCGACACGTCGGTTCTATAAAACTGATCATTTCCAACCACTCACCGACACGTCGATTATTTCGGGCGTAGCTGAATATTTGATTCGTGTTCACTGATTTTCGTTTTTATCTCAACCAATACTTGATTTCCGGAAGTAGGAGAGTTCTCACTTTCACTTTCTGCTGATACCCGCGTGGTCTTAGTTTCGAACGTTGGAAAATTTTTAATTTATATTCATTGTTTATTTCTCAAATTTTTGTCACATAATGGCCACGCCCACTGTTGATTTGAAAGTCGCATTAACAACACTTCTTGCAGTCGATCAAAACAATATAGTGCAGAACTAGCTAGATCTATGTTCGAAACCTTGTTATTGAGTGATTCAGAAATAGAGTATTCATAGTATTTAGACTTGGACAATAATTTTGTTGTGGTAATGGGTCGAAATATTGGTAAAAGTTATGATAAAAAGGTAAGACGATCTGGCTTATGTTTAGCTAGTGGATGCCTTCTATTACAGCACTATCAGTGTCTCAGAGGAATCGAGTGGTAGTGATTCTGATAACGAAACTGGCACTTTAGGGACATATCACACAAAATAAGTCCAGTTGTGTAAATAAAAATAATAAACTTGACTTGAAAATAATATTGTTCTGACGTCACATAAATTTATAATATTTTTCATTCTAGGATCATTTAGGGAGCCGCGATAACTAAGGGAGCCGCGATAGCTCAGTGGTTTGTGAACTGGACTACCACGGACAAGGGGTAGGGTTCGATCCCAACCGACGGCTTCCGGGTTCACCCAGCCTTAAATGGGTACCAGATTTTTTTGTGGGAAAGTAAAGCAGCATGGGCATAATACTGACCACATTACCCCAAAAATCATGTGCTGAAGGTCTGTAAAATATAGGGCCATATTTTCCTATATGCCACATGGCGTGACGGGGGTACTTTACTTTTACTTACTAGGATCATTTACAAAAATGTACATAATTTTGTTATTTGTGGATATAAATTAATCAAATAAACTGTATTTTGGAGGAATTTGGATTATGTTGTGTAATATTTCGAGACAAATGGATAGCAACACATATAAACATGGAAAAGGGTAAGTGAATTACAATATTTTAAATTTAAAATGATCTACCTTGCTGCTATTTTCATTTTCTGTATCCATTTCCCTTTCCGATGATGTATAACACATGCCACATTTATCTCAATTATTGTGTGAAGTAGTCAAATAAAAAAGGTATATGGTAAAATTTCTGGAAACAGGAAAATTAAACTGGTCCAAATCTGAAAATTCCTGTTTCCTGTTCTGGTCCTGAACGCGTTAATATGTACACATTTGACAATGCCTGTGGAGGTGGATCGAACATGGAACCTTTTTGTCTAGAGGCCGACCTCTTAGCCTCTAGACCATCTAGCCTGTCCCCCCACCCTCCCTGGACTGGAGGTCTCCGTGTGCACTCTGAGCATGTTAAAGAAACCTTGGCAAGTTGGAAACAGAAAGGAGTAGGTTGAAAATGATCACTGCATGGGCTGAACTGATAGGACAAAAATCTTATTTTAAAAAGAAATAATTTGGAGAATGTCTGCCTATATGGAGGGGGACACCTGAGCACATGGCTACTGGAGTGAAAAATAGGAAAAAGAGATATTCACACAAATATTCAGTATCTGTGGACTTCAGAGATCTAAAGTTGGCATGTGCAAAACAAATTTTGTAAAACTTCTATCAAGCTCTTCTAATAATTTGTTAGAAATAGACTGACCTTCTTCAATAAGAAGTTTAACTACATCTGGTCGTTGTATGGCTACAGCCAGTGACAGAGGTGACATATGATTCTGGTCTGTTATGTTCACATTAGCTCAGTGGGAGAGAAGTAGCCGTATTGTCTGTGAAAACAAGTCATGATATGTGTCAATGTCATGCAGTATTGACAATCAAATTTCTCAAAATCATATTCTTCTTTCCTTCCTCATTTACCTGCCAGTGTTGAGGGGAGATATAGTTTGTGGTCATTAGCTCATCTGTTCGCCTCTTTTGTTATTTTGTTTCCTAGTATTCCATCAATCCATCTTTTACTTTTATGTTGGCCTCTTCTACTGTTATGTTTTCTAGTGTTTCTAATAATCCGTCATATTTTCTCATGGTCAGCCCTTAGGTTTGTTGTTCTCATTAAAATATTTTCAGATTGCTTACAAATATTCCCTTCAATCCATCTTGTCTTTCTGTTCCAGATTTATCCATTCAGTCTACTCTATCTTTTGAAATCTTACTTTCAAACATCTGCCTTACTTCTTTCCATCTATTCATATGCGAATCTTTCTTTCTCATTCTTTCTTGTTTTTACCCCATTATTCAAATTATTTACCAATTCTGACCTATGGAAGCGAATCATGAACAATAGACAAACAAATGAAAAGACGATTAGAGGCCACAGAGATGGGATTTCTCAGAAGAATGTTGAAAGTTCCCTGGACAGCTAAAAAGACCAGTGAAGAAATTCTCAAAGAGGCCAACACAAAAAGGGAGCTCTTAAAAAACATCAGAAAGAAGCAATCAACATTTTTCGGGCACATCATGAGAAGAGGAAAGTTGGAATACTTGGTTACAACTGGCAAAATAAAAGGAAGAGAGATCGCAGACGACAAAGAGAGAAAATACTAGATAGCTTGGTGTCATGGCATGGAAAACAGTCAACAACAGAACTGACACGATGCACTGTGGATAGAAGATTGTGGAAGGACATGATCGCCAACGCCAACCGGTACGGCACATGATGATGATGATTCAAATGAGCTGATAGTCCTTTACCCTTTAGATAGGGAGTCTAGGTAGCCTAGTTGGAAAAACCACTCAACCTGGCTACCGACATTTGGACAACCCGTGTTCGATTCCTACTGGAAGCAGTGTGAGTCGTACTCGTGGTTGGAAAAAAAAATACCCTCGTGGTCAACCTAGTCTCTGACAGAAATGGGTACTACAGTAGGACTCTGGGAAGGTGACGAATTCTGCCTCTCATCTTGAGTTTCGATGCTTGAAGCGACATTGTCCAGAAGTCTCAGAACACTTCTGGATGGATGGCCGACCACATATGGGTGAAAACTCACACGCGAAGATGCTGATTCAAATCTCATACTTTACTGTAACCCCGTTGATAGACATTAACCCTATATTACGATACAGTCATAAAAATTACCACCTCAAAAATACAAATTCTTAAAATTTGACAGTTTGCTGCCTGTAAACATCCTCACCCACACCCTCCTAATTACTACTTCTGGTGACCCCTGAGCGTTAGATTTATCTATCTTAATGTTGGTTCAGACATAAACGTGCAGACCATAAAAAATACGATGCACGTCTGTTTGGGACATGCTTTGTAGCTGAAATGACCTAAGTTGTGTTGACACAAATGAGGCCCTTCCTCTGACAACAATACCGCTTTTTCTAACCTACATTCAGAACCTTTCCCCTCTGACAACAATTCCGCTGTTTCTAACCTACATTCAGAACCTTTCCCCTCTGACAACAATTCCGCTGTTTCTAACCTACATTCAGAACCTTTCCCCTCTGACAACAATTCCGCTGTTTCTAACCTACATTCAGAACCTTTCCCCTCTGACAACAATTCTGCTGTTTCTAACCTACATTCAGAACCTTTCTCCTCTGACAACAATTCCGCTGTTTCTAACCTACATTCAGAACCTTTCTCCTCTGACAACAATTCCGCTGTTTCTAACCTACATTCAGAACCTTTCCCCTCTGACAACAATTCTGCTGTTTCTAACCTACATTCAGAACCTTTTCCCTCTGACAACAATTCTGCTGTTTCTAACCTACATTCAGAACCTTTCTCCTCTGACAACAATTCCGCTGTTTCTAACCAACATTCAGAACCTTTCCCCTCTGACAACAATTCTGCTGTTTCTAACCTACATTCAGAACCTTTCCCCTCTGACAACAATTCTGCTGTTTCTAACCTACATTCAGAACCTTTCCCCTCTGACAACAATTCTGCTGTTTCTAACCTACATTCAGAACCTTTCCCCTCTGACAACAATTCTGCTGTTTCTAACCTACATTCAGAACCTTTCCCCTCTGACAACAATTCTGCTGTTTCTAACCTACATTCAGAACCTTTCCCCTCTGACAACAATTCTGCTGTTTCTAACCTACATTCAGAACCTTTCCCCTCTGACAACAATTCTGCTGTTTCTAACCTACATTCAGAACCTTTGCCATATGACAACAATTCTGCTGTTTCTAACCTACATTCAGAACCTTTCCCCTCTGACAACAATTCTGCTGTTTCTAACCTACATTCAGAACCTTTCCCCTCTGACAACAATTCTGCTGTTTCTAACCTACATTCAGAACCTTTCCCCTCTGACAACAATTCTGCTGTTTCTAACCTACATTCAGAACCTTTCCCCTCTGACAACAATTCTGCTGTTTCTAACCTACATTCAGAACCTTTCCCCTCTGACAACAATTCCGCTGTTTCTAACCTACATTCAGAACCTTTCCCCTCTGACAACAATTCTGCTGTTTCTAACCTACATTCAGAGTCTTTCCCCTCTGACAACAATTCTGCTGTTTCTAACCTATATTCAGAACCTTTCACCTCTGACAACAATTCTGCTGTTTCTAACCTACATTCAGAACCTTTCCCCTCTGACAACAATTCGGCTGTTTCTAACCTACATTCAGAACCTTTTCCCTCTGACAACAATTCCGCTGTTTCTAACCTACATTCAGAACCTTTCCCCTCTGACAACAATTCTGCTGTTTCTAACCTACATTCAGAACCTTTCCCCTCTGACAACAATTCCGCTGTTTCTAACCTACATTCAGAGTCTTTCCCCTCTGACAACAATTCTGCTGTTTCTAACCTACATTCAGAACCTTTCCCCTCTGACAACAATTCTGCCGTTTCTAACCTACATTCAGAACCTTTCCCCTCTGACAACAATTCTGCTGTTTCTAACCTACATTCAGAACCTTTCCCCTCTGACAACAATTCCGCTGTTTCTAACCTACATTCAGAACCTTTCCCCTCTGACAACAATTCTGCTGTTTCTAACCTACATTCAGAACCTTTCCCCTCTGACAACAATTCCGCTGTTTCTAACCTACATTCAGAACCTTTCCCCACCACCTTGCTGCTGTAGAAATAATAATTGTTTATATAACGCTGGCAACAGTGTCCTGTCTGTTGTTTCAGTTCATCTCACAAATTTGCTAAAATAACAACTGCCACCTAATATCCCAGTGTTGATGACTTTCACTTTCACCGACGCAGCAAGCACAAAAAATATATTTCAACTTCAAATGCAAATTTAACAAAATTGAAGCGGTCACAAAAATTATGACTTTCACTTCTACTCACTGAAATTATTAGGTTGTATTGTTGTATAAACAAATATAGATTATAAATGTTAATATGAGAGATTAAATGTCGTGAATTAAGCGGATTGTAAAATACTATTAATATCACTTATGAACATAGGCACCACGAGAACAAAAACATAAATCTTCTCCGGATACACATTTAACAAAATTGGAGTGGTAAAAACATTATGACGTTCACTTTAACTCATATAAATGATTAAACTTTACAAAAATCTAGATTAAAAACGTTAATATGAGAGATTAAATGTCGTGAATTAAGCGGATAGTAATATAAAATAATGATCAGAGGTTTAACAAGCCGCTATCGTAAAAATGATTTTTGTTTATGAAATGTAGCACTGAGAAGAACATTGATGAGAGAGGCAAGAGCAGCAGGAATCGGCTCCCTCAATGAGATAGAGCTGCTTGTACAGAACAGAGACAAATGGCAAGATTTGATAAATGATCTTTACAAAGATTGAAAACTGCTAGAACATAACACCTCTAGTAGCCATAGCACGATGGAGTCAAATTTCAGGCCATAAATCTAATGTAACCCAGGAAATGATTACAGCCTCCAATTCCCATGTCTCTGCTTGGGTATACACAAAGCTGTGTAGCAAAAGTTCAAAGAAAATACTATTTTTGGAACACCAAATGTAATAATTATATGGTAGTAATTTTTATGAAGATATCATGAAAACATCACTCACAGATAGGTCTCGTAATCTAAGTTTAAGTGGGCACAGATGTGTTATTTTGAGCTTTACAGCCAAGCTTTGATATCTGTGCCTTTCAGCCTAACACATCTGACCTCAACACAGCATTTCTGAACACTGGGTTGCCTACCCTCTTTGATCCCTTTTTACTTAGCCAACAAACTGGTTAGTTTATTTCCAGATGCTGTAAGGATGACAATTGTTATTTTAGCAAATTTGTGAGATGAACTAAAACAACAGACACCACAATGTTGGCAGCGTTACATAAAAAATAATTATTTCTATAGCAGAAAGACGGGAAAAGATAACGAAAGCTGCGTAGACAACAATCCTGAACGTAGGTTAGAAACATCTGAATTTTTGTCGACGGAAGAACTTAATTTGCGTCGTATTGGAATCTCATTTGTGGCATCATTACTTAGGTCATTCCAGCTAAAGAACGTGTCCCGAACTGGCATGTGTCCAATTCCAAGAAAATTGTATTGTGAAGAGGTTGTTATTACCTAAAGATTTTATTGAGAGTTAAATACACCAACTTTATTTCTGTTTATCTAATACATACCCCCATTGTCCCATGAACAACAGTGACATGCAACAGGGAGTACTGCTTCAGTCTCAGCTGCCTCAACATTCTGGTCATGTCCTTGATGGTATACACAACGTCACTGGAATCTTCTGTAAGATATACATCAAACAATAATCTTATCTAAGATATACATCAAACAATAATCTTATCTAAGATACACATCAAACAATAATCTTATCTAAGATACACATCAAACAATAATCTTTTCTAAGATATATATCAAACAATAATCTTATCTAAGATATACATCAAACAATAATCTTATCTAAGATATACATCAAACAATAATCTTATCTAAGATACACATCAAACAATAATCTTATCTAAGACATACATCAAACATTAATCTTATCTAAGATACACATCAAACAATAATCTTATCTAAGATATACATCAAACAATAATCTTATCTAAGATATACATCAAACAATAATCTTATCTAAGATATATATCAAACAATAATATTCTGTAAGATACACATCAAACAATAATCTTATCTAAGATATACATCAAACAATAATATTCTGTAAGACATACATTAAAATTAATCTTATGCACGACGCACATTAAATGATAATCTTCTGGAAGATGTATATCAAACATTAATACTCTCTGACATAATTCCACCACAATGTAACAGGATGATTTAGCAAAACTGTTTCCGATACCTGCAGAAGTCAACTGCTGGATATTTTACCCCTTAAAAGATCCGCTAACAACTGGTTCAATGCACTGTGGCAGTGCCGTTTTTAAGAATGTGTTTTATTTTGAATCAACGCTAGAAAATAAATGAAAATTGATCTAAAACATGCGTTATGTTGAAAGAATTTGCTCACGAAGTCTGAAAAGTGAACAGTAAGAGAATTGCAAGGTTTTACCTGAAATATTTGTGGAAACGATCCGTCAGCAGGCCCAATGGAAGTCAACTTGTGTGTAAGTAAAAGTAAAAGTACATTACCCCCGTCACGCCAAGTGGCGTATAGGGAAATATGGTGTTAGTGACCCTATATTTTACAGACCTTCAGCACATGATTTTTGGGGTTATGCGGTCAGTATTACGCCATGCTGCTTTACTTTCCCAGAAAAAAAATCCGGTACCCATTTAAGGCTGGGTGAACCCGGAAGCCGTCGGTTGGGATCGAATCCTACCCCTTGTCCGTGGTAGTCCAGTTCAATAACCACTGAGCTATCGCGGCTCCCCAACTTGTGTGTAGAGGTTGTTATTATCTAAAGTTTGTATCTAGAGTTACATACATCAACTTTATTTCTGTTCTTATTGAGTTATAATGTTGTCAGATCTGATCGGTCATGACTGAGGCTGTCACAGCTGGCTTATGGTGTCTGATCTAATCAGTCATGATTGAGGCTGTCACAGCTGGCTCATGGTGTCTGATCTAATCAGTCATGACTGAGGCTGTCACAGCTGGCTTATGGTGTCTGATCTAATCAGTCATGACTGAGGCTGTCACAGCTGGCTCATGGTGTCAAATCTGATCAGTCATGACTGAGGGTGTCACAGCTGGCTTATGGTGTCTGATCTAATCAGTCATGATTGAGGCCATCACAGCTGGCTCATGACAGCAAAGTAGTGGAAGACTATGGGGAAGATATATATGGGACGGCCGAAAGAGAATGGTAAGAAATAGGATGGCTTGGAAAGTGTTTGTAGAAGTCCCATGCTCCATGGTATCATCACAGTAGGTCTACTTTTTGACTGCTGAAGTGGATGTGGAGAACCCCCACTGCAATGAAACTGACTCCATGGATAGGACAGGATCTGTTCTACAGACTTACCAACATGTTTAATGTTGACGTCAACTCCTTCATGCAGTCGCCTCTCCACTGTTTCCAAGTCATTGAACCTCACAGCTTTGAAGGCTGTGTCCTCATTCTCTGGGATCTCAACACATAAGGGCTCATATGAGACAGGCTCGCTTATGAGAGAATCATCTCTCAGCTCAGAGTTTGGCTCCGTGATCCATGTCATATCCATGCTAGATGGTTGTAAATGTGTACCTGAAAATAAAAAATTTGAAAAGAGTAACAAGAAAAATAATGGATGCCCTCCGCACTTCAAGGGATTGTCATGCCAGTGACCACATTTTTCACAGCTGCTTGTCACTGATATTTTAGTTGATTTGCTGATTTATGCCCTTCCAAGACATAATGATGATGATGATTAGGTAGCGAAGATGGGCATATGTCGGCCTTGTGATGAGAAGAACAAATAACACCAGGGCTAAAACTAAGAATAGCAAAATGTTATGTCTTCTCAACATTCCTATATGGTGCAGAAATATGGACATTAGACAAGAAAACAGAACAGAGAATTGAAGCCTTTGAAATGTGGATATATAGAAGAATTGGTAGAATTGGGTGGAAGGAAAAGAAAACAAACGATGAAGTTTTAAAACAACTACAAATTAAAAGAAACTACTAAATACAATTCAAACAAGACAAATGAGATTTTTGGGCCATGTTAAAAGACACAACAGCCTACTAAAAGTAATCCTGGCAGGAGAAAATACAAGGTAAAAGAGGCAGAGGCAGACCAAGACTAACATGGATGAGTAACATCAAAAGATGCACAAATCAGCCTATGACAACCTGCACCATCAAAGCTAGAGACAGAGCAGAATGGCGCTCCATGGTAGCCAACCTTCGTTGCGTAAATGGTACTCGATGATGATGATGATGATGAGGTCAAGTCTCAAAATCGCTACTTACTACGTTTTCCTGAATACAGCTGACAAATTTTAGAGAATAAAACTGGGATATAGGAAAAGAATACATTTGAGAAAAGTTATGACAATAATTATTGTTTACATCCCTTACAAAATGAACATTATTATTATTTATTTTAAAGTGAAGACAAATGTATTCGTCTGCGGTACCCGATAGAGTTTTACAATGGACAAAAACATAGGCCCGGTAAATTGTATTGCTTATGTTTTATCGGATGTAATAATCCTTTCCTCTATTCTTCAACTACCTGTGGAGCATACGTCTTCAACAAACACTTTCCAATCTTTTCTTTTGGTTATGGCTCTTTGGTTATGGAAGGCCCCGGTATCACTGCAAACGAATTAAAATCCATAATTGCTCAACCGCCCGTGCCAGTAGAATTATCCGAATTACTAACTCATCTCCCAAACAAAGAAATGTAGCTGTAGTCCCCATCATAGCAGTCTCAGCACACGTCAAAAGACATAAGGCGAAACTGCACAGAAAGTGAACACAGCCAACTGTTCCTTGTCATACGATCTAATCTGTTCTGTTTCTTGCCATTCTTTTTAGATCATTCAATGAATTCTCCATCATCTATATATTAAATATTATAATAATCTAGATGACTACTTTATATTTATTTATTTTACAACTATATATTATAATAATCTAGATGACTACTTTATATTTATTTATTTTACAACTATATATTATAATAATCTAGATGACTACTTTACATTTATTTATTTTACAACTATATATTATAATAATCTATATCACTACTTTACATTTATTTATTTTACAACTATATATTATAATAATCTATATCACTACTTTACATTTATTTATTTTACAACTATATATTATAATAATTAATACTGAGAATTTAATGAATTGTAGGCACTCTTAATCAAGTTACTATTATATTAGTGTTACCATACAATATAAAAGATAAAAGTTGGGTTAAGTATCCTAAATTATTTCTGCTAAACAAGTGATCTCCCTTCCCTGACATACTTGAATCATCAACTGTTTCTAGTTTTTGTTCATTTAATTTTATTTTTTCAACGAAAATTTAGGTTTTGGGTTAGTTGTAAGCTATTCCAGACCTAGGTGTCTTCTATTAACAGATTCGAGAGCAACCAAATTAAGTACATGGGGATGTAATCTGATGTTATTCTGAACTGAAATAATTTGGGATGCTAAACTCAACCTTCACCATATATATATAATCAGTAAATCTCTTCACTCTATACTCTTAATATTCTATCTATCTATTGACCTTTCGAGCCGTTGCCGGCCCATAGGGCGTAGACGAAGATACACCTTCTCCTATATGAATTTTTTGTTCTAGCAGTTTTCTTTTAAAGATATTTTATCAAATCTCGCCATCTGTCTCTGTTCTGTGCAAGCAGTTCTATCTCATTGAGGGAGCCGATTCCTGCTGCTCTTGCCTCTCTCATCAATGTTCTTCTCAGTGTCTCCCTGGGTCTTCCTCTTTTTCTCTTACCTGTTGTTTCCCATATGAGGGCTTGCTTTGCTATTCGGTTATTATCTCTTCTCACTCTTAATATTACTCTATAAATATAAATATCATTTTGCAAACAGTAGCTGAATAATTAAATTAATGATGAAGCATACCTGGATACCTCTCCGCCTCTCCTCTAGATATAGAATAACGTTCTGTCGTTCTTGTTACTTCAGTTTTTGATTTTATTTCAACTTTTAAATATTCTCTTTGCTTATTGATCATCACATGTGTGTTCCCTTTCGAATTGAATATTGAATGATCTGACAGTGAATCACCTCGTCTGTTGTACCTCAAGAACTAAGGCCTAATAATTAATTATATTAATAGTAACATTACTCTTACAGATAGGACAACAAACTTTACATATACAACCATGTTAGGAGTTGCTTTATTAACGATTAATCAAATTAATGTTAATGACAACAATGTACCTAAAAATAAACCCCAATCAAAATATATCAACTTAATCACACCGTTTAAATATTAAATACCGATCTACATGACAAAATCCATGCAAAACACGATCATTTACTAAACATACAATTAAAATAAAATAATTAAAACGTGAGAAAGCGGAGGAAAATACCAGAAACCGTTATTTTTTGTGGCTAGGGACTGGGTCGTCTGCTAACAACAAACGCCATCTTGACCTGACTTGACCATGTCTTCAGCAGCAAATATAGAGAAGGTTCGGAAAGAAGTGAATTAATTTGGGAGAGTATTCTATAGAATAATTTGTTCTATATCTCAAGCAAAAGCAGCTTTCTAAAAATTTAGGAAGATACTGCGCAATTAATTTTTTACTATAAAAACAAGAAAAAAAAAGAGTTTCAAGAACAATGAATTAGATGACTTGAGAACAACCCTGGACCAACTATTACTTTGCAATAACTTCCAGAGAGTAGTCATTCAGTGGATACCATCACACTGTAATATACACGGGAACGAACGCGCAGACAAATTAGCTGAAGAGGCAGGGAGATTACCACAAGAGAACCATCCGCTCAGTTATGATGAAGCCAAATCCATCATCAAATGTCAGTTCCACGAAAAATGGAAACGAGAACACCTGAAGCAAATGAGAGTGACGGATACCACCAACTATCAAGGAGGGAATTAAGTCATCATACTTCGCTTACGCACTTGCCACAATAGAATGAGAAATCAAATGTTCAACAAATTCAAAATAGGTACAACCAGCCTATGCCACTGTACACTGGACAATATGACTACAAACATGTTCTACAGGATTGCCCCCAGTACACAGACCTGATAAGAGCAATGAGGTCCACACCCACCTCCCTGGAAGAGAAACTCTATGGGGCAATCGATTCACTTAAACAGACAGCTGACTTCATGAGAGAGTCTGGAATCCTACTCTGATTGAGTCTTGATCGCAGAGAGAGAGAGAGAGAGAGAGAGAGAGAGAACTTAAGGATCTGAATCATGGACAATAGGACAACTGTCAAGAAAATTACCGGATGCTGTAGAGATGTGCTTTTACAGAAGAATGTAGAGAATACATTGGACGACAAAGAAGAGTAATGACATGTTTCTGAAAGAGGCCAAAGTTAAAAAGAGAGCTAATTACCAATATTAGGAAGAAACAATAATTTTTTGGGGACCGTATAATCAGAAGGGAACAGCTGGAATATATTGTGACACCTGGAAAAATGTAGGGATGCAGGGACAGAGGGAAACAAAGAAAAAAGAAGAAACCAGATCTTTTAAAGAATGGCTTGGCAGAAGGTCAACAACAAAAATGACAAATAAATGTTAAAATCAAGAGATGTGGAGAGACACGATCACCTATGCCAGCAGACATGGTACTTGAGAATGACGATGGCTATATCCAAGTATTTTACAAAAGGTGTCTCCATTATTTATACCCGAACTATAACTTAGTCTGTAATGCTATAACATATAACTTCTATCTAACTATAACTTAGTTTGTCTACAACATATAACTCCTATCTAACTATAACTTAGTCTGTAATGCTATAACATAAAACTCCTATCTAATTATAACTTAGTCTGTAATGCTATAACATATAACTCCTATCTAACTATAACTTAGTCTGTAATGCTATAACATATAACTCCTATCTAACTATAACTTAGTCTGTAATGCTATAACATATAACTCCTATCTAACTATAACTTAGTCTGTAATGCTATAACATATAACTTCTATCTAACTATAACTTAGTCTGTAATGCTATAACATATAACTTCTATCTAACTATAACTTAGTCTGTAATGCTATAACATATAACTTCTATCTAACTATAACTTAGTTTGTCTATAACATATAACTTCTATCTAACTATAACTTAGTCTGTAATGCTATAACATATAACTCCTATCTAACTATAACTTAGTCTGTAATGCTATAACATATAACTCCTATCTAACCATAACTTAGTTTTTCTATAACATATAACTCATATCTAACTATAACTTAGTTTGTCTATAACATATAACTCCTATCCAACCATAACTTCTTTTTCTTCTAACTTTCAGCTCCCTGTGGAGCATAGGTCTTCAACAAACACTTTCAGCTCCCTGTGGAGCATAGGTCTTCAACAAACACTTTCAGCTCCCTGTGGAGCATAGGTCTTCAAAAAACACTTTCAGCTCCCTGTGGAGCATAGGTCTTCAACAAACACTTTCAGCTCCCTGTGGAGCATAGGTCTTCAACAAACACTTTCAGCTCCCAGTGGAGCATAGGTCTTCAACAAACACTTTCAACTCCCTGTATGGCATAGGTCTTCAACAAACACTTTCAGCTCCATGTGGGGCATAGGTCTTCAACAAACACTTTTAGCTCTCTTTGGAGCATAGGTCTTCAACAAACACTTTCAGCTCTCTGTGGAGCATAGGTCTTCAACAAACACTTTCAGCTCCCTGTGGAGAATAGGTCTTCAACAAACACTTTCAGCTCCCTGTGGAGCATAGGTCTTCAACAAACACTTTCAGCTCTCTGTGGAGCATAGGTCTTCAAGAAACTGTCGTTCTTTTTTCTTGTCATTCTTTTAAGATAATTCCATGTCTTCCTCATCATTTTCATCTCTGCTTCTGTCTGTCTTCTCCAAGAATTCCTTGGTCTCTTTGTCTTTTTACCTGGGGATTCCAAAAAAGGGCCTGTTGTGTAATACTCTCAGTTGGCTTCCGCAGTGTGTGTCCTATCCAGCGCCATCGTCTTCGCTGTATCTCTTTATCCACTGGTATTTGACTGGTAAAAAAAAAAAAATGTAAAGTACCCCCGTCACGCCAAGTGGCGTATAGGGAAATATGGTGTTAGTGACCCTATATTTTACAGACCTTCAGACATGATTTTTGGGGTAATGTGGTCGGTATTACGCCCGTGCTGCTTTACTTTCCCAGAAAAAAATCCGGCACCCATTTAAGGCTGGGTGAACCTGGAAGCCGTCGGTTGGGATCGAACCCTACCTCTTGTCATTTGTAGTCCAGTTCACTAACCACTGAGCTATCGCGGCTCCCCGTCTCTGACTGGTACATTTCCATAATTCTATGTTAGTGATTTTGTCCTGTCATTTCCATTCTTTTATCTTGTGTAAACATCCATTAATGAAAGTCTGTAACTTCGTGATTGTCAATTTTGTTGCTCTCCATGTTTCACAGCCATATAATATAATAATAGATATCTTATATTAAGTTAGATATATGTAAACATGTAGATTGATATTTCAAAAACATGAACAATTTTGTCTCTGGAATCTCTACCGATGGGTTGAGAAAAACCTTCCGTACTGAAAAAGTTAATGATGATGGTGATGATAATGTTGATACTGATGATAATTGTGATAATAATGTTGATACTGATGGTGATAGTGGAATAATTATTGTGGTGATAATGTTGATACTCAAGATGATTGTGGTGATAATGTTGATACTGAAGATGATTGTGGTGATAATGTTGATACTGATGATGATTGTGGTGATAATGTTGATACTGGTGATGATGGTGGTGATAATGTTGATACTCAAGATGATTGTGGTGATAATGTTGATACTGATGATAATTGTGGTGATAATGTTGAAACTGATGATAATTGTGGTGATAATGTTGATACTGATGATAATTGTGGTGATAATGTTGATACTGATGATAATTGTGACGATAATGTTGATACTGATGATAATTGGGGTGATAATGTTGATAATGATGATGATTGTGATGATAATGTTGATACTGATGATGATAGTGGTGATAATGTTGATACTGATGGTGATTGTGGTGATAATGTTGATACTGATAATGATAGTGGAATAATGAGGGTGGTGATAATGTTGATACTGATGGTGATTGTGGTGATAGTGGATAATGAGGGTGGTGATAGGGGTGACGATGATGTTGTTAATGATGATGGTGGTGATAATGTTGATACTGATGATGATTGTGGTGATAATGTTGATACTGATGATGATTGTGGTGATAATGTTGATACTGATGATGATTGTGGTGATAATGTTGATACTGGTGATGATGGTGGTGATAATGTTGATACTCAAGATGATTGTGGTGATAATGTTGATACTGATGATAATTGTGGTGATAATGTTGAAACTGATGATAATTGTGGTGATAATGTTGATACTGATGATAATTGTGGTGATAATGTTGATACTGATGATAATTGTGACGATAATGTTGATACTGATGATAATTGGGGTGATAATGTTGATAATGATGATGATTGTGATGATAATGTTGATACTGATGATGATAGTGGTGATAATGTTGATACTGATGGTGATTGTGGTGATAATGTTGATACTGATAATGATAGTGGAATAATGAGGGTGGTGATAATGTTGATACTGATGGTGATTGTGGTGATAGTGGATAATGAGGGTGGTGATAGGGGTGACGATGATGTTGTTAATGATGATGGTGGTGATAATGTTGATACTGATGATGATGGTGGTGGTAATGTTGATACTGATGGTGATAGTGGAATAATGAGGGTGGCGATTGTGGTGACGATGATGGTGGGGATAATGTTGATAGTGATGGCGATTGTGGTGATAATGTTGATAATGATGGCGATTGTGGTGATAATGTTGATAGTGATGTCGATTGTGGTGATAATGTTGATAGTGATGTCGATTGTGGTGATAATGTTGATAGTGATGTCGATTGTGGTGATAATGTTGATAGTGATGTCGATTGTGGTGATAATGTTGATAGTGATGTCGATTGTGGTGATAATGTTGATAGTGATGTCGATTGTGGTGATAATGTTGACAGTGATGTCGATTGTGGTGATAATGTTGATAGTGATAGCGATTGTGGTGATAATGTTGATGGTGATTTTGGTGACGATGATTGTGGTGATAATGTTGGTAGTGATGATGATTGTGGTATTAATGTTGGTGATGATACTGTAGAAGAGAGCAGTGAAAATGATGATGGTATTAACGATGATGGTGATGATTATGATGATGATGATGTTGGTGGTGATGTTGAGGTGAACGATGATAATGAAGATGGCAGTAATGATGATGGCCATGATGATAATGATGGGATAATGTTGAATCATACCAGCAAGAACAGAGTTACAACACACACTAGAAACACACACTACACAGAAAGTAGACATATACAGATCTATCATGCTAAACACACTGCCAAAAACAACAACACAACAATCCTACACTAAATCCCTAATTATATTATCGGAATATAGGAATTTAGTGTGGACTTGCAGAAATGCTGCCGTTTACCAATCTAAAACTTTTAATGCCAACTTGTTTTTTACTTATTTATAATAAAAGAGCAATATCCATTTTTAAACAATAAAATTAAATTTTCGAGAATGAATGGAAGAATGCGAATGAATGATTTTATACTATTCAAGTGGAAAGGCACACCTGTCAAGTCTTTTATCTCCTTTGTTTGCCACAATTGGTGACATCATCAAAGCAATACAGCCGCCGACGACATCCCCAAACACAGACGTCAGAGTGCTCGAGGCTATTGTTGCCTCGTTTTAAGCATTCACTGGCGGCAATCGATAGACAAGATATCAGTTAAGACGCCGACGAGACGTCACACCTGCCAAAAAAAAGGCTCGAGGCTATTGTCGCCTCGCTTAGCTACCTTTAGTGGCGACAGACATAAAGAAAGTTCCACCTTTTAAGTCGCCGACAAAGGTCGGGGTGATCAAGTCTATTGTCGCCTCTGGCGGTCCTATTTTCTTTTGAACCTTGGGTCGTGTGGTGCAATAGATTGCTTAACTTTTTACATGGAAAATATATGAATCATCACTCATCATCATCAAATCACATACATTATATTTATTGTTGTAAAATGGAATGTATTGTTTTAAAAACGAAAAAAAGATTTATAAAATAAGTTAATATTAACATTTTCATTAACAATTCAACGTTAGAACACTTTTTTGCATTTAATTTTGATATGTTAGAACGAACCATGCCAGTATATATTATGCAACATTTAAATATATATTCTTCAATGAATTACTATATTTGCTAGCAGATAATCAAGTGTTTAAAGTTTCTAAACATTTTTATAGATCACAGATCCAAAGAAGTTAATTTACAAAAATTAGTTGAATCCGTCTCATCACTTCAATGTAGAGTCTAGAAGAGATAATGTTATATATATATTTTAGACATTAAGATATAGATAAAAAAAAAAGAGAATTAGAGAGAGGCATTTTAAATTTCTAGCATTAATAGATAGAGATTAAAATGTAGGAGTTGAGAGAGTTTATATTTCTAGCATCAAAAGTTAACCTTATGAAAATGCTAGAATGACCAGAGAGACAATTTAAAATACTAGCATGTAGATACAAGCAGTTTAAAATCTAAGTATGAAAAGATATACATTTAAAAGCCCTACTATTAAAAAAGAAACAGATAATAATGCTAATATGGAAATGAAAGCAGCTTAAAATCCTGTTATGAAAATAGCGATAGACAATTATATCTCAAGCATTAAAATAGAGAGATTGTCATTCTTTTTTAATTTTTTAATTGAGAATCAAGTTCTGAATAGTTTATTAAACTTGTAGTAACAAGTGTTATACTGGGTGTTTATAATGTCTCTGTGCGGTGACATGATCAATATATAGAAAAGCAAGGGGAGCAGGGGGCTACATAGAGTACTCAAAAAATAACACTAGGGATATGGAAAAGATAGTAACAGGGAAATATTATCACAATTACGATGCAAAAATGCAAGCAATAAAGTTGGCAATAGAAAAACTGTTGAACAGTAATCTTAGCCCACAGCCTGTGGAGCTTTTGACAGATGCAAGATCAGTACTCCAGGCACTGCAATCCAGAAAGTTGCTACATCTGCAAACTTTATTGACTGAACTCTACAAACACCATAGGATTACCCTGCAGTGGATCCCATCTCACTATGGAATACCAGGAAACTAGAAAGCAGATCAGCTTTCATAAAAAGGTGCAACAGGCACACAACCAGATGCGCCGGTTGCATACCATCATAAGATACAGATAATCAAATCAATCAGAAGAACAAATGCTCCAAATCAGGATGTATTTCATTACATGAATAGATGGGAATAATTTATCATTATGAGCATTAGAACAGGACACAAATGACTGACTCCACAGTCACGTGTCTACAAATATCAATATCGGTACCTCAACTACATGTACATGTGGGCAGGCGCCCCAGACAGCGGAACGCATATTTCAAGAATGCACTGAATATGGTAGACTGAGGAAAGTCCACTTATACCATTAATACAACACTACAGACAAGACTATATGCACCACTGTAAGAATGAGAAAAGACGGTAACATTTATACAAGAAACGACATTGCAGTTATAGACAATACTTCAGGCGAACGAAAGATAGATATATAGATCCAGAAGGTTTTCGAAAATAGTAAGAGACAAGTCTCAGAATATCTTGAGGCCTGTGCTGGATATTTTGAACACATGCTGTAAACACAGCTTCATCGCGTGAACAGCTTCTTTACCTAATATAAGCCAGCCAACAACAGTAGTGGGAGCCGCGATAGCTCAGTGGTTAGTGAACTGGACTACCACGGACAAAGGGGTAGGGTTCGATCCCAACCGACGGCTCCCGATTCACCCAGCCTTAAATGGGTACCGGATTTTTTTCTGGGAAAGTAAAGCAGCACGGGCGTAATACTGACCACATTACCCCAAAATCATGTGCTGAAGGTCTGTAAAATATAGGGTCACTAACACCATATTCCCTATACGCCACTAGGCGTGACGGGGGTACTTTACTTTTACAACAACAGTAGTATCTAGATGAATAACACAAATTTTATGTACAATTTCACGTAATTTCAAAAATATGCTCACCGCACCGGACTTTATACAGCCTCGTTTTCTTATTTAAGACAGAAGTTGACTTCTATGTGATCAAAAGAAGATAACTTTTAATTTTTGAGAGAAATTATAAATAATTAATATTTGCCACCACAAATTAGGAATAGTTACATGTCTTTAATTTGCTACTTTAGCACTTGCAATTTGCTATAGAAATTGTCAAAGAGCTTGCACATTTTATGAGAACATTATTTTCTGGGAAGCATATGTATACAAATAAAAGTTTTGACAATTTACAATTACAATATATCGACGTATAAAGAATTCTTAACTATTCATATAATTGGAGTTGCTTCCCTTATAATTAAATCAAGATAACTTTTATTTTTCTTTACAATATAAGTTAATATTAACATTTTCATAAACAATTCAACGGTACAACACTTTATTGCATTTAAGTTTGATATGTTAGAACGTGCCGTGCCTGTAAATATTATGCAACATTTAAATATATATTCTTCAAAGAATTATTATATTTCTTAGCAGATAATCAACTGTTTAAAGTTTCTACACATTTTTTATAGATCACAGGTCCAAAGAAGTTAATTTACAAAAATTAGCTGATGCCGTCTCATCACATCACTGTAGAGTCTAGAAGAGATAATGTTAGAGAGAGAGAGAGAGAGAGAGAGAGAGAGAGAGAGAGAGAGAGGTATAAAAAAACCTAGGAAAATATTATGCAGTTGAAATTTCAAAATTGTAGTAGAAAAAGGGAGAGGAGTTGGAGATAAACAATTGGGCATTATTCATGTCACTGGAGAGGCAGAGTGGCAGTTTAAAAGTCTCTATTGATCAGCATTAATCTTTATTGAAAAGCATTAATAGAAAGAGATTAAAATGTAGGAGTTGAGAGAGTTTATATTTCTAGCATCAAAAGTTAACCTTATGAAATCATAGAATGACCAGAGAGACAATTTAAAATACTAGTATGAGATAAAAGCAGTTAAAAATCTTAGTATGAAAAGAGATACATTTAAAAGTCCTACTATTAAGAAAGAAACAATTAATAATGCTAATTTAATTATTTAGCTATTTGCGGGTCATCATCATTGCACTCCGAACATGTTCATAGGTGCTCAGATCCCCTCCACAGCAATTCCCTCAGTGTCCAGCGACTGACGACTCCAGTTCTGTGATGGTTGATACGTCTTCAAACACGCCCACTAAGTTTCTCGTTTCTGGCTGTGCCCATCTTAACTCCCATCTCTTTCATCCGAAGAAGTTACGTGGATCTGTATTTGTCGAAGTCATGTGCTCTTCCCACATCTCGGAGGGCATTGATGATATCTGCCCGATCCATTGGTTGACCGTCCTCAACGACAGCGCAGCTAGCCAACCTGTCCGCTCTTTCATTTCCCGTACTCCCGCATGTCCAGGGACATAGACAAAGCTGACCTTACGTATTTTGGATTTCTGCAACGACTTTACCCATTGCATGCGTAAGAGCCCGCCTCCACTTTTTTATCATGCTCATCGAATCACTCAGTATAAATGCGTTGGTGTAGTCTTGTGACTCTAACCATTTGAATGCCTTGGTCACTGCCATCGTCTCCATTGTCATGCTACTCGTGGTCATGACGTATGCACTACTGTCTTTCTTGACTATTCTGCCTGCCGAGCGTGCTGTAAATGCCCATGCACTTCTTTGGTGTCGTATTACAGATCCGTCTGTATAGATGACTGCATCTTTCTCATCGGTGTTATCGCAGATGAGACCGTTGACTTCAGCATTAACCACAACCGGGTTCAGTTTCCTACTTCACTTGTCGAGTGTGACAATACACGAGAAAGTCCCCTTGAATGACGTAGGCACCGGTATCCACTCCTCATCAATGCTGATATTGGTAAGCCCACAGACCTGTTTGATGACATCTTCTGCTCGGCCCACCCATGATTTGCCTCTTTTTAGCCTGTCACCTTTCACTGTGTTGAGCAGGTGGTGCAATGGTTGCTCTGTATCTGTACTAATCTTCAGGTATGCTCGTGCTCTCCAGATCTTGATTCTGTCATCCATGGTTGGAAAGTCAAGAAGATACCTCATTGCTACACCGGGAGTGTCCCTCGTACATCCAAGGATAATGCGCATGGCTTCATTTTGTATTTTCTCCAGCCTATCAATTTGAGTCGCACTGACAGTAAGAATTGCCAGGGTATACTCTATTAGTTCGAGGACCAATCCCTCGAACAGAAGAGTAAGTAGCCTCTGCTCGATGTTGGCAGCTGACATGACCGTCAAGGCGGCTAATCCTTTGCAGGATTTTGTTATTTTTTATCTTTTCAATTGAGAATCAAGTTCTGAATAGTTTATCAAACTTGTAGTAACAAGTGTTATATAGCGTGTTTATAATGTCTATGTGCGGTGACATGATCAATATATAGAAAAGAAAGGTGGAGTAGGGGTCCACATAGAGTACCCAAAAAATAACACTAGGGATATGGAAAAGATAGCAACAGGGAAATATTATCACAATTACGATGCAGAAAAGCAAGCAATAAAGTTGGCAATAGAAAAACTGCTGAACAGTAATCTTAGCCCACAGCCTGTGGAGCTTTTGACAGATGCAAGATCAGTACTCCAGGCACTGCAATCCAGAAAGTTGCTACATCTGCAAACTTTATTGACTGAACTCTACAAACACCATAGGATTTCCCTGCAGTGGATCCCATCTCACAATGGAATACCAGGAAACTAGAGAGCAGATCAGCTTTCATAAAAAGGTGCAACAGACACACAACCAGATGCGCCGGTTACATACCATCATAAGATACAGATAATCAAATCAATCAGAAGAACAAATGTTCCAAATCAGGATGTATTTCATTACATGAATAGATGGGAATAATTTATCATTATGAGCATTAGAACAGGACACAAATGGCTGACTCCACAGTTACGTGTCTACAAAATTCAATATCGGTACCTCAACTACATGTGCATGTGGACAAGCGCCCCACACAGCGGGACGCATATTTCAAGAATGCACTGAATATAGTATACTGAGGAAGTGCACTTATACCATTAATACAACACTACAGACAAGACTATATGCACCACTGTAAGAATGAGAAAAGACGGATACAAGAAACGACATTGCAGTTGTAGACAATACTTCAGGCGACCGAAAGATAGGTATATAGATCCAGAAGGTTTTCGAAAATAGTAAGAGGGCCTTCAACTTCAGAAGACACAGAACTTGATATGCAAACCAGAATTACAATGAGCCCTAATAAATCTTTAAGGTGGTTGCCTCAACATGCAAACTTTTCCAATGAATACCGTCCACAAGGTTCTGAAGTGTTAGCTGCACTATCGTCCTTACAGATTAATTTAATCGTCGTAATTCCATGCAAGTGATTGAGGATCCCACATATTCCATAGATACAACACTACAGAGAAAACTATATGTACCACTGCAAGAATAACAAAAGACGGTAACATTTATATAGGAAACGACATTGCAGATATAGACAATACTTCAGGCGAACGAAAGATAGATATACAGATCCAGAAGGTTTTCGAAAATGGTAAGAGCCAAGTCTCAGAATGTCGTGAGGCCTGTGCTGGATATTTTGAACACATGCTGTAAACACAGCTTCATCGCGTGAACAGCTTCTTTACCTAATACAAGCCAGCCAACAGCAGTAGTATCTAGATGAATAACACAAATTGTATTTACAATTTCACGTAATTTCCAAAATATGGTCACTGCTCCGGACTTTATCCAGTCTCGTTTTCTTATTTAAGACAGAAGTTGACTTTTCTGTAAGCACAGGAAGATAACTTTTAATTTTTTAGATAAAATACAAACAAAATAATATTTGCAACCACAAATTAGAAATAGTTACATATCTTTTAATTTGATACTTTAGTATTTGCAATTTCTTATAGAAATTTTTAAAGATCTTGCAAATTTTATGTGAAAATTATTTTCTGGAAAACAATATGCAAATGAATAAAACTTTTGACAATTTACAATTACAATATATCGACGAATAAAGAATTCTTAACTATTAATATAATTGGAGTTGCTTCCCTTATAATTAAATCAAGATAACTTTTATTTTTCTTTACAATAAAAGTTAATATTAACATTTTCATCAACAATTCAACGGTAGAACACTTTTTTGTGTTTAAGTTTAATATATTAGAACGAACTATGCCTGTAAATATTATGCAACATTTAAATATATATTCTTCAAAGAATTATTATATTTCTTAGCTGATAATCAACTGTTTAAAGTTTCTAAACATTTTTATAGATCTCAGGTGCAAACGAAGTTAATTTACAAAAATTAGCTGATGCCGTCTCATCATTTCACTGTATAGTCTAGAAGATATAATGTTAGAGAGAGAGGTATCAATAACACAAGGAAATAATATGCAGTTGAAATTTCAAAATTGTAGTAGGAAACGGAGGGGAGTTGGAGATAGACAATTGGGCATTATTCATGTCACTGGAAGAGGGAGAGTGGCAGTTTAAAATTCTAACATTTAGAGAGAGAGAGAGAGAAAGAAATAGAGAGAGAGAGAGCGAAAAAATAGATACAGTTATATATATTAAACATTAAGATATAGATAGAAGAAAGAGAATGAGAGAGAGGCTGTTAACATTTGTAGCAGTAATAGACAGAGATTAAAATATATGAGTTAAGAGAGTTGAGAGAGTTTATATTTCTAGCTTCAAAAGTTAACCTTTTGAAAATCCTAGAATGATCCCAGAGAGAAAATTTAAAATACTAGCATGAAGATAAAAACAGTTTAAAATCTTAGTATGAAAAGAGATACATTTAAATGTCATACTATTAAGAAAGAAGCAGACAATAATGCTAATATGAAATTGAAAGCAGCTTGAAATCCTGTTCACATTCACACATACGAGACAAATTAATGCAATACACTAGGAAACCATACGCCGACTGGGAAAAACTTTACGCAGAACTCACACTAGCTGACAAAACAGAGGCAGTACAAGAAGTGCAGAAGTACAAATCTCTGGCGCCTGACGGACTCACAATATAATTCTTGCAACACTCCTTTCCTCTCTTAGGCTTTCTTCTTCTCAGAATGTACACAGACGTCATTCACAAAGAAATAACTTACTCCAAGCCTAAACATGTCTTACATAACATTGCTCCGGAAAGACAACACAGACAAGTAGCTTCTTCAAAACTACACCCCATTTCCCTACTTAACACAGACTACACCATTCTAACAAAAGCATTAACAAACTCAAACCTTTCAAGACAACACTCCTACATAAAGGCCAACAGTGTAATGTACAAGAGAGAAACATTCGCCAGCACACACACTTTATGCGAGACATTATAAAGTACACTCATGACAAAGACAGCCAGTCTTCCATTCTATCTCTCGACAGAAACATCCACCAGCACACACACTTTATAACAAAGTAAAGTAAAGTACCCCCGTCACGCCAAGTGGCGTATAGGGAAATATGGTGTTAGTGACCCTATATTTTACAGACCTTCAGCACATGATTTTTGGGGTAATGTGGTCGGTATTACGCCCGTGCTGCTTTACTTTCCCAGAAAAAATCCGGTACCCATTTAAGGCTGGGTGAACCTGGAAGCCGTCGGTTGGGATCGAACCCTACCCCTTGTCCTTTGTAGTCCAGTTCACTAACCACTGAGCTATCGCGGTTCCCACACACACAATGTATACGAGACATTATAAAGTACACTCATAACAGACAGCCAGTCTCCCATCCTATCTCTCGACAGAAACATCCACCAGCGCACACACTTTATACGAGACATTATAAAGTACACTCATGACAGACAGCCAGTCTTCCATTCTATCTCTCGACAGAAACATCCACCAGCACACACACTTTATACGAGACATTATAAAGTACACTCATGACAAAGACAGCCAGTCTTCCATCCTATCTCTCGACAGAAACATCCACCAGCACACACAATGTATACGAGACATTATAAAGTACACTCATAACAGACAGCCAGTCTCCCATCCTATCTCTAGACAGAAACATCCACCAGCGCACACACTTTATACGAGACATTATAAAGTACACTCATGACAGACAGCCAGTCTTCCATCCTATCTCTCGACAGAAACATCCACCAGCACACACACTTTATACGAGACATTATAAAGTACACTCATGACAAAGACAGCCAGTCTTCCATCCTATCTCTAGACAGAAACATCCACCAGCACACACACTTTATACGAGACATCATAACGTACATCATGACAAAGACAGACAGTCTTCCATCCTATCTCTCGACAGAAACATCCACCAGCACACACACTTTATACGAGACATTATAAAGTACACTCATGACAAAGACAGCCAGTCTTCCATTCTATCTCTGGACCAAGAAAAAGTCTTCCAGAGAAGCTCATTCCTTCCCCCACACAACATTACTGAACAACAACATAGGAGGACGCTTCATACAGTGGATACACATCTTTTATTCTAGACCTCAAAGTAAAGTTCTAGTGAACCATTCGTTCACAGAGATAATCAGGCTAACTAGATCGGTTCGACAGGGGTGTTCCCTCTCTCTTCTACTTTACGTGCTGACCATAGAACCGTTCCTTGAGAGTATCAGACGAGACAGTTCCATAAAGGGCACATTCATGTCAGGGAAAGGAGAGCAGAAATTGTTAGCGTATGCTGATGTCACTGTCTTCTTTCCATCGAACACTAGATCAACAGACAGCATCCTCAATACATTCACAGAATTTGGACAATTTAAAAAAAAAGATAAGAAAAAAGTGGTATGGTAACAGCTTTACGTGGTAATTAACAAAACAAAAGTCGACGTTTCGGCCAAGTAGGCCTTCAGTTGAAACAACAACAGCAACACACACAAATATATATATATATAAGGATATATACACATATCTCACTTGGTGATTGAGCGGTCGCTGGTGGGGAAGAAGATGATGTCGTCGGAGTATGCTTGAACTTTTGTTGTCCTCCTGATATAAATTTACAGCTCCATGGAGTTTTCTTCTCGATTAGAGGCTCTAAGACTATGAGGTAGAGGAGCGGAGTCAAGAGCATCCTTGTTTGACGGACCTGGTTAGTGTGAAGGAATCCGTGAGTGTTAGATTTACAAGGACAAGGCACTCAGGTCTGGAGTACAGGATGTTGATGCATCGTCGAAAGTTGTCTCCCATATTGCAGTTGCGCAGCGTTTTCTGTAAGTAGAAGTGTACCATGCCCTATCAAAAGCCATTAATTAGCTGAGTGGCAGTGCACCAAGCGTTCGGCTTCTCGTGGCAAGGCGCAGTGCCATGGAGTACGTGTTCGATCCTGCTTCGGACCATATATTGTTCTTTGTTTTTTTCTGTTGTTGTTTAATTGTCATTTTTTTGCGACTGCTAACACATACCTTTTCCTTCTATTATTCCAAAAGCCATTTCCTGGTCTAAGGACAGAATCGATGAAGGTATGTTTCTTGTATGTGTGTAGGTGATGATGTATCGTATGAAGTGGTTGTTTTTATTTTAGCCTTGGATGCTGCATATTGGTCTCCGGGGACGAGTGAGAACACGAACGGCTTTAGCTTATTCGTCAGGGACGTTGTCAGTATTTTATAGTCTACGTTGAGCAGCGATATCGGTATGTAGTTTATTACTTGTGTCTTCTCTATATTGTTCTTCAGAAGTAAGGAGATGTATGATCCTCGGAGGTAGATGTCCTTTGTGGAAGGAATCCTTAAAAACCTTCAGCATGAGTGTTCTTATGAAGGGGAAAAATGTTTATGGAACTCCGCAGTGAGTCTGTTCCAGGCGTTTTATCCTTATGCGAGATTTTGAGAATTGTCTTTCTTTTATATTTCATAATACATTCGTTTTTTCAGCTCTCGTATACATAAGTAAGGGTGAACACTACATTTGTTTTCAAAATTCTTAGCTTTGTTTTTGTGCTGAGTAATTTTGATTTCCGTATTGTCCCTAGTTTTCGAAAGTTATTGCTGCCTTTACTCTTCCGATTCTAAAGTATGTATTTGTGTCTTCTTCTTAATCTATGCAGCTTCTGAGTTATACCTAGTGATTTATTTCATCAAATGCTATTTCTTCTAGGTTCATTTTTATCTGGATTTATTTAATTATCGTGGTTGATTCCAAGTCATATTATTTAGTCTTTAGTGCGAACTGATTCCAAGTCATATTATGTTAGTCTTTAGTGCGAACTGATTCCAAGTCATATTATGTTAGTCTTTAGTGCGAACTGATTCCAAGTCATATTATGTTAGTCTTTAGTGCGAACTGATTCCAAGTCATATTATGTTAGTCTTTAGTGCGAACTGATTCCAAGTCATATTATGTTAGTCTTTAGTACGAACTGATTCCAAGTCATATTATGTTAGTCTTTAGTACGAACTGGCGTCACCGAAGTCAGGGCATTCCCATATCTGCTCTGCCGCCCGTTCCAGCAACCATAGAAATGTTCATCCACTGATGGTTCATGTCCTGTATTGATTGACCGTGTTGGGTTCCTTCCTGCTTTCGTCCTTCATGACGAGTGTTCCTCCATTCTTTTGATCCATGGGTTACCCTCAGCTTCCTTGTAGCCATCCTGTGACAGGTGTTCTTTTAAAGCCATCATTATGTGATACATATCAATTTTATAATATTTCTTGCGTAATTGCAGACCGCGCCAACTTCTCGGTTATTCCATTGCCACGAACATCCGAGTGTCCAGGGCAATATATCCAAGCTTGGTTGCGAACAAGAGACATGTGGAGTAGGTGCACCCACTGCCTGTGGAGTGTGTTCTTGTCAATCCGACGAAACATCCTTAATCAGTCAAATCAATCACGAAGACCACATATGTTGTTGATCTCTTAACCAGCTAAGTGATAGCTCCCGTCAAGCCACAATCTCCATAAATTTGCTGGAGGTTATAGTCTTGTGGGCTTCTGCACCTTATCTATCATCTTACCATTAGATTACACAACAAAGTACCAAACACTCCGAACATCTCTTGTGACCAAGCCATCAGTGTAGATGATCAGGTCTTGAACTTGGGAGTGAAGCAGCAGTAAATAATCTGCTACCAATTGATGACATGACATTTGTTTTTTCTTACACCGTTTTCACATAACTACTGATAAGAATTATTGTGTCTACAAAGTCAAGATCCTCTATATGAGACTCAAGTAACTATTCAATGCCTTTGGAACCTGTAAAGCATCACTAATAGCAAAATGTTACATCTTCTCAATATTCCTGTATGGTGCAGAAACATGGACATTAGACCAGAAAACAGAACAGAAAATTGAGACCTTTGAAATGTGGATTTATAGAAGAATAGGTAGAAATGGATGGAAAGAAAAAAGAGCAAACGAGGAAGTTTTAAAACAGCTAAAAATGAAGAAAGAACTACTAAACACAATTAAAGCAAGACAAATGAAATTTTTGGTCATGTTAAAAGACACAACAGTCTAACAAAAGTAATATTAGAAGGGAAAATACAAGGTAAAAGAGGCAGAGGCAGACCAAGACTAACATGGATGAGTAACATCAAAAGATGGACAAGTCAGCCTATGGCAATCTGCACCACCAAAGCAAGAGACAGAGTGGAATGGCGCTCCATGGTAGCCAACCTTCGATGCGGAGACGGCACTCAATGATGATGATGAAAGCATCACTGCTGTATGAAGTCAATGGCAGTTCCATAAAACAAGGGAGATAAAGTACACTCTTGCTTCAACCCTTTCATCAATCTGAAACCATTCACTAAGTCCTGCCTCTGAGTGAACTCTACAAGAGAAAGTATCATACAGATCTTTGCTGACGTTTGCTATGGATTGTGTTTTAACTAGCATGAATTCCCCTTTGCCAAAGTTTAGTTGCAAGCACTGTATTAACGGTCTTAAATTTACAACGATTAAAGTTTAGTTTGAGGTAATGTATTAACGGTCTTAAATTTACAACGATTAAAGTTTAGTTTGAGGCAATGTATTAACGGTCTTAAATTTACAACGATTAAAGTTTAGTTTGAGGTAATGTATTAACTGTCTTAAATTTACAATAATTAAAGTTTAGTTTGAGGTAATGTATTAACGCTGTTAAATTTACGATTAAAGTTTAGTTTGAGGTACTGTATTAACTGTCTTAAATTTACAACAATTAAAGTTTAGTTTGAGGTAATGTATTAACTGTCTTAAATTTACAACAATTAAAGTTTAGTTTGAGGTAATGTATTAACTGTCTTAAATTTACAACAATTAAAGTTTAGTTTGAGGTACTGTATTAACTGTCTTATATTTACAACAATTAAAGTTTAGTTTGAGGTAATGTGTTAACTGTCTTAAATTTACGATTAAAGTTTAGTTTCAGGTACTGTATTAACTGTCTTAAATTTACAATAATTAAAGTTTAGTTTGAGGTACTGTATTAACTGTCTTAAATTTACGATTAAAATTTAGTTTGAGGTAATGTATTAACTGTCTTAAATTTACAACGATTAAAGTTTAGTTTGAGGTAGTGTATTAACTGTCTTAAATTACGATTAAAGTTAGTTTGAGGTACTGTATTAACTGTTTTAAATTTACAACAATCAAAGTTTAGTTTAGGGAGCCGCGATAGCTCAGTGGTTAGTGAACTTGACTACCACAGACAAGGGGTAGGGTTCGATCCCAACCGACGGCTTCCGGGTTCACCTAGCCTTAAATGGGTACCAGATTTTTTTTTGGAAGTAAAGCAGCACGGGCGTAATACTGACCACATTACCCCAAGAATCATGTGCTGAAGGTCTGTAAAATATAGGGTCACTAACACCATATTTCCCTATACGCCACTTGGCGTGATGGGGGTACTTTACTTTTTAAGTTTAGTTTGGGGTAATGTATTAATGCTGTTAAATTTTCAAATATTAAAAAGTTTAGTTTGAAGTACTGTATTAATGGTAATAAATTTTCAAAAATTAAAGTTTAGTTTCAAGTACTTTATTAATGGTTCTTATTTCCAAAGATTAAATTTTAGTTTGAAGCACTGTATTAATGGTCTTAAATTTTCAAAGATTAAAAAGTTTAGTTTGAAGTACTGTATTAATGGTTCATATATTTTCAAAAATTAATGTTTAGTTTGAAGTACTGTATTAATGGTTCTTATTTCCAAAGATTAAAGTTTAGTTTGAAGTACTGTATTAATGGTTCATATATTTCCAAAGATTAAAGTTTAGATGAAGTACTGCATTAATGGTTCTTATTTCCAAAGATTAAATTTTAGTTTGAAGTACTGTATTAATGGTCTTAAATTTTCAAAGATTAAAAAGTTTAATTTGAAGTACTGTATTAATGGTTCATATATTTCCAAAAATTAAAGTTTAGTTTGAAGTACTGCATTAATGGTTTTATATCTCCAAAGATTAAAGTTTAGTTTGATGTACTCTATGACTGTTTTACATTTCCAAAGATTAAAGTTTAGTTTGATGTACTCTATGACTGTTTTACATTTCCAAAGATTAAAGTTTAGTTTGATGTACTCTATGACTGTTTTACATTTCCAAAGATTAAAGTTCAGTTTGATGTACTCTATGACTGTTTTACATTTCCAAAGATTAAAGTTTAGTTTGATGTACTCTATGAATGTTTTACATTTCCAAAGGTTAAAGTTTAGTTTGATGTACTCTATGACTATTTTACATTTCCAAAGATTAAGTTTAGTTTGATGTACTCTATGACTGTTTTACATTTCCAAAGATTAAAGTTTAGTTTGATGTACTCTATGACTGTTTTACATTTCCAAAGATTAAAGTTTAGTTTGATGTACTCTATGACTGTTTTACATTTCCAAAGGTTAAAGTTTAGTTTGATGTACTCTATGACTGTTTTACATTTCCAAAGATTAAAGTTTAGTTTGATGTACTCTATGACTGTTTTACATTTCCAAAGATTAAAGTTTAGTTTGATGTACTCTATGAATGTTTTACATTTCCAAAGATTAAAGTTTAGTTTGATGTAATCTATGACTGTTTTACATTTCCAAAGGTTAAAGTTTAAGTTACAAAAATACTGTATTAAATATATCAAGTTTTCCTCCATTAAAATTTAGCTTTTCAAACACTGTAGTAAATGTCTTACATTTGACTTAGCATGAGTCTAGTTGCAAATACTCTATTAATTTAACTATTTCAAACATAGTCCTATATTTAAGGTAGGCATATTGGAGAGAAAGATCACATGTGAAATGATACAACCATTACTGGTTACTGTAAAATACAGAATAAGAAATGGTGAAATTCAGGTGAACTGTTGAAATCACAACTATATGCATAGAGACACAAACAAATTTTGGATTATATGAATTAAATCACTTAACCAGTAACTTGCTGTGTACCTGCAAGAGTTGATAGACTGGCTTCAAGGCTCAAGGAAGACCAAAAGTCATAGAGATAGACAATGTCACAGAAAACCTAGCAGCAGTAACGGTTAATAACTGTCAAATACAATACACTTAGACTCAGGACAAAAATATTGCAGCTCCTCACAATTCTTGGTGGTGCATGTGCATAAGTCAGTAAGTAATCTTTTATTTTAAGAAAATTTATTGTTTGTGTAAAGTTTAAGGTGCCAGCCTTGACTAAAAGCTTTATTGTTTCAGCTGAAGGTCTTCTTAGTTGAAATGTTCTTCTTTTGTTTTGTTTCTCATCTACGTAAAGCTATTACCACTTTTTATTTTTTTTTTAAATTCTCATTATTATAATCAGCTTTACAGCAGCTTCAGATTTCTATGCATCTTGATGCCTTTACCCAGTAACTAGTCTTTAAAGGTAAAGTAACTTGAACCGGCGTCTTAGCATGCGAGTTTCCACCCATATGTGCTCGGACGCCTATCCAGAAATGTTCGGATATTTCTGTATAGTGTCGCCTCAAGCATCGAAACTCAGACGCGAGGCAACATTCCACGCCTTCCCAGGGTAATACCCTGGTACCCATTTCTGCCAATAGCTGGGTCCACCGTGGGGTATTTTTTTTTGCCAACCACGAGTACAATTCACACTGCTCCCAGCGGGAATCGAACACGGGTTGTCGGAACGTCAGTAGTCCAGTTGGGTGGATTTCCCAACTAGGCTACTGAGGTCCCCAGTAACTAGTATAATCTGGACAAATGGTTAGGGAAGACAATCCAGTACTGAAAAATGAGGCGCTGGAGTGTTGGACCAAAAGTGGAAATATCAGAATTTTACTCCAAACCAGAACACAACACAACCACACTCACTTAACCTTTTTTTAGGGGTGGATGTAGATGAGGCATACTCTTTTAGTCATTACATGAACACAAGCATTACCAACATTGAGGAGTGGAGTAAAGGGGCATCACTCTCTTGGTCACATCGTATATCTTCTTTATGCCATTACTTCCCTCACTACAGGTTACATATCTATTTTATTCAGCTGAGATGACTGGCGATTCATTATACAAATGGTATATATATATATTTTTATATATATATATATATATATATATAAATGGTATATATGATTATACATATGGTAAATGAATTTAAATATTTGGGAACTTTGTTTACCTCAGACGGAAGACGTACAAAAGAGGTGAGATGCAGAATGGCTCAGGCAAAAGCAGCTTTCCAAAAAATGAGGAAAATACTATGCAATCCATTTTTGACAATAGAAACAAGAAAAAGAGTTCTTAAATCTTACGTAGAGCCAGTCTTAACATATGGATGTGAGTCATGGACAATAGGACAACAGACAAGAAAATCACTGGAGTCTGTAGAAATGTGGTTTTACAGAAGAATGTTGAGAATACCATGGACAGCTAAGAAGAGTAATGAAGATGTTCTGAGAGAGGTCAAAGCAAAATGAGAGCTAATTTCCAATGTTAGGAAGAGACAATCATCATTTTTTTGGCCATGTAATGAGAAGAGAACAACTGGAAAATATAGTAACAACTGGGAAAATTGAGGGACGAAGAGATAGAGGGAAGCAAAGAGAAAAAATAACAGACAGCTTAAGAGAATGGCTTAGCAGAAGGTCAACAACAGAAATGATAAATAGCTGCCGAGATCGAAAGTTGTGGAGAGACTTGACCACCTACGCCAGTAGGCCGGGTACTTGATGATGATGATGAGATGACTGATGAACCCAATCTCAAACCCTAGGTTCTTTGTGTAAAAAGAGCCAATTTCACCTTTTAACAAGTGATATATATGCACCTATATATTACTGCATATATTACTTTGCACCTGATATATATGCTTTTGCGTAATAAAGAAATAAATGAACAATAGTTAACACAAATTAATGAAACAGATTCTTTATTTCTGAGAGCATTAGTAACATTACAGAACATCACATCTAACAAGAGTGCTAACTGGTTGTTAGTAACAAATAATTGTTTTTGTTAAATTATATATTTGCCCTAGATAAAAATACACCGATGTTGTTACTTTCAAAATGAAATATGTCTAAAAGTTTTGATAACCTTTTACAAAATTCCTTGCAAAAAATTGCATTAAAAAAAAAAAAAACTATCTTTACAACACATAGTACCATTGCTGGTGTATGTCGGGGGGCAACGATAGAACCAGAGGGAAAAAGGCCGCTTGGTCAAGCAGTCGCCACGACGTGTGAGACTCAGGATTTTTATTTCACCCCCGATAGAAAAAATCCTTTCTGTCTACCGCGGGCTTCGAACACCGTACGTCGGCTTTTCAGCCAGAGGAACAGTGGTTTTAGCCGCACGGCCACGCGCACCTCCGAATATTGCATAGGATGACAAATAAATAAAATCATATATAATGTGACATCATAATAGCATGATGGAAGCTATTCAACAATAAAGTTCAGAGATATTGACAATAACACAAATTCTGCATTATTATTACAATAAATGTATATGTTACAAGTAAGAGATGTTCACAATAACATAGACTTAAATATCAAATTGCATTTTAAAATTTGCATCCCACTGTTTCAGACTCAGACTTTCAACAAAGAAATATTGAGAAATGGTTGAGGTGCTCTTTTAACACTGTAGAAGATCACCCTAAATATTTTACTTTCATTTGCCTCAAACATTTCTCTGTGGAGTTGATTTTCAATGCCTCTTCATATTAAAACAAAAGCAATAGCAAGAACAAAAAGAAGCAGGCTAAATGTGGAAGATGGCATGATCTTTGTTTTAGAAACATTCCTAAATACATTTGGAAAGTGGTTGTCCAGATGTATCATTCTTCATCAGCAATGTTATTAAATATTACATTATATTTATAATTGATAATCCTCTGTTAATGTATTAAATTTACTTTATTTAAATGTATTTTTTTAATGAAAATATGGCTACAAAAGAAAGATTTACAACCACTAGAATGAACCATCACAGAAGAATGCTGAATGTAACAAAAAGGTATGACATGCAATGGCAAAGATATTAAAAAGAAAAGTAGATGTCAGACCAATTCTGAGTTTAATTCAAAAACAAGAAATTAAATAATTTTGACATAGCATCCAAAGTATCAGAGGAAACAGCAAAACAAATAAAACAGCATCCAACAGCAAACAGATGAATCAGCAGAAACAGAAAAGAGCATCCAACTGCAGTTAGATGAAACAGCAAAGAAAGAAAAGAGCATCCAACAGCAATCAGATGAAACAGTATAATTTTTAAAAAAGATGACTTCTAAGATGGTGCAGTGAAATTTCAAATAAGAAAAATGATTTCAATAAGTTGATCAGTGGCAAATAAATAATTAATGAAATTAGTGGCAGAAGATCTCAAATACATTGCTGTCATGTGACATGACAACAAGCAAGCAGTGGTAGATGTGTAAAATAAACACAAAATGGTATTAAGAACATTACGTTATACACTTGGACCTCTTTATCCATTTTAAGATTTGTACTTGCCTGCTTTTTGTGTTGTTTTTTATAATATTATCTGTTGGTTTGTAGCTGATGAAGGTTTTTGCCGAAATGTTGTAGTTTGTCTCACCTTTCTATATATTTACTTTTCTGTAGCTCTTCTTGCACCATCACATGATATTCAATATACTGTATATTTTATATTTGTCCCCTATCTCCAAGCAATGGAAGCGTGGACTTATAATGCAGAAAAGCAAGCCAAATTTTTGGCAAAACGATATCATTATTGACAAAGAAAGAAATCACAACATATTTTTAAAAATGCACTTGAAAACTAGATTTTGCAATAACTAATAAATTAAATGTGCCTGTGCTCTGCGAGGCACAAAGGGGAGTTAAGAATAGTGGCGCTGTTTCTTACCATGCATATTCGTAAAAGGCGACTAAGGAGAGTTGGATTGGGACTGGCTAACCTGTACTGTAAAAAAAAATAAGCCTAAAAAACTTCACAAATATGGACAAGTCAAAGAAAAGAATAAAAGTAAATTTGCCATCCAGGTAAGATAAAGGCTCTCTGTCTAAGAGATGTATGACGCAATTCAGAGAAAGCCGTAAGGAGTCCCCGGGTTGCTGACTCACCTTTTGTCTACCATGAAATCCTCCAGAATTGGCACCTGGAATGTATGTACCCTAAATGAACAAGAAAAAGCTGCACAGGTAGCAACAGAAATGAGAAATTACAAAATAGATATTCTAGGAATGTGTGAAACAAGATGGCTAGGAATGGAAAGGATAAAACTAAATACAGGAGAGATGATTTTATCATCAGGACAGTGGGAACCTGGAGCACAACATAGTCAAGGAGTTATCATAATGTTATCAAGGAATGCACAGAAGACACTGATAGAATGGGAAGCAGCGGACCAAGACTAATGAGAGCAACATTTAAAACAACAAAAAACAAAGTAAAAATACACATTATCCAATGCAATGCACCAATCAACGATAAGGATGATTTAGTTAAAGGTGAATTCTATAAACAGTTACAATGTCAGATGGATAAAAGACGAGCCGAGGATATTATAATCTTGATGGGAGATTTAAATACAAAAGTAGGATCAGAAAACAAAGGCTTCGAAGAGATTATGGGAAAACATGGACTTGGAGATATAAATGAGAATAGAGAGATATTCGTGAACTTCTGTGCTCTTAATCAAATGAGCCTAGGAGGAACAATATTCCAACATAAAAATACATAAAGCTACATGGGTGTCACCAGATCATAGAACGGAAAATCAAATTGATCATATATGTATTAATAATAAGTTTAAGTCATCCGTACAGGATGTAAAAGTATATAGAGGAGCCGATGTGGCTTCAGACCATCATCTTCTGCTAGCCAAACTTAAACTAAAAAGATACTACAACAAATAAGGGCAGAAAGTATTTCAATGTATAATTTCTTAAAGAACAAGGAATTAAAGACAATTTTGCAGTCATAATATCAAACAAATATCAAGTCCTCCAACAACTAGAAAATACAATCAATATAGAAGATCATTGGAAACAGGTAAAGGATATATGGAAAGAGACATGCGAAGAAATGCTGAGGGAAAGAGAATGCTAGAATAAGGCATGGATGACAGCAGAGACCCTGGATAAAATTAAAGAAGGAAAGAATAAGAAAGCAGACATAAATAAAAGCAAAACGAGAAGTAATAAAGCCAAGACACAGGAAGCTTAAACAGAGGTGAACAAAGAAGTGAGAAGATGCATTAAAGGGATAAAAGGAAATATATAGATGAACTAGTTAAAGAGGCAGAGGAAGCAGCAAATAAAGGGAATATGAAAGAACTGTACAACAGCACAAAGAAATTAAGTGGAAAATACAAACAGATAAATGTCTTTATTAAAGATAAGAAAGGAAATCTGCTTAGTAATATAAGGGAACTAATGGAGAGATGGAAAGAGCACTTTGAAGAACTTTTGAACAGACCCGGCTCAAATAATCCTCCAGATATACTACCAGCAGAGGAAGAGTTACATGTTAACTGTGGAAAACCAAGCAAGGAAGAAATAATGAAAGTCATCAAGCTATTAAAAAATGGTAAAGCCACAGGACCAGGTGAAATTCCTTCGGAAGCCATCAAAGCAGATATTAACACCTCTACCAAGATGTTATGTAATCTATTAGATAAAATTTGGGAGAGGGAAGAAATACCTAAAGACTGGAAAGAAGGTTATGTGATCAAACTACCAAAGAAAGGAAGTTTACAGGAGTGCACAAATTATAGGGGAATTATGCTACTATCAGTGCCAGGAAAAATATTAAGCAGAATCATTCTGGAGAGTCTAAAAGAGGCCATAGAGAAACATTTGAGAGATGAATAAGCAGGTTTTAGGAAAAACAGATCATGTGCTGATCAAATAACTACGCTATGTATAATAATTGAAAAGTTTAGAACAACAGTCCCCACTTTATATTGGATTTCTCTCTGTGGTTTTACTAACTACAGCTCAGGTGGCTTCTGTTGGATTGGAATGATAACTTACCACCACTGTGTGTCTATATGTTTGGAATTAGAGTCTTCAACGATGGCCTAACATCATCAAGTGCTACGACGATCATCATTTTCGGGAGGACGCGAACTTCCATGGTATATGGTGGATATGCGGCAGGAACCATTGAAGGCTATGTCTGAAAAGTGTTCCTTCTTGCAGTTTCCTCATATTCCAAGTCCGGTTTGTTGCAGGAGCTACTGAGTTAAGTGCTCTGTGCACACCGTGAGCTGTGTGTCTCATCCGTTTTGATCCTGTTTCGATATCCCGCTTGTTTACGATGAATGATGATATCGTATGACAAGGAACAGTTGGCTGTGTTCACTTTCTGCGCGGTTTCGCCTTATGTCTTTTGGCGTGTGCTGAGACTGCTACGATGGGGACTACAGTTACCTTTCTTTGTTTGGGAGATGTGTTAGTAATTCGGATGATTCCACTGGCACGGGCGGTTGAGCAATTATGGATTTTAATTCGTTTGCAGTGATACCGAAGCTTTCCATAACCAATAACCAATCATAGATTACGAAAAGGCATTTCAGAGTTTAGACAGAAGAATGCTTTGGAGGTTGCTGAGTCAAAACGGAATCACCACAAAATTTATTAATCTGATAAGAACAATGTATGAAGAAATGAAATGTAGTGTGGTGCACGAAGGGCAGCTTACAAAAGCATTTGAAAAAAAAAACAGGAGTAAGGTAGAGATGCCTTCTATCTCCATTTCTCTTTCAACTGGCCATAGACTGGATTATAAAAATAACTCAAAACAACAGAAATGGAATCCAGTGGTCACTGACTAAACAACTTGATGATTTAGACTTTGCTGATGACATAGCTCTCCTATCACACAGCCATCAACAGATGCAGGATAAAATGAGTATACTTGATGAGAGATCACAACAGATAGGAATGAAAATAGAGATAAGAACAAAATTATGAGAATTGATGCAGTTGGCAATAACCAAATAAAATTAGGAGAAATACCTCTACTAGACGTACAATCTTACATATATCTGGGCAGTAATATAGATACATAGGGAGGAACAGAAAATGATACCAAAATAAGGATATCAAAAGCAAGAGGACCATTTCTTCCACTGGGAATCATATGGAAGTCCAAAGAAATTAGGTTAAATACTAAAATAAAAATGTTCAACTCAAATGTTAAGTTAGTCTTAATATAAGACTGTGAAACATGGAGAACAACAAAATTGACAATCATGAAGATACAGACTTTCATTAATGGATGCTTATGCAGAATAAAAGAATGGAAATGGCAGGACAAAATCACTAACATAGAATTATGGAAATGTACCAGTCAAATACCTATGGATAAAGAGATACAGTGAAGATGATGAGTGTTGGATAGGACACACACTACGGAAGCCAGCTGAGAGTATTACACAACAGGTCCTTTTTTGGAATCCCCAGTGAGAAAGACAAAAAGGAAGACCAAGGAATTCTTTGAGAAGACAGATAGAAGCAGAGATGAAGATGTTGGGAAGACTTGGAATGATCTTAAACAAATGGTAAGAAACAGAACGACTTGGAAAGTGGTTGTTGAAGACCTATGCTCCACAGGGAGCTGAAAGGTAGGATAAGAAGAATAAGTTAAATGCCACAGAAGTGAAATGTGTCAGATAAATCATGGGAGCCAGCTTGACAGACAAAATCAGAAGTAAAGAACTAAGAACTAGGTTTGGGAACACCTCCAAAGAAGAATACATAATTAAACAATGAATTCAATAGGCCATGAATCAAGACAGAAACAACCAAACACAATCCATACAGTTATTAACAAATGCTATAAAAACAAAAACACCAAGAGGATACCACTCAAATATGTTGGATAGACAGAATACTAAAAAGAAATGTGAAAGCAGAAGAGGAAACCAAAGAGCAAAACTCTGTAAACTATTTCTCACCTCGATGTGAAAAGTAAATCAGGAAGGAAAGAAGAGGCAGAAGAAACGTATTACATATTATAAATGAAGAAAACTACAGACCTGTGTCAAGAACACTCTTTACCATCAAAACTGTAAAATACAGGTGAAGAGAAACAGAATAGAACAGAGCTGAGGCACAGAGTTGCAGGTTAGTTCAAAAATCTCAGCAGTAACAAAATATCACAGCTGTCACAAAATATAATTTTCACAAAAGATACCAGCTGTTATTAAATATCAAAGTTGTCACAAAATATTAAAGTTGTAACAAAATATCTCAGTTGTAACAAAATATCTCAGTTGTAACAAAATATCTCAGTTCTAACAAAATATCTCAGTTGTCACAAAATATCTCAGTTGTAACAAAATATCTCAGTTCTAACAAAATATCTCAGTTGTCACAAAATATCTCAGTTGTAACAAAATATCCCAGATGTCACAAAATATTAAAGTTGTAACAAAATATCCCAGCAGTAACAAAATATCCCAGCTGTCAAAAAAATATCCCAGCTGTCACAAAATATCCCAGCTGTCACAAAATATTAAAGTTGTAACAAAATATCCCAGCTGTCACAAAGTATCCCAGCTGTCACAACATATCGCAGCTGTCACAAAAAATATCAGTTTTCACAAAATATCCCAGCTGTAACAAAATATCTCAGTTGTCAGAAAATATCCCAGCTGCAACAGAGTATCCCATTCATAATAAAATATTCCAGCTGTTACAAAATATTTCAGTTGTCACAAAATGGCACAGCAATAACAAAATGTCCCAGCAGTAACAAAATGTTCCAGCAGTAACAAAATATCCCAGCTGTCACAATATATCCCAGCTGTCACAAAATATATTCTAAAAAGTCAAAATATATAAAAACAATATATGAAGGAAAGAAGTGTAGTGTGGTGCATGAAGGACAGATTACAGAAGCATTTGAAATAAGAACAGGAGTAAGGCAGGGTTGCCTTCTGTCTCCATTTATCTTTCTACTGGCCATAGATTGGATTATGAAAATAACTCAAAACAACAGAAATGGGATCCAGTGGTCACTGACCAAACAACTTGATGATTTAGACTTTGATGACATAGCTCTCCTATCACACAGCCATCAACAGATGATAAAATGAGCATACTTTGATGAGAGATCACAACAGCTAGACTGAAGATTAATAGAGATAAGACTAACATTATGAGAATTAATACAGGAGACAAATAATAATAAATGAATATTATTATAGAGGGAAACATCCGAGGCGATAATCAGTGAATCAATTCAGAGGAAGAGGTATGTTTACAGCACTCGGAAAAAATGACAAATAATCAACAACAGAAAAAAATATGGACCAAGGCAGGATCGAACCCGTACTCAGTGGCACAGCGCCTTGCCACGAAAAGCCAAACGCTAGGGAACACTGCCACTCAGCTAACTAAAAAATTAGCTTCGTAGGCAAGGTCCTTTCGCGAAGGCTTTCCCATGACTATAGCATAAGGCTGCGATCACAGCTCGGAAATATTTTTCCTGTTAAGACAAGTATCTCCCGGATAGGGTAGGGCTGAATACTTGCGTTGCAGACAAATATTTAGGACGAAACAGCACGAATAGTAGTTTCCAGTGGTTAAGACTGGAGACAAATAATAATAAATGAATATTATTATAGAGGGGAACATCCGAGGCGATAATCAGTGAATCAATTCAGAGGAAGAGGTATGTTTACAGCACTCAGAAAAAATGACAAATAATCAACAACAGAAAAAAATATGGACCAAGGCAGGATCAAACCCGTACTCAGTGGCACAGCGCCTTGCCACGAAAAGCCAAACGCTAGGGAACACTGCCACTCAGCTAACTAAAAAATTAGCTTCGTAGGCAAGGTCCTTTCGCGAAGGCTTTCCCATGACTATAGCATAAGGCTGCGATCACAGCTCGGAAATACCTCTTCCTCTGAATATATTTTCTGTTGTTGATTATTTGTCATTTTTTCCGAGTGCTGTAAACATACCTCTTCCTCTGAATTGATTCACTGAGAATTAATACAGTTGGCAATAACCAAATAAAACTAGGAGAAATACCTCTACTAGACGTACAATCTTACATATATCTGGGCAGTAATATAGATAAAGAGGGAGGAACAGAAAATGATACCAAAATAAGGATATCAAAAGCAAGAGGAGCTTTCATTGCACTGGGAAACATGTGGAAATCCAAAGAAATTAGATTAAATACAAAAATAAAAATTTTCAACTCAAATGTTAAGTCGGTCCTATTATATGACTGTGAAACATGGAGAACAACAAAATTGACAATCATGAAGATACAGACTTTCATTAATGGATGCTTATGCAGAATAAAAGGATGGAAATGACAGGACAAAATCACTAACATAGAATTATGGAAATGTACCAGTCAAATACCAGTGGATAAAGAGATACAGCGAAGACGATGGCACTGGATAGGACACACATTATGGAAGCCAACTGAGAGTATTACACAACAGGCCCTTTTATTTGGAATACCCAGGGGAAAAGACAAAGAGGAAGACCAAGGAATTCTTGGAGAAGACAGATAGAAGCAGAGATGAAGATGATGGGGAAGACATGGAATGATCTTAAAAGAATGGCAAGAGACAGAATGACTTGGAAAGTGTTTGTTGAAGACCTATGCTCCACTGGGAGCTGAAAGTGTTTGTTTAAGACATATGCTCCACAGGGAGCTGAAAGTGTTTGTTGAAGACCTATGCTCCACTGGGAGCTAAAAGGTAGAAGTAGAAGTAGAGAAGAGTCAAAATGTATCTCAGTTCACACAAAATATCCCAGCTATCACAAAATAACAAGGAAAACTCTACACCCATGGACATAAAAAGAGGAGTAAGATAAGGATGCATCCTATCACCAAGCTTGTTCAATCAATACAATGAGCAAATCTTTAAATACACCTCAGAGATGCCAGGCCTAAACATTAATGGAAAGATAATCAATAACCTAAGATATGCTGATGATACTGTTCTACTAGCAGAAAATCCTAAAGACCTACAACAATTGCTTAATGTGATAAACATAACAAGCAAAAAATATGGACTAGATATGAATATCAAAAAGATTAAAACTATTGGTTATTGGTTATGGAAGGCCTCGGAATCACAGCAAACGAATTAAAATCCATAATTGCTCAACCGCCCGTGCCAGTGGAATCATCTGAATTACTAACTCATCTCCCAAACAAAGAAAGGTAACTGTAGTCCCCATCATAGCAGTCTCAGCACACGCCAAAAGACATAAGGTGAAACCGCGCAGAAAGTGAACACACCCAACTGTTCCCTGTTATACAATATCATCATTCATCGTAAACAAGAGGGATATCGAAGCAGGATAGATTAAAACTATGTTCATAAACAAAGAAAATTCTCAAGACCTACAATTAAATATCACAGTTGAGGGAATACATCTGGAGACAGTCCAGAGCTACAACTACCTGGGACATACTATAATCAATGATGGAAAATGTACAACTGAAATAAGCAAAAGAATAGGTATGACAAAAAGTAATTTTAATGCCATGAAAAATATACTAACAACAAAACAAATATCAGCAGGGCTGAAACTAAAAATGGCAAAATGTTACATCTTCTCAATATTCCTATATGGTGCAGAAACATGAACATTAGACAAGAAAACAGAACAGAAAATTGTAGCCTTTGAAATGTGGATTTATAAAAGAATAGGTAGAATTGGATGTAAAGAAAAGAAAACAAACGATGAAGTTTTAAAACAACTGAAAATAAAAAGAGAACTACTAAATACAATTAAGACAAGACAGATGAAATTTTTGGGACATGTTAAAAGACACAACAGATGATAAAAAAAGTGGAGGCGGGCTTTGTACGCATGCAATGGGTAGAGTCATTGCAGAAATCCAAAATATGTAAGGTCGCCTTTGTCTATGTCCCTGGACATGCGGGAGTACGGGGAAATGAGAGAGTGGACAGGTTGGCTAGCTGCGTTGTCGTTGAGGACGGGCAACCGATGGATCGGGCGGACATCATCAATGCACTCCGAGATGTGGGAAGAGCACAGGACTTCGACAAACACAGATCAACGTCGCTTCTTCGGATGATGGAAATGAGAGTTAAGATGGGCACAGCCAGAAATGAGAAACTTGGTGGCCGTGTAAGAAGACTTATCAACCAACATAGAACTGGAGTCGTCAGTCGCTGGACACTGAGGGAATTGCTGAGGAGGGGATCTGAGCACCTATGGTCATGTTCGGAGTGCAATGATGATGACCCGCAAATAACTCAATAATAACAACAGCCAACTAAAATTAATATTGGAAGGGAAAATACAAGGTAAAAGAGGCAGAGGCAAACCAAGACTAACATGGACGAGTAACATCAAAAGATGGACAAGTCAATCTATGACAGCCTGCACCATCGAAGCAAGAAACAGTAGAGTGGTGATCCATCGTAGCCAACCTTCGTTGCAGAGAAGACACTCGATGATGATGATGATGATCACAAAATATTCAAGCTGTCACAAAATATCCCAGATATCACAAAATACCCCAGCAATAACAAAATATCTCAGCAATAACAAAATATCTCAGCAGTAACAAAATATCACAGCTGTCACAAAATATCATAGTTCTCACAAAATATCCCAGATATCACAAAATACCCCAGCAATAACAAAATATCTCAGCAGTAACAAAATATCACAGCTGTCACAAAATATCATAGTTCTCACAAAATATACCAGATGTCACAAAATACCCCAGCAATAACAAAATACCCCAGCAATAACAAAATACCCCAGCAACAACAAAATATCTCAGCAGTAACAAAATATCACAGCTGTCACAAAATATCATAGTTCTCACAAAATATACCAGCTGTTACAAAATATCAAAGTTGTCACAAAATATTAAAGTTGTAAAAATATGTCTCAGCTGTCACAAAATATCCCTGCTGACACAAAATATCCCATCTGTCACAAAATATCTTAGTTGTCACAAAATATCCCAGCTGTAACAAAATATCTCATTTGTTGGAAAATATCCCAGCTGCAGCAGAGTGTCCCAGTCATAACAAAATATTCCAGCTGTTAAAAATATTTCACTTGTCACAAAATGTCACAGCAGTAACAAAATATCCTAGTTCTTACAAAATATCTCAATTATAACAATATATCCCAGCTGTCACAAAATATACAATTTGTCATAAAAAATACCAGCTGTAGTACAATATCCCAGCTGTAATAAGAAATATTCTAGCAGTCAAAATATATATCAGTTCACACAAAATATCCCAACTGTAACAAAATATCCTAGCTGTCACAAAATATTTAATTTGTCACAAAATATCCCAGCTATAACAAAATCTTCCAGCTGTCACAAAATATCTCAGTTGTAACAAAATATCTCTGTTCTAACACAATATCTCAGTTGTCACAAAATATCTCAGTTGTAACAAAATATCTCAGTTCTAACAAAATATCTCAGTTGTCACAAAATATCCCAGCTGTCACAAAATATTAAAGTTGTAACAAAATATCTCAGTTCTAACAAAATATCTCAGCTGTCACAAAATATTAAAGTTGTAACAAAATATCCCAGCTGTCACAAAATATCCCAGCTGTCACAACATATCACAGCTGTCACAAAAAATATCAGTTTTCACAAAATATCCCAGCTGTAACAAAATATCTCAGTTGTCAGAAAATATCCCAGCTGCAACAGAGTATCCCATTCATAATAAAATATTCCAGCTGTTACAAAATATTTCAGTTGTCACAAAATATCCCAGCTGTCAAAAAATATCCTAGCTGACATAAAATATCCGAACTGTAACAAAATATCCAGTTATTACAAAATATCCCAGCTGTCACAAATATTTAAGTTGCTACAAAATGTCACATCAGTAACAAAATATCCCAGCAGCAAAAAATTTACAGGCTGTCACAAAATAAATCAGCTGTACCAAAATATCCCCGATGTAATAAAATATATTCCAGCAGTCAAAATATATTGCAGTTCACATAAAATATTACAGCTGCAAAAAAATTATCCCTGCTGTCACAGAATATATCATTTGTCATAAAATATCACAGCTGTCATGAAATATCTCAGTTATCATAAAATATCCCTGATATCACAAAATATCCCAGAAGTAACAAAATATCCCAGGAGTAACAAAATATATAGCTATCACAAAATATCAAAGCTATCACAAAATATCAAAGCTATCACAAAATTAACCAGCTGTCACAAATTGTCACAGCAGTATCAAAATATCCCAGTATTTAAAAAAATATCCCAGCAGTAGCAAAATATCCCTGCTATTACAAAATATTCCAGTTGTAATAAAATATCTTATTTGTAATAAATATCCCAGTTGTAACAAAATATCTCAGTTGTCACAAAATATCCCAGCTCTCACAAAATATCTCAGCTCTCACAAAATATCCCAGCTCTCACAAAATATCCCAGCTCTCACAAAATATCCCAGCTCTCACAAAATATCTCAGTTGTCACAAAATATCCCAGCTCTCACAAAATATCTCAGTTGTCACAAAATATTCCAGCTCTCACAAAATATCTCAGTTGTCACAAAATATCCCAGCTCTCACAAAATATCCCAGCTTCAAAAAAACATCCCAACTATCATAAAACATCAAAGCTGTCACAAAATATCTAAGTTATCACAAAATATCCCAGCTGTAACAAAATGTCTCAGTTGTCAGAAAATATCCCAGCTGCAACAATTTTATCCGAGTCATAACAAAATATACCAGCAGTAACGAAATATACCAGCAATAACAAAATATCACAGCTGTCACAAAATATCTCATTTGTCACAAAATATCACAGTTGTCACAAAATATCCCATATCCCAGCTGTCACAAAATATCAGTTATCACAAAATATCATCCATGTCACATAAATATCCCAGCAGTAAAGTAACCAAATATTCCAGCAGTCACAAAGTATTCCAGTTGTCACAAAATATCTCATTTGTCACAAAATATCACAGTTGTCACAAAATAGCCAAGCTGCCACAAAATATCTCAGTTGTCACAAGATATCAAAGCTGTAACACACATATTGTGTTGTCAGAAAATATCCCACACACAACAAAGTATCCCAGTGGTAAAAAATTGTTACAGCTGTCACAAAATGTCACAGCAGTAACAAAATATCCCAGCTGTCACAAAATTTACCAGCTGTACCAGAATATCACCACTGTAATAAAATATATTCCAGCAGTCAAAATATATCTGTTCACACAAAATAACCCAGCTGTAAAAAAAAATATCCCAGCTGTCACAGAATATCCCAGCTGTCACAGAATATCCCAGCTGTCACAGAATATCCCAGATGTCACAAAATATCCCAGATGTCACAAAAAACCCCAGCAGTAACAAAATATCTCAGCTGTCACAAAATATCCCAGATGTGACAAAAAACCCTGCAGTAACAAAATATCTCAGCTGTCACAAAATATCCCAGCTGTCACAAAATACAGTTCTCACAAAATATCCCAGCTGTCACAAAATACAGTTCTCACAAAATATCCCAGCTGTTACAAAATATCAAAGTTGTCACAAAATATTAAAGTTGTAACAAAATATCTCAGTTGTCACAAAACATCACAGCAGTAACAAAATTTCCCAGTTGTAACAAAATATCTCAGTTATAACAAAATATCTCAGTTGTCACAAAATATCTCAGCTGTTACAAAATATCCCAGCTGTCATAAAATATCCCAGCTGTCACAAAATATCTCAGCTATAACATAATGTCCAGTTGTCACAAAATGTTACAGTTCTAATAAAATATACCAAGCTGCAACAAAACATCCCGGCTGTCACAAAATATCCCCTCTTTCACTAAATATGCCATTTGTCATAAAAGATCACAGTTGTTCCCTTCTCTTGAAATGACCCCAAGTGACGAATGTCTCCTGATGTTGGAAATTAGCTTTCAATTTTGATTTGGCCTCTTAGAACATCCTAATTACTCTATTAGAACATCTGAACATCCTAATTACTCTATTAGAACATCTGAATATCCTAATTACTCTATTAGAACATCTGAACATCCTAATTACTCTATTAGAACATCTGAACATCTTAATTACTCTATTAGAACATCTGAACATCCTAATTACTCTATAAGAACATCTGAACATCCTAATTACTCTTTTAGAATACCCTTGATACTTTTTTTAGAACATCCACATTACTCTTTTTAGAATATCCAGATTACTCTTTTAGAATATCCCCATTACTCTTTCAGAACATCCTAACTACTCTATTAGAACATCTGAACATCCTGATTATTCTATTAGAACATCTGAACATCCTAATTACTCTATTAGAACATCTGAACATCCTAATTACTCTATTAGAACATCTGAACATCCTAATCACTCTATCAGAACATCTGAACATCCTAATTACTCTTTTAGAATACCCTTGATACTTTTGTTTAGAACATCCACATTACTCTTTTTAGAATATCCGGATTACTCTTTTAGAATATCCCCATTACTCTTTCAGAATATCCCTGTTAGTCTTTCAGAATATCCCCGTTAGTCTTTTAGAATATCTCTTAGTCTTTTAGAATACCCTCGTTACTCGTTTATAACATCCTCATCTATTACAAAAGTTGGACACAACTCAAAAGAACAAAATTAATATAAAAAGCTGCTTTATAGAATTGTTGGATTTTGTGTTCTGTGATGGCTCTCTTGCAGTACTTTCTAACCATAGCATATGCATCAGGGGACAGACAACAATCCTGGACATGCTGAAATGAAGAGTACCTATAAGCAATAATCACTATTCCTTTGTCTGTTGTTGCATCACATGACTTCATCTCAAGTTTATGTAGATTTGGACAGTGCATAGATAAGGCATACAGTCCATCGTCTGTTATGTCACATTTACCTATGTCCAACAAGCAAAGTCTTGAGCAGTTTTGTGCCAGAAAATCTAAGCCAATGTCTGAGATAGCCTCACAGCCCTGAGCGTTGAAGTAGCATAGCTTGTTGTAGATCTTAGTAATGTGGATGACCCCTTGGTCTGACACCTTGGTAAACATGAAACAATTTGTAAAAAGTTTATAACAGGCCTTTGTGAGCAATTATATATGTAAATGTTTGTAAATAGTCCATATAAATATCTGTTCAAAATTATAATATTTTTCTTTAAATGTTTAAGCATTGTACATAAACATAACACTAGTAAACATGTACAAATTAAACTCATCATCCCTTTTAATATATGGAGGAATAATGATGTTAGTGATCATATTTTTTATGACCAACAGGACTTTTATAAAAGTCATGACCAGAATCAAGCAATGCTGCACTACCTTTTCACATCAAATGGTAGATGTGTAAATACATTTTTGAAGCAGGCCATATATAAATATGTAAATATTTTAACAGTGACACAAATTCTATCACCAAGCTTGTTTAAACTAATCAATGAGAAAATCTTTAAAAACTTCACAAAGATGCCAGGCATAAACATTAATGGAATGATAGTCAGTAACCTAAGATATGCTGATGATACTGTATTACCAGCAGAAAATCCTGCAGATCTACATCAATTACTAAATGAAATAAACATGATAAGCAAAAAATATGGATTAGATATGAATATCAAAAAGACTAAAACTATGATCATAAACAAAGAAAGTACTCAAAACCTACAAGTGGATATCAAATTGAAAGAAATACACCTGAAGACAGTTCAAATCTACAACTACATTGAACATACTATAACCAGTAATGGAAAATGTAAAACTGGAGGGAAAAAAATAGAAAATGGCAAAAAGTAATTTTAATGTCATTAAATATATACTAACATCAAAACAAATAAAGCAGGGCTAAAACTAAGAATAGCAAAATGTTATATATTCTCAACATTCATGTATGGTGCTGAAAGATGGACATTAGACAAGAAAACAGAACAGAAAATTTAAGCTTTCCAGATATGGATTTATAGAAGAATAGGAAGAATTGAAAGGAAAGAAAAAAAAACAACGATTCTTCCTCTTCTTTCCTTCCTCATTTGCCTTTCAGCATCGAGGGGAGATATAATTTGCGATCTTTTACTCTTCTGTTCGCCTCGGCTGCTGTTATGTTTCCTAGTGCTTCTAATATTCCATCCATCCATCTTTTTCATCGTCGACCATTGGGTCTGGTATTCTCACATTTGTTGAAGGCTCGTTGTGTTGCGCTTTGATTTTTCTGCTTTGTCATGTGGCAAAAAAAATTTATCTGCTGTTTCTTCATATATTCTATGGCAGGGGCTATTCCTAGCTTTCTCCTCAGTTCTTCATTTCTGATCGTATCTTTCAGACTGTTTTCTGTCATTCGTCTAACACATTTCATCTCAGTATAGGTTATGTTTCTTATTGTTCTTGCATCTAGGGTCCAGGTCTAGCATTGGTAGCACAACGTTGGGATGAAGATTGTATTGTATAGTGCTCATTTTGTCTCTAGCATTATTTCCTTGTTGGACAATAGTGGTGATAACTGTCCAATGATTTGGATTGACAAACGATGAAGTCTTAAAACAAATAAAAATTTAAAGAGAACTACTAAACACAATTCAAACAAGACAAATGAGATTTTTGAGGCATGTTAAAAAACACTATAATCAACTAAAAGTAATCTTGGAAGAGGAAATGAAAGGTAAAAGAGGGAGAGGTAGACCAAGTCTAATATGGACAAGTAACATCAAAAGATGGTCACATCAGCCTATAATAATCTTCATCATCAAAGCAAGAGACAGAGCAGAAAAGTATTTCATGGTCCAACTTTGTATGTAGAGACAGCACTGACACAAATGAAAATGTCAAATAAAAGTTATACTTAGCTCTCTAAAGAAACAATTTTAAACTGATAAGCTGTGAAAGTCTGTATCTGGTTTCCAATGTAAAGCAAGATTTTTTTTTTTTTTTTTTTGCTCTTCCAAAAAAGTTTCCACAGTCTGGTGTCACATGCTTCCTTGTATTAGTTATCAAAATGTCCCACAGTCTGGTGTCACATGCTTCCTTGTATTAGTTATCAAAATGTCCCACAGTCTGGTGTCTCATGCTTCCTTGTATTAGTTATCAAAATGTCCCACTGTCTGGTGTCACATGCTTCCTTGTATTAGTTATCAAAATGTCCCACAGTCTGGTGTCACATGCTTCCTTGTATTACTTATCAAAATGGTGGATGCACTGATTACGTGTCAGAAGCTATAAGCTGTGATTGGAATTCTCACAGTGAAAAGTTGTGAGCCTAAAGCAATTCACAATGCTCTGTGGAATTTGTTTGAAGAGGAAGTTTTCAATCTCAAGCTATGGCAGTCTTGACACAGAGGAGAGGTTGTTAGTTCAAATCTGACTGTACAAGTTGGGATTTTTATTTATGATTTCTCTCTGTGGCAACCACCCCTAGTCTCAACAGTGAGGCCCGCCTTGACACGTCAATTACACATCAATAGAAAAAATATGAGTACCTTTGAAGATAAAGTTATCTGCCTGGGTGGCGATGGGCTCCTGTGCACATGGCTGCCAGGGTAAAATGAATGAACATGCAAAATTCAGTTCCTAGACTATAGGGACTTCGCCTTCGGTGAAAGCTGCGAACGCAGAAAAAAAATATGTCTATACTGTACTTTTTTGGTTACCTCTTTCCGTACTAAAGCTTTTTATCAATGCAGCAGAAGAGATTTCAGAGACAAAATTGTTCATGGTTTTAAGAATCAATCTACATATTTATATTTATCTAACATATAACATATTATATATGAATGTTTAGATAATTGAACAAGATATAAGATTTCACCAATATCCAGATGATATAAGACATGTAAATAGAATATGGTTTGATGGCATTCATATTAATCAAATTGAGCGTGGCGCACTATACGGCAAAACGTACGTTGCCGGAATCTCATTGCCGCACAGTGCAGTGAAATGTATGGAAAGAGCTAATGTAATAAATCATTTTAAATAAAAAAAACTGAGTACAAATGTTTGCGGTGATAAAAATTGCATGATACACATTATACATAGACCAATATTTTCTATTACAAATATTTGGCTGTTAAACTTGTAAATACAGGTAGTTCGTGAGCTGGTACAAGATGGTACTTACTCACATCAATTTCAGGACTAGTGGTTTCTTCAAGGCGGTGTCTTTTCAATAATTGCTATACTACCTTGGGTTTATATTTTTCTTCAAAGTTGAGTAAGGTAGAATTTTAGTGAAGATTGAGAAGCTCGGTCAGAATAAGTACATATGACAAAGTACACCGAAAAGCTTGTGTGCTATCTGATGGCACTGCAGGGCATTAGAAATAAGACAGTCATGGAAATATATGAGTACTAACATACTTTTCCCAATACCACACAACTTTTTAAAATAAAGAGACATTAAAATGTAAAAACCTCCATTACCTTTTTACAATTTGCCACAATGAGGTAACAGAGTCTTACGTAATTTGGCCACTCTTGCATGCCTAGATCAGCTACACTTTTGCAATCACTCAGTCTCAGTTCTCGTAAGCTTGTAGAAGGAAGAATTTTTAAATTGTTTAATGATATGACATAAAGAGAATAATTAAAATTACAATGAAAAAAGTTTTAAACAGTTAAACTGAATATTTGAATATTTACTGATATATAATATTTAATGCTATCAGAGACAGACAGATAGAGAGACATATACACATACATATTACTAATAATTGTAATAAATTAATGTGTAAAATAACAAAATTAATAGAATCACTAATCTGACACTCTTTAGAGTGAAATATAGCATAAAGTTGTGAGAAATCATGGTAGCTTTTACATCTCATCAACTAATTTTGAATTCCCTTATATGATTTCTAGAAATTAAAAGAGCATTAATGATGAGTGAAATCATTACAGAAGAGAGATTTTTAAAAGTACTATGCCGCTCTTCAACAAAGCTGGTGTTTAATTTTTTGGCAATTTCATGATACTTTTTTTTTAAATACTAAAAAAATACCTATTGAACAATTTCCATAAATTATCTGTAGAGCTCTTTGTTCTCTTCATAATGGCATAATTATATATATATTTTTTCTCTTTCAAATTCAACCATAGTCCTTAATCAATCCACTCTGTGATTCTCAAATAAATATGATTGTGAGACACAGTAAACAAAAAAATCAACAAAGTTTAGAGTTAATAATTAAATTAACATACTGTCTGTTTTCATTCAACAAACAAAGAGAGCAGTTTGTTTTATTGTATTGTACTAAAATAATTATCTTAATTTTTGGAGAAAAATTTCTCTTTCATTTATACTCTAATTATAACTTAATAAAAATGTCTATAAGATACAGCTTCTAATCCACTTTTTATCCAGAACTGTATTAACCGTGACTGCAAAAATAATGTGTGTGTGTGTGAGAGAGAGCTATTAATATTTCTGATTTCATTTAATTTATTTAATTTTAATATAACGATTAATATACATAATTCTGACCTGTGGCAAACTTACTTAATTCTTTTTGAAGTTAGAATCATGAGAAATCATCATCATCAAGTACCAAGCCTGCTGGCGTATGTGATCATGTCTCTCCACAACTTTTGATCTCGACAGTTACCATTTCTGTTGTTGATCTTCTGCCAAACCATTCTCTTAAGTTGTCTGGTATCTTTTCTTTTTGTTTCCCTCTATCTCTTCATCCTTCATGACAAATAGACAATGAATAATAATGAATGAATATTAATTCATTTTCAATATAAAAATTGAAGTAGCTTGAACTATGGCAATATGTATAAAATGCATTTTAGTAACTATTTGAAGATATTCTAAGTTATTCTGTTAGAGAACCTGAAATAATATGGTCTCCATGTTCATGAAAATATTATTTGATTTTGACTATCCACTTTGCATTTCGTGAGGATAAGATGAAAATAATATATATTGTTATAGGAACCATTTAAATAACAATCGTGGAATATTTGTTGAATTTTATGCATAGTGGATTATTTTAAATTGCTATAATTTAAAAACAAATTGATTTCCTATAATTTGCACAAAACATAGAAGCACATATATTTATTGAATTAATTAAATCTACATGCATTGCTAAACACGTCTAATGGTTAATGTATTGTTTACATATGATGCGATTGTGAGTAAAATCGAGGAGTTCTAATTGAATTTTATACATAGTTGATAATTTTTAATTCTTACCATCTATAAACAAATTAATTTCATACAATTTGCACAAAACTTAGAAACACATTTATTTATCGTATTAATTAAAATCTATATGCATTGCTGAACATGTCTAATGATTAATGCTTTAGAGAATATTATTAACTATCTAAAAGTTACAAGGAATTACCCCTAGGAACAAGAACTCTCACTTGATGAAAAATTACACGTTTGCAGTGGCTTCCCTTAATAAGCAAGGAAAATAATACTTTAAAAAATGCATATGAAAGTAATATTTTTTAGTTGCATCACAAATTAAAAGCACATACACTTTGATTGATAAGATTTAATTTTAGTGCATTGTAAGACACATTGCCTAATATGTATTTGTATATTTAAACATAAACATTTGTAAGAAAATATTTTTTTTTCAAATGATATGCAAAATTGTGGTACTCTTAAAAAATTACAATAGCAAGAGATTTATATAATTAACTATTTTGTTTTAGTTTTCAGTGGCCGGGTTTATGAAATTCTAGTGAATATTTATAAATCAACTGCCCAATTTTTCTCTTTGGCTAAGACGCAAGGCTTATAAACCTTGTCCTAGGTGCAAAGCCGTGTTGCCTGCTCTAGCAACACAGACTGTGTCACGTCGGCTACGTGACACAGTAGTCTTTGGGTACTGCTTTGCTACCTCCCATTATGTCAAAGTTTGAACAGAAAAATTGGGGGGGTGGAAGATGCGTGGTCGGACTAGGGTAACACCCGATGTTCTTAGTGCCGAGATTGCAATCGGCACGTCTGTGTGCTGTTGAATCTGGGCTAGTTTCCACTAGCTAGGCAGCTCTAGCCTAGGGCATTAGTCCTAGTGAGGTGGGGATCCTGGGGACAGCAGCCCTTCCATTTACACAAATGACATGAATGGTTATCCTTTTAACTTCTGTTCCCTACATTTCCTGTGGAGTGTGCCCCTGTATGACGTAGGCACAGGTAAACGAGGAATCCTCAGACCTGTTTGATGACATATGCTCTTATTAGAATTAACGGTGTCTTGTTCTTTATAATCTATTTCTGAAGCATTAAGCAAAGTAAGCCTGAGTAGGCAGACGCACACACGCGATAATATCCAGTAGAGACGTGAATTCTGTGATATGGTGTGTGACTGGCCGAGCGAGATGTGTGATCGCTGGCCGCTGTGAATAATTGTGAGATCTGCCCTTATTAAAATTATTGATGTCCTGTTCTTTATAATCTATTTCTGAAGTATTACTTTTATATTTGAAGTGTTGTTTATTTATATTTATTATCTAAATGCAGAGTCAGTCTAAACATATGGATGTAAATCATGGACAACAGGACAACAGACAAGAAAATCACTGGAGGCTAGAAATGTGGTTTTACATAAGAATGTTGTGAATACCATGGACAACTAAGAAAAGCAAAGAAAACGTTCTGAAAGAGACTAAACCAAAAATAGAGCTACTATCCAATATTAAAAGAAACAATCATTATTTGAATGAGAAGGGAACAGATGGAATATATATTGTAACAACTGGGAAAATTGAGGGATGAAGAGATAGAAGGGAAACAGAGAACAGATACCAGACAGCTTGACAGAAGATCAACAACAGAAAAGATAAATAACTGTCGAGATCGGAAGTTGTGAAGAGACATGATCACCTACGCCAGCAGGCATGGTACTTGGTGATTGTTTTGTTTATTTTAACACAAGATGAGAGCCAAGCAAGTTTCGATGAGAGCCAAGCAAGTTTCGATGAGAGCCAAGCAAGTTTCGATGAGAGCCAAGCAAGTTTCGATGGGAGCCAAGCAAGTTTCGATGGGAGCCAAGCAAGTTTCGATGGGAGCCAAGCAAGTTTCGATGGGAGCCAAGCAAGTTTCGATGAGAGCCAAGCAAGTTTCGATGGGAGCCAAGCAAGTTTCGATGGGAGCCAAGCAAGTTTCCATGAGAGCCAAGCAAGTTTCCATGAGAGCCAAGCAAGTTTCCATGAGAGCCAAGCAAGTTTCGATGAGAGCCAAGCAAGTTTCGATGAGAGCCAAGCAAGTTTCGATGAGAGCCAAGCAAGTTTCGATGAGAGCCAAGCAAGTTTCGATGAGAGCCAAGCAAGTTTCGATGGGAGCCAAGCAAGTTTCGATGGAGCCAAGCAAGTTTCGATGGGAGCCAAGCAAGTTTCGATGGAGCCAAGCAAGTTTCGATGGGAGCCAAGCAAGTTTCGATGGGAGCCAAGCAAGTTTCGATGGGAGCCAAGCAAGTTTCGATGAGAGCCAAGCAAGTTTCGATGAGAGCCAAGCAAGTTTCGATGAGAGCCAAGCAAGTTTCGATGAGAGCCAAGCAAGTTTCGATGAGAGCCAAGCAAGTTTCGATGAGAGCCAAGCAAGTTTCGATGAGAGCCAAGCAAGTTTCCATGAGAGCCAAGCAAGTTTCCATGAGAGCCAAGCAAGTTTCCATGAGAGCCAAGCAAGTTTCGAAGAGAGCCAAGCAAGTTTCGAAGAGAGCCAAGCAAGTTTCGATGAGAGCCAAGCAAGTTTCCATGAGAGCCAAGCAAGTTTCGATGAGAGCCAAGCAAGTTTCGATGAGAGCCAAGCAAGTTTCGATGAGAGCCAAGCAAGTCTCGATGAGAGCCAAGCAAGTCTCGATGAGAGCCAAGCAAGTCTCGATGAGAGCCAAGCAAGTCTCGATGAGAGCCAAGCAAGTCTCGATGAGAGCCAAGCAAGTCTCGATGAGAGCTAAGCAAGTTCCGATGAGAGCCAAGCAAGTTCCGATGAGAGCCAAGCAAGTTTCGATGAGAGCCAAGCAAGTTTCGATGAGAGCCAAGCAAGTTTCGATGAGAGCCAAGCAAGTTTCGATGAGAGCCAAGCAAGTTTCGATGAGAGCCAAGCAAGTTTCGATGAGAGCCAAGCAAGTTTCGATGAGAGCCAAGCAAGTTTCGATGAGAGCCAAGCAAGTTTCGATGAGAGCCAAGCAAGTTTCGATGAGAGCCAAGCAAGTTTCGATGAGAGCCAAGCAAGTTTCGATGAGAGCCAAGCAAGTTTCGATGAGAGCCAAGCAAGTTTCGATGAGAGCCAAGCAAGTTTCGATGAGAGCCAAGCAAGTTTCCATGAGAGCCAAGCAAGTTTCCATGAGAGCCAAGCAAGTTTCCATGAGAGCCAAGCAAGTTTCCATGAGAGCCAAGCAAGTTTCGAAGAGAGCCAAGCAAGTTTCGAAGAGAGCCAAGCAAGTTTCGATGAGAGCCAAGCAAGTTTCCATGAGAGCCAAGCAAGTTTCGATGAGAGCCAAGCAAGTTTCGATGAGAGCCAAGCAAGTTTCGATGAGAGCCAAGCAAGTTTCGATGAGAGCCAAGCAAGTCTCGATGAGAGCCAAGCAAGTCTCGATGAGAGCCAAGCAAGTCTCGATGAGAGCCAAGCAAGTCTCGATGAGAGCCAAGCAAGTCTCGATGAGAGCCAAGCAAGTCTCGATGAGAGCCAAGCAAGTCTCGATGAGAGCCAAGCAAGTCTCGATGAGAGCCAAGCAAGTCTCGATGAGAGCCAAGCAAGTCTCGATGAGAGCCAAGCAAGTCTCGATGAGAGCCAAGCAAGTCTCGATGAGAGCCAAGCAAGTTCCGATGAGAGCCAAGCAAGTTTCGATGAGAGCCAAGCAAGTTTCGATGAGAGCCAAGCAAGTTTCGATGAGAGCCAAGCAAGTTTCGTTGAGAGCCAAGCAAGTTTCGATGAGAGCCAAGCAAGTTTCGATGAGAGCCAAGCAAGTTTCGATGAGAGCCAAGCAAGTTTCGATGAGAGCCAAGCAAGTTTCGATGAGAGCCAAGCAAGTTTCGATGAGAGCCAAGCAAGTTTCGATGAGAGCCAAGCAAGTTTCGATGAGAGCCAAGCAAGTTTCGATGAGAGCCAAGCAAGTTTCGATGAGAGCCAAGCAAGTTTCGATGAGAGCCAAGCAAGTTTCGATGAGAGCCAAGCAAATTTCGATGAGAGCCAAGCAAGTTTCGATGAGAGCCAAGCAAGTTTCAGAACCAAGAATTGTTTCAATAATTTTTTTTAAAGTAACGTAACATGTACACATTACATTAAAACAAATAAGTTTATATAAATAATTTGTTTTAAAGTAACGTAACATGTACACATTAATAATAAGTTTATATAAATAATTTGTTTTAAAGTAACGTAACATGTACACATTAATAATAAGTTTTCATTATCTTAATAATCTGCTTAATAATCTGTTTATTATAAAAACGGCTGATCTTATATGTCTATCTATTAATGTTAGGCGACTTTGGTCCAAAGTGAACAAAATCACCCTATTTTCTCCAAGATGTATGATTAATATTTTAGTATCTATCGCCTCTACTGATCTTCTACTTACTGACTCTAAATTATTTGTCGTGTGCAGCAACTTGTATTTCTTTCTTACTTGTCTATATGTGAATTCTTTAATCACACTTACTCTGGCTCCAGTGTCACCTAATGCTATTAACTTATGTCTGTCTATCTTTACGAACTTAGGTCTCCCTTCATATGTTTACTGGAGGCGAAGGCGTCCCCCCCCCCCCCCAGCACCAGAGCTGGAAGTCGTCAGTGACTCATAACTGATGGCTTGCGCCAGGATCGGTGAACCAGAACCATCCAGACCCTGCTACACCTCTTCGTGGTGCCTCTAGAAACAGACTAACCTGTCTAGTCTGGCCAAGCGAGCAGGGATCGAAGTGGGAAGACGAACCCGGTACACAAAAAAGCGTCGGCTGAAATCGGATGCGTTGGGCCGAAAGGCGCAGATATCACAGTGTTACACTGCAAACTGCAACACAACGTAACTACGTCCACTTAACGTCCTTTTAAGGGCGGATGACGAGGAGGAAGTCTACGGTTCGTATCCGTTAGAATACCTCAAATCATCGGACGAACGCATCATCATCATCATCATCATATGTTTACTGTTAGGAAAATCATAATTTCTCTCTCTTCCGGATCTGAGTCCACGAGCGAGGTATTAGTTTCCCTGTTTGAATCTATGACTCACCTCAGTTCTATTATCGAGGTATTAGTTTCCCTGTTTGAATCTATGACTCACCTCAGTTCTGTTATCTCTTAGTTATATATGATCTCTTAGATCGTTTCCAGTATACTCTTATCAGCAATTTTGGAGCAACATGACCAAGTTTACCGCAATTAAAACATCTCTTGTTCTCTACGAATCCTTCTATTCTTTGCTGTGGTCTTCCAACTTTTCTTCTATCTCATCTGTGTCTAGCATGATCTATTTCCATTGATATGTGTTCTACTTCTCTATCCCTTCTATTCTGAACATGTCTATTTTAATCTATCTCCATTTGGTGAGTGACTCATTTCTCTTGTTGAACCTATATTCCTGGTTTCCTCAAGTCTTGTGCGCCTTTGAACGTTTGGGTTGTCTTCAACCGCACATCTTTTCAATTGGTTTTCTTCTTAAATGGCTAAATCAAATGTTTTATTGATTGTCTTCAGCTCCTTTCTCAGCAAATACAATCTTAACCCTCTGTTGTTTAGCCTTTCAATAAAAATAGTTATTATCTACATCTGGATATCTTCATTCCTTTCACCTGACGCCACGCAAATGCCGTTTCCACTAAACTAATTAATCTGTCTCCATACGTACACACGGCGTCCCCTTCTTTTTACTTCATCTTGTGTAATTTTGCAAATAAATCGTGTGGACTTCTTTCTTCTGCATTCTCAACTGTTCATATTTGTTCGCACTCGCCCACGTTTCCACGGGTACCGACTCTAACCTTCTTATGAACGCAGACACTTCATCTGAACTGGTCTGAAATACTATATTCCTTAGTTCTTTATTTTTCGTTTGGTGAGCTAATTTTTTCTATATTTTCTATCAATTCTCTAAATTTCGATGGTTCTCCTTTGAACGTGACAGTCCGATTGCTAATATTTTGATAGTTCATTGCTATCCTCAACTCAATTACCGTTTCAGTTGCTGAACGCGTCGCTTCATTGGCAGGATCTAAGGCTGCTGCCATGTTTTACTACGTTATCTTTAGCACCTATACAATTTCTCACTTCGATCGATTGACACGGTTGTAAAACAGTTTTCTATCATCTACTAATATCTAACTGCTGATTCTATATGTGCAAGAATTTGTTCCATTTAATTTTTGTTTAATTATGCAATTAAGATTTTCATTTTGTGTTATGTCACAATGTGCATGAGGCGATTGTTAATTTAACATAATTTAACAACATATATTCAATTCATAATACAAAGGTCTTGATTCGTCTCTCTGGAAGGAAAACAAAGTTTAGATTACTTGCTCTGGACAAATTTCAATTCATTTTTGTAACTTGGAAATGTATTTCAATTAAATACTATTTTATAACGCGTGTATTCTGCCAAACAAAAACAATTCATTAAGTTATATTTGAACAATCAATTCAAAAGGACAATCAATCAATTCATAAATATAATTAACTAAGTAGTTTATACTTAATAATCCTTGGAAAATGAAAGAACACACGCGATGTTTGTTAAGCCAGAAGTAGGTTACACTCACACGGTCACGTGATTGCACACTGTCTCTCCAGACACAACGTTTTAAGTTCGACGATCTCACAATGTCACACTGTACCCTAGTTAACCTGGATTTGTTGTACGCTAATTGACAATTGATGATTTCAATCTTAAACGTGCTCTGTTGTCTTGCAATATTCGGGAGTTTCTCGTGACACGACGCGCTGAAGTAGCTTGAATTCTTTAGTTGTGAACTTATTGTTGACATCAATTTGACTTGTCTCGACAACTTGAGCATGCTTTGTCTTGAGCTTTCACGATAACATGCTAGTTTGAGTTCGTGATCAGTTCATCATCATCATTATCGAGTGCCATCTCCGCATCGAAGGTTGGCTATCATGGAGCGCCATTCTGCTCTGTCTCTTGCTTTGATGGTGCAGGTTGTCATAGGCTGGTTTGTCCATCTTTAGATGTTACTCGGGTTGTTCTCAAGTCATCTAGTTCATTGTTCTTGTGGCTTTTTAGAGCTGATAGTACTGACAGTGCATCAGTCAGAATCACCAATTTATTGTGCATGTTATTTTCGTGTTGTGTAGCCAGTGTTGCAGCATCTCTGATGGCCTCAGCTTCTGCTTTAAAGTTGTTTGAGAATTTTCCAGTAGCTATTGACTTGGTGATCTCGTCCTGATTATTCAGCGTCAAGAACACCCCCCACTTTCCATTTCTGGTGGCATTTGTAGCAGAGCCATATGTGTATATGTGGGACCAAGAGTCCTGTGGGTAGGTATCGTGTATGTGTTTTTCTGCCACGTGTTTTCTTTCTGTGTCTGATTAGGTGCCTTTTTTCATGATTCCTGTTATATTTTATTTAAGTTCTTGTATTTTATGCTTTCAAAGAGGAGACATATCAGATGGGCCCAAGGGTTTCGATATTGTTTGGGAAAGTACTGGGTCTCCAGTAGTTAGTTCATTGGCAATTGCAGCGAAGTTGCTCCTCTTTAGTCGTACAATTCCGGAACCAGTTATTCTTTGGTGCATGGGGTGGCTAAGGAGCCTTCTATATTTCTTCGCTTGTTGCAATACTTTAGTGACCCGTCTGTTATCTAAGGGTTGTAAACATGTTACTGTTTCTAGAGTCTTGATAGGTGTAGATTTCTTAGCACCAGTGATGATACGGGCAGCTTGGTTCTGTGTTCTGTTAATTTGGCGAATCTGAAACAAATGCAATGTTTCGGCACAATAATAACATCAGATGGAAGATGCACTACATAAAAATAGCAGAACAGCTCCAAACAGTGTTTAGGAAAATGAAAAACATCTTATGCAACACGTCTATGTCAATAAAAGTGAAAAAGAGAGTTCATCAGTGCTATATAGAGGCAAATCTAACCTATGGAAGCGAATCATGGACCGTAAACAAACAAACGAAAAAACGATAAGAAGACACTGAAATGGGATATCTCAGAAAAATGTGGAACGGTCCCTGTACAGCTAAAAAGACCAACGAGGAATTTCTCAAAGAGGCCAACACAAAAAGGGAGACCATCAGAAAGAAAGAATCGACATTTTTCGGGCACATCAAGAGAAGAGAAAAGAAAGTGGGAATACTTGGTTACAGCTGGCAAAAATATCAGGTAAATAGAGATTGCGGACGATAAAGAGAGAAAATAATAGATTGGTGCCATGGCATGCAAAACAGTCAACAACAGAACTGATACGATGCATGGTACACAGAAGGCTGTGGAAGGCCACATCGCCTACGCCAACCGGTATGGCACATGATGATGATATATTAATATTGTTATTGTTGTGTATTACACAAACTCGAATTAACATCGTAATATTGCAGTTATTTTTCACTTATTGAAAGAATTATTGGTGTCCTTATCTTTATATTCTATTTGTGAAGTATTACTTTGATATTTTATATATTGTTTATTTAATCGTGCAATCTGGTAAGACAGGTATCGTAAGGGGCACGTGAAAACATGGCTGCAGATGTGATAAAAGTGGAAGAAAGTGATGTTTGTACGAAATTCAGTCCACTTGGACTATGTTAGAGATATAAAGCTGACACAAAACCATTTTTTTTTTTTGGTGTAAGAAAGGAGGAAAAAACTATAAGTCTTTTTGTCACGCAGCGAGAAGGAAACACATGGGGTATATTGTGACAGAGTTCTTAAATGTTATGTAGAGCCTGTCTTAACATATGGATGCGAATCATGGACAATAGGACAACAAACAAGAAAATCACTGGAGTCTGTAGAAATGTGGTTTTACAGAAGAATGTTGAGAATACCATGGACAGCTAAGAAGAGTAATGAAAATGTTCTGAAAGAGGCCAAAGCAAAAAGAGAGCTAATTTCCAATATTAGGAAGAAACAATCATCATTTTTTTTAGCCATGTAATGAGAAGAGAACAGCTGGAATATATTGTAACAACTGGGAAAATTGATGGACGAAGAGATAGAGGGAAGCAAAGAGAAAAGATACCAGACAGCTTAAGAGAATGGCTTGGCAGAAGGTCAACAACAGAAATGATAAATAACTGTCGAGATCGAAAGTTGTGGAGAGACATGATCGCCTACGCCAGCAGGCATGGCACTTGATAATGATGATGAAATTGTGACATCAGGGAAAAATAAGAGGCAAGTTTCTTGCCATTTGTCCTATTGTCCATGATTGATTGATTCAGTTCCATGTAAAGTAAAGACTGGCTCTACAAAACATTTAAGAACTCGTTTTTCTTGTTTCTATTGTCAACAATTAATTGTTTAATATTTTCCTAATTTTTTTAGAAAGGTTCTTTTCCTTCAGATATAGAACAAATTATTCTATAGAATATTCTCCTCAATTAATTCTTTTATTTCCGAACCTTCTTTATATTTGCTGCTGAAGACATATAGCCAAGATGGCGTTGATGTCAACAGATGAGATATTGTCCATGATTCACATCCATATGTTAAGGCTGGCTCTACATAACATTTAAGAACTCTTTTTCTTGTTTCTGTTGTCCCAGAGAATGAGGATACGACCTTCAAGTCTGTGAGGTTCAATGACTTTGACAACAGTGGAGAGGCGACTACCTGAATGAGTTGACGTCAACATTAAATTATATACATATTGATTGGTAAGTCTGTGTAGAACAGATCCTGTCCTATCCATGGAATCATTGTAGTGGGGGTTCTTTGCATCCATTCCACCAGTCAAAAAGTAGACTTAATACAAGGATGCCATGGGCATATTTCTTCAACAAACACTTACCAAGCTGTCCTATTTCTTACCATTCTCTTAAGTTTGTTCCATGTCTTCTCCATAATGATAATCCCCCGCCTTTCAACTTTCAGCTTCCTCTTGTGCCAGCTTTGATGGCCTCAGCCATGACCGATTAGATCTGACACCATGAGCCAGCTATGATATTGATTCCCTCAGCCGTGACCAATCAGATCCTAATATGACACAAATTTGACCCTCCTCTGATAAAATTTCAGAAGTGTCTAACTTACACATTGATTTAGTTTTAGCCTTAGCGTTGCTGTCTATGCAGCTTTCATTATCTTTTCCCACCTTTCCACTATAAAAATATTTATTGTTTATGTGACATTGCGGTGTCTGTTTCAGTTTATCTTGCAAATTTACTAAAATAACAATTGCCATCCTTATAACCCAGTGTTTATGATGTTCGCTTTTACTGGTACTGTGAGCACAAAAATATAGTGCAACTTCCAAGACAAATTGCACAAAATTGAAACAGTAAAAAAAAATTATTCCTTTCACTTTTCTTCTGCTTCTTTTCTCTCACTGATACCTAAAAAGGTGTCGTGGTTTATATCATTTGTCGTTCTTGAGCTGCTCGAACTGTCTGAATTAGTGATTTTCCTTTGTTGTTACATGTCTCTGTCACTGCATCTATCCATCTTCTTCTGGATCTTCCTCTTGGTCTTTTTCCATGCATTCTCGAGAAGAACGCCCTTGATGGTAATTGGTGAGGATTCATTCTGACCAGGTGGCCAAACCATTTAAATTGTTGTTCTATATATTCTTGGCTATATTTTGTTCCTACTATTTTTCTTATGGTTTCATTTGGTATTCTATCTCTTCTTGTGCTGTTTGTTACTTTTCTCAAGCAACGCATCTCACATGTATTGATCTTTCTTAAATGTGATTTAGAAAGGGTCCATGTTGGCTTTCACGTTTACTCACAGAAATTATCAAATTATATTATTGTATAAACAAATATAAGTGTTCAGTGTTAATATGAAAGATTAAATGTTACGAATTAAGCTGATCATAAAATATGATTAAATCACTTATGGTCACCTGTGTAGCGAGTATAAAAACACAAAAAGTAAAGGTTCCCTCTTTCACTTTTACTCACAGAAATTATGAAATTATATTATTGTATAAACAAATATAAGGGAGCAGCGATAGCTCAGTGGTTAGTGAACTGGACTACAAAGGACAAGGGGTAGCGTTCGATCCCAACTGACGGCTTCCAGGTTCACCCAGTCTTAAATGGGTACCTGATTTTTTTTCTGGGAAAATAAAGCGGCACGGGCGTAACACCGACCACATTAACCCAAAAATCATGTGCCGAGGGTCTGTAAAAATTTATGGTCACTAACACCATATTCCCTATACGCCGCCACTTGGAGTGACGGGGTACTTTACTGACTTTTTTTTACTTTATAAACAAATATAGGTGTTCAGTGTTAATATGAGAGATTGAATGTCGCGAATTAAGCTGATCATAAAATATTATTAAATCACTTATGGTCACCTGCGTAACAAGTATAAAAACACAAAAAGTAAAGGTTCCCTCCATGCCTTGCTAGACATTTGGGGAATATGGTGTTAGTGACCACATTTTTCTATGACCACGGCACATTTTTGGGTGATGTGGTCGGTATCCTGCCAGGCCGCCTTTACTTCCCAGAAAGATCTCTGGTATACATTTTTAGAGGCTGGGTGAACCCTGGAGCCTTGTCAGTCCAAATAAAATCCGACACTGCTGAGGATCAAACCTGGACCATTCTGGTCAGGAAGTGAGCACACTAACCACTCAACAACCAAGGCTCCACAAAATCATAGACCTACTCCAAATACAAATTTAACCAAATTGAAATGGCTAAAAAAATTATGACTTTCACTTCTACACGCAGAAATTATGAAATTATATTTCTGTATAAACAAATATAGGTGTTCAATGTTAATTAGAGAAATTAAATGTGATTTAGGCGGATCATAATATAAATATATAGTCATGGTGTAATTTTTTTCTGGGAGTGGCAGACTAGACAAACATTCTGGTCAGACTTTGCAGAAGGGAATTCTGTATTTGATGTCACGACTGAATAAAACTACTGTGGTAGTTTTAAGAGCAGCAAATCAGATATGGACAAATTGTCGCTCGCAAATATTTCCCTCTGTCGATCCTGATGCAGTCAGCTGTGGGTCACTTTCCGTACTTAGGTCAGTAGCTGGATCAACGTCTTGGGCCCTGTTGACGAATGTAATGTAGAAGTATTAAAGAAAATGAGATGGGCGTGGGCACCAAGTTGCTCATCCAGTAACTGAGTTGAGAGCAGACAGTTCCTGCATCAGGATCAGCAAACGACAGAGCTGATCAAGAACATACTCCACCCCCCAGTAGTGTTTGTAGAAATAAACTAACCAGTTTGGCCAAGCAAAAAGGGATAAAAAAGGGTAGGCAACCCAGTTCTCAGAAATGCTGTGTTGATGTCAGATGTGTTAGGCTGAAAGGCACAGATATCAAAACTTGGCTGTAAGCTCAAAATAATACATCTATGCCCACTTAACCATAGATTGCGAGACCTATCTGTGAGTGATGTTTTCACGATATCATCATATAAATTACTACCACTTGATTATTACATTTGGAGTTCCAAAATAGTATTTTCTTTGAACTTTTGCTACACAGCTTTGTGTTTACCCAAGCAGAGACAAGTATTAGACTATAATAGATAATATGCCTTATATATGCTGGGTCATAGTCAGTCCTTTTTATTGAAACTGAAAGCAAAAAAAAAATTATCACAACTCTGTCATTACTTCTGATTAAACGAGACCATCACAACATACCAGACCTATGTTTCTGTCCATCGTAAAACTGTACCGGGCACCGCAGATGAATGCATTTGTCTTCACTCTAAAATAAATAAAATACTGCTCATTTTGAGAGGGATGTAAAGAATAATTAATGTCATAACTTTTCTTAGATGTATCCCTTCTGTTGGTTTTATTCTTTAAATGTTTCCCGTGTTTGGGAAAATATTGTAAGTTGCGATTTGAGACTTGACTTGCATTTTCATAACTATGGCATCAGTTGGAAAGTGGTACCTACCCAATCAGCAAATCAACTAAAATATCAGTGACAAGCAGCTGTGAAAAATGTGAGCACTAGCATGACAATCCTTGAAGTGCGGAGGGCATCCATTATTTTTCTTATTACTCTTTCAAATTTTTGTTACAGGTACACATTTAGAACCATCTAGCATGGATATGACATGGATCACGGAGTCAAACTCTGAGCTGAGAGAGGATTCTAAGTGAGTCTGTTTCGTATGGTCCCTTATGTGCTGAGATCCCAGAGAATGAGGATACGACCTTCAAGTCTGTGAGGTTCAATGTCTTTGACAACAGTGGAGAGGCGACTACATGAATGAGTTGACGTCAACATTAAACATGTTGGTAAGCCTGTAGAACAGATCTGGAAATTTAATTTTGTGTCAGAATTTATCGTCTTTCTTTTATTTTCACAAAAAATGTAGCGTCCCAAATTATTTCTGTTTCGATTAAGATTCCTGTGCACTTTATTTGGTTTGCCTGGAATCTGTCATTAGAAGACCCCTCGTCCACTGGATCTTAAATAATTATCTACAACTAACCCTAACGGTCTAACCCTAAACATAAATTTTGTTGAAAATATAAAATAAAATTAGAAACAGTGTTATCATTCAAGTATGTCGGATCAGTGAGAGGGAGATCACTCGTTTAGCAGAAATAATTTAGGACACTAAACACGACCTTTACCAGTTATATTTATATATATTATTATATGGTAACACTAATATAATAATAATTTGATTAAGAGTGCCTGCAATTCATTAAATTCTCTGTATTATTATAATATATAGTTGTAAAATAGGTATAAGGGTAAAGTAACCATATAGATTATTATAATATATAATTGTAACATAAAAAAATGTAAAGTAGTCATCTAGATTATTATAATATATAGTTGTAAAATAAATAAAAATGTAAAGTAGTCATCTAGATTATTATAATATATAGTTGTAAAATAAATAAAAATGTAAAGTAGTCATCTAGATTATTATAATATATAGTTGTAAAATAAATAAAAATGTAAAGTAGTCATCTAGATTATTATAATATATAGTTGTAAAATAAATAAAAATGTAAAGTAGTCATCTAGATTATTATAATATATAGTTGTAAAATAAATAAAAATGTAAAGTAGTCATCTAGATTATTATAATAACACATATCTCTGGGTCATACTCAGTCAATTTATTTCTGAAAATGAAAAAAAAATGTATCTGAATTCTGTCATTCCATGGAGATGATTCTAAGTGAGTCTGTTTCGTATGGTCCCTTATGTGCTGAGATCCCAGAGAATTTTACAGAAGATAGATTAATTTCTTATGTACATTTTTACAGAAGTGTATTATGTTATGTACATTTTGACAGAAGATTAATTTGTTATGCATATTTATAGAAAAGATTAATTTATGTGCTTATTGTTTAGAAGATTAATTTGTTGTGTACATTAATACAGAAGATTATTTATTATGTGCATTTTTTATAAGATTACTTTGTTACGTACATTTTGAAAGAAGCGTAATTTGATATGTACATTTTTACAGAAGATTAATATGTTATGTGCTTTTTTTATAAGATTAATTTGTTATGTACATTTTTACAGAAGCGTAATTTGTTATATACAGTTTTACAGAAGATTATTTTGTTATCTACGTTTTAACACAAGTGTAATTTGTTATGTACATTTTTACAGAAGCATAATTTGTTATGTACATTTTTACAGAAGCGTAATTTGTTATGTAGGCCTACATTTTTACAGAAGCGTAATTTGTTATGTACATTTTTACAGAAGCATAATTTGTTATGTACAGTTTTACAGAAGCATAATTTGTTATGTACAGTTTTACAGAAGCGTAATTTGTTATGTACATTTTTACAGAAGATTATTTTGTTGTCTACGTTTTAACACAAGTGTTTTGTTATGTACATTTTTACAGAAGATTAATATGTTATGTGCTTTTTTTTATAAGATTAATTTGTTATGTTCAGTTTTACAGAAGCGTAGTTTGTTATGTACATTTTTACAGAAGATTATTTTGTTATCTACTTTTTAACACAAGCGTAATTTGTTATGTACATTTTTACAGAAGCATAATTTGTTATGTACATTTTTACAGAAGCGTAATTTGTTATGTACATTTTTACAGAAGCGTAATTTGTAATGTACATTTTTACAGAAGCGTAGTTTGTTATGTACATTTTTTACAGAAGCATAATTTGTTATGTACAGTTTTACAGAAGCGTAGTTTGTTATGTACATTTTTACAGAAGCATAATTTGTTATGTACAGTTTTACAGAAGCGTAATTTGTTATGTACATTTTTACAGAAGCATAATTTGTTATGTACTTTTTTACAGAAGCGTAGTTTGTTATGTACATTTTTACAGAAGCATAATTTGTTATGTACATTTTTACAGAAGCATAATTTGTTATGTACATTTTTACAGAAGCGTAATTTGTTATGTACATTTTATAGAATCGTAGTTTGTTAAGTACATTTTTACAGAAGCATAATTTGTTATGTACAGTTTTACAGAAGCGTAGTTTGTTATGTACAGTTTTACAGAAGCGTAGTTTGTTATGTACAGTTTTACAGAAGCGAAGTTTGTTATGTACATTTTTACAGAAACATAATTTGTTATGTACAGTTTTACAGAAGCGTAATTTGTTATGTACATTTTTACAACAGCATAATTTGTTATGTACAGTTTTACAGAAGCGTAGTTTGTTATGTACATTTTTACAGAAACGTAATTTGTTATGTACATTTTTACAGAAGCATAATTTGTTATGTACATTTTTACAGAAGCGTAATTTGTTATGTATATTTTTACAGAAGCGTAGTTTGTTATGTACATTTTTACAGAAGCATAATTTGTTATGTACAGTTTTACAGAAGCGTAGTTTGTTATGTACATTTTTACTGAAGCATAATTTGTTATGTACAATTTTACAGAAGCGTAATTTGTTATGTATATTTTTACAGAAGCGTAGTTTGTTATGTACATTTTTACAGAAGCATAATTTGTTATGTACAGTTTTACAGAAGCGTAGTTTGTTATGTACATTTTTACTGAAGCATAATTTGTTATGTACAATTTTACAGAAGCGTAGTTTGTTATGTACATTTTTACAGAAGCATAATTTGTTAGGTACAGTTTTACAGAAGCGTAGTTTGTTATGTACATTGTTACAGAAGCGTAATTTGTTATGTACATTTTTACAGAAGTGTATTATGTTATGTACATTTTGACAGAAGATTAATTTGTTATGCATATTTATAGAAAAATTAATTTATGTGCTTATTGTTTAGAAGATTAATTTGTTGTGTACATTAATACAGAAGATTATTTATTATGTGCATTTTTTATAAGATTACTTTGTTACGTACATTTTGAAAGAAGCGTAATTTGATATGTACATTTTTACAGAAGATTAATATGTTATGTGCTTTTTTTATAAGATTAATTTGTTATGTACATTTTTACAGAAGCGTAATTTGTTATATACAGTTTTACAGAAGATTATTTTGTTATCTACGTTTTAACACAAGTGTAATTTGTTATGTACATTTTTACAGAAGCATAATTTGTTATGTACATTTTTACAGAAGCGTAATTTGTTATGTACATTTTACAGAAGCGTAATTTGTTATGTACAGTTTTACAGAAGCGTAATTTGTTATGTACATTTTTACAGAAGATTATTTTGTTGTCTACGTTTTAACACAAGTGTTTTGTTATGTACATTTTTACAGAAGATTAATATGTTATGTGCTTTTTTTTATAAGATTAATTTGTTATGTACAGTTTTACAGAAGCGAAGTTTGTTATGTACATTTTTACAGAAGCATAATTTGTTATGTACAGTTTTACAGAAGCGTAATTTGTTATGTACATTTTTACAGAAGCATAATTTGTTATGTACTTTTTTACAGAAGCGTAGTTTGTTATGTACATTTTTACAGAAGCATAATTTGTTATGTACATTTTTACAGAAGCATAATTTGTTATGTACATTTTTACAGAAGCGTAATTTGTTATGTACATTTTTATAGAATCGTAGTTTGTTAAGTACATTTTTACAGAAGCATAATTTGTTATGTACAGTTTTACAGAAGCGTAGTTTGTTATGTACAGTTTTACAGAAACATAATTTGTTATGTACAGTTTTACAGAAGCGTAATTTGTTATGTACATTTTTACAACAGCATAATTTGTTATGTACAGTTTTACAGAAGCGTAGTTTGTTATGTACATTTTTACAGAAGATTATTTTGTTGTCTACGTTTTAACACAAGTGTTTTGTTATGTACATTTTTACAGAAGATTAATATGTTATGTGCTTTTTTTTATAAGATTAATTTGTTATGTACAGTTTTACAGAAGCGAAGTTTGTTATGTACATTTTTACAGAAGCATAATTTGTTATGTACAGTTTTACAGAAGCGTAATTTGTTATGTACATTTTTACAGAAGCATAATTTGTTATGTACTTTTTTACAGAAGCGTAGTTTGTTATGTACATTTTTACAGAAGCATAATTTGTTATGTACATTTTTACAGAAGCATAATTTGTTATGTACATTTTTACAGAAGCGTAATTTGTTATGTACATTTTTATAGAATCGTAGTTTGTTAAGTACATTTTTACAGAAGCATAATTTGTTATGTACAGTTTTACAGAAGCGTAGTTTGTTATGTACAGTTTTACAGAAACATAATTTGTTATGTACAGTTTTACAGAAGCGTAATTTGTTATGTACATTTTTACAACAGCATAATTTGTTATGTACAGTTTTACAGAAGCGTAGTTTGTTATGTACATTTTTACAGAAACGTAATTTGTTATGTACATTTTTACAGAAGCATAATTTGTTATGTACATTTTTACAGAAGCGTAATTTGTTATGTATATTTTTACAGAAGCGTAGTTTGTTATGTACATTTTTACAGAAGCATAATTTGTTATGTACAGTTTTACAGAAGCGTAGTTTGTTATGTACATTTTTTACTGAAGCATAATTTGTTATGTACAATTTTACAGAAGCGTAATTTGTTATGTATATTTTTACAGAAGCGTAGTTTGTTATGTACATTTTTACAGAAGCATAATTTGTTATGTACAGTTTTACAGAAGCGTAATTTGTTATGTACATTTTTACTGAAGCATAATTTGTTATGTACAATTTTACAGAAGCGTAGTTTGTTATGTACATTTTTACAGAAGCATAATTTGTTAGGTACAGTTTTACAGAAGCGTAGTTTGTTATGTACATTGTTACAGAAGCGTAATTTGTTATGTACATTTTTACAGAAGTGTATTATGTTATGTACATTTTGACAGAAGATTAATTTGTTATGCATATTTATAGAAAAGATTAATTTATGTGCTTATTGTTTAGAAGATTAATTTGTTGTGTACATTAATACAGAAGATTATTTATTATGTGCATTTTTTATAAGATTACTTTGTTACGTACATTTTGAAAGAAGCGTAATTTGATATGTACATTTTTACAGAAGATTAATATGTTATGTGCTTTTTTTATAAGATTAATTTGTTATGTACATTTTTACAGAAGCGTAATTTGTTATATACAGTTTTACAGAAGATTATTTTGTTATCTACGTTTTAACACAAGTGTAATTTGTTATGTACATTTTTACAGAAGCATAATTTGTTATGTACATTTTTACAGAAGCGTAATTTGTTATGTACAGTTTTACAGAAGCATAATTTGTTATGTACAGTTTTACAGAAGCGTAATTTGTTATGTACATTTTTACAGAAGATTATTTTGTTGTCTACGTTTTAACACAAGTGTTTTGTTATGTACATTTTTACAGAAGATTAATATGTTATGTGCTTTTTTTTATAAGATTAATTTGTTATGTACAGTTTTACAGAAGCGAAGTTTGTTATGTGCATTTTTACAAAAGCATAATTTGTTATGTACAGTTTTACAGAAGCGTAATTTGTTATGTACATTTTTACAGAAGCATAATTTGTTATGTACTTTTTTACAGAAGCGTAGTTTGTTATGTACATTTTTACAGAAGCATAATTTGTTATGTACATTTTTACAGAAGCATAATTTGTTATGTACATTTTACAGAAGCGTAATTTGTTATGTACATTTTTATAGAATAGAATCGTAGTTTGTTAAGTACATTTTTACAGAAGCATAATTTGTTATGTACAGTTTTACAGAAGCGTAGTTTGTTATGTACAGTTTTACAGAAGCGTAGTTTGTTATGTACAGTTTTACAGAAGTGAAGTTTGTTATGTACATTTTTACAGAAACATAATTTGTTATGTACAGTTTTACAGAAGCGTAATTTGTTGTACATTTTTACAACAGCATAATTTGTTATGTACAGTTTTACAGAAGCGTAGTTTGTTATGTACATTTTTACAGAAACGTAATTTGTTATGTACATTTTTTACAGAAGCATAATTTGTTATGTACATTTTTACAGAAGCGTAATTTGTTATGTATATTTTTACAGAAGCGTAGTTTGTTATGTACATTTTTACAGAAGCATAATTTGTTATGTACAGTTTTACAGAAGCGTAGTTTGTTATGTACATTTTTACTGAAGCATAATTTGTTATGTACAATTTTACAGAAGCGTAATTTGTTATGTATATTTTTACAGAAGCGTAGTTTGTTATGTACATTTTTACAGAAGCATAATTTGTTATGTACAGTTTTACAGAAGCGTAGTTTGTTATGTACATTTTTACTGAAGCATAATTTGTTATGTACAATTTTACAGAAGCGTAGTTTGTTATGTACATTTTTACAGAAGCATAATTTGTTAGGTACAGTTTTACAGAAGCGTAGTTTGTTATGTACATTGTTACAGAAGAGTAATTTGTTATGTACATTTTTACAGAAGATTATTTTGTTGTCTACGTTTTAACACAAGTGTTTTGTTATGTACATTTTTACAGAAGATTTATATGTTATGTGCTTTTTTTTATAAGATTAATTTGTTATGTTCAGTTTTACAGAAGCGTAGTTTGTTATGTACATTTTTACAGAAGATTATTTTGTTATCTACTTTTTAACACAAGCGTAATTTGTTATGTACATTTTTACAGAAGCATAATTTGTTATGTACATTTTTACAGAAGCGTAATTTGTTATGTACATTTTTACAGAAGCGTAATTTGTAATGTACATTTTACAGAAGCGTAGTTTGTTATGTACATTTTTACAGAAGCATAATTTGTTATGTACAGTTTTACAGAAGCGTAGTTTGTTATGTACATTTTTACAGAAGCATAATTTGTTATGTACAGTTTTACAGAAGCGAAGTTTGTTATGTACATTTTTACAGAAGCATAATTTGTTATGTACAGTTTTACAGAAGCGTAATTTGTTATGTACATTTTTACAGAAGCATAATTTGTTATGTACTTTTTTACAGAAGCGTAGTTTGTTATGTACATTTTTACAGAAGCATAATTTGTTATGTACATTTTTACAGAAGCATAATTTGTTATGTACATTTTTACAGAAGCGTAATTTGTTATGTACATTTTTATAGAATCGTAGTTTGTTAAGTACATTTTTACAGAAGCATAATTTGTTATGTACAGTTTTACAGAAGCGTAGTTTGTTATGTACAGTTTTACAGAAGCGAAGTTTGTTATGTACATTTTTACAGAAACATAATTTGTTATGTACAGTTTTACAGAAGCGTAATTTGTTATGTACATTTTTACAAAAGCATAATTTGTTATGTACAGTTTTACAGAAGCGTAGTTTGTTATGTACATTTTTACAGAAACGTAATTTATGTACATTTTTTACAGAAGCATAATTTGTTATGTACATTTTTACAGAAGCGTAATTTGTTATGTATATTTTTACAGAAGCGTAGTTTGTTATGTACATTTTTACAGAAGCATAATTTGTTGTACAGTTTTACAGAAGCGTAGTTTGTTATGTACTTTTTTACAGAAGCATAATTTGTTATGTACAGTTTTACAGAAGCGTAGTTTGTTATGTACATTTTTACTGAAGCATAATTTGTTATGTACAATTTTACAGAAGCGTAGTTTGTTATGTACATTTTTACAGAAGCATAATTTGTTATGTACAGTTTTACAGAAGCGTAGTTTGTTATGTACATTGTTACAGAAGCGTAATTTGTTATGTACAGTTTTACAGAAGCGTAATTTGTTATGTACATTTTTACAGAAGATTATTTTGTTGTCTACGTTTTAACACAAGTGTTTTGTTATGTACATTTTTACAGAAGATTAATATGTTATGTGCTTTTTTTTATAAGATTAATTTGTTATGTACAGTTTTACAGAAGCGAAGTTTGTTATGTACATTTTTACAGAAGCATAATTTGTTATGTACAGTTTTACAGAAGCGTAATTTGTTATGTACATTTTTACAGAAGCATAATTTGTTATGTACTTTTTTACAGAAGCGTAGTTTGTTATGTACATTTTTACAGAAGCATAATTTGTTATGTACATTTTTACAGAAGCATAATTTGTTATGTACATTTTTACAGAAGCGTAATTTGTTATGTACATTTTTATAGAATCGTAGTTTGTTAAGTACATTTTTACAGAAGCATATTTGTTATGTACAGTTTTACAGAAGCGTAGTTTGTTATGTACAGTTTTACAGAAACATAATTTGTTATGTACAGTTTTACAGAAGCGTAATTTGTTATGTACATTTTTAAACAGCATAATTTGTTATGTACAGTTTTACAGAAGCGTAGTTTGTTATGTACATTTTTACAGAAGATTATTTTGTTGTCTACGTTTTAACACAAGTGTTTTGTTATGTACATTTTTACAGAAGATTAATATGTTATGTGCTTTTTTTTATAAGATTAATTTGTTATGTACAGTTTTACAGAAGCGAAGTTTGTTATGTACATTTTTACAGAAGCATAATTTGTTATGTACAGTTTTACAGAAGCGTAATTTGTTATGTACATTTTTACAGAAGCATAATTTGTTATGTACTTTTTTACAGAAGCGTAGTTTGTTATGTACATTTTTACAGAAGCATAATTTGTTATGTACATTTTTACAGAAGCATAATTTGTTATGTACATTTTTACAGAAGCGTAATTTGTTATGTACATTTTTATAGAATCGTAGTTTGTTAAGTACATTTTTACAGAAGCATAATTTGTTATGTACAGTTTTACAGAAGCGTAGTTTGTTATGTACAGTTTTACAGAAACATAATTTGTTATGTACAGTTTTTACAGAAGCGTAATTTGTTATGTACATTTTTACAACAGCATAATTTGTTATGTACAGTTTTACAGAAGCGTAGTTTTGTTATGTACATTTTTACAGAAACGTAATTTGTTATGTACATTTTTACAGAAGCATAATTTGTTATGTACATTTTTTACAGAAGCGTATTTGTTATGTATATTTTTACAGAAGCGTAGTTTGTTATGTACATTTTTACAGAAGCATAATTTGTTTATGTACAGTTTTACAGAAGCGTAGTTTGTTATGTACATTTTTACTGAAGCATAATTTGTTATGTACAATTTTACAGAAGCGTAATTTGTTATGTATATTTTTACAGAAGCGTAGTTTGTTATGTACATTTTTACAGAAGCATAATTTGTTATGTACAGTTTTACAGAAGCGTAATTTGTTATGTACATTTTTACTGAAGCATAATTTGTTATGTACAATTTTACAGAAGCGTAGTTTGTTATGTACATTTTTACAGAAGCATAATTTGTTAGGTACAGTTTTACAGAAGCGTAGTTTTGTTATGTACATTGTTACAGAAGCGTAATTTGTTATGTACATTTTTACAGAAGTGTATTATGTTATGTACATTTTGACAGAAGATTAATTTGTTATGCATATTTATAGAAAAGATTATTTTATGTGCTTATTGTTTAGAAGATTAATTTGTTTGTGTACATTAATACAGAAGATTATTTATTATGTGCATTTTTTTATAAGATTACTTTGTTACGTACATTTTGAAAGAAGCGTAATTTGATATGTACATTTTTACAGAAGATTAATATGTTATGTGCTTTTTTTATAAGATTAATTTGTTATGTACATTTTTACAGAAGCGTAATTTGTTATATACAGTTTTACAGAAGATTATTTTGTTATCTACGTTTTAACACAAGTGTAATTTGTTATGTACATTTTTACAGAAGCATAATTTGTTATGTACATTTTTACAGAAGCGTAATTTGTTATGTACATTTTTACAGAAGCGTAATTTGTTATGTACAGTTTTACAGAAGCATAATTTGTTATGTACAGTTTTACAGAAGCGTAATTTGTTATGTACATTTTTACAGAAGATTATTTTGTTGTCTACGTTTTACACAAGTGTTTTTTTATGTACATTTTTACAGAAGATTATATGTTATGTGCTTTTTTTTATAAGATTAATTTGTTATGTACAGTTTTACAGAAGCGAAGTTTGTTATGTGCATTTTTACAAAAGCATAATTTGTTATGTACAGTTTTACAGAAGCGTAATTTGTTATGTACATTTTTACAGAAGCATAATTTGTTATGTACTTTTTTACAGAAGCGTAGTTTGTTATGTACATTTTTACAGAAGCATAATTTGTTATGTACATTTTTACAGAAGCATAATTTGTTATGTACATTTTTACAGAAGCGTAATTTGTTATGTACATTTTTATAGAATCGTAGTTTGTTAAGTACATTTTTACAGAAGCATAATTTGTTATGTACAGTTTTACAGAAGCGTAGTTTGTTATGTACAGTTTTACAGAAGCGTAGTTTGTTATGTACAGTTTTACAGAAGTGAAGTTTGTTATGTACATTTTTACAGAAACATAATTTGTTATGTACAGTTTTACAGAAGCGTAATTTGTTATGTACATTTTTACAACAGCATAATTTGTTATGTACAGTTTTACAGAAGCGTAGTTTGTTATGTACATTTTTACAGAAACGTAATTTGTTATGTACATTTTTACAGAAGCATAATTTGTTATGTACATTTTTACAGAAGCGTAATTTGTTATGTATATTTTTACAGAAGCGTAGTTTGTTATGTACATTTTTACAGAAGCATAATTTGTTATGTACAGTTTTACAGAAGCGTAGTTTGTTATGTACATTTTTACTGAAGCATAATTTGTTATGTACAATTTTACAGAAGCGTATTTGTTATGTATATTTTTACAGAAGCGTAGTTTGTTATGTACATTTTTACAGAAGCATAATTTGTTATGTACAGTTTTACAGAAGCGTAGTTTTTATGTACATTTTTACTGAAGCATAATTTGTTATGTACAATTTTACAGAAGCGTAGTTTTATGTACATTTTTACAGAAGCATAATTTGTAGGTACAGTTTTACAGAAGCGTAGTTTGTTATGTACATTGTTACAGAAGAGTAATTTGTTATGTACATTTTTACAGAAGATTATTTTGTTGTCTACGTTTTAACACAAGTGTTTTGTTATGTACATTTTTACAGAAGATTTATATGTTATGTGCTTTTTTTTATAAGATTAATTTGTTATGTTCAGTTTTACAGAAGCGTAGTTTGTTATGTACATTTTTACAGAAGATTATTTTGTTATCTACTTTTTAACACAAGCGTAATTTGTTATGTACATTTTTACAGAAGCATAATTTGTTATGTACATTTTTACAGAAGCGTAATTTGTTATGTACATTTTTACAGAAGCGTAATTTGTAATGTACATTTTTACAGAAGCGTAGTTTGTTATGTACATTTTTACAGAAGCATAATTTGTTATGTACAGTTTTACAGAAGCGTAGTTTGTTATGTACATTTTTACAGAAGCATAATTTGTTATGTACAGTTTTACAGAAGCGAAGTTTGTTATGTACATTTTTACAGAAGCATAATTTGTTATGTACAGTTTTTACAGAAGCGTAATTTGTTATGTACATTTTTACAGAAGCATAATTTGTTATGTACTTTTTTACAGAAGCGTAGTTTGTTATGTACATTTTTACAGAAGCATAATTTGTTATGTACATTTTTACAGAAGCATAATTTGTTATGTACATTTTTACAGAAGCGTAATTTGTTATGTACATTTTTATAGAATCGTAGTTTGTTAAGTACATTTTTACAGAAGCATAATTTGTTATGTACAGTTTTACAGAAGCGTAGTTTGTTATGTACAGTTTTACAGAAGCGAAGTTTGTTATGTACATTTTTACAGAAACATAATTTGTTATGTACAGTTTTACAGAAGCGTAATTTGTTATGTACATTTTTACAAAAGCATAATTTGTTATGTACAGTTTTACAGAAGCGTAGTTTGTTATGTACATTTTTACAGAAACGTAATTTTATGTACATTTTTTACAGAAGCATAATTTGTTATGTACATTTTTACAGAAGCGTAATTTGTTATGTATATTTTTACAGAAGCGTAGTTTGTTATGTACATTTTTACAGAAGCATAATTTGTTATGTACAGTTTTACAGAAGCGTAGTTTGTTATGTACTTTTTACAGAAGCATAATTTGTTATGTACAGTTTTACAGAAGCGTAGTTTGTTATGTACATTTTTACTGAAGCATAATTTGTTATGTACAATTTTACAGAAGCGTAGTTTGTTATGTACATTTTTACAGAAGCATAATTTGTTATGTACAGTTTTACAGAAGCGTAGTTTGTTATGTACATTGTTACAGAAGCGTAATTTGTTATGTACAGTTTTACAGAAGCGTAATTTGTTATGTACATTTTTACAGAAGATTATTTTGTTGTCTACGTTTTAACACAAGTGTTTTGTTATGTACATTTTTACAGAAGATTAATATGTTATGTGCTTTTTTTTATAAGATTAATTTGTTATGTACAGTTTTACAGAAGCGAAGTTTGTTATGTACATTTTTACAGAAGCATAATTTGTTATGTACAGTTTTACAGAAGCGTAATTTGTTATGTACATTTTTACAGAAGCATAATTTGTTATGTACTTTTTTACAGAAGCGTAGTTTGTTATGTACATTTTTACAGAAGCATAATTTGTTATGTACATTTTTACAGAAGCATAATTTGTTATGTACATTTTTACAGAAGCGTAATTTGTTATGTACATTTTTATAGAATCGTAGTTTGTTAAGTACATTTTTACAGAAGCATAATTTGTTATGTACAGTTTTACAGAAGCGTAGTTTGTTATGTACAGTTTTACAGAAACATAATTTGTTATGTACAGTTTTACAGAAGCGTAATTTGTTATGTACATTTTTACAACAGCATAATTTGTTATGTACAGTTTTACAGAAGCGTAGTTTGTTATGTACATTTTTACAGAAGATTATTTTGTTGTCTACGTTTTAACACAAGTGTTTTGTTATGTACATTTTTACAGAAGATTAATATGTTATGTGCTTTTTTTTATAAGATTAATTTGTTATGTACAGTTTTACAGAAGCGAAGTTTGTTATGTACATTTTTACAGAAGCATAATTTGTTATGTACAGTTTTACAGAAGCGTAATTTGTTATGTACATTTTTACAGAAGCATAATTTGTTATGTACTTTTTTACAGAAGCGTAGTTTGTTATGTACATTTTTACAGAAGCATAATTTGTTATGTACATTTTTACAGAAGCATAATTTGTTATGTACATTTTTACAGAAGCGTAATTTGTTATGTACATTTTTATAGAATCGTAGTTTGTTAAGTACATTTTTACAGAAGCATAATTTGTTATGTACAGTTTTACAGAAGCGTAGTTTGTTATGTACAGTTTTACAGAAACATAATTTGTTATGTACAGTTTTACAGAAGCGTAATTTGTTATGTACATTTTTACAACAGCATAATTTGTTATGTACAGTTTTACAGAAGCGTAGTTTGTTATGTACATTTTTTACAGAAACGTAATTTGTTATGTACATTTTTACAGAAGCATAATTTGTTATGTACATTTTTACAGAAGCGTAATTTGTTATGTATATTTTTACAGAAGCGTAGTTTGTTATGTACATTTTTACAGAAGCATAATTTGTTATGTACAGTTTTACAGAAGCGTAGTTTGTTATGTACATTTTTACTGAAGCATAATTTGTTATGTACAATTTTACAGAAGCGTAATTTGTTATGTATATTTTTTACAGAAGCGTAGTTTGTTATGTACATTTTTACAGAAGCATAATTTGTTATGTACAGTTTTACAGAAGCGTAATTTGTTATGTACATTTTTACTGAAGCATAATTTGTTATGTACAATTTTACAGAAGCGTAGTTTGTTATGTAATTTTTACAGAAGCATAATTTGTTAGGTACAGTTTTACAGAAGCGTAGTTTGTTATGTACATTGTTACAGAAGCGTAATTTGTTATGTACATTTTTACAGAAGTGTATTATGTTATGTACATTTTGACAGAAGATTAATTTGTTATGCATATTTATAGAAAAGATTAATTTATGTGCTTATTGTTTAGAAGATTAATTTGTTGTGTACATTAATACAGAAGATTATTTATTATGTGCATTTTTTATAAGATTACTTTGTTACGTACATTTTGAAAGAAGCGTAATTTGATATGTACATTTTTACAGAAGATTAATATTTTATGTGCTTTTTTTATAAGATTAATTTGTTATGTACATTTTTACAGAAGCGTAATTTGTTATATACAGTTTTACAGAAGATTATTTTGTTATCTACGTTTTAACACAAGTGTAATTTGTTATGTACATTTTTACAGAAGCATAATTTGTTATGTACATTTTTACAGAAGCGTAATTTGTTATGTACATTTTTACAGAAGCGTAATTTGTTATGTACAGTTTTACAGAAGCATAATTTGTTATGTACAGTTTTACAGAAGCGTAATTTGTTATGTACATTTTTACAGAAGATTATTTTGTTGTCTACGTTTTAACACAAGTGTTTTTGTTATGTACATTTTTACAGAAGATTAATATGTTATGTGCTTTTTTTATAAGATTAATTTGTTATGTACAGTTTTACAGAAGCGAAGTTTGTTATGTGCATTTTTACAAAAGCATAATTTGTTATGTACAGTTTTACAGAAGCGTAATTTGTTATGTACATTTTTACAGAAGCATAATTTGTTATGTACTTTTTTACAGAAGCGTAGTTTGTTATGTACATTTTTACAGAAGCATAATTTGTTATGTACATTTTTACAGAAGCGTAATTTGTTATGTACATTTTTATAGAATCGTAGTTTGTTAAGTACATTTTACAGAAGCATAATTTGTTATGTACAGTTTTACAGAAGCGTAGTTTGTTATGTACAGTTTTACAGAAGCGTAGTTTGTTATGTACAGTTTTACAGAAGTGAAGTTTGTTATGTACATTTTTACAGAAACATAATTTGTTATGTACAGTTTTACAGAAGCGTAATTTGTTTTATGTACAGTTTTACAGAAGCGTAATTTGTTATGTACATTTTTACAACAGCATAATTTGTTATGTACAGTTTTACAGAAGCGTAGTTTGTTATGTACATTTTTACAGAAACGTAATTTGTTATGTACATTTTTACAGAAGCATAATTTGTTATGTACATTTTTACAGAAGCGTAATTTGTTATGTATATTTTTACAGAAGCGTAGTTTGTTATGTACATTTTTACAGAAGCATAATTTGTTATGTACAGTTTTACAGAAGCGTAGTTTGTTATGTACATTTTTACTGAAGCATAATTTGTTATGTACAATTTTACAGAAGCGTAATTTGTTATGTATATTTTTACAGAAGCGTAGTTTGTTATGTACATTTTTACAGAAGCATAATTTGTTATGTACAGTTTTACAGAAGCGTAGTTTGTTATGTACATTTTTACTGAAGCATAATTTGTTATGTACAATTTTACAGAAGCGTAGTTTGTTATGTACATTTTTACAGAAGCATAATTTGTTAGGTACAGTTTTACAGAAGCGTAGTTTGTTATGTACATTGTTACAGAAGAGTAATTTGTTATGTACATTTTTACAGAAGATTATTTTGTTGTCTACGTTTTAAACACAAGTGTTTTGTTATGTACATTTTTACAGAAGATTTATATGTTATGTGCTTTTTTTTATAAGATTAATTTGTTATGTTCAGTTTTACAGAAGCGTAGTTTGTTATGTACATTTTTACAGAAGATTATTTTGTTATCTACTTTTTAACACAAGCGTAATTTGTTATGTACATTTTTACAGAAGCATAATTTGTTATGTACATTTTTACAGAAGCGTAATTTGTTATGTACATTTTTACAGAAGCGTAATTTGTAATGTACATTTTTACAGAAGCGTAGTTTGTTATGTACATTTTTACAGAAGCATAATTTGTTATGTACAGTTTTACAGAAGCGTAGTTTGTTATGTACATTTTTACAGAAGCATAATTTGTTATGTACAGTTTTACAGAAGCGAAGTTTGTTATGTACATTTTTACAGAAGCATAATTTGTTATGTACAGTTTTACAGAAGCGTAATTTGTTATGTACATTTTTACAGAAGCATAATTTGTTATGTACTTTTTACAGAAGCGTAGTTTGTTATGTACATTTTTACAGAAGCATAATTTGTTATGTACATTTTTACAGAAGCATAATTTGTTATGTACATTTTTACAGAAGCGTAATTTGTTATGTACATTTTTATAGAATCGTAGTTTGTTAAGTACATTTTTACAGAAGCATAATTTGTTATGTACAGTTTTACAGAAGCGTAGTTTGTTATGTACAGTTTTACAGAAGCGAAGTTTGTTATGTACATTTTTACAGAAACATAATTTGTTATGTACAGTTTTACAGAAGCGTAATTTGTTATGTACATTTTTACAAAAGCATAATTTGTTATGTACAGTTTTACAGAAGCGTAGTTTGTTATGTACATTTTTACAGAAACGTAATTTATGTACATTTTTTACAGAAGCATAATTTGTTATGTACATTTTTACAGAAGCGTAATTTTTTATGTATATTTTTACAGAAGCGTAGTTTGTTATGTACATTTTTACAGAAGCATAATTTGTTATGTACAGTTTTACAGAAGCGTAGTTTGTTATGTACTTTTTTACAGAAGCATAATTTGTTATGTACAGTTTTACAGAAGCGTAGTTTGTTATGTACATTTTTACTGAAGCATAATTTGTTATGTACAATTTTACAGAAGCGTAGTTTGTTATGTACATTTTTACAGAAGCATAATTTGTTATGTACAGTTTTACAGAAGCGTAGTTTGTTATGTACATTGTTACAGAAGCGTAATTTGTTATGTACATTTTTACAGAAGCATAATTTGTTATGTACAGTTTTACAGAAGCGTAGTTTGTTATGTACATTTTTACAGAAGCATAATTTGTTATGTACAGTTTTACAGATGCGTAATTTGTTATGTACATTTTTACAGAAGCATAATTTGTTATGTACATTTTTACAGAAGCATAATTTGTTATGTACAGTTTTACAGAAGCGTAGTTTGTTTTTGTACATTTTTACAGAAGCATAATATGTTATGTACATTTTTACAGAAGCATAATTTGTTATGTACATTTTTACAGAAGCATAATTTGTTATGTACATTTTTACAGAAGCATAATTTGTTATGCTGATCTTATAGAATATTAATTTTGGGATGTATATCTTTGAGAAGATTAATTTTAATTGTAAACCTTACAAATGATTATTTTTTTATGTTTATCTTGATCCCTTCTGCATCGTTAGATATCACATGAGGCTTGTATGTTTTTTCGCCACCCATCTCTATTCTAGATGAGGTGTTCATTTTTTTCTAATGATTCTATGCCTGCCGACTTTGCTTCTCATATAAGTGCTCTTTATACCATCTCTTTACATCTTCCTATTTTTCTGCATCCTGAAAGTTTCCCATAAAAGAGCCTGTTTTGGAATTCTCTTATTGAGTTATTTGCAGGTCATCATCATTGCACTCCGAACATGTCCAACATATTTTCATGTTCTTTTCTTAATTGTAGATGGGATCTTTGGTTGCATGACCATTTCTCTTATTTCAATATTAGTCTTGAGTTCATTCCATTGTACACAGTATTTTTCTTAGGCATTTGTCTTCAATTTCGTTTAGTTTTCTCTCTATCTCTTTTGATGTTTTCCAGCTTTCACATACATAGTTTAGTGTTGATATACGTTTGAGTTGAATATTCTAAATTTTGTTTTCTTGTTTTGTATATTTTATTTCCCATATTTTGTCCAGATTTAAACATGTATATCTTACGTATATCTTACAGAAGATTATTGTTTGACGTATATCTAGATAAGATTATTTTTGATGTATATCTTAGAGAAGATTATTGTTTGATGTGTATCTTAGATAAGATTATTGTTTGATGTGTATCTTAGATAAGATTATTGTTTGATGTATATCTTAGATAAGATTATTGTTTGATGTATATCTTAGATAAGATTATTGTTTGATGTGTATCTTAGATAAGATTATTGTTTGATGTATATCTTATATAAGATTATTGTTTGATGTGTATCTTAGATAAGATTATTGTTTGATGTATATCTTAGATAAGATTATTGTTTGATGTATATCTTAGATAAGATTATTGTTTGATGTGTATCTTAGATAAGATTATTGTTTGATGTATATCTTATATAAGATTATTGTTTTGATGTGTATCTTAGATCAGATTATTGTTTGATGTATATCTTAGATAAGATTATTGTTTGATGTATATCTTAGAGAAGATTATTGTTTGATGTATATCTTAGATAAGATTATTGTTTGATGTGTATCTTAGATAAGATTATTGTTTTGATGTATATCTTAGATAAGATTATTGTTTGATGTATATCTTAGATAAGATTATTGTTTTGATGTATATCTTAGATAAGATTATTGTTTGATGTGTATCTTAGATAAGATTATTGTTTGATGTGTATATTAGTTAAGATTATTGTTTGATTTGTATCTTAGATAAGATTATTGTTTGATGTGTATCTTACAGAAGATTATTGTTTGATGTATATCTTAGATAAGATTATTGTTTGATGTGTATCTTAGATAAGATTTTGTTTGATGTGTATCTTACAGAAGATTATTGTTTGATATATATCTTAGATAGGATTATTGTTTGATGTATATCTTAGATAAGATTATTGTTTGATGTATATCTTAGATAAGATTATTGTTTGATGTATATCTTAGATAAGATTATTGTTTATGTATATCTTAGATAAGATTATTGTTTGATGTATATCTTAGATAAGATTATTGTTTGATGTATATCTTAGATAAGATTATTGTTTGATGTATATCTTAGATAAGATTATTGTTTGATGTATATCTTAGATAAGATTATTGTTTGATGTATATCTTAGATAAGATTATTGTTTGATGTGTATCTTAGATAAGATTATTGTTTGATGTATATCTTATATTAGATTATTGTTTGATGTGTATCTTAGATCAGATTATTGTTTGATGTATATCTTAGATAAGATTATTGTTTGATGTATATCTTAGAGAAGATTATTGTTTGATGTATATCTTAGATAAGATTATTGTTTGATGTGTATCTTAGATAAGATTATTGTTTTGATGTATATCTTAGATAAGATTATTGTTTGATGTGTATCTTAGATAAGATTATTGTTTTGATGTATATCTTAGATAAGATTATTGTTTGATGTGTATCTTAGATAAGATTATTGTTTGATGTGATATTAGTTAAGATTATTGTTTGATTTGTATCTTAGATAAGATTATTGTTTGATGTGTATCTTACAGAAGATTATTGTTTGATGTATATCTTAGATAAGATTATTGTTTGATGTGTATCTTAGATAAGATTATTGTTTGATGTGTATCTTACAGAAGATTATTGTTTGATATATATCTTAGATAGGATTATTGTTTGATGTATATCTTAGATAAGATTATTGTTTGATGTATATCTTAGATAAGATTATTGTTTGATGTATATCTTAGATAAGATTATTGTTTATGTATATCTTAGATAAGATTATTGTTTGATGTATATCTTAGATAAGATTATTTTTGATGTATATCTTATATAAGATTATTGTTTGATGTATATCTTAGATAAGATTATTGTTTGATGTATATCTTAGATAAGATTATTGTTTGATGTATATCTTAGATAAGATTATTGTTTTGATGTATATCTTAGATAAGATTATTGTTTGATGTATATCTTAGATAAGATTATTGTTTGATGTGAATCTTAGATAAGACTATTGTTTGATGTATATCTTAGATAAGATTATTGTTTGATGTGTATCTTACAGAAGATTATTGTTTTGATGTATATCTTAGATAAGATTATTGTTTGATGTATATCTTAGATAAATTATTGTTTGATGTATATCTTAGATAAGATTATTGTTTGATGTATATCTTACAGAAGATTCCAGTGACGTTGTGTATACCACCAAGGACATGACCAGAATGTTGAGGCAGCTGAGACTAAAGCAGTACTCCCTGTTGCATGTTGCTGTTGTTCATGGGACAATGGGGTATGTATTAGATAAACAGAAATAAGGTCATGTATTTAACTCTCAATAAAATCTTTAGGTAATAACAACCTCTTCACAATACATTTTTCTTGGAATTGGACACATGCCAGTTCGGGACACATTCTTTAGCTGAAATGACCTAATTCACAATGACACAAATTAAGCCCTTTCCCTGATAAAAATTCAGAAGTTTCTAACTTACATTCAGGATTGCTGTCTATGCAGCTTTCATTATCTTTTCCCGCCTTTCCGCTATAAAAATAGTTATTGTTTATGTAACGCCGCAGACATTGCAGTGTCTGTTGTTTCGGTTCATCTTGCAAATTTGCTAAAATAACAATTACCATCCTTATAACTCAGTGTTTATGACTGTCGCTTTTACTGGCCCTGTGAGCACAAAAATATAGTTCAACTTCCAAGACAAATTTCACAAAATTGAAACGGTAAAAAAAAACATGATGACTTTCAATTTTACTCACAGAAATTATCAAATTGTATTATTGTATAAACAAATATAGCTGTTCAGTGTTAATATGAGGGATTAAATGTTGTGAATTAAGCTGATCATAAAATATGATTAAATCAGTAGGCATTGTAGGAGGGAATTCTGTATTTGATGTCACAGTTAAATAAAACTATGGTAGAGGTTTTAAAGATCAGGCATTCAGATGTGGATTGTTTATTACTCGTAAATGTGTTCCCTCCGTTGATTCTGGCACATGCAGTCAGCTTGTGGGTTGCTGACCGTACTTAGGACAGTTGCTGGATTAGTGTCTTGGGCCTTGTTGATGAATGTAATGTAGAAGTATTAAGAAAATGAGATGGGGGTGGGCACCAAGTTGCTCATCCATAACTGAGTTGAGAGCAGACAGTTTCCTGTGTCAGGATCAGCAAACAAAGGAGCTGATCAAGATCCTACTCCACCCCCCAGTAGTGTTTGTAGAAATAAGCTAACCAGTTTGGCCAAGCAAAAAGGAATCAAAGAGGTAGGCAACCCAGTTCTCAGAAATGCTGTGATGAGGTCAGATGTGTTTAGGCTGAACGTACAGATATCAAAGCCTGGCTGTAAAGCTCAAAATAATACATCTATGCCCCTTAACTTTAGATTACGTGACCTATCTGTGAGTGAAATCAAAAAGACTAAAACTATGATCATTAACAAAGATAATACTCGAAACCTACAAGTGGATATCAAAGTTGAAGAAATAGACCTGTAGACAGTTCAGATCTACAACTACCTTGACAACTATTACCAGCGATGGAAAATGTAAAACTCAAATAAACAAAAGGAATAGGAATAGCAAAAAGTAATTTTAATGCCTTGAAAAGTATATTAACATCAAAACAAATAACATCAGGGCTAAAACTAGAATAGCAAATGTTATATATTCTCAATATCCCTGTATAGTGCAGAAACACGGACATTAGATAAGAAAACAGAACAGAAAATTGAAGCTATTGAAATGTGGATTTTATAGAAGAATAGGTAGAATTGGATGGAAAGAAAAGAGAACACATGATGAAGTTTTAAAACAACTAAAAATGAAAGAGAACTGGTAAACACAATTCAAAGAAGACAAATGAGATTTTGGGGGTAGGTTAAAAGACACAACAGCCTACTAAAAGTAATATTGGAAGGGAAAATACAAAGTAATAGAGGCAGACCAAGACTAACATGGACGAGTAACATCAAAAGATGGACAAGACGCCTGTGACAACCTGCACCATCAAAGCAAGAGACAGAGCGGAATGACACTCCATGGTAGCCAACATTCGATGCGGAGACAGCACTCGATAATGATGATGATCTGTGAGTGACGTTTTCATGATACTATTGTAAAAATTACTACCATTTAATTATTACATTTGGATTTTTAAAAATAGTATTTTCTTTGAACTTTTGCTACACAGCTTTGTTGTTTACCCAAACAGAGACATGGGAATTGGAGGCTGTAATCATTTCCTGGGTTACACTAGATTTATGTTATGGAATGAAATTCAACTCCATCATGCTGTGGCTACTGGGGGTGTTTATGTTTTCTATTCATGCAGCTGCCGTAAGTCCATGATACCATACACATGTGAACACCTGCTCTTTAAAACATCTACCATAGTTTTGTATGCAGTTGTGACGTCAAATACGTAATTCCCTCCCACTAAGTCTAACCAGAATGTTTCTAGCCTGCCGCTGCTGGAAAAATTACACCTGGACTATATATTTTTATATTATGATCTGCTTAATGCACGACATTTTAATCTCTCATATTAACATTTAGATCTATATTTTGTTTATACAACAATACAACCTAATAATTTCAGTGAGTGGAAGTGAAAGTCAAATTTTTTTGTGACAGCTTCAATTTGGTTCAATTTGAAGTTGAAACATATTTTTTGTGCTCGCTGCGTCAGTGAAGTGATCAACACTGAACTATTAGGTGGCAGTTGTTATTTTAGCAAAATTTGTGAGATGACTGAAACAACAGACAGGACACTGTTGACAGCGATATATAAACAATTATTATTTTTACAGCAGGAAGGTGGCGGGGAAGGCTCTGAATGTAGGTTAGAAACAGTGGAATTGTTGTCAGAGGAAGGGTCTCATTTGTGTCATCACTACTTAGGTCATTTCAACTGCAAAGCATGTCCCGAACAGACGTACATAGTACTTTTTTGTGAGGCAATACTTATGTCTGATCCAAAATCAGGGAAACAAATCCAATACTCAAGAGTCACTGGAAGTAGTAATTAGGAGGGGGGATGTTTGCAGGCAGCAAGCTGTCAAATTTCAAGACTTTTTTATTTTGAGGTGGTAATTTTTACGACGGTATCATAATATAGGGTTAATGTCTATCTAAGGGGTAAAGGACCATCAGCTCATTTGAGTAATGGGTAAAACAAGAAAGAATGAGAAAAGAAAGATTGGCGTATGAATAGATGGAAAGAAGTAAGGCAAGTGTTTGAAAGTAAGATTTCAAAAGATAGCCAGAGTAGATTTGAGAAAAAAAACTACCATGTTATAAGACAGAGAGACCAAAACACAACACATCGAGCCTTCAATAAACGTTGTGAGAACATCAGACTCAAGGCTGACCATGAGAAAAATTAATTGATGAAATATTAAAAAAAACACAATGAAACATAGCAGCAGGAGAGACCAGAAGAGGAGTTAAAGACCGCAAACTATATCTCCCCTCAACACTAAAAGACAAATGAGGAAGGAAAGAAGAAGATAAAGGGAATGTACAAGGCTTGAATCGGCATCTTACTATGCGAGTTTTCACCCTTGTATGCTCGGCCACCTATCCATAAGTGTTCTGAGACTTCTGGATAGTGTCCACTTCTGGCATCGAAACTCTCGATGCAAGATGGCATTCCTCACCTTCCCAGAGTACTACCCTGGTACCCCATTTCTGCCAGTGGCAGGGTCAGCTGTGAGGATATTTTTTTTCCAACCACAAGTACAATTCAGACTGTTTTCCAGCGAGAATCGAACATGGGTTGTCCAAATGTAGGTAGCCCAGTCGGGTGGTTTTCCAAATAGGCTACCGAGGCTCCCTAGAAGAATATGATTTTGAGAAATATGATTCTCAAGGTTCCATGACTTGACACATATCATGACTTGTTTTCACAGACAATGTGGCTACTTCTCCCCCATCGGAGCTAATGTGAACATAACGGACTAGAATCACGTGTCACCTCTGTCACTGCTGTAGCCATACAACAACCAGATGTAGTTAAACTTCTTATTGAAGAAGGTCAGTCTATTTCTAACAAATTATTAGAAGAGACAGATCAGATTAAAACAAATGCGTTTTTTACATGCAACTTTTATATCTCTGAAGTCTACAGGGACTGAATATTTGTATGAATATCACTTTTTCCTATTTCTTCACTCATAGCCATATGCTTTCAAAAATTTGTTGTTTTTTTGATAGATTTTGTCCTATCAGTTTAACCCATAAGTAAAAAAAAAAAGTAAAGTACCCCCGTCACGATAAGTAGCGTATAGGGAATATGGTGTTAGTGACCTATATTTTTACAGACCTTCGGCACATGATTTTTGGGGTAATGTGGTCAGTATTACGCCCGTGCAGCTTTACTTTCCCTGAAAAAAATCAGGTACCCATTAAAGGCTGGGTGAACCCGGAAGCCGTCGGTTGGGATCGAACCCTACCTCTTGGTCCTTTGTAGTCCAGTTCACTAACCACTGAGCTATCGCGGCTCCCAATTTAACCCATGCAGTGGTTATTTTCAACCGACTCCTTTCTATGTTCTGTCAATCCATCTTTTTTTGTGGTCAGCCTTTGAGTGGTGTTTCTCGCAATGTTTTATTGAAGGCTTGTTTTATTGTGTTTTTTGATCTTTCTGCCTTATCATGTGGCCAACCATTGTATCTGTTGGAGACCAATAATCATAAATTAATATTATTATAGAGGGAAACTTCCGAGGTGATAATTCAGGGAATCATAGGAGGAAGAGGTATGTACTACACAGCACTCAGAAAAAAATTACAAATAAACAACCAGAGAAAAAACAAAGAACAATATATGGTCCGAAGCAGGATCAAACCTGTACTCTATGGCACTGTGCCTTGCCACGAGAAGCCAACGCTTAGGAACAATGCCACTCAGCTAACAAAAAATTTAGCTATTGCGGAAAATGTCTTACGTGAAGGCGTTCTCATGACTATAGCAATAGGTAGAATTGGATGGAAAGAAAAGAGAACACATGATGAAGTTTTAAAAACAACTAAAATGAAAAGAGAACTGGTAAACACAATTCAAAGAAGACAAATGAGATTTTGGGGGTAAGTTAAAAGACACAACAGCCTACTAAAAGTAATATTGGAAGGGAAAATACAAAGTAATAGAGGCAGACCAGACTAACATGGACGATAACATCAAAAGAGGACAAGACAGCCTGTGACAACCTGCACCATCAAAGCAAGAGACAGGCGGAATGACACTCCATCGGTAGCCAACATTCGATGCGGAGACAGCACTCGATAATGATGATGATCTGTGAGTGACGTTTTCATGATACTATTGTAAAAATTACTACCATTTAATATTACATTGGATTTTTAAAAATAGTATTTTCTTTGAACTTTTGCTACACAGCTTTGTGTTTACCCAAACAGAGACATGGGAATTGGAGGCTGTAATCATTTCCTGGGGTTACACTAGATTTATGTTATGGAATGAAATTCAACTCCATCATGCTGTGGCTACTGGGGGTGTTATGTTTTCTATTCATGCAGCTGCCGTAAGTCATGATACCATACACATGTGAACACCTGCTCTTTAAAACATCTACCATAGTTTTATGCAGTTGTGACGTCAAATACGTAATTCCCTCCCACTAAGTCTAACCAGAATGTTTCTAGCCTGCCGCTGCTGGAAAAATTACACTGGACTATATATTTTATATTATGATCTGCTTAATGCACGACATTTAATCTCTCATATTAACATTTAGAATCTATATTTGTTTATACAACAATACAACCTAATAATTTCAGTGAGTGGAAGTGAAAGTCATAATTTTGTGACAGCTTCAATTTGGTTCAATTTGAAGTTGAAACATATTTTTTTGTGCTCGCTGCGTCAGTGAAAGTGATCAACACTGAACTATTAGGTGGCAGTTGTTATTTTAGCAAATTTGTGAGATGAACTGAAACAACAGACAGGACACTGTTGACAGCGATATATAAACATTATTATTTTTTACAGCAGGAAGGTGGCGGGGAAAGGCTCTGAATGTAGGTTAGAAACAGTGGAATTGTTGTCAGGGAAGGGTCTCATTTGTGTCATCACTACTTAGGTCATTTCAACTGCAAAGCATGTCCCGAACAGACGTACATAGTACTTTTTATGGTGAGCATACTTATGTCTGATCCAAATCAAGGGAAACAAATCCAATACTCAAGAGTCACTGGAAGTAGTAATTAGGAGGGGGGATGTTTGCAGGCAGCAAGCTGTCAAATTTCAAGACTTTTTATTTGAGGTGGTAATTTTTACGACGGTATCATAATATAGGGTTAATGTCTATCTAAGGGGTAAAGGACCATCAGCTCATTTGAGTAATGGGTAAAAACAAGAAGAATGAGAAAAGAAAGATTGGCGTATGAAAGATGGAAAGAAGTAAGGCAAGTGTTTGAAAGTAAGATTTCAAAAGATAGCCAGAGTAGATTTGAGAAAAAAACTACCATGTTATAAGACAGAGAGACCAAAACACAACACATCGAGCCTTCAATAAACGTTGTGAGAACATCAGACTCAAGGGCTGACCATGAGAAAAAATTAATTGATGAAATATTAAAAACACAATGAACATAGCAGCAGGAGAGACCAGAAGAGGAGTTAAAGACCGCAAACTATATCTCCCCTCAACACTAAAAGACAAATGAGGAAGGAAAGAAGAAGATAAAGGGAATGTACAAGGCTTGAATCGGCATCTTACTATGCGAGTTTTCACCCTTGTATGCTCGGCCACCTATCCATAAGTGTTCTGAGACTTCTGGATAGTGTCACTTCTGGCATCGAAACTCTCGATGCAAGATGGCATTCCTCACCTTCCCAGAGTACTACCCTGGTACCCATTTCTGCCAGTGGCAGGGTCAGCTGTGAGGATATTTTTTTTCCAACACACAGTACATTCAGACTGTTTCCAGCGAGAATCGAACATGGTTGTCCCAAATGTAGGTAGCCCAGTCGGGTGGTTTTTCCAAATAGGCTACCGAGCTCCCTAGAAGAATATGATTTTGAGAAATATGATTCTCAAGGTTCCATGACATTGACACATATCATGACTTGTTTTCACAGACAATGTGGCTACTTCTCCCCCACGGAGCTAATGTGAACATAACGGACTAGAATCACGTGTCACCTCTGTCACTGGCTGTAGCCATACAACAACCAGATGTAGTTAAACTTCTTATTGAAGAAGGTCAGTCTATTTCTAACAAATTATTAGAAGAGACAGATCAGATTAAAACAAATGCGTTTTTTTACATGCCAACTTTATATCTCTGAAGTCTACAGGGACTGAATATTTGTATGAATATCACTTTTTCCTATTTCTTCACTCATAGCCATATGCTTTCAAAAATTTGTTGTTTTTTGGATAGATTTTGTCCTATCAGTTTAACCCCATAAGTAAAAAAAAAAAGTAAAGTACCCCCGTCACGATAAGTAGCGTATAGGGAATATGGTGTTAGTGACCTATATTTTACAGACCTTCGGCACATGATTTTTGGGGTAATGTGGTCAGTATTACGCCCTGTGCAGCTTTACTTTCCCTGAAAAAAAATCAGGTACCCATTAAAGGCTGGGTGAACCCGGAAGCCGTCGGTTGGGATCGAACCCTACCTCTTGTTCTTTGTAGTCCAGTTCACTAACCACTGAGCTATCGCGGCTCCCAATTTAACCCATGCAGGGTTATTTTCAACCGACTCCTTTCTATTGTTCTGTCAATCCATCTTTTTTGTGGTCAGCCTTTGATTTAGGTGTTCTCGCAATGTTTATTGAAGGCTTGTTTTGTTGTGTTTTGATCTTTCTGCCTTATCATGTGGCCAAACCATTGTATCTGTTGGAGACCAATAATCATAAATTAATATTATTATAGAGGGAAACTTCCGAGGTGATAATTCAGGGAATCATAGGAGGAAGAGGTATGTACTACAGCACTCAGAAAAAAATTACAAATAAACAACAGAGAAAAAACAAAGAACAATATATGGTCCGAAGCAGGATCGAACCTGTACTCTATGGCACTGTGCCTTGCCACGAGAAGCCAAACGCTTAGGAACAATGCCACTCAGCTAACAAAAAAATTTAGCTATTGCGGAAAATGTCTTACGTGAAGGCGTTCTCATGACTATAGCATAGGGTTACGATCACAGCTCGGAAATAAATTGTATTTCTGTACTTTCCTATTAAAACAAGTATCTTCCAGTAGGGCTGAATACTTGTGTTAGAGACAAACATTTATTGGACGAAACTGCACGAATAGTAGTATCCAGTGGTTTTATAATGGAGACAAATAATAATAAATTAATATTATTATAGAGGGAAACTTCCGAGGCAATAATTCAGGGAATCATAGGAGGAAGAGGTATGTACTACAGCACTCAGAAAAAATGACAACAGTGCTGTAGTCATACATGTAGTAGACATTGTAGACAATAGCTAAATTTTTAGTTAGCTGAGTGGCAGTTTTCCTAAGTGTTCGGCTTCTCGTGGCAAGGCGCAATGCCATGGAGTACGGGTTCGATCCTGCTTCAGAGCATATATTGTTCTTTGTTTTTTTTCTGTTGTTTTTTTATTGATCATTTTTTTTTCTGAGTGCTGTAGTACATACCTCTCCCTATGATCACCCCATTTTATCTGTTGTTTCTTTATATATTCTATGGCAGGGATTATGCCTAGCTTTTTTCAGTTCTACATTTTTAGTCTTATCTCTCAGGCTGTTTCCTGCCATTTTTTTTTAGTCCATGTCTGGCATTGGTAGCACAACAATGTTATGTAGATTGCCCCATTTTGTACCTCTAGAGTTATTTCCTTGTTGGACAATAGTCATGATAGTTGTCTGATGATTTGACAAGCTTTGTTGCATCTGAGTCTATTTCTGCTGTTTGTGAATTGTCGTTGTGAACAACCGATGTTACAAATGTAAAAATTCTGTCAAATATTATGGTTTTAATTCAAGCATATCTTATACGGGGAAGGGGGGGGGGGGGGGGGGGTCTGGGTGGTGTAGAAGTAAGACCTCAGCCTCTAGACAAGAGAGAAGATGAATGTCCAAGACAAGAATGTCCCGGTTCGATTCACACTGGCTATGAAAAGTTTTTTAATTAATAAAATGTAATCCATGGCTTTACCCTCCCCTGGTCTCTGGGTAGTGTGATCCGAAGTTATTAAATAAAATTAATGTTAATTAGTCTTTAGAGGAATGAAGTTTCTTCTCATCACATGACCAACATATGACCATCGTAACTTTTCTTGATTACTGAAGATATTAGTGGTTGATTGGCGATTTCTCTAATTTCCTCGTTTGTTTTGATTCGTTCCACGCTATACCAAGTATTTTTCTTAGACATTTATTTTCTAATGCGTTCAACTATATCTCTATATACGTTTCTATAACATTTCTATCTCTTGTTTTTCAGCTTTCACAAACATACGTAAGGGTTGATAGTACATTTGATTTGAATAGTCTAAGTTTTGTGTTTGTGCTGATGAGTTTTGATTTCCACAGCTTTTCAAGGCTTCTGAAAGACATTGCTGCTTAGCTATTCTGATTCTAATTTCTTTGCTTGTATCCCCTTCTCGATCAATGTGACTTCTGAAAGACATTGCTGCTTTAGCTATTCTGATTCTAACTTCTTTACTTGTATCCACTTCTCGTCAATGTGACTTCAAGATAGATAAAGTGATCGATCTCTTCCACTGGTTTGTTTCCATGTATATTTGTCATCTGTTGGAATTAAGCTTTCATGACTTTAGTCTTTTTCATGATTGATCTCAAGCCCAGTTTTTCAGCTTTCACAAACATCGTAAGGGTTGTAGTACATTTGATTTGAATAGTCTAAGTTTTGTGTTTGTGCTGATGAGTTTTGATTTCCACAGCTTTTCAAGGCTTCTGAAAGACATTGCTGCTTTAGCTATTCTGATTCTAATTTCTTTGCTTGTATCCCCTTCTCGATCAATGTGACTTCTGAAAGACATTGCTGCTTTAGCTATTCTGATTCTAACTTCTTTACTTGTATCCACTTCTCGATCAATGTGACTTCAAAGATAGATAAAGTGATCGATCTCTTCCACTGGTTTGTTTTCCATGTATATTTTGTCATCTGTTGGAATTAAGCTTTTCATGACTTTAGTCTTTTCATGATTGATCTCAAGCCCAATTTTGCTGGCTATTGATGATAGTTCATTTGTGTTTTTTCCTGCATCGTTTTTATCTGACTGCTGATGAGAACTATGTCATCAGCAAAGTTGAGGTCCTCCAAATGGTCTCCTTGTATCCATTTGATGCCTTTATCACCAGTGCAGCATTTCTTCATTATGAAGTCCATAACAACTCCAAATAACAAGGGCGATAAAATACATCCTTGTTTAACCCAGTTTCTATTGGGAAAAATTTGCTCAGTCCTTCCTCTGTTCAAACTGCACATGTGTAACCATCATACATGTCTTTAATATATATTTTTTGATGGTAAGCCATATTCTTTCAGAATTTTCCGCAAAGAATCTGTATGATTTGTGTACTTATATATGATATGTGTATATATCCTTATATATATTTTTGTGTTGTTGATAGTTGTTCCAGCTGAAGGCTTACTTGGCCGAAACACCAACTTTTGTTTTGAACTCACCTACATAAAGCTGTTACCATACCACATTTTTTTGTTTAATTGTCACTATATCTGCCTTCTGCAATAATTTCATTCTCATTAATGGGTTTGTTTATTTCTAGGAATCATCGCAGGCCATTCAAATTTGGGGGAAGAGATGAAGAAGCTATTGGGATCTCTCACAGCTTTGTTTCTCTCTAAAGTGTTTGGAGGCTGCTGTCTTAGGAATTGGCCAATTCCTTTCTATATAAACACATACACACATGAGCTGACACACATGCACTTACACAACTACACACACTCATTCTCACACATAAACCAAGGGAAGTAATCATACAATAAAAGAAAACAAAATGTCTCAGTTTTAAATTGTTGGTTGAATTTATTCTTGTTTATGTTCAGTCTTCTATATTTTCTTCTACTTGTTCTTCTCTTTCTTCTGTTGTTGATATTTCTACATCTGCTTCTCTCCTATTTTTACTTCTTCTTCTGTTGTTGATATTTCTACATCTGCTTCTCTGCTATTTTTACTTCTTCTTCTGTTGTTGATCTTTCTACATCTGCTTCTCTCCTATTTTTACTTCTTCTTCTGTTGTTGATATTTCTACATCTGCTTCTCTGCTATTTTTACTTCTTCTGTTGTTGATCTTTCTACATCTGCTTCTCTGCTATTTTTACTTCTTCTGTTGTTGATATTTCTACATCTGCTTCTCTGCTATTTTTACTTCTTCTGTTGTTGATATTTCTACATCTGCTTCTCTGCTATTTTTACTTCTTCTGTTGTTGATATTTCTACATCTGCTTCTCTTTTATTTTTACTTCTTCTTCTACTTTTTCTTATTATTATTCTTCTTTCTCCTCTTCTTTTTTTCTTCGTCCACTTTTTCCTCTATTTCATCTTCTCCTTTATCCGCATCCTCTTCTTCGTCTTGTTTATTTCTTCCTCTTCTTCATCTCTTCTTCTGTTTCAGTTTCTACATATTCTTCCTCAGTTCCTACTTCTATTACTACTATTTATTTTTCTTCTTCCTCATTTCCTACTTCTATTACTACTATTTATTTTTCTTCTTCCTCTGTTCCTACTTCTATTACTACTATTTATTTTTCTCTCTTCCTCAGTTCCTACTTCTATTACTACTATTTATTTTTCTTCTTCCTCAGTTCCTACTTCTATTACTACTATTTATTTTTCTTCTTCCTCTGTTCCTACTTCTATTACTACTATTTATTTTTCTCCTTTCTCTGTTCCTACTTCTATTACTACTATTTATTGTTCTCCTTCCTCAGTTCCTACTTCTATTACTACTATTTATTTTTCTTCTTCCTGTTCCTACTTCTATTACTATTTATTTTTCTCCTTTCTCAGTTCCTACTTCTATTACTACTATTTATTTTTCTCCTTTCTCTGTTCCTACTTCTATTACTACTATTTATTTTTCTTCTTCTTCATTCCATATCTTGGGGATCGTTGGGTCACCACTGACAGACCTCGTCAATGTTGTCCATTTCTCTCTACCTCTGATCTTCTTTGAGACTGAAAGTTGAGACCTGTCTATTGTTTCATGTTACTTTCCATCTCTACCTCTATATTTCTTTGAAATGAAAGTTGAGACCTGCCTATTGTTTCATGTTACTTTCCCATCTCTATCTCCAATCTTTCTTTGAGCCTGAAAGTTGAGACCTGTCTATTGTTTCATGTTACTTCCCATCTCTTTATCCAATCTTTCTTTGAGACTGAAAGTTGAGACCTATCTATTGTTTCATGTTACTTTCCCATCTCTATCTCCAATCTTCTTTGAGACTGAAAGTTGAGACCTCCCATTGTTTCATATTACTTTCCCATCTCTTCTCAAATCTTTCTTTGAGACTGAAAGTTCGTACCTTCTATTGTTTCATGTTACTTTCCCATCTCTATCTCCTGTGGTTCTCCTTTAACATCATATTATTAACATGGAAACCCTGGTGGTACGAATGGAAGCTGATGAGGTGACCAGGGACAGGTTGATGACATAGCTCAAAGTTTAGTTTGATTGCAGCCTGTGTTTCAGGACCATGACGACCATGTGATAACAAAATCCCACTAAAGATTAGATGTCTTTAAGGTCATGGCAGCTGCAACATTGAGCAGAGGCTACCTACCCTTCTATTCCAGCGACTAGTCCTCGCACTAATTGTGTACACCTTAGCAATTCTTACTGTCAGTACAACATAAATTGACAGGCTGGAGAAAATACAGAATGAAGCTATGTGCTTTATCTTGGGGATGTACGAGGGACACTCCCTGTGTAGCAATGAGGTATCTTCTTGACTTTCCAACCATGGATGACAGATTCAAGTTCTGGAAGGAAGGAGCATACCTGAAGATAAGTGCAGATAAGGAGCATCCATTGCACACGAGCTCAACACAGGGAAAGTGTCAGGCTAAAAAGAGACAAATCATGGGTGGGCCGAGCAGAAGAAAATGAAAGTTGAGACCTGCCTATTGTTTCATGTACTTTCCCATCTCTATCTCCATCTTTCTTTGAGCCTGAAAGTTGAGACCTGTCTATTGTTTCATGTTACTTTCCCATCTCTTCTCCATCTTTCTTTGAGACTGAAAGTTGAGACCTGTCTATTGTTTCATGTTACTTTCCCATCTCTATCTCCAATCTTTCTTTGAGACTGAAAGTTGAGACCTGCCCATTGTTTCATATTACTTTCCCATCTCTATCTCAATCTTTCTTTGAGACTGAAAGTTGAGACCTGTCTATTGTTTCATGTTACTTTACCATCTCTATCTCCTGTAGCAATGAGGTATCTTCTTGACTTTCAACCATGGATGACAGATTCAAGTTCTGGAAGGAAGGAGCATACCTGAAGATAAGTGCAGATAAGGAGCATCCATTCCAACGAGCTCAAACAGGGAAAGGTGTCAGGCGAAAAAGAGACAAATCATGTGGGCCGAGCAGAAGAAAATGAAAGTTGAGACCTGCCTATTGTTTCATGTTACTTTCCCATCTCTATCTCCAATCTTTCTTTGAGCTGAAAGTTGAGACCTGTCTATTGTTTTCATGTTACTTTCCCATCTCTTTCTCCAATCTTTCTTTGAGACTGAAAGTTGAGACCTGTCTATTGTTTCTGTTACTTTCCCATCTCTATCTCCAATCTTTCTTTGAGACTGAAAGTTGAGACCTGCACATTGCTTCATATTACTTTCCCATCTCTATCTCACATTGAGCAGAGGCTACCTACCCTTCTATTCCAGCGACTAGTCCTCGCACTAATTGTGTATACCTTAGCAATTCTTACTGTCAGTTCAACATAAATTGACAGGCTGGAGAAAATACAGAATGAAGCTATGTGCTTTATCTTGGGGATGTACGAGGGACACTCCCTGTGTAGCAATGAGGTATCTTCTTGACTTTCCAACCATGGATGACAGATTCAAGTTCTGGAAGGAAGGAGCATACCTGAAGATAAGTGCAGATAAGGAGCATCCATTGCACAATGAGCTCAACACAGGGAAAGGTGTCAGGCTAAAAAGAGACAAATCATGGGTGGGCCGAGCAGAAGATATCATCAAACTGGTCTGTGGGTTTACCAATATCAGCGTTGGTGAGGAGTGGATACAGGTGCCTACATCATCCGGGGGATCATTCTCGTGTATTATCACACTCGGTTGAAAATGTAAGGAACAGAACTCAGTCGTGATCAATACGGAAATCATCTGGATAACACTGATAAAAAGGATGCAGTCATCTATACAGACAGATCTGTAATACGACACCAAGTGAGTGTATGGGCACTTGCAGCATGCTCGTCAATCAGAAAAGTTAAGGAAGACAGTGATGCATACGTTATGACCACGAGAAGCATGATGATGAAGGTGAAGGCAATGACCAGGAATTCATCTGTTTAGAGTAACAAAACTACACCCACGTCTGCATACTAAGTGATCCATTGAGCATGATAAGAAAAGTGGAGGCGGGCTCTGTATATAGGCAATGGGTAGAGTCATTGCAGAGGTAAAAATACGTAAGGTCATCATTTTCTACGTCCCTGAACATTCGGGAACACTGGAAATGTAAGAGCGGACAGACTGGCTAGCTGTGCTGTCATTGAAGACGGTCAATCAATGGGTCGGCATCAATGCCATCCGAGATGTGGGAAGGGCACTTGACTTCGACAACCATGAGTCCATATCACTCCTTGGGATGAAAAAGATGGGAGTTAAGATGGGAACAGCCAGAAACGAGAAACTTAGTGGACGTATCAAAAGACATATTAACCAACACAGAACTGGAATCGTCAGACGTTGGACACTGCTGGGCTTTGATGATGAGTGAATCTGAGCATATATGGACATGTTTGGAGTGCAATGATGATGACCCGCAAATAACTCAATACGTTGCTGCTTCCAGATATAGTGGTCTTCTTGAACTTGTATCTGTGTAGTATGTCTATTATCTGGGATACGATGTTCATCCATGTAGTTGTATGTACTCTCTTTGAGAGTGTGTGCCATAGAGTTTGATGTTATATGTTAATGTTATGTTTTGATGTTAGACCGAAGGGGAAGCCTGCCTTGTTTGTCCATTTGCCGATCACAATTATGTTTTTTTTTTTTGGACGTTCAGTTTGGCTCCACAGCCCTGAATTAAATCTGTTGAATGTCTCTGATATGTTCTGAGTGAATGTTTCACTTGGCGGGAAGAAAATGGTGTTCTCCACATAGATGGGCAGCTTTTGTTCTCCTCTGACTTGAATGAAAGTGCCCCTTATGGCCGCGTCTTTACTAATTTTTTTCTAAAAGTGGTTCTATTTCGAGTATACAGAGTAACGGGGTTAGCGGGCATCCTTGTCTCACTGAAATACATAGAACACATTATGGAGATAATATCATTAGTTCTTATAGGTGACCACACAACCGTGACCGTGATTTGCTTTATAAACCGAACCAGACCTTGAACTAAAGTACAGCTGATGTGACCAACGAACTTCTGAGCAACATCAAAATACGGACAAATGGCATTCTCTCACCAACTATCATCAAGACAGCATACACATAATATTATGCATCCACTGCTACTGCGGAAGCCATTTGGGAATATTACTCGATATGAGTTTTTTTGGAATCCCTCAAGAAAGAAGACAAATTATAATCTTTGAAGAAACATGTACAAATGTTGCATACTATTTAAAGGCTCCCCTCGTTCTAAAACAACCAATTTAAATGCTTAAACATGTTCTACCGTTGAATTGTTGAATAGAACATATTAATATAAGCTTGAGCCAATTTAAATTATCTGGTAGAATGAGGAAAGTCCACTTATACCATTAATACAATACTACAGACAAGACTATATGCACCACTGTAAGAATGAGAAAAGACGGTAACATTTATACAAGAAACGACATTGCAGTTATAGACAATACTTCAGGCGAACGAAAGATAGATATATAGATCCAGAAGGTTTTCGAAAATAGTAAGAGACAAGTCTCAGAATATCTTGAGGCCTGTGCTGGATATTTTGAACACATGCTGTAAACACAGCTTCATCGCGTGAACAGCTTCTTTACCTAATACAAGCCAGCCAACAGCAGTAGTTTCTAGACACAAATTTTATATACAATTTCACGTAATTTCAAAAATATGTTCACTGCACCGGACTTTATACAGCCTCGTTTTCTTATTTAAGACAGAAGTTGACCTTTCTGTGAGCTAAGGAAGAGAACTTTTAATTTTTGAGAGAAATTATAAATAATTAATATTTGCAACCACAAATTAAGCAAATGTACATTTCTTTTAATTTGATACTTTAGGGTTTGCAATTTCTTATAGAAATTTTCATAGATCTTGCATATTTTATAATAACATTATTTTTGTGAAACAATATGCATATAATTAAAAGTTTTGACAATTTACAATTACAATATATCGACGTATAAATAATTCTTAACTATTAATATAACTGGAGTTACTTCCCTTATAATTAAATCAAGAAAACTTTTAATTTTTTAAGAATATAAGTTATATTAACATTTTCATTAACAATTCAACGTTAGAACACATTTTCGCATTTAATTTTGATATGTTAGAATTAACCATGCCTGTAAATATTATTCAACATTTAAATATATATTCTTCAATGAATTACTATATTTGTTAGCTGATAATCAAGTGCTTAAGGTTTCTACACATTTTTATAGATCACAGATCCAAAGAAGTTAATTTACAAAAATTAGCTGAGGCCGTCTCATCACTTCAATGTAGAGTCTAGAAGAGATAATGTTATATATATATATATATATATATATATATATATATATATATATATATATATATATATATTAAAAAAAAACTATTAATATACTATGCAGTTTAAATTTCAAAATTGTAGTAGAAAAAGGGAGAGGAGTTGGGGATAGACAATTGAACATAATTCGTGTCACTGGAGAGAGAGAGTGGCAGTTTAAAAGACTAACATTAAGAGAGAGAGAGAGAGAGAGAGAGAGAGAGAGAGAGAGAGAGAGAGATGCAGTTATATATATATATATATTAAACATTAAGATATAGAAAAAAAAGAGAGAATTAGAGAGAGGCATTTTAAATTTCTAGCATTAATATATAGAGATTAAAATGTAGGAGTTAAGAGAGTTGAGAGAGTTTATATTTCTAGCATCAAAAGTTAACCTTATGAAATGCTAGAATGACCAGAGAGACAATTTAAAATACTAGCATGAAGATAAAAGCAGTTTAAAATCTAAGTATGAAGAGAGATACATTTAAAAGTCCTACTATTAAAAAAGAAACAGATAATAATGCTAATATGGAAATGAAAGCAGCTTAAAATCCTGTTATGAAAATAGCGATAGACAATTATATCTCAAGCATTAAAATAGAGAGATTGTCATTCTTTTTTTATTTTTTAATTGAGAATCAAGTTCTGAATAGTTTATTAAACTTGTAGTAACAAGTGTTATACCGGGTGTTTATAATGTCTCTGTGCGGTGACATGATCATTATATAGAAAAGAAAGGTGGAGCAGGGGTCTACATAGAGTACCCAAAAAATAACACTAGGGATATGGAAAAGATAGTAACAGGGAAATATTATCACAATTACGATGCAAAAATGCAAGCAATAAAGTTGGCAATAGAAAAACTGTTGAACAGTAATCTTAGCACACAGCCTGTGGAGCTTTTGACAGATGCAAGATCAGTACTCCAGGCACTGCAATCCAGAAAGTTGCTACATCTGCAAACTTTATTGACTGAACTCTACAAACACCATAGGATTACCCTGCAGTGGATCCGACCTCACTATGGAATACCAGGAAACTAGAAAGCAGATCAGCTTTCATAAAAAGGTGCAACAGGCACACAACCAGATGCGCCGGTTGCATACCATCATAAGATACAGATAATCAAATCAATCAGAAGAACAAATGCTCCAAATCAGGATGTATTTCATTACATGAATAGATGGGAATATTTATCATTATGAGCATTAGAACAGGACACAAATGACTGACTCCACAGTCACGTGTCTACAAAATTCAATATCGGTACCTCAACTACATGTACATGTGGACAGGCGCCCCAGACAGCGGAACGCATATTTCAAGAATGCACTGAATATGGTAGACTGAGGAAAGTCCACTTATACCATTAATACAACACTACAGACAAGACTATATGCACCACTGTAAAAATGAGAAAAGACGGTAACATTTATACAAGAAACGACATTGCAGTTATAGACAATACTTCAGGCGAACGAAAGATAGATATATAGATCCAGAAGGTTTTCGAAAATAGTAAGAGACAAGTCTCAGAATATCTTGAGGCCTGTGCTGGATATTTTGAACACATGCTGTAAACACAGCTTCATCGCGTGAACAGCTTCTTTACCTAATACAAGCCAGCCAACAGCAGTAGTATCTAGACACAAATTTTATATACAATTTCACGTAATTTCAAAAATATGTTCACTGCACCGGACTTTATACAGCCTCGTTTTCTTATTTAAGACAGAAGTTGACCTTTCTGTGAGCTAAGGAAGAGAACTTTTAATTTTTGAGAGAAATTATAAATAATTAATATTTGCAACCACAAATTAAGCAAAGGTACATTTCTTTTAATTTGATACTTTAGGGTTTGCAATTTCTTATAGAAATTTTCATAGATCTTGCATATTTTATGATAACATTATTTTCTGTGAAACAATATGCATATAAATAAAAGTTTTGACAATTTACAATTACAATATATCGACGTATAAAGAATTCTTAACTATTAATATATCTGGAGTTACTTCCCTTTAAAATAAATCACGAACACTTTTAATTTTTTAAGAATATAAGTTAATATTAACATTTTCATTAACAATTCAACGTTAGAACACTTTTTTGCATTTAATTTTGATATGTTAGAACGAACCATGCCTGTAAATATTATGCAACATTTAAATATATATTCTTCAATGAATTACTATATTTGTTAGCAGATAATCAAGTGTTTAAAGTTTCTAAACATTTTTATAGATCACAGATCCAAAGAAGTTAATTTACAAAAATTAGTTGAGGCCGTCTCATCACTTCAATGTAGAGTCTAGAAGAGATAATGTTATATATATATATATATATATATATATATATATATATATATATATATATATATATATATAAATATTTAAAAAACTATTAATATACTATGCAGTTTAAATTTCAAAATTGTAGTAGAAAAAGGGAGAGGAGTTGGAGATAGACAATTGAACATAATTCGTGTCACTGGAGAGAGAGAGAGTGGCAGTTTAAAAGACTAACATTAAGAGAGAGAGAGAGAGAGAGAGAGAGAGAGAGCAGTAGATATATATATATATATATATTAAATAAGATAGATAAAAAAAAGAGAATTAGAGAGAGGCATTTTAAATTTCTAGCATTAATAGATAGAGATTAAAATGTAGGAGTTAAGAGAGTTGAGAGAGTTTATATTTCTAGCATCAAAAGTTAACCTTATGAAAATGCTAGAATGACCAGAGAGACAATTTAAAATACTAGCATGAAGATAAAAGCAGTTTAAAATCTAAGTATGAAAAGAGATACATTTAAAAGTCCTACTATTAAAAAGAAACAGATAATAATGCTAATATGGAAATGAAAGCAGCTTAAAATCCTGTTATGAAAATAGCGATAGACAATTATATCTCAAGCATTAAAATAGAGAGATTGTCATTCTTTTTTTATTTTTTAATTGAGAATCAAGTTCTGAATAGTTTATTAAACTTGTAGTAACAAGTGTTATACCGGGTGTTTATAATGTCTCTGTGCGGTGACATGATCAATATATAGAAAAGAAAGGTGGAGCAGGGGTCTACATAGAGTACCCAAAAAATAACACTAGGGATATGGAAAAGATAGTAACAGGAAATATTATCACAATTACGATGCAAAAATGCAAGCAATAAAGTTGGCAATAGAAAAACTGTTGAACAGTAATCTTAGCACACAGCCTGTGGAGCTTTTGACAGATGCAAGATCAGTACTCCAGGCACTGCAATCCAGAAAGTTGCTACATCTGCAAACTTTATTGACTGAACTCTACAAACACCATAGGATTACCCTGCAGTGGATCCCATCTCACTATGGAATACCAGGAAACTAGAAAGCAGATCAGCTTTCATAAAAAGGTGCAACAGGCACACAACCAGATGCGCCGGTTGCATACCATCATAAGATACAGATAATCAAATCAATCAGAAGAACAAATGCTCCAAATCAGGATGTATTTCATTACATGAATAGATGGGAATAATTTATCATTATGAGCATTAGAACAGGACACAAATGACTGACTCCACAGTCACGTGTCTACAAAATTCAATATCGGTACCTCAACTACATGTACATGTGGACAGGCGCCCCAGACAGCGGAACGCATATTTCAAGAATGCACTGAATATGGTAGACTGAGGAAAGTCCACTTATACCATTAATACAACACTACAGACAAGACTATATGCACCACTGTAAGAATGAGAAAAGACGGTAACATTTATACAAGAAACGACATTGCAGTTATAGACAATACTTCAGGCGAACGAAAGATAGATATATAGATCCAGAAGGTTTTCGAAAATAGTAAGAGACAAGTCTCAGAATATCTTGAGGCCTGTGCTGGATATTTTGAACACATGCTGTAAACACAGCTTCATCGCGTGAACAGCTTCTTTACCTAATACAAGCCAGCCAACAGCAGTAGTATCTAGACACAAATTTTATATACAATTTCACGTAATTTCAAAAATATGTTCACTGCACCGGACTTTATACAGCCTCGTTTTCTTATTTAAGACAGAAGTTGACCTTTCTGTGAGCTAAGGAAGAGAACTTTTAATTTTTGAGAGAAATTATAAATAATTAATATTTGCAACCACAAATTAAGCAAAGGTACATTTCTTTTAATTTGATACTTTAGGGTTTGCAATTTCTTATAGAAATTTCATAGATCTTGCATATTTTATGATAACATTATTTTCTGGGAAACAATATGCATATAAATAAAAGTTTTGACAATTTACAATTACAATATATCGACGCATAAAGAATTCTTAACTATTAATATATCTGGAGTTACTTCCCTTTAAAATAAATCACGAACACTTTTAATTTTTTAAGAATATAAGTTAATATTAACATTTTCATTAACAATTCAACGTTAGAACACTTTTTTGCATTTAATTTTGATATGTTAGAACGAACCATGCCTGTAAATATTATGCAACATTTAAATATATATTCTTCAATGAATTACTATATTTGTTAGCAGATAATCAAGTGTTTAAAGTTTCTAAACATTTTTATAGATCACAGATCCAAAGAAGTTAATTTACAAAAATTAGTTGAGGCCGTCTCATCACTTCAATGTAGAGTCTAGAAGAGATAATGTTATATATATATATATATATATATATATATATATATATATATATATATATATTTAAAAAACTATTAATATACTATGCAGTTTAAATTTCAAAATTGTAGTAGAAAAAGGGAGAGGAGTTGGAGATAGACAATTGAACATAATTCGTGTCACTGGAGAGAGAGAGAGGCAGTTTAAAAGACTAACATAAGAGAGAGAGAGAGAGAGAGAGAGAGATGCAGTTATATATATATATTAAACATTAAGATATAGATAAAAAAAAGAGAATTAGAGAGAGGCATTTTAAATTTCTAGCATTAATAGATAGAGATTAAAATGTAGGAGTTAAGAGAGTTGAGAGAGTTTATATTTCTAGCATCAAAAGTTAACCTTATGAAAATGCTAGAATGACCAGAGAGACAATTTAAAATACTAGCATGAAGATAAAAGCAGTTTAAAATCTAAGTATGAAAAGAGATACATTTAAAAGTCCTACTATTAAAAAGAAACAGATAATAATGCTAATATGGAAATGAAAGCAGCTTAAAATCCTGTTATGAAAATAGCGATAGACAATTATATCTCAAGCATTAAAATAGAGAGATTGTCATTCTTTTTTTATTTTTTAATTGAGAATCAAGTTCTGAATAGTTTATTAAACTTGTAGTAACAAGTGTTATACCGGGTGTTTATAATGTCTCTGTGCGGTGACATGATCAATATATAGAAAAGAAAGGTGGAGCAGGGGTCTACATAGAGTACCCAAAAAATAACACTAGGGATATGGAAAAGATAGTAACAGGGAAATATTATCACAATTACGATGCAAAAATGCAAGCAATAAAGTTGGCAATAGAAAAACTGTTGAACAGTAATCTTAGCACACAGCCTGTGGAGCTTTTGACAGATGCAAGATCAGTACTCCAGGCACTGCAATCCAGAAAGTTGCTACATCTGCAAACTTTATTGACTGAACTCTACAAACACCATAGGATTACCCTGCAGTGGATCCCATCTCACTATGGAATACCAGGAAACTAGAAAGCAGATCAGCTTTCATAAAAAGGTGCAACAGGCACACAACCAGATGCGCCGGTTGCATACCATCATAAGATACAGATAATCAAATCAATCAGAAGAACAAATGCTCCAAATCAGGATGTATTTCATTACATGAATAGATGGGAATAATTTATCATTATGAGCATTAGAACAGGACACAAATGACTGACTCCACAGTCACGTGTCTACAAAATTCAATATCGGTACCTCAACTACATGTACATGTGGACAGGCGCCCCAGACAGCGGAACGCATATTTCAAGAATGCACTGAATATGGTAGACTGAGGAAAGTCCACTTATACCATTAATACAACACTACAGACAAGACTATATGCACCACTGTAAGAATGAGAAAAGACGGTAACATTTATACAAGAAACGACATTGCAGTTATAGACAATACTTCAGGCGAACGAAAGATAGATATATAGATCCAGAAGGTTTTCGAAAATAGTAAGAGACAAGTCTCAGAATATCTTGAGGCCTGTGCTGGATATTTTGAACACATGCTGTAAACACAGCTTCATCGCGTGAACAGCTTCTTTACCTAATACAAGCCAGCCAACAGCAGTAGTATCTAGACACAAATTTTATATACAATTTCACGTAATTTCAAAAATATGTTCACTGCACCGGACTTTATACAGCCTCGTTTTCTTATTTAAGACAGAAGTTGACCTTTCTGTGAGCTAAGGAAGAGAACTTTTAATTTTTGAGAGAAATTATAAATAATTAATATTTGCAACCACAAATTAAGCAAAGGTACATTTCTTTTAATTTGATACTTTAGGGTTTGCAATTTCTTATAGAAATTTCATAGATCTTGCATATTTTATGATAACATTATTTTCTGGGAAACAATATGCATATAAATAAAAGTTTTGACAATTTACAATTACAATATATCGACGTATAAAGAATTCTTAACTATTAATATATCTGGAGTTACTTCCCTTTAAAATAAATCACGAACACTTTTAATTTTTTAAGAATATAAGTTAATATTAACATTTTCATTAACAATTCAACGTTAGAACACTTTTTTGCATTTAATTTTGATATGTTAGAACGAACCATGCCTGTAAATATTATGCAACATTTAAATATATATTCTTCAATGAATTACTATATTTGTTAGCAGATAATCAAGTGTTTAAAGTTTCTAAACATTTTTATAGATCACAGATCCAAAGAAGTTAATTTACAAAAATTAGTTGAGGCCGTCTCATCACTTCAATGTAGAGTCTAGAAGAGATAATGTTATATATATATATATATATATATATATATATATATATATATATATATATATATATATAAAACTATTAATATACTATGCAGTTTAAATTTCAAAATTGTAGTAGAAAAAGGGAGAGGAGTTGGAGATAGACAATTGAACATAATTCGTGTCACTGGAGAGAGAGAGTGGCAGTTTAAAAGACTAACATTAAGAGAGAGAGAGAGAGAGAGAGAGAGAGAGAGATGCAGTTATATATATTATTAAACATTAAGATATAGATAAAAAAAAAGAGAATTAGAGAGAGGCATTTTAAATTTCTAGCATTAATAGATAGAGATTAAAATGTAGGAGTTAAGAGAGTTGAGAGAGTTTATATTTCTAGCATCAAAAGTTAACCTTATGAAAATGCTAGAATGACCAGAGAGACAATTTAAAATACTAGCATGAAGATAAAAGCAGTTTAAAATCTAAGTATGAAAAGAGATACATTTAAAAGTCCTACTATTAAAAAGAAACAGATAATAATGCTAATATGGAAATGAAAGCAGCTTAAAATCCTGTTATGAAAATAGCGATAGACAATTATATCTCAAGCATTAAAATAGAGAGATTGTCATTCTTTTTTTATTTTTTAATTGAGAATCAAGTTCTGAATAGTTTATTAAACTTGTAGTAACAAGTGTTATACCGGGTGTTTATAATGTCTCTGTGCGGTGACATGATCAATATATAGAAAAGAAAGGTGGAGCAGGGGTCTACATAGAGTACCCAAAAAATAACACTAGGGATATGGAAAAGATAGTAACAGGGAAATATTATCACAATTACGATGCAAAAATGCAAGCAATAAAGTTGGCAATAGAAAAACTGTTGAACAGTAATCTTAGCACACAGCCTGTGGAGCTTTTGACAGATGCAAGATCAGTACTCCAGGCACTGCAATCCAGAAAGTTGCTACATCTGCAAACTTTATTGACTGAACTCTACAAACACCATAGGATTACCCTGCAGTGGATCCCATCTCACTATGGAATACCAGGAAACTAGAAAGCAGATCAGCTTTCATAAAAAGGTGCAACAGGCACACAACCAGATGCGCCGGTTGCATACCATCATAAGATACAGATAATCAAATCAATCAGAAGAACAAATGCTCCAAATCAGGATGTATTTCATTACATGAATAGATGGGAATAATTTATCATTATGAGCATTAGAACAGGACACAAATGACTGACTCCACAGTCACGTGTCTACAAAATTCAATATCGGTACCTCAACTACATGTACATGTGGACAGGCGCCCCAGACAGCGGAACGCATATTTCAAGAATGCACTGAATATGGTAGACTGAGGAAAGTCCACTTATACCATTAATACAACACTACAGACAAGACTATATGCACCACTGTAAGAATGAGAAAAGACGGTAACATTTATACAAGAAACGACATTGCAGTTATAGACAATACTTCAGGCGAACGAAAGATAGATATATAGATCCAGAAGGTTTTCGAAAATAGTAAGAGACAAGTCTCAGAATATCTTGAGGCCTGTGCTGGATATTTTGAACACATGCTGTAAACACAGCTTCATCGCGTGAACAGCTTCTTTACCTAATACAAGCCAGCCAACAGCAGTAGTATCTAGACACAAATTTTATATACAATTTCACGTAATTTCAAAAATATGTTCACTGCACCGGACTTTATACAGCCTCGTTTTCTTATTTAAGACAGAAGTTGACCTTTCTGTGAGCTAAGGAAGAGAACTTTTAATTTTTGAGAGAAATTATAAATAATTAATATTTGCAACCACAAATTAAGCAAAGGTACATTTCTTTTAATTTGATACTTTAGGGTTTGCAATTTCTTATAGAAATTTCATAGATCTTGCATATTTTATGATAACATTTTTTTCTGAGAAACAATATGCATATAAATAAAAGTTTTGACAATTTACAATTACAATATATCGACGTATAAAGAATTCTTAACTATTAATATATCTGGAGTTACTTCCCTTTAAAATAAATCACGAACACTTTTAATTTTTTAAGAATATAAGTTAATATTAACATTTTCATTAACAATTCAACGTTAGAACACTTTTTTGCATTTAATTTTGATATGTTAGAACGAACCATGCCTGTAAATATTATGCAACATTTAAATATATATTCTTCAATGAATTACTATATTTGTTAGCAGATAATCAAGTGTTTAAAGTTTCTAAACATTTTTATAGATCACAGATCCAAAGAAGTTAATTTACAAAAATTAGTTGAGGCCGTCTCATCACTTCAATGTAGAGTCTAGAAGAGATAATGTTATATATATATATATATATATATATATATATATATATATATATATATATATATATATATATATATATATAAAACTATTAATATACTATGCAGTTTAAATTTCAAAATTGTAGTAGAAAAAGGGAGAGGAGTTGGAGATAGACAATTGAACATAATTCGTGTCACTGGAGAGAGAGAGAGGGCAGTTTAAAAGACTAACATTAAGAGAGAGAGAGAGAGAGAGAGAGAGAGAGAGAGATGCAGTTATATATATATATATACATTAAGATATAGATTAAAAAAAAGAGAATTAGAGAGAGGCATTTTAAATTTCTAGCATTAATAGATAGAGATTAAAATGTAGGAGTTAAGAGAGTTGAGAGAGTTTATATTTCTAGCATCAAAAGTTAACCTTATGAAAATGCTAGAATGACCAGAGAGACAATTTAAAATACTAGCATGAAGATAAAAGCAGTTTAAAATCTAAGTATGAAAAGAGATACATTTAAAAGTCCTACTATTAAAAAAGAAACAGATAATAATGCTAATATGGAAATGAAAGCAGCTTAAAATCCTGTTATGAAAATAGCGATAGACAATTATATCTCAAGCATTAAAATAGAGAGATTGTCATTCTTTTTTTATTTTTTAATTGAGAATCAAGTTCTGAATAGTTTATTAAACTTGTAGTAACAAGTGTTATACCGGGTGTTTATAATGTCTCTGTGCGGTGACATGATCAATATATAGAAAAGAAAGGTGGAGCAGGGGTCTACATAGAGTACCCAAAAAATAACACTAGGGATATGGAAAAGATAGTAACAGGGAAATATTATCACAATTACGATGCAAAAATGCAAGCAATAAAGTTGGCAATAGAAAAACTGTTGAACAGTAATCTTAGCACACAGCCTGTGGAGCTTTTGACAGATGCAAGATCAGTACTCCAGGCACTGCAATCCAGAAAGTTGCTACATCTGCAAACTTTATTGACTGAACTCTACAAACACCATAGGATTACCCTGCAGTGGATCCCATCTCACTATGGAATACCAGGAAACTAGAAAGCAGATCAGCTTTCATAAAAAGGTGCAACAGGCACACAACCAGATGCGCCGGTTGCATACCATCATAAGATACAGATAATCAAATCAATCAGAAGAACAAATGCTCCAAATCAGGATGTATTTCATTACATGAATAGATGGGAATAATTTATCATTATGAGCATTAGAACAGGACACAAATGACTGACTCCACAGTCACGTGTCTACAAAATTCAATATCGGTACCTCAACTACATGTACATGTGGACAGGCGCCCCAGACAGCGGAACGCATATTTCAAGAATGCACTGAATATGGTAGACTGAGGAAAGTCCACTTATACCATTAATACAACACTACAGACAAGACTATATGCACCACTGTAAGAATGAGAAAAGACGGTAACATTTATACAAGAAACGACATTGCAGTTATAGACAATACTTCAGGCGAACGAAAGATAGATATATAGATCCAGAAGGTTTTCGAAAATAGTAAGAGACAAGTCTCAGAATATCTTGAGGCCTGTGCTGGATATTTTGAACACATGCTGTAAACACAGCTTCATCGCGTGAACAGCTTCTTTACCTAATACAAGCCAGCCAACAGCAGTAGTATCTAGACACAAATTTTATATACAATTTCACGTAATTTCAAAAATATGTTCACTGCACCGGACTTTATACAGCCTCGTTTTCTTATTTAAGACAGAAGTTGACCTTTCTGTGAGCTAAGGAAGAGAACTTTTAATTTTTGAGAGAAATTATAAATAATTAATATTTGCAACCACAAATTAAGCAAAGGTACATTTCTTTTAATTTGATACTTTAGGGTTTGCAATTTCTTATAGAAATTTCATAGATCTTGCATATTTTATGATAACATTATTTTCTGGGAAACAATATGCATATAAATAAAAGTTTTGACAATTTACAATTACAATATATCGACGTATAAAGAATTCTTAACTATTAATATATCTGGAGTTACTTCCCTTTAAAATAAATCACGAACACTTTTAATTTTTTAAGAATATAAGTTAATATTAACATTTTCATTAACAATTCAACGTTAGAACACTTTTTTGCATTTAATTTTGATATGTTAGAACGAACCATGCCTGTAAATATTATGCAACATTTAAATATATATTCTTCAATGAATTACTATATTTGTTAGCAGATAATCAAGTGTTTAAAGTTTCTAAACATTTTTATAGATCACAGATCCAAAGAAGTTAATTTACAAAAATTAGTTGAGGCCGTCTCATCACTTCAATGTAGAGTCTAGAAGAGATAATGTTATATATATATATATATATATATATATATATATATATATATATATATATATATATATTATATATATATTATAAAAACTATTAATATACTATGCAGTTTAAATTTCAAAATTGTAGTAGAAAAAGGGAGAGGAGTTGGAGATAGACAATTGAACATAATTCGTGTCACTGGAGAGAGAGAGAGGCAGTTTAAAAGACTAACATTAAGAGAGAGAGAGAGAGAGAGAGAGAGAGAGAGAGAGAGAGAGTGCAGTTATATATATATATTAAACATTAAGATATAGATAAAAAAAAAGAGAATTAGAGAGAGGCATTTTAAATTTCTAGCATTAATAGATAGAGATTAAAATGTAGGAGTTAAGAGAGTTGAGAGAGTTTATATTTCTAGCATCAAAAGTTAACCTTATGAAAATGCTAGAATGACCAGAGAGACAATTTAAAATACTAGCATGAAGATAAAAGCAGTTTAAAATCTAAGTATGAAAAGAGATACATTTAAAAGTCCTACTATTAAAAAGAAACAGATAATAATGCTAATATGGAAATGAAAGCAGCTTAAAATCCTGTTATGAAAATAGCGATAGACAATTATATCTCAAGCATTAAAATAGAGAGATTGTCATTCTTTTTTTATTTTTTAATTGAGAATCAAGTTCTGAATAGTTTATTAAACTTGTAGTAACAAGTGTTATACCGGGTGTTTATAATGTCTCTGTGCGGTGACATGATCAATATATAGAAAAGAAAGGTGGAGCAGGGGTCTACATAGAGTACCCAAAAAATAACACTAGGGATATGGAAAAGATAGTAACAGGGAAATATTATCACAATTACGATGCAAAAATGCAAGCAATAAAGTTGGCAATAGAAAAACTGTTGAACAGTAATCTTAGCACACAGCCTGTGGAGCTTTTGACAGATGCAAGATCAGTACTCCAGGCACTGCAATCCAGAAAGTTGCTACATCTGCAAACTTTATTGACTGAACTCTACAAACACCATAGGATTACCCTGCAGTGGATCCCATCTCACTATGGAATACCAGGAAACTAGAAAGCAGATCAGCTTTCATAAAAAGGTGCAACAGGCACACAACCAGATGCGCCGGTTGCATACCATCATAAGATACAGATAATCAAATCAATCAGAAGAACAAATGCTCCAAATCAGGATGTATTTCATTACATGAATAGATGGGAATAATTTATCATTATGAGCATTAGAACAGGACACAAATGACTGACTCCACAGTCACGTGTCTACAAAATTCAATATCGGTACCTCAACTACATGTACATGTGGACAGGCGCCCCAGACAGCGGAACGCATATTTCAAGAATGCACTGAATATGGTAGACTGAGGAAAGTCCACTTATACCATTAATACAACACTACAGACAAGACTATATGCACCACTGTAAGAATGAGAAAAGACGGTAACATTTATACAAGAAACGACATTGCAGTTATAGACAATACTTCAGGCGAACGAAAGATAGATATATAGATCCAGAAGGTTTTCGAAAATAGTAAGAGACAAGTCTCAGAATATCTTGAGGCCTGTGCTGGATATTTTGAACACATGCTGTAAACACAGCTTCATCGCGTGAACAGCTTCTTTACCTAATACAAGCCAGCCAACAGCAGTAGTATCTAGACACAAATTTTATATACAATTTCACGTAATTTCAAAAATATGTTCACTGCACCGGACTTTATACAGCCTCGTTTTCTTATTTAAGACAGAAGTTGACCTTTCTGTGAGCTAAGGAAGAGAACTTTTAATTTTTGAGAGAAATTATAAATAATTAATATTTGCAACCACAAATTAAGCAAAGGTACATTTCTTTTAATTTGATACTTTAGGGTTTGCAATTTCTTATAGAAATTTTCATAGATCTTGCATATTTTATGATAACATTATTTTCTGGGAAACAATATGCATATAAATAAAAGTTTTGACAATTTACAATTACAATATATCGACGTATAAAGAATTCTTAACTATTAATATATCTGGAGTTACTTCCCTTTAAAATAAATCACGAACACTTTTAATTTTTTAAGAATATAAGTTAATATTAACATTTTCATTAACAATTCAACGTTAGAACACTTTTTTGCATTTAATTTTGATATGTTAGAACGAACCATGCCTGTAAATATTATGCAACATTTAAATATATATTCTTCAATGAATTACTATATTTGTTAGCAGATAATCAAGTGTTTAAAGTTTCTAAACATTTTTATAGATCACAGATCCAAAGAAGTTAATTTACAAAAATTAGTTGAGGCCGTCTCATCACTTCAATGTAGAGTCTAGAAGAGATAATGTTATATATATATATATATATATATATATATATATATATATATATATATATATATAATAAAACTATTAATATACTATGCAGTTTAAATTTCAAAATTGTAGTAGAAAAAGGGAGAGGAGTTGGAGATAGACAATTGAACATAATTCGTGTCACTGGAGAGAGAGAGAGGCAGTTTAAAAGACTAACATTAAGAGAGAGAGAGAGAGAGAGAGAGAGAGAGAGAGAGAGAGAGAGAGATGCAGTTATATATATATATATTAAACATTAAGATATAGATAAAAAAAAGAGAATTAGAGAGAGGCATTTTAAATTTCTAGCATTAATAGATAGAGATTAAAATGTAGGAGTTAAGAGAGTTGAGAGAGTTTATATTTCTAGCATCAAAAGTTAACCTTATGAAAATGCTAGAATGACCAGAGAGACAATTTAAAATACTAGCATGAAGATAAAAGCAGTTTAAAATCTAAGTATGAAAAGAGATACATTTAAAAGTCCTACTATTAAAAAGAAACAGATAATAATGCTAATATGGAAATGAAAGCAGCTTAAAATCCTGTTATGAAAATAGCGATAGACAATTATATCTCAAGCATTAAAATAGAGAGATTGTCATTCTTTTTTTATTTTTTAATTGAGAATCAAGTTCTGAATAGTTTATTAAACTTGTAGTAACAAGTGTTATACCGGGTGTTTATAATGTCTCTGTGCGGTGACATGATCAATATATAGAAAAGAAAGGTGGAGCAGGGGTCTACATAGAGTACCCAAAAAATAACACTAGGGATATGGAAAAGATAGTAACAGGGAAATATTATCACAATTACGATGCAAAAATGCAAGCAATAAAGTTGGCAATAGAAAAACTGTTGAACAGTAATCTTAGCACACAGCCTGTGGAGCTTTTGACAGATGCAAGATCAGTACTCCAGGCACTGCAATCCAGAAAGTTGCTACATCTGCAAACTTTATTGACTGAACTCTACAAACACCATAGGATTACCCTGCAGTGGATCCCATCTCACTATGGAATACCAGGAAACTAGAAAGCAGATCAGCTTTCATAAAAAGGTGCAACAGGCACACAACCAGATGCGCCGGTTGCATACCATCATAAGATACAGATAATCAAATCAATCAGAAGAACAAATGCTCCAAATCAGGATGTATTTCATTACATGAATAGATGGGAATAATTTATCATTATGAGCATTAGAACAGGACACAAATGACTGACTCCACAGTCACGTGTCTACAAAATTCAATATCGGTACCTCAACTACATGTACATGTGGACAGGCGCCCCAGACAGCGGAACGCATATTTCAAGAATGCACTGAATATGGTAGACTGAGGAAAGTCCACTTATACCATTAATACAACACTACAGACAAGACTATATGCACCACTGTAAGAATGAGAAAAGACGGTAACATTTATACAAGAAACGACATTGCAGTTATAGACAATACTTCAGGCGAACGAAAGATAGATATATAGATCCAGAAGGTTTTCGAAAATAGTAAGAGACAAGTCTCAGAATATCTTGAGGCCTGTGCTGGATATTTTGAACACATGCTGTAAACACAGCTTCATCGCGTGAACAGCTTCTTTACCTAATACAAGCCAGCCAACAGCAGTAGTATCTAGACACAAATTTTATATACAATTTCACGTAATTTCAAAAATATGTTCACTGCACCGGACTTTATACAGCCTCGTTTTCTTATTTAAGACAGAAGTTGACCTTTCTGTGAGCTAAGGAAGAGAACTTTTAATTTTTGAGAGAAATTATAAATAATTAATATTTGCAACCACAAATTAAGCAAAGGTACATTTCTTTTAATTTGATACTTTAGGGTTTGCAATTTCTTATAGAAATTTCATAGATCTTGCATATTTTATGATAACATTATTTTCTGGGAAACAATATGCATATAAATAAAAGTTTTGACAATTTACAATTACAATATATCGACGTATAAAGAATTCTTAACTATTAATATATCTGGAGTTACTTCCCTTTAAAATAAATCACGAACACTTTTAATTTTTTAAGAATATAAGTTAATATTAACATTTTCATTAACAATTCAACGTTAGAACACTTTTTTGCATTTAATTTTGATATGTTAGAACGAACCATGCCTGTAAATATTATGCAACATTTAAATATATATTCTTCAATGAATTACTATATTTGTTAGCAGATAATCAAGTGTTTAAAGTTTCTAAACATTTTTATAGATCACAGATCCAAAGAAGTTAATTTACAAAAATTAGTTGAGGCCGTCTCATCACTTCAATGTAGAGTCTAGAAGAGATAATGTTATATATATATATATATATATATATATATATATATATATATATATATATATATTAAAAAAACTATTAATATACTATGCAGTTTAAATTTCAAAATTGTAGTAGAAAAAGGGAGAGGAGTTGGAGATAGACAATTGAACATAATTCGTGTCACTGGAGAGAGAGAGAGGCAGTTTAAAAGACTAACATTAAGAGAGAGAGAGAGAGAGAGAGAGAGAGAGAGAGAGATGCAGTTATATATATATATTAAACATTAAGATATAGATAAAAAAAAAGAGAATTAGAGAGAGGCATTTTAAATTTCTAGCATTAATAGATAGAGATTAAAATGTAGGAGTTAAGAGAGTTGAGAGAGTTTATATTTCTAGCATCAAAAGTTAACCTTATGAAAATGCTAGAATGACCAGAGAGACAATTTAAAATACTAGCATGAAGATAAAAGCAGTTTAAAATCTAAGTATGAAAAGAGATACATTTAAAAGTCCTACTATTAAAAAGAAACAGATAATAATGCTAATATGGAAATGAAAGCAGCTTAAAATCCTGTTATGAAAATAGCGATAGACAATTATATCTCAAGCATTAAAATAGAGAGATTGTCATTCTTTTTTTATTTTTTAATTGAGAATCAAGTTCTGAATAGTTTATTAAACTTGTAGTAACAAGTGTTATACCGGGTGTTTATAATGTCTCTGTGCGGTGACATGATCAATATATAGAAAAGAAAGGTGGAGCAGGGGTCTACATAGAGTACCCAAAAAATAACACTAGGGATATGGAAAAGATAGTAACAGGGAAATATTATCACAATTACGATGCAAAAATGCAAGCAATAAAGTTGGCAATAGAAAAACTGTTGAACAGTAATCTTAGCACACAGCCTGTGGAGCTTTTGACAGATGCAAGATCAGTACTCCAGGCACTGCAATCCAGAAAGTTGCTACATCTGCAAACTTTATTGACTGAACTCTACAAACACCATAGGATTACCCTGCAGTGGATCCCATCTCACTATGGAATACCAGGAAACTAGAAAGCAGATCAGCTTTCATAAAAAGGTGCAACAGGCACACAACCAGATGCGCCGGTTGCATACCATCATAAGATACAGATAATCAAATCAATCAGAAGAACAAATGCTCCAAATCAGGATGTATTTCATTACATGAATAGATGGGAATAATTTATCATTATGAGCATTAGAACAGGACACAAATGACTGACTCCACAGTCACGTGTCTACAAAATTCAATATCGGTACCTCAACTACATGTACATGTGGACAGGCGCCCCAGACAGCGGAACGCATATTTCAAGAATGCACTGAATATGGTAGACTGAGGAAAGTCCACTTATACCATTAATACAACACTACAGACAAGACTATATGCACCACTGTAAGAATGAGAAAAGACGGTAACATTTATACAAGAAACGACATTGCAGTTATAGACAATACTTCAGGCGAACGAAAGATAGATATATAGATCCAGAAGGTTTTCGAAAATAGTAAGAGACAAGTCTCAGAATATCTTGAGGCCTGTGCTGGATATTTTGAACACATGCTGTAAACACAGCTTCATCGCGTGAACAGCTTCTTTACCTAATACAAGCCAGCCAACAGCAGTAGTATCTAGACACAAATTTTATATACAATTTCACGTAATTTCAAAAATATGTTCACTGCACCGGACTTTATACAGCCTCGTTTTCTTATTTAAGACAGAAGTTGACCTTTCTGTGAGCTAAGGAAGAGAACTTTTAATTTTTGAGAGAAATTATAAATAATTAATATTTGCAACCACAAATTAAGCAAAGGTACATTTCTTTTAATTTGATACTTTAGGGTTTGCAATTTCTTATTGAAATTTCATAGATCTTGCATATTTTATGATAACATTTTTTTCTGAGAAACAATATGCATATAAATAAAAGTTTTGACAATTTACAATTACAATATATCGACGTATAAAGAATTCTTAACTATTAATATATCTGGAGTTACTTCCCTTTAAAATAAATCACGAACACTTTTAATTTTTTAAGAATATAAGTTAATATTAACATTTTCATTAACAATTCAACGTTAGAACACTTTTTTGCATTTAATTTTGATATGTTAGAACGAACCATGCCTGTAAATATTATGCAACATTTAAATATATATTCTTCAATGAATTACTATATTTGTTAGCAGATAATCAAGTGTTTAAAGTTTCTAAACATTTTTATAGATCACAGATCCAAAGAAGTTAATTTACAAAAATTAGTTGAGGCCGTCTCATCACTTCAATGTAGAGTCTAGAAGAGATAATGTTATATATATATATATATATATATATATATATATATATATATATATATATATATATATTAAAAAAACTATTAATATACTATGCAGTTTAAATTTCAAAATTGTAGTAGAAAAAGGGAGAGGAGTTGGAGATAGACAATTGAACATAATTCGTGTCACTGGAGAGAGAGAGAGGCAGTTTAAAAGACTAACATTAAGAGAGAGAGAGAGAGAGAGAGAGAGAGAGAGAGAGATGCAGTTATATATATATATTAAACATTAAGATATAGATTAAAAAAAGAGAATTAGAGAGAGGCATTTTAAATTTCTAGCATTAATAGATAGAGATTAAAATGTAGGAGTTAAGAGAGTTGAGAGAGTTTATATTTCTAGCATCAAAAGTTAACCTTATGAAAATGCTAGAATGACCAGAGAGACAATTTAAAATACTAGCATGAAGATAAAAGCAGTTTAAAATCTAAGTATGAAAAGAGATACATTTAAAAGTCCTACTATTAAAAAGAAACAGATAATAATGCTAATATGGAAATGAAAGCAGCTTAAAATCCTGTTATGAAAATAGCGATAGACAATTATATCTCAAGCATTAAAATAGAGAGATTGTCATTCTTTTTTTATTTTTTAATTGAGAATCAAGTTCTGAATAGTTTATTAAACTTGTAGTAACAAGTGTTATACCGGGTGTTTATAATGTCTCTGTGCGGTGACATGATCAATATATAGAAAAGAAAGGTGGAGCAGGGGTCTACATAGAGTACCCAAAAAATAACACTAGGGATATGGAAAAGATAGTAACAGGGAATTATTATCACAATTACGATGCAAAAATGCAAGCAATAAAGTTGGCAATAGAAAAACTGTTGAACAGTAATCTTAGCACACAGCCTGTGGAGCTTTTGACAGATGCAAGATCAGTACTCCAGGCACTGCAATCCAGAAAGTTGCTACATCTGCAAACTTTATTGACTGAACTCTACAAACACCATAGGATTACCCTGCAGTGGATCCCATCTCACTATGAATACCAGGAAACTAGAAAGCAGATCAGCTTTCATAAAAAGGTGCAACAGGCACACAACCAGATGCGCCGGTTGCATACCATCATAAGATACAGATAATCAAATCAATCAGAAGAACAAATGCTCCAAATCAGGATGTATTTCATTACATGAATAGATGGGAATAATTTATCATTATGAGCATTAGAACAGGACACAAATGACTGACTCCACAGTCACGTGTCTACAAAATTCAATATCGGTACCTCAACTACATGTACATGTGGACAGGCGCCCCAGACAGCGGAACGCATATTTCAAGAATGCACTGAATATGGTAGACTGAGGAAAGTCCACTTATACCATTAATACAACACTACAGACAAGACTATATGCACCACTGTAAGAATGAGAAAAGACGGTAACATTTATACAAGAAACGACATTGCAGTTATAGACAATACTTCAGGCGAACGAAAGATAGATATATAGATCCAGAAGGTTTTCGAAAATAGTAAGAGACAAGTCTCAGAATATCTTGAGGCCTGTGCTGGATATTTTGAACACATGCTGTAAACACAGCTTCATCGCGTGAACAGCTTCTTTACCTAATACAAGCCAGCCAACAGCAGTAGTATCTAGACACAAATTTTATGTACAATTTCACGTAATTTCAAAAATATGTTCACTGCACCGGACTTTATACAGCCTCGTTTTCTTATTTAAGACAGAAGTTGACCTTTCTGTGAGCAAAGGAAGAGAACTTTTAATTTTTGAGAGAAATTATAAATAATTAATATTTGCAACCACAAATTAAGCAAAGGTACATTTCTTTTAATTTGATACTTTAGCGTTTGCAATTTCTTATTGAAATTTCATAGATCTTGCATATTTTATGATAACATTTTTTTCTGAGAAACAATATGCATATAAATAAAAGTTTTGACAATTTACAATTACAATATATCGACGCATAAAGAATTCTTAACTATTAATATATCTGGAGTTACTTCCCTTTAAAATAAATCACGAACACTTAATTTTTTAAGAATATAAGTTAATATTAACATTTTCATTAACAATTCAACGTTAGAACACATTTTTGCATTTAATTTTGATATGTTAGAACGAACCATGCCTGTAAATATTATGCAACATTTAAATATATATTCTTCAATGAATTACTATATTTGTTAGCAGATAATCAAGTGTTTAAAGTTTCTAAACATTTTTATAGATCACAGATCCAAAGAAGTTAATTTAAAAAATTAGTTAAGGCCGTCTCATCACTTCAATGTAGAGTCTAGAAGAGATAATGTTATATATATATATATATATATATATATATATATATATATATATATATATATATATATATATATATATATATATATATATATATATATATATATATATATATATATATATATATATTAAAAAACTATTAATATACTATGCAGTTTAAATTTCAAAATTGTAGTAGAAAAAGGGAGAGGAGTTGGAGATAGACAATTGAACATAATTCGTGTCACTGGAGAGAGAGAGAGGCAGTTTAAAAGACTAACATTAAGAGAGATAGAGAGAGAGAGAGAGAGAGAGAGAGAGAGAGATGCAGTTATATATATATTAAACATTAAGATATAGATTTAAAAAAAGAGAATTAGAGAGAGGCATTTTAAATTTCTAGCATTAATATATAGAGATTAAAATGTAGGAGTTAAGAGAGTTGAGAGAGTTTATATTTCTAGCATCAAAAGTTAACCTTATGAAAATGCTAGAATGACCAGAGAGACAATTTAAAATACTAGCATGAAGATAAAAGCAGTTTAAAATCTAAGTATGAAAAGAGATACATTTAAATGTCCTACTATTAAAAAGAAACAGATAATAATGCTAATATGGAAATGAAAGCAGCTTAAAATCCTGTTATGAAAATAGCGATAGACAATTATATCTCAAGCATTAAAATAGAGAGATTGTCATTCTTTTTTTATTTTTTAATTGAGAATCAAGTTCTGAATAGTTTATTAAACTTGTAGTAACAAGTGTTATACCGGGTGTTTATAATGTCTCTGTGCGGTGACATGATCAATATATAGAAAAGAAAGGTGGAGCAGGGGTCTACATAGAGCACCCAAAAAATAACACTAGGAATATGGAAAAGATAGTAACAGGGAATTATTATCACAATTACGATGCAAAAATGCAAGCAATAAAGTTGGCAATAGAAAAACTGTTGAACAGTAATCTTAGCACACAGCCTGTGGAGCTTTTGACAGATGCAAGATCAGTACTCCAGGCACTGCAATCCAGAAAGTTGCTACATCTGCAAACTTTATTGACTGAACTCTACAAACACCATAGGATTACCCTGCAGTGGATCCCATCTCACTATGAAATACCAGGAAACTAGAAAGCAGATCAGCTTTCATAAAAAGGTGCAACAGGCACACAACCAGATGCGCCGGTTGCATACCATCATAAGATACAGATAATCAAATCAATCAGAAGAACAAATGCTCCAAATCAGGATGTATTTCATTACATGAATAGATGGGAATAATTTATCATTATGAGCATTAGAACAGGACACAAATGACTGACTCCACAGTCACGTGTCTACAAAATTCAATATCGGTACCTCAACTACATGTACATGTGGACAGGCGCCCCAGACAGCGGAACGCATATTTCAAGAATGCACTGAATATGGTAGACTGAGGAAAGTCCACTTATACCATTAATACAACACTACAGACAAGACTATATGCACCACTGTAAGAATGAGAAAAGACGGTAACATTTATACAAGAAACGACATTGCAGTTATAGACAATACTTCAGGCGAACGAAAGATAGATATATAGATCCAGAAGGTTTTCGAAAATAGTAAGAGACAAGTCTCAGAATATCTTGAGGCCTGTGCTGGATATTTTGAACACATGCTGTAAACACAGCTTCATCGCGTGAACAGCTTCTTTACCTAATACAAGCCAGCCAACAGCAGTAGTATCTAGACACAAATTTTATGTACAATTTCACGTAATTTCAAAAATATGTTCACTGCACCGGACTTTATACAGCCTCGTTTTCTTATTTAAGACAGAAGTTGACCTTTCTGTGAGCAAAGGAAGAGAACTTTTAATTTTTGAGAGAAATTATAAATAATTAATATTTGCAACCACAAATTAAGCAAAGGTACATTTCTTTTAATTTGATACTTTAGCGTTTGCAATTTCTTATTGAAATTTCATAGATCTTGCATATTTTATGATAACATTTTTTTCTGAGAAACAATATGCATATAAATAAAAGTTTTGACAATTTACAATTACAATATATCGACGCATAAAGAATTCTTAACTATTAATATATCTGGAGTTACTTCCCTTTAAAATAAATCACGAACACTTAATTTTTTAAGAATATAAGTTAATATTAACATTTTCATTAACAATTCAACGTTAGAACACATTTTTGCATTTAATTTTGATATGTTAGAACGAACCATGCCTGTAAATATTATGCAACATTTAAATATATATTCTTCAATGAATTACTATATTTGTTAGCAGATAATCAAGTGTTTAAAGTTTCTAAACATTTTTATAGATCACAGATCCAAAGAAGTTAATTTACAAAAATTAGTTAAGGCCGTCTCATCACTTCAATGTAGAGTCTAGAAGAGATAATGTTATATATATATATATATATATATATATATATATATATATATATATATATATATATATATATATATATATATATATATATATATATATATATATATATATATATAAAAAAACTATTAATATACTATGCAGTTTAAATTTCAAAATTGTAGTAGAAAAAGGGAGAGGAGTTGGAGATAGACAATTGAACATAATTCGTGTCACTGGAGAGAGAGAGAGGCAGTTTAAAAGACTAACATTAAGAGAGATAGAGAGAGAGAGAGAGAGAGAGAGAGAGAGATGCAGTTATATATATATATATTAAACATTAAGATATAGATTAAAAAAAGAGAATTAGAGAGAGGCATTTTAAATTTCTAGCATTAATATATAGAGATTAAAATGTAGGAGTTAAGAGAGTTGAGAGAGTTTATATTTCTAGCATCAAAAGTTAACCTTATGAAAATGCTAGAATGACCAGAGAGACAATTTAAAATACTAGCATGAAGATAAAAGCAGTTTAAAATCTAAGTATGAAAAGAGATACATTTAAATGTCCTACTATTAAAAAGAAACAGATAATAATGCTAATATGGAAATGAAAGCAGCTTAAAATCCTGTTATGAAAATAGCGATAGACAATTATATCTCAAGCATTAAAATAGAGAGATTGTCATTCTTTTTTTATTTTTTAATTGAGAATCAAGTTCTGAATAGTTTATTAAACTTGTAGTAACAAGTGTTATACCGGGTGTTTATAATGTCTCTGTGCGGTGACATGATCAATATATAGAAAAGAAAGGTGGAGCAGGGGTCTACATAGAGCACCCAAAAAATAACACTAGGGATATGGAAAAGATAGTAACAGGGAAATTATCACAATTACGATGCAAAAATGCAAGCAATAAAGTTGGCAATAGAAAAACTGTTGAACAGTAATCTTAGCACACAGCCTGTGGAGCTTTTGACAGATGCAAGATCAGTACTCCAGGCACTGCAATCCAGAAAGTTGCTACATCTGCAAACTTTATTGACTGAACTCTACAAACACCATAGGATTACCCTGCAGTGGATCCCATCTCACTATGAAATACCAGGAAACTAGAAAGCAGATCAGCTTTCATAAAAAGGTGCAACAGGCACACAACCAGATGCGCCGGTTGCATACCATCATAAGATACAGATAATCAAATCAATCAGAAGAACAAATGCTCCAAATCAGGATGTATTTCATTACATGAATAGATGGGAATAATTTATCATTATGAGCATTAGAACAGGACACAAATGACTGACTCCACAGTCACGTGTCTACAAAATTCAATATCGGTACCTCAACTACATGTACATGTGGACAGGCGCCCCAGACAGCGGAACGCATATTTCAAGAATGCACTGAATATGGTAGACTGAGGAAAGTCCACTTATACCATTAATACAACACTACAGACAAGACTATATGCACCACTGTAAGAATGAGAAAAGACGGTAACATTTATACAAGAAACGACATTGCAGTTATAGACAATACTTCAGGCGAACGAAAGATAGATATATAGATCCAGAAGGTTTTCGAAAATAGTAAGAGACAAGTCTCAGAATATCTTGAGGCCTGTGCTGGATATTTTGAACACATGCTGTAAACACAGCTTCATCGCGTGAACAGCTTCTTTACCTAATACAAGCCAGCCAACAGCAGTAGTATCTAGACACAAATTTTATGTACAATTTCACGTAATTTCAAAAATATGTTCACTGCACCGGACTTTATACAGCCTCGTTTTCTTATTTAAGACAGAAGTTGACCTTTCTGTGAGCAAAGGAAGAGAACTTTTAATTTTTGAGAGAAATTATAAATAATTAATATTTGCAACCACAAATTAAGCAAAGGTACATTTCTTTTAATTTGATACTTTAGCGTTTGCAATTTCTTATTGAAATTTCATAGATCTTGCATATTTTATGATAACATTTTTTTCTGAGAAACAATATGCATATAAATAAAAGTTTTGACAATTTACAATTACAATATATCGACGCATAAAGAATTCTTAACTATTAATATATCTGGAGTTACTTCCCTTTAAAATAAATCACGAACACTTAATTTTTTAAGAATATAAGTTAATATTAACATTTTCATTAACAATTCAACGTTAGAACACTTTTTTGCATTTAATTTTGATATGTTAGAACGAACCATGCCTGTAAATATTATGCAACATTTAAATATATATTCTTCAATGAATTACTATATTTGTTAGCAGATAATCAAGTGTTTAAAGTTTCTAAACATTTTTATAGATCACAGATCCAAAGAAGTTAATTTACAAAAATTAGTTAAGGCCGTCTCATCACTTCAATGTAGAGTCTAGAAGAGATAATGTTATATATATAAAACTATTAATATACTATGCAGTTTAAATTTCAAAATTGTAGTAGAAAAAGGGAGTGGAGTTGGAGATAGACAATTGAACATAATTCGTGTCACTGGAGAGAGAGAGAGTGGCAGTTTAAAAGACTAACATTAAGAGAGAGAGAGAGAGATGCAGTTATATATATATATATTCAACATTAAGATATAGATAAAAGAAGAGAATTAGAGAGAGGCATTTTAAATTTCTGGCATTAATAGATAGAGATTAAAATGTAGGAGTTAAGAGAGTTGAGAGAGTTTATATTTCTAGCATCAAAAGTTAACCTTATGAAAATGTTAGAATGACCAGAGAGACAATTTAAAATACTAGCATGAAGATAAAAGCAGTTTAAAATCTAAGTATGAAAAGAGATACATTTAAAAGTCCTACTATTAAAAAGAAACAGATAATAATGCTAATATGGAAATGAAAGCAGCTTAAAATCCTGTTATGAAAATAGCGATAGACAATTATATCTCAAGCATTAAAATAAAGAGAGAGTCATTCTTTTTTATTTTTTAATTGAGAATCAAGTTCTGAATAGTTTATTAAACTTGTAGTAACAAGTGTTATACCGGGTGTTTATAATGTCTCTGTGCGGTGACATGATCAATATATAGAAAAGAAAGGTGGAGCAGGGGTCTACATAGAGTACCCAAAAAATAACACTAGGGATATGGAAAAGTTAGTAACGGGGAAATATTATCACAATTACGATGCAAAAATGCAAGCAATAAAGTTGGCAATAGAAAAACTGTTGAACAGTAATCTTAGCACACAGCCTGTGGAGCTTTTGACAGATGCAAGATCAGTACTCCAGGCACTGCAATCCAGAAAGTTGCTACATCTGCAAACTTTATTGACTGAACTCTACAAACACCATAGGATTGCCCAGCAGTGGATCCCATCTCACTATGGAATACCAGGAAACTAGAAAGCAGATCAGCTTTCATAAAAAGGTGCAACAGGCACACAACCAGATGCGCGGGTTGCACACCATCATAAGATACAGATAATCAAATCAATCAGAAGATCAAATGCTCTAAATCAGGATGTATTTCATTACATGAATAGATGGGAATGATTTATCATTATGAGCATAAGAACAGGACACAAATGACTGACTCCACAGTAACGTGTCTACAAAATTCAATATCGGTACCTCAACTACATGTGCATGTGGACAGGCGCCCCAGACAGCGGGACGCATATTTCAAGAATGCACTGAATATGGTAGACTGAGGAAAGTCCACTTATACCATTAATACAACACTACAGACAAGACTATATGCACCACTGTAAGAATGAGAAAAGACGGTAACATTTATACAAGAAACGACATTGCAGTTATAGACAATACTTCAGGCGAACGAATGATAGATATATAGATCCAGAAGGTTTTCGAAAATAGTAAGAGACAAGTCTCAGAATATCTTGAGGCCTGTGCTGGATATTTTGAACACATGCTGTAAACACAGCTTCATCGCGTGAACAGCTTCTTTACCTAATACAAGCCAGCCAACAACAGTAGTGGGAGCTGCGATAGCTCAGTGGTTAGTGAACTGGACTACCACGGACAAGGGTAGGGTTCGATCCCAACCGACGGCTCCGGATTCACCCAGCCTTAAATGGGTACCGGATTTTTTTCTGGGAAAGTAAAGCAGCACGGGCGTAATACTGACCACATTACCCCAAAAATCATGTGCTGAAGGTCTGTAAAATATAGGGTCACTAACACCATATTCCCTATACGCCACTTGGCGTGACGGGGGTACTTTACTTTTACAACAACAGTAGTATCTAGATGAATAACACAAATTTTATGTACAATTTCACGTAATTTCAAAAATATGTTCACCGCACCGGACTTTATACAGCCTCGTTTTCTTATTTAAGACATAAGTTGACTTTTCTGTGATCAAAGAAGATAACTTTTAATTTTTGAGAGAAATTATAAATAATTAATATTTGCAACCACAAATTAGGAATAGGTACATGTCTTTTAAATTTGATACTTTATCACTTGCAATTTTCTATAGAAATTTTCAAAGAGCTTTCACATTTTATGAGAACATTATTTTCTGGGAAGCAATATGTATACAATTAAAAGTTTTGACAATTTACAATTACAATATATCGACGTATAAATAATTCTTAGCTATTAATATAATTGGAGTTGCTTCCCTTATAATTAAATTAAGATAACTTTTATTTTTCTATACAATGAAAGTTAATATTAACATTTTCATCAACAATTCAACGGTAGAACACTTTTTTGCATTTAAATTTGATATGTTAGAACGAACCGTGCCTGTAAATATTATGTAACATTTAAATATATATTTTTCAAAGAATTATTATATTTCTTAGCAGATAATCAACTGTTTATAGTTTGTACACATTTTTTATAGATCTCAGGTGCAAACGAAGTTAATTTGCAAAAATTAGCTGATGCCGTCTCATCACATCACTGTAGAGTCTAGAAGAGATAATGTTAGAGAGAGAGAGAGAGAGATAGAGAGAGAGAGAGAGGTATAAAAAAAACCAAGGAAAATATTATGCAGTTGAAATTTCAAAATTGTAGTAGAAAAAGGGAGAGGAGTTGGAGATAGACAATTGAACATAATTCGTGTCACTGGAGAGAGAGAGCGGCAGTTTAAAAGACTAACATTAAGAAAGAGAGAAAGCGAGAGAGATAGAGAGAGAGAGAGAGAGAGAGAGAGGCAGTTTAAAAGACTAACATTAAGAAAGAGAGAAAGCGAGAGAGAGAGAGAGAGAGAGAGAGATGCAGTTATATATATTAAACATTAAGATATAGATAAAAGAAAGAGAATGAGAGTGAGGCATTTTAAATTTCTAGCATTAATAGATAGAGATTAAAATGTAGGAGTTAAGAGAGTTGAGAGAGTTTATATTTCTAGCATCAAAAGTTAACCTTATGAAAATGCTAGAATGACCAGAGAGACAATTTAAAATACTAGCATGAAGATAAAAGCAGTTTAAAATATAAGTATGAAAAGAGATACATTTTAAAAGTCCTACTATTAAGAAAGAAACAGTTAATAATGCTAATATGGAAATGAAAGCAGCTTAAAATCCTGTTATGAAAATAGCGATAGACAATTATATCTCAAGCATTAAAATAAAGAAAGAGTCATTCTTTTTTATTTTTTAATTGAGAATCAAGTTCTGAATAGTTTATCAAACTTGTAGTAACAAGTGTTATATAGGGTGTATATAATGTCTCTGTGCGGTGACATAATCAATATATAGAAAAGAAAGGTGGAGCAGGGGTCTACATAGAGTACCCAAAAAATAACACTAGGGATATGGAAAAAATAGCAACAGGGAAATATTATCACAATTACGATGCAGAAATGCAAGCAATAAAGTTGGCAATAGAAGAGCTGTTGAACAGTAATCTTAGCCCACAGCCTGTGGAGCTTTTGACAGATGCAAGATCAGTACTCCAGGCACTGCAATCCAGAAAGTTGCAACATCTGCAAACATTATTGACTGAACTCTACAAACACCATAGGATTGCCCAGCAGTGGATCCCATCTCACTATGGAATACCAGGAAACTAGAAAGCAGATCAGCTTTCATAAAAAGGTGCAGCAGGCACACAACCAGATGCGCCGGTTGCATACCATCATAAGATACAGATAATCAAATCAATCAGAAGAACAAATGCTCCAAATCAGGATGTATTTCATTACATGAATAGATGGGAATAATTTATCATTATGAGCATTAGAACAGGACACAAATGACTGACTCCACAGTAACGTGTCTACAAAAATCAATATCGGTACCTCAACAACATGTACATGTGGACAGGCGCCCCACACAGCGGGACACATATTTCAAAAATGCACTGAATATGGTAGACTGAGGAAAGTCCACTTATACCATTAATACAACACTACAGACAAGACTATATGGACCACTGTAAGAATGAGAAAAGACGGTAACATTTATACAAGAAACGACATTGCAGTTGTAGACAATACTTCAGGCGAACGAAAGATAGATATATAGATCCAGAAGGTTTTCGAAAATAGTAAGAGACAAGTCTCAGAATATCTTGAGGCCTGTGCTGGATATTTTGAACACATGCTGTAAACACAGCTTCATCGCGTGAACAGCTTCTTTACCTAATACAAGCCAGCCAACAACAGTAGTGGGAGCTGCGATAGCTCAGTGGTTAGTGAACTGGACTACCACGGACAAGGGGTAGGGTTCGATCCCAACCGACGGCTCCGGATTCACCCAGCCTTAAATGGGTACCGGATTTTTTTCTGGGAAAGTAAAGCAGCACGGGCGTAATACTGACCACATTACCCCAAAAATCATGTGCTGAAGGTCTGTAAAATATAGGGTCACTAACACCATATTCCCTATACGCCACTTGGCGTGACGGGGGTACTTTACTTTTACAACAACAGTAGTATCTAGATGAATAACACAAATTTTATGTACAATTTCACGTAATTTCAAAAATATGTTCACCGCACCGGACTTTATACAGCCTCGTTTTCTTATTTAAGACATAAGTTGACTTTTCTGTGATCAAAAGAAGATAACTTTTAATTTTTGAGAGAAATTATAAATAATTAATATTTGCAACCACAAATTAGGAATAGGTACATGTCTTTTAAATTTGATACTTTATCACTTGCAATTTTCTATAGAAATTTTCAAAGAGCTTTCACATTTTATGAGAACATTATTTTCTGGGAAGCAATATGTATACAATTAAAAGTTTTGACAATTTACAATTACAATATATCGACGTATAAATAATTCTTAGCTATTAATATAATTGGAGTTGCTTCCCTTATAATTAAATTAAGATAACTTTTATTTTTCTATACAATGAAAGTTAATATTAACATTTTCATCAACAATTCAACGGTAGAACACTTTTTTGCATTTAAATTTGATATGTTAGAACGAACCGTGCCTGTAAATATTATGTAACATTTAAATATATATTTTTCAAAGAATTATTATATTTCTTAGCAGATAATCAACTGTTTATAGTTTGTACACATTTTTTATAGATCTCAGGTGCAAACGAAGTTAATTTGCAAAAATTAGCTGATGCCGTCTCATCACATCACTGTAGAGTCTAGAAGAGATAATGTTAGAGAGAGAGAGAGAGAGATAGAGAGAGAGAGAGAGGTATAAAAAAAACCAAGGAAAATATTATGCAGTTGAAATTTCAAAATTGTAGTAGAAAAAGGGAGAGGAGTCGGAGATAGACAATTGAACATAATTCGTGTCACTGGAGAGAGAGAGCGGCAGTTTAAAAGACTAACATTAACAAAGAGAGAAAGCGAGAGAGAGAGAGAGAGAGAGAGAGAGAGAGATGCAGTTATATATATTAAACATTAAGATATAGATAAAAGAAAGAGAATGAGAGTGAGGCATTTTAAATTTCTAGCATTAATAGATAGAGATTAAAATGTAGGAGTTAAGAGAGTTGAGAGAGTTTATATTTCTAGCATCAAAAGTTAACCTTATGAAAATGCTAGAATGACCAGAGAGACAATTTAAAATACTAGCATGAAGATAAAAGCAGTTTAAAATATAAGTATGAAAAGAGATACATTTTAAAAGTCCTACTATTAAGAAAGAAACAGTTAATAATGCTAATATGGAAATGAAAGCAGCTTAAAATCCTGTTATGAAAATAGCGATAGACAATTATATCTCAAGCATTAAAATAAAGAAAGAGTCATTCTTTTTTATTTTTTAATTGAGAATCAAGTTCTGAATAGTTTATCAAACTTGTAGTAACAAGTGTTATATAGGGTGTATATAATGTCTCTGTGCGGTGACATAATCAATATATAGAAAAGAAAGGTGGAGCAGGGGTCTACATAGAGTACCCAAAAAATAACACTAGGGATATGGAAAAAATAGCAACAGGGAAATATTATCACAATTACGATGCAGAAATGCAAGCAATAAAGTTGGCAATAGAAGAGCTGTTGAACAGTAATCTTAGCCCACAGCCTGTGGAGCTTTTGACAGATGCAAGATCAGTACTCCAGGCACTGCAATCCAGAAAGTTGCAACATCTGCAAACATTATTGACTGAACTCTACAAACACCATAGGATTGCCCAGCAGTGGATCCCATCTCACTATGGAATACCAGGAAACTAGAAAGCAGATCAGCTTTCATAAAAAGGTGCAGCAGGCACACAACCAGATGCGCCGGTTGCATACCATCATAAGATACAGATAATCAAATCAATCAGAAGAACAAATGCTCCAAATCAGGATGTATTTCATTACATGAATAGATGGGAATAATTTATCATTATGAGCATTAGAACAGGACACAAATGACTGACTCCACAGTAACGTGTCTACAAAAATCAATATCGGTACCTCAACAACATGTACATGTGGACAGGCGCCCCACACAGCGGGACACATATTTCAAAAATGCACTGAATATGGTAGACTGAGGAAAGTCCACTTATACCATTAATACAACACTACAGACAAGACTATATGGACCACTGTAAGAATGAGAAAAGACGGTAACATTTATACAAGAAACGACATTGCAGTTGTAGACAATACTTCAGGCGAACGAAAGATAGATATATAGATCCAGAAGGTTTTCGAAAATAGTAAAAAACAAGTCTCAGAATATCTTGAGGCCTGTGCTGGATATTTTGAACAAATGCTGTAAACACAGCTTCAACGCGTGAACAGCTTCTTTACCTATTACAAGCCAGCCAACAGCAGTAGTATCTAGACACAAATTTTATATACAATTTCACGTAATTTCAAAAATATGTTCACCGCACCGGACTTTATACAGCCTCGTTTTCTTATTTAAGACAGAAGTTGACTTTTCTGTGATCAAAGGAAGATAACTTTTAATTTTTGAGAGAAATTATAAATAATTAATATTTGCAACCACAAATTAGGAATAGGTATATGTCTTTAATTAGATACTTTAGCACTTGCAATTTGCTATAGAAATTTTCAAAGAGCTTGCACATTTTATGAGAACATTATTTTCTGGGAAACAATATGCATATGATTAAAAGTTTTGACAATTTACAATTACAATATATCGACGTATAACTAATTCTTAACTATTAATATAGTTGGAGTTTCTTCCCTTATAATTAAATCAAGATAACTTTTATTTTTCTTTACAATGAAAGTTAATATTAACATTTTCATCAACAATTCAACGGTAGAACACTTTTTTGCATTTAAGTTTGATATGATAGAACGAACCGTGCCTGTAAATATTATGCAACATTTAAATATATATTCTTCAAAGAATTATTATATTTCTTAGCAGATAATCAACTGTTTATAGTTTCTACACATTTTTTATAGATCACAGGTCCAAAGAAGTTAATTTACAAAAATTAGCTGATGCCGTCTCATCACATCACTGTATAGTCTAGAAGAGATAATGTTAGAGAGAGAGAGAGAGAGAGAGAGAGAGAGAGAGAGAGAGAGAGAGAGAGAGAGAGAAAGAGAGGTATAAAAAAAACCTAGGAAAATATTATGCAGTTGAAATTTCAAAATTGTAGTAGAAAAAGGGAGAGGAGTTGGAGATAGACAATTGGGCATTATTCATGTCACTGGAGAGGCAGAGTGGCAGTTTAAAAGTCTTTATTGATCAGCATTAATCTTTATTGAAAAGCATTAATAGAAAGAGATTAAAATGTAGGAGTTGAGAGAGTTTATATTTCTAGCATCAAAAGTTAACTTTATGAAAATCATAGAATGACCAGAGAGACAATTTAAAATACTAGTATGAAGATAAAAGCAGTTAAAAATCTTAGTATGAAAAGAGATACATTTAAAAGTCCTACTATTAAGAAAGAAACAGTTAATAATGCTAATGTATTTATTTAGCTATTTGCGGGTCATCATCATTGCACTGCGAACATGTCCATAGGTGCTCAGATCCCCTCCACAGCAATTCCCTCAGTTCCAGTGACTGACGACTCCAGTTCTGTGATGGTTGATAAGTCTTCAAACACGCCCACTAAGTTTCTCATTTCTGGCTGTGCCCATCTTAACTCCCATCTCTTTCATCCGAAGAAGTTACGTGGATCTGTATTGTCGAAGTCATGTGCTCTTCCCACATCTCGGAGGGCATTGATGATATCTGCCCGATCCATTGGTTGCCCGTCCTCAACTACAGCGCAGCTAGCCAACCTGTCCGCTCTTTCATTTCCCCGTACTCCCGCATGTCCAGGGACATAGACAAAGCTGACCTTACGTATTTTGGATTTCTGCAACGACTTTACCCATTGCATGCGTAAGAGCCCGCCTCCACTTTTTTATCATGCTCATCGAATCACTCAGTATAAATGCAAGGGTGTAGTCTTGTGACTCTAACCATTTGAATGCCTTGGTCACTGCCATCGTCTCCATTGTCATGCTACTCGTGGTCATGACGTATGCACTACTGTCTTCCTTGACTATTCTGCCTGCCGAGCGTGCTGTAAATGCCCATGCACTTCTTTGGTGTCGTATTACAGATCCGTCTGTATAGATGACTGCATCTTTCTCATCGGTGTTATCGCAGATGAGACCGTTGACCTCAGCATTAACCACAACTGGTTCTGTTCCATACTTTTCCTGTCGAGTGTGACAATACACGAGAAAGTCCCCTTGAATGACGTAGGCACCGGTATCCACTCCTCATCAATGCTGATATTGGTAAGCCCACAGACCTGTTTGATGACATCTTCTGCTCGGCCCACCCATGATTTGCCTCTTTTTAGCCTGGCACCTTTCACTGTGTTGAGCATGTGGTGCAATGGATGCTCTGTATCTGTACTAATCTTCAGGTATGCTCGTGCTCTCCAGATCTTGATTCTGTCATCCATGGTTGGAAAGTCAAGAAGATACCTCATTGCTACACCGGGAGTGTCCATCGTACATCCAAGGATAATGCGCATGGCTTCATTTTGTATTTTCTCCAGCCTATCAATTTGAGTCGTACTGACAGTAAGAATTGCCAGGGTATACTCTATTAGTTCGAGGACCAATCCCTCGAACAGAAGAGTAAGTAGCCTCTGCTCGATGTTGGCAGCTGCCATGACCGTCAAGGCGGCAAATCCTTTGCAGGATTTTGTTATTTTTTATTTTTTTTAATTGAGAATCAAGTTCTGAATAGTTTATCAAACTTGTAGTAACAAGTGTTATATAGCGTGTTTATAATGTCTCTGTGCGGGGACTCGATCAATATATAGAAAAGAAAGGGGGAGCAGGGGACCACATAGGGTACCCAAATAATAACACTAGGTATATGGAAAAGATAGAAACAGGGAAATATTATCACAATTACGATGCAGAAATGCAAGCAATAAAGTTGGCATTAGAAAAACTGCTGAACAGTAATTTTCGCCCACAGTCTGTAGAGTTTTTGACAGATGCAAGATCAGTGCTGCTCCAGGCACTGCAATCCAGAAAGTTGCTACATCTGCAAACTTTATTGACTGAACTCTACAAAGACCACAGGATTGCCGTACAGTGGATCCTGTCTCACTATGGAATACCAGGAAACTAGAGAGCAGGTCAGCTTTCAAAAGAAGGTGCAACAGGCACACAACCAGATGCGCCGATTACATACCATCATAAGATACAGATAATCAAATCAATCAGAAGATCAAATGCTCCAAATAAGGATGCCTTTTATAATATGAATATAAATGGGAACAAGTTATCATTATGAGCATTAGAACAGGACACAATTGACTCCACAGTCACGTGTCTTCAAAATTTAATATCGGTACCTCAACTACATGTACATGTGGACAGGCGCCCCAGACAGCGGAACGCATATTTCAAGAATGCACTGATTACGGTAGACAGAGAAAAGTCCACTTATACCATTAATACAACACTACAGACAAGACTATATGCACCACTGTAAGAATGAGAAAAGACGGTAACATTTATACAAGAAACGACATTGCAGTTATAGACAATACTTCAGGCGAACGAAAGATAGATATATTATCCAGAAGGTTTTCGAAAATAGTAAGAGACAAGTCTCAGAATATCTTGAGGCCTGTGCTGGATATTTTGAACACATGCTGTAAACACAGCTTCATCGCGTGAACAGCTTCTTTACCTAATACAAGCCAGCCAACAGCAGTAGTATCTAGACACAAATTTTATGTACAATTTCACGTAATTTCAAAAATATGTTCACTTCACCGGACTTTATACAGCCTCGTTTTATTAATTAAGACAGAAGTTGACCTTTCTGTGAGCTAAGGAAGAGAACTTTTAATTTTTGAGAGAAATTATTAATAATTAATATTTGCAACCACAAATTAGGCAAAGGTACTTTTCTTTTAATTTGATACTTTAGGGTTTGCAATTTCTTATAGAAATTATCATAGATCTTGCATATTTTATAATAACATTATTTTTTGTGAAACAATATGCATATAAATAAAAGTTTTGACAATTTACAATTACAATTTATCGACGTTTAAAGAATTCTTAACTATTTATATAACTAGAGTTACTTCCCTTATAATTAAATCACGAACAATTTTAATTTTTTAAGAATATAAGTTAATATTAACATTTTCATTAACAATTCGACGTGAGAACACTTTTTTGCATTTTATTTTGATATGTTAGAACGAACCATGCCTGTAAATATTATGCAACATTTAAATATATATTCTTCAATGAATTACTATATTTGTTAGCAGATAATCAAGTGTTTAAAGTTTCTAAACATTTTTATAGATCACAGATCCAAAGAAGTTAATTTACAAAAATTAGTTAAGGCCGTCTCATCACTTCAATGTAGAGTCTAGAAGAGATAATGTTATATATATATATATATATATATATATTTAAAACTATTAATATACTATGCAGTTTAAATTTCAAAATTGTAGTAGAAAAAGGGAGAGGAGTTGGAGATAGACAATTGAACATAATTCGTGTCACTGGAGAGAGAGAGAGTGGCAGTTTAAAAGACTAACATCAAGAGAGAGAGATGCAGTTATATATATATATATATATATATATTCAACATTAAGATATAGATAAAAGAAGAGAATTAGAGAGAGGCATTTTAAATTTCTAGCATTAATAGATAGAGATTAAAATGTAGGAGTTAAGAGAGTTGAGAGAGTTTATATTTCTAGCATCAAAAGTTAACCTTATGAAAATGCTAGAATGACCAGAGAGACAATTTAAAATACTAGCATGAAGATAAAAGCAGTTTAAAATCTAAGTATGAAAAGAGATACATTTAAAAATCCTACTATTAAAAAAGAAACAGATAATAATGCTAATATGGAAATGAAAGCAGCTTAAAATCCTGTTATGAAAATAGCGATAGAAAATTATATCTCAAGCATTAAAATAGAGAGATTGTCATTCTTTTTTTATTTTTTAATTGAGAATCAAGTTCTGAATAGTTTATTAAACTTGTAGTAACAAGTGTTATACCGGGTGTTTATAATGTCTCTGTGCGGTGACATGATCAATATATAGAAAAGAAAGGTGGAGCAGGGGTCTACATAGAGTACCCAAAAAATAACACTAGGGATATGGAAAAGATAGTAACAGGGAAATATTATCACAATTACGATGCAAAAATGCAAGCAATAAAGTTGGCAATAGAAAAACTGTTGAACAGTAATCTTAGCACACAGCCTGTGGAGCTTTTGACAGATGCAAGATCAGTACTCCAGGTACTGCAATCCAGAAAGTTGCTACATCTGCAAACTTTATTGACTGAACTCTACAAACACCATAGGATTGCCCAGCAGTGGATCCCATCTCACTATGGAATACCAGGAAACTAGAAAGCAGATCAGCTTTCATAAAAAGGTGCAACAGGCACACAACCAGATGCGCGGGTTGCATACCATCATAAGATACAGATAATCAAGTCAATCAGAAGATCAAATGCTCCAAATCAGGATGTATTTCATTACATGAATAGATGGGAATGATTTATCATTATGAGCATTAGAACAGGACACAAATGACTGACTCCACAGTCACGTGTCTACAAAATTCAATATCGGTACCTCAACTACATGTACATGTGGACAGGCGCCCCAGACAGCGGGACGCATATTTCAAGAATGCACTGAATATGGTAGACTGAGGAAAGTCCACTTATACCATTAATACAACACTACAGACAAGACTATATGCACCACTGTAAGAATGAGAAAAGACGGTAACATTTATACAAGAAACGACATTGCAGTTATAGACAATACTTCAGGCGAACGAATGATAGATATATAGATCCAGAAGGTTTTCGAAAATAGTAAGAGACAAGTCTCAGAATATCTTGAGGCCTGTGCTGGATATTTTGAACACATGCTGTAAACACAGCTTCATCGCGTGAACAGCTTCTTTACCTAATACAAGCCAGCCAACAACAGTAGTGGGAGCTGCGATAGCTCAGTGGTTAGTGAACTGGACTACCACGGACAAGGGGTAGGGTTCGATCCCAACCGACGGCTCCGGATTCACCCAGCCTTAAATGGGTACCGGATTTTTTTCTGGGAAAGTAAAGCAGCACGGGCGTAATACTGACCACATTACCCCAAAAATCATGTGCTGAAGGTATGTAAAATATAGGGTCACTAACACCATATTCCCTATACCCCACTTGGCGTGACGGGGGTACTTTACTTTTACAACAACAGTAGTACATGTATCTAGATGAATAACACAAATTTTATGTACAATTTCACGTAATTTCAAAAATATGTTCACCGCACCGGACTTTATACAGCCTCGTTTTCTTATTTAAGACATAAGTTGACTTTTCTGTGGTCAAAAGAAGATAACTTTTAATTTTTGAGAGAAATTATAAATAATTAATATTTGCAACACAAATTAGGAATAGGTACATGTCTTTTAAATTTGATACTTTATCACTTGCAATTTTCTATAGAAATTTTCAAAGAGCTTTCACATTTTATGAGAACATTATTTTCTGGGAAGCAATATGTATACAAATAAAAGTTTTGACAATTTACAATTACAATATATCGACGTATAAATAATTCTTAACTATTAACATAATTGGAGTTGCTTCCCTTATAATTAAATTAAGATACCTTTTATTTTTCTATACAATGAAAGTTAATATTAACATTTTCATCAACAATTCAACGGTAGAACACTTTTTTGCATTTAAATTTGATATGTTAGAACGAACCGTGCCTGTAAATATTATGCAACAATTAAATATATATTTTTCAAAGAATTATTATATTTCTTAGCAGATAATCAACTGTTTATAGTTTCTACACATTTTTTATAGATCTCAGGTGCAAACGAAGTTAATTTGCAAAAATTAGCTGATGCCGTCTCATCACATCACTGTAGAGTCTAGAAGAGATAATGTTAGAGAGAGAGAGAGAGAGAGAGAGAGAGAGAGAGAGAGAGAGAGAGGTATAAAAAAAACCAAGGAAAATATTATGCAGTTGAAATTTCAAAATTGTAGTAGAAAAAGGGAGAGGAGTCGGAGATAGACAATTGAACATAATTCGTGTCACTGGAGAGAGAGAGCGGCAGTTTAAAAGACTAACATTAAGAAAGAGAGAAAGCGAGAGAGAGAGAGAGAGAGAGAGAGATGCAGTTATATATATTAAACATTAAGATATAGATAAAAGAAAGAGAATGAGAGTGAGGCATTTTAAATTTCTAGCATTAATAGATAGAGATTAAAATGTAGGAGTTAAGAGAGTTGAGAGAGTTTATATTTCTAGCATCAAAAGTTAACCTTATGAAAATGCTAGAATGACCAGAGAGACAATTTAAAATACTAGCATGAAGATAAAAGCAGTTTAAAATATAAGTATGAAAAGAGATACATTTTAAAAGTCCTACTATTAAGAAAGAAACAGTTAATAATGCTAATATGGAAATGAAAGCAGCTTAAAATCCTGTTATGAAAATAGCGATAGACAATTATATCTCAAGCATTAAAATAAAGAGAGAGTCGTTCTTTTTTATTTTTTAATTGAGAATCAAGTTCTGAATAGTTTATCAAACTTGTAGTAACAAGTGTTATATAGGGTGTATATAATGTCTCTGTGCGGTGACATAATCAATATATAGAAAAGAAAGGTGGAGCAGGGGTCTACATAGAGTACCCCAAAAATAACACTAGGGATATGGAAAAAATAGCAACAGGGAAATATTATCACAATTACGATGCAGAAATGCAAGCAATAAAGTTGGCAATAGAAGAGCTGTTGAACAGTAATCTTAGCCCACAGCCTGTGGAGCTTTTGACAGATGCAAGATCAGTACTCCAGGCACTGCAATCCAGAAAGTTGCTACATCTGCAAACTTTATTGACTGAACTCTACAAACACCATAGGATTGCCCAGCAGTGGATCCCATCTCACTATGGAATACCAGGAAACTAGAAAGCAGATCAGCTTTCATAAAAAGGTGCAACAGGCACACAACCAGATGCGCCGGTTGCATACCATCATAAGATACAGATAATCAAATCAATCAGAAGAACAAATGCTCCAAATCAGGATGTATTTCATTACATGAATAGATGGGAGTAGTATATGTGGCTGTGAACCCAACCTAAAAGTGCACGCACATGCACCGAAAGACTATAGATATGGCACCGACTTTGCACCAAACATGCACCAAAACCGTGCCCAAAAAAAAAAAAAAAAAAAAAAAATTTTCGAATTCGCGATTTTTTCGAACTTCAATATTTTTTTGGGGGAAATTTTTTTTTGGGGTTCGTCAGTTTGTCGAAACGGTCAACTGTGTCTGAGAGCTTAACGCAGGTAAATTCAAAAGATCGTGTGCTAATCGTCCGGTGATCCCCTCTCGCGGTGTGGCGTGACGGTCGTGCGGCTCTCGCGGTGTGCGTGAAAGAGTATTTTAAAAGAGTATATTTGTGAAAGTAAAAATTCAGAATTATTTTAAAAATATGTATTTGTGAAAGTAAACTCAGAATTATAAAAAAAAAAAATAAAAAACAGTCTCCCTTCAGGATTCGAACACGGGTCTACTACGTGACAGGGCGACGTGTAAAAAAATGCTGACAAGCAATGACGCTGAAGGTTAGCTTGTCGAACGGTCTACAGTGCCTGAGAGCTTAACGCAGGTAAATTCAAAAGATCGTGACGGCTTATTGTCCGGTGATCGTCGCTCGCTGTGTGTTAGATGAAAATATTTGTGAAAGAGTATTTTAAAAGAGTATATTTGTGAAAGTAAACTCAGAATTATTAAAAATAAAAAAAATAAAAAAAAAACAGTCTCCCTTCAGGATTCGAACACGGGTCTACTACGTGACAGGGCGACATGTAAAAAAAAATGCTGACAAGCAATGACATTGAAGAAATGGCTAGATTGTGATTATTGAATGTCGACTTCCGCTCACAAGACCGGAACATGACCGCTCACATGATCGATGACGTTTTAAGGTGACCCGTGACATAGCGTTTTTTTTCCCAGTGCGTGTTGGTCTCGGTAAGAGCCCCCCCCCCCCTTTTTTGTATATAGTTACAGCTCAAGACACAAGTAAATAGTATAAGTTTATCATACTAGTGATGTCGATCATTCTATAGTAAAGGGCTCAAACCGTAAGTAAAAATTATGTGCTGTAGTATATATATATTTGTTGTTTAAAAATTTATTTCTGTGTTGTCAGACACCAAATTTATTTTCCATGTCTCTGAAAGTCTCTCTCTCTCGCCTTCATATCCTTTCTCAATCTGTTAAAAATCGACTCTAATCGCTTACAAATACTTGATTCTGGAGTGGAATAAATGTGCTGTAGAGTATATATTTGTTGTTTAAAAATTTATTTCTGTGTTGTCAGACACCAAATTTATTTTCCATGTCTCTGAAAGTCTCTCTCTCTCTCGCCTTCATATCCTTTCTCAATCTGTTAAAAATCGACTCTAATCGCTTACAAATACTTGATTCTGGAGTGGAATAAATGTGCTGTAGAGTATATATTTGTTGTTTAAAAATTTATTTCTGTGTCGTCAGACACCAAATTTATTTTCCATGTCTCTGAAAGTCTCTCTCTCTCTCTCTCTCTCTCGCCTTCATATCCTTTCTCAATCTGTTAAAAATCGACTCTAATCGCTTACAAATACTTGATTCTGGAGTGGAATAAATGTGCTGTAGAGTATATATTTGTTGTTTAAAAATGTATTTCTGTGTTGTCAGACACCAAATTTATTTTCCATGTCTCTGAAAGTCTCTCTCTCTCTCGCCTTCATATCCTTTCTCAATCTGTTAAAAAATCGACTCTAATCGCTTACAAATACTTGATTCTGGAGTGGAATAAATGTGCTGTAGAGTATATATTTTGTTGTTGGGCGATATGCCCTGAATGGTCGTGTGTTATCGCTACCAACATCATCATGTGCCACCCTCAACATCCCCCACACTATCATCATGTGCCACCCTCAACACCCCCCTTCCTATCATCATCATGTGTCTCAACACTATCATCAAGCCACACCCTCAACACTATCATCATGTGCCTCAACATCCCCCTTCCTATCATCATCATGTGTCTCAACACTATCATCATCATCATGTGCCTCAACATCACCCTTCATGGCCTATCATCAAGCCACACAAAGTCTCTCTCTCTCTCTCTCTCTCTCTCTCTCTCTCTCTCTCTCTCTCTCTATCGCATATCCAAGCTAACTCAAGTCAAATAAAAAAAACAAATACTTCCATGATAAGTGTAAACGAAAAAATTTATTTAAAAATATATAAGCATAAATATATAAGCATAAATAATAATTTTAAAAAAAACGTCATTTGTTTCCCTGGGCCTGGTAGGTATCTACATACATGGTCCGTTAAAAACAACCATACAGGAGGAGACTCTAGGGGGATAATAAAAATAAAAAAAAATTATTAATCTTTTAAATAATCAACATTTTAAATAATCAACAAGTAGAAAATATAAATCCAAAATCGTATATATAAACATCATAACAAATAAAAACCAGGGCAAAAAAAAAAAAAACTAAGAATAGCAAAATGTGATATTTTCTCAATATTGTATGGTGCATAAACACATTAGACATGAAAACAGAACAGAACACAAACAAATGAAGTATTGAACAATTAAAAAATGAAAAAGAATTACTAAACTCAATTAAGACATAACAAATTAAATTTTTAGGACATGTTAAAAGATACAACAGTCTACTAAAAGTAACATCAAACGATGGAAGGGTACAAACTATGACAGCCTGCGCCATCAACGCAAGAAAATCAGTAGAATGGCGATCCATGGTAGCCACCCTTCGATGTGGAGAGGGCACCTGATGATATGTATATATGAAAATTAATATATGAGAGTATTAAATGTTTAAAGGGGAGGTGGTCACGTTGTCAGAATGAACCTGTCGCTTGAAGTAGAAATAGGAGAGTGAGTTCCGGTGTTGTGTATATGTGTACACCGACCCCTTGTGTGTTTTAAACCCTAGGTTTTTACCACCCCCGGCTTGTTTATTTGTTAGGATCTCTGTAAAAGTATCCTTATCTAACTTATTATGGTGTTTATTAAGTCCCTTGGTGCTAACTTTCGCATAATCACCAAAACAGTAATAGGTCTTGCTACACAAGGATATCATTCCATCCCCCGAATATTCCAACTTGAACAGACCAGGAGTCCGTTTGTCGTATAACTGTCTCGCCTTACAATCTGAACAGTCATACTTTACGGTGCCCCTGTGGCGAATGAAATCTGCGTGATGGACTTCACAAGTCTCTGAGGGGAACCATTTGTCGTATTGTGAGAAAAACTCGTTTACCATATCAGTTTTAACGACCTCTTCTAACGATGACTCGCTGAGGGCCAAGTACAAACTATCAGTATCCATTTCACAGAGTTGAAAGTCGGACCTCTCTACGAATCTATCCAGGAAATCATAATAAAATTCCAGCATCCTCAATTTGGCGTACTGGTAGACGAAGAAACCAATCTGTGACGGAAGATCCCACAGTATACTTTGTTTTCCCATCGACACCTCGTACAGATCCTCACCAATAGGCGTCATGTTTTTAAACCGTGGGTTATTTACCAACTTGGATGTATCGGCCCCCTCTTTAACATATGTCACGTCCACGTGTTTCGCCATATTTGTTAGAGTCTTTCCATAGGCCGAGTTTCCAAGGAGTTTCATCGTATCGCTAACATTCGATTGATTTGTATTTAAATCACCAGCCCGACGCGCCTGTGTGACCTTGTCACCAAACTCCTTAAAACAACTAACGGGTAGGTACTCTACCACCTGATATATTCTAGTTACCTCCAACCCATGCCCTAAATACCACTTTAACAGGGGAGTGGTCAACAGAACCTTTGTTCCACTATAACTACCCACGAGCGTACGTCTGGGGGTACACAAGAGCCTGTTTTTGGTGGCGTACTCACGCATAAAGGGACCGATATCGTCTATACCAACATCTACATTTTTAAAGATGGGGGTCATCTCGCTAAAATGGGCCTTTAATCCATCGGGCACGTGAATGTCACACTCAACGAGACCGAAAAACGAATCGTTTGAAACGGCTTTTATAATGGCTTCATCTGTGATGGGTTTATGTTTAGCAAAAGAGGCTTTAGAACCAGGCAAGTTCTCACCTAGGAAGAGTTGAATGGACGGTGTTGTTTTCTTTAGTTTTTGCCACTCGCATTCCCACATAACGACTACGTGAACATCGTCGAGGTTCTTTAAATAAGTCGTTATTTCACAGGTTTTCCGGTACAATTTAGCCAACTGAATATTATTCACCGGATTGACTTCTCGATCCCTGGTGATGTCACAGTTTGGATGGCCGTGAAAAAGACAACCATATTACTGATACACGGTCCTATTGGATTTATCCCACCCGTCCACTCTAATCTTGCGTGTACCCAAAGCCTTCTCACGAGCGTTAAACTGGGTTTGCAGTTGGACCTGGTTTTGGTGGGAAATCCAAGTCAGATACTCTCGGCACTGACGCGTGTAATAGTTCATCTTAAGGGGTTTATAGCCATCTTCAGCCTTGCGTATGACCGTATAATCGGTAGGCATCTTTTGCATAAGTGCCCACAGATAAAGGGCGTTGGCGTCATAACCTTTAATGGATTTGACCAGCTTTCCGCCCCTAATAAAGGTTTTATCCTTCTCGTGGTACCGATGAAAGATAATAGAGGGGCCTCCGACAATATTCTGTCTTATGGTATGATGCAAATCGGCTTCCTTTTTTGCAATCAGGGAAAAACCCACATCTCTGGGGAGAGTTTTAAAAAGGTACCTAAGAGTTATTCCCGGGACCGAAATCGCGTTCTTAAACATATCGATGTTCAAAGCCTCGTAAAACCAAACCTGCTGTTGTAAGGCTTCTAAGAAGGGGACTACATCTTTGTTATTATACCACACCAAAAAGTCCCTAAGGGTCGTCATCTTATTGTCCTTCCAAACCTTTTTACACAGATCGTACTCCTCGTCCGAAATATTACAATTTTTAGGGTGGAAAAGAACGCTTCGTGTGGTGGTAACTCCGTCTCATTCAACTTGTTTAAATCGGTTACGTACTCGTAACAAAAAACACCCTTGGTCTCCTCTACTTTGTAAGCTGCTAAGTACTTGCTGTAACTGAAACCTGGCGCTAGATAATTTATGATGTCTATGAACTTTAGCCTCTTGGTGGTGAGACACATGACATTATTGTTTCGCTTAACTATAAACAATTTTTCGCCGAGTCGGTCTTCTTCTATCCGATCCTCCGCCTCACCATCCTCTCTCTCACCTTCCCAATCGTCCTCCTTGTCATCATCCTCGCTCTCGCCTTCCTGGTCGGCGTTGGAGGCGGTAATGAAGTAATTGATTAAATAGGGATTTATTAAATTTATGTCGTACTTGCCCGAGTTGAAACCTATCACCGGGAGCTGTTTCAAGTATGCTTTTAGACGACCTCTCAGGTTGGACATCTCCTCCTCCTCCTCCGGACCACGCCTTTGCGCACACTCCGCCAGGTTTTTAAATACTTCTTTGTAATCTTTTTTTAAAATGTTGTAAGCCTCCTTAGCAATAGCGTTTAAATATTTAAGCATTTGATTTATCAAGTTCTGAGGATCGCCCTCGGTAACAAAGCAGACAGGCTCTCCAAAACCTGGGACGTTAGACGCCACGGATACGGACAGTGGGACATGTTTTGCTAAAAAAGATGTTGTAGCAGAGCCAGCTTTTGTGGTGGCTAAGTCGGTATTATCAAAATAACACTCGAAATCAAAAGTGGCCCTATAGGGATACCCGAAGCCACCGGGTACGCCAATACCTTCTTCCGCTAGGGCCTCCATAATAGTCTCGCTAGGTGTGTAAATTCCCCCTCTAAAAAATTCTTTCGACTTACCACCACTGCACACTTCTTCATGTCTGGTCATATCACCATAAAAAGCCCATAATTTCCCACATTGTGGACAAGAGTAGGTGTTAGATGCTTTATTAATATCAGTAATATACATGAAATGGTCCTTATGAACCAGGATGCACATGGTGGTAGGATGTGAGCCCCTACTTCTGAGTTTAGGACAAAGAACATCTTCAGCATTGAACTCAAACACATCAATATTTATACCAAAACACTCCTCTAAATTTGGTAGTTGTTGTAAAGTTACACCTGGAAAATTGTTTACGAAACGTATGTCCCAATGTGAGTGCCACTGACGCAAGAGCTGACGAGTGGTAATTTCCAGACTGTCGAGTTCTTCCCCCTTAAATAAAGCCAAACACCGAAAAAAACACAGATTGTTGTTATAAGTAATATACCTCTTCGATGCTTTCTGTAGGGTGTAAATGTACTTGTTGTTACTAATATGAGGTGGTAATTGCTCCACCACACATCCAATTGGGAAGTCGCGAATGTGGAATAAATAAAAAATAGTGGCGGGAATGCTCTCCACCACCCACTTTGTATCAGGTCGTATGATTAGCCCTGTAGATACGGGCTCGTGATCTCTTAAAGAGTCTACAAAGTGGGTGAAATCTCCATGATTATTGATTAACTTCGGGAACTCGAGGACAGCTGAATTATTGAAGGATGCATGGAAGAAGCGTAAATCTCCATCTTCTCTGTGACGGAGGATAAAATGGTCACCATAATTAATTTTAAAACGAGTTGTCTGACTATCAAACACATCTCTTAAAAGAATAGACCAGTCTGTGATGAAAGGACGATCAGATGAGTGGAAGAAAGTGTATGTGGAAACTGTATTATTGATACTAGCGTGAGTGTTTATGACTGACCAATTTTGTTGATATACATCCCGCACATCAGCTGGTAGTGTTGCTAACGGGTCATCGGGCTTGTGCTTTTTACCCTCTGTGGAGAGTTCCTCCTCTGACTCTCTCTTATTCGCGGCTGAAGGTACAGCCGGCGGGTTTGTCGTAGTAGCTGGCTGTGGTGAAGTTGGAGCTGAGGACGGCAGCAATGATGAAGGTGCTGTTGTAGAACCCTTATGTTTCACTCTCATGTGTCTGGTTAAAGAACCACGGGTCGTATACGAACGGTAACAAATGTCACACGGATATCGCATTAGTTGATGCACAACGCGATAATGTTTCCTTAAATTATGGAGCCACTTAAACTTCAGGGGACATAACGGACACTGAAATTCACCAGAAGTTGATTCGTTCAGGTTCAAATTGGCTATGTTTGGCGAGTTGCCTGATGTGTCCCCTGAGTCATGACCACTAATTATAGCTTGCGCCTCATTTCTTACATGAGTGGAAGACTGTGGATCAGTCGGTGTTGATATTTGCGATGGGTCCCAATTTGTATATCTCACTATTCGTTCGGAAATATTTTCGGCAGCCAGGTAGACCACATCATCCTTCTCCATCTCAGAGTGTAATATAGAATTTATTTGTAAACGCAAGCGCTCCTCAAAGTCTAGCTGACATGAATGAGGTAAAGAGCCGTCACCACGACATCCTAGACAATGATCATGTCGCTGATAGTGAAGAATGTTTAGTACTCTATCGAAAAGTAGATACTCCCTATCAGATGCCATTGTATACCAATCTGTAACAATGAAAAAATAACATATTATAAATATAATAAAATCTATATATATAACTAATATTTTAATAGCACCAACCTCTTCTTCCACCGTTCATGCTCTTCTCGGAGAGGTGTCGTTATCACCATCCCACTGTGGTGAGGGTGGTGGAGAGGGTTGGACCACGTCACGCTTCTTCGCCTTGACGAGTTCAAGTGCCCTCTCTTCAAGGAGTGTGGCCAGCTCAGCTCTTGGGGTATCATAGTATAGGATACCCCATATTTGACGCCGAAAGCGCTCATCTTCGTCGAGGTGACAGGAGTGCCAGTTTATATTTTGGGATATTTCCCGACACCCCTCGCAGTGTCTATTAGGGCTCTCCCTCAATTTTTGGAGAATTCTAGTAATAATCTCGCCCTCCATTTAGATCTGAAATGTTTAATTGTGTGATTGTATATATATTTAGAAATTGTGTTAAGTAACCTATTTAAACAGGATAAAACTAATTGAAAATCATTTTAGTGGAGTTGTAACTTCAAGAATTTCGTAGTATGGCCCAGCTACTTTTTAGTGTAAGTTCAAGCTCAGAAGATGTGGAAAGTTCTGAAGAGTCTGAGTGGTCATTGGAAGAGCAAGCTTTCCATCTTGGACACCACCTAACGCTTATTTTAATAATGGGTTAACTTTAGATTCCATCTTCAAGAAGATCCCCGATAGTGTGGTAAACAGAAATGAAACCTCTGATCATGCGAGGATTCAGCCACTATTAAATTCAAGTTCAGAATGTGAGGAGAGTGATGAAAGTTCCGAGATTAGAGGTGTAGAGAATTCTGCTCCGGAGTTAGATTATGAGGAAGTTAACGCTCGCTGGAATGAAATTTACCCTACTATCACCAACAACACTTCCACTCAGCCACACGATCCGACAAAAAATATAATTAACAGGGTATGTATTTGTTTGTCTGTTACTTAGTGTTACGTTAGTATATCAGACTATAACAGAGATTTCTATAAGTCCATTTTTTCTAAACACAGACATTCAGGTTAGTTATAGCTACCAACATCACATCTTCTAAGACAAATGTAGCTTTTGTATTCTTAAAACTTAAGTACCAATAATGTACCGAGATTAACTAGCCTAACGAACGTTTCATTAAACCGTATACTATCCTAATGAGAGTTGCATTAAAACCCTTATAGTTCGACTTGTCCTTAGGTTTGTTTTGCCGCGGCGCCTGATATCATTTCATTTGTTGCTCTGGAAGATGAAGACGTCATTCCTCATTGGCACCAGTTTGCACTTGATCGTGAAAGATTTGAAAGCCGTATTCTGGAGTATAGTAAAATAATCTCGCCTGTTCTGGAGTCTGGTCACAGAACAATTATTTTAGCAACTAGACTAAATCTGTGACAACGTATTGTAACCCTTATTTTCATCACTCGTACACCAACAAGTTTACATGTGCCAACACGACTGATGATTCACCGGGGTTAATTACTAAAAATACACATGAGCCAATAAATACACATGGTCCGAAATCTTTAAAACCGTCATTGTACATTTATAAGTGTGAAGAATAAAATATATAGTAACTAACACATTTGTTTGTTTTATTTGTCTTCCGATACTTATTTTTTCCGCTCCTATATGCTCTTCTCCTACGAATTAATAAAATATTTATTTACCATATTTTTAGTTCATAACTATACAGCTAAGGAAATAATTACCTGCTATAACGTCGATGGAATTAAGAAAAGTAACGTATTTCTACTTACGATTAGTTGATCGATTAGTACTTGTGTTAATACTAAGAGCCGTCTGCTTTGAGGTTACTGTATTGAATGCGGGCTGGTATCACTTGGAATATATATTCACGGGGGCGACTTGACATGTGACAGGTTAGTACTACACATGTGACCTGGTCATGCGGTACCAAGCCCCATGTCCAAATTTGGATATGAGATTTGTACCTGCTCGTACCTGCCCAAATTGGCTACCCAATACAGACATTTGTCCTTTGGTTGTCAGCAGTTTCTTTACACGTTACCCACCCAACCGAGACCACACGCACTGGAAAAAAAAACGCTATGTCACGGGTCACCTTAAACGTCATCGATCATGTGAGCGGTCATGTTCCGGTCTTGTGACCGGAAGTCGACATTCAACAATCACAACCTAGCCTTATCATCAATAGCCTCAGCAGTTTCTTTACACGTTACCCACCCAACCGAGACCAACACGCACTGGGAAAAAAAACGCTATGTCACGGGTCACCTTAAAACGTCATCGATCATGTGAGCGGTCATGTTCCGGTCTTGTGAGCGGAAGTCGACATTCAATAATCACAATCTAGCCATTTCTTCAATGTCATTGCTTGTCAGCATTTTTTTTTTTACATGTCGCCCTGTCACGTAGTAGACCCGTGTTCGAATCCTGAAGGAGACTGTTTTTTTTTTATTTTTTTTTTTTTTAATAATTCTGAGTTTACTTTCACAAATACATATTTTTTTAATAATTCTGAATTTTTACTTTCACAAATATACTCTTTTAAAATACTCTTTCACAAATATTTTCATCTAACACACAGCGAGCGACGATCACCGGACAATAAGCCGTCACGATCTTTTGAATTTACCTGCGTTAAGCTCTCAGGCACTGTAGACCGTTCGACAAGCTAACCTTCAGCGTCATTGCTTGTCAGCATTTTTTTTACACGTCGCCCTGTCACGTAGTAGACCCGTGTTCGAATCCTGAAGGGAGACTGTTTTTTATTTTTTTTTTATTTTTAATAATTCTGAGTTTAGTTTCACAAATACATATTTTTTAAATAATTCTGAATTTTTACTTTCACAAATATATTCTTTTAAAATACTCTTTCACGCACACCGCGAGAGCCGCACGACCGTCACGCCACAACGCGAGAGGGGATCACCGGACGATTAGCACACGATCTTTTGAATTTACCTGCGTTAAGCTCTCAGACACAGTTGACCGTTTCGACAAACTGACGAACCCCAAAAAAAATTTCCCCCAAAAAATATTGAAGTTCGAAAAAATCGCGAATTCGAAAAAAAAATTTTTTTTTTTTTTTTTGGCATGGTTTTGGTGCATGTTTGGTGCAAAGTCGGTGCCAAATCTATTGTCTCTCGGTGCATGTGCGTGCACTTTTAGGTTGGGTTCACAGCCACATATACTACTCATGGGAATAATTTATCATTATGAGCATTAGAACAGGACACAAATGACTGACTCCACAGTCACGTGTCTACAAAAATCAATATCGGTACCTCAACAACATGTACATGTGGACAGGCGCCCCACACAGCGGGACACATATTTCAAAAATGCACTGAATATGGTAGACTGAGGAAAGTCCACTTATACCATTAATACAACACTACAGACAAGACTATATGGACCACTGTAAGAATGAGAAAAGACGGTAACATTTATACAAGAAACGACATTGCAGTTGTAGACAATACTTCAGGCGAACGAAAGATAGATATATAGATCCAGAAGGTTTTCGAAAATAGTAAAAGACAAGTCTCAGAATATCTTGAGGCCTGTGCTGGATATTTTGAACACATGCTGTAAACACAGCTTCATCGCGTGAACAGCTTCTTTACCTAATACAAGCCAGCCAACAGCAGTAGTATCTAGACACAAATTTTATATACAATTTCACGTAATTTCAAAAATATGTTCACCGCACCGGACTTTATACAGCCTCGTTTTCTTATTTAAGACAGAAGTTGACTTTTCTGTGATCAAAGGAAGATAACTTTTAATTTTTGAGAGAAATTATAAATAATTAATATTTGCAACCACAAATTAGGAATAGGTACATGTCTTTAATTAGATACTTTAGCACTTGCAATTTGCTATAGAAATTTTCAAAGAGCTTGCACATTTTATGAGAACATTATTTTCTGTGAAACAATATGCATATGATTAAAAGTTTTGACAATTTACAATTACAATATATCGACGTATAACTAATTCTTAACTATTAATATAGTTGGAGTTTCTTCCCTTATAATTAAATCAAGATAACTTTTATTTTTCTTTACAATGAAAGTTAATATTAACATTTTCATCAACAATTCAACGGTAGAACACTTTTTTGCATTTAAGTTTGATATGATAGAACGAACCGTGCCTGTAAATATTATGCAACATTTAAATATATATTCTTCAAAGAATTATTATATTTCTTAGCAGATAATCAACTGTTTATAGTTTCTACACATTTTTTATAGATCACAGGTCCAAAGAAGTTAATTTACAAAATTAGCTGATGCCGTCTCATCACATCACTGTAGAGTTTAGAAGAGATAATGTTAGAGAGAGAGAGAGAGAGAGAGAGAGAGAGAGAGAGAAAGAGAGGTATAAAAAAAACCTAGGAAAATATTATGCAGTTGAAATTTCAAAATTGTAGTAGAAAAAGGGAGAGGAGTTGGAGATAGACAATTGGGCATTATTCATGTCACTGGAGAGGCAGAGTGGCAGTTTAAAAGTCTTTATTGATCAGCATTAATCTTTATTGAAAAGCATTAATAGAAAGAGATTAAAATGTAGGAGTTGAGAGAGTTTATTTTTCTAGCATCAAAAGTTAACCTTATGAAAATCATAGAATGACCAGAGAGACGATTTAAAATACTAGTATGAAGATAAAAGCAGTTAAAAATCTTAGTATGAAAAGAGATACATTTAAAAGTCCTACTATTAAGAAAGAAACAGTTAATAATGCTAATGTATTTATTTAGCTATTTGCGGGTCATCATCATTGCACTCCGAACATGTCCATAGGTGCTCAGATCCCCTCCATAGCAAATCCCTCAGTTCCAGTGACTGACGACTCCAGTTCTGTGATGGTTGATAAGTCTTCAAACACGCCCACTAAGTTTCTCATTTCTGGCTGTGCCCATCTTAACTCCCATCTCTTTCATCCGAAGAAGTTACGTGGATCTGTATTGTCGAAGTCATGTGCTCTTCCCACATCTCGGAGGGCATTGATGATATCTGCCCGATCCATTGGTTGCCCGTCCTCAACGACAGCGCATCTAGCCAACCTGTCCGCTCTTTCATTTCCCCGTACTCCCGCATGTCCAGGGACATAGACAAAGCTGACCTTACGTATTTTGGATTTCTGCAACGACTTTACCCATTGCATGCGTAAGAGCCCGCCTCCACTTTTTTATCATGCTCATCGAATCACTCAGTATAAATGCAAGGGTGTAGTCTTGTGACTCTAACCATTTGAATGCCTTGGTCACTGCCATCGTCTCCATTGTCATGCTACTCGTGGTCATGACGTATGCACTACTGTCTTCCTTGACTATTCTGCCTGCCGAGCGTGCTGTAAATGCCCATGCACTTCTTTGGTGTCGTATTACAGATCCGTCTGTATAGATGACTGCATCTTTCTCATCGGTGTTATCGCAGATGAGACCGTTGACCTCAGCATTAACCACAACTGGGTTCTGTTCCATACTTTTCCTGTCGAGTGTGACAATACACGAGAAAGTCCCCTTGAATGACGTAGGCACCGGTATCCACTCCTCACCAATGCTGATATTGGTAAGCCCACAGACCTGTTTGATGACATCTTCTGCTCGGCCCACCCATGATTTGCCTCTTTTTAGCCTGGCACCTTTCACTGTGTTGAGCATGTGGTGCAATGGATGCTCTGTATCTGTACTAATCTTCAGGTATGCTCGTGCTCTCCAGATCTTGATTCTGTCATCCATGGTTGGAAAGTCAAGAAGATACCTCATTGCTACACCGGGAGTGTCCCTCGTACATCCAAGGATAATGCGCATGGCTTCATTTTGTATTTTCTCCAGCCTATCAATTTGAGTCGCACTGACAGTAAGAATTGCCAGGGTATACTCTATTAGTTCGAGGACCAATCCCTCGAACAGAAGAGTAAGTAGCCTCTGCTCGATGTTGGCAGCTGCCATGACCGTCAAGGCGGCAAATCCTTTGCAGGATTTTGTTATTTTTTATTTTTTTTAATTGAGAATCAAGTTCTGAATAGTTTATCAAACTTGTAGTAACAAGTGTTATATAGCGTGTTTATAATGTCTCTGTGCGGGGACTCGATCAATATATAGAAAAGAAAGGGGGAGCAGGGGACCACATAGGGTACCCAAATAATAACACTAGGTATATGGAAAAGATAGAAACAGGGAAATATTATCACAATTACGATGCAGAAATGCAAGCAATAAAGTTGGCATTAGAAAAACTGCTGAACAGTAATTTTCGCCCACAGTCTGTAGAGTTTTTGACAGATGCAAGATCAGTGCTGCTCCAGGCACTGCAATCCAGAAAGTTGCTACATCTGCAAACTTTATTGACTGAACTCTACAAAGACCACAGGATTGCCGTACAGTGGATCCTGTCTCACTATGGAATACCAGGAAACTAGAGAGCAGGTCAGCTTTCAAAAGAAGGTGCAACAGGCACACAACCAGATGCGCCGATTACATACCATCATAAGATACAGATAATCAAATCAATCAGAAGATCAAATGCTCCAAATAAGGATGCCTTTTATAATATGAATATAAATGGGAACAAGTTATCATTATGAGCATTAGAACAGGACACAATTGACTCCACAGTCACGTGTCTTCAAAATTTAATATCGGTACCTCAACTACATGTACATGTGGACAGGCGCCCCAGACAGCGGAACGCATATTTCAAGAATGCACTGATTACGGTAGACAGAGAAAAGTCCACTTATACCATTAATACAACACTACAGACAAGACTATATGCACCACTGTAAGAATGAGAAAAGACGGTAACATTTATACAAGAAACGACATTGCAGTTATAGACAATACTTCAGGCGAACGAAAGATAGATATATATAGATCCAGAAGGTTTTCGAAAATAGTAAGAGACAAGTCTCAGAATATCTTGAGGCCTGTGCTGGATATTTTGAACACATGCTGTAAACACAGCTTCATCGCGTGAACAGCTTCTTTACCTAATACAAGCCAGCCAACAGCAATAGTATCTAGATAAATAACACACATTTTATATACAATTTCACGTAATTTCAAAAATATGTTCACGGAAGCAGGATATTTTGTTTAATACGTCTTCGGTAATGATAGCAAATATAGAGAAGAAGTTATTCAACAATTTGTGTTGAATTGTCCAGACTCACAAGTCTCCCACCGCAATGAGGCTATGACTTTGATTGACAAGTTTCGTGCTACGGATAGTGTTGTAGATGCATACGGATCTGGAGGGCCTTCAACTTCAGAAGACACAGAACTTGATATGCAGACCAGAATTACAATGAGCCCTAATAAATCTTTAAGGTGGTTGCCTCAACATGCAAACTTTTCCAATGAATACCGTCCACAAGGTTCTGAAGTGTTAGCTGCACTATCGTCTTTACAGATTAATTTAATCGTCGTAATTCCATGCAAGTGATTGTGAATCCCACATATTCCATAGATACAACACTACAGAGAAAACTATATGTACCACTGCAAGAATAACAAAAGACGGTAACATTTATATAGGAAACGACATTGCAGATATAGACAATACTTCAGGCGAACGAAAGATAGATATACAGATCCAGGTTTTTGAAAATAGTAAGAGCCAAGTCTCAGAATGTCGTGAGGCCTGTGCTGGATATTTTGAACACATGCTGTAAACACAGCTTCATCGCGTGACAGCTTCTTTACCTAATACAAGCCAGCCAACAGCAGTAGTATCTAGATGAATAACACAAATTGTATTTACAATTTCACGTAATTTCCAAAATATGTTCACTGCTCCGGACTTTATCCAGTCTCGTTTTCTTATTTAAGACAGAAGTTGACTTTTCTGTAAGCACAGGAAGATAACTTTTAATTTTTTAGATAAAATATAAACAAAATAATATTTGCAACCACAAATTAAGAAAAGAAACATTTCTTTTAATTTGATACTTTAGTATTTGCAATTTCTTATAGAAATTTTTAAAGATCTTGCACGTGAAAATTATTTTCTGGAAAACAATATGCAAATGAATAAAACTTTTGACAATTTACAATTACAATATATCGACGAATAAAGAATTCTTAACTATTAATATAATTGGAGTTGCTTCCCTTATAATTAAATCAAGATAACTTTTATTTTCTTTACAATAAAAGTTAATATTAACATTTTCATCAACAATTCAACGGTAGAACACTTTTTTGTGTTTAAGTTTAATATGTTAGAACGAACTATGCCTGTAAATATTATGCAACATTTAAATATATATTCTTCAAAGAATTATTATATTTCTTAGCTGATAATCAACTGTTTAAAGTTTCTAAACATTTTTATAGATCTCAGGTGCAAACGAAGTTAATTTGCAAAAATTAGATGATGCCGTCTCATCATTTCACTGTATAGTCTAGAAGATATAATGTTAGAGAGAGAGGTATCAATAACACAAGGAAAATAATATGCAGTTGAAATTTCAAAATTGTAGTAGGAAACGGAGGGGAGTTGGAGATAGACAATTGGGCATTATTCATGTCACCGGAAGAGGGAGAGTGGCAGTTTAAAATTCTAACATTTAGAGAGAGAGAGAGAGAGAAAGAAATAGAGAAAGAAAGAGAGAGAGAGAGAGAGTCAAAAATGAGATACAGTTAAATATATTAAACATTAAGATATAGATAGAAGAAAGAGAATGAGAGAGAGGCTGTTAACATTTCTAGCAGTAATAGACAGAGATTAAAATATATGAGTTAAGAGAGTTGAGAGAGTTTATATTTCTAGCTTCAAAAGTTAACCTTTTGAAAATCCTAGAATGATCCCAGAGAGAAAATTTAAAATACTAGCATGAAGATAAAAACAGTTTAAAATCTTAGTATGAAAAGAGATACATTTAAATGTCATACTATTAAGAAAGAAGCAGACAATAATGCTAATATGAAATTGAAAGCAGCTTGAAATCCTGTTCACATTCACACATACGAGACAAATTAATGCAATACACTAGGAAACCATACGCCGACTGGGAAAAACTTTACGCAGAACTCACACTAGCTGACAAAACAGAGGCAGTACAAGAAATGCAGAAGTACAAATCTCTGGCGCCTGACGGACTCACAATATAATTCTTGCAACATTCCTTTCCTCTCTTAGGCTTTCACATGTATACACACATCTCACTTGGTGATTGAGCGGTCGCTGGTGGGGAAGAAGATGATGTCGTCGGAGTATGCTTGAACTTTTGTTGTCCTCCTGATATAAATTTACAGCTCCATGGAGTTTTCTTCTCGATTAGCGGCTCTAAGACTATGAGGCAGAGGAGCGGAGTCAAGAGCATCCTTGTTTGACGGACCTGGTTAGTGTGAAGGAATCCGTGAGTGTGTGATTTACAAGGACAAGGCACTCAGGTCTGGAGTACAGGATGTTGATGCATCGTCGAAAGTTGTCTCCCATATTGCAGTTGCGCAGCGTTTTCTGTAAGTAGAAGTGTACGATGCCCTATCAAAAGCCATTAATTAGCTGAGTGGCAGTGCACCAAGCGTTCGGCTTCTCGTGGCGAGGCGCAGTGCCATGGAGTACGTGTTCGATCCTGCTTCGGACCATATATTGTTCTTTGTTTTTTTCTGTTGTTGTTTAATTGTCATTTTTGCGACTGCTAACACATACCTTTTCCTTCTATTATTCCAAAAGCCATTTCCTGGTCTAAGGACAGAATCGATGAAGGTATGTTTCTTGTATGTGTGTAGGTGATGATGTATCGTATGAAGTGGTTGTTTTTATTTTAGCCTTGGATGCTGCATTGTTGGTCTCCGGGGACGAGTGAGAACACGAACGGCTTTAGCTTATTCGTCAGGGACGTTGTCAGTATTTTATAGTCTACGTTGAGCAGCGATATCGGTCTGTAGTTTATTACTTGTGTCTTCTCTATATTGTTCTTCAGAAGTAAGGAGATGTATGATCCTCGGAGGTAGATGTCCTTTGTGGAAGGAATCCTTAAAAACCTTCAGCAGGAGTGTTCTTATGAAGGGGAAAAATGTTTATGGAACTCCGCAGTGAGTCTGTTCCAGGCGTTTTATCCTTATGCGAGATTTTGAGAATTATCTTTCTTTTATATTTCATAATTCATTCGTTTTTTCAGCTCTCGTATACATAAGTAAGGGTGAACACTACATTTGTTTTCAAAATTCTTAGCTTTGTTTTTGTGCTGAGTAATTTTGATTTCCGTATTGTCCCTAGTTTTCGAAAGTTATTGCTGCCTTTACTCTTCCGATTCTAAAGTATGTATTTGTGTCTTCTTCTTAATCTATGCAGCTTCTGAGTTATACCTAGTGATTTATTTCATCAAATGCTATTTCTTCTAGGTTCATTTTTATCTGGATTTATTTAATTATCGTGGTTGATTCCAAGTCATATTATGTTAGTCTTTAGTGCGAACTGATTCCAAGTCATATTATGTTAGTCTTTAGTGCGAACTGATTCCAAGTCATATTATGTTAGTCTTTAGTGCGAACTGATTCCAAGTCATATTATGTTAGTCTTTAGTGCGAACTGATTCCAAGTCATATTATGTTAGTCTTTAGTGCGAACTGATTCCAAGTCATATTATGTTAGTCTTTAGTACGAACTGATTCCAAGTCATATTATGTTAGTCTTTAGTACGAACTGGCGTCACCGAAGTCAGGGCATTCCCATATCTGCTCTTCCGCCCGTTCCAGCAACCATAGAAATGTTCATCCACTGATGGTTCATGTCCTGTATTGATTGACCGTGTTGGGTTCTTTCCTGCTTTCGTCCTTCATGACGAGTGTTCCTCCATTCTTTTGATCCATGGGTTACCCTCAGCTTCCTTGTAGCCATCCTGTGACAGGTGTTCTTTTAAAGCCATCATTATGTGATACATACCAATTTTATAATATTTCTTGCGTAATTGCAGACCGCGCCAACTTCTCGGTTATTCCATTGCCACGAACATCCGAGTGTCCAGGGCAATATATCCAAGCTTGGTTGCGAACAAGAGACATGTGGAGTAGGTGCACCCACTGCCTGTGGAGTGTGTTCTTGTCAATCCGACGAAACATCCTTAATCAGTCAAATCAATCACGAAGACCACATATGTTGTTGATCTCTTAACCAGCTAAGTGATAGCTCCCGTCAAGCCACAATCTCCATAAATTTGCTGGAGGTTATAGTCTTGTGGGCTGCTGCACCTTTATCTATCATCTTACCATTAGATTACACAACAAAGTACCAAACACTCCGAACATCTCTTGTGACCAAGCCATCAGTGTAGATGATCAGGTCTTGAACTTGGGAGTGAAGCAGCAGTAAATAATCTGCTACCAATTGATGACATGACATTTGTTTTTTCTTACACCGTTTTCATATAACTACTGATAATAATTATTGTGTCTACAAAGTCAAGATCCTCTATATGAGACTCAAGTAACTATTCAATGCCTTTGGAACCTGTAAAGCATCACTAATAGCAAAATGTTACATCTTCTCAATATTCCTGTATGGTGCAGAAACATGGACATTAGACCAGAAAACAGAACAGAAAATTGAGACCTTTGAAATGTGGATTTATAGAAGAATAGGTAGAATTGGATGGAAAGAAAAAAGAGCAAACGAGGAAGTTTTAAAACAACTAAAAATGAAGAAAGAACTACTAAACACAATTAAAGCAAGACAAATGAAATTTTTTGGTCATGTTAAAAGACACAACAGTCTAACAAAAGTAATATTAGAAGGGAAAATACAAGGTAAAAGAGGCAGAGGCAGACCAAGACTAACATGGATGAGTAACATCAAAAGATGGACAAGTCAGCCTACGGCAATCTGCACCATCAAAGCAAGAGACAGAGTGGAATGGCGCTCCATGGTAGCCAACCTTCGATGCGGAGACGGCACTCAATGATGATGATGAAAGCATCACTGCTGTATGAAGTCAATGGCAGTTCCATAAAACAAGGGAGATAAAGTACACTCTTGCTTCAACCCTTTCATCAATCTGAAACCATTCACTAAGTCCTGCCTCTGAGTGAACTGTACAAGAGAAAGTATCATACAGATCTTTGCTGACGTTTGCTATGGATTGTGTTTTAACTAGCATGAATTCCCCTTTGCCAAAGTTTTAGTTGCAAGCACTGTATTAACGGTCTTAAATTTACAACGATTAAAGTTTAGTTTGAGGTAATGTATTAACGGTCTTAAATTTACAACGATTAAAGTTTAGTTTGAGGCAATGTATTAACGGTCTTAAATTTACAACGATTAAAGTTTAGTTTGAGGTAATCTATTAACGGTCTTAAATTTACAACAATTAAAGTTTAGTTTGAGGTAATGTATTAACGCTATTAAATTTACGATTAAAGTTTAGTTTGAGGTACTGTATTAACTGTCTTAAATTTACAACAATTAAATTTTAGTTTGAGGTAATGTATTAACTGTCTTAAATTTACAACAATTAAAGTTTAGTTTGAGGTAATGTATTAACGCTGTTAAATTTACGATTAAAGTTTAGTTTGAGGTACTGTATTAACTGTTTATATTTACAACAATTAAAGTTTAGTTTGAGGTAATGTGTTAACTGTCTTAAATTTACGATTAAAGTTTAGTTTGAGGTACTGTATTAACTGTCTTAAATTTACAACAATTAAAGTTTAGTTTGAGGTACTGTATTAACTGTCTTAAATTTACGATTAAAGTTTAGTTTGAGGTAATGTATTAATTGTCTTAAATTTACAACGATTAAAGTTTAGTTTGAGGTAATGTATTAACTGTCTTAAATTTACGATTAAAGTTTAGTTTGAGATACTGTATTAACTGTCTTAAATTTACAACAATTAAAGTTTAGTTTGAGGTACTGTATTAACTGTTTTAAATTTACAACAATCAAAGTTTAGTTTAGGGAGCCGCGATAGCTCAGTGGTTAGTGAACTGGACTACCACGGACAAGGGGTAGGGTTCGATCTCAACAGACGGCTTCCGAGTTCACCCAGCCTTAAATGGGTACCAGATTTTTTTCTGGGAAAGTAAAGCAGCACGGGCGTAATACTGACCACATTACCCCAAAAATCATGTGCTGAAGGTCTGTAAAATATAGGGTCACTAACACCATATTTCCCTATACGCCACTTGGCGTGACGGGGGTACTTTACTTTTTTTTTAAAGTTTAGTTTGGGGTAATGTATTAATGCTGTTAAATTTTCAAATATTAAAAAGTTTAGTTTGAAGTACTGTATTAATGGTAATAAATTTTCAAAATGTAAGTTTAGTTTCAAGTACTTTATTAATGGTTCTTATTTCCAAAGATTAAATTTTAGTTTGAAGTACTGTATTAATGGTCTTAAATTTTCAAAGATTAAAAAGTTTAGTTTGAAGTACTGTATTAATGGTTCATATATTTCCAAAAATTAAAGTTTAGTTTGAAGTACAGTATTAATGGTTCTTATTTCCAAAGATTAAAGTTTAGTTTGAAGTACTGTATTAATGGTTCATATATTTCCAAAGATTAAAGTTTAGATGAAGTACTGCATTAATGGTTCTTATTTCCAAAGATTAAATTTTAGTTTGAAGTACTGTATTAATGGTCTTAAATTTTCAAAGATTAAAAAGTTTAATTTGAAGTACTGTATTAATGGTTCATATATTTCCAAAAATTAAAGTTTAGTTTGAAGTACTGCATTAATGGTTTTATATTTCCAAAGATAAAAGTTTAGTTTGATGTACTCTATGACTGTTTTACATTTCCAAAGATTAAAGTTTAGTTTGATGTACTCTATGACTGTTTTACATTTCCAAAGATTAAAGTTTAGTTTGATGTACTCTATGACTGTTTTACATTTCCAAAGGTTAAAGTTTAGTTTGATGTACTCTATGACTGTTTTACATTTCCAAAGATTAAAGTTTAGTTTGATGTACTCTATGACTGTTTTACATTTCCAAAGATTAAAGTTTAGTTTGATGTACTCTATGAATGTTTTACATTTCCAAAGATTAAAGTTTAGTTTGATGTACTCTATGACTGTTTTACATTTCCAAAGGTTAAAGTTTAAGTTACAAATACTGTATTAAATATATCAAGTTTTCCTCCATTAAAATTTAGCTTTTCAAACACTAATAAATGTCTTACATTTGACTTAGCATGAGTCTAATTGCAAATACTCTATTAATTTAACTATTTCAAACATAGTCCTATATTTAAGGTAGGCATATTGGAGAGAAAGATCACATGTGAAATGATACAACCATTACTGGTTACTGTAAAATACAGAATAAGAAATGGTGAAATTCAGGTGAACTGTTGAAATCACAACTATATGCATAGAGACACAAACAAATTTTGGATTATATGAATTAAATCACTTAACCAGTAACTTGCTGTGTACCTGCAAGAGTTGATAGACTGGCTTCAAGGCTCAAGGAAGACCAAAAGTCATAGAGATAGACAATGTCACAGAAAACCTAGCAGCAATAACGGTTAATAACTGTCAAATACAATACACTTAGACTCAGGACAAAAATATTGCAGCTCCTCACAATTCTTGGTGGTGCATGTGCATGAGTCAGTAAGTAATCTTTTATTTTAAGAAAATTTATTGTTTGTGTAACGTTTAAGGTGCCAGCCTTGACTAAAAGCTTTATTGTTTCAGCTGAAGGTCTTCTTAGTTGAAATGTTCTTCTTTTGTTTGTGTTCTTCTTTTGTTTTGTTTCTCATCTACGTAAAGCTATTACCACTTTTTACTTTTTTTTTAAATTCTCATTATTATAATCAGCTTTACAGCAGCTTCAGATTTCTATGCATCTTGATGCCTTTACCCAGTAACTAGTCTTTAAAGGTAAAGTAACTTGAACCGGCATCTTAGCATGCGAGTTTCCACCCATATGTGCTCGGACGCCTATCCAGAAATGTTCGGATATTTCTGTATAGTGTCGCCTCAAGCATCGAAACTCAGACGCGAGGCAACATTCCACGCCTTCCCAGGGTAATACCCTGGTACCCATTTCTGCCAACAGCTGGGTCCACCGTGGGGGTATTTTTTTTTTGCCAACCACGAGTACAATTCACACTGCTCCCAGCGGGAATCGAACACGGGTTGTCGGAACGTCAGTAGTCCAGTTGGGTGGATTTCCCAACTAGGCTACCGAGGTCCCCAGTAACTAGTCTAATCTGGACAAATGGTTAGGGAAGACAATCCAGTACTGAAAAATGAGGCGCTGGAGTGTTGGACCAAAAGTGGAAATATCAGAATTTTACTCCAAACCAGAACACAACACAACCACACTCACTTAACCTTCTTTTAGGGGTGGATGTAGATGAGGCATACTCTTTTAGTCATTACATGAACACAAGCATTACCAACATTGAGGAGTGGGGTAAAGGGGCATCACTCTCTTGGTCGCATCGTATATCTTCTTTATGCCATTACTTCCCTCACTACAGGTTACATATCTATTTTATTCAGCTGAGATGACTGGCGATTCATTATACAAATGGTATATATATATATTTTATATATATATATATAAATGGTATATATGATTATACATATGGTAAATGAATTTAAATATTTGGGAACTTTGTTTACCTCAGACGGAAGACGTACAAAAGAGGTGAGATGCAGAATGGCTCAGGCAAAAGCAGCTTTCCAAAAAATGAGGAAAATACTATGCAATCCATTTTTGACAATAGAAACAAGAAAAAGAGTTCTTAAATCTTACGTAGAGCCAGTCTTAACATATGGATGTGAATCATGGATAACAGGACAACAGACAAGAAAATCACTGGAGTCTGTAGAAATGTGGTTTTACAGAAGAATGTTGAGAATACCATGGACAGCTAAGAAGATGTTCTGAGAGAGGTCAAAGCAAAAAGAGAGCTAATTTCCAATGTTAGGAAGAGACAATCATCATTTTTTTGGCCATGTAATGAGAAGAGAACAACTGGAAAATATAGTAACAACTGGGAAAATTGAGGGACGAAGAGATAGAGGGAAGCAAAGAGAAAAAATAACAGACAGCTTAAGAGAATGGCTTAGCAGAAGGTCAACAACAGAAATGATAAATAGCTGCCGAGATCGAAAGTTGTGGAGAGACTTGACCACCTACGCCAGTAGGCCGAGTACTTGATGATGATGATGAGATGACTGATGAACCCAATCTCAAACCCTAGGCTCTTTGTGTAAAAAGAGCCAATTTCACCTTTTAACAAGTGATATATATGCACCTATATATTACTGCATATATTACTTTGCACCTGATATATATGCTTTTGCGTAATAAAGAAATAAATGAACAATAGTTAACACAAATTAATGAAACAGATTCTTTATTTCTGAGAGCATTAGTAACATTACAGAACATCACATCTAACAAGAGTGCTAACTGGTTGTTAGTAACAAATAATTGTTTTTGTTAAATTATATATTTGCCCTAGATAAAAATACACCGATGTTGTTACTTTCAAAATGAAATATGTCTAAAAGTTTTGATAACCTTTTACAAAATTCCTTGCAAAAAATTGCATTCAAAAAAAAAAAAAACTATCTTTACAACACATAGTACCATTGCTGGTGTATGTCGGGGGGCAACGATAGAACCAGAGGGAAAAAGGCCGCTTGGTCAAGCAGTCGCCACGACGTGTGAGACTCAGGATTTTTATTTCACCCCCGATAGAAAAAATCCTTTCTGTCTACCGCGGGCTTCGAACACCGTACGTCGGCTTTTCAGCCAGAGGAACAGTGGTTTTAGCCGCACGGCCACGCGCACCTCCGAATATTGCATAGGATGACAAATAAATAAAATCATATATAATGTGACATAATAATGGCATGATGGAAGCTATTCAACAATAAAGTTCAGAGATATTGACAATAACACAAATTCTGCATTATTATTACAATAAATGTATATGTTACAAGTAAGAGATGTTCACAATAACATAGACTTAAATATCAAATTGCATTTTAAAATTTGCATCCCACTGTTTCAGACTCAGACTTTCAACAAAGAAATATTGAGAAATGGTTGAGGTGCTCTTTTAACACTGTAGAAGATCACCCTAAATATTTTACTTTCATTTGCCTCAAACATTTCTCTGTGGAGTTGATTTTCAATGCCTCTTCATATTAAAACAAAAGCAATAGCAAGAACAAAAAGAAGCAGGCTAAATGTGGAAGATGGCATGATCTTTGTTTTAGAAACATTCCTAAATACATTTGGAAAGTGGTTGTCCAGATGTATCATTCTTCATCAGCAATGTTATTAAATATTACATTATATTTAATTGATAATCCTCTTTTAATGTATTAAATTTACTTTATTTAAATGTATTTTTTTAATGAAAATATGGCTACAAAAGAAAGATTTACAACCACTAGAATGAACCATCACAGAAGAATGCTGAATGTAACAAAAAGGTATGACATGCAATGGCAAAGATATTAAAAAGAAAAGTAGATGTCAGACCAATTCTGAGTTTAATTCAAAAACAAAATTAAATAATTTTGACATAGCATCCAAAGTATCAGAGGAAACAGCAAAACAAATAAAACAGCATCCAACAGCAAACAGATGAATCAGCAGAAACAGAAAAGAGCATCCAACTGCAGTTAGATGAAACAGCAAAGAAAGAAAAGAGCATCCAACAGCAATCAGATGAAACAGTATAATTTTTAAAAAGATGACTTCTAAGATGGTGCAGTGAAATTTCAAATAAGAAAAATGATTTCAATAAGTTGATCAGTGGCAAATAAATAATTAATGAAATTAGTGGCAGAAGATCTCAAATACAATTGCTGTCATGTGACATGACAACAAGCAAGCAGTGGTAGATGTGTAAAATAAACACAAAATGGTATTAAGAACATTACGTTATACACTTGGACCTCTTTATCCATTTTAAGATTTGTACTTGCCTGCTTTTTGTGTTTGTTTTTTTATAATATTATCTGTTGGTTTGTAGCTGATGAAGGTTTTTGCCGAAATGTTGTAGTTTGTCTCACCTTTCTATATATTTACTTTTCTGTAGCTCTTCTTGCACCATCACATGATATTCAATATACTGTATATTTTATATTTGTCCCCTATCTCCAAGCAATGGAAGCGTGGACTTATAATGCAGAAAAGCAAGCCAAATTTTTGGCAAAACGATATCATTATTGACAAAGAAAGAAATCACAACATATTTTTCAAAAAGCACTTGAAAACTAGATTTTGCAATAACTAATAAATTAAATGTGCCTGTGCTCTGCGAGGCACAAAGGGGAGTTAAGAATAGTGGCGCTGTTTCTTACCATGCATATTCGTAAAAGGCGACTAAGGAGAGTTGGATTGGGACTGGCTAACCTGTACTGTAAAAAAAAAATAGCCTAAAAAACTTCACAATATGGACAAGTCAAAAAGTAAAGTAAAGTACCCCCCGTCACGCCAAGTGGCGTATAGGGAAATATGGTGTTAGTGACCCTATATTTTACAGACCTTCAGCACATGATTTTTGGGGTAATGTGGTCGGTATTACGCCCGTGCTGCTTTTACTTTCCCAGAAAAAATCCGGTACCCATTTAAGGCTGGGTGAACCCGGAGCCGTCGGTTGGGATCGACCCTACCCCTTGTCCGTAGTAGTCCAGTTCACTAACCACTGAGCTATCGCGGCTCCTACTAGGGATTAGTAAAACCCAGGTCCTCGCCAGGATTACGAACCCCGGCTGTTGCCGTGGTAAGCCAACCGCCTATCGATTGCGCTAACCGGACACCGGACAAGTCAAAGAAAAGAATAAAAGTAAATTTGCCATCCAGGTAGGATAAAGGCTCTCTGTCTAAGAGATGTATGACGCAATTCAGAGAAAGCCGTAAGGAGTCCCCGGGTTGCTGACTCACCTTTTGTCTACCATGAAATCCTCCAGAATTGGCACCTGGAATGTATGTACCCTAAATGAACAAGAAAAAGCTGCACAGGTAGCAACAGAAATTAGAAATTACAAAATAGATATTCTAGGAATGTGTGAAACAAGATGGCTAGGAATGGAAAGGATAAAACTAAATACAGGAGAGATGATTTTATCATCAGGACAGTGGGAACCTGGAGCACAACATAGTCAAGGAGTTATCATAATGTTATCAAGGAATGCACAGAAGACACTGATAGAATGGGAAGCAGTAGGACCAAGACTAATGAGAGCAACATTTAAAACAACAAAAAACAAAGTAAAAATACACATTATCCAATGCAATGCACCAACCAACGATAAGGATGATTTAGTTAAAGGTGAATTCTATAAACAGTTACAATGTCAGATGGATAAAAGACGAGCCGAGGATATTATAATCTTGATGGGAGATTTAAATACAAAAGTAGGATCAGACAACAAAGGCTTCGAAGAGATTATGGGAAAACATGGACTTGGAGATATAAATGAGAATAGAGAGATATTCGTGAACTTCTGTGCTCTTAATCAAATGAGCCTAGGAGGAACAATATTCCAACATAAAAATACATAAAGCTACATGGGTGTCACCAGATCATAGAACGGAAAATCAAATTGATCACATATGTATTAATAATAAGTTTAAGTCATCCGTACAGGATGTAAAAGTATATAGAGGAGCCGATGTGGCTTCAGACCATCATCTTCTGCTAGCCAAACTTAAACTAAAAAGATACTACAACAAATAAGGGCACAAAAGTATTTCAACGTATAATTTCTTAAAGAACATGGAATTAAAGACAAATTTGCAGTCATAATATCAAACAAATACCAAGTCCTCCAACAACTAGAAAATACAATCAATATAGAAGATCATTGGAAACAGGTAAAGGATATATGGAAAGAGACATGCGAAGAAATGCTGAGGGAAAAGAGAACGCTAGAATAAGGCATGGATGACAGCAGAGACCCTGGATAAAATTAAAGAAGGAAAGATTAAAAAGAAAGCAGACATAAATAAAAGCAAAACGAGAAGTAATAAAGCCAAGACACAGGAAGCTTAAACAGAGGTGAACAAAGAAGTGAGAAGATGCATTAAAGGGATAAAAGGAAATATATAGATGAACTAGTTAAAGAGGCAGAGGAAGCAGCAAATAAAGGGAATATGAAAGAACTGTACAACAGCACAAAGAAATTAAGTGGAAAATACAAACAGATAAATGTCTTTATTAAAGATAAGAAAGGAAATCTGCTTAGTAATATAAGGGAACTAATGGAGAGATGGAAAGAGCACTTTGAAGAACTTTTGAACAGACCCGGCTCAAATAATCCTCCAGATATACTACCATCAGAAGAAGAGTTACATGTTAACTGTGGAAAACCAAGCAAGGAAGAAATAATGAAAGTCATCAAGCTATTAAAAAATGGTAAAGCCACAGGACCAGGTGAAATTCCCTTCGGAAGCCATCAAAGCAGATATTAACACCTCTACCAAGATGTTATGTAATCTATTAGATAAAATTTGGGAGAGGGAAGAAATACCTAAAGACTGGAAAGAAGGTTATATGATCAAACTACCAAAGAAAGGAAGTTTACAGGAGTGCACAAATTATAGGGGAATTATGCTACTATCAGTGCCAGGAAAAATATTAAGCAGAATCATTCTGGAGAGTCTAAAAGAGGCCATAGAGAAACATTTGAGAGATGAATAAGCAGGTTTTAGGAAAAACAGATCATGTGCTGATCAAATAACTACGCTATGTATAATAATTGAAAAGTTTAGAACTACAGTCCCCACTTTATATTGGATTTCTCTCTGTGGTTTTACTAACTGCAGCTCAGGTGGCTTCTGTTGGATTGGAATGATAACTTACCACCACTGTGTGTCTATATGTTTGGAATTAGAGTCATCAACGATGGTCTAACATCATCAAGTGCTATGACGATCATCATTTTCGGGAGGACGCGAACTTCCATGGTATATGGTGGATAGGCGGCAGGAACCATTGAAGGCTATGTCTGAAAAGTGTTCCTTCTTGCAGTTTCCTCATATTCCAAGTCCGGTTTGTTGCAGGAGCTACTGAGTTAAGTGCTCTGTGCACACCGTGAGCTGTGTGTCTCATCCGTTTTGATCCTGTTTCGATATCCCGCTTGTTTACGATGAATGATGATATCGTATGACAAGGAACAGTTGGCTGTGTTCACTTTCTGCGCGGTTTCGCCTTATGTCTTTTGGCGTGTGCTGAGACTGCTACGATGGGGACTACAGTTACCTTTCTTTGTTTGGGAGATGTGTTAGTAATTCGGATGATTCCACTGGCACGGGCGGTTGAGCAATTATGGATTTTAATTCGTTTGCAGTGATACCGAAGCCTTCCATAACCAATAACCAATAACCAATCATAGATTACGAAAAGGCATTTCAGAGTTTAGACAGAAGAATGCTTTGGAGGTTGCTGAGTCAAAACGGAATCATCACAAAATTTATTAATCTGATAAGAACAATGTATGAAGAAATGAAATGTAGTGTGGTGCACGAAGGGCAGCTTACAAAAGCATTTGAAAAAAAAAACAGGAGTAAGGTAGGGATGCCTTCTATCTCCATTTCTCTTTCAACTGGCCATAGACTGGATTATAAAAATAACTCAAAACAACAGAAATGGAATCCAGTGGTCACTGACTAAACAACTTGATGATTTAGACTTTGCTGATGACATAGCTCTCCTATCACACAGCCATCAACAGATGCAGGATAAAATGAGTATACTTGATGAGAGATCACAACAGATAGGAATGAAAATAGAGATAAGAACAAAATTATGAGAATTGATGCAGTTGGCAATAACCAAATAAAATTAGGAGAAATACCTCTACTAGACATACAATCTTACATATATCTGGGCAGTAATATAGATACATAGGGAGGAACAGAAAATGATACCAAAATAAGGATATCAAAAGCAAGAGGACCATTTCTTCCACTGGGAATCATATGGAAGTCCAAAGAAATTAGGTTAAATACTAAAATAAAAATGTTCAACTCCAATGTTAAGTTAGTCTTAATATAAGACTGTGAAACATGGAGAACAACAAAATTGACAATCATGAAGATACAGACTTTCATTAATGGATGCTTACGCAGAATAAAAGAATGGAAATGGCAGGACAAAATCACTAACATAGAATTATGGAAATGTACCAGTCAAATACCTATGGATAAAGAGATACAGTGAAGATGATGAGTGTTGGATAGGACACACACTACGGAAGCCAGCTGAGAGTATTACACAACAGGTCCTTTTTTGGAATCCCCAGTGAGAAAGACAAAAAGGAAGACCAAGGAATTCTTGGAGAAGACAGATAGAAGCAGAGATGAAGATGTTGGAGAAGACTTGGAATGATCTTAAACAAATGGTAAGAAACAGAACGACTTGGAAAGTGGTTGTTGAAGACCTATGCTCCACAGGGAGCTGAAAGGTAGAATAAGAAGAATAAGTTAAATGCCATAGAAGTGAAATGTGTCAGATAAATCATGGGAGCCAGCTTGACAGACAAAATCAGAAGTAAAGAACTAAGAACTAGGTTTGGGAACACCTCCAAAGAAGAATACATAATTAAACAATGAATTCAATAGGCCATGAATCAAGACAGAAACAACCAAACACAATCCATACAGTTATTAACAAATGCTATAAAAACAAAAACACCAAGAGGATACCACTCAAATATGTTGGATAGACAGAATACTAAAAAGAAATGTGAAAGCAGAAGAGGAAACCAAAGAGCAAAACTCTGTCAACTATTTCTCACCTCGATGTGAAAAGTAAATCAGGAAGGAAAGAAGAGGCAGAAGAAACGTACTACATATTATAAATGAAGAAAACTACAGACCTGTGTCAAGAACACTCTTTACCATCAAAACTGTAAAATACAGGTGAAGAGAAACAGAATAGAACAGAGCTGAGGCACAGAGTTGCAGGTTAGTTCAAAAATCTCAGCAGTAACAAAATATCACAGCTGTCACAAAATATAGTTTTCACAAAAGATACCAGCTGTTATAAAATATCAAAGTTGTCACAAAATATCTCAGTTGTAACAAAATATCTCAGTTGTAACAAAATATCTCAGTTGTAACAAAATATCTCAGTTCTAACAAAATATCTCAGTTGTAACAAAATATCTCAGTTCTAACAAAATATCTCAGTTGTAACAAAATATCTCAGTTGTAACAAAATATCTCAGTTCTAACAAAATATCTCAGTTGTCACAAAATATCTCAGTTGTAACAAAATATCTCAGTTCTAACAAAATATCTCAGTTGTCACAAAACATCCCAGCTGTCACAAAATATTAAAGTTGTAACAAAATATCCCAGCAGTAACAAAATATCCCAGCTGTCACAAAATATCCCAGCTATCACAACATATCACAGCTGTCACAAAATATCCCAGCTGTCACAAAATATTAAAGTTGTAACAAAATATCCCAGCTGTCACAAAATATCCCAGCTGTCACAACATATCGCAGCTGTCACAAAAAATATCAGTTTTCACAAAATATCCCAGCTGTAACAAAATATCTCAGTTGTCAGAAAATATCCCAGCTGCAACAGAGTATCCCATTCATAATAAAATATTCTAGCTGTTACAAAATATTTCAGTTGTCACAAAATGGCACAGCAATAACAAAATGTCCCAGCAGTAACAAAATGTTCCAGCAGTAACAAAATATCCCAACTGTCACAAAATATCCCAGCTGTCAAAAAATATCCCAGCTGTAATAAAATATATTCCAAAAAGTCAAAATATATAAAAACAATATATGAAGGAAAGTAGTGTAGTGTGGTGCATGAAGGACAGGTTACATAAGCATTTGAAATAAGAACAGGAGTAAGGCAGGGATGCCTTCTGTCTCCATTTATCTTTCTACTGGCCATAGATTGGATTATGAAAATAACTCAAAACAACAGAAATGGGATCCAGTGGTCACTGACCAAACAACTAGATGATTTAGACTTTGATGACATAGCTCTCCTATCACACAGCCATCAACAGATGCAGGATAAAATAAGCATACTTGATGAGAGATCACAACAGCTAGGACTGAAGATTAATAGAGATAAGACCAACATTATGAGAATTAATACAGTTGGCAATAACCAAATAAAACTAGGAGAAATACCTCTACTAGATGTACAATCTTACATATATCTGGGCAGTAATATAGATAAAGAGGGAGGAACAGAAAATGATACCAAAATAAGGATATCAAAAGCAAGAGGAGCTTTCATTGCACTGGGAAACATGTGGAAATCCAAAGAAATTAGATTAAATACAAAAATAAAAATTTTCAACTGAAATGTTAAGTCGGTCCTATTATATGACTGTGAAACATGGAGAACAACAAAATTGACAATCATGAAGATACAGACTTTCATTAATGGATGCTTACGCAGAATAGAAGGATGGAAATGGCAGGACAAAATCACTAACATAGAATTATGGAAATGTACCAGTCAAATACCAGTGGATAAAGAGATACAGCGAAGACGATGGCGCTGGATAGGACACACATTATGGAAGCCAACTGAGAGTATTACACAACAGGCCCTTTTATTTGGAATACCCAGGGGAAAAGACAAAGAGGAAGACCAAGGAATTCTTGGAGAAGACAGATAGAAGCAGAGATGAAGATGATGGGGAAGACATGGAATGATCTTAAAAGAATGGCAAGAGACAGAATGACTTGGAAAGTTTTTGTTGAAGACCTATGCTCCACTGGGAGCTGAAAGTGTTTGTTAAAGACCTATGCCCCACAGGGAGCTGAAAGTGTTTGTTGAAAACCTATGCTCCACTGGGAGCTAAAAGGTAGAAGTAGAAGTAGAGAAGAGTCAAAATGTATCTCAGTTCACACAAAATATCCCAGCTATCACAAAATAACAAGGAAAACTCTACACCCATGGACATAAAAAGAGGAGTAAGATAAGGATGCATCCTATCACCAAGCTTGTTCAATCAATACAATGAGCAAATCTTTAAATACACCTCAGAGATGCCAGGCCTAAACATTAATGGAAAGATAATCAATAACCTAAGATATGCTGATGATACTGTTCTACTAGCAGAAAATCCTAAAGACCTACAACAATTGCTTAATGTGATAAACATAACAAGCAAAAAATATGGACTAGATATGAATATCAAAAAGATTAAAACTATGTTCATAAACAAAGAAAATTCTCAAGACCTACAATTAAATATCACAGTTGAGGGAATACATCTGGAGACAGTCCAGAGTTACAACTACCTGGGGCATACTATAATCAATGATGGAAAATGTACAACTGAAATAAGCAAAAGAATAGGTATGACAAAAAGTAATTTTAATGCCATGAAAAATATACTAACAACAAAACAAATATCAGCAGGGCTGAAACTAAAAATGGCAAAATGTTACATCTTCTCAATATTCCTATATGGTGCAGAAACATGAACATTAGACAAGAAAACAGAACAGAAAATTGAAGCCTTTGAAATGTGGATTTATAAAAGAATAGTAGAATTGGATGTAAAGAAAAGAAAACAAACGATGAAGTTTTAAAACAACTGAAAATAAAAAGAGAACTACTAAATACAATTAAGACAAGACAGATGAAATTTTTGGGACATGTTAAAAGACACAACAGATGATAAAAAAAGTGGAGGCGGGCTTTGTACACATGCAATGGGTAGAGTCATTGCAGAAATCCAAAATACGTAAGGTCACCTTTGTCTATGTCCCTGGACATCCGGGAGTACGGGGAAATGAGAGAGTGGACAGGTTGGCTAGCTGCGTTGTCGTTGAGGACGGGCAACCGATGGATCGGGCGGACATCATCAATGCACTCCGAGATGTGGAAGAGCACAGGACTTCGACAAACACAGATCAACGTCGCTTCTTCGGATGATGGAAATGGGAGTTAAGATGGGCACAGCCAGAAATGAGAAACTTGGTGGCCGTGTAAGAAGACTTATCAACCAACATAGCACTGGAGTTGTCAGTCGCTGGACACTGAGGGAATTGCTGAGGAGGGGATCTGAGCACCTATGGACATGTTTGGAGTGCAATGATGATGACCCGCAAATAACTCAATAACTCAATAATAACAACAGCCAACTAAAAGTAATATTGGAAGGGAAAATACAAGGTAAAAGAGGCAGAGGCAAACCAAGACTAACATGGACGAGGAACATCAAAAGATGGACAAGTCAACCTATGACAGCCTGCACCATCGAAGTAAGAAACAGTAGAGTGGCGATCCATCGTAGCCAACCTTCGTTGTAGAGAAGGCACTCGATGATGATGATCACAAAATATTCAAGCTGTCACAAAATATCTCAGTTATCACAAAATATCCCAGATATCACAAAATACCCCAGCAATAACAAAATATCCCAGCAATAACAAAATATCTCAGCAGTAACAAAATATCACAGCTGTCACAAAATATCATAGTTCTCACAAAATATCCCAGATATCACAAAATACCCCAGCAATAACAAAATATCTCAGCAGTAACAAAATATCACAGCTGTCACAAAATATCATAGTTCTCACAAAATATACCAGATGTCACAAAATACCCCAGCAATAACAAAATACCCCAGCAATAACAAAATACCCCAACAATAACAAAATATCTCAGCAGTAACAAAATATCACAGCTGTCACAAAATATCATAGTTCTCTCAAAATATACCAGCTGTTACAAAATATCAAAGTTGTCACAAAATATTAAAGTTGTAAAAAAATTTCTCAGCTGTCACAAAATATCCCTGCTGACACAAAATATCCCATCTGTCACAAAATATCTTAGTTGTCACAAAATATCCCAGCTGTAACAAAATATCTCATTTGCCGGAAAATATCCCAGCTGCAACAGAGTGTCCCAGTCATAACAAAATATTCCAGCTGTTAAAAAATATTTCACTTGTCACAAAATGTCACAGCAGAAACAAAATATCCTAGCTCTTACAAAATATCTCAATTATAACAATATATCCCAGCTGTCACAAAATATACAATTTGTCATAAAAAATACCAGCTGTAGTACAATATCCCAGCTGTAGTAAGAAATATTCTAGCAGTCAAAATATATATCAGTTCACACAAAATATCCCAACTGTAACAAAATATCCTAGCTGTCACAAAATATTTAATTTGTCACAAAATATCCCAGCTATAACAAAATCTTCCAGCTGTCACAAAATATCTCAGTTCTAACAAAATATCTCAGTTTTAACAAAATATCTCAGTTGTCACAAAATATCTCAGTTGTCACAAAATATCTCAGTTGTAACAAAATATCTCAGTTCTAACAAAATATCTCAGTTGTCACAAAATATCCCAGCTGTCACAAATTTTAAAGTTGTAACAAAATATCCCAACAGTAACAAAATATCCCAGCTGTCCCAAAATATCCCAGCTGTCACAACATATCACAGCTATCACAAAATATCCCAGCTGTCACAAAATATTAAAGTTGTAACAAAATATCCCAGCTGTCACAAAATATCCCAGCTATCACAACATATCGCAGCTGTCACAAAAAATATCAGTTTTCACAAAATATCCCAGCTGTAACAAAATATCTCAGTTGTCAGAAAATATCCCAGCTGCAACAGTGTATCCCATTCATAATAAAATATTCCAGCTGTTACAAAATATTTCAATTGTCACAAAATATCCCAGCTGTCAAAAAATATCCTAGCTGACATAAAATATCCGAACTGTAACAAAATATCCCAGTTGTTACAAAATATCCCAGCTGTCACAAAATATTTAAGTTGCTACAAAATGTCACATCAGTAACAAAATATCCCAGCAGTAAAAAATTTACAGGCTGTCACAAAATAAATCAGCTGTACCAAAATATCCCCGATGTAATAAAATATATTCCAGCAGTCAAAATATATTGCAGTTCACATAAAATATTACAGCTGCAAAAAAATTATACCTGCTGTCACAGAATATGTCATTTGTCATAAAATATCACAGCTGTCATGAAATATCTCAGATATCACAAAATATCCCAGAAGTAACAAAATATCCCAGGAATAACAAAATATATAGCTATCACAAAATATCAAAGCTATCACAAAATATCAAAGCTATCACAAAATTAACCAGCTGTCACAAATTGTCACAACAGTAACAAAATATCCCAGTATTTAAAAAATATCCCAGCAGTAGCAAAATATCCCTGCTATTACAAAATATCCCAGTTGTAACAAAATATCTTATTTGTAATAAATCAAAGTTGTAACAAAATATCTTATTTGTAATAAATATCAAAGTTGTAACAAAATATCTCAGTTGTCACAAAATATCCCAGCTCTCACAAAATATCTCAGCTCTCACAAAATATCCCAGCTCTCACAAAATATCCCAGCTCTCACAAAATATCCCAGCTCTCACAAAATATTCCAGCTCTCACAAAATATCCCAGCTCTCACAAAATATCCCAGCTCTCACAAAATATCTCAGTTGTCACAAAATATCCCAGCTCTCACAAAATATCTCAGTTGTCACAAAATATCCCAGCTCTCACAAAATATCCCAGCTTCAAAAAATCATCCCAACTATCATAAAACATCCAAGCTGTCACAAAATATCTCAGTTATCACAAAATATCCCAGCTGTAACAAAATATCTCAGTTGTCAGAAAATATCCCAGCTGCAACAATTTTATCCCAGTCATAACAAAATATACCAGCAGTAACAAAATATACCAGCAATAACAAAATATCACAGCTGTCACAAAATATCTCATTTGTCACAAAATATCACAGTTGTCACAAAATATCCCATATCCCAGCTGTCACAAAAAATCAGTTATCACAAAATATCACCCATGTCACATAAATATCCCAGCAGTAAAGTAACCAAATATTCCAGCAGTCACAAAGTATTCCAGTTGTCACAAAATATCTCATTTGTCACAAAATATCACAGTTGTCACAAAATAGCCAAGCTGCCACAAAATATCTCAGTTGTCACAAGATATCAAAGCTGTAACACACATATTGTGTTGTCAGAAAATATCCCACATACAACAAAGTATCCCAGTGGTAAAAAAATTTTACAGCTGTCACAAAATGTCACAGCAGTAACAAAATATCCCAGCTGTCACAAAATTTACCAGCTGTACCAGAATATCCCCACTGTAATCAAATATATTCCAGCAGTCAAAATATATCTGTTCACACAAAAAAAAACCAGCTGTAAAAAAAAATATCCCAGCTGTCACAGAATATCCCAGATGTCACAAAATATCCCAGATGTCACAAAAAACCCCAGCAGTAACAAAATATCTCAGCTGTCACAAAATATCCCAGATGTGACAAAAAAAACCTGCAGTAACAAAATATCTCAGCTGTCACAAAATATCCCGGCTGTCACAAAATACAATTCTCACAAAATATCCCAGCTGTCACAAAATACAGTTCTCACAAAATATCCCAGCTGTTACAAAATAGCAAAGTTGTCACAAAATATTAATGTTGTAACAAAATATCTCAGTTGTCACAAAACATCACAGCAGTAACAAAATTTCCCAGTTGTAACAAAATATCTCAGTTATAACAAAATATCTCAGTTGTCACAAAATATCCCAGCTGTCATAAAATATCCCAGTTGTCACAAAATATCTCAGCTATAAAATAATGTCCAGTTGTCACAAAATGTTACAGTTCTATCAAAATATACCAAGCTGCAACAAAACATCCCAGCTGTCACAAAATATCCCCTCTTTCACTAAATATGCCAGTTGTCATAAAAGATCACAGTTGTTCCCTTCTCTTGAAATGACCCCAAGTGACGAATGTCTCCTGATGTTGGAAATTAGCTTTCATTTTTGATTTGGCCTCTTAGAACATCCTAATTACTCTATTAGAACATCTGAACATCCTAATTACTCTATTAGAACATCTGAACATCCTAATTACTCTATTAGAACATCTGAACATCCTAATTACTCTTTTAGAATACCCTTGATACTTTTTTTAGAACATCCACATTACTCTTTTTAGAATATCCAGATTACTCTTTTAGAATATCCCCATTACTCTTTCAGAACATCCTAACTACTCTATTAGAACATCTGAACGTCCTAATTACTCTATTAGAACATCTGAACATCCTAATTACTCTATTAGAACATCTGAACATCCTAATTACTTTATTAGAACATCTGAACATCCTAATTACTCTATTAGAACATCTGAACATCCTAATCACTCTATTATAACATCTGAACATCCTAATTACTCTATTAGAACATCTGAACATCCTAATCACTCTATCAGAACATCTGAACATCCTAATTACTCTATTAGAACATCTGAACATCCTAATTACTCTATCAGAACATCTGAACATCCTAATTACTCTTTTAGAATACCCTTGATACTTTTTTTAGAACATCCACATTACTCTTTTTAGAATATCCGGATTACTCTTTTAGAATATCCCCATTACTCTTTCAGAATAGCCCCGTTAGTCTTTCAGAATATCCCGTTAGTCTTTTAGAATATCTCTTTAGTCTTTTAGAATACCCTCGTTACTCTTTTATAACATCCTCATCTATTACAAAAGTTGGACACAACTCAAAAGAACAAAATTAATATAAAAAGCTGCTTTATAGAATTGTTGGATTTTTGTGTTCTGTGATGGCTCTCTTGCAGTACTTTCTAACCATAGCATATGCATCAGGGGACAGACAACAATCCTGGACATGCTGAAATGAAGAGTACCTATAAGCAATAATCACTATTCCTTTGTCTGTTGTTGCATCACATGACTTCATCTCAAGTTTATGTAGATTTGGACAGTGCATAGATAAGGCATACAGTCCATCGTCTGTTATGTCACATTTACCTATGTCCAACAAGCAAAGTCTTGAGCAGTTTTGTGCCAGAAAATCTAAGCCAATGTCTGAGATAGCCTCACAGCCCCGAGCGTTGAAGTAGCATAGCTTGTTGTAGATCTTAGTAATGTGGATGACACCTTGGTCTGACACCTTGGTAAACATGAAACAATTTGTAAAAAGTTTACAACAGGCCTTTGTGAGCAATTATTTATGTAAATGTTTGTAAATAGTCCATATAAATATCTGTTCAAAATTATAATATTTTTCTTTAAATGTTTAAGCATTGTACATAAACATAACACTAGTAAACATGTACAAATTAAACTCATCATCCCTTTTAATATATGGAGGAATAATGATGTTAGTGATCATATTTTTTTATGACCAACATGACTTTTATAAAAGTCATGACCAGAATCAAGCAATGCTGCACTACCTTTTCACATCAAATGGTAGATGTGTAAATACATTTTTGAAGCAGGCCATATATAAATATGTAAATATTTTAACAGTGACACAAATTCTATCACCAAGCTTGTTTAAACTAATCAATGAGAAAATCTTTAAAAACTTCACAAAGATGCCAGGCATAAACATTAATGGAATGATAGTCAGTAACCTAAGATATGCTGATGATACTGTATTACCAGCAGAAAATCCTGCAGATCTACATCAATTACTAAACTAAATGAAATAACCATGATAAGCAAAAAAATATGGATTAGATATGAATATCAAAAAGACTAAAACTATATTCATAAACAAAGAAAGTACTCAAAACCTACAAGTGGATATCAAATTGCAAGAAATACACCTGAAGACAGTTCAAATCTACAACTACATTGAACATACTATAACCAATACTTCACCATGACACTTGATGAGCTGGTCGCATGGTCAGTACTCATATGTGTGTCCAGATTTTTTCACCAAACCTGCGCCGTGGCTGACACACTTCGTTATCAACAGGCTGGATCTTGATTTGACGGATTTTTTCTTCTCCTAGGGTGGATGCCAGCTGTTTGCCCCCTCTACCTGTGGTTTCTATCTGGGTTTTCTCCTATAACCTTTTCTTCTTCTGATGTTAACCGCTAGGCAGCAGTGGTTAGTTTACCGGAGTGTTCTTCAGCTCCTACTCTTATTGCCTGTCCCGTCGTTGGACATATCCTTACTTCTACCCCCGTCACGCCAAGTGGCGTATAGGAAATATGGTGTTAGTGACCATAAATTTTACAGACTTTCGGCACATTATTTTCGGTGTAATGTGGTCGATATTACGCCCGTGCCGCTTTACTTTCCCAGAAAAAAAAATCCGGTACCCATTAAAAGCTGGGTGAACCGGTAGCCGTCGGTTGGGATCGAACCCTACCTCTTGTCCTTTGTAGTCCAGTTCACTAACCACTGAGCTATCTTTGCTCCCTCGTTGGACATATGGGGCGTTTTTTTTTTTAATCAGCCCAACAGTTCTACTTGTTGTCCAAACTCCGTCCTCGTAGAATAGGCTTTCCACCTGGTCTTTGGTTCACGAGGTCAGATATGCAGACGATGAAACTGATAGTTCTTTTAAAAGTTGTCACGGCTGCCCCATAGCTTCTGCCTTATGTCAGCACCAAATGGCCAGATTGGACACCGTGGTTCCTTGTGGGAATTATATATTAGAAAGTGACTAGAACTAGTAAAACAAAGAAATATATATATATTTTTTAAAACTTACTTTATTGTAAGGAAAAAATATCTTGCTGAAGTTTAATACATTATATGAAACGGTGCAAAACTGTACATGTTGACGATGACACAACACACATATGCTTATTTAATGCTAATAAAGAGTATGAAAAAAATATTTCTCGTTCCTCACTAATTCACTTCAGAAACTAAGTTTTATGTCGTGAAAAAGTAAGGTGAATATGAGAGAAGATACAGCAACTACAGAAACTGATGAACACCATCAGTTATTGGTATCCAGAAATCGATGAATCTTCTCCTGGGCTCAAATAAAAAATATTAATTAACACAACATGGAACAAATTAATAACCCATAAACACTTTCTGAAACTATTATAATTAAAAGGTTCCCTTCATGCCTTGCTAGATGTATGGAGAATATGGTGTTAGTGACCATATCTTTCTATAACCACGGCACATTTTTGGGTGATGTGGTCGGTATCGCGCCAGGCCGCCTTTACTTCCCAGAAAAATCTTTGGTACCTATTGTTAGAGGCTGGGTGAACCCCGGAGCCTTGTCATTCCGAAAAAAAATCCGCTACTGCTGGGGATCGAGCCCGGACCCTTCTGGTCAGGAAGCGAACACACTAACCACCCAAGCTCCATTATAATGGCATTAGGTAAAATTGGCGGGTTGCATAGTTAAATAACTAACCTACCGGAGTTACACAATGACTTTACCTTCATAGCAGATTACATCACATACGGAATTGTAATTTCTACACTCAAAATGCCACACATTTACACTGGACTAAAGAATAGACACTGGACTATGTTACCTTTAACCCCATATTTTAAATCAGATCTATTACAACCATTTATGTTCATGTCATATTTTCCCCCCTGTGGATCAATCAGTTATTAGTGTTGAGGTATACAGAGTGCAGGTTCAATCTTTATTCAGGTTGCCTAATGCTATATTTTTTTGTTCCCGTTTGTTGATTTATCCATGTGCTGTAAAAATACTAGAGCCTCAGTGTTATCTACCTGTTCTTTGTAAAGATCGTTTCCGTCTGTAATAATTAGTACTGTCCCCAATCATTTAATACTCACTTAACAACCACTATCAATCATTATATGATTTCCGGTGCGTGACTGTGCTGGGAACATGACGCATTTTTTTGCGATGGGAGTAAAAAATTTAAATTATAAATGAATTCATTACCCGTAGTAAAAAGAAATTCAGGTGTTCTTGTGTGTGATTTCGAACTGATTTATTTGTGATAAACCCTGCCAAGAATATATAGAACAACAACTTAATTGGTCAGAGTGAATCCTCACCAATCACTATCAAGGGCGTTCTTCTCGAGAATGCATGGAAAAAGACCAAGAGAAAGACCCAGAAGAAGATGGATAGATGCCGTGATAGAGACAAGTAACAAGAAAGGAAAATCACTAATTCAGACAGTTCGAGCAGCTCAAGAACGACAAATGATATAACCACGACACCTTTCGGTATCAGTGAGAAAGAGAAAAGAAGAAAAAGTAAAATCAATCATTATACACCAGATAACCGGTGTAATTTAAGACACCCCCCCACAACTCAGCCATGTTAACAGTAGGGTGATTCTATTACAAGTAGAACTGTGCAAATAATTTGTGCATGCAGCCATTTATTAAGGTATTTCAATGATGAGATTGTTAGTCTTAAGCACAACTCTCCTGTTGTAGGAAAAACACAGCAATTCTAACCATTGCTCTTCAATAAGTCCACATAGGGCAAGAGAACATCTGACCATGTGGTACATATCTAAGATTCTTTCTGCAATGTGAAGTTGGTATTGAATCATCATCAAGTACTAAGCCTGCTGGCATAGGTGATCATGTCTCTCCACAACTTTCGACCTCGACAGTTATTTATCATTTCCGTTGTTGACCTTCTGCCAGACCATTCTCTTGAGATGTCTGGTATCTCTTCCTTCATCACTCAATTTTCCCAGTTGTTACAATATATCCCAGTTGTTCTCTTCTCATTACATGGCCAAAAAATGATGATTGTTTCTTCCTAATATTGGATATTAGCTCTCTTTTTGCTTTGGCCTCTTTCAGAAAATTTTCATTACTCTTCTTAGCTGCCCATGGTATTCTCAACATTCTACTGTAAAACATTTCTACAGCTTCAAGTGATTTTCTGGTCTGTTGTTCTATTGTCCATGATTCACATCCATATGTTAAGACTGGCTCTACATAACATTTAAAAACTCATTAAAAAATTTTTATTGTCAAAAATGGATTGCACATTTATCTTCCTCTTTTGGAAAGCTGCTTTTGCCTGTGTTATTGTGCATCTCACCTCTGTTATACGTCTACTATCTGAGGTTAACATTGTTCCCTGATATTTAAATTCATTTACCTGTTTTAATATTGTTCCACTTGTCTTTATTGTGCATTGTGGTGAAGTCTTTTTCTTTGTTGCTAACATTACTTTGATAATAAATATATTTGACATAAACTTATCATCACCGTGTGCAGGACCCACTAGCATTTTTGACCATTTACCTGCCCATATTCATGACACCAGCTATCAGTTCTTTGTCTTCTTCTTTCCTTCCCCATTTGCCTTTAAGCGTGGTGGTGGTGGTGTGTGTGTGTGTGTGTGTGGGGGGGGGGGGGGAAAGAGAGATATAATTTGTGATCTTTTGCTCCTCTATTCGCTTCTGCTGTTTCCTTGTGCTTCTAACATTCTATTAATCCATCTTTTTTGTGGTCGACCATTGGGTCTGGTATTCTTGCAACGTTTATTGAGGGCTCATTGTGTTGTGATCACTCTGTCTTGTCACGTGGCCAAACCATTTTATCTGTTGTTTCTTTATATATTTTATGGCAGGGGCTATTCCTAGCTTTTTTTCCCAGTTCTTCATTTCTGATCTTGTCTCTCAAGCTGTTTCCTGTCATTCGTCTGACACATTTAATTTCAGTAGAGCTTATTTTTCTTATTCTTCTTGCATCTAGGGTCCAGGACTGACATTATCATTTCTAAACTGTCTGGTTGGTTGCCTTCGCCTGATGACTAAAGTATTCTAGAGTATCATGGTAGACCAGAATATTCCTCATCATCATCATCCGCCCTTACAAGGACGTAGTGGACATGTCTGCTTTGTGCTGTGGTTTGCAGTATAACTGTTATATTTGTGCCTTTCGGCCCAACATTTTTGAGTACCGGGTTGTCTTCCCTTTGTCTCTAATATCTTACTTTGTACATTTATTTATTATTAAGAACATATTATTATTATTTAGAACAAGTATCTTTATTTAATAATGTGGTTATGAGTTATGGACAACCTTGCAATCAACAAAGAAGAAAATTGATTCATTTAAAACAAACTGATACAGAAAAACCCTTAGTATACTTTGGATAATGAAAATGAGCAATGAAGACATATTACAAGACCTAGACATTTAAAAGAGCTCATAACTATAAACAACATCTTACAAAGAAGATAAAATAATATGGCAATATTCAATTTCACAGTATGCTAGAAAGAAGAATAATGGAAGGCATAGTTCCAGGAAGACAAGATAGGGAGAAACCAAGAAAGTGGTTACAAAACATAAGAAGTGTGAGATCAGGCTAGAAACAGAGATCTTTCTGACAAACAATGAGTGCAACATTCTGCATACAATAGTAAACCCGATAATGTTGGATGGATTACAAAATTAAACACAAAATAAAAAGCAACAATAAGTCCTCCTTTAACAATCATAAGAAATATCTCATTTTAATTCAAATATTATCTACACATGTGTAATGGCCTTTAACTTATATGTAATATTTATTTTTCAAGACATATATTCTGTGTCATGTGTAGACATTAACTTTCTAAGCAAATTTAAATGTAAAAGTACAAACAAATCATAATACAGCAAATATAATTGGGATATTTGGATCATTAGTAATATTATTAGGTAATAAGTAAATCCAGTAAATTTTAGTTTCCGGTTGTTTCCAAAAGGGAGGAATTATTTTTCTCCGGCTTGGTATAGAACCGTTGATCAGTGGTTTAACAAGCCGCTATCGTAAAAACGATGTTGTTAATGAATCGTAGACCTGATACAGAATGTGTAAATTAGCAGTAGATAATAGTGATAGTTTTTCGGCCCCAAAACAACAAATAGCTAAAGCAGCAATGTCTTTCAGAAGCCTTGAAAAGTTGTGGAAATCAAAACTCATCAGCACAAACACAAAACTTAGACTATTCAAATCAAATGTACTATCAACCCTTACTTATGCGTGTGAAAGCTGGAAAACAACAAGAGATATAGAAACAAAGTTGAACGCATTCGAAAATAAATGTCTAAGGAAAATACTTGGTATAGCGTGGAACGAATTCAAAACAAACGAGGAAATTAGAGAAATTGCCAATCAACCACTAATATCTTCAGTAATAAAGAAAAGACAATGGTCAGTGGTTGGACATGTGATGAGAAGAGATAATAACTGAATAGCAAAGCAAGCCCTCATGTGGGAAACAACAGGTAAGAGAAAAAGAGGAAGACCAAGGGAGACACTGAGAAGAACATTGATGAGAGAGGCAAGAGCAGCAGGATTCGGCTCCCTCAATGAGATAGAGCAGCTTGCACAGAACAGAGACAAATGGCGAGATTTGATAAAATATCTTTAAAAGAAAACTGCTAGAACAAAAATTAAGATAGGAGAAGGAGTATCTTGGTCTACACCCTATGGGACGGCTACGGCTCGAAAGGTCAATAGAATAGAATAGAATAAGTAAATCCAGCGTTTTTAAGTTTATTGGGGGGAAATGTAATATAGTTCTTAATTAGATAATTCTTCTTCTTCTTCTGTGATTATGGCCCATTCAGGTTAGAACTCCGGACTCGCTTATAGAGACAGCTGTCTGTTTCAGTGATTCAGTTGCCTGGCAGAGTTTCTCTTCCAGGGAGGTGGATGTGTAAAACACATTGTCCTCCTTAGGTCCGTGTACTGGGGGCAATCATGTAGAAGTAGAACATGTTTTGTTGTCATATTAACCAAGGTTCTGTGGCATTGGCTAGTAGTTCCTATTTTTAGTTTCATGAACATGTGGTTTGTTATTCTGTTGTGACCAGTGCCTTGGTGAAGTATGATGACTTGATCCATCCCTCTCATTATACTTTGGGTGTTCTTGTTTCCATTTTTCATGACACTGGCTTTTGATGATACATTTTGGCTTCATCATAGCTGACCAAATGGTTCTTTTAATTAGATACAAAGCTAGACTGGACATCTATCTATCTATTGACCTTTCGAGCCGTAACCGGCCCATAGGGCGTAGACCAAGATACACCTCCTATATGAATTTTTTGTTCTAGCAGTTTTCTTTTAAAGATATTTTATCAAATCTCGCCATCTGTCTCTGTTCTGTGCAAGCAGTTCTATCTCATTAAGGGAGCCGATTCCTGCTGCTCTTGCCTCTCTCATCAATGTTCTTCTCAGTGTCTCCCTGGGTCTTCCTCTTTTCTTTTACCTGTTGTTTCCCATATGAGGGCTTGCTTTGCTATTCGGTTATATCTCTTCTCATCACATGTCCAACGTATGACCATCGTCTTTTCTTTATTACTGAAGATATTAGTGGTTGATTGGCGATTTCTCTAATTTCCTCGTTTGTTTTGAATTCGTTCCATGCTATACTAAGTATTTTCCTTAGACATTTATTTTCGAATGCGTTCAACTTTCTTTCTATATTTCTTGTTGTTTTCCAGCTTTCACGCGCATACGTAAGGGTTGATAGTACATTTGATTTGAATAGCCTAAGTTTTGTGTTTGTGCTGATGAGTTTTGATTTCCACAACTTTTCAAGGCTTCTGAAAGACATTGCTGCTTTAGCCATTCTGATTCTAATTTCTTTACTCGTATCCCTTCTCGATCAATGTGACTTCCAAGATAGATAAAGTGATCGATCTCTTCTACTGGTTTGTTTTCCATGTATATTTTGTCACCTATTGGAATTAAACTTTTCATGACTTTAGTCTTTTCATGATTGATCTCAAGCCCAATTTTGTTTTGTAGCGTGTTCGTATCAGACGGCTATTTACTGGTTCCATTCTAATAAACTTCTTGCAGCTTTGTCTGTCATCATTATGCCTACTCCTTCATGCCTGGACATAGATCAGAAGAAATAAAGTAAAGGGTAGCTTTCAATATATGGGTATATGGAAAACCAGTTGTTCATGCCCCTATTTTTTCCAAGACCATTGGTACATTTATGTTTGATATGGTCAGCACTAAGCTAAATGTAGGTTTTCAGAGAAAATCTCTAGCACTCATTTTTAATGGCTGGGTGAGACCAAAGTCACATCAGCTGGAAAATAACTCATAGCTGGGAATCAAACACCACCTAGTTAGAAGAGGAGTAGAGTAAGAGGAAGACTGAAAACAATAGCATTCAATCTACTTAACTACAACATTTCATTGAAATGTTTATTGTTTGCATTTACTACCAACGTCTTAAAAAAAAAAAGCTACACCTGGTACAGCCTTCATGATTATATTTAATCTGCTTCCTAACAAATCACAAACATTATCTATACAATTTCAGGCGTTTAATGTTTTAGTTTTTTTTAATATAATCTTTACAGACTTCATGAACAAATGCTTAATTACTGTTAATAACCACATAATAAAATAAGATTATTATTACAAATCTTATTAAAAATGGATACAAATTATTAAAAACCATAGTAAACCAATTACAGGTGAATCAAGACAGACAAAATGATAAATTAAAATTAATCTTTAACAACATCTTTACATAAAAAAACAACTATATTATCAATATATATATATATATATATATATATATATAAAATTGAAGGGACTAACTTATCTAATCAAACAAAATGAGTGACATGCAATTACAAAACTCATAAACACAATATATTGAACTGGTATGAAGTTAGAAGCTATGACACATACTACATTTACAAAAAATAATTACAAAACATACACAGAAGATAGCTAGAAGCAGATGTAATAAGAACAAAGAAAATAATTTTTCACTCTAGATTACGATGTCAATCTGTGACTGACATGTTTATGATGATGGTGACAATCATCATCATCAAGTACCGGGCCTGCTCGCATAGATGATCATGTCTCTCCACAACTTTCAATCTCGACAGTTATTTATTATTTCTGTTGTTGACCTTCTGCCAAGCCATTCTCTTAAGATGTCTGGTATCTTTTCTCTTTGCTTCCCTCTATCTCTTCATCCCTCAATTTTCCCAGTTGTTACAATATATTTCAGCTGTTCTCTTCCCATTACATGACCAGAAAATGATGATTGTTTTTTTTAATAATATTGGTAATTAGCTCTCTTTTTGCTTTGGCCTCTTTCAGAACATCTTCAGTACTCTTCTTAGCTGTCCATGGTATTCTCAACATTCTTCTGTAAAACCACATTTTTGGTGTTATACAACACATGGGGTGTTTGAACACTGCAAAATGTCAAATTTTGAAGAATTTATGTTTTAATGCAGTAATTTTTACTTAGGTATCGTAATCTAGGGTTAATACTAAATTTAAAAAAATAAATAAATTTTGTACCCCTAGCATGAAAGACTTAAAAGAACAGCATAACATTTTTTTAATAATTGCTTCTTCTCCTTGTTGTCTCCCTTTACAAGCCAGAGAAGCTGACTAAATGCATTGCGTTTTGGCTGAGAACAAACTGCAACATTTGTATATTTCAGGCCACCATGTCTAACTTCAGCATGGCATTGGTAGGTACACAATTTTACTTTCCACTTCAATCTCTATTCACTTTAGCAATTTATTTAGTTATCTGCTACATACGATGAGGTGGAGTAGGATCTTGACTAGTTATGCTTCACTAATTAGCAGCCAGCTATGAACTTCTTAACTGTTTTAAGTTCATGAACGATAATGGCATTTTGAGTTCTAATACAAAATGAATAAAGACTACATTAATGTGCAACCAACAGGAAGAAAACATAAAAGAATAACACACAAAATGAACAAGAAAAAATATTAATGTATAATCCCATGACAGAAAAATTAAATAAATCATACAATAGATAGTTAGTCATCGGATTAAACTCACAGCACATCAAACTCCATAAGCACTCAGATCTCCTCCCCAGCAAGACCCATAATGTGAATTTGTGAAATGATAACCTAGTTCACAAGTCTATCCTCGATCTTCTCATAGCTCTCTTTTAACCAAGGTAAAAATCCTTCCTAACATGAAACTCAGGGAGTCACACCAGGGCTGCAAAGTTACAACAAAACATCATCTCGGCCTTCATTACGAGTGCATGGCTGATTTAGGGAACGTCCATCATGATGACGTAGCACACACAACAATGGATGTGCCCACATACCCCAGAGAATATAGCCAAAAACGCACAAAACACCATAGTAACGGCACAAAATCCCAAAAGTGAAACCTTCAGTTGACTTGGCAGAGTAGCCCATTTTAAGGAGCTGTAACTTATAAATAATTCTATCTATCTATTGACCTTTCGAGCCGTAACCGGCCCATAGGGCGTAGACCAAGATACACCTTCTCCTATATGAATTTTTGTTCTAGCAGTTTTCTTTTAAAGATATTTTATCAAATCTCGCCATCTGTCTCTGTTCTGTGCAAGCAGTTCTATCTCATTGAGGGAGCCGATTCCTGCTGCTCTTGCCTCTCTCATCAATGTTCTTCTCAGTGTCTCCCTGGGTCTTCCTCTTTTTCTTTTACCTGTTGTTTCCCATATGAGGGCTTGCTTTGCTATTCGATTATTATCTCTTCTCATCACATGTCCAACGTATGACCATCGTCTTTTCTTTATTACTGAAGATATTAGTGGTTGATTGGCGATTTCTCTAATTTCCTCGTTTGTTTTGAATTCGTTCCATTCTATACCAAGTATTTTCCTTAGACATTTATTTTCGAATGCGTTCAACTTTGTTTCTATATCTCTTGTTGTTTTCCAGCTTTCACACGCATACGTAAGGGTTGATAGTACATTTGATTTGAATAGCCTAAGTTTTGTGTTTGTGCTAATGAGTTTTGATTTCCACAACTTTTCAAGGCTTCTGAAAGACATTGCTGCTTTAGCCAGTCTGATTCTAATTTCTTTGCTCGTATCCCCTTCTCGATCAATGTGACTTCCAAGATAGATGAAGTGATCGATCTCTTCTACTGGTTTGTTTTCCATGTATATTTTGTCACTTGTTGGAATTAAACTTTTCATGACTTTAGTCTTTCATGATTGACCTCAAGCCCAATTTTGCTGGCTATTGATGATAGTTCATTTGTGTTTTCCTGCATCGTTTTTATCTGATTGCTGATGAGAACTATGTCATCAGCAAAGTCCAGGTCCTCCAAATGGTCTCCTTGTATCCATTCGATGCCTTTATTACCAGTGCAGCATTTCTTCATTATGAAGTCCATAACAATTCCAAATAACAAGGGCGATAAAATACATCCTTGTTTAACCCCAGTTTCTATTGGGAAACATTCGCTCAGTCCTTCCTCTGTTCGAACTGCACATGTGTAACCATCATACATGTCTTTGATAATATTTATGATTTTTTATGGTAAGCCATATTGCTTCAGAATTTTCCACAAAGAATCTCTATGAATACTATCAAATGCTTTTTTGAAGTCGATGAAGTTAAGTACAAAAGGTTTTTGCTTTTCAATGTGTTCCTCCAATATAAGTCGTAGAGTGAAAATGTGGTCAAGACAGCTTCTCCCTTTTCTAAACCCAGCCTGTTCTTCATGCATTACTGTATCTATTGAATCCTTTATTCTATTTAGGATGATTTTACAGAATAATTTTGAGGCAACTGACAAAAGTGTCACGCTCTCCAATTGTTACAATCTCTAAGATTGCCCTTTTTTGGGATCTTAACAATGATTCCTTTTTTCCATTTATGAGGCGTCATATATATATAAAATAATTGGTGTTGAACAAATCCAATGATAGCTATTGAACAGAACTCAATGTAATGACATAAACCTCATATTGACTCCAAGACGGGGGAAGGTTGTATTCACAATACTTGACTTGCCAAAGAGAACCACATGCACGATTCAGTAGCAAAACCATGAATCCATTAAGTGGAAGATCCGGTAGACTTTTAACGCAGAAATCTGCACTGAAGAGCTGAAAATAACCAGTCTCCAAATGCAAACCACTTAGCGGTCGATAGAACATAAACTCATCTGAACATTGCACTTTATTCAGCGGTTCTCTAGTCTGTCATTAGACAACCCCTAATTGCAGAGAAACGAAAAAACAATGCGAGAGTAAATTCCTATGTTTCCTAACCCTAAGTCAAAAATAAAATAAACAGCGTTAGCAATGAGTTATTTGCGGGTCATCATCATTGCACTCCGAACATGTCCATAGGTGCTCAGATCCCCTCCTCAGCAATTCCCTCAGTGTCCAGCGACTGACGACTCCAGTTCATTGTTGGTTGATAAGTCTTCTTACACGGCCACCAAGTTTCTCATTTCTGGCCGTGCCCATCTTAACTCCCATTTCCATCATCCGAAGAAGTGACGTTGATCTGTGTTTGTCGAAGTCCTGTGCTCTTCCAACATCTCGAAGGGCATTGATGATGTCCGCCCGATCCATCGGTTGCCCGTCCTCAACGACAGCGCAGCTAGCCAACCTGTCCGCTCTCTCATTTCCCCGTACTCCCGCATGTCCAGGGACATAGACAAAGGTGACCTTACGTATTTGGATTTCTGCAACGACTCTACCCATTGCATGCGTACATAGCCCGCCTCCACTTTTTTTATCATGCTCATCGAATCACTCAGTATACATGCGTGGATGTAGTCTTGTGACTCTAACCATTTGAATGCCTTGGTCACTGCCATCACCTCCATTGTCATGCTACTCGTGGTCATTGCGTATGCACCACTGTCTTCCTTGGCTATTCTGCCTGCTGAGCGTGCTGTAAATGCCCATGCACTTCTTTCGTGTCGTCTTACAGATCCGTCTGTATAGATGACTGCATCTTTCTCATCGGTATTATCGCAGATGAGACCGTTGACCTCAGCATTAACCACGACCGGGTTCTGTTCCCTACTTTTCCTGTCGAGTGTGACAATACATGAGAAAGTTCCCTTGAATGACGTAGGCACCGGTATCCACTCCTCACCAATGCTGATATTGGTAAGCCCACAGACCTGTTAGCAATGAATACTGATAAACACAGAGATAATTTTTAGTATTGACCATTCTAGTTTTGTTGTGATGCCAACAAAGGAGAAATCACTTTAATTTATGTATGTCTCTAAACTAGAACTTTAAATGAAACAAATTATCTGTAAAAATATCATCCTCCACTGTTCTGTTATTGTGTATATATTATTAGAGCTTAAATGCAATGTTCAAATTTCATTTAATAATAAAATTTGGATTAATTTCATTTTATGACCTACTAAAAAAAGACAATGTTGGTGAATGAAAAAATCTGCACTACATCACTCTAAGCAGACCCATAGGTGTAATCCTCTCTGAACAGATTATTTAAAGTAGGTTGCTGGTGCTTGCTTTCTATTTATAACATACTCAGTAGCAGCCTATAATTATGTACCATCAGACTACACAAAGAGTGACAACTAGTCAGCTACTGATATTCAGAGTAGGCAGCAGAGGCCACAACTCCTCTAATATTTTATCAGTATATATAATACAATCACATGGCAGCTCAAGGAGTTAAATGTCAATGTACAACTAGCCACCATATTCCAAAATATATATATATATTAAAGTACAAGTAATTCAAGTCGTTATTAATAAATAGGCTTCAATGGAGATCAAACCTACTACAACAGTACGGCATCTATAGCCCTTGCAATGTGTATGAGAACTAGGTAGGCCATTACAGATGAAGAATGACTAACATAGTGTACTATCTCTTCATGTAGAAGAGGAACCAATAGGAGGTGACCTTATTTATAGCCTCCTTATGATTATTGCTCAGTGTCTTTGGGGGGCCTTGGTAGCCTAGTTGGGAAACCACCCAACTGGGCTACCGACATTCGGACAACCCGTGTTCACTGGAAGCAGTGTGAGTTGTACTCATGGTTTGAATATATAAATACCTCCATGAAAAATACCCAGCCGCTAGAAGAAATGGGTACCAGGGTAGTACTCTGGGAAGGTGAAGAATGCCTCTCACATCATGAGTTTTTGATGCTTGAAGCGACACTATCCAGAAGTCTCTAAACACTTCTGGATAGGCAGCCGAGTACAGGGTGAGAAACTTGCGTGCTAAGACACTGATTCAAGCATCATACTTTACCTTTACATAAACAACTTGAACAAAACAGCAAGAGATGTTTATTAACAGTAAAATCATGTTTTTTTTAAATAACGTATAATGCAAATAACTAAGATACCATGACATAATTATAATTATATTAATTTATGGCAAAATTTAATGAACTATTTACATAGCATAAATTGCTGTATTGTAAATTATCAGATTAAAGGTCAACCTAAAGTTCAGTCTCACTTCCTGGCCTCTTAAAGTTTTGCATCCACCATCCGCTGCTGGTAGATAGACAGATCTGACTAAAAACGGATGCTGTCTCGAAGAAGAAAATCACGGAAAACTAAAGGCTAGGTAAAGCATCCAGGACAAAACAAGATGCAACACAATATGCCACCAAGTAAAATTAAAAAAAAACAACCAGAATTAAAGATTGTATACTTTGAAGCAGGAGAGCAGGTGGCCGAATCAACAACTCTTTAGGGCTCAAACCAGGAGAATGGTTCCTATCCTGGTAGGGTCAAAGGTTCTTTTCTATCGGGGATGAAATAAAACCTCAGACCCGAAAACACCTAGCGGCGACTGCACTTTTAAATGGCCTTTACTCTCTGGTCTTATAAATCTCTCTGAAAGATCCCAGCAATGGGAAAAAGCCATAAAAATAAAGATACTTCGAAGTAACTGTTCACAAAAAGCTAAATACTCCCCATATCTATAGCCATTTGGAAAGAGAAATAAAGAGCAAGACAAGTCATCTAAGACTGTCAGCTCAATAATAGACCAGTGTAGCATGGTGGTTTTCCATGGCTAACCAAAAAGACTTATAGTAATGGGAGATATATGAAAAAGATCAGCAACTTTGTGAGAGATAACCAAAGCAGCCCACCAAAATTATCAGATACCGCTGAGAACAAAACGACCAGGTTAATCTGTGAATGTCCATCAATTTAATGAGAGATACCAGAGGCTGATCACAAACTTACTGAGAGATACCAGAGGCTGATCACAAATTTAATGAGAGATACCAGAGGCTGATCACAAACTTAATGAGAGATACCAGAGGCTGATCACAAATTTAATGAGATACCAGAGGCTGCTCACAAACTTAATGAGAGATACCAGAGGCTGATCACAAACTTAATGAGAGATACCAGAGGCTGATCACAAACTTAATAAGAGATACCAGAGGCTGATCACAAACTTAATGAGAGATACCAGAGGTGATCACAAATTTAATGAGAGATACCAGAGGCTGATCACAAACTTAATGAGAGATACCAGAGGCTGATCACAAATTTAATGAGAGATACCAGAGGCTGATCAAACTTAATGAGAGATACCAGAGGCTGATCACAAACTTAATGAGAGATACTAGAGGCTGATCACAAACTTACTGAGAGATACCACAGGCTGATCACAAACTTAATGAGAGAAACTGATGTGGTTTTTATGAGTGTGAGCAATCAAGAAAACCCCTGGTTGCATCCATCTTGATCCCCTGCACCTCAAAGCTGCTTTCAGAGAATAGTAAGTTAATGAAGATACAAATAAATTGATATAAGACACAGCTTCTCTTTAAGTGGAATCCTTGTTATCAAATTTCTTTGTTTTGGTTGTATAGAAAAATAGTTGCAATGTCTCTTTCTCCAACACAGGAATTGTCTTGAAATGACTGGCTACAGCCTGCAAGAACAGCAAAGAAAAGATCAATTAATTTTGGCACCACGTTCTTTTTTTTTTTTAAATAATTTATAGACTCAGAAATGAGTACAGTTGTGAGATACAAACATAGAAATTATTATATGTAAAACAGCTTACACAATATTACTATACAGAAAGAGTAAAGAATTGAAAAAAAACCAACAATAGTAGTTTTGTAAATAAACTATGAGACAGTCCCTGAAAAACTAAGAAATAGATTATAATTATGACAGAAGAAAGACAACAGATAGAATAGTCTGATTTTCTATATATATTTCTGAATGATTGAACATAGAAGACACGGTAAACCTGCATGTTGGGAAAAAAAACTGTCATTGAAACTCAAAATTGGAATTGTTACACGGCATACACCACTTTAGCTCTAGATTATGAGACCGTCGTAAAAAATAACTACCTCAAAATACAAATTCTGGTGCATACATTATGACCACGAGTGGCATTATGATGGAGGTGATGGCAGTGACCAGGGCATTCATCATCTGTTTAGAATCACAAGTCTACACCCACGCCCGCATACTGGGTGATTCGATGAGCATGATCAGAATAGTGGAGGTGGGCTTTGTACGCATGCAATGGGTAGAGTCACTATCTATCTATCTATTGACCTTTCGAGCCGTAACCGGCCCATAGGGCGTAGACCAAGATACACCTTCTCCTATATGAATTTTTGTTCTAGCAGTTTTCTTTTAAAGATATTTTATTAAATCTCGCCATCTGTCTCTGTTCTGTGCAAGCAGTTCTATCTCATTGAGGGAGCCGATTCCTGCTGCTCTTGCCTCTCTCATCAATGTTCTTCTCAGTGTCTCCCTGGGTCTTCCTCTTTTTCTTTTACCTGTTGTTTCCCATATGAGGGCTTGCTTTGCTATTCGATTATTATCTCTTCTCATCACATGTCCAACGTATGACCATCGTCTTTTCTTATTACTGAAGATATTAGTGGTTGATTGGCGATTTCTCTAATTTCCTCGTTTGTTTTGAATTCGTTCCATTCTATACCAAGTATTTTCCTTAGACATTTATTTTCGAATGCGTTCAACTTTGTTTCTATATCTCTTGTTGTTTCCAGCTTTCACACGCATACGTAAGGGTTGATAGTACATTTGATTTGAATAGAGTCACTGCAGAAGTAAAAAATATTTTACGGTCACCTTTGTCTATGTCCCAGGACATGCGGGAGTACGGAGAAATGAAAGAGTGGACAGGTTGGCTAGCTGCGCTATTAAGTGCTAAGCATATTATATACTGAGGACGGTCAACCAATGGATTAGGTGGACATTATCAATGCCCTCCAAGATGTGGGAAAAGCACAGGACTTTGACAGCCATGATTTCAAGTCACTAATTTGGATGAAAGAGATGGGAGTTAATATGGGCACAGCCAGAAATGAGAAACTTAGTGGACGTGTAAGAAGACTTATCAACCAACTCAGAACTGGAATCGTCAGTTGCTGGACACTGCAAGACTTGCTGAGGAGGGGATCTAAGCACCTATGGACATATTCGGGGTGCATTCATAATGACCCACAAATAGCTCAATAACTCTTTCAATATTGCAGTTTGCTGCAGGCCAACATTCCACCTTCCTAATTACTACTTCCAGTGACTCCTGAGTGTTAGATTTGTTTCCTTTGATGTTGGGTCAGACACAAGCGTAAAAAGTACTACAGTCATGTACAAATGGTTTTTTTAAATTTTGATAATTTGCAAGAAATTTGTTTTTTTTCTCTCTCTTTTGTTATGATGTGAAAAATCTTCTCGGCTGTCGCTGAGACATCAAACAAACTTTTGTAGCATGGGATAGCCAGTGTATGCCGCCAAGAGAGAGCCAAACATATGGCTGGATTGACAGGCTGACAGCTGCAGTGTCAATAGACAACATAACACCTCCAGTAGCCATGGCATGAAGGGGTCAAATTTCAGGCCATAAATCTAACCTAAGCCAGGAAGAATTGGATGGAAATAACAGAAAACAAATGATGAAGTCTTACAACTAAAAATGAAAAGAGAACTATTAAACACAATTCAAATAAGGCAAATGAGATTTTTGGGGCATGTTAAAAAACAAAGCAGTCTACAGAAAGTAATCTTGGAAGGGAAAATACAAGAAAAGGGGAGGTAAATCAAGACTAACATGGGCGAGTAACATCAAAAGATGGACAAGCCAACCTATGACAACCTACACTATCAAAGCAAGAGATAGAGCGGAATGGCGCTCCATGGTAGCCAGCCTTCGATGCGGAGATGGCACTCAATGATGGTGATGTAGTCAGAAAATGATGACATCATCTGGTTCCTGTATCTCTGCTTGGGTAAAGACACAGCCGTGTAGCAAAAGTTCAAAGAATAATCTTATTTTCCGAATCCCAAATGTAACAATTAAGTGGTAGTTATTGTTACTACAGTCTCATGAGAACGCAACTCATAAGTCTCATAGTCTAGGTATTAAAACTAGGTCTGAATACATTACATTAAAAAAAGGTTTATACAACTCACATCAGCTAGCTGAGCTTTACTAAGACCAGGCCGGGTTGGTAGTTTGTAAAACCTTTTATATCGTCTCAAAGTATTCACTGGCATCTGGTAGAAATCAATCTGAAAATAGTGTAAAGGTAAGATGTTAGCAAGAACAGAATAACTACACATTACATGCTTTCAAAATATAAAAAGTGACAAAAAAATGTTTTTCTTTAAATCATGTGTGTTTCTTGTTCAAATGTACTGACTGCTTGGAGACAAAAGCAGTTGTTGACACCAGGATAGGCCTTAGAGCGGTCGGTGACACATAACCAATTACTGTTTTCCAAAATCGGTGGACCAGAACTATTCAAATCCTACTCCATCTCTTCATGGGACCCATAATAACAGACAAAACCTGTCAGGTTACGCCTGTAGGGTTTGAGATTTAAAGCAACTCTAGTATACAAATACGCCATGCTGTAGATGGATTGGTGTTGAGCTGAAAAGTGCAAACCATAACACAATACACCTGCTTAAAGACTTTTTAACCATAGATTATGAAACATTTACAAAAATTACAAAGACAAAATAAACATTTTTTTCCCAACATTTTGCCTTGGGCAAGAATTTATTCCCTCTGTGTACCTTCCTAATTATTCCTCCTTGTGACCTCTAACAAGTCACTTTTTTTTTTTTTTTTCAAACACTGTGCGCACTTCATAAAAAAGTCTAAATAACATATTGTAAAAGTGTGACTTTTTATATATTTGGCCATAAACGCAATATTTTTTCCCTCTGTCTGCAGAAACCTCTTCTGCTGATGGTGAGACACTGAATAAACCTTTGTAAACATGGAATCAGCAACAAACACTAAGATAAAAGCAAATATAAGGGTTGGATGTATGTCAATAAATAAATAATCGAGGACACCTACACACATTTCTTATCCCCATGCGCTACCGAACCTATACATGTATGTATATTTGTCTGCTATGTAATGGCACATTTAGACATCTTTGGGTTTTCTTTTGTGTGCTTTGTGGTAATATATACAGATTTATGCTTGTACACATGTATGGTTAGGTACACATGCTTTTTTTTCACATCTGTTCATTGTGCACAAACATTTAGATATACACAGTTTACATGTATCTTGTACCCACCTCTCCATATTTTTAGAACCCTTCCATCTTCTCACCTGACTGCCTGGTCAGTGTGATATATAGTTGGCCATCCCACCTACTTATTTTAGTTCATTCAGAAGCTGACCACGCTCTGGACCACAGGGAAGTGACCTTTTTTTTATTTCCTTTCTCGCGTATCTAGTATATTATCGCCATGTAGTTAAATTTGTGTACATATCCTTATATATATTTTTGTGTTGTTTGTTGTTCCAGCTGAAGGCCTACTTGGCCGAAACATCAACTTTTGTTTTGTTAATTACCATGTAAAGCTGTTACCATACCATTTTTTTATTCTTTTTTTTTAAATTGTCAATAAACAAATAACCTGTCTGATAGTCATATTGGACAGCCGACAGCACTATGCGTTGGAATTTCGGGCCATAAATTGGGAAATGATTATCGCATCTGATTCCCATAGCTCTTGTTAGGTAAATGCCCAGCTTTGTAGCAAAAGTATCAGCTGATGTGTCAATAAACAAAGCACTGTCCTATATCGCTATGTGTTTTTCATGCCGTAAATAAGACCACCTAAGCTGGCAAATGATTACTGCAGCTCTCCTTAGGTAAATGCAAAGCTTTGCAGCAAAAGTTAAAAGAAAGTATTATTTGTACAAACTACAAAGGGTGTTCGTAATTTCTGTGAAGGTGTTGTAAAAATGTGACTCGTAGGTATCGTAAACTAGGGTTAAAGGTGGGCAATGAAGAATAGTTATAGAGTTAACACAGATGATGTAGACTGACTTTTACTGACAATTACTGTTTTGTTCAGCTTTTTACATTTCAGCCAGTTTCTGCCTGTGCTCTAAAAGATCAGAAAAATTGGTGTACCTCTTGTTTGCACATCTAATATATTTTACTACTAATTTCATTCTGCCAGGTAATGTGTACACCTACAACTGTGCCACAGTTATGAATTCTCCTTAAAGCATCCCATTAAATTGAAACTCATCACCAATATCTTACCTCCACAATTTCATCAGTACCATCCTGAAATTGATCATCTTCACTGTCTTTTCTCTTCCTCTTAGTCCTGATGTTCTGGATCTGTGACTTATGATAGTCACAAATATAGATGTGAGGACTCTGATGATTGAGTATAAATATAATAATTAGATTGTCTAAAATATATAAATATCTAATATACTAGACACAATTAATGACTAATGAATCAATTATAAAAAAGCACAATAATAAATATTAATTAGAGACATGGAAAAACAGTCAATTAATCATTTTTATTATTCACCATGATATGTCCATTATTAAAACATATATATTTAATACATATATATCTTAAAGATGAACTCTAAATTGCTTATTTGAGAAGAGAAATGTGGTCAAAACAAACATTGTAGAGTAGCTGTAACCTCAAAGTAAACTGCAGACTTTGTGAAAGTCTGGAATCTCAGTGTGAATAAGTTATGATCAAAGAAGAATATAATCACATCAACATCTTACAGTTATGGTCTGATTTTTTAACAGTTAGTCTGATGGAGACTTCTTTTGTCCCAATATAATTTGTCACCCTAGGAGGGCACAGAAAGTCATACTATCACTCTGCTTCTCTCATGAAGTCAACTCTTCAGGTGAGCACAATCTACTGTTTATTTTACCAAATTTTAGTTTATTGTACATGTGACTACAGAGGCCATTTTGGCCTACTCTTTAAAACTTTTAACTGCCAAGGGTTCTTTAACGTATGTGAGTGCACACAGGACCTTCAGTTTTTGACCGCTATCTGAGAAAGCTAGACATTAGATCTCCCTACCCAGAGACCAGGGGACGCATAGCCATGATGAAAACCACAGATTTGAGGTGAAAATTTTCCACCGCCTATGGCGCGAGTTGAACCCAAGACCTTACTGTCAAGAGGCCAATATTTTATCCTCTAGATTACCTAACCTATTAGTGTGTTTAATTTGTGAGCTACAGCTACAGGCACTATCAGCCCACATAGATACAATTGAAGGACAGTTGGTGTAATGAGACTAAATTTCCTACTCAGGCTTGGAAAGCAGTATCAAATAAATGTATGCTGAAAATCAAAAAAATGGACTTCAAAGTGCAAACAACATGCTAAGTGAACAGAGAAAAGATTCTGATAATAATTAAACACTATCAATATTAAACTTGCACTAATATAAACTAATAATTAACCACTATCAATATTTAACTTGCACTAATATAAACTAATAATTAACCACTATCAATATTTACTTGCACTAATATAAAACTAATAATTAACCACTCAATATTTAATTTGCATAATATAAACTAATAATTAACCACCATCAATATTTAACTTGCACTAATATAAACTATCAATATTTAACTTGCACTAATTAAACTAACATTGATGAGAGAGGCTAATGAGATGCTTGCACAGAACAGAGACAGATGGCGAGATTTGATACTTGCTAGAACAAAAATTCATATATGTATCTTGTCTACGCCCTATGACGGCTCGAAGGTCAATAGATAGATAGAATATAACTAATAATTAACACAATATTTAACTTGCACTAATATAAACTAATAATTAACCACTATCACTTGCACTAATATAAACTAATTAATATCATATTTAACTTGCACCTAATCCACTATCAATATTTAACTTGCACTAATATAAACTAATAATTAACCACTATCAATATTTAACTTGCACTAATCTAATAAGCACAATCAAAAGTGATAATATGCAGGCTTGACAATATAGTAAACATAGGTTTCAATGCAGCTAGTTGTGTAGAGGTACTGTTGTGTACTAGTTGTGTACTGGTGTGTAGAGCAGTATTTCAAATGTTTTGATCGGTATAGTTTGTAGTTGACAGCAGTTCAAAATGAGTGACCAGACTAGTCCTCTTAAGAAAATGATATGACATTACAGCCAGGTGTATTTGATGAAAGGGGAAGAGACTTTTAAGTGCTTGGCTCCTGGACTCAAATGCTTGATTTACTTTTATCAAATTAGATAGTGTATTTTTTATGTTGTTCTGTTCATGGCCTGTTGTGGTTGTTTAACTTCTGGTGGACGGTGAAAATTCTCATTGTTAAGTGGATTCGTTTCAATTGAGATAGATCTATCGATGACAGGTCATTGTTTTTCCCCATGAGAAATATACTACTAACATCAAAACAATATAGAAGAATAGGTAGAATTGGATGGAAAGAAAACAAATGATGAAGTCTTGAAACAACTAAAAATGAAAATAAAACTACTAAATACAATTCAAACAAGGCAAATGAGATTTTTGGGTCATGTAAAAAGACACAACAGCCGACTAAAATTAATTTTGGAAGGGAAAATACATGGTAAAAGAGGCAGACTAAGATTAACGTGGACGAGTAATATCAAAAGATGGACAAGTCAGCCTATGACAACCGATACCATCAAAGCAAGAGACAGAGCGAAATGGCGCTCCATGGTAACCAACCTTCGATGCGGAGACAGCACTCGATGATGATTTTTTATGTTATGGTATCACAAGGCCTTCTTCTCCTATGGGTTCGTTTGTGTACAATTGATGATGATCCTAACAACAACAAACCTTTCTTCTTGTAGCAGGTGGCTTCAGTTATTTATCTTTTCACCTGACAAAAATCTGCCAACCCCAGAGAGAACCCATATGCACTATCCTGAAAAAGGTTAGCTAAGGCCAGAGTAATTATAATCACATATTTTCCATGCTATATAATATCTTTTCAACCACTAATATCTTCAGTAATAAAGAAAAGACAATGGTCATATGTTGGACATGTGATGAGAAGAGATAATAACCGAATAGCAAAGCAAGCCCTCATGTGGGAAACAACAGGTAAGAGAAAAAGAGGAAGACCCAGAGAAACACTGAGAAGAACATTGATGAGAGAGGCAAGAGCAGCAGGAATCAGCTCCCTCAATGAGATAGAGCTGCTTGCACAGAACAGAGACAAATGGCGAGATTTGATAAAATATCTTTAAAAGAATTGAAAACTGCTAGAACAAAAATTCAGATAAGAGAAGGAGTAACTTGGTCTATGCCCTATGGGCTGGCTACGGCTCGAAAGGTCAATAGATAGATAGATAATATCTTTTGACACAAATAATAATTGTATATTAGGATATTATATGAACATACCATTTCATCACGGTTTAGTTTCAGCTTCCGAGCTTGATTCTGAATACGTTTGCTGTAGCTAGCATTTCCTGCCTGCCTTTGACACTTTCCTCCACTGTCTATTAAACAACAGACTTGGTCATGGCTTGATCGACTGTCATCTTCCGTGCTGAAACCATTTGTACTATGGAGAAATTAGTTCCAAAGTTATTATTTTCACTATTACAAAATATATCAAAATAACTAATGTTTCTATTGTATTCTTGATTTCTGATCCTTTCCACATTGTTAAACAATGCACAGAACTTGTATTTTTCACCACCCATCTCTAATCTGGGTGATATGTTTGATCTTATCTAATAAGTCTATGCCTGCAAACTTTGCTTCTCATGTAAGTGTTATTTTTAGTGTCTCACTAGGTCTTCTTTTTCTGTATCATGAGATGATGTTTCCCACAGAAGATCCTGTTTTGGAATTCTCTTGTTGTCTGTTCTCAGCACATGTCCAACATATGTCCATCCTCTTTCCTTAATTGTAGATGAGATCTTTGATTGCGTGATCATTTCTCTTATTTCAATATTAGTCTTCAATTCATCAAAGTTTTTTTTTCTAAAGTAAATCTATTGTACTTTTTGTAGTAGGTTGTGAGAGTGACAATCAGAATCCCAAACAAATACTTAACTAAAATGTAATTAATATAAATATTTAAACTACCTCTACTGAGACTACTCTAAGGTCTAGTCTACAACTTACTACAACTATAATAAATATTAACTACCTACTATTTACTAACTACATCTACCTTGGCTAAAAGTCAACTGTTAAGTTTATGTTAAGTTAACAATCACCTGTCAGTAAATAATAATTTAATTAATTACGTATATATTTGAAATGAAATAGAAATGCCATGTATGGTAAGGTTCAATATTATTATTTAAAATATAAATATAAAACTAAAACACAAAGGGCTCAATCAAAGGCTTTGTACTGTAACTTACCATTTTTTTAAAAGCCCTATTAGAGTAGACTATTATTATATTATTATTATTATATATTATAAAAACTAAATCTAAACTACTCTATTCTATCATTACCATTACGACTCGCCCACATCTTATGAGTCAAAGGGCAATAAAATAATATAACATGTTCGCATCAACTCGTGGCAATCCATCAACAACAATCATTGCAACATTACTTTCGTTGTTATTCAATTTCATGGCAACCGGTCATGAACCGAGCGTCCATTCAATCATTCATCCCTTTAAAAAATACCTTCACGACTACAAACGTTTTTAAATTTAGCTCCTTTTGTTTCTATCGGATTGACTTACCTCATATTCGATATTTTAGAACTTGATGAAAATGTGTTAGACTGCATTCTGTCAAATGGTAAGCGTGCTGTAAAGGACGACCGACTTGACTGTTTTCTCGGAGACCGAAACCAAAACAAGAAGAATGATACGGGGAGACCAACTTTACCTCTGCTACGTTCAACACTGGACGGTATCATTGCTTACGGTGTATGGGTATATTTGTGCTACATGAAAATTGTTTCGCTGTGTATCTACTATCTACTTAGTCCATCCTCATTGCACATCGAACACGTCCATGAGTGCTCAGATCTCCACCCCAGTATGTACCTCAGTGTGTGGAGACTGGAGATTTTAGTTCTACTATCTATATATTTATGTGTTGTGCGTATTGTAGCAGTTAAAGGCTTACTGAGCCGCATCGTCGTTTTGTTCTTGTTTTGTTCTTCTCCCACGTAAAGCTGTAACCTTACCCTTTTCATGTTCCTTTATTCTGTTTGTCTTGATTTGCTATGCTTTTATGTTTATCCGTATAGTGCTCATTTCTAGTGTCTCCAGTTTTGACTTGTTCACATAATCTGACATCATGATCATTCTTTGAATCGTTTACTCGTCTTGCCTCCGGGGGGGGGGGGGGGGGGGGGGGGGCATTCAGAGTATCAGTCCAGTTAACGGGACGTTGCTTTTCACACCAGTCATTTTAGTAAGTCTGTCAGCTCGTACGTTTCTTTTCGCACCCGAATGTCCATGCAGGAAAATGAAACAGATTCCAGTCAGTTTGAGCTCTCTAGTGACTTCGCTCACTGACCTCGATCCTAGACCACCTTCAAGTTTCCTAAACATGTTTATTGAGTCGCTCAAAACAACAACAAAAAATAAGTAAAAGGATATGTTTCTAGCAGGCCATCGCGTTTGTTACTACCATGATTAATTACATTGTCAAACTGCCTGCAATTACAGCAAAAACGCCGCCATCCTCCTTCCTCTGAAATATGGTTGGCGTGAAAGCCCGTAATCTCTGAGTATGCCGAATAAAAGACAATGTAAACGATTGCCTCATTCACGTGTGAATCTGCATAAATCAAGGCAACCTCTGCCTTCATACGAACAGCGTTTGTTTGCTTTTTTTTTTTTTTTAGCAAGTATTAAATATACATTTCACCCACTCAAAACATGTGTAACTGCTAACTGCATAGAGATATCATTTCTATCGATAAGTTGTAAATGCTAACTTCAACAATTCAGTAAATTAGGTGACCTAGTAAAATGTATTCATAAACATAAACTAAATCGTTAGTCCTCGTTGACTATCAACAGATCTATCTGGTCTACCTAGACCCAAAGATGATTCCACAGGACAGAACGACCAGTAAGAGAAAGACCAAAATTGAAATGAGAAAACGACATAAAGAATGAATTTAAAATACACAGATCTTCATATCATATGCGCACTAAGATCTACGCCAGGATTAGAAAGATAAACAAAAGTAGTGTTCAAAATCAACATTGCATGAAAGAATCTAATATTGTGGAGGGTGGCGAACGAAGATAGATAGATTGTAGAGGGTAAAGCAAGCAAAGTGAGCAATCAGCTTCTTCTTTCAGAGCAAGCGACAAAAACAGGATATGTCTCTCGATATCTTTATTTTCCCGTTACACGTTATTCATCATAATCTGTAACCTTGTCGGTCTTAATGCACTTTTTACAATGTCTCTCAAAAATTTCCTGCAACTTTCACAATCATGAGCTGTTCTCTGAGATATGACAATAAGAAATAAAATTACAAGTTTTAAGCGTCCATTAACGGACACTGAATCGAAATTGAAAACTACAAAGTCGTCTAAAAAGTAAATTTTGTATTGTTGCAGTGCGGAAAATAAAACAAAAGGTAGACTTACCTTTCAATGAATACTTAGAAAGCGAAACAAAGTTGCGATACTTCCCTCCCCACAAATTAGAGCAAAATTATACATCACACGCAAGTCAATAAACGTTGCGAGAATACTAGGCCCAAGGATCGACCACGAAAAAGATGGCTCGATAGAATATTAGAAGCACCAGTAAACATAAAAGCAGCAGAAGCAAGCAGAAGAGCAAAAGACCGCAAATTATATCTCCCCTCGACGCTGAAAGGCAAATGAGGAAGGAAAGAAGGAGAAGGGGGAGAAGAAGAAGGAGGAGGAGAAGAAAACGGAGGAGGAAGAGAAGAAGAAGAAGATACGCAATGTCAGATTAAACCTTATGGATCGACAACTTGCAGCCTCCTCCTCCTTGCAAATGATCCCTAACAGGTTTTAATTTTTTTTCCAACCAACAAGAGATAATTAACCAACTTTATCACACAGAACAGACATTAACAATGAATCTAACTATTAATGTTATTAAACGATCCATGGCTTTACCCTCCCCTGGTCTCAGGTTAGTGAGATTCCACGTCCAGCCCTCTCGGAAAATGGCGATACAAGAAGGTCCCTTGTAAAAAAAAAGTAAAGAGCCCCCGTCACGCCAACTGGCGTATAGGGAATATGGTGTTAGTGACCATAAATTTTACAGACCTTCAGCACATGATTTCTAGGGTAAGGGGGTCGGTATTACGCCCGTGCCGCTTTACTTTCCCAGAAAAAAAATCCGGTACCCATTTAGGCTAGGTGAACCCGGAAGCCGTCGGTTCGGATCGAACCCTACCTCTTGTCCTTTGTAGTCCAGTTCACTAACCAGTGAGCTATCGCGGCTCACAAGGTACCTTGTATCTAACTACAATGTTATTAAACAATCTTGTATCAGATCACAGAGATGATCTAGTAGAATAAGACGATCACAGTATATAATTATTAATGTTATTAAACGATCCATGGCTTTACCCTTCGCTGATCTCTGGTTAGTGAGATTCCACGTCTAGCCCTCTCGAAAAATGGCGATACAAGAAGGTCCCATGTGCACTCGCGCACGTTAAAGAATTCGTGGCAGCTAAGCGTAGAAAAGAGTAGGTAAGAAATGAATGCTGCTTGGGCTAAATTACTAGGATATTATTAGCTCAAAACTCGCGACGATACAAATAAAAGAGAACCTCTGAAGTCGGGAGACTACTAAGCGCACGGCTGTCGGTGTGGAGCAAAAAAAAAAAGTGATTTAAAACGAAAAAAAAAAAACGGTTACTTTGCTAGAAGTAGGCAAACAACAAAACAGTTAACATTTTATCAAGTTAAACAAACATGACAAAAGACTAATATTAAAAACAAAGCAAAAAAAAAAAAATTCTATAGGGGGGGGGGGGGGCGCGCTCGGCTCTCGACTGGGCAAGATAAATAAAGGCTGCTTCATCAAAGCAGTCACCACGACAAGTGAGTAGTATACAAGGGTCCATAATTTAGTATTTAGGCGCTAAATTAACAAAGATATATAGTGTGGTGCGCAGCGCACCACATGTACATGAGAGACAGGGGGAGTTAACCATGACATTTCGTGTCGGGATGTTGACTGGGGGTGTCTGTCGGCGTCACCTCGGCGCTCCGTATTTTAAAAATTCCGAATTATTAAAAAAAAACAGGCTCCATCTGATTTCGAACACGGGTCTACGGCGTGCCAGGCCAGACACTTACCACTATGCTACAGGCGATCACAGAATTAGGGGCTGAATGAGACAGGTGAATCGTGACGCCTTGTTAGTGCTCGACAGCTAGCTAGTAGTAGAGAAAGATTGACCCGCATCTAGGCGCTAAATTAACAAAGATATATAGGGCGGTGCGCATAACACGTGCGGCGCAGGGGGAGTTAACCGTGACATTTCGTGTCGGGATGCCTGGTGACCTCGCGTTGACCTCTCAACCTCTCGTGGTGGGGTCGGGTGACCTCTCGTGGTGGGGGCGGCGGTGGTGTTGTGAAGGGGTGGAGTTGTGAAGGGGTGGTGCCATAACTTTCATAAATCTATTATATTCTTTCTTTATACTTTCAGACAATAAAAAACAGTGACTTTCAAAACAGTTCTATTCAAGATAAGTTTTAAAAACTTCCTTTAGAATTAAAGGTAACCGCTTAGGCCGTTACACATGCTACACGAAGCTACGTTAATGAATTTAGTAACTACACGCCAAACGCGAAACAGAAACACCGCGTTAATAACGTTAAGCGAGATCAAAGAGCCGGTGAGTACTTATTTCCGGTTAGACGGCCCGCGAGATCAAAGAGTCCGGTGAGTACTTACTTCCGGTTAGACGGTCCGCGAGATCAAAGAATCCGCCACCCGCTTGGAAATCGCCGCATGGACATCGCCCCGCGTGAACATCAAAGGATAACGCTACCGTTTACCCATGGTCACACTAATGTGGGATGGGTTGGTGGGGGAAAGTGGGGACTCATGAAAATAGGGTGACATAGCTTTTACATTCTTTCTTTGTATGGTCGCTCAAATATCTTGACCAAGATAACTTATTCAAGACAACTTTTAATGTGTATCTAACATTTTCTTTACAACTAAAGGTAACAACTTAGTCCGTTACACATGCCTTGCTATAGACAGGAGGGCGTGCTAATGACTTTACCAGCTAAATGGTAGATGAACATTAAAGGCTAACTTGAGAGTCGTGGTGATCTCTCGGCGCCATGGTCGGGGTGAGCTCTCGCAGTGGGGACCTGTTACGATCAAAGACCCTATTTCTCTGTGAAATTTCTCACTTGGGTAACTTAAGCTGGTCTAGCCGTCTAACAGAGAGACAGTAAATTAATGTACTTTTGATATTCTATTACTGTTGTGTTTTTGTAGTAGTGGTTGTAGTAATAGTAGTAGTAGTTGTTGTTGTTGTTGTTGTAGTTGTAGTAGTGAAAGATGTTGTTGGAAATTTCAGGGGCGTAATCTACTTGAGTGGTACTGTGATTAACTTTCTTGGACTTTGTAAATAATCATTTTGCTGAATTGAGCCATTGAATGGAACTTATTTGGAAATACACACGAGTTCAAATCATCTTCAGCATCATCAAGGTTCACCGACAAAACCAACTAGGTCGACAAGAAGTATTCAGACGACACCTTAACGGTGACATTAAAGTTAAAAAAAATCTCTCTCTCTCTCTCTCTTGTAGTAGTAGCAGGAGTAGTAGTTGTTGTAGTAGTAGAAGTAGTGGCAGTAGTAGTTAAAGTCGTTGTTGAAGTTGTACAACTAGTGTGACTTGTATTTTGTAGAGTTATAACAGACAAGTGGGGGCTATGCCTTTTTTTCATGTATAGTAGAGAGATGGTAGAGTCTTATAGTTATTTTTATGCATGACAACTTTATTGTATCTATAAAATTTATTTTTAAATTAATGGAAACATACAACTTACGCAGGGCTTGGCCAACTAACAGCAACGGTCTTGCTAATATATTTAACCCGTGGAAACATCAGCATCATGAGACTTATTAATATCCAAATTGACCGCTTGTTCATAACACGGATACGACAGCGATAATGACTTTAACGGGTACGCAATCAAAGATCCCGTGGGTTTTGTTTTAGTCGATGACAACTTTTGAAATAGTAGCTGACAACTTTTGTATTAGCAGATGACAGCTTTCAATGACTGTTTACATGCTATGTCATTGTAGCAGTCGTGTATGTCATGGTCAATGTAACAGTCATTTCGTTGTAATAGTCATCTCGTTGTAACAGTCACGTATGTCATGTCGTTTTATCAGACGTATGGTATGTCGTTGTATCAGTCATGTCGATGTAGTAGACACGTATGTCATGTCATTGTAACAGTCATGTCAATGTAACAGTCATTTCGTTGTAATAGTCATCTCGTTGTAACAGTCACGTATGTCATGTCGTTTTATCAGAGACGTATGGTATGTCGTTGTAACAGACATGTCGTTGTATCAGTCATGCCGTTGTAACTGACACGTACGGGATGTCGTTATAATAGTCACAGATGGCGTGTCGTTGTATCAGTCATGTCGTTGTAACAGACACGTATGTCATGTCGTTTTATCAGAGACGTATGGTATGTCGTTGTATCAGTCATGTCGTTGTAACTGACACGTATGGGATGTCCTTATAACAGTCACAGATGGCGTGTCGTTGTATCAGTCATGTCGTTGTAACAGACACGTATGTCATGTCGTTATAATAGTCACAGGTAGCGTGTCGTTGTATCAGACACGTGTGTCATGTCGTTGTATGAGACACAGATCTCATGTCATGATGTTGTTGTTGTAGTTGTACAAGTAGTTGTTGATGTTGTAGTAGTAGTGGAAGATGTTAGAAGACGTGTTTATTTTAGCAGAGGAAGTTTCTGAATAGTAGAGGACAACTTTCGAAATAGCAGATGACAACATTTGTTTTAGCCGAGGACAACGTTCGAAATAGTAGGTGACAACTTTTGAATTACAGTGAGATGACTTTCGAATTACCATATGAGGGAAAAAGTTCCAATAGGCGACCATGGTCTTTCACAGTACATCGTGTCAGTTCTGTTGTTAACTGTTTTCCATGTCATGTCGTTGTAGTAGTCATAGGTGTCATACCGTCGTATGTATGTTGTCCAGTGTGACATGATAGTTGTATGTATGTTGCCCAGTGTGACATGATAGTTGTATGTAGGTTGTCTAGTGTGTCGTGATGGCTGTATGTAGATTGTCTAGTGTGTCGGGATGGATGAATGTAGGTTGTCTAGTGTAGCATGATGGTCGTATGTAGGTTGTCCAGTTTGACATGATGGTCGTATGTATGTTGTCCAGTGTGACATGATAGTTGTATGTAGGTTGTCTAGTTTGTCGTGATGGCTGTATGTAGGTTGTCTAGTGTGTCGTGATGGCTGTATGTAGATTGTCTAGTGTATCGGGATGGATGAATGTAGGTTGTCCAGTGTAGCATGATGGTCGTATGTATGTTGGCCAGTGTGACATGATAGTTGTATGTAGGTTGTCTAGTTTGTCGTGATGGCTGTATGTAGGTTGTCTAGTGTGTCGGGATGGATGAATGTAGGTTGTCGACTGTGTCATGATGCTTGTATGTATGTTGTCCAGTGTGACATGATAGTTGTAGGTAGATTGTCTTGTGTGTCAAGATGATTGTATGTAGGTTGTCGAGTGTGCTCCAACAAATCACCGCGCCATTTAAATGTCTTTGAACACATTGAAAACACAGATGTTCACCAGAAGAAACCTCATTATGAGAAACCATATAGAGAAAATCCAATAACCTTTCGTCAACCATACTTAACATACCTAGTTTAACTTCATCAAACATCAATCTCAACAACACTTAGCATACCTACTTTAAACACAAACAATGTTTAAACAATGAAAATCATAAACTAGCCAAAAATGTCGATGTAGTAGACACGTATGTCATGTCATTGTAACAGTCATGTCAATGTAACAGTCATTTCGTTGTAATAGTCATCTCGTTGTAACAGTCACGTATGTCATGTCGTTTTATCAGAGACGTATGGTATGTCGTTGTAACAGACATGTCGTTGTATCAGTCATGTCGTTGTAACTGACACGTACGGGATGTCGTTATAATAGTCACAGATGGCGTGTCGTTGTATCAGTCATGTCATTGTAACAGACACGTATGTCAGGTCGTTTTATCAGAGACGTATGGTATGTCGTTGTAACAGACATGTCGTTGTATCAGTCATGTCGTTGTAACAGTCACAGATGGCGTGTCGTTGTATCAGTCATGTCGTTGTAACAGACACGTATGTCTTGTCGTTATAATAGTCACAGGTAGCGTGTCGTTGTATCAGACACGTGTGTCATGTCGTTGTATGAGACACAGATCTCATGTCATGATGTTGTTGTTGTAGTTGTACAAGTAGTTGTTGATGTTGTAGTAGTAGTGGAAGATGTTAGACGTGTTTATTTTAGCAGAGGAAGTTTCTGAATAGTAGAGGACAACTTTCGAAATAGCAGATAACATTTGTTTTAGCCGAGGACAACGTTCGAAATAGTAGGTGACAACTTTTGAATTACAGTGAGACGACTTTCGAATTAACATATGAGGGATACAAGTTCCAATAGGCGACCATGGCCTTTCACAGTACATCGTGTCAGTTCTGTTGTTAACTGTTTTCCATGTCATGTCGTTGTTAAACTGATTGCCGGACAATAAATGACGTCACTCGCTGGAATGAGGCAGGGACTTTTCGGGCACCAAGAAAACGCGCAGCGGGCACCGCGTTGAAAACTACTGCATTAAATGATTGTTGAAACCAGACGGATAATACCGTTGTTGACCTTCTGCCAAGCGATTCTCTTACGCTGCCTGGTATATTTTCTCTTTGTTTTCCTCTATCTCTTCGTCCCTTAATTTCCCCAGTTGTTACAATATATTCCAGGTGTTCCCTTCTTTTGCATGGCCAAAAAATGATGATTGTTTCTTTCTAATATTGGAAATTAGCTCTCTTTTTGCTTTGGCCTTTTTCAGAACGTTTTAATTGCTCGTCTTAGCTGTCCATGGTATTCTCAACATTCTTCTGTAAAACCACATTTCTACAGACTCCAGTGATTTTCTTGTTTGTTGTCCTATTGTACATGATTCACATCCATATATTAAGACTGGCTCTACATAACATTCAAGAACTCTTTTTATTGTTTCCATTGTCAAAAATGGATTGCATAGTATCTTCCTCCTTTTTTTAAAAAGCTGCTTTTGCCTGAGCCATTCTGCACCTCACCTCTGTTATCAAATTATTGATAGTTACCGCGAGTCCGCGAAAGCACCGCTTTCTTAATTTACTGTTCTCCTTCTGACCTGGACGTGGAAGCCCACGAGCTATGACTGCGCTGAACAACGGATCCATCCGTGTAAATGACAGCCGCATCCGCAGGTAAATATTCATAGATCAAGGGCTGCACCTCTGCCTCCACGTCTACAGGGTTTCGTTGTTTCAAAGTGATACAAATCGACAATGTCGTATAGCACCTTGCTGCCACACAGAATATCAATAGGTGAGGGGGACACGACTGGGTAGTATCGAGTTAAGACATCGGTCTCTGAACAGGAATGTCCTCTGTACTATTTCTACTACTGGCGGTACAACATCCTGCTGCCACACAGAAGCCATATCAATAGGTGAGGGGACACGATTGGGTAGTATTGAGTTAAGACATCGGTCTCTGAACAGGATTGTCCTCTGTACTATTTCTACTACTGGCGGTACAACATCCTGCTGCCACACAGAAGCCATATCAATAGGTGAGGGGACACGATTGGGTAGTATTGATTTAAGACGTCGGTCTCTTAACAGGATTGTCCTCTGTACTATTTCTACTACTGGCGGTAGGAATAAAAAAAAAAAAATTGAACCCATTGTTTCTACGTGACTTTATCCGCCCCCGATCCATGGGTAGTAAGATTCGATGTCTAGCCCTCTCGAAAAACAGGTCGTGCACGTTAAATAACCTCAGGCAGTTTAAGGTCGAAAAGAGAAGGCCAAAATGACTGCTGCCCGGGTAAATATTGTTAAGCAATTCTACTCATTCATGCTGAAGACGGATGTGTCGGGTCGAAAACGCGCAAATATCGCAAGTAAAAAAAAAAAAAGTAAAGAACCTCGTCACGCCAAGAGGCATATAGGAAATATGGTGTTAGTGACCATAATTTGTACAGACCGCCGGTACATGATTTTGAGGTAATGTGATCGGTATTACGCCCGCGCCGCTGTACTTTCCCAGAAAAATCCGGTACCCATTTAAGGCTGGATAAATCCAGAAGCCGTCGATCAGGATCGAACCCGACCTCTTGTCCTTTGTAGTCCAGTTCACTAACCACTGAGCTATCGCGGCTCCCGCAGATATCGTGGCTATGCCATAAACTGGCGACACAACGAATCCATGCTCATTTGACGGGTGGACGCTAAGAAGATATATCAACAGGGAAGCAAAGTATAACGTTAAACATAAATACAAAACAAGTAACAAACTTTATATATCTGGGAACGACGTTCTCTGAAGATGGTAAAAATCGATAAAGAAATAGATATCAGATGCTTCAAGGCAGACCATTGGGACAGCTCTCCCCTATTCTTCAGCGCAAAGCACTACCTATTGCCACCAAGAAACATCTCATAAAGAGCAAATTTATCCCTACATCGTGCTTGAATGTTAAAAACATAGCCTAATAGTCACTTACGACTAAGCATAAAAAAAGCGTGTATCTTTGATAAGATGTCTGAGAAAAAACGCATGAAATGAACAGAAAAGGCAGAATCAGAAATGATATTATAAGACAAAGAATAGGCATTGACAAAATCATACATACATAAACAACAAATCAATTTGTTTGACCATCTACAAAGAATGTTATGCGACTCCTTATAATACAAAGCGTATATATATATATATTTTTTTAAAAAAGGTCCAGGTTAGGAAGTTAGGATGAAGAGCAAAAGGCAAACCCAGAGTAAGATGGACAGGCAACATCAAAGAAACGTTACAGCATCAATTGCCAACAACAGAATCGTACAAAAGTAATTGAAGAGAAATAAAAAAGAATGGTTTTCTAAAAAAAATTTCTTAAAAAATACATAAAATCACCTTTGTCTACGTCCCAGGACATGCGAAAGTTCGGGGAAATGAAAGAGCGGACAGGTTGGCTAGCTATGCTATCGTTGAGGACGATCAACAATGGTTGGGCGGACATCACCAATGCCCTCCGTGAAGTGGGAAATACATAGGACTTCGACAACCATGAGTCCACATCAATCCTTCGGATGAAAGAGATGAACACAGCCAGAAACGAGAAACTTAGAGTGCGCGTAAGAAGACTAATCAACCAACACAGAACTGCAGTCGCCAGTTGGAGTCGCTGGACACTGCGAGACTTCCTGATGAAGGGATCTGAGCACATATGGACATATTCGGTGTGCAATGATGTTTACCCGCAAATAACCAAATAACTTGTCCAACTTTTGAAAATAGTGCACCTTTGAAGTAGCCCGTAATGTCGCGTCATATTAACTTCATCCACAATTAAAAAGTAAAAGGGAGACGAGGTCCAAATACCCCGAATTGTGACAAATGCACCGTGTTCATTTTGCAGTCAGATCTGTCGCTTCATTCTTCTTCTTCTACTATCCTTCCTCCATTGCCGTTGGCGTCGAGGGAGATACAATCTGCGATTCTTTGCTCTTCTGGTGTTATCCCTCCTAGTGACTCTAGTATTCCCTTTATCCATCTCTTTCTCTGTCTTCCTCTTAATTTGGCGTTTTCGTAGCGTTTGTTTATGGCTCTTTCAGTCATTGTTAGTTCTTTTTAGTCTTGTTATGAGGCCGAACCAATTTATCTGTTGTTTCTTTATGTATTCGATGGCTGGTTCAATTTCGAGTTTCTTCCTCAGGTCGGTGTTTCTTACTCTGTCCCTTAAGCTGTTTCCTGTCATTCTTCTGACACATTTCATTTCGGTGGTCGTTATGTTTCTTATTGTTCTAGAGTCCAGCGTCCAATTCTGGCACTGACAGTTAAGAGTTGGTAGAAAAATTGATCTGTATATTGCCCTTTTGCTTCCGTAGTTATTGCTTTGTTTTTCAATAGTGTTGATACTTGGCCCATAACTTGGCATGCTTTGTTACACCTTATATATTTTTAAATAAAAATATTTCTTCAATATTCAATATTTTGACAAATTCAGTCATGCGCGGAGCTGCTTAAAAACAACGTAGCATTAATATATCATCAATTATTATTACTTGATACCAAATGTTTGTCAAGACAATAGACATCATCACCATTGAATACCGTCTCCGCATCGAAGGTTGGCTACCATGGAGCGCCATTCCGTTCTGTCTCTTGCTTTGATGTTGTTGTCATAGGCTGACTTGTCCATCTTTTGTTGTTACTCGTCCATGTTAGTCTTGGCCTGCCTCAAGTTTGTCAAGACAACAAAAACCATATATGGACTATTCTAATGTGGAGACTGGCCACTTCCATCACCGCTCGCAGAAAGCACAACAAAATCATGTGACCCTTACGACGATTCTAATTTTTTTCCCCCCACTCAGTGATTTATATTTCCTCCCGCACTCTTATAATGAAGAGGCAGGAGATTTGTTTGTTTAAATCGTTTCATCATCGTGGATTCCCTGGGCATTGCCTTTATTTCATCTACTGTTAGTACTCTTAAATTACCTAAACCTAATTTCTAAGTGTTAGTAAAGGATTAATTACGTTTAATGGACATTGGTTCTTTTGGATTTAATACTAAGCCTATCAACAAAGTTACAGTTTTTAAGAATGACATTTTAGATTAATGGTTACATGCATTAACAAGTTGACATTTAAAAGGATTTAAGGTGACAAAGTTTAAATTTTAACTAAAGCTATCTACAAAACATAAATTTAAAAATCAATCAATTATAATCCATATATGCATGAAAAATCCATAATTAAAAGACCTATTTTATTTTAGCTAGGTTGGGGGAGGGGGGGATGGGTCTGCCTTCATTCGCTCTCTCATTCTCTCTATGATGGACATTTGTTTTCTCATGTACATGTGTAGGAAAATTTGTGGTTCGTAAGTTCGTCTTCTGAATTTCGTTTCATTGCGACAGACCCATACTAGGTTTCTAAAATAGGAAAGTAGAGAAACTAAAGTGTTGTGGTGTTCTGGTGTCGTGTTTGGTATCGTGTTTAGCATTATCGCTCTGTGTATGTCTACTTTGTGTTTGGTATATGTTTGCAGTGTGTCATGTAGTGCTTGGATTGTTGGTGTGATGGTTGGGCATCTATAGTATATGTGTTCTTCGTTTGCTTGTGTGTTTGTGCTGCACATTTGGCATTTGTCTCCTTGTTCCAGTGGCGTCGTATTAAACAGAAGTCGATATGCGACTTCTCTCTCCTTTTGAGTAACAGCTGGTTGTGCAGGTTCTGGAACGTGCCGCTGTAGTTTTGGATGTTGTGTGGGTAACCCCATTTGATCCTTCGTTGTAGTGGTGGGGCTTGTTGTTTTATTAATTGTTGGTATATGTGTTTTGTTGTCTGGTGCATGAGGTGTTCACTTCCTTGTATGGCTTGTAAGCACGACTTGTAGAAAGCAGGTATGTTCCCGTAATGGTGTGGGCTTGCGTTGTTGATTTTTGTGTACTTGATGAGCTTGAGTCCCATGTAGTAATGGGCGAAAGGGTAGCTGTGTGGTCGTTGAACGATGCGTCCCACATGGCCGATTCTGACGGCTTTTATTTTTGAGTTGATGTCTTGGAGAGCGATTCTCCGTCGTATTTGCTTTGGATCAGTGTTTCGTGTTTTATGTTGTGTCTGACGTTTCGGAAAATGAACCTGTTGATGTGCTTGTTGATTTCGTGAGTAATGTGACGAGGTGGATCGAGGACTGTGACAGTGTAGAGTAGCTTGGGTACGATGATGTTGTTGACGATGATACTTCTGCCGAAGATAGTTGATGTTTTGTGTTGATATCTCAGCAGGGTGTCGGTGATTTTTGTGGTTAGCACCTGCCATGTAGGTTTGCTTATCTTGGGGTTGCACGGGAAGGTGATGCCGTACACCGTCATGACGTCGACGGATGTCAGTCCTAAAGGGAAATCCTTTTGTTCTGCCACCTGCCGATCCCCATGATGGATGACTTTTCACGTTGATCTTCGCCCCGCTGCTGTTACCGAAGTCTGTGTATGCTTTGATGATGTTTGTTATTGAGCGGTCGTTTGTGGGGAAGAAAATGGTGTCGTCGGCGTATGCGATGAGCTTTCGTTGTCCTACTCCTGGTATAAAGGTGCCTCCGATGGATTCGTCTTTCCTTATTTTTTCGAGTAGTGGTTCTAAGGCTATGATGTAGAGCAGCGGAGATAGAGGCATCCCTGTCTGACGGACCTGGTTAGTGTGAAGGAGTCCGTGAGTGTGTGGTTGACGAGGACCATGCTCTCAGGTCTGGAATACAGGATTTGAATCCATCGTCGGAAGTTTTCTACTATGTTGCAGTTGTGTAGTGTCTTGTGTAGGTAGGAGTGTGAAACCCTGTCAAAGGCCTTTTCCTGGTCTAGGGACAGGATCGACGATTGCACGTTTCTTTCGTGTGTGTATGTGATGATGTCTCGTATGAAGTGGGTGTGGTTGGTTATGTTCCTGCCTTGGATGCTACACTGTTGGTCTTCGTGGACAAGTGATGGCATGAACGGTTTTAGCTTGTTCGTCAACGTCTTGGTGAGTATTTTGTAATCCACGTTGAGCAGCGATATCGGTCTGTAATTTGTTACTTGTTGTTTTCCGTGCTGTTTTTGTGGAGTAGTGTGATGTACGACTCGTTCGTGCTTGGAGGTAGATGTCCTCTATCAAAGGAGTCCTTAAACACCTTCAGTAGAAGTGGGCCTAAGACGGGGAGGAAATGTTGGTAGAACTCCGCGGTGAGTCCGTCCGGTCCTGGTGTTATTCCTATGCATTGATTTCACCGCGGTCAAAATGTCCGCGAGTGTTATCTCTGCGTCGTGTTTGCTTGTTCACTTCCGTTAGTTGTTTGGTGTGCTCCTTGTACTCATCTTGAACGTGTGATGATTGGGGTGTTCCTTCTGTATACAGTTGTCTGTAGTAATCCCGAATGCTTGGACAATATTTGTTGTTTCTGTTTGTGTGTGCTTTCCGAATCTACTATCTTCTTGATGTATCTGCTACTTTGTATGTGTTGCTCTATGTCCAGGAATTGTTTGTTGGCTGTCTCCTGGGTGGTTGTTATTTGCCGTGCGCGCGTTAGCGCCCCCTGGTATCTGTACTGTGTGTATCGCTCCAGTTCTTCTTCTATAGCTTGTTTCAAAACATTTGCCCAACTTCAAAACGCTATTACTCTCTAACCGTTTGTTAAATACTTTGAAATTTCCAAATGTTATTAGAATGCAAAAGACCCTTTAAATGTTATTTAACAAATATCTTGCAGCTGCAGTTTTCTTTTAAAGCGGCGATATTTCTTGATGTTTGTCAAAATTGTAAATTGTGAACCCCTAAAGAATATAAATTACCGTAGTTGCTGGTCTACGATTAATTTCACTAGGTAAAGGCGTGGCCGTAATGGGGAAATAACTGGATAAAACAAAAACACCAGGAGAATTATTGTCTGCTCAGTTCGAGGACGACGATAATAATATCAAGGTATACCTGTATGTCCAATTTTCATAGTTGTGTGGTCCTGAAAAGGACCGTTTGTTGAAATAATTTAAGGTAATATAGGGGCCAACATTGTAGGGGCTATATACTTTCATTCTGAATCAGACGAGTCTAAAAGATTAATAACTGTTTGGGGTTGAACATTCCACAAACCATCATTTTCCAATATTCCTCTTCCTGTTTAAGACGTGGTCTTCACATTTAGCCCAATAATCTTGTCTATATTTAATAAAGCGGATTAGCAAGAGTCTTTACATCGCATATTTTGAAGGTTGTATTTTCATCTGCAACTTGTCCTTTTAATTTTGCCCAGATTAGTTCTATTGGATTTAAATGAGCATGGTAAGGTGGCAGCCTCAAACTTATATGACCGTGCTCTTGGATAATCTTATCTATTTGAAAAATCTGTGTCCTCTGTTTTTGCTTTACTAGAGATAGTAATTCAGGTTTTAAGTACATGTTATTAAATTGTATGTGCTCCTTTGTGAGCCATATCTTAATAGCATCTCTTTGTACGGATGACGTCGGGACTTTATCTTCAAGTGCAACAATGTTGTGGTACGCTGCATTGTCCAATTTAGGCAAGATGGTCGATCTAGTGATGGGAGAACAGAATTTCATTCCAATGTCTAAATATTGTGACCATCATCTCAGAGTGATATCCCGATTGTTATGGATTTGAAAGAAAATGAGCTCTGCATTTTGTATTAGTCCATGTTGTCGACTACCTGCATAAGCAATTATCAAGCGCTGTCCTTTGCTGCTAGGTATTAATCTCTTAATCTTTCCATCTGATGACTGCATTCCTTTGGTTAGTGTGGTGAGCATTGATCCATGTTTCATCCAAGTACACAATATCATAACCTTGCTTGCGCACCTCTTTTACTTCACGTAAGTACTGCTTTCTCATGACTACTATATGTGGCTTCTCACAGATGATGTTTCGTCCATTGGAATACTTTCTGAATGTAAAGCCTGCAGCTCTCACATTCCTCCATAATGTAGACTTTGATATTTCAATACTGTTGTTCTTTTTCAGCGATACTTTTAATTTTCTTATTGTAACAGTTTTCATTCATACCAACATTTTGCGAATTTCACTTCTAATAAGTTCACTGTCGAAATTATCCAACATTTTTGCTCTTCCTTGTGATTTTGTATATTTGGAACATTGACGGTCACGTGCTTGAATCCAGCGATTAAAGACCGTTAGATAAATCCAAAATGTGTCTTGTCCTATTCTCTGGGTTTTCTAAAGAATGAAATAATCTTCCCGTTTAGCCTCTTTGCAAAAATAGTCATACAATTTATTGCGACGTTTGTAAACTGCAGAATTTCATTTAAGACTCATGATAAATGTTATTGTCCACGTTACGCCGCTGAATTAACGGAAATGGAACACACATGTCTCGTGTTTACTACAAGTTTCAAATTGTGTCAGATATCCACTCGGAAGCGTGCAAAATCGTAAATTGAGCGTGTATAGATTTGTAATCGCTATTTTTAACTTAAATACTGTAAACACTAAGTTTTGACTGCATGAATGGGTCGTTATAAATTTATATAAATCAAATAAGCAATAATAATAACCAAATGGTTGTTTTTAATGAATTAATTCCTGTTGGGTTCTAATAATTATAACTATACATGCAAAATTTTGAAAAAATTACAAAAAGCGGTTTAAAAGATATTGATTTTTAAAGTTGGGCACGACTTATGAAACAAGCTATAGTGGGTGATGTGTGGGCCTGTTTGTCCACTTGTTTTGCAGTCGTAGGGCTTCTTGCAGCATTTTTTCCTCCGTGCCTATGTTTGCTTATTTGGGACGCCTTACCATTGTTATTTACGAATTTGGCTTTTCAGCAGCTCCCATTGTGTTTGTATGTCGTCTGTTTCTTGGTCGCTTGTATATCGTTGAATGAGTTTCGATGTGTGACTTCTATATAGGTGTTGTTGAATTTCCAATGTGGTGATTTTTGTTTCCCTCTTCTTCTTTGTCGTTGATGGCTACGAGGACCCCTTGTGGTCAGTGAAGTGGAGCGTCTCGTCCAAGTGTTGGATCCGACTGGTATGTATTCCTGAAGGGACGTAGAAGCGGTCGAGTCGCGCTGCTCTGCATGGGCATTTGTTGGTGTGTTGTTTCTTTGCCTTGTGGGTTTCCGTGTCTGTAGGCATCTGTCAGTTCGTGTTCATTTATTATGTCGTATAGGGCGTCATGGCGCCGTGTATGTGTATTGTGTGCGCCTCCCTCGACATCTTTTGGACAGGACGCAGTTGAAGTCGCCCCGAGGATGATCTTCTGTCCGTGTACTTCCTTATTAATAGCCGTGAGAGGTCCTCGTAGAATTGTGGTTGTTGTTCTGGTGCTGGTGGCTCGTGGACGTGACTATCGTGTATCGCTGCTCTGCGTCTTTTTATTTGGATGATTGTCGTTCTGCCATCACTGTCCTTTTCTTTGGAAGTGATTTCCCATCTATCGGAGGTCTGAAGGATGGCTGTTCCTGAACCTACACACTGGACTGCCAAGCTGAAACAAGAATGCCTTAGCCCTAACTGTGTAGTGATTTGTGATGCGTGTATGTTTGTTTCTTGTATGAGGACGAAATCTGGTTTGTATGTGTATATTAAGTGTATGATGTTGTTTAATTTGGACCTTAGTCCCCTAACGTTAACAGATAAGACAGTAAGTTCAGCCATTTACAAGAATGAGAGAGTAGATCATAAAATTTAGAAAGGAAATGATAATTACATATTAAAATTAACAATTTTTACATGGATTAATTATAGTTTTTCTTGGGCTTGTTTTTGTAATTTGTGCCCATGATGGTGATGGCTCGTCTTCCGAGTCTCTGGTATCCATGACCAGCTGGCCAGGTGTGGGCGGTTGGTAAGTCGTCTCTCCTCTGTGTCTATAGTTTTGTGTTGTTCTGGTCTGTAGTGTCCTGTGTCTCGTTGTCTGTGGTGTGCCTCGTGGTCTTTGGTCTTCTTCGGGCCAAGTGTTCTGTGGTTTGCGTTTGGATAGTGGAGAGATTCCACTACTCGATTTCGTGCCTCGTGGTCGTTTTTTCCCGACTACAACTGAGAAGGGCGTTTCGTCGTCGCTGGAGTCGGTAACCGGGCGGTCTCCAGCGGTTTATCCGGCTGCTGACTCTTCTCGTTCTCCTTTGTTTGTTGGGTGCTTCCTCTGTTTTTTGTTGGCGTCGATGCTGGTATTTCGGGTGTTTTGGTTGCGCTTTTTAGTAGGACATTGATTGTCCCAGTGGGGTTTCTTCCCACAGTGCGTGCACTTCGTTCTCCTGCCTGGAAGCGTTACCCAACACTCTATGGGTGTGTCTGACGCTGCTGTCAGTTGCAGGAAGAAGTAATATGGAATGTCTTGGGTTGGGGTGTAGCGGAAGCTCCACCGATCGTTTGCGAAATTGTCTTTTTTGCCTCCGCCTCTGGGTCTCCAGTGATCTGTTTAACCAGATCAGTGGCGGTTTTAATAGTGACGTTGGGGGGCATCCAGTTAAGGTAGCCCTAGATTTTCTTTCTCTAGATGTTCAATGGTGATTGTTACATCCGGGTTCTTCAGAGTGACGGTTTTCCGTCTAACATTTGAAAGTCTCTCAGAGATGCTGCTGTTGAAAGCGTAAAGTAATATCTATTGTGGGTAGCGAAGCGGTATATCGTCGCCACGCCGTTTGGGTCCGACCCCGCATGGGCCATGAGGGCGGCTTCATAAAGGCGTGGGTTGCCTTATGCGCTTGTCCGTGGACGGTGGCTACAAGCGTGTTTTTTTCATGAAGAAGTCCTCCTACGAGGGCTTCCTCGGTAGCATAGGCAATGGTTGGGATGGTGCTCGCCATTTTTAGATAAATTGCTTGTAATGAATAAAAGTAAAAAGTAAAGTACCCCCCGTCACGCCAAGTGGCGTATAGGGAAATATGGTGTTAGTGACCCTATATTTTACAGACCTTCAGCACATGATTTTTGGGGTAATGTGGTCGGTATTACGCCCGTGCTGCTTTTACTTTCCCAGAAAAAATCCGGTACCATTTAAGGCTGGGTGAACCCGGAGCCGTCGGTTGGGATCGAACCCTACCCTTGTCCGTAGTAGTCCAGTTCACTAACCACTGAGCTATCGCGGCTCCTACTAATTTTTAGGGAATTAGTAAAACCCAGGTGTCCTCGCCAGGATTACGAACCCGGCTATTGCCGTGGTAAGCCAACCGCCTATCGATTGCGCTAACCGGACACCCCGCTTGTAATGAATACTTGACTGTAAATAAAAAATGTGGCTACCTTACCTCACGGTGTCTTGTAATTCAGCTCCCAAACTGTTGCTTTCAAAGAACAATTTTGAGAGTTAAAATACAAAGTATATTTTTGCTTCCGTAGTTATTGCTTTGTTTTTCAATAGTGTTGATACTTGGCATGCTTTGTTACACCTTATATCTATCTCTGTATTTTTAAATAAAAAATAATTTCTTCAATATTCAATATTTTGACAAATTCAGTCATGCGCGGAGCTGCTTAAAAACAACGTAGCATTAATATATCATCAATTATTATTACTTGATACCAAATGTTTGTCAAGACAATAGACATCATCACCATTGAATACCGTCTCCGCATCGAAGGTTGGCTACCATGGAGCGCCATTCCGTTCTGTCTCTTGCTTTGATGTTGTTGTCATAGGCTGACTTGTGCATCTTTTGTTGTTACTCGTTCATGTTAGTCTTGGCCTGCCTCAAGTTTGTCAAGACAACAAAAAACCATATATGGACTATTCTAATGTGGAGACGCCACTTCCATCACCGCTCGCTGAAAGCACAACAAAATCATGTGACCCTTACGACGATTCTCATTCGCTGAGACTCTGTAGCAAGCCTTGCACAACGTCTGCTCTCTAGAGTTTTTATTGGTTTACAGTGACCCGCGAATCCAAAAGCAACCAATCAGAACTCTCACAGCCGCCTATCTAGGCCGCTACTAGCCACCAAGCGAACTGGCGTGGGGTCGATATCCAAGGCATTACTTTTATAACAGGGAGGAACATTATTTACTGAGGTAAGCTACCTTTTTCTATTTCATTTATTGTTGGTGTAGTCCATTGTTAAGAATATTACAAAGCGTAAAAAATCATTTACGATATTAATTTATGTATTCGTATATTTCATTTTATTTTGAACTGTTTTCACATCAGAATATAAATAAAAATTAACATCCCGTTTCTGCTTCGAAAGTTGTAGTTCGCCATGTTTTCTCTATGGAGCCGAGAACCAAATTATGACGTCCGCTAAAATTCATTTTCAGCTGCGTTTTCAAAATCGCACCTTTAAAAACTAGTAAAATCTGATTGATTGAATATAATTTCAAAAGATAATATAGTTTGTAATTAGTAAAATGATCTAGTTTTGTGATGGCTAGGGCCTGAAATAGCCCACCCATGTCCGCTAAATGATAGTGATAGCTATCGGCCACGGCAAGAACCAATCTTCCATTGAGTCTACCACAGGCTTGCCGTAGGCCCAATGCAAAAGCACTGCTATTACCTTCCTACTGTACTGTATATATATGGAGAGAAAACATCGGCCTGGAAAAAGCATATTTTATTAGAACTTGCGAAATATTTAAATGTCCTAAGTTATAGTACATTTTAGGAGGGTTATTCTTTGAGACATTTATTATCTGGAATGAAAAGATTTTTTTTTTTAAAACTGGAAAGTAGGTTTTAATATCATGGGTTTGAGAAGGTCGTCGTTGTTCGCTATGTGGCGGCTCTATAGTTTCTCTTCATGCCCGCCGCCTTTCGCTGGTCTTGTGTTGCATGATCATCAGCGTCGCGGTTGGCTGCTTGTGTAGAGTTAGAGTAACAAGTTTGCGAAAGTAACTAAATAGACGGTTGTAGATAAGACATTCAGGGATATTTATCATGGGCTTCACTGATGACTTGTCTCAGCAGTGTGGTTTGAGTTTGAGTTACTGAAGTTACTGTTACTCCATTTTTTTAAAATTATTATTCAAATTTACTGAGTTGAGTTAGTTAAGTTAGTAGTGAGTTGAGTGTTGAGTAGTAGGTTCAAGTTCAATTCACTTTCACTTTGCACTTTGAAGATTGATTTTGAAGAAATTTAATTTCTCTTTTCATTTCAGTCACTGGTACTTATTAAGATAAATTAACACATATTAACACATTTAGCTTAAGTCATAAAAAATAAAATTAAAAAAAAGCTGACTCTGTGACTCAGTCAGACTGATGCGTGCAAATAATAAATAAATATAATAATTATAGATTACTTTTTTTTATAGTAGTATATAGTTTTGTAAATTTATCATTTATTTTTTATCATCATCATCATCATCAACTTTCATTAAGTACCGGGCCTGCTGGCGTAGGTGATCATCATGTCTCTCCACAACTTTCGATCTCAACAGTTATCATTTCTGTTGTTGACCTTCTGCCAAGCCATTCTCTTGAAACTTAAGCTGTCTCTGTCTGGTATTTTCTCTCTTTGCTTCCCTCTATCTCTTCGTGCCCCAGTTTTTCCAGTTGTTACAATACAATATATTATATATATATTCTTCTAGTTGTTCTCTTCTCATTACATGACCTAAAAATGATGATTGTTTCTTCCTAATATTGGAAATTAGCTCTCTTTTTGCTTTGACCTCTCTCAGAACATCCTCATTACTCTTCTTAGCTGTCCATAATAGTACTCTACTTTAAACATTCGTCTGACGTCTGTAAAACCACATTTCTACAGACTAGACTTGCACACCTTATAAAATTGTAGGTAACTAGCTGTGCTATATTCGTTGAGGACGGTCAACAATACAATGGTTGAACCAAGTAATTATTTGTTATAGTAGTAGATTAGATCATAATAGTTAGAAGAGTGAGTATTTTATGTAATATAATATTATAATTCAGTATTTGTTCTTTAGTTCTCCTTCACTAAAATTAAAATGTCACCATACCATGTATGTAAAACTAAAAAAAAATTATGCCATTAATTACACTATTAAAGTAAGTATACTATTACATTATTACAAGTTACATCTATTAACCTAATATATGAGCCTAATCTAAGTAATCTTTGCTTTTGCTGCTATAGACCCTAGGGGCCTAGGCCTCCTATTATACTCTTTCTAGGTAGGGCCCATAATAGATAATACTACTACTACTTTTAAACCACCCCCCCCCCCCTTTGTTTTAAATTAGTTGCACATTTTAAAGAAAAAATGAACTTTATATTTTCTTCTAGACTGCTCAATTGTCTACAGTTGAGTCTACATTGTTCTCTTAAATATTATAGTCAGACTGGAGATACATTTATTGAATCACTTGACAATGATTCATTATTATTGATATATACCTATAAATTTAGTATATTCTCATTATTAATTAAAATGAACTGGATATGTAACATATTTTAAAGCAAATTTATTAAGTTTAATTTGAGTTAGATTATAATAACCGGCCCACCCCACCCTTTTTTTTTTTAAGTAGGTGTTATTGAAACTATTTTTAAACTCTAAAATATTTTTCAGTTTCATAAACTACTTACATTGACTCTGTTGTTCATTTATTTGCAACAATATGATTGTATAATTGTAAGTAAGTAGTAAAGTACCCCTGTCACGCCAAGTGGCGTATAGGAATATGGTGTTAGTGACCATAAATTTAATGACTATTTTTGATGATTTGCACATGATTTTTGGGGTAATGTGGTCGGTATTACGCCCGTGCCGCTTCACTTTCCCAGAAAAAAATCCGGTACCCATTTAAGGCTGGGTAAACCGGAAGCCGTCGGTTGGGATCGAACCCTACCCCTTGTCCGCTGTAGTCCAGTTCACTAACCACTGAGCTATCGTGGCTCCAATGTATAATTGTGGCTATCCATAAATAGAATAGCTTAACAATAATGGTTAACTCTTTCCGTACGTTTCGCAGCACTGTGCTGCCATGCCGATTTTGGCAGCCTACGCTTCGCCACACTCAATTTGATTAGTGTGAACGCTATCAAACCATGTTCTTTTTACATGTCTTGGATCATCTTGATATTGGTAAAATCTAATACCTTGTTCAATTATCTAAACATTCATATATAATATGTTATATGTGAGATAAATATAAATATGTAGGTTGATTCTTAAAATCATGAACAATTTTGTCTCTGAAATCTCTTCTGTTGCATTGATAAAAAGTTTGCGTACGGAAAGAGTTAAAGCAGTTAATCAGAACAGCAAAAGTGTTTGAAAAAGAAGTATTGGTGATGAAAAAGAAAAAATTTTGGACTGTTAGTTTTATGACAAATGTTAGAATTAGTTGGTGGATAAAGTTCCTGAAACAATAGATGTGGTGGTACATAATCACGACTTCAAAATAATTTAATGGAATGGCATTACATTGAACTCTTTCCAGACTTGGTTTTTTTTTTTTTTTATGTTTGACCAAATTAATTTTCAGTATTAAAAAAATGTAATATACACCTTTTTCATCTTATCACTTCTCACTATAATATAAGAAACACAGTACATGTTATATATATCAGGAAAGGACAATAGATGCAGCAAATGAAATATATCAGTACATTGCTAATGATAATGTATTATTTGAAGGAATTATTGTTATTAAAAAAATGTTCACGGTTAGGTAATTTTAGGTTCAGAATATCTATCTTGTCTTTTTCCATGGTAAAATGTGTGACCATATCAATTTTTCTTGAAATTGTACACAAAACTACCATCAGCCTTTTAAAATAGAGTATATTTGAAGCATAACAATTATTTAATGCATTTACACTTTTGTAAGTGAAAAAAAATGTGATAAAAATTACATCATTTTTACAACATTACTATATTATTTATTATTACTATTATTAAAGACTTTATAAGTTTATTCCTCAGTACAGCTGATCAATTTTAGTATGTAGGAAATACAATTAGTTGTATCATCACAATCACTGCTACTCATTTCAGAGACAATTATAACCTTGTTGACTGTAAGCACTCACCCGCAAGCTAGCTAGGCACTTATCCGACTAGATTTATTTGTCTTTGTTTCTAACTTACTATCACCATACCTTATGAGAACATGTCAAGCACCATTTAACAGTCAAATTGCTTCATTCTATCCATAGCTGTGCATTTTAAAATATTTAATAAATTTACTTGATAATGTACAACTAAAAAGTTTTGAATTCAGCACTCACTTAGCTATAACTATTAATATCTAATTGCTATATTTGAAAAATATCAGATGGTGCCATGTCCAATCGGAACTTAAGGGAAATTATCTATAATATTAAACTTAAAAAAAAAAATTTGATATGTGAAGTTTTTCTTCATTTGTAAGCCTTTTTTTTTTGGGCCTGGTATACAGGTTTGTGTTTAAGTATTGAAGGTATGCATTCATCATCATCATGTGCCATACCGGTTGGCGTAGATGATCATGTCCCTCCACAGTCCCCTATCTACAGTGCATCGTATCAGTTCTGTTTGTTGACTGTTTTCCATGCCATAACACCAAGATATCCAGTATTTTCTCTCTTTGTCGTCTGCAATCTCTCTTTCCTTTTATTTTGCCAGTTGTAACCAAGTATTCCAACTTTCCTCTTCTCATGATGTGCCCGAAAAATATTGATTGCTTCTTTCTGATGTTTTTTAAGAGCTCCCTTTTTGTGTGGCCTCTTTGAGAACTTCCTCATTGGTCTTTTATTAGCTGTCCAGGGAACTTTCAACATTCTTCTGAGAAATCCCATCTTTGTGGCCTCTAATCGTCTTTGCATTACTTATACTATAATCAAAATTTCAAACGGTACCTGAATTACTCCAAAAGCTGATGGCTTGTGACATGATCGGTGAACCAGAACCATCCAGACCCTACTCCACCTCTCCATGGTGCCTCCAGTAACAGACTAACCTGTCTAGTCTAGTCTGGTCAAGCGAGTAGGGATCAAAGAGGGAAGACAACCCGGTACTCAAAAATAACATGCTGAAGTCAGATGTGTTGAGCCGAAAGGCGCAAATTCACAGTTTTACTGCAAACTACAACACAACGCCAACACACCTACCTAAGGGCGGATGATGAGAAGGTGTATTCCTTCAGTCATCGAGCGAACGCAAGCAAACAGCAAGCAAGCATTTCGATCAGAATTTATGTTTGATACTTGTAATCAATAAATCAATAAGATTTTAGTGAAGAGGAATGCAAATTCATCATGATTGTGGATAACAAAACATAAGTTATTTTTATGTTACATCAACCAAACTATTTTTTTTTGCAAGATAATTTATTTTGACCCAATATTTAATGATGGTAAGTTTGCAATTATGGTTTCAATTTTACGTATTCATTTTTTGTTTTGGTCATTAATCCCCCATTTTTATTTCATGTCTTTGAACATCTTGTTATTCTATCTATCTATTGTCCTTTCTATTTTGATGACGGCACAAAGGGCAGAACCACAATCTCAAAAACAGATACCTTGCATGCCAAAATGGCACACATTGCAGAGATCACTGCTTTTAAAATCTCTGGCTGTTTTCATAACAATACTTTTTACAATGACAGCTTGTCAAGTCATTGATCAACCTCCTTTGTCGCCTCTTACGACATGTCTGGAAGGTCACGGTGTCACTATTCTTTACTTCCCTCATAATGAGGCCCCGGGATACATATTGTTCACATGACTATTAATTCATCAATTTGTTTATTACTTTGAAAAATAAAATTTTGAAACTTACATTTATAGTTTTCAGCCTCAAGTGCGTAGTTATTGGTGAAATCTAATTCCTTGTTCAATTACCTACAAATTCATACAATATGTTATGTGTTAGATAAAAAGAAAATATGTAGATATATATTTTAAACCATAAAGGTCCATGACAAATTTTGTCAATCTCTTCTGTTTGATTGATAAAAACCTTCAGCACAGAAAGAGTTAATATTTAAGTATCTTTCTAGTTCTTTCATTCTTTTGCAGAAAATAATGTACTTTCTAAGGCTGGAATTCAACCCTATCTTCATGGTCAGCCAGCTCTCTAATAACTTCTCTACTGTGGCACTCTATAACAGTAAAATACTGTGTCAATTTGACTTCATCAGTAAAATTTGTGTAATTTTTTTTTCTGCCAGTGAAATACAGTGCCATCTTTGAACCATGGGTAGAAAAGACAATGAAGCCAAGCCTAAAGGTCGCATGTCATCATATGCATTCTTTGTTCAAACCTGCCGTGAGGAGCACAAAAAGAAGCACCCTAATGACTCCATTGTATTTGCAGAGTTTGCAAAGAAATGTGCAGAAAAATGGAAGGTATGCTAACGTAAAAAAAAAAAAAAATGCGAAACCTTTTATAATTCATAAGCAACAGGTTATTTTACTGATGTGTATTTCAGTCACTTGTTATAGTTTTTTTTCAATACATTTGAAATGCACAAAAGGATCAACTAAATGTTTTTTTTATTTAATCTGCTACCTAATAGTAAACTTTAGCACGCAGTACAATGTTCGTCACTATATGTTTCGCAAAGCCTTGATTTTAGGTAACCAGCATTATCATGTTAGGTCATGTGATTCATCATATATGTATGGTAACATGTGAATTGTCATATATGTATGGATTATATTGGGAATTTCTAACATGGCGTTATACTTCAAAATACTAAATATGTGCTGTTAAAATAATTTTTTTTAGCAAGCTTGATTTGATATAACATGGATAGCTGTTGCTGATAACTAGTCTGGAAATCTTCCGGAAATACAATACCAATTGGCCAAATTTTGTGTGCAAAAATGTTAAAATAATGTGTAAGAACCCCAGATTTTTCAAGCAAAAGTATGCACAAACACTTATGTGTGTCCATGAGTAGTAAATGAACATTTCACATAAATAAATACCATCTTTGTATGAAAATTAAACATGGGAGGGAAGGGAGAAGAAGCACGCTTTTACGTTATATAAAAGAAAAACAAAAAAATTACACAGATTTGACATTTTTATGTAGCACATGTTCCCTTAAAAGGGGATTGCAGGGTACATTGCTGTTACAAAAGGAACTAGAAGGTTATTTAGCCCTTGTGAAGGCTGCAACCATAAAAAGGTTGAGCAATACTAATGTAATTTGGCATTTCTTTTGCACTGAATTTTGTAGACTCGTGACTTCATGTTTTTTTTTTTTATTATTCTTATTGCAGGAGATGACTCCCAAAGAAAAGAAGAGATTTGAAGACATGGCAGAAAGAGATAAAATAAGATATGAAAGAGAAATGTCATCTTATGTTCCGGTTGGAGGCCAGGCAAAAAAAAGGAAGAGAACCAAAGACCCCAATGCACCAAAAAGAGCCCTGTAAGTTATCATTTCTATATATTTCCCTCACCGTTCAGTGCCCATATCGGCAGACATTGTAACCCTTTCGGGCCATAATGTTGCCAAATGTCTTGCCATAAATTGCAGCTTGAACCAGGAAATCTGAGTCCACTGTGTCTCATGCCTAGTGTAAACACACAGGTATGTGTCAAAACTTTAAATAAAAACTATTTGTAAGAGCTCCTGTTGCATTTAAGAGGTAGTAATTTATACTTCAGTATCATAAACATGTCAGTCACTGATAGGTACAGTAATCTAGGGTGATCATTGTACAAAAACTATCAATATACCATTGCATCTCCCAGTAGTTAGCCTGGAAGTAGACTAATAAGTCTGTCAATGCTAGTAGTTTTAGAAGAAAGGTAATTGGGTACCTTACTAAAATTGACATGCTGTCGTCAGATGTGTTGGGCCTAAGGGAGCAGATACCTATGCATGCTGTTAAAAAAAAATTTTACACAATTGCATCTATACCAATTTAATGTCCTTTTAGGGACGGAAACTAGAGTATTAGCTGTCAGGCAAAAGCACAAGTCGAAACTTAAGATGCCACAATAATTTACACACTGCACACACAGTATAAAATTATGTGACACATTGCACTATTTACTCTCCAAATACCTGCAAATACATAAAGTCAGGCAAAGAAGGAAACTTTTGTCATACTTTCCTTTCTCATTTGCCTTTCTGTGTAAGCGAAGACAGTCTGTGGTATCTTGCTTTCTTAATCTGCCTCATCTGCTGTCACATCCAAATGTTTCTAGTGTACTTTCAATCCATCTTTTTTGAAATGTTCTCAAAGCCATGTTTTCATAGATTTTGTTGATAATTGTATTATGTGACCAAACCATTTAATTTGTGTTTTCTTTAAATATTCGACTACTGGGGATGATTCCTAAATTGCAGGGCAACCCTTTATTTAGGTTTTTATGGCAATGAGATGATTATAGAATGAATAATTAGCATTTGAAAAAATGTGCAGTCAATAGTTTTAATCTATGGCATGCTTCCTTACATTCCTTAGTACAAAATACTTCCACTTAATTGTAACATTAGGAGCACTAAAAATAGTAATTTCTTTGAACTTTTGACCAACACATGTGTGTTTTACCAATTACACACAGAGGGAACTTGGATTTCCTGTCTCAGGTTGATTTATGACCCAAATTTGTCCACTTGGACCAGATTTGTCTATTCAGGTGAATGCTGTAAATTCGTCAGTATGCTCGGCTGCCTCAAAGCTGAATTATTCAATGAGTTTTTTCCTGAGTCACAAACAGTTTAATGTCACATGTCGGTGGGGAAGGGTGTGAAAATCTACAAATTTTTTAAAATTTGTCGAATTTTAAAAATAGAATCATATCTCACAAAGTAGGTGAAAAAACCTGACATCATTAGAAAGAAACAAACACTCAGAGGTCATTGGAAGTAGTAATTAGGAAGGTGCACACGGAGGGGGTAATATTTGAACACCGTAAACTATCAATTATATTATATGGAACAATATTCCAACGTAAAAGAATACATAAAGCTACTTGGGTGTCACCAGATCATAGAACGGAAACTCAAATTGATCACATATGTATTATTAATAAGTTAAAGTCATCCTTACAGGATGTAACAATATATCGAGGGGCAGATGTAGCTTCAGATCATCATCTTCTGATAGCTAAACTTAAACTAAAAAGATATACTACAACAAATAAGGGTAGAAAATATTTCAATGTAGGGTTTCTTAAAGAACAAGGAATTAAAGATAAATTCGCAGTCACAATATCAAACAAATACCAAGTCCTCCAACAACTAGAAAATACAATAAATATAGAAGATCATTGGAAATAGGTAAATGTTATATGAAAAGAGACATGCCAAGAAACACTGGGGAAAAGAGAACGCCAGACTAAGGCATGGATGACAGCAGAGACCCTGGATAAAATTAAAGAAAGAAAGAACAAGAAAGCAGACATAAATAAAGGCAAAACGAGAAGTAATAAAGCCAAAACACAGGAAGCTTACACAGAGGTGAACAAAGAAGTGAGAAGATGCATTAAAAGGTATAAGAGGAACTAGCTAAAGAGGCAGAGGAAGCAGCAAATAAAGGGAATGTGAAAGAACTGTACAATAGCACAAAGAAATTAAGTGGAAAATACAAACAGATCTATGCCTTTATTAAAGATAAGACAGGAAATCTGCTTAGTAATATAAGGGAACAAATGGAGAGATGAAAAGAGGACTTTGAAGAACTTTGGAACAGACCCGGCTCATATAATCCTCCAGATATACTACCAGCAGAAGAAGAGTTACACGTTAACTGTGGAAAACCAAGCAAAGAAGAAATAATGAAAGCCATCAAGCTATTAAAAAATGGTAAAGCCACAGGACCAGATGAAATTCCTCTGGAAGCCATCAAAGCAGATATTAACACTTCTACCAAGATATTAGAAAATCTTAGATAAAATTTGGGAGAGGGAAGAAATACCTAAAGACTGGAAAGAAGGTTATATGATCAAACTACCAAAGAAAGAAAGTTTACAGGAGTGCACAAATTATAGGGGATTTATGCTACTATCAGTGCCAGGGAAAATATTAACAGAATCATTCTGGAGAGACTAAAAGAGGCCATAGAGAAACAGTTGAGAGATGAACAAAGAGGTTTTAGGAAGAACAGATCATGTGCTGATCAAATAACTACACTACGTATAATAGTTGAACAAAGTTTAGAACTAACATCCCCACTATATATTGGATTCATAGATTATGAAAAGGCATTTGATAGTTTATACAGAGGAATACTTTGGAAGTTGCTGAGCCATTACGGAATCCTCATAAAGTTTATTAACCTGATAAAAACAATCTATGAAAGAATGCAATGTAGTGTGGTGCATGGACAGCTTACAGAAAGAAACATTTGAAATAAGAACAGGAGTAAGGCAAGAATGCCTTCTGTCTCCATTTCTCTTTCTACTGGCCATATATTGGATTATGAAAATAACTTAAAACAACAGAAATGGAATCTAGTGGTCACTGACCAAACAGCTTGATGATTTAGACTTTGCTGATGACATAGCTCTCCTATCACACAGCCATCAACAGATGCAGGATAAAATGAGCATACTTGATGAGAGATCACAACAGCTAGGACTGAAGTTGACTACTAGACGTACAATCTTACATATATCTGGGCAGTAATATAGATAAAGAGGGAGGAACAGAAAATGATACCAAAATAAGGATATCAAAAGCAAGAGGAGCTTTCGTTGCACTGGGAAATATGGAAATCCAAAGAAATAAGGTTAAATACAAAAATAAAAATTTTCAACTCAAATGTTAAGTTGGTCCTATTATATGGATGTGAAACATGGAGAACAACAAAATTGACAATCATGAAGATACAGACTTTCATTAATGGATGCTTTACGCAGAATAAAAGGATGGAAACGGCAGGACAAGATCACTAACATAGAGTTATGGAAATGTACCAGTGTACGGATACCAGTGGATAAAGAGATACAGCGAAGACGATGGTGCTGGATGGGTCACACAATGGGAAGCCAACTCAGAGTATTACACAACAGGCTCTTTTTTGGAATATGCAGGGGAAAAGACAAAGAGGAAGACCAAGGAATTTTTGGAGAAGGCAGATAGAAGCAGAGATGAAAATGATGGGGAAGACATGGAATGATCTTAAAAGAATGGCAAAAAAACAGAACGACTTGAAAAGTGTTTGTTGAAGACCTATGCTCCACTGGGAGCTAAAAAGGTAGAAGAAGAAGAACTATCAAATTTGGAAGAATTTGTATTTCTGTAATTTAGAGAAAAACTACTTCTGATGATTAGATGCCTTCTGATGTAGAGATTTATATAAAAAGTTTCCTATCACTCTTACAGGAACTACATCAAATCAGAAAAAAGACATCAATATGCATGGACAATTTAAAACTTAATATAAGGTTTTCAGTTTTAATTACATGCAGTCTAACATTCTTTTTTCAGATCAGCATTTTTCTTTTCTGTGCTGAGGAACGTCCCAATGTGCGAGCTGCTCATCCTGGTATTGGTGTTGCTGATGTAGCTAAAGAGCTTGGTAAGAAGTGGGAGAAGTGTCCAAACAAACCAAAGTTTGAGCAGTTGGCCTCCGAGGATAAAGCTAGATATGAGAAGGTAAGTCAGCTCTTATTATCACTCTATGTCTCAAGCCCTCTGAAGTATTTCAGGATATTTTGTAAATCATTTCAGTTTTTTTTTAATATAATTTTGATTTTTTTCCACAAGTGTTGTTCAAAAAAGTATCCTACATTGCCCTTCATGCATGTTCATGAAATTTTTCCCACTCGCTGAGTGATATAAGTCACTCATTGATAGTCAGCATATGAGTGAGTGTGTGCACTGAACACCCATCAGATTTTCATTTGATGGAATGACTTGAGCAGCAGTTTAGCATCAATTTTGCCAAAAGCTGAGCGATACCCATGTTGAAACCATTTGGAACATTCAACAGGCTTTCGGCGACAGTGCCACGGGTATCACACAAATTATCATTAGTGGTACAGTTGCTTCAAAGATGGCCACACATCAGTAGAGAGCGAATCATGTTTTGGTTGGCCCTCAACAAGCCAAAATGCTGACTGAATGCAGACTTTGGTCGTGCAATCCTGTCAAGAAGTGCAGACAAGGTGGGAGATAAGCATTGGTTCAGTAAACCCCATTTTGTATGAGGATTTGCCTATGTGAAGAGTGTCAGTGGATTTTGTGCCAAAGCTACTAGTAGAACAGGAAGCTATTTGAACTATATTGTGTAAGCAATCACCTCAAATGACTGATACAAGAAGATCTGGGTTATAATTTTGAGTTCGTTCTTAAGTCACTGCCACTTCTATCCATATTCTATCTATTGAGTAATTCACCCCCTGTTTTTTTTCTTTCCACTCCTACCATTTCACAGAAATAAACCACTTTGAGAGATAATAGCAAATAAATTAGTAAGACTTGAAAAAGAAATATGCACGCATACTTCACCTTTTCGCATATCTACCCAACAAGAAGTTCATCCTCTCTTGGAATCTCTCATACCTGGAACTCAACTTCAAATCATTCTAGCTCTTTTGATAGCTAATTTTATTTCTAACTCTTTACTTTCATAATATTCTAGCTCCAATAATAGCTAATTTCTCTGTCTAGTTCTAATTTCTAATCATCATCATCAAGTACCAAGCCTGCTGGCGTAGGTGATCATGTCTCTACAACTTTCGATCACGACAGTTATTTATCATTTCTGTTGTTGACCTTCAGCCAAGACATTCTCTTAAACTGTCTGGTATCTTTTCTCTTTGCTTCCCTCTATCTCTTCGTCCCTCAATTTTCCCAGTTGTTACAATATATTCCAGCTGTTCTCTTCTCATTACATGGCCAAAAAATGATGTTTGTTTCTTCCTAATATTGGATATTAGCTCTCTTTTTGCTTTGGCCTCTTTCAGAACGTTTTCATTACTCTTCTTAGCTGTCCATGTTATTCTCAACATTCGTCTGTAAAACCACATTTCTACAGCCTAGTCCGAGAGGTATGTCATGAACACAGAACACCAGGTAACCAGAGAACACATGACCATCTACAAGATGATTGTGGCTTTGGCTCAGACAAAGTGGCTGTTAGACATTAGCAACAAATTTCCATATAATGAGAAGAGAAGGCTCTTGCGGGCATCACAAGTGTGCTGTACCTGGACAAGTGGTCACCATTTTTAATATGATCAACGCTTTCTTTTAACTTTTTAAGATTTATATGTACAAATGTATGCAAAAAAGAAGACAGTCCTTTACTGCTTTCATTTTCCTTTTGGATCAAAGATGACATGTAGGTAGGAAGCCATAGTTCTACACAATTGACGATTACCTGCTAGTTTTCATAATCCCATGGTTGAGCCTTCCCTAGTATTTTCTCTTGTAACTGTTCTGTATGCTCTTTCTCTTGGTCTGCTCGTTTTCCTTTACTACATGGTTTCCTCATGAATGCCTTGTTGGGAAGTCTTACAACTAGACATGAGCCGTTTTTTTGTTGTTGAGACTATAATGTGAAGTTGGATCTGGAAAGCCTTTATGCTAGCAGTCAGTGATGAGTTTCTGATCACTATCAGTTCCATATATGACTGTAATGACCTTATATTGAAGACATTGTTTTAGTTGTGATATAATAATTATATATATAATGCAAACTAAATCAAGATTTTTAGACTATTGAAGCTTCTAATTTTAGTTATTTTTATTTTCATAAATTGTGAAAAGTGTAATGCTGAAGTAAGCAGTTTGCTGTTAATCGTTTCAGGAGCTAGCAGCATATCGTGGTGGAGGAGCAAGTGCTGTTCCGAGAGCTTCTCCTAAGAAAGCTAAAGTTGAGGAGGAGGAGGATGAGGAAGAAGATGAGGATGACGATGATGATGATGAATGTGATGACTAAATGTTTTATATTGAGTGTATAAGTTTCCTTTATTGTTTATTTATTAATTTTTTTTTAAAAAATAGTTTACAGGTAGCTCATTAGGTGTAAATGCAACTTTAATTTCAGTCTCCTGTACCTAATCTCTCAAATGAACCATCAAATTCAATTTTACTGCTTCAGTACATCTCCGATTACTGAAGCACACGTGGTAGCTGTGTTCATTACTTTTTTTTTGTGCCATACAGGTCTGTTTGCACGGAATCTATGTATACATGTACACTTTTTTTCTACTTTATCTGTTGTCTGCTGTTTTCTTTAGTCTACCAGTTTAATAATTAATCAACCACATTGAAGGCTTCACATGTAATAAGCACCATTAACTTGGAGCAATAGTTATCTCTATCCTTGTATCTTATAGATGTTGGACTTGAGATCTCAACTCTCTTTATAAGTTGCATCTATTAAAAAAAAAAAAAACTCTGCTTTTCAGTTTAGTTTTCAGATGCATATGTTGTTCATGATCCAGCTGCCTGCGAGCCGACACCTTTTGGCTCAGTGCCATGTAATGATATCTGCAGGTATTTCTGAGATCTCTTGTAGTTCTGTATAAGGTGTTTTTTTCTTGTATCAAACTCAGTTTGAGAAAGTTGCCAATTCTGCACAAAGAAAGGTATTTCAACCTCTGACAAGATCCTAACATCCTGGCTTCATGAACAGTCACAATCTTAAGTGCTAATAAAATGCAACAATCAATGCTATCAACTGTCACTGTTAAACATATTAGTGATAGGACCTATTGGCGTGTCCTAAGTTTAGCAGTATTTAATGTGGAAGTGGTTTGCCATTAAGTAAATACAATTGCTTAGCATGCATGTGATACTCTAGGAGTATGAGCGATCATATTCAAGAAGCAACATTTTATTTCCCCTAGCCATGGACCAACACATCATATCAAGGCTAACATGCCTAAAAACCCTATCCTTGTCTATGGCATAAATGGTGTCCATATTTTTATTTTACAATTAGCACACTTTTTGGGTATTGTGGTCAGCATTACACCTGTGCAGTATTTCCTTCCTAGGAAAAAAAAATCTGATCCCCACTTAAGAATGTTGTAGTAGTTGTTGGTTGGGATTAACTCTAATTGTGGACGTCCACCAAGTAACAAATATGTGATAATTTGATGCATTGCAATGTTACTAGTAAAAAAAAAAGTAGAGTAAAGGTTCCCTACACGCCTAGCTACGTGTAAAGGGAATATGGTGTTAGTGACCATATTTTTCTGTGACCACGGCACACTTTTGGGTGATGTGGTCGGTATCACGCCAGGCTGCCTTTACTTCCCAGAAAAACCTATGGTACCTATTTTAAGAGGCTGGGTGAACTCCAAAGTCTTGTCAGTCCGAAAAAAAAATCCGCCACTGCGGGAGATCGAACCCGGAACCTTCTGGCCCAGGAAGCGAGCACGCTAACCATCAGCCACAAAGGCTTCCACAAGGTTGCTACTACATTTCAAAATCATTATTACCATGTAACTGAGACACTTTGTATGTGCTATTTTAAATAAACGGTGCTGTCAGGTGTGCATAAATAGGAGGTAGAATTATTTGGCCATCCTGATTATTACCAGAAACAAGGGGGATGCAACCTGATGTGATGTACTGTGACATGTATGACTGCCGAGTTTCGATTATGTGCCTTTCTTGTGTTGGTATATGACAGGTTCAGTTCTGGTGTGGATTAGTATTTGTATGTTACCTTTGAAGTAATTTGGGTTTGGACTTGTGTAAATAGATTATGTAAATCTGTTGTTTTTTTTTTCCCCCCACTGCCCTTTTTTGCCTCAGTACAAATTGTCAATTTGTGGAGTATGTTTTGATCCAACTTTTTACTGTGTTTGCTTTTAATGTCAATACTATATGTTCCCATTCACATACACTTTTTTTTTTAATGGTTTTAAATGGAGAAGCCAGGGTATTTACCATATGCGCTTCTGTCACCATTTAATGATAAACATACACATGAAAAAAAAATGGTTGCATAGAGGCTTTGAAATGGTTTTCTATTGCGACTACAGTAAATATTTGTAAATTAAAGTGGTGACTAGTTTGGGTTTATTGTTTCTATGATCAATACTTTTAAATTTGTAATAATAATTTAAGAGATTCAATATCATATAAAGGTGATCACATTTTACTTTGAAAGAAAGCAGGCCCTACACCCCCTGATCCCTATTCGAATTGTTGTGCAGTTGGTATTTCTAGAACCTATCACTGTATATTTATATTATGTTAAAGAAACTTTTGTACATTATTTTGGACCAAGGTATTGTTTTAAAATAATAAACTAATTTTAAATATTTTATTCGTGTTTTGTTGTATATTTGTTTCAACTGGTGCTGGCATATTGGAATGATGTGTCAACAGGTTTTTTTTTTTTCAAATTCCAACCACGAATACAATTTACACTGCTCCCAGCGGGAATCGAACACGGGTTGTCCAAATGTCGGTAGTCCAGTCGCGTGGTTTTTCCAACTCGGCTACCCCTTGCTGGGGAAAGCTTACAATGCTTGACTGAAACATTAACATACATTGAGGCCTTGAAGTGTCAGGAACTAGTGTGGATTTATTGCTTCGGGTGAATGGTCAGGGGCCCATGACAGTGAAAGAGCAAATGCATTGACCTTAAGTAAGTGTTTGCTGAAGATTACTCTCAAATTTTACTCATAAAAAGGTGTTAATGTAAACTACAATATCTGAGACTTTTGGACCAACCTGACTTTAGTGTGGGTATTTTTTAATAATGGGTTACCTTCCCTCTTTGATTCCTATTAACTTGGTTGGGCAGTTTGTTTCCATGGCCACAATGCTGTGGTATCTTGAGTGATTCTGATTTATTGAACCTGGCACAAGCAGTCAGCTCATCACTTTCAGCACATGCTCTGTCTGGTGTCTTAGTCTGACACCTTTAGTGGGGCAACCCTGGCACAAGCTGTCAGCTCATCATTTTCAGCCCATGCTCTGCCTGGTGTCTTACTCTCAGACACCTTTAGTGGGACACCCCTGGTCATAGGTAAATAGGGGATAAATACATCATCATCGAGTGCCTTCACCGCAACAAAGGTTGGTTACCATGGATCACCATTCTACTCTGTTTCTTGCTTTGGTGGTGCAGGCTATCTTAGACTGACTTGTCCATCTTTTGATGTCACATTTTATTATGTTATATTAGGAGGATGAAAATATATCAGAGGCAGACCAAGAAGAAGATGATTTCAAGACATCTAGGTGACTGTACATGACAATAGAAGTGGGAGTTGTGGCTAGGGACAGATTATTTCAGATGGGCTGTGGTGACTGCATCATGCTGCAAAGGACATGCAACCTGATTATGATGTAAATACAGCTGATGAGTCTAAGCTTTCAAAGCGCAGGAATTATAATTTGAACACAAAAACGAAGTCACTGCATGCTGGATGAATCCTGGAGTAAGCCTGAGGAGAATTCTGGTCCGTGTGCACAAACTCTATAGAATAGCATGGTATCCACGGTGTGAGTAGGCTTCTGTGGTCACCTTTGTCACCAACTCCCCCCCCATACCTGATAAAAGCTAAGTAACTGGCACATATCTTTTGTTGTATTTAAAAAAATGTAGTTTCCACCACAATTTTTGAAGCTGCAGTTGCAGTCTGATATAACCCAGAAGACATAGGTAGAAGAGACAAAATCTTCTAGGCCTACAGACTCCATTTTGTAATTTGATATTTTTTTGTTTGTAAATTGCTGAAAACATTACATTTCTGCATGCAAACATTGTTTTGTCCTGCAATCATGACTTATTCAGATTTAGATTCTCTATTATTTCTTCCTTACCCAACAAGGTGATAAATTACATCAGCCAGATACAAGTACAACTTGCGTGGAAACAAAAGTTTGTCAGGAGCAAATAAATTAACAAATGGAATACAGAATGCCAGGGCTAACAGAAAAAAGTAATAATTTTTAGAACAGGCTACATCAGATTAACTAAAACTATTACACCCTTAGGATAGGAACCTCTGATGAAAATGTCTGTGGCGCAGGCACAATAACTGATGATCATCTGCGACAATCATGCCCAATATAAAGAACATAGAAGACTTACTTGTGGCCATCACCTGCACCATACCAGGACAAGCTGTATGGAGGTGTCACCATCCTTGAGCTTCGAAACATTTCCTTTACAACTTATTAATCATCATCAAGTACCAGGCCTAGTGGCGTAGGTGATCATGTCTCTCCACAACTTTCTATCTCGGCAGCTATTTATCACTTCTGTTGTTGACCTTCTGCCAAGCCATTCTCTTAAGCCGTCTGTTATTTTTTCTCTTTGCTTCCCTCTATCTCTTCGTCCCTCAATTTTTCCAGTTGTTACAATATATTCAAGTTGTTCTGATCTCATTACATGGCCAAAAAATGATGATTGTCTCTTCCTAACATTGGAAATTAGCTCTCTTTTTGCTTTGACCTCTCTCAGAACCTCTTCATTACTCTTCTTAGCTGTCCATGGTATTCTCAACATTCTTCTGTAAAACCACAATTCTACAGACTCCAGTGATTTTCTTGTCTGTTGTCCTATTGTCCATGACTCGCATCCATATGTTAAGACTGGCTCTACGTAACATTTAAGAACTCTTTTTCTTGTTTCTATTGTCAAAAATGGATTGCATAGTATTTTCCTCATTTTTTGGAAAGCTGCTTTTGCCTGAGCCATTCTGCATCTCACCTCTTTTGTACATCTTCCGTCTGAGGTTAACAAAGTTCCCAAATATTTAAATTCATTTACCTGTTTTAATATTGTTCCACTTGTCTTTATTTTGCACTGAGGTGATGTAACTTATTAATATTGACGTCTAAAATTTAGTGGTGTACACAGAAGAAGAATAATTTCACACAATTACTCCATTTCATTGTTTGTCCTTTAATGGACATTAAGTGGACATAAATAGAGTTTTGGTTTACACCAAGCAGTGGTTTTTTGTGCCTTTTGACCCGATGAGTCATCAGCACTGTATTTTTTTAGTACTGGGTTGTCTTCCTTCTTCGGTCCAGAATCTTTGGACAAATCTAATACCTTGTTCATTTATCTAAAAATTCATATATTATATGTTAGATAAATATGTAGGTTTTATCTTAAAACCATGAAAAACTTTGTCTCTGAAATCTGTTCCGTTGCATTGATAAAAAGCTTCCATTCGGAAAGAGTTATGGTTTCAATTCTGCCTTCTTTTTTAAAACAGTGGGGACAGGCCCCATTTTTCTAAAGTCTACATCTACTGGAGACAATCTTGTAGGATGTCTTGCTGCTAGGAATCAGAGAGACGAAGACCATATGCACACACATTACATTACATTTGAAGTACTTAAAATATAAATATGCAAATAGAAAAATTTATTACAATTTTTATTCCAAGTTTAAATTTCAAAACAAATGTTTGACACAACAACCACCAAGTTTCTCCAAAACATAAAAGATACTGAATTAAATACAAAACACGTCACATTAACCCACAATATTTTTGTATACTGATAATTTCATCAAAGAGAAACTGCTAAAATCCACATATTAAAGCCACACATGATAACAGTCAGACAAAAATATATCTCAATACTTTCAAGACAACATTGTTAGGAAGCTTGGGAATGATACAATCAATAAGTTGAAGAAAAGTGAATTTATTCATGATTTCTTATATATCAGACATGAAAAGTAAACTGTTTCATGAACAATTGAGAGTATTAAAAATAACATTGAATTTGTTCAGGAGTGAGTTCCCCAGATTTTAGATTATTGTTCATCCCACCAATGTGGTTGCCATAACTACCTGCTTGTACATCCTCTGAGTTTTCATATCAATCTTCCATTTAATTACCATTTTGAACAATCAACAAAGAGGTGCAAATGAAGTTTTGCAGAAATAAAAGTAATGATAGGTGCTAAATTGGAGCAAAGATGGACTTATATTAACTAGAAGTTCATTTTGATTGATGATCAATTATGTTCTGGGCATGTCCATGACACAATGTGCAGTGCTAAAACACATTCAAAGGAATGCCAATAGGGCTACTGTCAATAAAATTATTTGCTCATTCAGACTATAAGAGTTACTAATGGCAAGAGACATTCAGTGCACAAAACACAGCTGATATCAAGGACACAAAAAAATATGGCATGTTACGATGGTCAAGGTTGAAAAGACGATTAAAAGGGAAGAATAGGTCATCCCAAAGAGGTGGTAAACTATCATTGCTCTCAAAAGATAATGCAGACAAAGAATTCATTCATGTAACATTGTTTGTATACTGTGGTGTTTTCTTCTAGTGTATTTAGGCAAGTGATTAGTGTGTGTACTGTGATGGTTTCTTCTAGTGTATTTAGGCAAGTGATTAGTGTGTGTACTGTGATGGTTTCTTCTAGTGTATTTAGGCAAGTGATTAGTGTGTGTACTGTGGTGTTTTCTTCTAGTGTATTTAGGCAAGTGATTAGTGTGTGTACTGTGATGGTTTCTTCTAGTGTATTTTGTTGTTCTATGATGGTCTTCTACAATTTCCTAAACTTGCCAGATTGTCTAAAAAAAAATGCAGTTTGATGTAATGACCATCATCATCATCATCTAGTGCAATACCAGCTGGCATAGGCGATCATGTCTTTCCACAATCTTCTATCCACCGTGCATTGTATCAGTTCTGTTGTTCACTGTTTTCCATGCTATGACACTAAGCTATCTAGTATGTTCTCTCTGTTGTCTGCAATCTCTCTTTCCTTGTATTTTACCAGTTATAACCAATAACTATACAAACCTGTAAATCAAACAGAAAAGTACTAACAATTCTGAGGAGATACTATATTATATATATATATAGGCAATTTTTAACAGGCACCTTTGGCACAGAGACCCCAAACTGTAATAAAAAAAAAAGATTGTATGGATCCAGTGCCCTGGTCTTTTGGAGATATAAAAAAAAACCGGACATGCCAAATATTCCAATGCTCTAAAAATAGGTACAAGAGACTTTTCTGGAAAGTAAAGGCGCCCTGACATGATACTGATGACATATGAGGGAGCCATGATAGCTCAGTGGTTAGTGAACTGGACTACAAAGGACAAGAGGCCGGGTTCGATCCAGACTGACGGCTTCCGGGTTCACCCAGCCTTAAATGGGTACCAGAAAGTAAAGTGGCACAGGCGTAATACCGACCACATTACCCCAAAAATCATGTGCCGAAGGTCTGTAAAAATTGTCACTAACACCATATTCACTATAAGCCACTTGGCAGGACGGGGGCTCTTATTATCTTATCATCAACACCATATGACCAGGATGTCTTGGTGTGAAACTTTACTTTTTAAAATTTAATTTACCATTTAACAAATTGTAGTTCAAAATAGAGATAAAGTACAAGACTTGAATCGCTGCCTTAGCATGCCAGTTTTCACCCATATGTGCTTGGCTGCCTATCCATAAGTGTTTAAAGACTTGTGGATAGTGTCATTTCAAGCATTGAAACTCACGATGCGAGGAGGCATTTCTCACCTTCTCAGAGTATTACACCGGCCGCAGGTGTATTTTTTTTCAAACCACAAATACAATTCACATTGCTTCCAGCAGGAATCGAACACGGGTTGTCTGAACATCGGTAGCTCAGTTGGGTGGTTGTCAACTTGGCTACTGAGGACCACAGTTCAAAGTAAATTTGTATTAATTGTATTCTTCTATTTCCATGTTTAAACAAAAAAGCATGAAGAAGGGCACAATTTGAAAACCCTAATTGTTGTATATTGATAATGTTACTGATGCGGATGCAGTCCTGTAGCTATAATTTGGAATATACAAGCTGAACAAGTACGAATTGTAAACTACAAAGCAGGTAAAGTGTGCAAGTACTTTGAAATCTGCTGCAAGCGAATAACACTAACCAGTTTACACAGAATACTGTGACGTCAACTCTATCAAATCTAATAAAAGAAAAAACTATGAGTCATAAAGATGAGTAAGGTAATTAATGAAGAGAAATATTCTATTTTAATTATTAAAAGTAATCTCATTATTCTTTTCTTACTATCATATCTTATAGTAAAAATACTATACCTTTTATGCAATAATTCTTGCAATTATATATTTTAGTAAAATTTAACAAAAAACCCTATCTAAACCTGTTAAAAAGATTTGAACAAATTTATATATTTAAATCAAGAATTCCACTTATTTTGAACACGACTTCCTGTAATTCACCACACCTAAATATAAAATATAAATGTTAAAGTTGATATTCAGAAAATGCATTAAATTGACTTCATTAGAAAAAATATAGTAAGTATACGGCTGTTGTTACAATATAGATAAGAGGTTGAGAAAATAATACATAAGTGAAAAAAACGTGAGCTCATGAATTAATTACTTAAATGGAATTAAGTTAGTAAAGTAAATTATTTTCAACATATAAGTAACACTCATAGCAAAAAGACAAGACTGAAATATTTCATATTAGCAAAACAACACTGCACAAATTTCACCACATGAATAAATTATTAATATTGAAATGACAAAACACATATTAAATTGAATATTATTACGTATGCATAATATTAATGTTAGATGGTCAGAATTATTGTAATGATTAACTATATCTACCTCCATCAGATTTACAACATCCTTCATTCCTTCCTGTCATTCACCCAATGACTGCTAAAGGAATTGATGTCTTCTTCATCATCCGTCCTTAGAAGGCCAATTAGTGAACATGTATACCATGTGTTGTAGTTTGCAGTAAAACTGTGATATTTGCCCCTTTCGGCCCAACACATTCGACTTCAGCATGTTATTTTTGAGTACTGAGCTGTCTTTCCTCTTCTATCCCTACTTGCTTCACCAGGCACCGCGATGAGGTGGAGTAGGGTTTGTATGGCAGCATCGATTTGCAACAAGTTATTTTTTTTCATTCGCCAGCTTTTAACTCTGGCAAAGCCCCTAGAGACTAGGAACTGAATTTTACGTGTTAATCTGTTTTTCCCTGGCAGCCGTGTGCACAGGGGTCCCTCGCAGACAGGCAGATAACTCCATCTTCGGAGGTACTCATATTTTTTTCCGTCCATGAGTAATTGACATTTCAAGCTGGGCCTCGTTGTTGAGACCAGGGGTGGTTGTCACAGAGAGAAATCATAAATAAAAATCCCAACTGGTGCAGCCGGGATTTGAATCCACTAACCTCTCTGTCTCGAGGCCAGCATCTTTCCTTGATACCAACCAGTCCCCTGAACTGCAAACATGACTTTAACGCCAGAAATTTTCGTTCTGGTAACTTAATATTAAAACCTATATTTGTAAACTCAATAATAGCAACCCAAAACCCTTGCTTGGAAAGACACTGTCTGGACCCAAATATTTTAATGCCATAAAATAGAGGATCCATCACTAGCACCTTGGCTGCAAGCTGTCAGTAACTCATACCTATCTTCTTGCATTAGGATCATTGAACCAAATCTGATGAAGACCCAACCCCTTTTTCCTGTAGTTGGTTCAGCAACAGACTGACCACTCTGACCAAACAAATAGGGATTAGAGGGAAGATAACAGCGGTACCCATAAATGTAGTGATGACGTTGGATGTGCTGGTTCTCATCATCAAGTGCTATCTCGCATCGAAGATTGGCTAACTTGGAGCAACATTCCGCTCTGTCTCTTGTTTTGATGGTGCCGGTTGTCATTGGCTGACTTGCCCATCTTATGATTGTTACTCGTCCATGTTAGTCTTGATCTGCCTCTTTTACCTTGTATTCTCCCTTCCAAGATTACTTTCAGTAGGCTGTTGTGCCTTTTAACATGCTCCAAAAATCTCATTTGTCTTGTTTGAATTGTATTTAGTAGTTCTCTTTTTATTTTTAGTTGTTTTAAGACTTCATTTGTTTTCTTTCCATTCTTCAATTCAACCTATTCTTCTATAAATCCACATTTTAAAAGCTATAATTTTCTGATCATGTGCTGTTTCAAAAGACATAAATATCACAGCTTATTAACCATAACACAACATATCCACACCCACTTAATTTATTTTCAAGGGCAGACATTGAAGGGGAGTAGTAGTCATTGGATGGAGGCACAATTAGAATCATTGAAGAAAGTGGCAGCAAAATTTGAAGACAGTCCTGCTAGGAGAGATTCTTTCTATTCTGTGAGACATTTAAGAATCCCCAGTATTTAGAAAAAATAATAAAGACTGGTTTTAAACATAATAACCTACAGATGGATACACATAACATTAAAATAGTTCAAATAAAATTAGGGAATGGAAAATTGATCACAGAACTTAAGATTTGCCACATTATAATGGCCAACTTTATCAGGTGATAACATGGAGGTTTTAGATATAAATTTAGTAACACACAAACACAATGCAGCACACATCATTTTGTCATTATAAAGTCTTTGTACAGTTTTAATCTTTGATATATATGATAGAATTAACCTGTAAAACACTGTCTGGAGTCTTTAGATGTGATCACTGAAGGAATTGATTAGTTATTATACAAGAAAATTCAAAATGACTTAAATTTTCACTGATTTTATCGACCTTTGACTTACTCTCCTTCAAATACCTTTAGACTTCAAGGGACGATATAGTTTGAGATTCTTTTGTTTACCGTTGGCCTCTTTTGCTGTTGTCTGTAAGTGTCTCAATATTACACCTATCTATCTGTTTCATCACTTCATATAAAGAGAAAAATAGCATTCTTTTGGAAATTTTGATAATCAAGAATTTGACAAATAAATCTTTTTTAAAAAAAAAAGGTTCAATAATCCTTTTTGGGAACCTCGGAGGCTGAGTGGTCAGTAAAGCTCACTTCCTGATCAGATGGGTCCATACTCAATACCCCAGAAGTGGCAGGTCTTTTATTGGGCCGACAAGGCATTAGCCCCTAAAAATGAGGATCCAAGATTTTTCAGGGAACTAAAGGTGGCCTGGTGTTTTACCGACAAACATCATCCAAAAATGTGCTGTGGCCATAGAAAAATATGGTCACCAACACCAGATTCCCCATATGTCTAGCAAGGCATGGTGGGAACCTTTAGTTGACTTTACCATTTAACTTATTAATTCTATGATATATAGCTCAAAAATGTTATAATTTCAAACTGCCCAGGGGCTTTATAATGTCTCTGTGTAATGTGTTTAAGATAAATGAATGATAAAAAAAAGTGATTTTACTATGCAATAAGTTGACAGCTGAACATGACCTTATTTGACTGTTCAGCTCAATGTCTCATGATTTTAATAAAAAATATTGCTTTACACAAAAGGTTTTTGACAGTGCACTTGAGATATGATAATTACATGTATATGTCATTGACAAAAACAGTCTGCAACATTCCATCTGTCGCTGATAAACACTGTAAGAAACATTCCTTGTCTGTCACTGATAAACACTGTCCTTGTCTGTCCCTGATAAACACTGTAAGAAACATTCCTCGTATGTCCCTGATAAACACTAAAAAACATTCCTCGTATGTCGCTGATAAACATTGAATGAAATATATTCCTTCAGTTGCTGACAAACATTAGATGAAATATACTCGAAATGTACAAACACCGCAAAACTCCCTCAATCAAACAAACACTGAGTTAAACACACTCCATATGTCACTAAACACTGAATGCAATACACTTCATCTGTCTATGACGACAAACACAGCAAGACATTTGCATTTAATACATGACCCAGTCCAATTACATAAGTTAGTACAATATGATTATTGCAGTAAAATGATCAACTAAATATAAATTAACTATCATAAATACATCACACAGACACGTTTTGCATAAAGCACATTAACATAATTATATATAACACATCTTGTAAACATAATATGTATTCATCTGTGCACAGACAAAAAATACATGTATATATATTCAAATTTAAAAAAATAACATAACCAATATAGTAAATCAACTGGTATCTTCATAGTCTGAATATGAAAATATTTTGTCATCAGAATATATTAATCACATTCTGTATTCTTTTGAAAACAAGCTAGGTCATGAAGATGCATTAACATTAGAACTCATTTAAGTAATATACGTGAAAACATGAATAGACTGGAGGTTAACCATAGTTTCACAGAATGCACTGTCATTAAAGATATGAAGTGTTTTATGTTCATGGTGTTAAATCTGGGTTAGATATCTTGTGGTCATCATACTATACTTGGGATATTTATTTATTTTTGTACTTTGCTTAACTCTGCAAGACAGGCATTCATCTACTATTGGGTTTGTTCCCCTGAACAAATATTTATGAAAATAGAGTTCACTAAGAACCAAGCTCATCTTATAAATGAGGAAAATATAAAATGTTACCTGGTGTAGTTCTGAAATATGTTGTATTAATTCAAATAAGCTTTAAATAACATTTTCAAACTTTTATGTTTTAAAGAACAAAATATAAAAAAAAATTATAATTATAGTATACTGTCCCTGAGACTTCCAGTCTTAACTTAATCTTCATAACATTGCTCCAATTGGCTAATATTCTGTTCACTAATAAACTTCAGTGCAGTTGAGACTTCCCCATATCTGCTCCACTCATATCACAGCTCCCGCCAAAAGCACATTGGCAAATTCTATTGACAAGGTAGACTACAATAGAGCCCTAATCAGTTTTGCTTAAACAGAAAAGGCAACAACTGCTTTAGTTCCTCCCATAACCACAAAAATATGACATCTAGGTCAATTTTAAATGGATGCACATTCAAAAATTTTGATTAACTTTGAAAATTTTTTACAAAACGGACATTTTAATAAATCTTTTTAGCATCAATATTTAACAGTTATAATTTAATAATATAATTAATTATACAGAAGTCATCTCTGGCCATAACAAATACATTAAACTAAGTAATGATCGTGAGCCGCGATAGCTCAGTGGTTAGTGAACTGTACTACAAAGGACAAGGGGTAGGGTTTGATCCCAACCGACGGCTTCCGGGTTCACCCAGCCTTAAATGGGTACCGGATTTTTTTCTGGGAAAGTAAAGCAGCACGGGCGTAATACCGACCACATTACCCCAAAAATCATGTGCTGAAGGTCTGTAAAATATAGGGTCACTAACACCATATTTCCTTATACGCCAGTTGGCGTGACAGGGGTACTTTACTGTTTTTTAAGTAATGATCAAGGTCCACCGATGGTATAAGTACAATTTAATAATGGCTCCATCTTTCTACTAATTTAACAAATAAATAAAACACTATAAGTGTTGAGGTGATATAAGTTATTACACACTGATTTCCTCCAGACTCTAGCCCATGATATAAGTTATTACACACTGATTTCCTCCAGACTCTAGCCCATGATATAAGTTATTACACACTGATTTCCTCCAGACTCTAGCCCATGATATAACTCACAACTATACTGAACATAAACTGTTCTTTATTTGGCTTTAAATTGGGGAGTGGATGGTCTAAAGGTAAGGCACTGACCTATGGACATGGAGGTCTCAGAGCTTCAAATCCTGCCATAGGTGGTTGGAATTTTTCACCTTGAATTGATGTTTCTTTGTGGCTTTAGTCTCTCATTGTCTCAGGTTAATGAGATCCCATGTATATCCCTCTTTGACAACTAAAAAACAGAAGGTCCAGTTTAAGAACTGTGGAAGCTTGTGAGCCTAAAGTGATTCCCAATTCCTACATGGCTGCACAGTTAATGAATCCAAACATAACAGCTATTGAAACAGCAATTTAACATTTAAATACGATTTTCGATACCACACCATCAAAGAAAACAAACACAGTCATATTTACGGATTCCAAATCGGCTCTGCAAGCACTGGAAAACAACACGAACAAACCAGAACTCACACAGCTTATCATAGACACAGACAAACTCATTGAAACACATAACATAAGATTGGTAATGCAATGGATCCCAGGACACTCAAATATACCAGGAAATGATAAGGCAGATACATTAGCTAAGAGAGGATCTAAACAGACACAGATACATACATCCATCACACTAGACACAGCCAAACAAGTCATAAACTCCAACAGTAGGGAGGAGTGGCTGAATGGATGGGCCTTAGGGAAAACAGGGAGAGAGCTTTTTAAATATATATGGCAAGACCAAATCCACAAGACAACATCAACAACCTAACAAGAAGAGACCAAACCACCATCTTCAGACTGAGAACAGGACATGTTATGTTAAATAACCACATTAATAGAATACAACAAAACCATACCCCAGTATGTCCACTCTGTAATCACCCACAAGAAAATGTAGAACACCACCTGTTTCATGTCCAGAGCTCACTGACATCAGAACAACACTATTTCCCCAAAGACCCTCCAAATGGAATACTCTGTACGGAACAACAGCAGAACTTAAAAATACCTGCAGATACTACTACATGGCATTGGGCCGAAGGGCATCAGCTCAAAGGTCACTGGATCCATAACAACGAATCCAAACCATAGTCACCTCTTACGACATACAACACTGGTAACAGTTACTCTATTCTATCTCCCGTCATCATGGGGGCTCTGGTAGTCAGACATGGCCTTTAATTTAAAAAAATGTAAGGTAGGTGCTATGAATGAGTTGAATCTTGTAGGTAATACGAGGCTGACACTATGCTCTTATGAGTTATGATGATCTCAGTTACTGGAAAATGTGTGTATGGTTGGTGCAACTTAACAAGGATAACAAACACAAGGATAACAAACACAAGGGGTGACTTTTCTCTTATGGTAAGTGCACTGGTTCACAGACATGATGGCACTTATGTCGAACATACCTGCACAAAGATAATTAATCAAAATTAATGTATTTATTGGGAGCCGTGATAGCTCAGTGGTTAGTGAACTGGACTACAAAGGACAAGAGATTGGGTTCATACTGATTGATGGCTTCTAGGTTCACCCAGCCTTAAACGGGTACCAGTTTTTTTTTCTGGGAAAGTAAAGCGGCATGGGCATAAGACTGACCACATTACCCCAAAAATCATGTGCCGAAGGTCTATAAAAATTATGGTCACTAACACCATATTCCCTATACGCCACTTGGCGTGATGGGGCTCTTTACTTTTTTTACAAATGTATTTATTCTGTACTTTTTTGTGCTTATTCAATGGTTTAAAACAAAATAAAATAACCACCAATAGTGTTAGGTGTGTGCCTAGTATAATAACTAAAGAAACAAACACAATACACATTTTTATTAATCTGGAGTTTCGCAAAATTTAATATGCTTGCTTAGTGATATTCTTCTTTCGCTTGGTGCTTTAAATATGACATGCTTATAATCCCTAATAGTAAATGTAGCAATCTGGGATGATTAAATTGAATTATGGACACAGAAAAAACCAAGGGATGGTATAGCTGGGCTGCCAAAAGTGATCATAAAAATGGAAATAACAAAATGAATGAAATGGACTAAAGAACAATTCAAAACTTCAAAAAAAAAAAAAAAAAGAAATAATGGAACATTTCCATTATGAAAATATATAAACATTGAAAGCAGTAACTAAAAATTTGAATGTAAAATGGTTTAAATTTGAGCAAAATCAACTGTAAATTAAGACATTAAAAATAAAGTGCAAACAATATTTGAATGAATTTTAATTGACAATAAAATAAAATTAAGGACACAAATTGCAATAGCTCAAATGAAAGAGATCATTTGTTAGATTGAATTTATATCAAAGCTTGTTTAATTACTGTACATAAACTACTTTGAAGTGAACAGTCTGAGAAACAAATGTAATTCTAAGCAAAATATGCAGTCCACGCACATTATACTAACAGACAAAGTGGCATTTCTTATGGTATCAATTTGATAGAAATGCCACTTTTATCTCTTAGTGTGTTTGTGTACAAATACTGACATTTGTGTTGCTGCAGAAAGCACAAAATGAAATATTATTTCAATTGGCAGACTAAACCAGTTGAGAGTAATCCAATGGACTCCATGTTTGGATTAGTCATACATATCAATATCACAAGCTGGTTCAATGGACAGAAAAACAACATACACAACAGTGTATGACACAATATTTATGTCAAAACCTGCCAAAGCTCTGTTTATTACATGCATCCAATTTTATTTTCATCTTTGTTCATTATGTCTTGTTGCTGTATTCAGACAAGACAGAAGAGTTCACAAATAGTGTATATAATTAATAATGACTACTTAATTTATTAATTCTTTGTGAAATTATTTCATTTTAATCTTCTATACCAATATTTTAGTACTGAAGGTTATTTACAGGCTAGTAAAATAAATGTATTCAAAGACTCTAAAACAACATGGAGATTTTCCACCAAATGAGACTATAAGAGAAGAAATGAAACAAAAATATATATATATACAGAGAAGACACTGGAAGTACATCAATCGTTAGTTCAGAATGGACTCCTGCAGTCTGCCATCATGTGGACATCAGGTGGCAAAAGAAAACTTTAAAAAAAAAATACTCTAAGAAGAACAATTAATAGAAGGACTAAATATGAGTTTAAGAACAAAACAAAACCTAGCAATGAATCCTAAGTCATGAAGAATTGTGATTTGTGCTGAAAGGAACTATCTAATTATATTATATTGAATATATAATAAAGCACTCTCAATTGGTTTCTATAGCATATGTAAAAGTGCTTGGGATCCTCAGTCTCAGCACTTCAGTCGGTTGGCTTACCACGGCAACAGCCGGGGTTCGTACCCTGGCGAGGCCACCTGGGTTTTACTAATTCCCTAAAAATTAGTACCTCTGAAGTCGGAGTAAATCTGCCTGCATGGCGAGGGGCATCCTGTAATGGGATAAAACAGACTTTACACGCAAAATTCAGTCCCACAAAATTGAGTGGGTGGGACTTCGTCAGAGGTCAAAGCTGACGAAAGCGAACGAACGAACTCTATGCCTTTAAAATGAAAAGCCAATTTGGCTTGACCTTTTTCAACCCTCAATTGGGACATGGGCCATCAACAAGAGCTCTTCTCTCTGTCCTTGACTGTCTCCTTCCTTAGTTTCCATGAATAATTTATCTTTGCGATCTCAGTATCAAGATTTCATCTCCATATGCTCCTAGTTCTTCTCTGAACAATCTGGCTTCTTCAGTATTATTTTCCACAATGTTTTATACTACCAACAACTTCTACTTCTCAAAATTAAAATTTGGTATTCTGTCACATGGAAACAAGTTTTGACAGTAGTGACCACATGTGAGAAATACTGAGAGAACATTGAATTTCTAACCACATCAACCAAAAAAACAGTGAAAATGATAAATAACCTGTTTAATAATTAAACAAGCATTATTGGTTACAATGAACAGTCATTCAAAGTAAAAACAGGCATAATCAAGGTGATCTCCTTCCTATGAATCATTATCATTTTGATTATTATAGATTTTGTGATAAGACTGACAACATAGGGCATTATAGAGAAATATGATGGACAGTTTTAGTGTATTGTATTTTGGAAGTCTTATAGTATATAAACAACATCAAACTACAATCAATCCCTACCATTAGTTTCAAGTAAAAACAGAGTGTACTTACACTGTCAATAAGTTTAATTAATCATAAGCAGACTGAGGTGATGAACCAAATTTAGGAAAACTTATACTGGTCAAAATTGCAAATCGGAAAAAAGCAGCAATTGATACTTATATATACATAAAGCAGAGTGCAGTCTACATCTAAATCTAAGAGGGCAGTCCACAAGAACATCAACAAAATGATGAACTTGTTGGAAAAAGCTTCACCAATCTGAACAACATCTGGGGATAACCTTCAAGCACAATACAAAAACTAAAAACCAAAATAATTTTATATTTAAGCTGTGTATTTTTCACTGCTTATTTGTGGATCTGAATGCTGAAGAACAACAGAAATGGAATATGTCAAGATTGGCATCATTTCACAAAAACTACTAGAGTAAAATTCTTAGACCATATTAGCCAAACAGAATCAGTAACCTTGAATCACTTTAAGAAAAACAATCAAGAATATATGAACACAGCCACTAAAGATTGTTCAGTCACATACTCAGTTGAGAAGAGACCCAGAAACTAAAACAAGAACTTCCATGGATTTATGTGGGAGGGAAGGAAAAACACAAAGGCACACTTGGCAGAGGTGGACATGCTTGGTATAGAAATGACTTTCAAAGCCCTGCAAAAGATAATTATTGACCAGCAGCAGACAGTGGGTTCAAAACATGAGGAGGTCAGGACATGACGCTGAGCTTTTAGCTTGAATTTTAACCTGATAATTTGCGGTGATTACAGCAATTTACGCTGTGTAAAATACTTCCTTCAATTATTGCCCTAAATTGTCATAGTTATGATTGAATCATAACATCTTAGTTATTTGCATTTTTAGTTAAGAAAAAAAAACATGGTTTTGCTGTTAATCAACATCTCTTACAATTTTTTCAGGTTTTTTTTTTTATATAAAGACACAGTGCAGTGATTTTTACATCATGCTCTAGACAGCCTCCTTATTGGGTCTACTTGTGTATGTTTTGATAAAGAGATAGAACACCATCTTATTCATTTCTCACCTATTGTTATGGCAACTAGAAGCTGACTGCAGATATGGCCCACCTAGTTCTCATACACATTGCAAGGTTGATTGATGCCATTTTATGGTTGTAGTAGGTTTGACCTCAATAGACACTGAACCCTATTTATTAGTAACGGCTCAAATTATTTGAACTATATATCAGCAGATCTGGAATATGGTGGCTGGTTATACACTGACATTTACCTCATTGAGATGGAATGTGATTGTGTTATGTATTCTTATAAAATATTAGAGGAGTCATGGTCCACATAGTCTCGTCTGAATATCTGCCGCGCTGCTACTAACCCACAGCGGCTTCTAACATCATTTTAGCTAGAATTCTATCAACTTTACAGCGTTTATGTCTCAAGATTATTCTTCTTTCCTTGGCTTCAGAATGACAAAACTGATGTATCTTGTAAGTCAATAACAAAGAATGGGCATGTTCATGGTCATCTGTCACATTTCCAATTACTCAATCACCCGTTTCCAAAGTTCTCAGCCAGGCTGGCCATTTACCTCCCCTTAGCTTTTCCTTTTGACTCCAATGCATGACATATCATGTGATTGTTCCTGGAACTCCTTTGATCACATGACCCATCCAGCTCCATTTATCTGCTCGTTATCACTGTGTACATCTCCTCTTGGGCCCACCTTTAAGGGTCAAAATGTGGCAAGTCTACTTTAGTGCTATCACACTTAATATTGATTTTTCTTTACAAAACATTTTCTAATTTCTAACACCCATACACAAATGTAATATTTTCAATCTTAATTAATGCTTATGTTTGTGATATTCTCATAGATTAATGTTTGTGTCAGTGATATTCTCATAGATTAATGTTTGTTAGTGATATTCTCATAGATTAATGTTTGTGTCAGTGATATTCTCATAGATAAATGTTTGTGTCAGTGCTATTCTCATAGATTAATGTTTGTGTCAGTGATATTCTCATAGATTAATGTTTGTGTCAGTGATATTCCCATATATTAATGTTTGTGTCAGTGATATTCTCATAGATTAATGTTTGTGTCAGTGATATTCTCACAGATTAATGTTTGTGTTAGTGATATTCTCATAGATTAATGTTTGTGTTAGTGATATTCTCATAGATTAATGTTTGTGTTAGTGATATTCTCATAGATTAATGTTTGTGTCAGTGATATTCTCATAGATTAATGTTTGTGTCAGTGATATTCTCATAGATTAATGTTTGTGTTAGTGGTATTCTCATAGATTAATGTTTGTGTTAGTGATATTCTCATAGATTAATGTTTATGTCAGTGATATTCTCATAGATTAATGTTTGTGTTAGTGATATTTTCATAGATTAATGTTTGTGTCAGTGATATTCTCATAGATTAATGTTTGTGTCAGTGATATTCTCATAGATTAATGTTTGTGTCAGTGATATTCTCATAGATTTATGTTTATGTCAGTGATATTCTCATATATTAATGTTTGTGTTAGTGGTATTCTCATAGATTAATGTTTGTGTTAGTGATATTCTCATAGATTAATGTTTGTGTCAGTGATATTCTCATAGATTAATGTTTGTGTCAGTGATATTCTCATAGATTAATGTTTGTGTTAGTGATATTCTCATAGATTAATGTTTATGTTAGTGATATTCTCATAGATTAATGTTTGTGTCAGTGATATTTTCATAGATTAATGTTTGTGTCAGTGATATTCTCATAGATTAATGTTTGTGTCAGTGATATTCTCATAGATTAATGTTTGTGTCAGTGATATTCTCATAGATTTATGTTTATGTCAGTGATATTCTCATATATTAATGTTTGCGTTAGTGGTATTCTCATAGATTAATGTTTGTGTCAGTGATATTCTCATAGATTAATGTTTGTGTTAGTGATATTTTCATAGATTAATGTTTGTGTCAGTGATATTCTCACAGATTAATGTTTGTTAGTGATATTTTCACAGATTAGTGCTTCTGGTAGCAATATTTTAACAGATCAGTGCTTGTGATAGCAGTATTTTCACAGATTATTGCTTGTGTTACTGATATTTTCACAAGTTAATGTTATGTTAGTAACATTTTCACTGATAAATGTTTGTGTTAGAGATAGTTTCATAGATAAAAATGTGTAAAAGTGATATTTTCCTAAGTCAATGATTAGGAAAAGAAATATTTTACAGATGGATAAATGCAATAATTTCCAATATGAGATACTAAATTGTAAGTTTTAACTACTTCTAATTCAACCTGAATGTACTATAAGAAGAATCATATAGATATTATGTTTCTTAAATGAGTAAATTGGCAATAAAACTAAAATATCGATGACAAACAGATGGTCTGATGGAGAGATATTGTCATTTTACTAGATGGCAATGAGTCCATAATCAAGGATGAAAAGGACCAAATAAATTGACACTGATATACAATTATCATTATGAAACTTTATAACGTCTGTTTAAGGATACTTTATCTTTGTCTATTAAAAAAACATGAAAGAAAAACATGACTCTGTCATCATTATTTTTTTGTCATTGTTTATTGTATGTCTTTTTTCTCTTATTCTCAGAGCTGCATAATAAATAGCAATTCATTACAGTTGAAACAATTAGAGATAAGAGGTTGTTTAGCAAGAGTTACTTTTATGAAATTGTTGAATTTGATTGTTTCCATGTATTTAGTAAATAATGTGATAATTTTTATATATTTATTGTTATCCTTTGCAAACATTGTTTTACAAGATATATGTGCATATACTCATGTAGACACATCACTGTATTATATTTGGAATCTTGCATCAATACATGCACAATTAAATTACTATGGATAGTAACATGCAAAAGTTCACCCATCACTGCCCTGTCACCTAATATATGTGGTGTTCAATTTAAGAAATTGAGGATTAGAATAACATTGATACAAGTTCAATGTTTTAAAATGAATATTTAAAAAAAAAAATGCACATGTCAGAATACTGTTGGAAAGGGGACCAAGTCTGATGTGTAATATAAGTGTATTGAGTTATTTGTGGATCATCATCATTGCACTCCAAACATGTCCATAGGTGCTCAGATCCCCTCCTAAAGTCTCGCAGTGTCCAGTAACTGATGACTCCAGTTTTGTATTGGTTGATAAGATTTCTTACACGCCCACTAAGTTTCACGTTTCTGGCTGTGCCCATCTTAAATCCCATCTCTTTCATCCGAAGGAGTAACATGGACTCATGGTTGTCTTAATTAACAGATAATCATCATCATCAAGTCCGGGCCTACTGGCGTAGGTAATCATGTCTCTCCACAACTTTCTATCTCGGCAGCTATTTATCATTTCTGTTGTTGACCTTCTGCCAAGCCATTCTCTTAAGCTGTCTGTTATTTTTTCTCTTTGCTTCCCTCTATCTCTTCGTCCCTCAATTTTTCCAGTTGTTACAATATATTCCAGCTGTTCTCTTCTCATTACATGGCCAAAAAATGATGATTGTTTCTTCCTAATATTGGAAATTAGCTCTCTTTTTGCTTTGACCTCATTCAAAACATCTTCATTACTCTTCCTAGCTGTCCATGGTACTCTCAACATTCTTCTGTAAAACCACATTTCTACAGACTCCAGTGATTTTCATTAACAGATAATAGTATGTTATATTACAATACAAGAGATTGGGTTCGATCCTGATTGACGGCTTCTGGGTTCACCCAGCCTTAAATGGGTATAAGATTTTTTCTGGGGAAAGTAAAGCAGCACAGGCTTAATACCAACCACATTACCCCAAAAATCACGTGCTGAAGGTCTACAAAAATAATGGTCACTAACACCATATTCCCTATACAATGCCTGGCATGACGGGGCTCTTTACCTTCTTTTTACTAGCAAAATATATAACTTTATAGGTAACATGTTCATATGGATTGTGTCTGGTCACCATAAATTTTACTCCTAGAATTTTCATACGGAACTACATGGATGTGAAAAATTAAATTGTGGCTCCATATGTAAGGACGTACGAACTAATTTAGGTATGAACTAATTTTATGACTTGTCTGAACTAAGCCTGAGTATAATGAGGCGAGGTGGTCATGCTTTTATTTCCTGTCAATACTTTGATTAATTGTGTGAGATTATATATCTAAATTACAAAACAGAAAGTTGCTCAAATCATCACCAATAGCATAGGTCAACACAAAAGAGTTGAAATGGGAAAGTAAAGAAGTTATGGGTGTGACACCATTTTACTGGGAGGTGTGGGTGTGTTTGTGTGTGTACCAAAACGTGAAGATGGAGAGATAGACAAAGAAGAAAACAGACTGATGATATTAAAGATTGGACAGGGAAACTCTTGAACAGATCCAGAAATTGAGGGAAGAAAGGAGAAAGATAGTGAACAGCTGATTGTATTGACGCTACATGAATTCTAGAAGAACTAAAGGACCAGGCAGGCAACTCTATAAATAAGGTTACCAATTTTTAAGCGAAAAGAAATTTTTTTAAGAAAAAAAAAGGTTAGCTGATGTTTCTGAAAAATGTTCTTATAGGAACAAACCTCAGTCTTAAAGTTGTTAAGCATGCAGCCATTAAGCTATTTTCATGTCCTGTTCTCTGTTGTCACATACCAATTTGGATCTCTTTCAATAAAAATGAAATAAAAATAAATCAAATAAATATCATCTTAGCACATAAGCCTCAGTGGCTGAGGGTTAGTGTCCTTACTTCTTGATCAGAAGGATCTGGGCTCAATTCCCAAAAGTGGTAGATTGATTTTAAATACAAAGCTTAGGGGTTCGCCTAGCCTCTAAAAGCGGGTACCATAGATTTTTCTGATACCATCCACATCACCCAATGAGGTTGAGGTAAAAAAAAAAATATGATCACTAACACTATATTCCCTCACATACTTAACAAGGTGTAGAGGGAACCTTTACTCTATTTTTTTTTTTTTTAAATCATTATCTTTTTCTACTTCATTTCTTAGTGGTAAACTAATACTGAACTTTCCTTTGTCTATTTACTGAAGTTGTATTCAACAACTTCAGTAAGGTCTTTCCTTTGCATGGAAAGCTGTACCAAAAACAATTAAGTATGAAATAGAGTAAGGGAATCATTTCAGGGGAAGAGGAATGTTTACAGCATTTGGAAAAAAAAAAAATAATCAACAGAAAAAAAAAACAAAGAACAATAGATGGTCCGAGGCATGGTCAAACCCATACTCCTCAGTACAGCACCTTGGCACAAGAAACCAAACGCTAGAGAACACGACCAACTTGGATATCTAGAATTAGATAAGGCACTGTGCTGAGGATTACGGGTTCGATCCTGCTTCGGACTATCTATTGTTTTTTTTTCTTTTGATTATTTGTGATTTTCTTCTGAATGCTGTAAACGTACCTCTTCCCCTGAAATGATTTCACTGATCTATTGCCTCGAAGTTTCCCTCCACAATAATATTCATTTATTATTATTTGTCTACTGAAAGAGAGTAAGACTAACAACAAATGTTATTCTCATTTATATTATATACAAGCGTATATGCAATCTGTGGCACTGGTTTTTCATCATTTGCAAGAATTACTGACAATTCATGATAAAAAATATGAAACAAAAGCTTCTATAAATGGGTGCATTATTTTTCCCTCTCATGCTCTCCTCTTTTACTTGAATAATAAGAACAACAATAATAATAAATATAAATGTTAGCTCTTTATCTTCACAGACATACTACATTCGATTATTTTTTAAAAATATTCTGAGATAATGATGATGGGAATGTCAAAAGTTATATCATCAACTCCTTCCATACTAGTTGTCATTTAAAGATTATGTTCATCCTTTGTATTTTTTAATCACTTTGTCATTCCAGCATGTCGTTTTCTGCTTCTTTTGTTTAGAATCTTTCCAGCTATAACTAGATTTTGTTTTTCATACCTTTCTTGCAAAATGTTTTCACAAATTTAGTTGTCATTATTCTCTTGATGTTTTTTTCCAGTTTATTCTTAAATTTTAATATTTATTTATAGATTTTAATTAAGAACAAAACAGGTGAAATTTTGAAAGTATTAACAAGCAGCTATGTTTCAAAAGATAATGATATCACTCAAACTAATAGAAAAATTAATTGAAACAAAATGTCAAGTTTGAGTTAAAATAAGAAGTAAAGGTTAAAAAGACACACAATTAATAATATATTTTCTAATAAAGAATAAACATTTTGGGTAAGAGATTAAAGTAGGTCTCATTAAAGTGGTGACATACAATGCTGAATCGGTAATACAAATTGTGATTTTTGACTGAAAAGATAAAATGCAAGCTGAATAGTTGAGAGTTATATTGTGGTTCATTTAACATTAAAGACATATGGTAATAAGCAAATATGGCAAATTCATCTTTATAAGCAATAAAGAAATGTTTAATATCACAATTCTGCATGCCACCAAAACTAGAACTACATTATGGTAAATGGGAACGTGCTGTGAGTACTAGTAGGTACTGATTCTTAATATAAAATCTTATTGAAGCTATATCACCATTTAGATAAGAACATATACACTTATAAAATTACAATCTTATGACTGCTAGATTTTGGAACCAAGTTTTGTACAAGTAAGAAGGGATGTTGTTGTTTGCGTACGACAGCTTTATATCTCTAGCGAAGTCCAATGGGACTGAACTTTCTATCTATCTATTGACCTTTCGAGCCGTAGCCAGCCCATAGGGCGTAGACCAAGATACTCCTTCTCTTATCTGAATTTTTGTTCTTGCAGTTTTAAATTCTTTTAAAGATATTTTATCAAATCTCGCCATTTGTCTCTGTTCTGTGCAAGCAGCTCTATCTCATTGAGGGAGCCGATTCCTGCTACGCTTGCCTCTCTCATCAATGTTCTTCTCAGTGTCTCTCTGGGTCTTTCTCTTTTCCTCTTACCTGTTGTTTCCCACATGAGGGCTTGTTTTAATATTTTTAATATTTTTTTTTCCAGTTGTATCCAAGATGGAGGAATTATTTTTCTCCGGCTTGGTTTAGAACCGTTGATTAGATGTTTAACAAGCCACTATCGTAAAAATGATTTTGTTAATGAAACGTAGACTGAATTTTGCTGGAATGTTATTTTTTTTATTTTCAAGCCTTGTACTTGGATGCCCTCATCATACAGGCAGATATTCTCTGACTTCAGTGGTACTCTCGTTTTTTTTTATCATCAAGATTTTTTCCTATAAATTTTGCTAGGGCAATGGCCAATTTTTGTTCTGTCTTTTTCTATTTCCTACTGTCAATGGTTCTTTAACATCTGCAGAGTGCACACAAATCCTCCTATTTGTTCTGCCATTATCCAAGAGGGCTAAACATTCAACCTCACTATCCAGAGAAGGGTATAACCATGAAGAAACCACAGATTTGAAGTAAAAATTCCCACTGTCTGTGATAGAATTTGAACCCAAGACCTTCATGTTGAGGGGCAGATGTCTTACCTCTAGATCACCCAGTCCCCAAGGAAGGGATAATTTAGTCATATTTTCTTTTTGCGAACCGCTAAAATGAGCCAACCATATTTGGAACTTTTCCATGTGCAATTAAGTCAGACCTGCATGACAATCAGCTATAAAGTTTATCTATCTATCTATTGACCTTTTGAGCCGTAGCCGGCCCATAGGGCCAAGATACTCCGTCTCTTATCTGAATTTTTGTTCTAGCAGTATCAATTCTTTTAAAGATATTTTATCAAATCTCGCCATTTGTCTCTGTTCTGTGCAAGCAGCTCTATCTCATTGAGGGAGCCGATATAAAGTTTAACTACACAGAAAATGTTTCTGTATATCTCACGCTGTCCTCAATAAATTGAAGAATAGGCAGTGAATTTTTTCTATGAACAAAAGTTTACTAGAATTCTATAATCCCATCGCATAAAACGAAGGAATCGTAATATATTAATCCTCTGAAGTTCTGGTTTACTTATATTTATATTGTCATTTTCAATGATCATCATAACATGAGAATGCACACAGGAGGCATATCCATTTTTCAGTTATCTATCAAATGTGTTGTTCCCTGGACCGTAAAAGTTATACAAGTTTACCTGAATGCTTTTCAGACACTTCCAACTAAAAAGCCCTGAGAACATGTATTCTGTGACAAGAAAGTTTATTTATAACAACACTCTACAGTTTATTTATAACAGTTAGACTTCAGTTGTAGACATAATTAATGTTTTATTATTTGGGTTAAATATTTTGCTTGGGCCAACAAAGAGTTGGCTTCTCTATGCTTTAGGTAATTTTTTTCATGTATTTTATTTTTGTCTTCAAAGAAGTTCTTTTAATTGTAGTAAAGGTGTTGATTATTATTTTTTGTTATGAAAATTCTAAAACCTTTATTAATAATTTTCTCTTGGTTGCAGAGTACTAAATATACATTGAGAAGAATATTACACTCCAAATGATTTAGTCATCTGCTATCTATCCATCCAATAATCTGTCATTCATCCACCTATCGTCTATCTACAAATAGAGACACTCTCCTCCCTACTTTTCTCTTTTATGAAAATCATCTTAACCCAAGTTGAGCCACACTTTTTAGATTAACCTACCTCACAATTATAAAATAACAAATCATTGCTTTGAAGATTCACTTATGTTCTCTAGTTTTCAAGCTCAATAATTTATATCTTTATCTATAATTCAATTACAAACGAATTCAATAAGTCCCATTTTAAACAATTAATATACCAGAAATCATGGAGCAGATAGTCAAATAAGCCATAAGAGGAGAAAAGTAAGAAATATTGTTAAAAAAAGACACATGTACTGTAGGGATACACTGCAGTAAGGACATTATTCCTTTATTCTTTTATATCATATAACTCTTATCATATGGTCATTGCACAAAATTGATTAGTTTAAGCAGCTTCTTCCTCCAAGTTTCTCTGTTTGGCTGCTCATTGTGAGCTGAACAAGTCAAGGCCTTGACACTCTCTGATGTTGTAAAATATTAATAAAGATAATACAAAAATATATATGTACAGTCTAAAAATATAGAAAAACTGGATATTTGAATAGCAGAGCTTGAATATTATTTCAGAATCATATTAGAAAAGTGAAACTATACAATTTATATTATCAATTTGAAACAATGTCCATGAGATGTTCTAGTGTACTTCTGTTTATGTCAATTAACACATTCCGTACTACAAGCTGCAAAAACTGGCTCTAGTTATGATGCACTGAACCCAGGAGCCAGTTTTTCCAGCTTTTAATTAAATGACGTTTCAGTAGGTATTTTCACTAAAACCTTGAATTCTCATATTCAACCTTTTTTTCCAACTTCCATGGCAAAATGTTAGAACAAGGAACAAGCAGTGTGCTTTAGGTCAAATTTTACTTGTATTTTTGTTGTTATTTCAAAGTTTTAACAAGTTAGCTAAAAATGGCTGTGCCCCGGTGTGTTAAATTCTTTGGTAGGGAACATGTTAATCTGGTCAGCATGCATCACATATTACTCCATTAATATTGAATTAATCAGCTGCTTATGGAAGGGAAAGAAGATTATTCCTTTAACTACTTGCTCTGCACAGGTCTTAACAAATATTTCATATCCTCTTGCTTTGGATTCAACTTTCTAGTTCTATCTCTGTCCTTCCTGTTGCTCTTATATAATCATTGTTTAAAAAGAGTTTTCTAATTAATTTGCTTCACAATCTTGTTTCCATCTTGTCAATTCCAAAACATTGACAGTTTTGTAAAGTTGTGAGTTAAATTAACCATTACTTATCAACTATTTATCTATTAAATTTATTAAACAAGTAATTTATTTTACAATAATTAACCTGTAAATTGAATGCTTGTAGTGTTTGAAAGTATAGGAAGGTTAATGCATGAATAAATGAGTACTGAATAAATTGATACTATTGTACTCAAGAGAATCAATCACAATTCACAAAAAGGTTTTATTTTTCACAAGACACAATTTACAGCACAAATTTCATTGCAACCAAGCTAGCACTTCACAAGCAAGAGGAAGAACATTATATGAAAATTATATTCCAATTACAAATGACTAGAAATTGATACAACTTCTTTTACCATAATTCAAAATGGCTATACAGTTGAACTTGAAAAGCTTAAACTGGCAATGTATATGTTATTAGCTGTGTTTTGTGGATCAGATTGATTGTTTTTTAGATCAAGCTGGCATGGGTCTTTTGCATTAAAGTACAATCAAGGTGAGTGTTTTTAAGATGTTCAGCTTAACTGGGTTCAACTGTATCTCTTTACTCTGATTTTATTGTCTTGCATGGAAAACTTGACTTGATGGTAAAAAGAAACGTGAAACAAGATACATAAATACAAAATTGATTTATTTTACAGTGAAGAAACTGACAATTTCAGGAATGGTACTAGAAGGAGTGCTCTAGAGCTGGTAGATTGAACAGCAGTTTAGAACACGTTTATCTGAGTCTGTTAATAGCCTTCTGGTTTTTCTTGGCGTGTGTCGTAGGCTCGAATGTACTGGGTCTGGAAAAAAAATACAACAGTGCCTTTTAAAGAGGCTATGTAGTAAAAAGTCTCTCGATTGCTGTAAAAAATGTAATATTGTTTTATAAATGTGAATCATAGACAACAGACAAATAGTATGTAGTTTTGACTATGCAATATTTCTTAAAAAGGGTGTTAAATGGAAACATGTTGCATTTTGTCATGGGATAGGCATAAAGTGCAGAACTGCTGTAAAAATGATACTAAGGCTGATAAAGAAAAGAAATAATGGTATGTTGTAGATTTATGTAGATATAAATGACATAAAACAACAACACTGAGGCCTAGTACAAGTCTTCTGTGGGAAACATTAACAAAACAAAAAAGAAAGAAGCAGAACAAAACAAATAAAAGACTAGATTATATTCTAAATTACCTAACTGATACAATATGTAATATTGTCATTTATTTATTAATTATTTTTTGTTTGTTTTGTTTACATCTCCTGCAGAAGGCTTATAATGGGCAACAATGCAGAATTGTTTTATGTTATTTATCTACATAAAACTGTGATGTCAAACTGTCTCTATTCTTCATCAACCTGTACTTTGTCATGCTTTATGACAAGCAGTGATGTCTATGCATTTACGTGGCAAGGCGCCGTGTCACTGAGTACAGGTTCAATCCTGCTTCAGTCCATATATTGTTCTTTGTTTTTTTATCTGTTGTTGATTATTTGTCATTTTTTCTGAGTGCTATAAACATACTTCTTCCTCTGAATTGATTCGCTGATTATATCACCTCGGAAGTTTCCCTCTATAATAATATTCATTTATTATTATTCGTCTCAATGTCTATGCATTTCAACTTTAACTTCCTCCCTACCTTCCTCCCTCCCTCCCTTCCTTCCTTTTTTGTATGTTTCATTCTCATGAAATGGCGAAATCAATTTATTTTCTCTTCTACACACTTAACTCTTTTTAACTGTAGAATTATTTTGCAAGTTTAGATACAATTATCAGTCTTAGGGTGCATAAATATGTTGGAAGCAATACTTTTGAGTCACTGCTATTACTGGACTAGAGTTTAAAGAGTTAATTTAATGTAGAATATGGTTCATTAAATTTATGTACACAATTTGCTGTAAACTAAAAGACTCAGTGAAATAGAACTAAAGAGACAGATATCAAGCAATCACCATCATCAGGTGCCATACCCATATTTTGACAATTATGACACTCCACTAGATTTTTGGTGTTTCTATCAAATCTTTTTCCATGTCAGACTGTTGAGCCATCTAACATTTTCTACCTTTGCCATCCTCTGCACCTCTTGCCTTCCATCTATCTTCCAATTATAAGACAATGACTGTTCCTTTTTTACATTTTACCATAAACATTTAGATATTTGATTGAAATAAAGAATTATTGTATATTAAAAATAGGTCATCATATGGCTGAACTTTGTAACTGACAACAGTGGATAGTGAACTGGCCTATAGAGGATAGGAGGTCAGGTTTGGTCCCCATAGATGGCTTCAAGGTTTACCCAAATTTAAAAGGATTCCCTGAGGGATTAGTGTGGCAGACGCCGGCCTCGAGACAGAGAGGTTGTGGCTTCAAATCCCGGCTGGACCAGTTGGGATTTTTATTTATGATTTCTCTTTGCAACGACCACCCCTGGTCTCAGCAGCGAAGCCCGGCTTGAAACGTCAATCACTCATCGACGGAAAAAATATGAGTGCCTCCGAAGATGGAGTTATCTGCCTGTGCGGTGAGGGATCCCTGTGCACACGGCAGCAGGGAAAAACAGATTAACACGTACAATTCAGTTCCTAGTCTCTATGGACTTTGTCAGAGGTCAAAACTGGCGAACGCAAAAAAAATAAAAAAAAAGGTACCTTATTTTTTTCTTGCAAAGAAAAGCAGCACTGGTGTAATGATAACCATACTGCCCAAAATGGCATGAGTGGTTTATTTATCTCTTTAAAACTCAAAATCTCAGAGCTCTTTTATACTCTAGATAGAGCTTTTGGTGCAAGCTACAGTTGGTAGTTAAATGTTATTTTGTTATGAGATTTGTAAGAGCGTTTCCCGAACATACCTGATTTACAACACCATGCTCTTCTTGGGAGAAAGCAAATCCATCTGAAAAAAGAAAGAAATGCATAAGATTGAATGTTAATACACATTTGCTTGTTTCTGTCAAACTGTCTGAGGTACAAATAGTTGTAAGATACAATTTAATGACAGTATGGCACAGATGACTTTTAAAGGAATAGGATAAATGGAAGTCATCTTGGTTTATAGAGTTAGGTAACACAATAAAAATAGTTAATATTTATTAATTAATGTGAAGATTACACATTTCATGCTATCCCAAAGTTTTCTTGTTGTCCCAAAGTTTTCTACTTCTATTTCCACTTCACTATTCATTTGGTGAGCTGCACTGCACTATGTTTTTCACCTTATGGCCCAATTTTCAGCATATCTTTGAGTCTGCTTTCCTAGTCTTCTTTTTATTGATCGCATAGAATTTACAAATTACTCATTTTTATACTTGTGTCCAGTGAAATTTCTGTTTGGACTTAAAATGTAAGTTCGCACACCTTTTTTAATATAGCTTTTAATCCTGTGTTTTGTATTTTGCTTTGTCATTATCTCAAAATTTGCTTAAAACTCTTCCAAAACATGAAAGTGAGGTAGTCAGTGCTCTTATCTGCTGGTTGAGGTGTGACTCCAAAATTGCAGTGAGTATCTTTTTAATAACCAATGCGGCTCTGTGTTCACCCAGCCTCCAAAAAATACATATTAAAATATAGCTTTCTGAGAAAGTAGTGCTGTCTGATTTTGTGCTGGCAACATCTGCATTATATGTGTCATAATCATAGAAAATACGGCCACAACAGCATATTCATTAGAAGTCAAAAGCATTTAAAGCATGATGGGTACTTAATATATTTTAAAAAATACAATACTTTTGCTGCTGTAAGATGCGAACAAATGAATTAACTCAGGCTAACTATAATAGGTGCAGTTTTTCTGTTACGTAAGGAAATATTCATTAACAGACTCAACTCACTTTACTTCATAAATAAATCTGAAAAATTATACAGTTTATACATTAAATAATAGAAAGGAAGTACTGGCAAGTGTCCAATCAATGATTTACATGATTCTATTTTGTTAAACATAAAATGTAAAAGAAGATATGATCAGATAATGCTCTTTGTGGGGGAAAAAAAGCTAATGTTAGTAATAAATTGTGAGCAGCATTCTAATATTAGGGAGCTGCGATAGCTCAGTGGTTAGTGAACTGGACTACAAAGGACAAGAGGTAGAGTTCGATCCCAACCGACGGCTTCCGGTTCGCTCAATCTTTAATGGGTACCGGATTTTTTTCTGGGAAAGTAAAGCGGTATGGGCGTAATACCGACCACATTATCCCAAAAATCATGTGCCGAAGGTCTGTAAAATTTATGGTCACTAACACCATATTCCCTATGCGCCACTTGGCGTGACGGGGGTACTTTACTTTACTTTTTATTCTAATATTTGCTATTTTTTAATAATTAAATAAATAATGTTGACTTGCAACTAGCAATAATAATTCTCCTTTGGAAGAATAAATGAAACAAAAGAGAATATTCACAATACCATGGCATATCAATGCTGAGCCATGCAGACAAAATGTATGCCAAGATTAAGACCTATTATAGTACCCCAGTTGACGAAAGAACATATATTCTATTTTAGAAGAAATAGGAGCTACGCAGAAGCAATATTTTCACTCAGGCAGCTAGTAGAGAAGAATATAGAATATAGAAAGAATCTGTGCATAACGTTTGTGGACCAAGAGAAAGTCTTTGATAGGGTAGATAGAAATATCTTGTGGCAAATTTTGGGTTATTATGGAGTAAATGACAATCTTATTAGATGTTGCAAGAGCTTTTTTAGTAACTGCAGAAGTGTGATAAGAACGAATAAAAGGATATTCAAAACCATTCACAGTGACATCCAGAGTAAGACAAGTCTGCGCGTTGCCACACTCTTGCTTATCACTTACATTGACAAAATATGCAAGGATGCCCAAATGAAAAAGTGAGGATATCAATGAACTACTTTTTGCTGACAACCAGGCAATAATAACCTCCGAAGAAACAGAACTTCAACAATATCTACTGTTCTTGAATAAAGAATGTTAAATGAAAAAAATGAAAACGAGTAGGGTAAAAACAAAAGTTATATCAACAGGAAGACAAAAGAAAATGCTGAACATAGTTATAGAACATCAAAGTTATATAATACATATAGAACAAAGTTATAAAACAAGTAACAAACTTTAAATATCTGGGAACAACATTCTCTAAAGATGGCCAAACAAATAAAGAAATAGACATCCAATGCAGTAAGGCAAACCAAATATTGGGACAGCTATCCCCAACTACTTCAATACAAATCAATACTACCAAGTAACATCTTATACAGAATATATTCATTTGTACATTGTGCTATTAATGCCAAACATGGACACAAGCATTAAAGAAAGCTTGTCACCACAGAGATGTGATGTCTGAGAAAAGCGCTTGGAGTAACCAGAAAAGACAGAATAAGTAATGGTATTATAAGAGAAAGAGTAGGCATTGAGCAAATCCTAAGCTACATACAGAAACAACAAATAAACTGATTTGTCCATCTAGAAAAACTTCCGTGTGATTCCTTACCATACAAAACATATATTAAAAACGGAGAAAGGAGAAGAGCAAGAGACAGACCCAGAGTAATGGACACACAGCATCAAAGAAATGTTACAACATTAAATGACAATGACTGAAGTCGCCAAAGGGTGAGAATCAGAACTTTGTATAACACTTGACACCAGAACAGGTACAAGAAGAAATGAAGAGACAGAATAATATAAATGATGTAAAACATGCCAAACTTTTGCAACTCTGCAATATAAAATTTTATATTATTAAATACAGATAAAACATAACACAGTTGCATGAATCGACTTCATATTTTAGCAATAGTCAAAGTGACCATGGGAATGGAAGGAATCAAAATACATTTGTTGCTGAAAACGTTTGACAAATGTGTCCGCAACAGCTCTTTAGTGTAGATTTAATTTTTGTGTATAAAATTATAAACAGACAAACTTGCTTTTAAACTGAATCATTAAATGAAATATTTAATTTTAACAAAAAGGACAGAAAAGTTGAGCTTCATTAAAGAAAATGTGTATTAAAAAAATGGTGCTGTATAGATTTATAGCAATGAATGACATGTTGTATAGAATATTATTATTTATTTATCACATGTGGTTTATCATGATAAATAACAATTGATAATTTCTCAAGCAACTAAATAATTTTTCAAAGAAAATTGTGATATGACCAGACAGCAATGTTTGCTCAAAATATTTCACAGGTAACGCTTTTAAGAAATACCAACATTAAAATGCTGCCACCATCTGTATCTAGAAAGAGAAACACATTTAATAACTTGTATCTTAAATAAAAATAAAATATTTACCCCATTTTTACCTTTAAAACACCCCCCCCCATAAAATATCTTGTAATCCCCAGTTATATATGCATATGTATATATATATTTGATTTTTGTTAAAGGACATTTAAATTGCGATCATAACTATGCCATTTATACTTATATCCTTCATGCTAAACAAGATAAGAGAAATATTAATTGTGTTGTGTACAATAACATAACATTGTCCAACTTTTTAAAAAATAAAATACGTAGGGAGGTCAAAAAGTAATGCACACCAATTTTTTCTCGGAAACTATTCGGGCAAAATGTGTGAAATTTTCACAGATTGTAGCTGAACATCCCCTTTACACTACCTATTTTTCAACATAATCTCCGTCCAAGCGTATTGGCTTACGCCAACGCGAAACTAGGTCATGAATGCCTCGTTTGTACCAAGTTTTGTCCTGCTCGCGTAGCCATTTTTTAACTGCACGGATCACACCCTCATCATTGTCAAAGTGTGTCCCATGCAGGAATTTTTTGAGTGGTCCAAACAGATGGAAATCTGAGGGAGCCAGATCAGGGCTGTAAGGAGGATGGGGCAGTACAGTCCAACCAAATTTGTTGATTGCTTCCCGTGTTACCAGACTTGTGTGAGGGCGTGCATTGTCATGTTGAAGCAACAAATCTGCAGATGGCTTATTAGGCCGAACTCTGTGGAACCGATTTTGGAGTTTTGTCAGTGTATTGATGTAAGCTGTCGAGTTGATTGTCTCACCTCTTGTCATTACATCAACAAGAATCACACCATCAATGTCCCAGAAGACAGTGATCATCACCTTTCTGGCTGATGGAGATGTTTTGAATTTTTTTCTTTTTGGTGACTGCGGATGATGCCATTCCATTGACTGCATTTTTGTTTCAGGCTCATAATAATGTGCCCACGTTTCGTCACCGGTAACAATTTTTGACAAAAACATTTCTGCCTTCAACACCGAAACGCTCCAACAATTCAGAACAGAATGTTTTCCTTTGAACTCTGTGATCATTTGTTAGGCACCGAGGAACCCATCGAGCGCAAATCTTTGAATATCCGAGAGTTTTAAAAATTGCGATTGCACTTCCCTTGCTGACTTTAAGCTGCAATGTCAATCACTAGTGATACGCCTAAATTTAACGAATAATGGCATCAGCCCGGTTTAACATGTCTGTGCTGGTAGCCGAGGCAACACGTCCAGAACACGGTAAATCATGCAGCTCCACTCGTACACTTTCTGCAGCTTTAATTCTCTGAACCCAGCGACTAACTGTGCTCCTATCGACTGCAGAACATTTGTACACTGCACACAGTCGTTTATGAATGTTTGCCACAGTTTCTTTTTCCGCAACCAGAAATTCTATGACAATTCGCTGTATGTAACGGACATTGTTGACAAGCTCCATTTTAACGGTTCATAGATTGCGTAATATTTATCAGAATGCTGTGCAATTTGCTGCACATAATCGGAACATGTCATATTCCAAGTGTGCAAAATTTCATATTCCTATCTTTATTATTAGCCGAGAAAAAAATTGGTGTGCATTACTTTTTGACCTCCCGTATTAATAATAATAATAATGTTTTAATACTAAAAACATCAGAACAGAAAACTAATACACACAAAAAATAATGTTTTAATACTAAAAACATCAGAACAGAAAACTAATACACACAAATAATAATGCCTAAATTATTGTCTTTCACCTATTATTATTGTATTACGATAACAAACATAAATGAAATACTACTCCAAGAAAAATGAACCACAAATGTTACGCCATTTATAATAATAATAATAATATGGTGCTGTCAACTGAACTGCTGAGAACTTATCTATGACAGGGACCTTCATTTATGAGAATTCATATTATTATGTCATTTATGTCACCAAACTAAAATGAAGCAATTCTGATTATTAACAAAAAGTGAGAAATTAAAAGGACAAAATGAAAGCAGTTCATTTTTTATGCTTAAGGTGATATCAAGGCAGCACACAATTCATTTGCAGTTTAAGAAAAAAAAATATTCTAAAAAATAATATTGTTAAACAAAAAAGATTAAAAAATGAAAATGCATTATTTAGTATAAATATGTTTTAAGAAAATATTTTTGTTTAATTAAAAAAAAAAATAACAGATAGCTCTTGATTCTAATATTCCAAAAATATCTAATTCATGTCTGTCAATCATTATAACAAAAGTTATGAACGTTTTGGTGACTTGTTACGATAAAATGCATTTATTAATATGACTATTTGGATAACTGATTATATTGTCCCCAAATTCTGTTGAAATAAATTAAAAAAAAAAATATATATATATATATATATATATATATATACTTATTTAAAAATTTGTTAAATTACAAAGAAGCAATTGATATAAACTATCTTTAAAAAAAAAAGCTATCTTTATGACGCATAGTATTATTGCTGGTGTATGTCAGGGGCCAACGATAGAACCAGAGGGATAAAGGCCGCTTGGTCAAGCAGTCGCCACGACGTGTGAAACTCAGGATTTTTATTTCACCCCAGATAGAAAAAATCCTTTGTCTACTGTGGGCTTAAAACACCGTACGCCGGCTTTTCAGCCAGCGGAACAGTGGTTTTTGCTGCACAGCCACGCCCACCTCAAATAATAGTATAATAGTAGTATAGTAGTATAATAATTGATATAAGAGCTGGTAAAATTGAGCATGAAAATATAACACCAACTGTAAATATGACAGAATTGGTGTTATAAAAACATTATTTTATTAAGACTATTCTCATGGTTCCCACAATAATGGTACTCAGAAACTATAAGGTTATAGAAGTCACATAACATCTAATGTTGTAGAGAAGTAAAGTATTAATTCCACAGTACCATGCCATAGAGTATGGATGTAAGGAGAACAGCATTCTTCTTCGCTGTTATTACCCTCCTCATATCATAAACCAGAGACCCTTTGCCAACATTCAATTTATAGCCAAGCCAGCACAAGTTACAAGTAGTTTACAAGTATGAGATACTCTGTATTTGTTTTAAAATACATAAAATGTCTACTTAATTAGTACATAGTTTGCTCATTTGTTCTTTTTAGTTGATTTATACAATTTGTTACTTTGAGAAGGTTTTGTTGTTGTTGAAACAAATGAATTGAATATGAGGAGAGGAGACTGGGAGAGGGTGAGGGTTGATCTACCACACATGACATGGCATTTAGTCTCATTAATCTTTAGACAACTTTTGTTATCTTATCTAGACTCTTTTTGTTTGAATTTTACAACTCACTTATGAATTGTTTTAATAGTGAAAATTTATTGATAATTACAGTAATGGCTGAGAGTAATGGAACTGTTATCTTGCAATTGGATGCTGTTTTGATACATAGAAGGATGATATTTATTTCATAATGACAAAATATATATATATATATATATATATATATATATATATATATATATATATATATATATATGTATTAAAAAAAAACTGAGCTCTATATATATATCATGTGGTTTTTACTCTCCATTAGCTCATTACTGACTCTGAATCTTTTCTCCCCCTCTGAATCTTTTCTCCCACCTCCCTAATGCTACAGTCTGTAGACTCAGAAATGATGGGATAAACACCATAAAAGATGCCTTGTTTGTTTTTTAAAAGTCTTTGACAAAAAATTGTATAAAGGCTTTTTTAAGTTAACAAGAAATGTCCAAATATGAGATAGGAATGAACACAGGTGATTGGAAAAAAAGTGCGCCATGGGACAGGTCCAGCTGGAATCAAGCTATAAATGCTGGTCTGAAAGCTCATGGAACCAAAACATGATTATTGACTAACTTTTAAGTGTGACCGATGGAAGCAGCAAAAACATCACCAAGGCACTAAATCTATCATTTCTTATTAAGAGACTATCATTACCATATTTCTTATCTTTCTAGATTGGTGACTTACATTTTACATATTATATCATATATTCTATCAATTTTTACAGCAGTTTGTGATTTTTCTGAGTGTTATTAGAATTTGTGTGTTCCTATATCATTTCTGTCTGTCTATTTTTTACATTTTTATCTGCAACATTTTATATTTCACATTTAATCTCATATCTTATAAATAAAGTTGTATTTAATAGTTCTTTAAATTATTTTCCTAAAAAATTGTTATTGTACAGAGCATACAATTATGAACAAATAAACAATACCACATAGAAGGGAGGTCAAAAAGTAATGCACACCAATTTTTTTCTCGGAAACTATTCGGGCAAAATGTGTGAAATTTTCACAGATTGTAGCTGAACATCCCCTTTACACTACCTATTTTTCAACATAATCTCCGTCCAAGCGTATTGCCTTACGCCAACGCGAAACTAGGTCATGAATGCCTCGTTTGTACCAAGTTTTGTCCTGCTCGCGTAGCCATTTTTTAACTGCACGGATCACATCCTCATCATTGTCAAAGTGTGTCCCACGCAGGAATTTTTTGAGTGGTCCAAACAGATGGAAATCTGAGGGAGCCAGATCAGGGCTGTAAGGAGGATGGGGCAGTACAGTCCAACCAAATTTGTTGATTGCTTCCCGTGTTACCAGACGTGTGAGGGCGTGCATTGTCATGTTGAAGCAACAAATCTGCAGAAGGCTTATTAGGCCAAACTCTGTGGAACCAATTTTTGAGTTTTGTCAGTGTATTGATGTAAGCTGTCAAGTTGATTGTCTCACCTCTTGTCATTACATCAACAAGAATCACACCATCAATGTCCCAGAAGACAGTGATCATCACCTTTCCGGCTGATGGAGATGTTTTGAATTTTTTTTTCTTTTTGGTGACTGCGGATGATGCCATTCCATTGACTGCATTTTTATTTCAGGCTCATAATAATGTGCCCACGTTTCGTCACCGGTAACAATTTTTGACAAAAACATTTCTCCTTCAACACCGAAACGCTCCAACAATTCAGAACAGAATGTTTTCCTTTGAACTCTGTGATCATTTGTTAGGCACCGAGGAACCCATCGAGCGCAAATCTTTGAATATCCGAGAGTTTTAAAAATTGCGATTGCACTTCCCTTGCTGACTGTAAGCTGCAATGCCAATTGCTGACTAGTGATGCGCCTATCCTTACGAATAATGGCACCAGCCCGGTTTAACATGTCTGTGCTGGTAGCCGAGGCAACACGTCCAGAACACGGTAAATCATGCAGCTCCACTCGTACACTTTCTGCAGCTTTAATTCTCTGAACCCAGCGACTAACTGTGCTCCTATCGACTGCAGAACATTTGTACACTGCACACAGTCGTTTATGAATGTTTGCCACAGTTTCTTTTTCCGCAACCAGAAATTCTATGACAATTCGCTGTTTGTAACGGACATTGTTGACAAGCTCCATTTTAACGGTTCATAGATTGCGTAATATTTATCAGAATGCTGTGCAATTTGGTGCACATAATTGGAACATGTCATATTCCAAGTGTGCAAAATTTCATATTCCTATCTTTATTATTAGCCGAGAAAAAAATTGGTGTGCATTACTTTTTGACCTCCCTACGTATATACAAGAGTGTTTCAGTAGGAAAGTTGTATTAAAAGTCACATGTACAACTAATATCATTGTGTCTGGTATGGGGAGATGGTAACCTTGAGCTACCAATAGATAATGTTGCAAGCATAGGAAATTGTGAAAAAGGTTTACAAGATGCTGGCGTCCTTGCAACAATGCACCAAACAAGAGCAGTGAAACTTTCTGAGTTTCTTTTTTTTTGGTTAGCAAAGGCGTGAAACCTGTAGCAATTCATTATTGGATGAGAACTCAGTATGATGACAGGTGTAGGACTTGTACACAAGTGTATGAATTGACTGAGAAGTTCAAGAACGGTGCCACAAGAGCGGAGAATTTTCCTCACCATGAGTTCAGCATTCACAAAAGACAAACCTGCAGAAAAAGAGAGTCTGATATGGAAAAACTGGCAAGTCACAGTCAAGGAGGTGGCATCACTACTAGACATTAGTGTGTTGGATCAGTCAACTCATGATGAGCTGAAGTTCTGGAAAGTGTTTGCAAAATGGGTACCCAAGCCAAAATGAAATGCCTGAAATGATAGAGAGATGCAACAATGCATCCCAGGAGCTTTTGTGTTGGTATGAAACTGATGGTGAAGCATTTCGGTAGCGGTAGTATTTCAGTAGTATCGTTGATGTGGATGAGATCTTGGAATACTTCTGCAAGCCAAAGAAAGTGGCACAGCCTAAAGTTAAGCCACACCTCACCCCCAAAATTGAAGAAGTTGTGGGTCCAGTGATCTGCTGGCAAAGTCAAGTTGACTTTCTATTGTGATCACAAGGGGCTGACTTTAGAGCACTACATGCTCAGTGGAAGTAAAGTGACCAGTACCAACTCCTCAAACCTTCTGAGGGAAAATCTGAAGTCAGCTCTTTACAAAAAATGGAAAAGATTGTTGATGGCGGGAGTGTGTCTCCTTCATGACAATGTGAGGCCACATACTGCTAGAGCAACTATGTCCACTATTAAGTGCATCCCACATCCGTATTCCATATTCACCCAACCAAGCGCCATTGAACATCCATGTCTTCAGTCCATCAAAAGACGTGCTAAGTGGAGAGTAGTTCCAGGACGAAGGTTTGGTTCAGTTGGCAGTGCATGAGTGGCTGCGCATCCATCCTGAAAGAATTTCCTTCCTGTGGTTTCTAAGTGAATGCCAAGTTCTGGTGTGAGTACATTAAATTAGAAGGGGACTAATTTGAACAGTTATAATGTAACTATTTCAGTGTTTGTAGTTAGGGATGTGGGGGGGCGCTGGGTAGTCTAGAGGTAGAACATTGATCTCTGGACAAAAAGGTATCAGGTTCAAAGCCCAACACAGAAGGTGGACATTTTTCACTTTGAATCCGTGGTTTCTTCATGGATTTACACTTCTTTCATGGTTTTACACTTCACTGGTCACTAGGCAGTGAAATCTTATGTCTAGCTCTCTTGGATAAAAGAAAAAAAATTGCAAAGAGTAGGCCAAAAAATAGGCCGCTGCCTGGGCAAAATTTTTCAGCAAAATCTACCCAAGCCAAAGATAGAAATATCAGGTCGAAAGATACAGATACTGCAGCTTTGCTGTAAACTAGCAACACAAAGCATTCACAATCGCTTAAAAGGTGGACACTAAGATGAAGAACATTTTGTAACAAATACTTTGTTAATGTAAAAAATATGGTTTTCCATTGAAGGCACCTTATATTATCCTATATTAAAAATTATAGACAAGTATTTATACCTTAGACATACATATATTTATGAGTAATTAGAATGCTACATGTATTTCTTGTATGTGCATACACCTCATACAATGTTTGTTGATAATATATTTACTTAAGTGCTATAGTTATATTCTAAGCTAAAATCTGTGAACTAAATATAATTCTCCTCTGCCATAATCAAACAAAATTGAGCTTGCAAGCTTATGCCAGCAAGGCAGTTGGAATAGAGCAGATGGCCTTACCTCATTTGATTCATCTACTTCATCCACATCAGTGGTACAAACAACAACTCTGGCTGTGACAGAGCACCAGCACAACAATTGAATTAGCAGATGCAACAGATGATGCAACCAGTGCCCACAACCAATGAGTTAATGGCACAAGTAAGATGTATTATCTTATCTTACAGAGAGCTACTATATAATATAAACTACAATTGAAATACTAGGTTAACATTGATGGTTCTGCATGACAAGTGCTCACTTAGGTGCCCTATATCTTTTAACAACACATTCATAATATTTTCCTTTAGAAAAACAAAATAACAAAATAAAGGGAAAGAACACAGGAAAACACAGCCATTTAGAACATATGACTACATTTACGAAGCTCATATAAGTGCCCTATTCCTTTCAACAAAGTTGTTATTACAGGTCAACAACAGCACACTCTCCATAGCTTATACAGTGATCACTAATCTTCACCTGATTTGGCAATTCAGTACCTACTTTCCAGTTTGTTAACAGGAAACATGTTTTATGCCAATAACTGATTGTTCCAATTTTGTCAGAAGGTTAATTGATTGGTTTTTGATCCAGCTGGCAATATGCCCCTGCCTTTCTGCTCAGTAAGTTGGAGAGTGTTTGTATATTTTATGTCTAGTCAGGTCTGGAGTCAGAAAAATGACTGTCACATCATCAGTGTGCGACATAAGTTAGCTACTACATACTACTCCAAGACACCAAAAACAAGGTAGTGCTCATTGCACTTATTATCCATCACTTATTGGTTGTGTCCAGTTTTTCTAAGGTTCTAGCCATATCACCATAAATTTAAGGCAAATGAGTAGTCATATCTTGAACCACTGTGTTTTTGTGATGGGTTTTAGAATACAGTTCCAATGCCTTTCCAACTACAGAGAATGTATGCATTTTATTTACTGCAACACACATTTGTATAGCTGCATATACTAACTAGCAAGATTTAAGAAATTAAGCCTCACTTTATAGCGAAACATCTGCTGAGCTACACTTCAACAAGTTGTTAGATCTGATGGGTTACTAGACAGACAATCAGAAGTGAATTATATCTATTGGTTGAATAAACTAGCAATTTATTGCCACTCAATCAAGCCACTTAAATACTCTATTACACAACAATAAATGAGATCAATACATAGAAAGACCAGACTTTGTAACTTTAAAATAAAAATAACTATTTTATAATTCCTTCCACTCATAGAATGCTATGAGTTTGTAACAACATCATTTGTAAGAATGACAAACAACAACAGTTTAAACAAAATGCATTCAAATCTAGATCATAAATAAGGGGTTGGGAGAAGGGAGGGGGGGGTTACTTTCATAGCTCAAGGCTTATGGAGAATATGATGTTAGTGCCAATTTTCTTCAACGACCAGTGGCATGATATGGTCAGTATCATGCCAAGCCGCCCTACTTTTACAGAGATATCTTTGGTACCCAGTTTACCCTGAAGTTGTGTCAGTCTAAAAAAAAAATGTGCTACATCTGGGAAATGAACCCGGACCAAGCTGGTCATTAGCAAGAGCTCTGATTACTCAACCACTATGACTTCAATTAAAATGACAGCAAATAAAATAAAAATGTCCATTTCAATTCTCAAATTAAAGAGATGGCAACCAGAAGAACCAAAATATATTTTACAAATTACAGAAACATACTTTTACAAATTATTACCAACAATACATATTGTATTAAGTAAAATAAGTTGCAAAATGGTTCAAAATGGATAACATAAGGGAGAAAAGAATGAATCAATAAAATTTTGGACACCATTTGAAAGCAGTCAGTGCTATGTTTAATTATAAGAAAACTGAAAACAATGGGCACCCCCCCCCCAAAAAAAAAATTGATCAACAACAGCACAATGTTAGTAGCTCTCTTGAAATAGCTGGACACTTTAATTTGCTGGAAATATAAGGTGGTGCCAGGAAAGGTGAAGCTATGAAATATATGTTTCTTAACTAGAAAAAAGAACAAAGCTTGTTTCCAATTAACTAACTAAGTTTGTGTCAAGTAGCAACAATCCCAAACTACAGCATAATATCACAAGCAAGGAACAGATAATTGTTATTTTATATATATATAGAGAGAGAAAGAAAAGGTAAAAATTATATTTCTATATGTCAAGATAATAGGCATACGATTGTTGCCAGGGTTCCAGTTCTAATTAAAAAAACACCTTAAAGACATAACAATGAAGATATTGCCCACATGTTCAAAAGTACAAGCTATATGAAGCATGCATGGATGCAATTTACAAGTTACTAAAATGCCAAAATTCATGACATTTTATGAACTTGCACATAAAAGGAAATCATGCCAAGAATGGCTCTAACAATGTTATAAAAATATTAACATAACATGTTTTCAATATGCTAACATATAAATAATTATCTAACAATGAAAAAAAGACTTATAGTTAATAAAATACAGATATCACCAAGGAGGAATTTTGTTTAGAAAAAGTGTAGATAGCGGTATGGTCTATCACAGTTAATAGCCACAGCAGTGAATGGAGTTAGTGGTGCTGGTGGTGAAGTAAGCACAAGGTATGAAACTAAAAGTAATTATCTCTTCAAAATTTGAAAACAATTCCTCAAGGAAACTTAATGGAAATGTGACGGACGCAGACAACATGTATATGTTAGTTTATATTGTCCGAAAAAAAAATTTCTGGTAATAAAATCACTTTATGCCTTCTAGCTTAGGCAGATCATATCTCTTCATACGATTATATCTCCACAGTATGTCATATCTGTTACTGATGTCATACCAGACCATTCTCATAAACTGTCTGGTTATCTTTCCTCGCTGTTTCCCTCCATCACTTCTCTCAGGTTCTCATGTTGAGGATATATTCTAGACAATTCCTTTCCCATTACATGGCTAAAAGTAATGATTGCTTCCCTACATGGTTAAAAGTGATGATTGTTTCATTAAATTGATAAAAATAATGATTGCTTCAATATATGGCTAAAAGTGATGATTGTTTCCTTACATGGCTAAAAGTGATGATTGCTTTAACACATGGCTAAAAGTGATGACTGCTTCTTTATATGACTAAAAGTGATGATTGCTTCCTTACATGGCTAAAAGTGATGATTGTTTCATTACACAGCTAAAAGTGAAGATTGCTTCAATACATGGATAAAAGTAATGATTTCTTCCTTACATGGCTAAAAGTGATGATTGTTCCATTACATGGCTACAAGTAATGATTGTTTCATTAATTAGCTAAAAGGAAGATTGTTTCCTCCTGATACTAGTAATAAGCTTTGCTTTGATCTCACTCAGAACATCCTCAATACTCTTTTAGCCATCCATGGAGTATATAGGTAAAGTGCAGCAGAAACAGTACCATCAGCATATCTTAGGTTATTAATTATCTTTCCATTAACGTTTAAGCTTGGAATCTCTCTAATTTTTTAAAGATTTGCTCAGATTGAACAAGCTTTGTGATAGGATGCATCTCTGTCATACTCCTCTTTTTATAACAATAGGTGTAGAGTTCTCTTTGTTATATTTTATTATTGCTGTTTGCTCCCAGTATAAATTATATATTAGTATTATGTCTGTGTCATCTAGATGTATAACTTTCACGCAGTCTATAAGTTGTTTCTGTGTAGGTGTTTATAAAATAAAAAAAAAGTAAATGGCAGCGACATAACTGGTTGTGGCATATGGGTATGATGGTGTTAGTTTCTGTGTGCAATATGAACATTATGAAGATAAAGAAGGCCATGTAGCTTAAGTCACAGGAGAAACAAGTATACAACATCTGGGAGTGAGAGAGGCAACTGTCATTCCTTGTGGTTAATATTTGTTCAAATCTCATGGGCAAGTACCAGCTCTTTGTTTAGTTCGGTTGACTGGAGAGTGTGTCAGAATGGGATTGAGCATAATCATTGTATTGTGGTCATAATGGAATTGAGAACAATCATTGTATCGTTGTCAGAATGGAAATGAGAACAATCATTGTATCGCTGTCAGAATAGGATTGAGCACAATCATTGTATCAGTCAGAATGGGATTGAGCATAATAATTGTATTGCTATCAGAATGGGATTGAGCACAATAATTGTATTGCTGTCAGAATGGGATTGAACACAATCATTGTATTGCTGTCAGAATGGAATTGAGCACAATCATTGTATTGCTGTCAGAATGGGATTGAGCACAATCATTGTATTGCTGTCAGAATGGGATTGAGCACAATCATTGTATTGCTGTCAGAATGGGATTGACCCCAATCATTGTATTGCTGTCAGAATGGAATTGAGCACAATCATTGTATTGTGGCCAGAATGGGATTTACCCCAATCAATGTATTGCTGTCAGAATGGAATTGAGCACAATCATTGTATCGCCAAGCCATTGCATTAAGCAAAATACCACAGACACCTTCTTCCACGTTGTACAACATAGCAAGGCCACAAGTTAAGCATTTTACAGCACTACAAATCTGATTTTGGCCGTATATTTGTCATGGGAATCATGATAGCCCAGTGGTTAGTGAACTGGACTACTAAGGACAAGAGATTGGGCTTGATCCTAATCGACAGCGTCCAGATTTTCCCACCCATAAATAGGTAGGTACCAGATTTGTTTTCAGAGAAAGAAAAGCGGCACAAGCGTAAGACTGACCACATTTCCTGCCAAAAAAATAATGTGCTGAAGGTCTACACAAAATATGGGCACTAACACCATTTTCTTTATACACCACATGGCGTAATGGGGCACTTTTCTTTTTTCATTTCTCTCCTTATATTTGTCAAGGTTAGGATACCAATCCAATCACACCCTCTTTAGCCATCGTTAACAAAATGCTAATTCTAAACTGAGAACCACACAGTGAATTTGTGTGTTTAAACAATACATTTTGTGTACTGGTGAGGAAATAGGGATCGAGGGAAGAACAGAAAAGAGAAGTTAGGATAATGTTAAAGGAGGATATCCATTTCCTGGTTTCAAATATTTGAAATACACTCTTATTTCACTGTCCAGATATTAGTCACTTTATGCAATAAGAGAGTAGAATGTAATGTCAGATATTTAAGAAGTCAACAGAAGCAATTGTGAGATTATATATGAGAAGCGTATCAGAGCACGTGCTGAATCACAATTACAGTCATGATATGGGGAAAGGGTGTGCTGTGTGCAGAACAAAACTGCATTTACCAATACTTATCTCCTCCATGTAATTATTGCCTATTTTATAACATAAAAAATACATAAATAAATGCTTTATTCAATGATAAGATAGGAAAATGAATATTCAAAGTATTGAAAAAATGAGGCTGATTAACAAAATGAGATTAATTTAAGTGAATTTAAATGTTTTAATTAACAGCAAATTAGCATATATTTGTTGTTAATTAATTACAACAAAAATTTTTTTTAGTTGTTTTCTTTCTCTAATTTTTTTTGGGTCTTTTGCACTTAGTGAAGACATTTCGCTTTTAGCATTGATTGTGGTGTGTTTTATCTTTTCATAACTGCTATGAATAAACTAAAATGCGATATTACATAAACTTTGTTGTTATTTTTGTCTGTTTTGCCAACAGAGAAATCTGTAAATGTTTCAATAGTTCTTCCACCTCATATGCTCTGCTGGTTGGCACAGGAGATCATATTCAGCCACATTACTGAGCATTATTTGCGCAGGTGACAGTCTGCCATGCCATAATGCCAAGTTGTTCAACATTTTTGCTCGATCACCTTTGACTTCTTTTTCTATGAATTTTGCCCATGATTACTATACATTTCAATTTCCCTCTTCTCTTATTACTTTCAAAATGGTTCATTGCTTATTTGTGATGTGTGCTAGGATTCTCTGTGTGTGTGTTGACTTCTCTGAGAATTTCTTTCATGTCTTTTGGGTTATCCTGAGTAACATTGAACATTATGATAAAATACAATACCTCTGTTCCTCAAGTGATCTTTTTTATTTGTTCACTTATTGTTAATGACCTCTAATAATTATTCAAATGTTAATAAAATCTGATAATTGTCACAGTTAAATATTTACTGCATACAGTAAAGGGAGACAAAAGTTATACATGCTTTATAAAATATTGTGGTGATTTTCAAACCTTTTGTGCTAGAGATTAGCATTTGAAAGTATTGTGCAGGGTGTTATCTTTAATTATTATTACGTATAATAATTTTTCAGGTCAGGCACAAATTTATGACTGGGTAACATAAAACATTTACAACAATAATAAGTACAACAATAATAAGAAGTTATTTCATATCTTTCTGCGTTCATCCGATGACTGAAGGAATAGGTCTTTGTTGTCTGTCATTAAAAGGACATTAAGCGGGCATAGATGTGTTGTGCTGCAGTTTGTAGAGAAGCTGTGATATTTTTTGTCTTTTGGCACAACACATCTGATTTCATCATTACATTTTTGAGCATCTGGTTATTTTCCCTCTCAATCCCTACTCATTTGGCCATACTAGACTGGCTATTCTGTTCTAGGGAAACAACCAGGAGGTGGAGTAAGGTCTGTATAATTCTGGTTTACCGACCCTAGTCGGCTATGAGTTGCTGATTGCTTTCAGCCCTGTGCTGACATAAGACTTCATCCCCATAAAAAGAAGTAAGTTCTGTATGATGAATCAATAAGTGAATGCACTATTTCCCATCTCTTATACTGCATATTCTTGTTTTTTTCTACACCATTCTCATCACTGTACTTTGACAATGGAGCCTTGGTGGCTGAGTGGTTAGTGTACTTGTTTCCTGACCAGAAAGGTCCAGGTTTCATCCTCAGCAGTGGCAGATTTTTTCCAGATGACAAGGCTCCGGGGTTTACCCAGCCTATAAAAATGGGCACCAGAGATTTTTATGGGAAGTAAAGGCAGCCTGGCGTGATACCGACCGCATCACCCAAAAATGTGTCGTGATCATAGAAAAATATGGTCACTAACACCATACTCCTATTAAGGCATGGAGGGAACCTTTACTTTTTATTTTTTTATTTTGACAGTGTCCATTATTGATCCCATTTCTTGTTGATTTATGCAAGAAGACCTCAGCAAAGTGCACCAAATCTTCAGCACTAGTGAAATTCTCGACAGATGCATAAAGGTCATATTTATATCCATACCTCCCTCTCCTCATTTCTAATTTAGCTATTAGCTGAGGTGAAAAGAAAACAAAGCCAAGCACATAAAAAATTACTAATTTGAGGTATCATATGATCTCCACACACTGCATGTTCTTCAGTGTTTAGGTGAAGCCAGCTCAAACGTTTGGAAGTGAAACCTAGATAATAGGACAGCTGACAAGAAATCCTCTGGAGGCTACCTAAATGCAGTTTTACTAAGCATGTTAAGCATATATAGAAAATGGTGATGAATTGGATATACACTAAGAAAACCTGACGACAGCATAGCAAGACAAGTGCTGTTATGGGACTCACTGGGGAAGAGAAAGCCAGCAAGGTTCAGGAATACATGGAGAAGGGAAGTCCTGGAAACTCTTAACCCTAAATAATGATTCCTACCTGTGGGTCATATTTTCATGATACCGTCGTAAAAATTACTACTACTTAAATGTGTTCCCAAAATATATATTTTCATTGAACTTTTGCTACACAACTGTGTGTTTACCCAAGTAAACAAACGGGAATTCGATGCTGTAATAATTTCCTAGGTTACGTTAGATTTATGGCCTGAAATTTTAATGCATGGTGCCGTGGCTACCGGATGTGTTACATTGTCTATTCACACGACCACTGTAAGTCCATCAATCCAGCCGTATGTTTGGTACCCTCAAAGTGTTGTTTGCTGTCTCTCCCATGCTACAAAGGTTTGTTTGATGTCTTGCCAACTGTCGAGGAGATATCCCACATAACAAGGGGACAAACAACAAATTTTTTGAAAATTGGCGAAATTGATAAAAAACACAGCCCACTTTCTACAATACTATCATAATTGTTATGACACACTTAAAAAAAAAAAATCCAATACTCAGGGGTTGGAAGTAGTAATTAGGAAGATATAGGGAGGGGAGGAATGTTTGCCTGCAAGCAAACTGTCAAATCTCAAGAATTTGTACTTTGAGGTGGTCATTTTTATGATAGAATAATAATATAGGGTTAAGAACATTGTGCTAGACTGGAGAGAAGTTTAGAAAATGTTCCAAGAATAGGGATGGATGGAAAGACTTTGTCTGTAACTTATGCACAAAAAAGGGGATCTAGAAGGCTGTGATTGATTGATTGATGTTAAGAATATCATTTGTTGCTTAAAATAGTATTAAGTATGCCTTAAAGAAGGTCAATTTGAAGAAAAAGCTAATTACAAGCATCAGATGGAAAGTCCTTAATTGTTGGTCATGTAATATGAATGGAATAACTGGAACATTTTACAACTAGACAAATTTAGGGAAGAAGAGTTAGAGAAAATCAGAGAGAAATAATACCAGACATTATATCTATTTCTATCTATTGTCCTTTTGAGCCGAAGACGGCACATAGGGCAGAACCACAATCTCAAAAACAGAAACCTTGTGTGCCAAAGTGGCACATATTGCAGAGATCACTGCTCTAAAATATATGGCGCTGTTTCCATAACAATACTTTTTACAATGACAGCTTGTCAAGCCATCGATCAACCTCCTTAGTCGCCTCTTACGACATGCCTGGAAGGTCACAGTGTCACTATTCTTTACTTCCCTCATAATGAGGCCCCAGTAACACACAGGAAAGACATTATATGGGAGTAACATAATAGGAAGTTAATAGCTGAGATGATGATGTAACTCTGGAGACAGAAAGTGAGACACGATCATTAAAGCTAGCAGACATAGTAGCTGATTATGATGCATTACTATCATAAAGTACTTCACATCTGCAACTTTATACACCTGATTTTAATTGTAGAAAAATGTTATATTTCACTCACTTGACAATGATAACAAAATTAATCAAAGGTAAAAAACCTTATGGAAAAAGATGCATTTGAAATAAAAGTTACAGATAGTGCAGCAATTTACAACAATGTCGGTAGCTGTTAATGATTATTTGTGAGCACATTTTACAAGTCAAATAATGATGTTGTGAAAAACACCATGATCTATTTTCATTCATGCTTCTTCTTATTTTCTTAAACGTAAAAGGTTGACAAATAACAGTTAAACCGATGAAAAGGCTGAGAGAAAATATTTTGGTTAAGCAAATTCTATGAGGTCAAAGCTGTCGAACCTAACTAGAACTTGAGGCTTTTAACTCTGCTAATAATATAATGTCAACCATGCTCTATGTTTTTTAACATCAACATAACTATAGAAGGCAGACAACTAAAACAAGTAGAGGAATTCAAATACCTAGGAAGTCTAATGACAAACAATAATCCTCAAACAGCAGAGATAGAATCAAGATGCAACAAAGCTTGTCAAATCATCAGACAGTTATCACCACTATTATCCAACAAGGAAATAACTCTGGAGGCAAAACGAGCACTATACAACATAATCTTCATCCCAACGTTGTGCTCCCAATGCCAGACCTGGACCCTAGATGCAAGAACAATAAGAAAAATAACCTCTACAGAGATGAAATGTGTTAGACGAATGACGGGAAACAGTCTGAGAGATAAGATCAGAAATGAAGAACTGAGAAAAAAGCTAGGAATAGCCCCCGCCATAGAATATATAAGGAAACAACAGATAAAATGGTTTTGCCACGTGTTTTCAGAAAGAACAACACACTACACAACGAGCCTTCAACAAACGTTGTGAGAACACCAGACCCAAGGATCGACCACGAAAAAGATGGGTCGATGGAATATTAGAAGCACTAGGAAACATAACAGCAGCAGAGGCGAACAGAAGAGCAAAAGACCACAAATTATATCTCCCCTCGACGCTGAAAGGCAGATGAGGAAGGAAAGAAGAAGAAGAAGCTCTATTTTAGGATTTACAAATCCAAGACGAAAAAAAAACAATTTTAGCACTAAGATGAAGTCAGCCAAAGAGAATAAATATGTATGGGGGGATTCATTGTGTTAATAAAGGAGGAAACATAAGAAGTAATAGTTAGGATGCAAAAAATAGACATGTGAACTTTCATTCAGAATAAATAATACAGACAGACAATAGTTGCAAAATAAAAAATAAATTGTCATTGAGATCAATATGGACAAACAAAAAAAAGAGTAGAGGGTCAGGTCAGCACAGTAAAATTAATAAGAGAATTTTCATTGAGAGCAATACTGATTGGAAATTATGTACAAAAGTGATAGAAATTTGAAAGTGAACCTAGAAATTTTCATGGAAAACATCTTACAGGTTAAAAGATTAGCAGCTAGTTAGCACAAAGTAAACCTGAGAACTTTAAGTGATTGAGAACAATACAGATGAAAATTATCATTGACGTTAGGAATTTTGTCTAAGACTGTCAAGAGAAACATAAAATATGTCCAGTATTCTTCTTCTACCTTTCAGCTCCCTGTGGAGCTCAGGTCTTCGACAAATACTTTCCAAGCCATTCTGTTTCTTGCTATTCTTTTAAGTTCATTCCATGTTTTCCCCATCATCTTCATCTCTGCTTCCATCTGTCTTCTCCAAGAATGTTTTGGTCTTCCTCTTTGTCTTTTTCCTTGGGGATTCCAGAAAAGGGTCTGTTGTGTAATACTCTCACTTGGAAGTCCAGTATTACAATAATGTAAATCTTGAACTCCAGAAATGAAAGAAAATTTTGCATGAACTGTGTTTCTTTGCCAAATCCTAGGACTAATGAATGTTACAGACACAAATTAAGAGGCTGTGACCATTAATGAACTCCCCAAAACCCACAGTGGTGCAAATTTTAAAATTATGTATACATCTGGAATGGCATCTCCAATAACTAATAGTCAAAATAACATGGGTTTAAAAAATCTGGTCAACACCTTCAAAAGTGCATTGTGGGGTTGGGAGAGTAAGTGAATGTATTTTATCCCCACAATAATACTTACAATTATCTTCCTTTGCCATTTCCTCAAAAGTTGTTTTTCATTTGCTGCATGGCATACAACATACACATTTGATTGGACAACCTTTTTTTTCACAATAAATGCTACCATTTAACCCTTCTAAATAAATTAACCAGTTCAGCCAGACTGATTCAAAAGCTTAAAATAATTCACTCTGTGTTTCTGAAAAAAAAAACTACACTTAAAAATGTTTCCCCTGATGAAGTGAGGAAGAAGGTGATGATTGGAATCAAAGGTAGATCAAAGAGTTTTGCATTTTACAATGAAATTGTTGGCAGATGGGAATGTTGTGTATCATTGTTATGATAGTAGATACACTATTGGTTCAACAGCACATATTGTGCTAAGGTTGCAGTATGTAAGAGAAACTGAGAATTTGATTAATGAACTTGGGGATGTGCTTTTGAGTTTTACAATCAGGGATGAAGAAGGTGAGGAAGATACAGGAGACGTACAATGCCTTGAGAAGTAAATATTTTGAGAAGGATTACAGTTAAACACCACTTATCAGGCACGTATTTGATTCCTTCATACCAATGTGCAAAACTTGTTGACCACCCCCTGAAGAGAACTGATACGCAAATGAAACAATTTGTTTCCCACTAATTTCTTGTTCACACAGCACCCCATATGCACCATATAATCACAAGAAATTTCAACCAAGTGTCTTTACAATGATACATAGTTTTCTGTTTGCCTTAAAGATTTCTCAGTAAAATGTAAAACTTTTTGGCCAACCCTCGTAAAATATTCACTTTTTTCCAATTTACATATATTACTGCCTTATTTAGAAATACTTCATCCTCAATGTAATGTATCATAAGCTTAAATTTAAATTACATCAGTTTTTTATTTCAAAGACAATCGAAAGTTCCAATTTCAAAAAGTAATTTTTCTCTTGAACTATTTTAAAATAAAAGTTTAAATATATATATAAATATATATATATATATATATATATATATATATATATATATATATATATATATATAATATTCTTCGAAAATGAAATGTCACAATACTTGGTTTAAAAAAAAAACTGAAAAAAAATATAGTTACAAATACAAAACTTTTATATGTAAAGCTGAAACTTTAAAGTCCCAAAGTAAACAAAAATAAATGAAATTTTGCCAATCTCTTAAAAAAATGAGACACAATAAATACTTCAGAACCCGCCAAGCTAAAAAAACATCAACTAGTGATAATCAAATGATAATCAAATACACAAATTAAAAACCAACAAATTTATTCAGCCTCCATAACTGAACGCAGAAAGAAAAAGGAATATAAATATAAGATGCTAAGCTGCAAAGACAAGATTCATGGTTTGGGTATTTGTGATCAAAGACTTACGATCTAAAACACCATCTGAATGTCCTTCTTTTCTTTCTTCAAGTTTCTCAGTATTTTCTTCAGAAACGAATAACAACAAAAACAAACTAGAAGATATCATATCTTGAAAAACAAATCATATCTTCAATTATTTTCTTAAAGGTATCGAAAATATAGTCCAAAGTTTGTAAAATATATTTTATATCTAGAGTAATATATATATATATAAAATATATTTTAAAACTAACTAAAGAAACAAAACATAAAAGATGCAGTGTATAACTAATTTTTCGTGAATGTGTGTATAGAGTAGCTAATTACAATGATTTCTGCTCATAAGAGACTTAGTATAGACAAAAACAAGAAGTTATCTCTCATAATTTTTGTAAAGGAAATATGACACAAAGGTTAACACATAGAACAGATAATTAAAAAAAAAAAAAAACCATTATATATGTAGTTTAGTAAAAACACACAACATGTAGCTGTATTTGAGAGAAACTGGGAGATGTGAGGTTATATACTTAAAAGCAATGGCATTTGAAGATTGTTTTACAAGAAAAAAAAAAGGCAGTGGACAAAACAATTATGAGGCTGTGCAGAAATATTTGAGGAAACACTAACATACATAAGGAAACACTAACACACATGAGGAAACACTACCATACATGAGGAAACACTAACACACATGAGGAAACACTACCATACATGAGGAAACACTAACATACATGAGGAAACACTAACATACATGAGGAGACACTAACATACATGAGGAGACACTAACATACAGGATGAGACACTAACATACATGAGGAGACACTAACATACAGGATGAGACACTAACATACATGAGGAGACACTAACATACATGAGGAGACACTAACATACATGAGAAGACACTAACATACATGAGGAGACACTAACATACATGAGGAGACACTAACATACATAAGGAGACACTAACATACATGAGGAAACACTAACATACATGAGGAGACACTAACATACATGAGGAGACACTAACATACATGAGGAAACACTAACATACATGAGGAGACACTAACATACATGAGGAGACACTAACATACATGAGGAGACACTAACATACATGAGGAAACACTAACATACATGAGGAAACACTAACATACAAAGAAATTGGGGCTTACTTCTAATGTAAAATGATGAGGTTTGATAATTAAAAATTAAAATAAATAAGAAACAGAGATTTCAGACAGCAAAACCACCTAACAATAAACTATTATATATACTTCAGATATTAGAAAAGAAAACAATGAAATACTCTAGTGACTTTAAGCTTTTTTATACAAGCAAAAAGATTCAATGAAATGTTCCCTCCACGCCTTGAAGTATATGGGAAATAAAGTAAATTCTAATAACCAATATAATTTTATTGGTGATGGAAATGAAATAAGCAGGATATTCATTAGAGAAAATGCAAAGGAAAAGTAATGGAACATCAAATAATAGTATGTTCATTGTTCAAGCTGAACATTTTGGTAACCTATTGTTTAGGGGGTCAATAATATAGTTGCTAGTATGCTGACTTGATGATAAAATAAATGTGTGTTCAATCAGAGCCTGACACTCTCCAATCACCCCCAGCAGTAAAAATAATCTGTACCTGGCTAATTGAATTTGGGAAAATATTAACTGTAATGAAGTGTAAGGACACTTTACCACCTTTAGGTTAAAAAGATAAAGGCATGAGATGTAAATTGGTATCACAGCATCAGTAATAAAGCCATAAAGTGGTCTGCCATCCAGCTGGTAGCTGACCAGAAACTTTTGACTTGTTTCACGCTCAGCACAAACTCCATGGCGATTGTGACACTTCTTGACCCTCCCAGCATGAACTCTGGTCCCCATTTTTAATCAGATCCAGCAAAGTTTTTGCTAAGGTCTAGTGGGTAAGACATTTGGGGAGGACTAAAACCTTTAGGAAGGATCGATCTACTGTCCTGATAACCGTAGTCCATGGCGATGAAAGAGCTGATAGATTTGACCCAAAGGCAGCAATAGTAGGAACTTTAGTGTCTGACAAGAGAGACAGGGTGATTGGTGAAGGTGCATTTATGAAAGTGAGAATTGGGAGTCAGGTTAGGTACTAGTAGTATGGAGCAATTGAGGAAACACATCAGGAGTGTGTATAACCAGCAAGTTACATGGACTATCAATGTTCATATTTAGTGTTGCTGTTTGGATGGATTGTGATCAGGTTGATTAGCTCAATCAGCAAATAGTTTCTGAGGTAGCAAACATAAAAAATAAAACTCCAAGATTTGTAAAAAAAATAACACAACAAAACAAACATTAAAAGTAACACTCAGATACAAACACAGAAAAGAAATGACATACAGTAACACTTATAACACAAATGCAGAAAAGAAACAATATACAGTAATATTTATGAGACAAATACAGAAAATAAACAACATAAAGTAATAGGCTCCCCAGAGAAACAGCGTAGACTGCCAACTGACAAAGCATCTTATTTATTTAATTAATCTATCTACTACTTTAGTATTTTTGTTTCAGCTCTTGAAAAATGAGTTTTTGTTTATGCACTTATCCTCATTTCCACCATTCTTCAATTAATAAGTTTTTTTAGAGATGCTAAACTTTGTCCATGCATTAAACAGTAGTATTTTAGTTTTATGGGTGTTCTCTATAATTTGGTGCAGTGTGCTCCAACCCATGGGCCACGAGACTCATTTAGGTGGCCCACAGGCCTCTTAAACGATTTTCATTAATAGAATATAAACCAATACCATATTTTAAAATTGTAGGTATTGGGGAAATAATTCTCTGTGGGTTCCATTGTTCCTGTGATACAAAACACTCAGTTGTTGTGTAAATAAAGCCTCTGCTTTATGAAATGTAATCAGTGATAATACTTCTGACTAGACTAAAGATTCAAAAGAGTTTAAAGGAAAATCAGTCTTTAGATCTGTCTAGTAACATGATTCTCATTTGTGTGTGAATTTTAGATTATGGCTAATGACTGTTGAATCAGGGTGACAGGTGTGAAGTTCTCATCTTGTTGCAAAATAATCTCCCGACGACTGGATACACCAGCATGGATGGGTTGGTGTGACAGAATTTCACATATTGACCACACTGGTCATTAGTCACTTCAAAGACAATGAGAAAAAGTTTATTGATTGCTTTTGACAGAATGCTGAATCAAAGCTATAAAATTACTGGGAGGCACCATCTGAAGGTGTAGATAAGATTCACCAATAAGACTGATCAGCATTAGGTTTTATACATCAGTATGGGCAGCACCAGAAAAAAAAATCGACACAGTAAAATTTAATGGGAACTGACAGACGATCCTTAAATTAGTCTTCAAGCAAGCAGTTGTGAATTAGAACCTTAAGAAAAAAAATGGTTTGGAACCAGCGAATTGAGTTAAGGATCACTTTGAATAAATTCTTTGACAATCTCATTTTGTGCTAATAAATGATTTGTCAGCTTGTAAACTTCTGTTATTACCTACCTACCTATAGTTTTGTCTTTACTACATGCATGAACATATACAGATATATATAGATGCGCTGGTCTGTGACCCCTTGCAAGTCATATTTGGGAGTAACAAACGGTTGGATCACGCTGATTTAGTATATTAGTTTTAATTTCAAGAATTGATTCCAGAATGTCTTTTACTAGAACATACTATATAATTGCACTACATATACTGTAAGTGTCATATTCACTTTTAACCTTAAAATAATCATTTCTGTCTACACTACTAAAAGAACATGACTACTTTATTATCATCAGCAATTGTCAGAAATTACATAACACCAATGAACCAAGCCAAAGGCCAACAAAGCCTGGCTTACAGGTTCAATTCAGCCTGAATGTTCCATTTTCAGATTAGAAAGCAATTATTTTGTTTTTAAAGAGGGGGGGGGGAGAAATATGAAATGAAAAATGAACACTGAAACAAGTGATATAAAACATTGCCAAACATTCCACTGTTAGTTTAAGAATTAACAAAACACATTTTCAGAATGGTTGAAAAGAATGCATCTCTACTGCAGTTACAAAATTGCTTTTAGTTTAGAGGTTTTTCTTTTCTAGCTGTCTGTTTACAAAACCTATAACTAATCTAGTACTGCCACTGTATACACATCTGCTAGCTCTTATTCATATTCTGCACCATTTCTCTTTTATTATCATATTTGTATACAGTACTTTTTTTCTGGCGGTATGCGGTACTGGCACCTTTTCTTTTTAATTAAGGTTTCAATTTATTGACAGTAAAAATTTACTTTGTGGCTTTTATTAATATCTTCAAGAAATAACTCCCAAACATACAACTTCCTATAAAGCATATGTTGGACACAATTGGATTATCTTCCAGTGAATGTGAAAGAGATTTCTCTCAGATGAACCTTCTAGTAACTTCATCTAGGTCATCTCTGCTTGTGCAAACAACCTCTGCAATGATGTTCATCAGGATAGTGGATCCTCCTCTCACCATATTCATTCCTATCAAATATGTGGATTCATGGCTACTTCACGGTCGTTCATGGCTACATTCTGCAGTTGATGCCAAAACTAAGAAGCGATCTAGAGATGACGAGGGTATATCAGAGTATATGTTGAAAGTATAGAAGTTACTGTAAAATCTTCATGGTGAGTAACGGCACTTTTTTCCCATTAAAAAAAAGCACTGTAATAATATATACAAAATTTCAGTTCAACTCTAGGAATATGTAATATAGCAGAGGGCTGCTCCTAGGTCATTATTCTGCAGTTGAAACCCAAAGCAAGATGTGCTCTAGAAATCACAAGGGTCTACAAGAGGATATGTTAAAAGTGTAGAAGTAGATATAATAACATCTTCATGATGAGTACTGGTATCTTTTTATCCAGAAAATAAGTACTGTCTGTTCCTAAAGTAAAGTAAATTACAATACTTGAATTGGGGTCTTAGCATGCGAGTTTTCACCCGTACGTGCTCTGCTGAACAAGTGTTCGGAGACTTCTGGATAGTGTCACTTCAAGCATTGATGTGAGGCAGCATTCCTCACCTTCCCAGAGAACTACCCTGGTGTCTGTTCTTATTGTCTGTAAAGATTCTTATGTCTAAATGTAACTTTAATAATTACTATATATAAAAACCAACTGTCTAGCTCATCACTCATTGCATGATTCCTATACAGTAAACATTAATAAATAAGATAAATGTTGACTGCATAAGTAGGTCAAATTATGTCAGTCTCACCATTTCTGTTGTGTTTAAAAAAAATAACTTTAATATGATGTACATATTTTAAGAAAATTAAAGCAGAAACTTAGAATCAAGCATGTTATAAATTAAAGGGAAAAGGAGTATAAAAGGATGTTGTGTGTTTAACTAGCAAGCTACCTGATCCATTAACATGAAAATTCTTTACATCATTTGTTGAAAGGGACAGTGCACATATGAGCTGCTCTGAATGTATAATGACATTGATTTGATTAACCATTAACAATATTGCTGAACATGTAGTGGCTAAGACAGAAGGCTTTCTTCAGTACTTTCATATTAAGGGCACGAATGTAAAGTTTGAAGACCATTGATAGTACTCATTGTTTCTTTATATTAAATAAAGTTTGAAGACCCTTGATAGCACTCATTATTTTTCTCTTTCAAATAAAGTTTGAAAACCCATGATAGCACTCATTGTTTCTTTGTATTAACTACAATAAACATAGACTGAACAGCGAGTCAAATACATGCTGACCACAGACATCAACAAAGTGCACACAACATGGTCCAGTGCAAAAAAAAGAGAGTGCAGACTTACGTGCAACAACAGCTTGTGGATCTTGAGCTTTAGAAGAAGAAAGAATAGTTTTCATGCAAAAACTAAAACTAAGATGAGAACAATCAATGCAATATACCCTACTAAGAAATCATTATAATATTGTCCCTCATTTATTTATTGTTTTTGTTTTAATGTGCCATGACAAATTATATTTTGGCCTTCGTATTTCTTACAAATATAGTTTATAATCGACTCTTCTGATTGTCTGAAACAAACTAGAAAATAACAAAATCGCTAAATTAATTCTAAGTCAGGTTTTTTTTTTAAAAAGTTGTTTTGCAAAGAGAATTACATTTGTTTCTTTTTAAAAAAAAAAAATTCAGTTGACTGTTTATTTTAATAACTAAGAATTGGATGTTTATTTTAATAACTAAGAATTGGCTGTTTATTTTAATAACTAAGAATTGGATGTTTATTTTAATAACTAAGAATTGGATGTTTATTGTAATAACTAAGAATTGGATGTTTATTTTAATAACTAAGAATTGGATGTTTATTTTAATAATTAAGAATTGGATGTTTTCTTTACAAATTATCATCATCAACTGGTTGGATGTCCTTTGCAGAATGTTGAATTTCACCACAGCCTCTCTGAAAGAATCTTTGTCTCTAGCCAGATCTCCCACTTCTCTTCTCATGTTCAAGGTCTCCTTGATATCTTGAAACCACCTTCTTCTTCTTAGTCTGCACCTGATGCATTGCCCAAGAACCTTGACTTTCATTATTGTTCTTTCCAGCCCACTGTGGCCTCTGACGTAGCCATATTATTTTAATTTCCTCTGTAGAACGGTGTTCATAAGCTGTTTCTCTTTAATGTTTAAGTTTTTTTGTATGTCTCCATTACTCTTTTTCATTATTGAAGGTATCTTAAGGATTTTCTGAAGCATTTTGTTTTGAACAAATCAATTTTCTTTATTGCTGTTTGTGAGATTGTCCATGATTCACAAACATTTGTTGATGTTGGAAAGATACATGTCCTCAGTAATTTTAATTTTACGGCCTTGTAAATATTGTGTCAAATGTTTTTCATTGCATTTCATTTTTCTGTTGCTATCGCTAATCTTCTTTTGATCTCTTTCTGGTAGTCTCAAATAAATGAATTAATTCACTATCAGTCTTCTCATTAATAAAATTATTAATAAAATGTGATTTTAATGTGACAAATTAAAAAACAAAAACTAGGAATTTAAAATAAGGCACTATAAATACTATTGAAAATTTAAGCAAAAATATACATCAACAAAATAAATGTGTGAGTATCAAAACAAGTGAGTGCCTTGAATTTGTAAAATTACATAAACTGTCATAGAAAACAAGAATAAACATTTTTCATAAACTTTGCTGCTTAATTTAACAAATATTTTGTCCTAGCATTGGTAAACAAAAAAGATCAGCAGCTCATTATCAATGTAATTGTTTACTCATACAATGTTTTCATTCATTGTTTACTCGATAAAATTAGGCAGAGAAGAACTTTAACAGTAAAATATGAATGGAGAGTATCAAAGAAGAGCACTAAATATTAAAACATTCTACATAATTCAAGCACTAGTAGTCTCTGCTATGATTCTCTAACACAAGTACACACATATGTATGTTATAAACTAGTACTCTTCATATATCAAAGTGAAGTAGATTAGTTAGAAGTAGATTTATTGCTGTGTATAACAAAAAAATTGCAATGATTTCATGAAAAGAACTATATGCACATATAAAACAAATGCTCATATAAAGAATAAGAGCATTTAATTAATTTGTATCAATTAAATTTAATTTTGGTCCATTACTAGCTTCTAAATTTCAGGGAGTTGAATGTTAGTGTGCGTTTAATTGTAAATATAATAGGTTTCAGTGTAAAGGAAAACAGTTAAGAGGTTTACAGAGTGATACCTCTTATTTCAAAGAAGGACAACTCCATCTCAAGCAGTAACTTATGCAATGCTATTTCATGCCTAAAACATTACATAACTGAATAATGGGTTTTCAAATTTATAAAGATTCTCAATCATAAACATATTTAAATGTGCGCTAGTATCTGGTGCCACTACTATATAAACTCCAAAAATAGATGCACACATACAAGAAGCTGTATTTCTCCTAGAATTAATCATTCTGTCCCCGAGGCTGATCAGATTTCTACTTAGCAGTCGAGCTCTTTCAGAGATTGGTCTGTAAAGGAAAATCACAAAAAACTCATCACTCATATTTATTACTGTAACAAGATAACACCTTTACAAACTGGTACACACTATCTTTATGTATCTTCAAAAGGTACATACATATATTTATGAGAAATATATTTTTACAAGAGAGTTTAATAACAATACTAACAAACTGATAGGACTTACAAGTTCTATACATATTTTAAAGTATAGATATCACAAGAGCATTTAAAAGAGTAAAAGGATGCCCTATAAAGTTATAGGAGGGTGAAGTTTTACATTTGACAGCACACTAGGCCACAGCATTGGAAGTGAACTTGTCAGTGCACTTCCTCACTGTTAATACTTTCTTCAATTCAGAGAGCCATTTCCTCATTCTTTCAACTTGATAGTGTGAGGCTAGGTGGGGATTGAACCACTACCATTTTACGACCAATCTGACTGCTACGCTATAGACACTCGCTTGGATGAGGGAGGTCATCTATTCTGATCTACATTGGTTTTATGCTTTTATTAACTTTTAAAGTTAGATACCTATTTTCACAGCTAGGTCAATTGAAATGTCTCCAACATTGGAAGTGAACCTTACACATCTGCACAGAGAAGCCAGTACTAAAAGTATGTGGAACCACAATACTCTCTTTATCACAAACTCATGGCATCACCATCATGAAAATGATGTTGGACTCCTCCATTAAGTCCAATGTATCTGACTTCAACATGCGCAGATTTCTCTTTGTCAGGCTACAACACTCCGACCTGTCCAGCTGAAGAGATCCATCCGGTAGCCATGCTTTCACAAACATAATTCTATAAGTAGAACTTGGGCATCCGTCACAAAACATGCTAAAACTTATGATGATGAGGGGATCCAAGCACTTATAAAGTAGTATGATATGTAGTGGATACATATAACAGATAATCTGTCAATTAATTAACTAACTAGGTCTTTGGGTTATAGGAATATATAAGTTGCTCTATCACTTCTTGATGGATATACGCCAAAGATTATTATCTTAAAACTATGCCAGAAAGGATGAAACAGAATTAAACAGTAACAAATTAATGATAATTAATAATATCTTGATCCTTCTTTAGGGTGTTAGACATTGCATAGGGCTTGTAGCGATTTTTGCAACCATCTCTATTCTGGGTAAGATGTTCAATTTCATCTAATGAGTCTATGCCTGCCAACTTTACTTCTCTTATAAGTGTTCTTTTCAGTGTCTCTCTGGGTCTTCCTCTTTTACTGTATTCTGATGTTTTCCATGAAAGAACCTGTTTTGGAATTTTCCTGTTGTATCTTCTCAGTACATGTCCGACATATGTCCATATTTTCTTCCTAATTGTAGATGATATCGTTGGTTGCATGGCCATTTCTCTTATCTCAATATTAGTCTTGAAATCATTCCATTGTACACAGAATATATTTCTTAGGCATTTGTATCCAAAAGCATTTAGTTTACTCTCAATCTCCTTTGTTGTTTTCCAGCTTTCACATGCATAGGTAAGTGTTGATAATACATTTGTGCTGAATATTCTAAGTTTGGTTTTCTTGCTTAGTATTTTTTATTTCCATATTTTGTCCAGGTTTTTAAAATCTGCTACAGCTTTTGCTATCCTGCTTCTGATTCCTTTCTTTGTTTCACCTTCTTGATCTATATTACTACCATGATATATACATATAGTGGTCTACTCATTCCAATGCTTGACAAAGGAGATATATATTTCCCTCTGGAGTATTGTTATTTTTCATTATTTTTGTTTTATCCCTGTAATTAAGTTGAATTTATTAGTAATATAATATTATTAATAGTTTTAAAAAAAAGAGTAACGTGCCCCATCACGTTTAGTGCAGTATAGGGAATATGGTGTTGTAACCATAATTTTTATAGACCTTCGACACATGATTTTTGGAATAATGTGTTCGGTAATACACACATGCAGCTTTACTTTCCCAGAAGAAATCCGGTACCCATTTAAGGCTGGGTGAATATGGAAGCTGTCGATTAGGATCGAACTTGACCTCTTGATTACAGGAAGAATCTAAATAATTCTGAGGAGGTTTATGAATTTTAAGGAGAAATTTAGCTTAAATTTAAGCTAATTGTAAACTTAGGGGCAGTAATGATTAAAACAACTCAGTCATTTCTGTCGTGGAAATGGATACTTGACTTTGTCCAGTAATGGTAAGGGCCCATGAGGCAATTTGAAAACATCGTTTTTTATCATCATTGCAAATAATGATCTGATTTTTTAATTTTTATTGAATTTCTTTTTTTTTTTAAACTTGGGCAGCAGAATCTGATATTTGACTTTTTCCTTTCAACTGCAAAGGGGTTTTATGCTTGCTTTCTTGCATTAACCCGATGACTAAAGGAGTACACCTCTTCATCATCTGTACTTAATCTGACGTTAAGTGGGCGTATCTGTGTTGTGTTGTGGTTTGCAGTATAACTGTGATATTTGTGCTTTTTGGCTCAAGACATCCGACTTTAGCACAAGGGAACCTATAATATAAGTTCATCTTGACCTGAGGACCTATCATCCACATGTGACAGGACTAGACATTCTGCCTGCCCTGCCCCCCTGAAATCTGATGAGAAGCCATTCAGCTAGCAGTGAAAATAGGAGGTCCTGTGTGCACTCATGCATGTTAAAGAACCCTTGGCAGTTACAAATTGGAAAAAAAAAAAAGAGTAAGTTGAAAATGGCTGCTGCCCATGCTAATTGTTAAGTGAATATCTAGCCATGCTGAAGACAAGATGTGTCAGGCCAAAAAGGGCAGATATTTGTGCTTTGTTGTAAAATAGTGACATATTGTATCCACATCCATTTAATGGGTAATGCTGAGAAGATGAATAGTTTTCTATGGGACAAAACACCTCCACCAACCTAACCACAACTACATCTCGGAAACTTGGATTATCATTAATAGATAAATTTTCTGTTATATGGGGTATACAGCTAAAAAAGGTCAAACTTTCTAGGGTTATCTTTTATAAAAATGCATTTTATGGCTACAGTAGAACTATTTTTTCTTCTCATTTGGGTACCTACAACACATTTGGCACCGTTAAAGTGCATATGGTTTATATTCTTACTTAAAACTAATATCTGACAGCACAATAATAAAGCCAGAATTTAGACAAATAATTTACCAGAACCTTCACCAAAGCCAACTTAAAAAAAAAAAAAAACACAATTTATTGTTAAAATACAATATAACAGGGACTTTGGTAAAACTAAGCAAAATTATTTTTATATTCCCAGATCAATTTTTAGTTTAAAAAAGAAACATTATTTTAGCAGTATTTATCTCCATTCATTGCATCAGTTATTTAACAACAATTCTCAATTTTTTGTTCTCCAATCTTACTGTAACAAAACGCAGGTAATTATAACAGTAATATTGGTTAACTGCATGCTGTTTCAGTAGAAACATTTCTTCAGCATTGGAAGCAATTCATATGGAAAATAAAATGTTCATAAACCACTTTCAGAAAAGGGTGGACTCATTCACAAGCTTGGAGAAACAAAACATAAAAAAATGGATGATTTTGCTGAAGTGTTAGATGTTACAGTCCAAATGTAAGCCGTAAACTACTACTTTCTATATACAATTTCTAAATGCTAAACGCACTATACTTTCACAAGGTGCATTAAAAGCTAATTTATTATATTAAACTAAGCATTAAAATTATAATCAGAAACTTTATAACAGACTATTTTAGATACTAACTCTTAAGGACTGTTATTTGTTGTCAATAGTTGGAATACGTGGTTACAACTGGCAAAATAAAAGGAAAGAGAGATCGCGGACGACAAAGAGAGAAAATATTGGATAGCTTGGTGTCATGGCATGGAAAATAGACAACAGAACTGATAAGATGTACTGTAGATAGAAGATTGTGGAAGGACATCGCCTATGCCAACCAGTATGGCACATGATGATGATTGGTTGTCAATTTAGCTTATCATCATCATCACCATTGTTGACCCTCTGCAAAGCCATTCTCTTAAGCTTTCTGGTATCTTTACACTTTGCTTCCCTATATCTCTTCGTCCCTCAATTTTCCCAGTTGTCTCTATATATATTCCAGCTGTTCCCTTCTCATTACATGGACAAAAAAAGATGATTGTTTCTTCCAAATATTGGATATTAGCTCTCTTTTTGCTTTGGCCTCTTTCAGAACATTTTCATTATTCTTCATAGCTGTCCATGGTATTCTTAAAATTCCTCTGTAAAGCCTCCAGTGATTTTCTTGTCTGTTTTTCTATTGTCTATGATTCGCATCCATATGTTAAGACTGGCTCTACATAACATTTAAGAACTCTTTTATTTGTTTCTATTGTCAAAAATAGATTGCACAATATCTTCCTCATTTTTTGGAAATCTGCTTTTGCCTGAGCCATTCTACATCTCACCTCTGTTGTACATAATTTAGCTTATTCAGGACCAAATGGAGGTAAGCGATGGCTTCAGTCACCAAAAACCAGGGAGATTTCATTGCTTGTCAAAAACAATACTTTCAACAATATTAATTGTTTTTGGTTTCATATATTTACAGGTCTAGGGAAAGAGGAAAACTATACTTATTCCTATTAAAATAGGTTTGGTGATCTGAACTTAAACCAAAGCTTTTCAAGGAATGTACGTACAATCAATCCATTTCAATTAGCTAAAGCAACTAGGCAACTAATAAAATAAAATAGAATGCAAAGAAGAAATGAATGAAAAGCTATTTTTGTTAAGCTCTCTCTATAGACCATCACTAAAAAAATTGGACTTTTTTTTTTCTTGGAGTTCAGAACAAATTTTTAAAGGCTTTCTTAGAAATGTAACCAAAATGTTACAATAATTTTAGTGTTTTACAAAAATAAACTTTCCAGCACAGAATATATGAGAAACACCTCTTTAAAAGTATCATCAAAGGATATTTGTTGTGATAATTTTGTTACTTGCAGTAATATACACTCATGACTCTATAAACTTATGAACTTTTCTTTTTTAAAAAAAAGGGATTTTGCTCTTTACAACATTCATAAGAAAAGTATTTATTTTAAATAAACGTATCTTAAAACTGACTACGCTTCATTGTAATTTACATATGTTTCATTAAAAAAAATTAATACAAGAAATAATGTGCATAATGTGATGCAACTGTACATATTAAATGCTGACAATCTCTTCATTGGCTATTTAGTGGTTTTAAATATACAGCTTTTCCCTCATTTATTTTATTATGAACAGTTTTTACTAATAACTAATTAGTTGTAGCCGACAATTTTAAACCATAAATCCTGAAACACCCAACATTCTGACCTTTGTCTCTATTAGCGAATAGAATCAGAAATAAAAATGTAAAGAAAATAATTGGGGGTTACATGAGTGTTGGATCATAATAAGAAACGCCAGACCAGATGGTATAGGCATATTTGGATATTACATATCACCATCAGACACACCTATTACCATCAGTGTCCCCAGAGAGCAGTAAAAGTCAGAAGCAATGGGAACAAGTAGATGTTGAAGTTGGTGAATCAAATAAAAAGAGAAAATCATGAGGAGTAATATGCAGGAGACACATAACGTAGCATTGTCCAGAACACTATTTTATATTGATACAAAAAAATGAAAAAAATTAATTATGGTTAAGTTCCCAGTAATGAGTAAAGCTTCACTCCAAACCTTGATAGACATTCAGGGGAATATAACGTCATATTTTTATTTTGACCACCGCACATTATCGGGTGATATTGTCAGTATCATACCAGGCCACATTCACTTCCCAGAAAAATCTCTGGTACCCAATTTTATAGACTGGGTGAATCCAAGAGTCTTCCATAAGTACATGATGTATTTGTTTCACTCACATGTTTTGTAATTGTCCAAAATCTCACTGTCAGCCTATTTACAATCAATAAATAATTATTGTTATGGATATATTGTTGTTGCTGCTTTCGCCAGCTTTCAACTCTGACGAAGTCCCTAGAGACTAGGAACTGAGTTTAGCGTGTTAATCCATTTTTCCCTGGCAGCCATGTGCACAGGGGTCCCTTGCCGCACAGGCAGATAACTCTGACTTCGGAGGTACTCATGTTTTTTCCGTCGATGAGTAACTGACGTTTCAAGCCGGAGCTTTGCTGCTGAGACCAGGGGTGGTTGTCACAGAGAGAAATCATAAATAAAAATCCCAACCAGATTAGCTGAGATTTGAACCCACAACCTCTCTGCCCTGAGGCCGGCGTCTTGCCTCGAGACTAACCAGTCCCTCGTGGACTTGTAATATGATGAAACTGCAACAAGTATATATGATCTAAAATCTACAAAACAACTTTTTACAAGCACAGATCCACCTTGAAAGAACCAAAATATGAGCCAGTTTCTTCTTAAAAAATTGCCAGTAAAACTTACAACGCATCTCTAGTTCTGTAGGACCTAAATTAAAAAAGAAAGAGGCAAAAAGTTAAATAAAACACAACTTATATTTAAGACAAACTTTCCGTCACCATGGTGATAAGAAGCTATAATCCTGATTAAACTGGAAACTTACATGATTCATTACCTAAATCCTAACCACTCACCTCAGTTTTTTCTTGAGAGCCCACTCAATTTTGACTTCTTTGTGGGCCAATTCCAATTCTTGAACTGACTGGCGGTGGGTTTTGAAGAACTCTCGTCTGATTCTGTTGATAACAAAGATTGCACTTTTACATTTTTAAATGTGTCAATTACTGAAACACTAACATTTTCACTGTTAAATGTTTACCAGGGCAGATTTTGGATGAGAAAATTGAATATATTTCAGAAAAGGAAAATAACATGTCAGTTCAATATTTCATTGCATATGATAAGGTCACATTGCTTGACCAGACAGTTCAGACAATTTCTAGGCCCAACATGGAGAGGTGGAATAGGATCTTGATTAGTTTTGGTTTGCTGATCCTATTTCAAGTAGCCAGCTACAGGTTAATGACTACTTTCAGCTTAGGTACTATAGGGCATCTTAGGCCCAGCTGATGTTCAGAAGGTCCAAAACAGGTGACTCCCATCGTGAAGTGAATAAGGTATTTGGAGACCAAAACCTTCAAGAAATTGTGTGAACCTCTCCTATCCTAATACTCTGGAGTCAACATCAGTGAAAGCTTACTGAGGGGGCATCTGCTGCAGGAACTTTAGAGCCTGACAAGAAACTTACATTGAAGTCTCATTGTGCTTATTTGCGGGAGAACTTGGTGACTGATGAGGGTCCAAATCTGGAGTCAGACCATTTATGTGTAGGATGGAGCAGCTCAGAGCATGTATTGCCTGTAAGTACCAACATGCATACTTTGTGTCATTTGTTGAGAAGGACAGAACAGCTGTGGACTTTTCTAGAGTGAAGTGGAGCCAATTACTTCATCAGTAACAATTAAGTGGAGCCAATTCCTTCATCAGTAACAATTAAGTGGAGCCAATTACTTCATCAGTAACAATTAAGTGGAGCCAATTCCTTCATCAGTAACAATTAATCTCACAGTTCTGAATAATTTTTCATCAACTTACAATAAAACTTAAATACAATGAGCTGGGGGCATCGGTAGCCTAGTTGGGAAAACCACCCGACTGGGCTACTGACATTTGGACAACCCATGTTTGATTCCCGCTGGTAGTAGTGTGAATTGTACTCGTCGTTAGAAAAAAATAATACCCCTGCGGTCGACCCAGCCGCTGGCAGAAATGGGTACTAGGGTAGTACCCTGGGAAGGTTTGAATGCCGCCTCGTATCATGCGTTTTGATGCTAGAAGCGACACTATCCAGAAGTCTTCGAACACTTCTGGATAGGTGGCCGAGCACATATGGGTGAAAACTCACGTACTAAACGCGATTCAAGTCTCGTACCTTACCTTTACTTTAAATACAATACGCTTTCAACTCCTCATGAAGAACACATCTAAACATTTTCCATTAGTTTCTACTGCAGTCTAACTTTCCACCAACATTGTCTCTTTTATTATGTATTTACACCACTTATTCTCATCTATGTGCATTTTTCAACTTTTCTCTGTTTAATTTTCCTCATGGATTCCTGAGCAATGCCATTCTTGCAATGCTTTTGTGCTGGTTTTAACCAGCATCATTGCCTTCTCTTTAATTGACTCACTGCTGCAGTTTACTTGGTTCTATCTACTTATTCCTCACTGATGATCTTATCCCACCATCTTAATCCCTTGGTTCTACACAAATAATTAATTTATGAGAGTCTGAATTTTTCTGATTATTATTGTTATTGCTCTTCATGCATCTGACCGATGTTATAGTTCTGATTTGACATAAAAACATACATACAATTCTCTTGGTATTTCATTTTCCTAGATTTTAAACTTTTTAGATTACATTTTCCAGAAATTAACACTTACACTTTCATTACATTACATTTTCCATATATTAAAACTTACATTTCTTACTCAACTACATTTTCCATATGTTAAAACTTACATTTCTTACTCAACTACATTTTCCATATGTTAAAACTTACATTTCTTACTCAACTACATTTTCCATATGTTAAAACTTACATTTCTTACTCAACTACATTTTCCATATATTAAAACTTACATTTCTTACTCAACTACATTTTCCATATGTTAAAAACTTAAAATTCCTACCACTTGAACTTCCTATGCTTTCAAACTTACACTTTCCACACAAAGTCCCTGAGCAAGGCTGTGAATGGAATGAGAATGAGTCCCAGCCAGAACAAGGAACAGCCATAAACATACCGGTCCTGCAACCACAGCAAAAGTCATGGGTACTTAAAGACAACTTTGTAAAGTTCATAATTTTTTAAATAAAACTGAAAAGGTTTCAAACAAATAGCATCAACATTTGTCACACAAGTAAAATTCATGAAATTTGCGTTTGTTTATGTATAAATAAGTCATATCCTACTAGTTTGGTAATTTACTCTCACATGTCTACACTAGAACCACAGTCATCTATAATATTAATTAGGCTTGCAAGCAGAAAAGAAACACTAAAAGATTTTGTGACATTTTCAGCAGTGAGAGCAGGTAACATCTTTTGCATAAGTGCATTCCAGTGCTCTTTCCCTGGATACAAGAACTTTCCTTACAGATTAGGGTACTCATAGGTTACTGGAGGAAATGTTTAAAAACTGAAAAGCAAGCTCCCATAACGTTGCAAATTGTCTTCCAGGGTTTTTACTATCTTTTTAAAAAAAAAAAAAAAACTATTATTAATGCATTTATCTAAATTCAGAAGTCTGCTGATTGGGAAGGGGGGGAAGAAAGAAAGCTTTGTGTATTTAGCTCTACTGGTGTACATGTTTGTGAAGTAAATATTGATCATATTTTTTAAAACATTGTAACCTGGTACTTTTAATGATTATAGCTAATCTTGACCTGAGGACCTATCATTCACATCTGACAGGACTAGACATTCTGCCTCACCACTAACCAGGAACCACAAAAAATAAAAATAAAAATGGCAATGCACCATGTGGGGAATGATCAAAACAATTTTAAAAAATCTTGATGCAAGTACCTTAACCTCAACCAACAGTGTTCCATGCATTTCTAAATCTATTTATATCTTCTTTGTTGCTCTCTTTATTTGTTTCTAACTCACTTCTTCGCATCAATTCTGAAACTTCTAAGAGTGTACAATGTACAAAATATGTGTACTGCTATTTCAGATGATACCAAATTACACCAATCTGTGAAATGCTTTTCTCTTGTATTGTACTGTTACTTTAAAAAAAAAAATTTCTGTTGATTATTTGTCATTTTTTCTCAGTGCTGTAAACATACCTCTTCCTCTGAAATGATTCGTTGATTATCGCCTCGGAAGTTTCCCTCTATAATAATATTCGGTTATTATTATTATTTGTCTAATTCCTGATTAATACTTCACTCTATCTATCCCATAATACAAACAATGATTACATATACTTTGAAAAGATAAGTCTTACCATTCCAACCATTTCCGCAGCTAGACCAGTCACTGGGTAGACATGACTGTAGATGGCTAGAAAGATGAACCAACAAGCAATGCTTCCCCAAATTGCTAGATGAGTGAACTGTAAACATAACATTTATATTCAGTTATAACAAATACGAAAACAGTAGGGCGATGACAAAACATCTTTATTGTTCACTCATACAAAAAATATGTGAACTGGACAACACAGGACAAGAGGTAGGGTTTGATCCCAATCGACGGCTTCCGGGTTCATCCAGCCTTAAATGGGTACCGGATTTTTTCTGGGAAAGTAAAGCGGCACGGGCGTAATACCGACCACATTACCCCAAAAATCATGTGCTGAAGGTCTGTAAAACTTATGGTCACTAACACCATATTCCCTATACGCAACTTGGAACGACGGGGCCACTTTACTTTTTTTTTTACATACAAAAAATGTAACTTATGGTACCAGGACCACTTAACCAGGAGAACGAGGTTTTGAATCGTGGTGGCATTAAAAGTTTTTTTCTATTGGAGGTGAAATAAAAACTCAAACATATCTCTTATGCTAAGAATGTTTTAAAATAGCAGAGTACTAGATTAATGGGAAGATAATCAATAACCTAAAATATGCTGATGATACTGTACTACTAGCAGAAAATCCTAAAGATCTACAACAATTACTTAATGAAATAAACATGACAAGCAAAAAATATGGACTAGATACGAATATCAAAAAGACTAAAACTATGATCATAAACAAAGAAGATACTCAAAACCCACAAGTGGATATCAAAATAGAAGGAATAGACCTGGAGACACTTCAGAACTACCTTGGACATACTATAACCAGTGATGGAAAATGTACAACTGAAATAAACAAAAGAATAGGAATGGCAAAAAGTAATTTTAATGTCATGAAGAACATACTAACATCAAAACAAATAACACCAGGGCTAAAACTAAGAATAGCAAAATGTTACATCTTCTCAATATTCCTATATGGTGCAGAAACATGGACATTAGACAAGAAAACAGAACAGAGAATTGAAGCCTTTGAAATGTGGATATATAGAAGAATAGGTAGAAATGGATGGAAGGAAAAGAAAACAAAGGAAGTCTTAAAATAACTAAAAATTAAAAGAGAACTACTAAGCACAATTCAAACAAGACAAATGCGATTTTTGGGTCATGTTAAAAGACACAACAGCCTACTAAAAGTAATCCTGGAGGGGAAAATACAAGGTAAAAGAGGCAGAGGTAGACCAAGGCTAACATGGATGAGTAACATCAAAAGATGTACAAATCAGCCTATGACAACCTGCACCATCAAAGCAAGAGACAGAGCAGAATGGTGCTCCATGGTAGCCAACCTTCGTTGCGGAGAAGGCACTAGATGATGATGAAATGAATTTAAATATTTAGGAACTTTGTTAACCTCAGATGGAAGATGTACAAGAGAGGTGAGATGCAGAATGGATCAGGCAAAAGCAGCTTTCCAGAAAATGAGGAAGATACTATGAAATCCATTTTTGACAATAGAAACAAGAAAAAGAGTTCTTAAATGTTATATAGAGCCAGTCTTAACATATGGATGTGAATCATGGACAATAGGACAACAGACAAGAAAATCACTGGAGTCTGTAGAAATATGGTTTTACAGAAGAATGTTGAGAATACCATGGACAGCTATGAAGAGCAATGAAAATGTTCTGAAAGAGGCCAAAGCAAGAAGAGAGCTAATTTCCAATATTAGGAAGAAACAATCATCATTTTTTGGCCATGTAATAATGACAAGAGAACAACTGGAAAAATTGAGGGACGAAGATATAGAGGGAAGCATAGAGAAAAAATACCAGACAGCTTAAGAGAATGGCTTGGCAGAAGGTCAACAACAGAAATGATAAATAACTGTCGAAATTGAAATTTGTGGAGAGACATGATCACCTACGCCAGTAGGCCCGGTACTTGATGATGATGATGAAAGACTACGAATGGAATGAAGTACACTAGACCATTGTCTCTGAATGCTGCAGCTGAACACTGTATGCTTCTATAATTTAAACCCATTTTTAAAATGAAAGAAATCAAAAAGAAATGTACAAATTTTCCTAGAATTCCTTAATTGTAATATTTTTGTGGAAGTATAAATATTACAGGTAGACAAGGGTTCCTTTCTGAGAGAGGTTATCTTTCTGTTGGAGCAAAGTGAAAACTCTGACCTTTACACACTCTTCACTGAAGCCCATAGCCTTCATCTTTAGCTCCTACAGGAACTTCTACGTATATCCCAGAAATGAGGTTAATCCAGTCAAGATAAATTCATTTGTTTACAAATATTACTGTTAGTAATTTTCTTTCCCCAATTATAAACAAATGAAAAGACGATTAGAGGCCACAGAGATGGGATTTCTCAGAAGATATGTTGAAAGTTCCCTGGACAGCTAAAAAGATCAACCAGGAAATTCTCAAAGAGACCAACACAAAAAGGGAGCTCTTAAGAAACATTAGAAAGAAACAATCAACATTTTTCAGGCACATCATGAGAAGAGGATCATTGGAATACTTGGTTACAACTGGCAAAATACAGGCAAAGAGAGACTGCGGATGACAAAGAGAAAAAATACTAGATAGCTTTATGAATTGCCATGGAAAAGAGTCAACAGAACTGATATGATGTAGCGATAAAAGACTGGAAGGACATGATCGCCTAGGCCAACCGGTATGGTACATAATGATGAATTAATAAATGTTGAATAAACTAGGTATGAGGAAGACCCAGGGAGACACTGAGAAGAACATTGATGAGAGAGGCAAGAGCAGCAGGAATCGGCTCCCTCAATGAGATAGAACTGCTTGCACAGAACAGAGACAGATGGCGAGATTTGATAAAATATCTCTAAAAGAAAACTGCTAGAACAAAAATTCATATAGGAGAAGGTGTATCTTGGTCTACGCCCTATGGGCCGGTTACGGCTCGAAAGGTCAATAGATAGATAGATAGAAACTAGGTATGGCACATAATGATGAATTAATAAATGTTGAATAAACTAGCTAAAGATTATGAAAGAATCTTGAGTCAAATCATTTTATATATATAAATATATATATAAACATTAAGATGTAATTTATAGAAAACAGTAATTATATATGTCTATTGGCATGCCAGCTAAAGCATGTGGTATAAATGCTGGATAAATAATGTCATCTTTTCCTTACCCAGGTCCAAGCTATTGTCTCCAGTCCTGCTTTGAGGCTCACCGTTACCACAACGTACTGCAGAAATAAAGGTTAAATAGAGAACACAGCATACTGGAAGAAATAGGCTAAATAAAGAAGATCAATATTGGAGAGAAAGAGGTTAAAAAGAGAGCATAACATATTGAAAAAATAAGAGAGGCTAAATAGAGACAATAACATAATAGAGAGAAAGAGTTAAATAAAGAAGGTAACATCTGGAGAAAATAGAGGTTAAACAGAGAATACAACATACTGGAAAAAATATAGGCTATTTACAGACAAAACATATTGGAGACACAGGATAATGATAACAAAACATTTGTAGAACCAGAAATAAAATATAAAACATAGTATATATAGTGCAGAAACAGAAATTAAATGGATAACAAAATACTCAAGAAACAGAGGCTACATTAAAAAAAATAATATATTGGACTCACAGAGAATAAAGAATATAACATTTTGGAGAAATAGAGGTTAAGTTGAGATTTTAAAACATTATGTTGCTAATTTAAGAAACATAAAGCATAAGTATAAAACTATCAATACAATTGCACAACTACACACATCAAGGTAAAATTATAATAAGAAAAGTAAAGCTATATATGGAATAAGTCTAACTGAAGAAAACAAGTAAAAATATAAAATTAAAAAAAAAACTTTTAAAAACTTTTTATTTTTTTGTTTTCTATGGCATGGTGTTTGCAATTCTGTATCAAATCTATGATAACCTTTAACAATGAACTTAGTGGGTCCGAGGTCTAGAGGTTGATCTCTAGTCATGAAGATTTTGGGTCCACAGGCAGTGGGAATTTTTCTCTTCGAATCCATGGTTTCTTTGTAGCTTCAGGTTTCGGAGTAGTGAGATTCGAGATCTAGCCCTCTAGGATATAATGGCGAAAAATTAAAGGTCCCATATACACTCTGCGCATGTTATAGAACGTTTGGTAGTTAAAAAAGAATAAAGATGATAGATGCCAGGGAAAAAATTGTTAGGCAATCTACCCATGCCAAAGTCGAATGTATTCGACAGAAAGGTGAGTATACTGGTTGAAATGTGTAGATATTATGGTCTTGTCATAAATTGGTGACATAATGGATCCATGCCTACTTAACGGGTAAATGCTGAAGGATATTTAATGGGTCACAAAACAACAATTCTTTGTTCATTTATTAAGCACTGGCAACATATTATAGTGGCTACACTAAACATTAACATAAAGCACTTCCCAGAAAATGTTTACTTACAGAGTAGACAAAGTTCCCCATGAAGAGATAATCACCAACTTTCCCATCCGAAAATGCTACATCTACAATGTAAACAAAAATGTATATAGATGACAAAATAACAAAGAAAAACAAAACATATACTCAGAAAGAAAATAAAAAAAATTGATGCTTAGACAAAAATACAGAATTCCTAGTTCATGTTAAAATGAACTTTTATCTTTCTTGTCTTTTCATCACATTTTGAATTTTGATCTATTGGGCTTGTAGTGTTTTTCACCATACATTACCGCTCTGGGTGAGATGTTCGATCTATCTAATTAGTCTATGCCTGCACACTTTGCTTCTCTTATAAGTGTGTCTGTGTTTCTCAGGGTCTTCCTCTTTTTCTATATCCTGTTGTTTTAAATAGAAAAGCCTGTTTTTAAATTCTCTTCTTGTCTCTTCTCAGTACATGTGTGACATATGTCCATCTTCTCTTCCTAATTTGTCACATTTTGAATACCCATTTTTGTTGTTGTTAGACTCTATAATAATTTATAAATGAAATATGTTAATAAAAAAAACATAATTTATAAACAGAACCACAGAGCCAATTAATAATTTTCACAAAATATAATAATTTATAAATGGAATCAGTTAATAATAATGTTAAACTATAATAATTTATCATTGGAATAAGCGGGGAATAATTTAAAAAAAAACTATAGGAATTAAAAAAGCAGAATCATTTTAATGCTAACTGAAAAAAAAGGACATTTTATAAACGAAAGTTGTTAATAACAATTTATTTGTTTAAACTAATAATTTAGAAATAAAATAGGTTAATAATACATTTTTATATTTACAATAATTTATTAATGGAATTAGCGAATAATTTTCTTAAACTACCAGCGAATAATTTTCTGAAACTACCATCTATAATTCTTCTTCTTCTTCTTCTATCCTTCCTCCATTGCCGTTGGCATCGAGGGGAGATACAATCTGCAATTCTTTGCTCTTCTGTTGGCCTCTTCTGGTGTTATCCCTCCTAGTGACTCCAGTGTTCCCTTTATCCATCTCTTTCTTGTCCTTCCTCTTAATCTGGCATTTTCGTAGCGTTTGTTTGTGGTTCTTTGCGTCATTGTTAGTTCTTTTTGTCTTGTTATGTGGCCGAACCAATTTATCTGTTGTTTCTTTATGTATTCGATAGCTGGTTCAATTTTGAGTTTCTTCCTCAGGTCATTGTTTCATACTCTGTCCCTTAAGCTGTTTTCTGTCATTCTTCTGACACATTTCATTTTGGCGGTCGTTATCTTTCTTATTGTTCTAGAGTCCAGTGTCCAATTCTGGCACTGATAGCACAGAGTTGGTAGAAAAATTGATTTGTATATTGCCCTTTTTGCTTCCGTAGTTATTGCTTTGTTTTTCAATAGTGTCGATACTTGGCCTATAACTTGGCATGCTTTGTTACACCTTATATCTATCTCTGTCTCTTGGTTATTGTCTTGTGTTAATGTGCTACCCAGATATTTAAAATTGTCTACTTGCTTCAGAGTCATATTATCTATTATGATGTTTAATTTTTCTTTCTTTCTCGCTATTGCCATTACTTCGATTTTGTTTATGTTGATCTTCATGTTGTATTGTTTACAAGTGTTGTTTAGCCTGTTGATATGTTCTTGCAGGTCCTCAGTTGTTTCATGTATCAGAACTTGGTCGTCTGCAAATAGTATTTCATTTATTTCTTCCTCTCTTCTGCTGTTTTCTGGTACGTATATTTCATTCTCTTTTGTATTATCGCTTGTTATCATCCTTGTTGGTATACTTCCTTTGATTGGGCATGCTAATTTGCATATATTGTCCATATATGTGATGCAAAAGTAAAGGGGAAAGCACGCAGCCTTGTCTTACTCCGGAGTTGATGGTGAAATGTTTAGAGTAGTCTGCTGAAGATCTTCCCATGTATAATAATAATCAGTTAATAAAAAAAAATAAATACTAAGGGACTCAACTATTTATTTTAAGAATAATGAGGGTTATGCACCTTTACAAGCATGAATCATCTTCATCGAGTGCTGTCTCCACATCAAAGTTGGCTATCATGGAGCACCATTCCACTCTGTCTCTTGCTCAGATGGTGCTGATTGTCATAATCTATCTTGTCCATCTTTTGATGTTACGCATCCATGTTAGTCTTGGTCTGCCTCTTTTACCTTGTATTTTCCCTTCTAAGATTACTTTTAGTATGCTGCTGTGTCTTTCAACCTGCTTCAAAAATCTAATTTGTCTTGTTTGAATTGTTTTTTAGTAGTTTTCTTTTAATTTTTAGCTGTTTTAAGACTTCATCGTTTGTTTTCTTTTGTTTCCATCCAATTTTTCCTATTGTTCTATAAATCCACATTTCAAAGGCTTCAATTTTCTGTTTTCTTGTCTAATGTCCATGTTTCTGCACCATATAGGAATGTTGAGAAGATATAACATTTTGCTATTTTTAGCTTTAGCTCTGGCCATATTTGTTTGATGTTAGTATATTTTTCATGGTATTAAAACTACTTTTTGCTGTTCCTATTCTTTTGTTTATTTCAGTTGTACATATTCCATCCCTAGTTATTGTATGTCCAAGGTACAAGCATGAAACCTATTCATATATTTTATAATAAATAATGAAGGCCTTTCCCATCTTTTTTTTTAAATTCCTGTTGGCTATGGTAATGGCTAAATAAATTAAATTCAACAAAGAAATTGGAACTGCTGCATTAGCTATATCATTATAACACTGAGGGGGGGCGCGCCTCTCGGTAGCCTTGTTGGGAAAATCACCCCACTAGATACCGACGTTTGGACAATCCATGTTTGATACCCGCTGGAAGCAGTGTGAATTGAACTTGTGGTTGGAAAAAATACCCTGCGGTCAATCTAGTCGCTGGCAGAAGTGGGCACCTGGGTAGACTCTGGGAAGGTGAGGAATGGTGCCTCGCTCATGAGTCATGATGCTTGGTGACACTAGACAGGATTCTCCGAACGCTTCTGGATAGGTGGCCGAGCACATATGGGTAATATAACCTGCGTGCTAAGATGCAGATTCTAGTCTCGTACTTCACCTTTACCAGTAATAACACTTAAGGCATTATAAAGCTTAATATTACCTTTATAGTAAGAATATTTAAGTCACAGGAATATCAAAACTTCCATTTGAACAGACAGCATTACTCAATCAATGCCCTAAAATACAACAACTCACATTGTTGGAAAGATGTTGTGGCTCAGTAGTTAGTGACTAGAAAGGTCTGTGTTAAATTCCCAGATGTGACATATTTTTAGTCACAGTGATACAGCTTTGTGGTTTACCCATTCTCTGTAAATGGGTACCAGATATTTTTTCCCTTAAAAAGTAAAGTGGCTTGGCCACAATACCCATAAAATGTGCATTTGATTGTTGACAAATATATGGGCACCGTTAATATAATACTAAAAGTTATAGGCCTTAACTCTCAATGTCCAGTGTTTTTCTACCCAGTCACTAGCATTTTGCCATAATTTTTTCTTCCTGAAAAATACTTCTTTCACTAAATCTTTCAAATTTTCACTATAACAAATCATAGACAGATATATTAGGTATCAAATCGAAGGGAATAGGACAGATTCATAATCAGAAACAATATTTTGAAAAAAATTGAAGGATAAGAATTTAAACAATTAAATATAAAAATTTTTGTAAAAAAAAACAAACATATATATATATATATACTTACCCAAAGAGGGGGTCCATTTTAATCCAACAGTGCTACTAAAATTAAGTCACTAAGATCACTATTACATTTAAAGTTCTCAGAACATAATTGCTAGCTTTTTCTGCTATTAATAATAATTCACATTTAGGAGCGATAGATACTTCACTGCTGCTAGCCATTTTTCACTTATAAACACGAATCAGCTGATTGAAGACTTTAGAAAACACAGATTTCGACGATTTTGTTAACAAATTAAGCCCATGTTGATGAACCAAAGCGCGTCTAAAGTCAGGAAATTCTATTAGAGTTATATCCTTTGCAGATGTAGTAGCTTAAAATGTGTAGTATTTACTATAACGAAGCAAAATGAAAGTAAAGATGTCAACGTTCGCTTGTGCAAAATGTACGTTAAATAAGTAACCATGGCAACGTTAACACAGACATTAGGAGTTAAGATGTGGATAAAATCCTTTCTTACCTTGTTGGAGTGCTGCCACAGTCATCCAGAAGAGCACAACTGAGTGGAAGATTGCATTTGTGATCCAAAACCAAAAGACCTGTTCACAAACAAAGAGCATGCAGTAAGCCTATTTTACCATTATACAGCATAGACACAATTTAGAGGAGGGTAAAATATGTATATGAGGAATTTAAAAATATTACTTGGAAACCACATATAAAATGAGTATAAAAAATAAGACATTTATAAGTGATCTGAATTTGGATTTGATTCATCAGTGGCACAACAAATAAAATGGTTTGCCTATCTAGAAAGAGATGTAGAGCCAGTCTCAACATATGGATGCGAATCATGGACAATGGGACAACAGACAAGAAAATCACTGGAGTCTGTAGAAATGTGGTTTTACAGAAGAATGTTGAGAGTACCATGGACAGCTAAGAAGAGTAATGAAGATGTTCTGAGAGAGGTCAAAGCAAAAAGAAAGATAATTTCCAATATTAGGAAGAAACAAGCATCATTTTTTGGACATGTAATGAGAAGAGAACAACTGGAATATATTGTAACAACTGGAAAGATTGAGTGATGAAGAGATAGAGGGAAGCAAAGAGAAAAAATAAGAGACAGCTTAAGAGAATGGCTTGGCAGAAGGTCAACAACAGAAATGATAAATAGCTACCGAGATCGAAAGTTGTGGAAAGACATGATCACCTACGCCAGTAGGCCCGGTACTTGATGATGATGATCTAGAAAGAATGCCATGCGATTCCTTACCATACAATGCATATATATTTGAGGCAAGCCCAGAGTAAGATAATGGACAGACAATATCAAAGAAAAGCTTCAACATCAATTGACAATGATTGAAGCCACCAAAAGGATAGGAACCAGAACATTGTATCTACTTTGACGACTGAATGGGTACAAGAGGAAGTGAAGAAAGGTTACACGTTACCATGTCAATAGGCAAATACGTTGTAGATTAAACTATATTAGTACTCTTACCTCCTCCTTCAACTCAGCCACAGACCAACAAAGGAATTAGTGTTTGACATAAACTATGACATCAGGTAGGGAAACAACAAAATCCCCCTCCCCCAAAGAGCTAGCAAAGTCCACGGCATTCTTTCCTGGGGCTACCAAAGTCTAACTGATGCTGTACATCTCTGTCTGATGCCACAATATTCTTCTAAGCACAATCTCTTTTTACTGCTTGTAATTCCCCTGGATAGTTCCCAGAGAAAATTTCTTTGTTTAATTTATATGGCCAATTATTTTGAAAAAAAAATGTGCCTCAGGAAGGTATATTAATGGATGACAGGCTTGATGTTTCCTATACTGTTGTTCATAAGCACTCAGACTCATACACAAGCACTGAAAGTATGCAGTTTTAGCATATGTTTAGTTTGATTTTTGGTTTGTACTAGATGGACCAACTAATTGTGTTTAGATTTGGCATGAGCCAGCTCTGATCTGACAACATGCAACATTATAACTCAATAGATGTTCTACTATAAAATGAGTTTATGTGCATTAAAACTTTACAAGTACAGCACCTGTACAAATAAACTCCTGTGACGTGTCTCCACCTCAAGTCAGGTTCAAACACTGATTGATGGCATCTAGGTTTACTCAGCTTTAAATGGGTATCAGATCTTTTGGGGGGGAACAAGGGATGCTCTTGCATAATACTGGCCACATTACCCCTAAATTGAGATGTTGAAAAATATGGGCAATAACAGTTTTCCCCAAACGCTTTGAGACGGAGAGAACCTTTGGAATTGCAATTATTATTCTCCCTTTATTTTGTATTTTGCTGTAACTATGATCCAACTTTTTTCCCCCATATAAACATGGCTGTAATATGCTGAAACAGCCAACCTGGAGGACCAGGGCAAACCTTTAGATCTGACCTCTACTTGTACAAACTGTGCAGCTTGTGAAGAGAATATAGTACAACTTCAATGATATCTTCTTTTTATTCTTCAGTGTTCGCCTGTTGTGTGGACATGGATACCTTACTGATATAAATTTTACAGCAATTAGGGTACTGAAGTAAGATCATCAGTATTGACAGACTCCTTGTTTCTGTAGACTACAATTTTCAATTCCAGGATCTCTTTTCTGGGTTTCAGAGAAATCACTCATTTTTTTTCCTAGTATATGCCCATCAACAAAGAACAACCTATAAGTTTGAGGAAGAAGGTAATTTATTTGGAGAAAAAAAAACAAAGATTTGCAGCAGTCACTATTAATTGTTACCTTTACCAGGGATGTTCTTCTACTTCTTTCCTGCCTCATTTGCCTTTCAGCAAAGGGGAGAGAGTACAGTTTGCATCTCTCTCTCTCTTCTACCTTTTAGCTCCCAGTGGAGCATAGGTCTTCAACAAACACTTTCCAAGTCGTTCTGTTTTTTGCCATTCTTTTAAGATCATTCCATGTCTTCCCCATCATCTTCATCTCTGCTTCGATCTGTCTTCTCCAAGAATTCCTTGGTCTTCCTCTTTGTCTTTTCCCCTGGGGATTCCAAAAAAGGGCCTGTTGTGTAATACTCTCAGTTGGCTTCCATAGTGTGTGTCCTATCCATCGCCATCGTCTTCGCTGTATCTCTTTATCCACTGGTATTTGACCGGCACATTTCCATAATTCCATGTTAGTGACTTTGTCCTGCCATTTCCATCCCTTTATTCTGCGCAAGCATCCATTAATGAAAGTCTGTACCTTCGTGATTGTCAATTTTGTTGTTCTCCAGTTTGCATACTTTTGCTATTTTGTTGGGCTCTCCTGTTGTTATGTTTCCTAGTAATCAATATAACAATCAATCTATCTTTTTCATGATTGCCCTTTGATCTTGTGTTCTCCATCTGAACACTTGCTCTTTAAAACATCTACCTTAGTTTTATGCAGTCGTGATATCAAATACAGAATTCCCTCCGGTTAAGTCTAACCGGAATTTTTGTCTGGCCTGCCACTCCCAGAAAAATGACACCACAACTATATATTTTATATTATGATTCACCTAATCCAGAACATTTAATCTCTCTTATTAACATTGAACAGCTATATTTGTTCATGTAGAAATACAATTTCATAATTTCTGTGAGTAAAAGTGAGTCATAATTTGTTTGACTGTTTCATTTTTGTTATATTCGTATTTGGAGTAGGTCTATGTTTTTGTGTTCGTCGCACCGGTAACCTTAAGTGATTTAATAATACTTTACCACCTGCTTAATTCATGACGTTTAATCTCTCCTATTAACATTAACAGCTATATTTGTTTATACAATAATATCATTTTATAATTTCTGTGAATAAAAGTGAAAGTAATAATTTTCTTGGCGGTTTCACTTTTGTGAAATTTGTTTTGGAAGTTGAACTATTTTTTTATGCTCATGGTGCAGGTAAAAGAGACAGTTAAACACTGGGATATAATTGTTATTTTAGCAAATTTGCAAGAAAAAAATGAAACAACAGACACTGCAATGTCGGTGGCGTTACATAAACAATAACTATTTTTATAGCGGAAAGACGGGAAAAGAAGATGAAAGCTGTGTCAATCCTGAATGTAAGTTAGAAATATCAGAATTTTTGTCAGGTGAAGGGCTTCATTTTAGGGTCTCATTAATGTTATCGCAACTTAGGTCATTTCGGCTAAAGAAGTGTCCCGAACAGGCGTGTACTGCTTGTTAATGACTCTGACTGTTTCTGATGTCATAAAATTTTACACATCTTCTTTAACATTCATGAGATTAAGGAGCCTTTCAAGTTTTTCTTTAATTTTAGTTATTTGTACCTCCTATGGGGTAAGTTCCTGAGGTACAAGTGGCTTTGTGAGTTAAACTAATTATTTATCAATCAGTGTATATTGGTTTAACTCACAGTTAGATTAAATGTTTATTTTGGGAGTGAAATATAAAAAAAAAGACTATAGGGCAACTGCACAGTGCATGCAGCCTTTATTCTCAAGCCTCTCAGTTAACCTCCAAGCAGATACAAGCACAGCTATTTATAACTGCTATTTTAGCATTTACTCATTTCAGAAACATAACCTGAATGTTATTTTTGCAAATGATACATTCCAGCTGATTAGAAGTTCTAGCTTACATTTTAAGAAAAATTGTGGTGGAAGACTGAGTATCCCTCATCAGAAAGAATACAATGGTCACTCACTGAAATATTTCTTCTGAAAAGCAAAATATCACTAATACAAACATTAATTAATCAGGAGCATTTACATTTGAGTTTGGTGTTAGCAAACTAAAGCCACTCCCAAAAAATATTAATTTTATGAATGAGAGGAATGTAGTAGACTCAGCACATATTGATCCATACATGCTGCAAGATTTCTAGAATTATAACTAAAATGCCATTTTGAGATTAAAACAAACAGCTGTGCCCAGACATGGAACATTAAAACTTTTTTTTTTTTTAAATTTTCCGCATTTTTTTTGCATGATGATGATGATGATGGTCTTCTTATGTAGTGATCAACAAAAACATAAATTAGGTGGAACTCATACTCGGACATTAAAGAGCCGTCCATTCTGAGAATCTTTATACAAGATGGGGTTTTTCATCATCGTTTCTGCAGAGCAGTAGCGGTCAAAGAGGCCCATTGCCAGGGGTGGTGCAGCAGTGAATATCTGAAGAATTTTTATAATTTCTCATTAAATTTACAAATAAATCGATCATTAAACTCTTTAATCAAAAAATTCTTATCACTAAATACTTTGATTATTTAACATATTTATATTAAAAGTATGAATTTTTTACAATTTTAAAACTAAAAACTTCTAAAGCGAGCTATGAATTGTTTTCTTTGTTTATCTTCTTTGTATAAAAATCTGGTTTTCAACTATCTTTTTTCAAACTACCCTTTTTTATGAAGCACATGTCACAGTCTCTTTGAGCAATTAAGAAGATTCAGTTATTTAATAACTGTTTAAATAAAACTCATCTTTAAATTTATAAGTTGATTAAAATTATCACAGTAACATCAACACGAAACAATATTCAGCCATAAAGAGATATTTTACAGGTACAATCAACAAATATGACAGCTTCATAAATGTATGTGCTACATTATGAAATGTTTTCTGTACAAAGAAAATAGATATATTAATTGAAACAAATATATGTAAAATATCTAAATTTAAAAAGGAAAATACAGATAAAGAGAGTTATAATTTAAACAATGTTTTAAAAAGCAAGAAAATTATAATAAAAGACATTTATGATTATAAAAACATGTCATTCTTATATTGTGAACATATACATACCACATTATAAAGACCTAGTGTCCAACGTTCATAGAATATCTGACCCGAATAGCCATTCCACAGTTGAAACCAAAACTGTTACCAGAAACAACAATGAATAAAGGTGAAAACATCAACAATGACAATATTCAAAACTTATAAACATAGAAAGCAAAGAATGGGAGGGAAACACAAAATGTGAAGAAACAGAAAATTCTGTATAAAAATCATAAGCTTTCTGCAGATGCTATTCTGTGGCCATCTTCATAGAAGTAGACTATGACTGTTCTTGATCGAACTGCTGTAGCTTGAAAAAAGAAAAAGGAATAAACAAAATCCAAATAAAACATGCAATGATATATGACTGGACAATCCTGTGTTGTTGGGGCCTCATTGAAAAAAAAAAAAAAATATGTATACAGGAATTAAAATTTGCACAAACTTGTTAAAAAAAAATTATGGTCATGTTTTCATACATAAATTAGCATTTATTAGGACGAGTGTGGTCAAGTATCAAAGTTTAAATTATAAATGCTGAAACAGGATGAGCTTCAGAATTGTCATAGTTTTTATTTATATATATATGTATATATATATATATTTTTTAATTGTAGAGAAAATGAGAAAACACAACATGCACAGTGTACAATGACAGCATTGGTATACATAGCCCCTACTTGTTGAATGTAATTATTACGTGTCAAATTCTTTGGTAATTTCGGCTTGTGTATGTCTGATAAAAGGGGAGCTGCAATAGCTCAGTGGTTAGTGAACTGGACTACAAAGGACAAGGGGTAGGGTTTGATCCCAACCGACGGCTTCTGGGTTCACCCAGCCTTAAATGGGTACTGGATTTTCTGGGAAAGTAAAGCGCCGCGGGCGTAATACCGACCACATTACTCCAAAAATCATGGGCTGAAGGTCTGTAAAATTTATGGTCACTAACACCATATTCGCTATACGCCACTTGGTGTGAAGGGGCTCTTTGCTCTACTTTATGTCTGATAAAATTTTTTTTAAAATACTAATCTAACAGTATGTTTTTTTAATTTTTATTAAATACCTACATTCCTATTATCCAGTAAAGTGATGTTGATACTACAGAATGTGTATTTATGGGACAGAGTATATTGAATATAGTTTTCTCAGATGTTTTGTCTAGAATGTCTCATCATCATGGCGAGTAGAGTGTTGTAAACATACCTCTTCCCCTGAAATTATTGACAATATGTTTCAGCAGTTCCCTTCTGCATTTAGTATAACTGTTACCTGTGCTTCTGTGTGGTCTAGAGGTAAGATATAGTCCTCAGAACAAGAAGATCCAGGGTTTAAATCTTGCCACAAGCGACAGAAATTTTATTTATCTTTAAATCTGTGGTTTCTTTTGGCTTTACCCTTCTTTGGCCACTGAGAAGTGAAAAATAGATGTCTAGCCCTTCTGGATTACAGCAAAATGCAGAAGGTCCCATGCACATTAAAGAACCATTGGAAGTAAAAAAAATAGATGGCCAAAAATCTCAAAATTGTTAGGAAAATCTACCCGAAAAAAAAAAAAATCACTTCAAACCTCTTAAAACGATGGTAAAAAAACTAATTAGAGTACCTCTGAAGTCAAAGAGAATATTGTCCTGTATTTCATGGGACACCTGAGCATAAGGCTGCCGGTGTAGTACAAGGGAAGAAAGTTATATTAATGGAAAATTCAGCCCTTGGGACATCACAAAAGATATAAATCTGGGGTTCTAATAAAAACCTAACTAGTGATATACTTTTTAAAAATCCATATATGTTCAATGCTTACTCTTTCTATAAAATCCTTATGGCAAAATCATTTATGTTCAATGCAAAACCACTGAATGTTTTATCATGACTTTCTGGTGAACATTGGTGATATTTATAAAACAACAAAAATTTGATCTTTTATAAAATATTAAACAAATAAACTCCACTTCAAGTCATTAATAGATGTTTTAGACAAACACTTTAAAAAAAAATCAAATTAAGAGAAACAATTTTGTTAACTTTTACACCCTTAAACCTTTGTTACATATTAAAAAAATACACTGGGTGGTCTCTCTCAGAAATTAAAAGACAGTTATCAACACAAACAAAAGGTAGTTAAAATTGTAATTTATCAAAGTATTTATGCTTATACTCGCTGTTTATGAATTTAATACAATTTTAAGCATGTTTATACACGTCACTCAAAAATGGGCAGTAGCCATGGAAAAATATGGTCACACCGTATTCCCCATACACCTAGCAAGGTAGGGAGGGAACCTTTTTTATATATTTTTTTTTCATTCGCCAGCTTTTTACGCCTGATGAAGTCCCTAGAGACTAGGAACTGAATTTTGCGTGTTAATCCATTTTTTCCTGGCAGCCGTGTGCACAAGAGTCCCTTGCCGCACAGGCAGATAACTCTGACTTCGGAGGTACTCATATTTTTTCCATTGATGAGTAATTGACGTTTCAAGCCATGCCTCGCTGCTGAGACCAGGGGGTGGTTGCCGCAGAGAGAAATCAAAAATAAAAATCCCAACTGCTGCAGCTGGGATTTGAACTCACAACCTCTCTGTCTCGAGGCCGGAATCTTGCCTCATACCCAACCAGTCTCCCCAATTTTTTTCATAAAGTTTTCATAAACTTTTTTATATGAATACCCATATAAAAACGTGTTTGTGGGTGTATGGTCATACATGTATTATGCATAAATAATTATAACATATATATATATCTTTTATATATATATATATATATATATATATATATATATATATATATATCTTTTTCCTAAGGATGAATGCACCAATCTGTCAATGAACAGAATATCTATTGAGTATTGGCGGCATGCAAGAAGTTGGGACTATTAGTATGAGACCTGGAGTAAACTGAGGGTAAAATTTTTTTATATTTAAAAAATAGAAGAAAAAAAGCAGAAACAAAATAAGTTTAAAGTTGAAATAAACTTAGCAGACAATTTTATTTTTGTACATGCATATGGACCACAAGTTATTGCCTTCAAAGTGTCAATAACAATAAAATTAAAAAGAAAAAAAACTTGAATGTTGAAAAAAAGAATTTCCAGTTATCTTTCTATGTATTTTGCCAAATAATGTTTTGTGAATTAATACAATGAATTCATCATCATCATCGAGTGCCGTCTCCGTAATGAAGGTTGGCTACCATGGAGTGCTATTCTGATCTTTCTCTTGCTTTGATGGTGCAGGTTGTCATAGGCTGATTTGTCCATCTTTTGATGTTACTCGTCCATGTTAGTCTTGGTCTGCCTCTGCCTCTTTTACCTTGTATTTTCACCTCCAGGATTACTTTTAGTAGGCTGTTGTGTCTTTTAACATGGCCCAAAAATCTCATTTATCTTGTTTGAATTGTGTTTAGTAGTTCTCTTTTCATTTTTAGTTGTTTTAAGACTTCATCGTTTCTTTAATATTACAGACGACACGGATCACAAGATGGTTATGATCACACTAAGACAGCCAAAAATAAAGAGAAAACACGAAAACAAACAAAAGAAGCGAAAAGAACAGACAATAAAAATAAAACAATTAAACGATCAAGAAACAAGGAAAACCCTAGAAGAAAAACTCAGAGAGGAATTCAAGAAACTCCCTAACGAAGTAGGCACAGTAGAAGAAGAGTGGAAACAATTTAAGGAAACAGTAACTAACATCTCTAAAACAGTTTGTGGAACGAAGCTAAGAACAAGAGAAGGGAAAAAGAGCACCCCGTGGTGGAACGAAACAATCAGAGAAGCAATTAAAGAAAAGAAGAAACTGTTTAAAAATTGGAGGGAGAACAAGAACCAAGAAAAATATGAAAGATATGCCTTAGTTCGAAAAAGAGTTAAAATGCTGATCAAAGAAGCTAAGCAAAGGAATTGGACAGAATTCGGACAAAACATGAGCAGGGACTTCAAGACAGCCACAAGAGATTTCTACAAAGCAGTAAAAGCCACAAGAGCGAGAAAAGAAAACCATGATCCTACTGAGCTGATAAATGACAAAGATGGACAGCCAATATCAAACAACCGATGTATGCAACAGAGATGGAAAGAATATTTTGAAGACCTGTTAAACATACCAACTACCAACAAGACAACAAAAACCACACTAGAACTCACAAATACTGAACCCAACATAATGAAAGAGGAAATAGAAGAAGTAATCAAATATGCACCAAGAAACAAAGCACCAGGGATAGATAACATTCCAATAGAAATAATAGCAGCAGCGGGAGAAACAGGAATGCAATGGCTGCACAGAATATTTAATGCAGCATGGCACCAACAACAAGCCCCAGAAGACTGGCAACAGGCAATCATCATACCAATATGGAAAAAGAAAGGTAGCAAAAGAGACTGCAATCAATATAGAGGTATATCTCTGCTCAGCCATGTAGGAAAGCTATACGCCAAAATCTTGGAAAAAAGACTGAGACCAATAATAGAACTACAGTTAAGCGATTCTCAAATGGGGTTCCGAAAAAACAGAGGATGTACCGACGCACTATTCACACTAAAACAGCTTGCAGAAAAAACGACAGAACACAACCAAAACTTATACATAGCCTTCATTGACCAGGAAAAAGCATTCGACAGAGTAAACAGAGAACAACTGTGGGAGATACTAACAACATACGGAGTAAGCCAACATCTAACCAACATTATTAAAAGTCTCTACGCCAACAGCAGCTGCAGGGTCAGAACAGCAACAGGCTACACAGACCACTTCGAAGTTAGATCAGGTGTAAGACAGGGGTGCGTACTATCCCCCCTACTGTTTATTACATACATGGACCATATATGCAAGCTAGCCAACCCATCAGAGACAGAGGAGATCAACGAGCTTCTATTTGCAGACGACCAGGCACTAATACATGAAACAATAGAAGACCTACAAGAACACTTAAACAAACTCAACATCTTAGGAACAAAATACAACATGAAAATCAATATCAACAAAACAGAAGTCATGAATGTCGCCAAAAATAAACAGAACATCAACATAACTATAGAAGGCAGACAACTAAAACAAGTAGAGGAATTCAAATACCTAGGAAGTCTAATGACAAACGACAATTCCCAAACAGCAGAGATAGAATCAAGATGCAACAAAGCTTGTCAAATCATCGGACAGTTATCACCACTATTGTCCAACAAGGAAATAACTCTGGAGGCAAAACGAGCACTATACAATACAATCTTCATTCCAACGTTGTGCTACCAATGCCAGACCTGGACTCTAGATGCAAGAACAATAAGAAAAATAACCTCTACAGAGATGAAATGTGTTAGACGAATGACAGGAAACAGTCTGAGAGATAAGATCAGAAATGTAGAACTGAGAAAAAAGCTAGGAATAGCCCCAGCCATAGAATATATAAGGAAACAACAGATAAAATGGTCGGCCACGTGACAAGGCAGAAAGAACAAAACACAACACAACGAGCCTTCAACAAACGTTGTGAGAACAACAGACCCAAGGGTCGACCACGAAAAAGATGGATCGATGGAATATTAGAAGCACTAGGAAACATAACAGCAGCAGAGGCGAACATAAGAGCAAAAGACCGCAAATTATATCTCCCCTCGACGCTGAAAGGCAGATGAGGAAGGAAAGAAGAAGAAGAAGAAGAAGAAGATCGTTTCTTTTCTTTTCCTTCCATCCATTCTACCTATTCTTCTATATATCCACATTTCAAAGGCTTCAATTCTCTGTTCTGTTTTCTTGTCTAATGTCCATGTTTCTGCACCATATAGGAAAATTGAGAAAATGTAACATTTTGCTATTCTTAGTTTTAGCCCTGGTGTTATTTGTTTTGATGTTAGTATGTTCTTCATGACATTAAAATTACTTTTTGCCATTCCTATTCTTTTGTTTATTTCACAATGAATTAACTAGCTAAATTAACAATCTTCAAGTAGTTATTGCTATATTTATTTTCTGCAGTACTGGTAGAAAGAATCACAGAAAGATTAATAAGAAAAGTTTTAGATGCCTGTTAGAAATATGTCTGACATCCATTAAATAGAAAGTCCTGGACATTGATCAGAAAGGATAGTCTTCAACATAGAAAAGTCTTAAACACCAATCAGACAGAGAGAATAGTATTATACAGTCATCAGAAAAAGTACAAAGCAAAATCTAGAATTTTCATGACATTGAACTCTTGGATGTCCCTTAAAAAAAATAATCTTAGATATAAAAGTCTGACAAATGACTGAAAATAAACTTTAGGGAAAAAATTAGTCTAATAAATAATTACAAGACCTACTACATTACTGGTAAACTCATAATCTTTAAGCAGAATTATTATCTCTAGCAGAAAGCAGCCCTTAAGCAGAAAGTAGGTTCCCCAGCTTACTTTTCTATTCAGAAAATGGGAGGAGAGGAGAAAGAAAAAGAGACCACTTTTGACAATTGGACTGCTTTTGTACCAACTGTTGTGAATAGTGTTTGCCATCAATAGTGAACATTTAGTGGAAGCACCAACTCAATATTTCCATTCTGAGGCTCAGGTACTTGTGGTATCGCTTACTTTGCTACAGTCTAGATAGAAATGTATTTACATGCATAAAACAACACCATGAATAAGCAACACCCATTCAGAATGGCAAAAATGTACGAGATTAGGGAGGAAAATGCATACAGTCATCGTTACAAACAAAAAACGAAACAATATATGTATGGGCCTCTGCATTCCAAGGCCACATACCACATTGTACAATCCAAGGGACCATTTCTCAAACATAGCCTGGCCAGAGAAGCCATTCTCAACTGTGAACCAAAACTGGAAGTAGGGTTTTGAAAATATTAATTTAAATTATTTGGCATTGTATCACTCGACCTAAAAAGTAAACAAAATTGTCTTAATGCAGATCTAGACTATTTCATTCCCAAGCTAAATAAATTATAAATGAAAAAAAAAATTCAAATAAGAACAAGATATCATTAACAACTAATCTTAAAATATGGATACAAATCATGGATAATTTGTAGATTGACAATAAAACTAACAAGGTCAATTAAAGATGTGATTTTAAAGTGCAATATTGTGAATGAGATTGGCTGCTGTAAAGTCTAACAATGGTATATAAGAAAAATCATTATCATCACACACTCATGTCCCTCTACATATTTATGTCTCCTGCATTCTTTATAAGTTGTCCAGTATCTTCTGTAATTTGTCCCTATTTTCCTGTGTCTCCTTTTCCATTTGTTTTGTCTATTGTTACAATATTTTCAAGTTTTCAGTTTCTCATGACTTATAAGAGAAGGTAGACTTCCTAATTTGCTTCAAGAGTTTTCTTTGTACTATGGTTTCAATCAAAACATCTTCATGACTCATTTTAGTTGTATATGGCATTCTTAACATTCTCGTGCAAAAATACATTTACATTCATTCATCATTCATCTACTTTCCTCTTGGGCCAAGACGGCACAGGGTGAAAACCATAGTTCTCCAAGATTAACAGTTTGCTGCTAGTTCTTATAGATCTTGGTTTTTTCTCAGTCCCATGGTTGAGCCTTCCAGAGTAATTATTCTGTATAGTGATTCTCTTGGTCTGCCTTGTTTTCTTTTACCAGATGCTTTCCACAAGATGGGGAAGTCTTACTTCATTCTCAGCACATGGCAAATGTATATCCACCCAAAGCCTTCACCTTATAAAGCTAAATCTTATACTGTTGTTTGGAGACAAGAGTTGTCTTTACTAGAATAATCTTACAGGACTACCCATATTTGTATCAAGCTTTCCTTCACTTAGACGGACTCTTCACCACAGCTATATCATTTCTTCTGTGTGATTTTTTTTTACCAGGGTTCCCTTCCTGGTTTTTCTTCTTGTGATGGTGTGTTCCTTGGTATGATTTTATAAATTAATTTTATTAATTAGTGTGTGATTAATCAAAATATGTCAATCCACTTTTCTTTAGCCTCATGAATAGTATTACTTTAATCATGTTCATATAGAGTAAAGTCATAACTAGTAATACTTTGACCATATTTAGATAGAGTAAAGTCATGAATAGTAATACTTTAATCATGTTTAGATATAGCACCGATGAACTCTAATTCTCAATTCTATTGACATAGACTTGTTACACAAGACGTTTTTTTTTCATTCTCATAGAGTATAGTCATGAATAGTAATACAGTCGAACCTGTCTAAGGCGACCATTCACGGGACTTTCAAAAACTGGTCCCATAGGACAGGTGGTCCTGCCTCACAGGTTTCACATAATAAATAGAGCGATAAAAAAAATTTTATCCTAAGCACTATGAAAACTAACCTGCAAATCAGCGTAATCCATGAGTAGAACATAGTGCACATGTCGGTCTACAATAGCCACTGGTTGGACACTTTTCATAAAACACGATAGTTAAACACACAAAAATATTTTGTCGAATCACTGATATTCGTTCTTCCAGCGTTAATGCTTTTGGTTTTACACTTTTGACACTGGCCATTTCCTATATTGTGTGTAACACTTTTAAAATCCACAAAAATAATTCACTGAGATACTGTACATGTACGTGAATACACTCTAAGCGGGCAATGACTAATTCTTTAGTTAATTCCTGTAATTTATACGGGCCACGCAATGGTCTACTCTGGTCTAGACGGAACCACGAAGTGATGTCACTTCACGAATCATAGATCTGTGTCTGCCGTGTTTCTCACACCAGTATTAACTGATAAACGTAACACGTCCCACTGTAATCTGGGACTCACTAAATACGGGAAAACTTCGACACCTGTAGACACCTGTGTCGATCGTTTATGGCTCCCAGCGAGACGGAGAAGGACTGGCTGGTCAGTGTATCGTTATCTCGGATTACCCGCGTGTCGTAAACGGGATAAATAACATTGGCGGCGGTTAATTAGCCTGGTCTCTGGTCGCATCATACGGTGAGCGCCGTAATCAGTGTTAGCATATAGTAAAAAACTCGGGAAATTGTAGACCCGGTCCTATAACCAGGGAAACGCTTTAAACAGGTGGTCCTAAGACCAGGTTCGACTGTACTTTAATCATGTTTGGATAAAGTAGAGTCATAAATACTAATAATTTAATCATGTTTAGATAGAGCAAAGTCATGAATACTAATAATTTAATCATGTCTAGATAGAGCAAAGTCATGAATAGTAATAATTTAATCATGTCTAGATAGAGCAAAGTCATGAATAGTAATAATTTAATCATGTTTAGATAGAGCAAAGTCATGAATACTAATAATTTAATCATTTTTAGATAGAGCAAAGTCATGAATAGTAATAATTTAATCATGTTTAGATGGAGCAAAGTCATGAATAGTAATAATTTAATCATGTTTCAATAGAGTAAAGTACCATTAACAAGGTGTACACAGATTCTGAGGGTAACAAATTGTTATATCAAGTAACCAAATAAAACAGTATAGTGAGTTAGCTGAAGGTTTTTACAGCTCAAGAGAATCATGCAGCCATCTGTCTGTTTGACCTCTACAATCTAGAACAGGAGTCAATTGAGTTAATGTATATACACAAATATCAAGTGCTACCCAAAAAAAAAAAAATGAAAAAAAATTATCAAACATGAGGCAATAAAAAAAAATGTCATTTCAAAATAGATGATGATATTGGTCAATTAAATTCAACAAATTTATTTTCATTTATATACAAAGCAATTAATCATAGATTTTTCTTCTTCTTCTTTAGTGTTCATATCTTTTGATCATGTGAACTTGACTCTTTGTCTTGTACCATGATGGTGGGGTAGGAACCCCATTAAGACACATGATGAATTAGCTGCATCATCGGTACTCATATATGTATGTGTGGCCTGATTTTTTCCCTAAACCTGCTACATAGCTGACACGCTCCATCTTCAGCAGGCAGGATCTTGGTTTGATGCAGAGTGGATGTTGGCCAGGGCTGTTAAACTAACCATGCCCATATCATAACTTTTAAAATGTATTACCTGATGTTCACATTGTGCTCAAATATAGAAATCTAACCCAGACACGCACTTTATAAATGCTTGTTTATTGTGTAAAAATGCTTGATTATTATTAACACAACACTTTTACTTCTCCTTCCTTTGTCTTATTGCTTGACCCATTAGGTGTTGCAGATATGACTTATGTATAGCTTTCTAAATACTACAGTTCACGCAGCTTCAGTTGCTACCTTGAATGTGTTTAGAGACTCTCTGATTCTGTCAAGTGAACTTTACCTAGATCATTGTTTTGCCTTGTAACCTGTTAATTCCATGTTCTAGCCCATGCTGCAGGTTGGGTGGCTCTCAATGTGGCCTGATGCCCAAACCTTTCCATTCTTTGATGTTCGATATAATCATTTACTGCCACTGTCCCTATGGTGTGGTTTTTCAGAGTTAATTTTTTTTTTTTAAACTCAAACACTCCTTGTTTGTTTACAACATCATAACACTTAACTTACCAAATTGTAATAAAATTTAGTTATAAAGATCGTTTTTTTAAAATACAATTTTACTAATTTATATCACTAATATAGGTGTTTCAGGACCTACACTTGATGAGAATATGATTGTTAGTGACATTATAATATACATATAGAAAATATTCTGATTAACACCGAAAATATGAATGAAAATGATTTTTTACAGTGGCAAATACAGTAACAGACTAAATAGGTGAGAAGTGATTAAAATGGCTAATAGAGATATACAGAGTGCAAAAAAAAAAAAAAAAAGGAGGCATGAGCAATCAAACATGAAGTATAGAAAATGAGACACATAAAATATATGGTAAAAGAGAACTATTTTATTATTTAATTTAGGTACTTTTAAGCATACAGGAAGTTTAGAATGCATTGTGACAGCGATAAAAAATCCCATAGAATAACAGAGGATGACAGTATAGCAATAGAGTGTCAAAAAACATATACAAAGGAAACAAAGAATAACTTTAGAGGTGGACAGAGGTTTGTCTATATCCATGACCATTTATTTCCAACCTGGAGTATATGTGCCCATTAGAGTATGAATCAGGACAATTGGGGATATACGAGGAATACTGAATAATGACAGAAATGAAAGAAATATGTCAAGAGTGTAAAACAAAATGCAAGGAAACTATGTAGTGTAAAAAAAAACAACACCTCAAAAATTAATTCATTGTTATGACAAGTAGTGTAGTGGGTTTTCTTTGTTGTTTGACCTCAAAAGAAGTCCTGCACCTTTCATTTAATTATTTTAAAAAATAGTAAGGTGTCCATTCTTTCTCCTCCCCCCCTAAACCACATATACACACAAAATGTGTTATGCATATGCTTCTGCAATGTGTATGTTTCGAAACATACCTCTCAAAGGTTCAGCATTAGCTACAGTGACAAATGTAACGTATCAGCATATGTAGTTTTTTAAATGTAATCTGTGAGGCATTTACTTCAATTAATTGTATCCTTTAGATTTTGAGTGTAAATTCAGTGTACATAATAGTCCTGTTTGTTCACCTTATTAATCAATTGCTTTATAATCCTATTCTATCTATCTATTGACCTTTCGAGCCGTAGCCGGCCCATAGGGCGTAGACCCAGATACTCCTTCTCTTATCTAAATTTTTGTTCTAGCAGTTTTCAATTCTTTTAAAGATATTTTATCAAATCTCGCCATTTGTCTCTGTTCTGTGCAAGCAGCTCTATCTAATTTAGGGAGCTAAATCCTGCTGCTCCTGCCTCTCTCATCAATGTTCTTCTCAGTGTCTCTCTGGGTCTTCCTCTTTTCCTCTTACCTGTTGTTTCCCATATGAGGGCTTGCTTTGCTATTCGGTTATTATCTCTTCTCATCACATGTCCAACATATGACCATCGTCTTTTCTTTATTACTGAAGATATTAGTGGTTGATTGGCGATTTCTCTAATTTCCTCGTTTGTTTTGAATTCGTTCCACGCTATACCAAGTATTTTATAATCCTATTACTGGGTTATTTATTTGCAGCTCCATCATATCAATTTAAAATAACAGCCAATTATATTAAGCACAACCACTTTCATTTTGTTAAAATAACAAATACAATTTATTGGACCACCAAGGGGTTAACGAGTGAAAAAAAATGTTGAGAACAACTGACATAAATATAAACCTGCACGGCACATGATGATGAATGGATACAAAAAACAGAAGCAAGCAAAGATAAAGATAAAGAGAAAGATAGACATTATACAGCTCTTTACCTGTATGACATAAAGACAAATGTTCTTGTAAAAACTGTACAATATAAGTTTACATATCCTGCTATAGCTCCAGGCACCGTGAACAAGTAACAGCTTCTGAAGGAATCGGAACTGATGAAGAGAAGCAAGAATAAGGTAAAACTGGAGAACTGATCAATTCAAGTAAATGAGGACTTTAAATATATACAGAATATAAGTGTTTTTATTGTACCACACAGAGAATACAAGTTTTTATACTATATAAACATCCAGATACAGTATATAAGTACTTTATTCAATATATATAAAGAATATGGGAGCCGCGATAGCTCAGTTGTTAGTGAACTGGACTACAAAGGACAAGAGGTAGGGTTCGATCCCAACCGACGGTTTCTGGTTCACCCAGCCTTTAACGGGTACCAGATTTTTTTCTGGGAAAGTAAAGTAGCACGAGTGTAATACCGACAATATTACCCCAAAAATCATGTGCTGAATGTCTGTAAAATTTATGGTCACCAACACCATATTCCCTATACGCCACTTGGCGTGACGAGGGCACTTTATTTTACTTTTATATAAAGAATGTAATTAATTATATGAGTATATACAGTATAAGTATATATAGATCTGTTTTATCTTCTGTGGCTCTTTCTACTTATAATGTACATGGCATTATTTATGCTAAGTGGTGTAGCAGGTATTCTTTGTTATTTCACATCATGTTGAGTACCATCCCACATTTAATTATTTTTAATAATGGTGATACATCCTTTACATGGTGGGCTGGTTGGTCTTGAGGCAAGACGCTGGCCTCAAGACATAGTGGTTGTGGGTCCAAATCCCAGCTGCACCAGTTGGGATCTTTATTTATGATTTCTATCTGCGGAGCAACCACCCCTGGTCTCAGTTTGAAACGTCAATTACTCATGGACGGAAAAAATATGAGTACCTCCGAAGACAGAGTTATCTGCCTGTGCGGTGAGGGACCCTGTGCACATGGCAGCCAGGGAAAAACAGATTAACAGACAAAATTCAGTTCCACTCTCTAGGGACTTCATCAGAGATAAAAAGCTGGCGAACACACACAAAAAAATAACATCCTTCACATCTGACAAAGTAAAGCACTGAAATATAATCACAGATTTAGAAAGCATAAATTTTGACATTGACACCCATCTTCCCGGAAGTCCAAATGTTATGAGTGCTTTGTTGTAAAATTTGCATTGAAAGGTATGCTTTAGCAGATGTGATGATAGTCCTCATTTCACTGCCATATGTTGCTATGAAAAAAATACAGTTGTAGTAGTAAGTTTTGATGTTCCATGCTGTCCGGTTGTTTTGTTTTATTCATATCAATGTTCAGTCTTTTTAAAATGTTGTTTTCAGCCCTTCAATCATTTACTAACAACAAATTGAGACATTAAAAATTGTTTACCCTTTCAAATTTATGTTCACTGATGCATATATCAGCTGTCATATCAGTTGCAAAAATTTTGGTTTTTGTTTCTTTGAGATGCAGGTGCTGCTTTTCACGTCTAGGAGTTTGAACTGACGTTTTCAATTTCTCAGTGTCACTTAAAGTGCCACCGAGGAGCATAAATGTGCCATAATATTTTGCCAAAATATAACAATTTTCTATTGTGGTTGTAATAATTATAATATTATCATTGTCATCATCATCGAGTGCCGTTTCCACATCGGAAGTTGGCTAACCTGGAGTGTCATTCCGCTCTGTCTCTTGCTTTGATAGTGCAGGTTGTCATAGGCTGACTTGTCCATCTTTTGTTGTTACTCGTCCATGTTAGTCAGGGTCTGCCTCTGCCTCTTTTATCTTGTATTTTACCTGTTATGTTAATGTTAGTAAATTTTTGATGACACTAAAACTGGTTTTAGCCATTCCTATTCTGTTGTCTGTTTCAGTTTTACATTTTCCATCACTGGTTATAATATATCCAAGGTACAAGCAAGCTTTGAGCTGTCTACAGGTCTATTCCTTCAACTTTGATATCCACTTGCAGGTTTTGAGTGTTAACTTTGTTTATGATCATAGTTTTAGTCTTTTTGATATTCATATTTAATCCATATTTTTGTTGCTTCTCACATTTATTTCATTAAGTAATTGTTGTAGATCTTCAGTATTTGCTGCTAGTAATACAGTATCATCAGAATATATCTGGTTATTGATTACCTCTCCATTAATGTTTAGGCGTGGCATCTCTGTGATGTGATAAATATGACAGGCTTCACATTTTAATTTTCTGCTCTGCAGTGTTCAGATAAACATAAAAGCACTATAAGTATACACAACTCAGCCCCAATTGGTCAGAAACACATTTTTACACAAGATTCTTGGTGTTTGACAATGGTCCAATAATCCATCATTGATGTAAATAGCTGTTATGGATTATGAACTTTACATGACTGTCATCAACAAATTGTGTCTCAGGTCAGACTATTATAATTTATCAATTGCACCCCCAAAAGGGTAATACAAATTTAAGAGAGCTGGCATTCCCACCATGTCAGACAATTTGTAATACAAAATAGAAAAAGATAGTATGCTATCATCACACACATACATTAAGATACCTGGGTAATAAAATAATTGTTACAAACACACACATACATTAAGATACCTGGGTTATAAAATAATTGTTACAAACACACACATACATTAAGATACCTGGGCTATAAAATAATTGTTACAAACACACACATAGACATTAACATACCTGGACTATTGAACACTCACTACCAATACACACAGACATTAACATACCTGAACTGTAGAACACTCACTACTAACACACACAGACATTAACATACCTGAACTGTAGAACACTACACACACAGACATTAACATACCTGAACTGTAGAACACTCACTACTAACACACACAGACATTAACATACCTGAACTGTAGAGCACTCACTACTAACACACACAAACATTAACATACCTGGACTATTGAACACTCACTACTAACACACACAGACATTAATATACCTGGGCTATAGAATAATCAGATGCACAAGCGGCCTGAAGCCCTTCCTCTCCACTGATACCCACTCCTACATGGGCTGCCTATTGGGTAGAAATGTGTCTACTAAAACACAAGACTAACGATTCAAAAACATGTTATTTTTAAGCAGTCACATTACCTGTGATCATTAGGTAGTCACATTACCTGTGATTATTAGGTAGCCACATTACCTGTGATTATTAGGTAGCCACATTACCTGTGATTATTAGGTAGCCACATTACCTGTGATCATTAGGTAGTCACATTACCTGTGATCATTAGGTAGTCACATTACCTGTGATTATTAGGTAGCCACATTACCTGTGATCATTAGGTAGCCACATTACCTGTGATTATTAGGTAGTCACATTACCTGTGATTTTCTTATAAAACACATAGCTACATGTAAAAGAAAATAGACTAGAAGTTAAATCTTTGAATACTTCTTCTTAGCTACTCATAAAGTGCGTGTGGATGCATCGTGGTGCTAGTTTATGACAAAGTTGTAATATCTGCGCCTTAAGACTCAATGCATCCGTCTTCAGCATGGATAGATTTGTTTAACAATATTTGCCTGGACAACAGCCATTTTTATCCTACTTGACTTTTAAATTTCAAGGGCTGCTTCATTATAACCCAAATTCACACCCCACACATATTAAGGGATTAAGCTCGACAAACTACTTACATGAAAACCATACCTAAAGGAAAAAGACAGAAAAGCAATCCAGAAGCTATCATTCATGAAGAAGCTGGCAGGAACAAACTGAGGAGCGATCAGCAGGTTCCTCATAAACGTATGTACAGGCACAACACACTCAGGATTGCTCTTAAATATGAAATGGGCCACTGCCTCAAAGAGCAACATAGACAACATGGACCACTGCCTCAAAGAGCAACACAGACAGCATGGGCCACTGCCTCAAAGAGCAACACAGACAGCATGGATCACTGCCTCAAAGAGCAACACAGACAGCATGGATCACTGCCTCAAAGAGCAACACAGACAGCATGGATCACTGCCTCAAAGAGCAATACAGACAGCATGGACCACTGTCTCAAAGAGCAACACAGACAGCATGCATCACTGCCTCAAAGAGCAACACAGACAGCATGGATCACTGCCTCAAAGAGCAACACAGACAGCATGCATCACTGCCTCAAAGAGCAACACAGACAGCATGCATCACTGTCTCAAAGAGCAATACAGACAGCATGGATCACTGCCTCAAAGAGCAATACAGACAGCATGGATCACTGCCTCAAAGAGCAATACAGACAGCATGGACCACTGTCTCAAAGAGCAACACAGACAGCATGGATCACTGTCTCAAAGAGCAATACAGACAGCATGGATCACTGCCTCAAAGAGCAATACAGACAGCATGGACCACTGTCTCAAAGAGCAACACAGATAGCATGAACCACTGCCTAAAAGAGCAAGACAGACAGCATGGGCCACTGCCTCAAAGAGCAACACAGACAGCATGGGCCACTGCCTCAAAGAGCAACACAGACTGGCTAAGCAAAATCTCAAAATGCAACCTTCAGATTCATCACAGAAACCATGAAGACCACCCCAATCCAGACCTTAGAGAAACACACAATGCTGGTTTGGACCATGTTGATCTAAGAGGACTTGACATTGGATCAAACTACTCAGATCAGAGACCAGGTAAAGACACAAAGAAACCATAGATTCAAAATGAAAAACTCCCACTGCCTATGACGGAATTTTAATTCAGGACCTTCCTAATCAGAGGCAGACATCTTATCTCTAGACCACCAAGTCCACTCTAAGAAAATAATCAAAGGCAAATATTTAAGATTCTGTGAATATTTGTCTTGTGAATCAATGACTCCACTACCTTTTTTTGCATATATAAACAGAAAAGAAGGGAAGCAAAGTAGACCCACAGCAAGATTGAGTAACACAACATTAAGTAAACTCTACAACAGCATCAAAAGGTGATGGTTGAGGTAGCTAGAAGAGCAAAAGATAGAACATTAAATAGGTATGAAAAGAAATTAAAAAACCAATTTATCTTTATGGTTATACCAATATTAATTGCTATAAAACTAGACAATAACTAGCTGTATGTGCTTCAGTACAGCATTGGGAAGGGCTATAGCAATGGCGTAGATTTTATATATACATTATGAAGTGCTGCTGTGATGTTTGAATAAGTTTGCTTGATTAAGTGGTCCAAATGATTTATATTTTGCACATTAAATAATGCATTATAAAGTCACAGTGTGAAAGTCTTCAATACAAATGATTACATATTCATGTTTGGAATGAGAAATACACATAGACTAAATGTTAGGTACCTTGAGCCAAATACCTAGTGTCAATTACATAAAGACTGGCCAATAGGTTATGGTAGGCCTCGGTATCACTGCAAACGAATTAAAATCCATAATTGCTCAACCGCCCATGCCAGTGGAATCATCTGAATTAATATCTCATCTCCCGAACAAAGAAAGGTAGCTGCAGTCTCCATTATAGCAGTCTCAGCACACACCAAAAGACATAAGGCGAAACCGCACAGAAAGTGAACACAGCCATCTATTCCCCATCATACGATATCCTCATTCATTGTAAGCAATTGGAATATCGAAACACGATCAAAATGAATGAAATGTATAGCTCACAGTGTGCACAGAACACTAGACTCAGTAGCTCCTGCAGCAAGCCGGACTTGGAATATATAGGAAACTGCAACAAGGAACACTTTTCAGACACAGCCTATAACGGTTCCTGCTGCCTATCCGCCATATTGACTGGAAATTCACGACCTCCCGAAAATGTTAATCATCCTATTTTTAACAAATGTATAGCGCTTGATGATGTTAGGACATCATTTTAGTCTCCAAATCCGAAGATGTGAAGCACAGTTATTCGTCAGATTATCCACATTGTACATCGAACAACAGCCTGTAAGTGCTGATGGCCAATAGGTGTAGATTACAAACCACCATCTTTATAGAATTCTATAATTCTCTGGCTTGTTATTAATTGTAAATAAAATATGATTTATCAATGTGAACGATGTAGTTTACACAACCAAATTTAAAGTAAATCTTTTATTTATTTATAATGCATAAGAATGTGCACCTTACGTGCTCTTATAAAAATAATGGCATAAAATTATTGCCAGTTTATTATAAAGCTCAAACTTGCAAAAAAGTGGAGTCCAGGGACTTTAGAATTCATTAATACTCAATAATGAGCTGTGACCATTGATGGAAGAGACTATTACTTAGACTATTCAAATGAAACGTACTATCAACCCTTACGTATGCATGTGAGAGCTGGAAAACAACAAGAGACATAGAAACAAAGTTGAACGCATTCAAAAATAAATTGCTAAGGAAAATAGGTATAGCATGGAATGAATTCAAAACAAACGAAGAAATTAGAGAAATCGCCAATCAACTACTAATATCTTCAGTAATCAAGAAAAGACGATGGTCATATGTTGGACATGTGATGAAGAGAGATAATAACCGAATAACAAAGCAAGCCCTCATGTGGGAAACAACAGGTAAGAGGAAAAGAGGAAGACCCAGAGAGACACTGAGAAGAAAATTGATGAGAGAGGCAAGAGCAGCAGGAATTGGCTCCCTCAATGAGGTAGAGTTGCTTGCACAGAGAGAGACAAATGGCGAGATTTGATAAAATATCTTTAGAAGGATTGAAAACTGCTAAAATAAAAATTTAGATAAGAGAAAGAGTATCTGCTGTCTATGCCCTATGGGCCGGCTACGGCTCGAAAGGTCAATAGATAAATAGATTGATGGAAGGTAGTGGTGTCAATGAACAGTCCCAGCTGTATTTAATAAAATAGCATACCTGAATCATGCCCACATCATTGGCTCCATCTCCAATGGCTAAAGTAATTGCCTTTTGTGAGACTTTCACCAAGTCTACTAGCTCTGCTTTCTGTAGAGGGGACACTCTGAAATATGAGAAAAAGTGCATCATCATTAAGTACTATACCTTTGAGAATATCCACATTTAGCTGTTCATGATAATTTCAAAATCCAATTTTCAACATGAAAAAGTACACTAATTTGGTTTCCAAAGACTAATTTGTCCAGGATTCACTTCTGCATGTGTGTGCTCGCTCTATGTTACACTAGAGAACTGCTTGTTATCATTACATTCATTGATAAAGATTGGTAGCATTTTTTTTGTACCTTGAAATGCTACCTTGGTATGAATTATTCTACAACATATCTCTGCTGTACCTGATGCTACTATTGTTGCTAAGTACTTGGAATCATCAACGCATTCTCGCATTTTTTCACTTATTTAAAAAAGCATTTTGAAATGAGCACATTATAAAAGAAAATATAAAAGACATAAAATGCAAGACCTCTATGACTATGCTAATCAGTCTTCAATTTGAGAGTTCAAAACTATATTAACAACAATAGTCCAATGGGAGATGCAGTAGTGAGGTCAGGTTTGAACATACTGATGACTTCTAGGTTCATCCAGCCTTAAATGGGTACCATATTTGTCTGGGAAATAAAGATGCCACTGGCTTGATACTGACCACATTACCAAAAATATATTGATGGTAACAAAATATGGGGACTAACATCCTATTTCCTGGATGTCACAGGATGTGATGGAGTTCTTTCTATCTTTCCTTTCTAGTATTTCCCATTCTTCTACATCCTATAACCCTGGGTGCTGTTGGGGCATCACTGACAGACTTAGGTCAATTTTCTCTATTTCTCTCTATCTTCAGTCATTCTTTGGGATTCTGCAAAGTCAAGGCCTTATTCATTGATAATATCTTCCCATCTCTTTCTCTGTCTACATCTCCCTCTCATTCCTTTCACAGTTCCTTGCAGATATGGTCTTTGCTAGGCCAGATGATTGAGATATGTGGCCAAAGCATTTCATTTTCTACTTCTTCACAATAGTTAAAAGATTATCATGTACTCCAGTTTATTCTTGTATCCTTTTGCTAACTTTTTTTTTTACCTGTGACACGATCTAAGTAAGAGATGCCCAAAATTTTACGATAACATTTCATTTTCATATCGTCATAGCCTATATTTTATTCTGTAGCTCTGCTGTAAGTGTCCATGTTTCGCAAACATGTAGAAAAACTGATATAGCAAGAGTGCACATCAAAATAATTTTAGAGCCAACAGTGATGATCTTTTCATATAGGATGTCTTAATAGTCTAATAACATTAAGTCTTTAAACATAAAGAAAAGAAAATGCACTGTTGTGATCAGCCTGAACATATTCATCAGCTGCATAGATATAAATAACAATATCACAAAGATATATATATATATAATCAAATATATATCAAAGACAAAGTATTTTAGACTGCTTAAAACATATTTAGTTTGAAATATCCCACTTAACTTACCTACAACAAATGACAGCCCGACAACTGAGTGCTATATCCAGAAAATCCTGCCGACAATCACATGACAGAGCATACTTTAGTGACTGAGGAAATAATATAAAAGCCAAATTTGTGAAATGTAGTTAACAATATACTTCTTAGATTAGATACACTTAAGGCATAATAAGCTGCTAAAAAAGGATGATGGTAAAAATACTTCTGCTGACCAGATTACCTCTTGCTAACAACTACGCCAAGAACATGAAAAACTTGAACAACTAACCTGACCATCTATGATGAATCCCACATAATTTTCTTTGCCCATCTGCTCACCAAATTGTGCCTTATGACGTACCAAGGCATCTCTTGTTCCCTGCAAAGAGCATTATTTCAGAAGTATTTAAACTCACTGAACATTCTCAATCCTCAATGAATAATTATCTGGATTATAATACTTATAATTGTAATAATTATATAATAAGCAAATTATGACAATCTCTCAGCATGTGGATGCAACAGTGCTGTGGTTCTGGAGAACAATGATGTAAATTTCATTTTACAAATAACAAGACAAACTGAAAGGACCTTAAACAAGTATCGGGACAACATAATAAACAGAAAAACAAATAGAACACAGAGAAAACAGTCATAGTTCTTTAAAATGTTAGAAGAGATGAAAAGTTTGAACACTGGTTATAATGGAAAAAATAAAAACAAAGGGGATAAAAGGAAGACCATGAGAAGAATATCTTGTTAAGTTACTTAGATGGCACAAGAAGCTGAAAAACAAACCGAGCAAACTTAAATAGAAAGACATAGAATAGGGAGAGATGAACCACCAATGTTATGTAGCGTTTTACTGATTGACCTCTGAGCACATTTACATACACATTTATTGAACCAATATGTGAGGAGCTTTAAATGTTGGTTTAGAAACAACATGCAAGTAGCAGGGTAGCTGTGTGCTTGTTAGACATTATTCTGTTGACCCGACATCTGGATCACATAAGTAGAGAAAGCTTTTGTCAGATAAGACTTTCAGAACCTATTCAAATACCTTGGTCAACTCTTATCTGTTGAATTAGGATCAGTGATCAACAGCTGACAAAAATCCTCCACCAGCGCCCACGGTGAACAGGCTAACCAGTTGGTCAAGAGGATAGGAACTGGGAAGGATGCACAGAACCCAAAAACACAATTCTGAAGTCAGATGTGTTGATATTACAGCCTGTTGTAAACCAAACACCACATATCTGTGTCCACTTAACATCCTCTCATGGATGGACAACAGAGAGGAGCAATCATTGGGTGAAAATGGAAAGAAAGAAAAGAAATATCTTGGTGCTGTAACATTTAGGAAAGATTGCAACAAAGAAAAATTGTTTACTTGCAGCTGGATCTTTAAGACAGTATACCACATACAGGATATTGTACAAGGACATGATCAATTTGGTAAAATTACATAAAATACAAATAAGGTACCATTTTAGATTATTTAAAGTTGATTCCACAGAAAAATAAGATAAGCTAGAGAAGAGCTGCTGTAGAACAGTGGTTAATGAATTGGTGCAGTGAGAAGAGGTGTTGGGTTTGATCTTCATTGATGGCTTTCAAGTACAACCAGCCTCAATTGGGTACAGGATTTTTCTGGCAAACAAAGACAATAGTGACCCCATTGAATAGAAATGTACCAATGGCCCCAAAAATATGGAGCACTATCACCATATTCCCAAAGGACCTCAGGGTGAGACAAGGTTCTGTCTTTTTACTAAACAAAAGCTATACCCTATAATAAATCTCATGAAGGTTGGTTACAGTAAATCTATGAACACTATTGCATTATGTATGAATGATTATCCTTTTTGCAATCTGAGACATTGTACAAATATATGAATGAGGGAATATGATTGGCTGCAGTGGATCTATGAACATTGTCAGTCTCTTGACAACATTGGTTCATTTTGAAATGATGGTATCTTGATGTCATGAAATATCTGTTCAGACTGATCTATCCTTGCTTTTTCTTTGAACATTTCATAAGGTATCTGAAATTGTGAACATAAAAGAACTACATATTCAGAAATTGATTATCATCATAAATGCACTTATAACAAAATATATAAACTTTAAAAGATATTGAATATTTAAAAAATTGCCACAGGCAAAGTTGACAGAATGTTCTAGCTATTCACAGATTAGACTCACATCCAAAGATTCTTCATTGATTATGATAAGATCCATCCCTTGGTTCAACAACTTGCAGGAATAACCTGAAACAAAATGAAAATTACACAACACAATGTGGCAACAAAGACCTATTTTAGGGTGAACTATAAACAGAAAACTCATCATCTTGAGCCATTTCAGATGGAAGTCAAACTCCAGTGTTTCATCTTTCTTGTCTGGTCAAACTCCAGTGTATCATCTTCCTTGTCTAGTCAAACTCCAGTGTAACATCTTCCTTGTCTGGTCAAACTCCAGTGTAACATCTTCCTTGTCTAGTCAAACTCCAGCGTAACATCTTCCTTGTCTGATCAAACTACAGTGTAACATCTTCCTTGTATGATCAAACTCCAGTGTAACATCTTCCTTGTCTGGTCAAACTCCAGTGTAACATCTTCCTTGTCTAGTCAAACTCCAGTGTAACATCTTCCTTGTCTGGTCAAACTCCAGTGTAACATCTTCCTTGTCTAGTCAAACTCCAGTGTAACATCTTCCTTGTCTGGTCAAACTCCAGTGTAACATCTTCCTTGTCTAGTCAAACTCCAGCGTAACATCTTCCTTGTCTGATCAAACTCCAGTGTAACATCTTCCTTGTCTGGTCAAACTCCAGTGTAACATCTTCCTTGTCTAGTCAAACTCCAGTGTAACATCTTCCTTGTCTGGTCAAACTCCAGTGTAACATCTTCCTTGTCTGGTCAAACTCCAGTGTAACATCTTCCTTGTCTAGTCAAACTCCAGTGTAACATCTTCCCTGTCTGGTCAAACTCCAGTGTAACATCTTCCTTGTCTGGTCAAACTCCAGTGTAACGTCTTCCTTGTCTGATCAAACTCCAGTATAACGACTTCCTTGTCTAGTCAAACTCCAGTGTAACATCTTCCTTGTCTAGTCAAACTCCAGTGTAACATCTTCCTTGTCTGGTCAAACTCCAGTGTAACATCTTCCTTGTCTGATCAAACTCCAGTGTAACGTCTTCCTTGTCTGATCAAACTCCAGTGTAACATCTTCCCTGTCTGGTCAAACTCCAGTGTAACATCTTCCTTATCTAGTCAAACTCCAGTGTAACATCTTCCTTGTCTGATCAAACTCCAGTGTAACATCTTCCTTGTCTGGTCAAACTCCAGTGTAACATCTTCCTTGTCTGGTCAAACTCCAGTGTAACATCTTCCTTGTCTGGTCAAACTCCAGTGTAACATCTTCCTTGTCTGGTCAAACTCCAGTGTAACATCTTCCTTGTCTGGTCAAACTCCAGTGTAACATCTTCCTTGTCTGATCAAACTCCAGTGTAACATCTTCCTTGTCTGATCAAACTCCAGTGTAACATCTTCCTTGTCTGATCAAACTCCAGTGTAACATCTTCCTTGTCTGATCAAACTCCAGTGTACCATCTTCCCTGTCTGATCAAACTCCAGTGTAACATCTTCCCTGTCTGATCAAACTCCAGTGTAACATCTTCCTTGTCTAGTCAAACTCCAGTGTAACATCTTCCTTGTCTAGTCAAACTCCAGTGTAACATCTTCCTTGTCTGATCAAACTCCAGTGTAACATCTTCCTTGTCTGATCAAACTCCAGTGTAACATCTTCCTTGTCTAGTCAAACTCCAGTGTAACATCTTCCTTGTCTGATCAAACTACAGTGTAACATCTTCCTTGTCTGATCAAACTCCAGTGTAACATCTTCCCTGTCTGATCAAACTCCAGTGTAACATCTTCCATGTCTGGTCAAACTCCAGTGTAACATCTTCCCTGTCTGGTCAAACTCCAGTGTAACATCTTCCTTGTCGGTCAAATTCCTGAGTAACATCTTCCTTGTCGGTCAAATTCCTGAGTAACATCTTCCTCCATAATATGTTAATTACCACATATTTCCAGCAGCTCACTGTCCCCAGTGGTATTCTATCTACTTTGCTGTTGACATGTTTGTGTTGCTACAATATTCAACTACTGCAAAACTCTTTCTATCATCTTCAGTTATTGTGCACAGAATTTTTCACTGTTGTCACAGTTGGTAAAAAATTTCCTTTATAAATAATTTTTGTTTTAAAGAAAAAAAAAAGGTTATATATTTTCTTCCAATATTTATGACACTGTGATAAGCTTTTGGTAAGAAAGATCTTCGATCACAGAGAGTCTAAAATTCCTGCCACATCAGCTCAAAGGGATAATAAGTTTTTTTATGTGCATCAACACCTTTCTAATTGTTGTCATCAACACCTTTCTAATTGTTGTCATCAACACCTTTCTAATTGTTGTCATCAACGCCTTTCTAATTGTTGTCATCAACACCTTTCTAATTGTTGTCATCAACACCTTTCTAATTGTTGTCATCAACACCTTTCTAATTGTTGTCATCAACACCTTTCTAATTGTTGTCATCAACGCCTTTCTAATTGTTGTCAATCACCCTCTAATTTGTCTATGATACTCTCAGCACTATCCTGTATAACCACATCAGTTCAGCTTTATTATAATAATAGTAACACTCAGAGACAACAACTTTCTGTAATATTTAGGTTCTAGTTAAAGTTGTTACCCTTAAAGACATAATGTGAAAAAAAACAACCATTTTTGTTTACATAGCCCAGTTAAGTATGGCTTCCAACTGCACAAAATGGATGATGTAAGAAATCCTGAATTAAAAAAAACAAAAAAACACAGGTCTTCCTAAGCATTTAATGTCCTCATAATCCACACAGCTATCAACAATTGCTACAAAACAATGGATCAAGATCAAATCCATAAAAAAAAGATGGATAGATGGATTAGTACAGACAGTTGAAAATCTCACAGCAGAAGAAGTCAGTTACACAGCAAGATACCACAAACTATAGTCTCCTTGACACTAAAAGACAAATGAATAATAAAAATAAAGGGAGGAGAAGAAGTAAAATGCTTATTATTAGAAAGACATTTTTTTTTTCACAGCAAGGATTGATAGTAAATTTTAACAAAAACTGTAATCTTATTTTATAAAAATGACATGTTCACTATTTGGGAAGGAGGTGTTTTTTTTGTTTGTTCCATATTCACCTCTGGTGAAGACCTTACAGACTAGGAACTGAATTGTATGTTTTAATCCATTTTTCCCTGACAGCAAAGGGGTCCCTTGTTGCACAGGCAGATAACTGTCTTTGGAGGTACTCATATTTCTTCCATTGAAGAGCAATTGATGTTTCAACCATGCTTCACTCATGGAACCAGGGGTGGTTGCAACAGAAAGAATTCATAAATAAAATTCCCAACTGGTGCAGCTGGGATTTGAACTCACAACCTCTCTGTCTCGAGACTGCCATCTTACCTAGAGACCAATTAGTCGCCCAGAAGGACTTTGAATAATACCAAACACCTGAACAGAAGAAATGGTGGCTTACCTTGATGATAAGAATAATGCACTTTTAAAAAAAAAAAGTTGTATCAGGATGTCACAATCTATTATTTTCTGATTGTTTAAAAATGTCATGCTTACAGCTGAGCTCAACTTGTCATAACTTGCAGTAGATAGGGAGCAATGACAAGAAGTAGATAGGGAGCAATGGCAAGAAGTAGATAGGTAGCAATGACAAGAAGTAGATAGGGAGCAATGACAAGAAGTAGATAGGGAGCAATGACAAGAAGTAGATAGGGAGCAATGACAAGAAGTAGATAGGGAGCAATGACAAGAAGTAGATAGGGAGCAATGACAAGAAGTAGATAGGGAGCAATGACAAGAAGTAGATAGGTAGCAATGACAAGAAGTAGATAGGGAGCAATGACAAGAAGTAGATAGGGAGCAATGACAAGAAGTAGATAGGGAGCAATGACAAGAAGTAGATAGGGAGCAATGACAAGAAGTAGATAGGGAGCAATGACAAGAAGTAGATAGGGAGCAATGACAAGAAGTAGATAGGTAGCAATGACAAGAAGTAGATAGGTAGCAATGACAAGAAGTAGATAGGTAGCAATGACAAGAAGTAGATAGGGAGCAATGACAAGAAGTAGATAGGGAGCAATGACAAGAAGTAGATAGGGAGCAATGACAAGAAGTAGATAGGGAGCAATGGCAAGAAGTAGATAGATAGCAATGACAAGAAGTAGATAGGTAGCAATGACAAGAAGTAGATAGGTAGCAATGACAAGAAGTAGATAGGTAGCAATGACAAGAAGTAGATAGGGAGCAATGGCAAGAAGTAGATAGATAGCAATGACAAGAAGTAGATAGGTAGCAATGACAAGAAGTAGATAGGGAGCAATGGCAAGAAGTAGATAGATAGCAATGACAAGAAGTAGATAGGTAGCAATGACAAGAAGTAGATAGGGAGCAATGGCAAGAAGTAGATAGATAGCAATGACAAGAAGTAGATAGGGAGCAATGACAAGAAGTAGATAGGTAGCAATGACAAGAAGTAGATAGGTTAGCAATGACAAGAGAAACTCCCCACCTTTGATAGATATGTTGAGTTGATGGTCACATTCTCATTTCCCTAGAGGTATAAAAGTTGGACTTTATCAAAGATATGAAGGGAATCCAGTTCCATTGCAGAAAAGAAGTGGGACTCTATATGTTACTAGACTGGAACAAAGACAGAACACTGTTAACAAATAGGGAACAAGTTTCAAAGTGGCTGTACCTTGATGGCAAGATGTGGCACCACTAATTAATAAATTAAGGCTGTCTTTAAGATGACTTTAGTATATAAATACATTTTTTTTCAGATGTAGCAATACACAATAGATACACAAGTTACCAATGTTGATAGCTGTTTCTTGTTTATCGCCAGTCAGGACCCAAATCTTAATGTCAGCTTTTGCAAGTGTGTCTATTGTTTCAGCTACGCCCTGAAATTTGTAACAGATTGTTAAAGTAGATTACAGATTGATTACATATTACAAAAACAAACTTATATTGAATAAACTTTGTTCTTATATACAGTACCATCATCACTGGCATTCTGACAGTGCTCATTTGTGCAGTGATCATCTGTCTGACTACAGAGAATGATCTCAGTAAAGTGTATGACTTCACAGCAATGCCAAGGAACATTCAGACAATTAAAGAAAACTGGTTAATAAAGTTGTTTTTTTTATATTGGTGTAGAAGTTTATTTTTGACAATAGAAACAATAAAAAGAATTCTTAAATGTTATGAAGAGCCAGTCTTCACATATGGATGTGAATCATGGACAATAGGACAACATATAAGAAAATCACTGGAGTCTGTAGAAATGTGGTTTTACAGAAGAATATTGAGAATACCATGGACAGCTAAGAAGAGTAATGAAAATGTTCTGAAAGAGGCCAAAGCAAAAAGAGAGCTAATTTCCAATATTAGGAAGAAACAATCATCATTTTTTGGCCATGTAATGAGAAGAGAACAACTGGAATATATTGTAACAAGTGGGAAAATTGAGGGACGAAGAGATAGAAGGAAGCAAAGAGAAAAAATACCAGACAGTTTAAGAGAATGGCTTGGCAGAAGGTCAACTATAGAAATGATAAATAACTGTCGAGATCAAAAGTTGTGGAGAGACATGATCACCAACGCCAGCAGGCCTGGTACTTGATGATATTGTAGAAGTTTTATTGGTTCTGGATTTTGATCCAGGCATACATATCATCCCCAGCAGTGCCAAATTTTTTTTCAGACTGACAAGGCTCCGGGTTTCACCCAGCCTCTAAAAATGGGTACCAGAGATTTTTCTGGGAAGTAAAAGCACCCTGGTGGGATACTGGCCACATCACCCAAAAATGTGCTGTGGTCATAGAAAAATGTGGTCACTAACACACACCATATTCCCTATACGCCTAGCAAGGCATGGAAGGAACCTTTACTTTACATACATAACAGCCTTCTCTTTTTTTATTTTCAACAGCCAAAGATTTTTTGTTTAAAAGGGCAAAATTTGAATATAGAACAAAATAGACCTTAGGGACAATGTGAAATGCAATTGTGTATCACCCAGCCACACTCTAGAGCACCCCTACAGTACTTTATTAACCTCAACAATCCAAGAATTGAAATATAGCTCACAAAATTAAGCATATGTAGCAAACTACAGATATTTGGTGAAAACCTCAAGCTCATTGTCCTGTTCATGACTCATGCTGGTCTAAACATATAATTGCATTGTGAAATCTGATTAATGAAGAAGTAGTCCATAAGACATGTTTTATCATCCATTTCAGATAGTACTAATCACTTGGTCTCACCTACCAACATGTACTGTTGGAAAAAATTAATACAGAGCAACTGCAGTTAGTTAACATGTTTTACATCTTTATTTACATTATATAGATGTTACTAAAGAGCTGCTATATTAATCCTAATAAATGGGTTGCTGATGGTTCAGGCTGTTGCAAGAGAAATGTCAAGGGTGCCAAGAGATATTAGTATTAATTGTAACAAAGAACAAATGACACTATCCAAAAAAAAATTGCTCTCAAAGTCAAGCTCCAGTGTAAAATCTTCTGTCTGGTCAAACTCCAGTGTAAAATCTTCTGTCTGGTCAAACTCCAGTGTAAAATCTTCTGTCTGGTCAAACTCCAGTGTAACATCATCCTTGTCAAACTCCAGTGTAAAATCTTCTTTGTCAAACTCCAGTGTAACATCTTCCTTGTCAAACTCCAGTGTAACATCTTCCTTGTCAAACTCCAGTGTAAAATCTTCTTTGTCAAACTCCAGTGTAACATCTTCTTTGTCAAACTCCAGTGTAACATCATCTTTGTCAAACTCCAGTGTAACATCTTCCTTGTCAAACTCCAGTGTAACATCTTCCTTGTCAAACTCCAGTGTAACATCTTCCTTGTCAAACTCCAGTGTAAAATCTTCTTTGTCAAACTCCAGTGTAACATCTTCTTTGTCAAACTCCAGTGTAACATCATCTTTGTCAAACTCCAGTGTAACATCTTCCTTGTCAAACTCCAGTGTAACATCTTCCTTGTCAAACTCCAGTGTAACATCTTCCTTGTCAAACTCTAGTGTAACATCTTCCTTGTCAAACTCCAGTGTAACATCTTCCTTGTCAAACTCCAGTGCATATTACATATATGGCAGTATGTTGGCACCCTACCACAGGAATCCTGATCCCAATTTACCAACTTATATTTATAATTACAGCAGCACTACTATTGTTGGCCTGTTCTTCACTTATATTTATTATCCTTATCAATACATATTCTGACACTTTATATTTCAGATCTACCTTATTCTCCCTTCTTTTTCTTTTCACTGCAATTCCATCTAGCGGCTTTTATACTACTCCTGTCTGACACTACCATCCTGTACGCCGGTCCTCCATAATCCCCCTATTATTCCTCATTTATCTTCTTGTTTCTTGAGCCACGTCTGGCGTAGTTTGCTCATTTCTTGACTGCTTCTCAAACTTCATTCTATCACTTTCAAATCTCATCTGACTTCTCATCTAATCACGTGACTGATTCCTCCCCCCCCCCTCCCCCTTACCCTCCCCATCATGCGTCTCATCCTTTTTGACTCTTTGAAAGCTTTTGGATCTTACCTTAGTTTAATCTCTGTTTAATGTTATATATATTTTAGTTTAGTACTTTTTATATAATATCAATTGTTATCCTCCGATATGAAGCACATCTCTCTTTCGTTTTATTATTTCATCTCTTACCCCACTTTTCTTATTTCTCCTTTATTTACTAGGACCACTCATTCTAAATGTAGTAGAGTTTATCTTTACTCCGTTGTCCATTTGTGCTGTTCTCATTTTCTGAGAAAGGCCACATGTAGGCTGAAATGTCAGTATTTTGTTGTGTTCCTTTTTTAATAAAACTGTCACCATACATTGTTTGAGTGTACTTTAACACCACTTGCCTCTTACTACCAGTTTTATAGCAACACTGCAATTATTTGCCTGTTTCCTTAACACCACTTGCCTTTACTACCAGTTTTACAGCAACACTGCAATTATTTGCCTGTTCCCTTAACACCACTTGCCTTTACTACCAGTTTTACAGCAACACTGCAATTATTTGCCTGTTCCTTTAACACCACTTGCCCCTTACTACCAGTTTTATAGCAACACTGCAATTATTTGCCTGTTCCCTTAACACCACTTGCCTTTACTACCAGTTTTACAGCAACACTGCAATTATTTGCCTGTTCCTTTAACACCACTTGCCCCTTACTACCAGTTTTATAGCAACACTGCAATTATTTGCCTGTTACCTTAACACCACTTGCCTCTTACTACCAGTTTTACAGCAACACTGCAATTATTTGCCTGTTTCCTTAACACCACTTGCCTCTTACTACCAGTTTTATAGCAACACTGCAATTATTTGCCTGTTCCTTTAACACCACTTGCCCCTTACTACCAGTTTTACAGCAACACTGCAATTATTTGCCTGTTCCCTTAACACCACTTGCCTCTTACTACCAGTTTTACAGCAACACTGCAATTATTTGCCTGTTCCCTTAACACCACTTGCCTTTACTACCAATTTTACAGCAACACTGCAATTATTTGCCTGTTCCCTACTCATTGAATCACCATATTTTGCACGTCACTTTTATTATAAAAAAAAAAAAGTAAAGTACCCCCGTCACGCCAAGTGGCGTATAGGAAATATGGTGTTAGTGACCATAAATTTTACAGACCTTCGGCACATGATATTTAGGGTGATGTGGTCGGTATTACGTCCGTGTCACTTTACTTTCCCAGAAAAAAATCAGGTAGCCATTAAAGGCCATTATGCAGACACTTTGTAATCTATTACAAGCAAAACAAAGAGCAGATATTCATGAATATTCTGATATACAAGATATGATTGTGCAATGAATGTTAGCAAATATATAATTATATTTGTCTCACCTGTCACGTGTACAAATTTATTTTGAAAAAGAGGCTCATAAAATCATGGTTTAGATCTGCAACCAAAAAGGGTTAAAGATATAAAGCATGTTTGGGTTATTATTTAATAACAGTTCTACTTACATCTTGAAGTCTGTCTTCAATAGCTGTTGCTCCAAGTAATTTCAAATTCTGAAATTAATATTGAAACGATTAACTGCATTACACTTTAAACATTCAAAAAAGTAAAATTGACGTGAATACAAAGAAAATCATGTAAATATACAGAACATTTCTGGCATGAGAAAAGAAATACAAAAAATAAAACAGCATGAGATATATATAAGTCAAGTAAAATGGCACAAACAAGAGATTAACACCACTTAGGGTGGGCTACAACTAAATGAAGTGAGTGATAACTTTTATGCATGGATTTAAAACAAAATTGTTTAACAAATTTCACATCAAAGAAACTTTTAATTAGGTGTAAATAGACTCAACACATTTTTAAAAAATGATAAAGATAATCTCATAGCATGTTAATTATATTATATGAGTGGGAAGAGTTTTTATTTAAATTATACCATAATAAACTCAAGTAGAGCTATTCCAGAATGATACCGAATAAAGATGCCATGAGGAATGGTGAGTGAGTAGAAAAACAAAAGCATGGATGACATATAGAAAGATGGTCAGAGCAATAAGAATGGACAGGCCTAGACTTTGTCAGCCTAAAAAACATACAAACAGAGAATAATAGAGGAAGCTGGATGCAGTTATCAACATTGCCTGAAATGACCCTGAAGTTTATGGGATAAGAAGAAGGGAAAGAACTTGAGAATCTTCCTACCTGGAAGCCAACCTTGTATCTCTGGATTGAGAACCTAGCACAATAACCATTTGGTTATTCCCTTCATATCAATTAAATTTAGACTTTTTTTTTGGAGCATTGGCCACTGACAAGATCTCTCCATTCATCCCTTTTCCCAGACATTTATTCTACTTCTTTCCAGCATACACCAATATTATTGAGAGCTTCCATGACCTCTCTTCTTCATGTTCTCCTGGGCCTCCCCTACTTTCTCTTCCCTGTGTGTACTATGACAGTGCGTATCTTGCTATTCTGGCATCAGGTTTTCTTTTCCATATTCTATTCATAACCTGTTACTTGATTGGCTTTTGTTTTGTTCTTTCCCAGATATCTTTATTTCTGATCTTATACTATGTGATATTCAGAATTTTCCTCTAACACTTGTTTCCAAACATTGTAACTTTTGATTAGTTGTGATTATTCAACATCCATGTCTATGAACCATATAACATGGCTATTTTAACATTATGCATTAAATAGTCTTCCCTTAGAGCTTGTTTTTATGCTTTTTTGCGGCTCATATTTTATTAAGTTGGATAAAAGCTGGCCTTGCTTACTTTATTCTCTGCCAACGTTTCTCTCTGTTCTTCCTCCCTTGTTGATAATGTTGCCACAAAATGGAAAGGGGTCAACTTCCTAAACTGGCAGCACTACTTCAATTTCGACTGTATTACTACATATGTTATTATCTTTGTTTTATCAATATTAATCTGAAGTCAGAGTTTAATCTGAGTTCCTGTAGCCTGTCTTTCATTTGGTTGAGGCTATGTGTAAAGAGTTCAACATTATCAGAAAAATCCAAGCTCTCTGGTTAGTTCTAGAGTGTCCATTGAATTCAATTTTTTAAAGCCGTGCCTGGTGGTGCTTTTTATAGTTCTTCTCCTCTAGTCCCTTATGAGACACTTCGGTTCTCTCCTCTATAATTTTTGTCTGTGCTTCTTACCCCTCATTTATTTTTATTGTACCCGACTCTCAGACATCTCACTCTAAGCGTCTTTTTACACCTGTCAGTCTACTATTCGATTCTTTCTCCTTTGTGTTTGCACACTGACCCCTGTGTTAACTCCTCTGGTTCTGTTTACATTTACGCACTTTTTGGCACGATCTTCGACGTTCACGACAGCCGCACTTGGTTACGATTTTATTTTGGATTTTACAGGATAGTTTTATATTTTTTTTGTTTTCTTTAACACATTTCGATTGTTTTTGTTTTGGTTGTTTCGTTATCAGTTTTGTGTGTGTTTTTTTGTTTGTTCCTGATGAAGGCCTATTGAGCCGAAACGTTGTTTAGTCTGTGTCGTCCACTTGTCACGTAAAGCTTCTTATATACCATTTTTTATTTTTTTATTTTTCCTGGTCTTCATAATCCAATCTATTACCAAAATAAACAATAACGGTGACAGTTAAGCACTTTGGTCTCTAATTTAAAATATTTGTGACACACCATGTACTATACAACATGTTGTTTCTTCATGCATGGCTTTTATGAGGTTGATGATTTTGGATGTAACTTCATAATATTCTAGTACAGCGTTTCTCAAACCGTGGTTCGCTGCCACCCCCCAGGGGTCTGTGGTGTCATCACAGGGGGTTCTCGAAAACTTGAAGAATAGAATGATATCTGAATGTAGAACAGCTTGAAGAATAGTAGGTGCTAAATGGAAACAGAGAATCAATGAAAGAATAAAAGAAAATAAATCATAAATTGAGTTGAAGTTGAATCCTGGGGGTCTACAAAACATATTTAATGAGGGTCCATGTAGAAGAAAGTTTTAGAACCACAGCCCTGGTACTTTCTATATCCTCTTCAAGAAGAGGAAGAGAATATCTTTAATATGCTTAAAGCCATCACACTTAACATTCAAAACAAAATGATAAGGTCCAAGGATTTAATTATTTATGTTTTTTTCCTAACAAAATAAAACTAATCACCAATATAGAGACCCTCAGCAATGATGAATTAAAGTGTTGATATCCTAACCTGTTCAATGAGTTCTGCAGCTTCTTCAAGTTTCTGTTCCCTATCAATAATGGCAGTGCTGGCCTTGTAGAAAGTGTTTGCCCATTCTTTATAAACACCTTCATTGATTTCTGCCTTTGCCAGACATAATGTTCGCAAGCCTGCATATTGAAGACAGTTAATCAACTTCAGACATCTCAAATTTAAATCAATTTGAATTTTGTTACTGATTAGCAATGGATAACTATTTGCCTTGAAAGTACTGGCTGAAGACTTCTATAATGTTCTACTATATGAACATGTCTTACAACATTAAATGTATCACTTCACAAAACTCAACCACAGATATGTCTCAAGAGTACTGGCTGTAGTACTTCATTATGACCTATTGTTGATGTGTTTTACACGCAAGTACTTAATATAGACATATCTTATTAGTACTATCTTGTATTTTCTATGACCTCCAGTAGAAGTATCATACACATAATGACTAATGAGAATTTAAATACCTAGGAAGTCTAGTGACAAATGACAATTCACAAACAGCAGAAATAGACTCAATATGCTACAAAGCTTGTCACATTATTGTTGGACAACTATCACCACTATATATATATATATATATATCTATATATATATATATATATCTGCCGTGTGTTACCGGGGCCTCATTATGTGGGAAGTAAAGAATAGTGACACTGTGACCTCCAGGCATGTCGTGAGAGGCGACTAAGGAGGTTGATCAATGGCTTGACAAGCTGTCATTGTAAAAAGCATTGTTATGGAAACAGAACCATAGATTTTAGAAGCAGTGATCTCTGCAATACGTGCCATTTTGGCACGCAAGGTTTCTGTTTTTGAGATTGTAATTCTGCTCTATGTGCCGTCTTCGGCTCGAAAGGACAATATATATATATATATATATATCCTAGATCCTAGATGCTAGAAAAATAAAAAAATAACCACTACAGAGATGAAATGTGTTAGACAAATGACAGGAAACAGACTGAGAGATAAGATCAGAAATGAAGAATTGAGAAACAAGCTAGGAATAATCCCCACAGTAGAATATATAAAGAAACAACATATAAAATGGTTTAGATACATGATAAGGGCAGAAAGATCAAAACACAACACAATGAGCCTTCAATAAATGTCGTGAAAATACGAGACCCAAGGTCCAACCATGAAAAATATGGAATGAAGGAATATTAGAAAATCTAGGAAATATAACAGCAGCAGAGGCAAACAGAAGAGCAAAAGACTGCAAATTATATCTCCCCTCAATGCTTAAAGGCAAATGAGGAAGGGAAAAAGAAGAAGAAAAAAAGGAAAAGAATGACTAATATAGACATATCTTATTAGTGACTATCTACTGACTGTAGTGATTCACTAACTAAAACTTCTGTGTATTATAGTAAGCAGCTGACTTCACTCTGAGCCGCTGTGTATTACAGTAACTGACTGTTGGATTCCACTATACCCTAATGTTGACATATTTTGTTAGAATGTAAACAACGACTTTCATTTGGCATAACTTACTGCATTAACTACAAGGTTCCACAATGACTGAATGAAGATGTGTCTTGCCAAATTTGACAACAACATACTCAAATCATCTGTGTTTGACATGTCTTACAGTACTGACTAAACCACCATACAACGACTGGCCTTTGAATATTAAACAAAGAAGATTTCCATCTTATGATTGTCTTCTATATGCAACTATAGTATTTTACAGCATTTTATATATATCTCTTATATTCGCTATATTATCTTTTACAGAACATATATTTGCCATACATATGTTTTAATGACACCTTAACCAGTTAATCCATGCCCTTCAGGCCTCTTTTTGGTACAAGGCTACAGACAAGGTTTCTCTATTGATCCTTATTCCTGGATTTTTTATCTATTTCCTCCCACTTAAGGCCAATGTCTTAGAGGGTTTTCATAATTCCTCTACTCTATGTATTCTTTGGTATTCCATGTTTTTTTTTCTCCTTGTGTGTTCATGATCTAATCATGTTAACCTGAGAAGAATAAAACAGAGGTGAGATGCAGAATAGCTCAGGCAAAAGCAGCTTTCCAAGAAATGAGGAAGATACTATGCAATCAATTTTTGACAACAGAAACAAGAAAAAGAGTTCTTAAATGTTATGTAGAGCCAGTCTTAACATGTGGATGTGAATCATGGACAATAGGACAACATAAAAAAAAAAATCACTGGAGCCTGTAGAAATATGGTTTTACAGAAGAATGTTGAGAATATCATGGACAGCTAAGAAGAGTAATGAAAATATTCTGAAAGAGGCCAAAGGAAAAATAGAGCCAATTTCCAATATTAGGAAGAAACAATCATCATTTTTTGGCCATGTAATGAGAAGAGAACAACTGGAATATATTGTAACAACTGGGAAAATTGAGGGACGAAGAGATAGAGGGAAGCAAAGAGAAAAGATACCAGACAGCTTAAGAGAATGGCTTGGCAGAAGGTCAACAACAGAAATGATAAATAACTGTCGAGGTTGAAAGTTGTTGAGTGACATGTTCACCTATGCCAGCGGGCCCGGTACTTGATTGATTGTGTTCATGACAATGCTCGTCTTACACTGCTAGTTTTCTTAGCATGTCAAATCCATCCTTTCCAATTTTTAAACCATAATCCATTATTTATTTGGCTCTTGTTCTGATCTCTCCCAGATATCTTCATTTTTATCATGTCGTACCATCTGTTCAAATTTTTAATAAAAATTCTAGAGCATCTTATTGGCTTTCAAGAGTCCCTCCCTTTTCCAAAAATTGGTTAGTAATTTCTTGGCTGTAATTTTATAACTAGTGGAATTTTTTTTTTTTGCACGTGATAGGATACCATTTGTATGCTGAAGCCATCTTTAGTGCTTTCACTAGTATGTGGTGGGAGTATTTCATACTGGTAAAGATGCTGAGTAGGGGCTCTAAGAACTATGGAGTTGTCCGATGTGCAATGAAGATGATCTGTTGACTAGACAAAACATCAAAGTGTGCTCTCCCTGATGGTTCCTGTAATCTCGCTGACCGAGCACACACATAGTTTAGTTATCCTTAGTAGATTGTTTTTTTTCCACTTGATCATCATTGTATTACAAATTGTTGCTGTCATAGGACAGCATCCTCAATGATATCCATGTTGGTTTCGAACATACATTCATTGAGGGTCCCTCCTATACATGTCTATCATTCAAATCAAAGGTGTGCTCTTCCAAGGCACTTTAAAATCTACTACCCTCTAAAAATAGCAGTTACAATTCCCAAGCTTTATATAACAGCACTCTATGAATTCTTCAAATATTCCTAAAATATTATGAAACAGCTCTTGTCTTCCCTATATAAACTATAACAGCAATTTATTTCAAAAGCACTCTGTTAAAGTGTGCAATATATAAAATTAAATACTTTAACCGCGCATAAAATAAAAATATGAGATGCAAAACAAGCAGATTTATGTGCACAAAAAAAAAAAAAAAATTACCTGTGCCTGCAAACTGCTCTAGATGTGTCAATGTTTCTGCTGTGTAGGATTTGTCTTGACCTAGTCTTTCATATATCACATTGTCCTAGAGTTGTTTTTTTTTTTTAGGAAAAGAAAAGAATATCAATGTAATTTTCAAAACAAAATTTAGTTTAGAAAGTTTTTCTGACACTAAGCTAGTCTTTTAATTCATTGCTTAAAATGAGTTAGGAAGAAATTAGCTGGCATAAATGATGACATATACAAATCTGCACACATTTATTGACTAAATTGTGATATGAGGTGCTTGCATTACAAAGTTGTTCTCCTAAATGTAGCAATGTAGTTATGGAAATGAAAAATGGAAACCATGTTCTGAATCTTCAACATTTCCCTCATAATTTAGTTCATAATTTCAGGAGGTGGTTCCAATTTGTGCTACCAAAAGTGCAATATTCTAGTTTCATGAACTTTATTTTAAATTTAAAAATAAAAACCAGACAGTAAGTGTCGTCAAAAATTCATGTAGGAGGAGCATGACATTACAGGTGGATATCTCCATGTAAGAAAAAAAATTATCATCCCTTCCAGCTCTGGTGCTGATAGACACCTTTTGTTCTCTAATATTTAATATAACAACCTAATGAAATATGGATATCAGTAGCGTGTGACACATTATGTAAAATTGTTGTTGCATTAAATATGGACCAGACAAGTTTAACGCTCCAACCAAAATATCCTTATCAAGAACAAATTAAGCAAAAAATAGAACAGAAAAGTAATAAATGGGTAATTGAATTACAAGATGGATTATTTGTAAATGTTCAAACTCAGTCACAAAATAATCTGAAGGAGGTACTTACAGCTCCTTTACAATAGAGAACAATCTTGTTGTCTGGTGTCTTCACAATTACAGACATCCTTTTTCTTTTACTAAATAAAAAATAAAAATAAATACAAACATGGTCATGGAGAATAACTTCATCACCAGCAAGCTAAAAAATCAGATTATGGGCTATGGTTTTTTATGTGTAACTTTATCTATAATGGCTGACTCTTGCTTAATAATAAGGAAAGTAAGTGATTGATGTTCATTATCTGAGTACAATGATGATGGGGCCTCGGTAGCCTTGTTGGGTAAACCACCCGACTGGGCTACTGATGTTTGGACAACTTGTGTTCAATTCCGCTGGAAGCAGTGTGAGTTGTACTCATGGTTGGAAAAAAAAATACCCCCACGGCCAACCCAGCCACTGGCAAAAATGGGTACCAGATTAATACTCTGAGAATGTGAAGAATACCGCATCGCATCGCAAGTTACAATACTTGAAGTGACACTATCTAGAAATCTCTGAACACTTCTGGACAGGCGGCCGAGCACATATGAGTGAAAACTCGCGTGCTAAGACGTTGATTCAAGCCTCGTAATATACCTTTACCTTTAATTATGACAGTACATTCTGTAAGAAGTCACAACAAATGTTTATTCTACAGTAGGCAAAGATATCCTACAAAAATAATGCAATTGAGGTGTGAAGTTTAAGAGCTCTACTTCTCTTTGGTACACCTTTTAATAGGGAGTGTGCTCTAGTGCTTTTCTCCACAATATCTTTCTTTCTCTAAGCAATGAACAAATGCTTATTTATTTTGACTGTTTTATAGTACGTAGGGAGGTCAAAAAGTAATGCACACCAATTTTTTTCTCGGAAACTATTCGGGCAAAATGAGTGAAATTTTCACAGATTGTAGCTGAACATCCCCTTTACACTACCTATTTTTCAACATAATCTCCGTCCAAGCGTATTGCCTTACGCCAACGCGAAACTAGGTCATGAATGCCTCATTTGTACCAAGTTTTGTCCTGCTCACGTAGCCATTTTTTAACTGCACGGATCACACCCTCATCATTGTCAAAGTGTGTCCCACGCAGGAATTTTTTGAGTGGTCCAAACAGATGGAAATCTGCCAGATCAGGGCTGTAAGGAGGATGGAGCAGTACAGTCCAACCAAATTTGTTGATTGCGTCCCGTGTTACCAGACTTGTGTGAGGGCGTGCATTGTCATGTTGAAGCAACAAATCTGCAGATGGCTTATTAGGCCGAACTCTGTGGAACCGATTTTTGAGTTTTGTCAGTGTATTGATGTAAGCTGTCGAGTTGATTGTCTCACCTCTTGTCATTACATCAACAAGAATCACACCATCAATGTCCCAGAAGACAGTGATCATCACCTTTCCGGCTGATGGAGATGTTTTGAATTTTTTTCTTTTTGGTGACTGCGGATGATGCCATTCCATTGACTGCATTTTTGTTTCAGGCTCATAATGATGTGCCCACGTTTCGTCACCGGTAACAATTTTTGACAAAAACATTTCTCCTTCAACACCGAAACGCTCCAACAATTCAGAACAGAATGTTTTCCTTTGAACTCTGTGATCATTTGTTAGGCACCGAGGAACCCATCGAGCGCAAATCTTTGAATATCCGAGAGTTTTAAAAATTGCGATTGCACTTCCCTTGCTGACTGTAAGCTGCAATGCCAATTGCTGACTAGTGATACGCCTATCCTTACGAATAATGGCATCAGCCCGGTTTAACATGTCAGTGCTGGTAGCCGAGGCAACACGTCCAGAATGCGGTAAATCATGCAGCTCCACTCGTACACTTTCTGCAGCTTTAATCCTCTGAACCCAGCGACTAACTGTGCTCCTATCGACTGCAGAACATTTGTACACTGCACACAGTCGTTTATGAATGTTTGCCACAGTTTCTTTTTCCGCAACCAGAAATTCTATGACAATTCGCTGTTTGTAACGGACATTGTTGACAAGCTCCATTTTAACGGTTCACAGATTACGTAATATTTATCAGAATGCTGTGCAATTTGGTACACATAATTGGAACATGTCATATTCCAAGTGTGCAAAATTTCATATTCCTATCTTTATTATTAGCCGAGAAAAAAATTGGTGTGCATTACTTTTTGACCTCCCGTATTATTTATCATAAAAGTAGCTTTCACATACACAAAAGAGGTGTTATATACTGTACTTTTTTTTTACATTTAAGAAAAGCCCAATTTTTTTTCTATCTATTGACCTTTCGAGCTGTAGCCGGCCCATAGGGCGTAGACCAAGATACTCCTTCTCTTATCTGAATTTTTGTTCTAGCAGTTTTCAATTCTTTTAAAGATATTTTATCAAATCTTGCCATTTGTCTCTGTTCTGTGCAAGCAGCTCTATCTCATTGAGGGAGCTGATTCCTGCTTTTCTTGCCTCTCTCATCAATGTTCTTCTCAGTGTCTCTCTGGGTCTTCCTCTTTTCCTCTTACCTGTTGCTTCCCCACCTGAGGGCTTGCTTTGCTATTCAGCTATTATCTCTTCTCATCACATGTCCAACATATGACCATCGTCTTTTCTTGATTACTGAAGATATTAGTGGTTGATTGGCGATTTCTCCAATTTCCTCGTTTGGTTTGAATTCGTTCCACTCTATACCAAGTATTTTCCTTAGACATTTATTTTCAAATACGTTCAACTCTGTTTCTAAGTCTCTTGTTGTTTTCCAGCTTTCACATGCATACGTAAGGGTTGATAGTACATTTGATTTGAACAGTCTAAGTTTTGTGTTTGTCCTGATGAGTTTTGATTTCCATAACTTTTCAAGGCTTCTGAAAGACATTGCTGCTTTAGCTATTCTGATTCTAATTTCTTTGCTTGCATCCCCTTCTCGATCAATGTGGCTTCCAAGATAGATAAAGTGATTGATCTCTTCTGCTGGTTTGTTTTCCATGTATATTTTGTCGTCTGTTGACAATAATTATAAATATTAATTAAAGGTTTCCTCCACGCCTTTCTAGACGTATGGGGAATATGGTGTTAGTGGCCATATTTTTTAATGACCTCAGCACCTTTTTTGGATGATATTCATGTTGTATTGAATGCCTGTAAGGTTAAATCTATTTAAGTGTTCTTGCAGATCTTCTATTTTTCCATGTATTAGTGTAACAGAGTAAGCTAATGAAAGCATGGGGCAGGTAAATTAACCGGTACCCATTTATTAATAGACTATAGCAGTAACATATGATGGTGATCATCAGTGTTAGGACAGAATACAAGTTTAGGAAATTTTCCAGGTGGGCAGAATAACAAGTTAAGGGAATAGAAGTTGAAAGTGGGTAGTGGACACACAGAAAATGGGGAGGAAGGTAAGGTAGAATTATACCGGACTTAATAGTTTAATGGAAATTTCCACGCAAGCAAGTTGTGGAAATGGGCATGATTTTGGCGCATGACTTTACTGTTCTGTGAACAGCTACCAGGACAGGTCAGGTCATGAAGTAATCATTGTTTTGACACTTAGATAGGTCAAAACTGACCATAGGGTATGATGATCACAAACAGTTTATTTTGACAATTCTGAGTCATAGGTCAAATTTTGGCCAGAAGGATGAGAGTTGATGGACTCCACGAGTGACCGGAGGGTCGCAAATTGTCACTTTGCGACAATTTCATTGGATGAAGATATTTCACACAAAGTGTGATGTTGGAGTATTTAAACTTCGACACAATCGATTTTAAACAGTTCAGTTCAAGCTAGTGGTTTAGAAAGAACAGAAAAAGAACTAGAAAGAACCAGAAGTTGAGCCAGTTAGTTAGGCTCAGAAGATTAGAAGAATTAGAACTAGAAGGAGTTTAGTCAAGAAAGTTTAGTCAGGAAGAGTAGTTAGTAATCTTCAAGTAAAGTTAGAAGTCTACAAGTGAAGTAGTAGACACAAGATTCAAGTAGTTAGTAATCTTCAAGTAAAGTTAGAAGTCTACAAGTGAAGTAGTAGACACAAGATTCAAGTAGTTAGTAATCTTCAAGTAAAGTTAGAAGTCTACAAGTGAAGTAGTAGACACAAGATTCAAGTAGTTAGTAATCTTCAAGTAAAGTTAGAAGTCTACAAGTGAAGTAGTAGACACAAGATTCAAGTAGTTAGTAATCTTCAAGTAAAGTTAGAAGTCTACAAGTGAAGTAGTAGACACAAGATTCAAGTAGTTAGTAATCTTCAAGTAAAGTTAGAAGTCTACAAGTGAAGTAGTAGACACAAGATTCAAGTAGTTGGTAATCTTCAAGTAAAGTTAGAAGTCTACAAGTGAAGTAGTAGACACAAGATTCAAGTAGTTAGTAATCTTCAAGTAAAGTTAGAAGTCTACAAGTGAAGTAGTAGACACAAGATTCAAGTAGTTAGTAATCTTCAAGTAAAGTTAGAAGTCTACAAGTGAAGTAGTAGACACAAGATTCAAGTAGTTAGTAATCTTCAAGTAAAGTTAGAAGTCTACAAGTGAAGTAGTAGACACAAGATTCAAGTAGTTAGTAATCTTCAAGTAAAGTTAGAAGTCTACAAGTGAAGTAGTAGACACAAGATTCAAGTAGTTAGTAATCTTCAAGTAAAGTTAGAAGTCTACAAGTGAAGTAGTAGACACAAGATTCAAGTAGTTAGTAATCTTCAAGTAAAGTTAGAAGTCTACAAGTGAAGTAGTAGACACAAGATTCAAGTCGTTAGTAATCTTCAAGTAAAGTTAGAAGTCTACAAGTGAAGTAGTAGACACAAGATTCAAGTAGTTAGTAATCTTCAAGTAAAGTTAGAAGTCTACAAGTGAAGTAGTAGACACAAGATTCAAGTAGTTAGTAATCTTCAAGTAAAGTTAGAAGTCTACAAGTGAAGTAGTAGACACAAGATTCAAGTAGTTAGTAATCTTCAAGTAAAGTTAGAAGTCTACAAGTGAAGTAGTAGACACAAGATTCAAGTAGTTAGTAATCTTCAAGTAAAGTTAGAAGTCTACAAGTGAAGTAGTAGACACAAGATTCAAGTAGTTAGTAATCTTCAAGTAAAGTTAGAAGTCTACAAGTGAAGTAGTAGACACAAGATTCAAGTAGTTAGTAATCTTCAAGTAAAGTTAGAAGTCTACAAGTGAAGTAGTAGACACAAGATTCAAGTAGTTAGTAATCTTCAAGTAAAGTTAGAAGTCTACAAGTGAAGTAGTAGACACAAGATTCAAGTAGTTAGTAATCTTCAAGTAAAGTTAGAAGTCTACAAGTGAAGTAGTAGACACAAGATTCAAGTAGTTAGTAATCTTCAAGTAAAGTTAGAAGTCTACAAGTGAAGTAGTAGACACAAGATTCAAGTAGTTAGTAATCTTCAAGTAAAGTTAGAAGTCTACAAGTGAAGTAGTAGACACAAGATTCAAGTAGTTAGTAATCTTCAAGTAAAGTTAGAAGTCTACAAGTGAAGTAGTAGACACAAGATTCAAGTAGTTAGTAATCTTCAAGTAAAGTTAGAAGTCTACAAGTGAAGTAGTAGACACAAGATTCAAGTAGTTAGTAATCTTCAAGTAAAGTTAGAAGTCTACAAGTGAAGTAGTAGACACAAGATTCAAGTAGTTAGTAATCTTCAAGTAAAGTTAGAAGTCTACAAGTGAAGTAGTAGACACAAGATTCAAGTAGTTAGTAATCTTCAAGTAAAGTTAGAAGTCTACAAGTGAAGTAGTAGACACAAGATTCAAGTAGTTAGTAATCTTCAAGTAAAGTTAGAAGTCTACAAGTGAAGTAGTAGACACAAGATTCAAGTAGTTAGTAATCTTCAAGTAAAGTTAGAAGTCTACAAGTGAAGTAGTAGACACAAGATTCAAGTAGTTAGTAATCTTCAAGTAAAGTTAGAAGTCTACAAGTGAAGTAGTAGACACAAGATTCAAGTAGTTAGTAATCTTCAAGTAAAGTTAGAAGTCTACAAGTGAAGTAGTAGACACAAGATTCAAGTAGTTAGTAATCTTCAAGTAAAGTTAGAAGTCTACAAGTGAAGTAGTAGACACAAGATTCAAGTAGTTAGTAATCTTCAAGTAAAGTTAGAAGTCTACAAGTGAAGTAGTAGACACAAGATTCAAGTAGTTAGTAATCTTCAAGTAAAGTTAGAAGTCTACAAGTGAAGTAGTAGACACAAGATTCAAGTAGTTAGTAATCTTCAAGTAAAGTTAGAAGTCTACAAGTGAAGTAGTAGACACAAGATTCAAGAAATTAGTAATCTTCAAGTAAAGTTAGAAGTCTACAAGTGAAGTAGTAGACACAAGATTCAAGTAGTTAGTAATCTTCAAGTAAAGTTAGAAGTCTACAAGTGAAGTAGTAGACACAAGATTCAAGTAGTTAGTAATCTTCAAGTAAAGTTAGAAGTCTACAAGTGAAGTAGTAGACACAAGATTCAAGTAGTTAGTAATCTTCAAGTAAAGTTAGAAGTCTACAAGTGAAGTAGTAGACACAAGATTCAAGTAGTTAGTAATCTTCAAGTAAAGTTAGAAGTCTACAAGTGAAGTAGTAGACACAAGATTCAAGTAGTTAGTAATCTTCAAGTAAAGTTAGAAGTCTACAAGTGAAGTAGTAGACACAAGATTCAAGTAGTTAGTAATCTTCAAGTAAAGTTAGAAGTCTACAAGTGAAGTAGTAGACACAAGATTCAAGTAGTTAGTAATCTTCAAGTAAGGTTAGAAGTCTACAAGTGAAGTAGTAGACACAAGATTCAAGTAGTTAGTAATCTTCAAGTAAAGTTAGAAGTCTACAAGTGAAGTAGTAGACACAAGATTCAAGTAGTTAGTAATCTTCAAGTAAAGTTAGAAGTCTACAAGTGAAGTAGTAGACACAAGATTCAAGTAGTTAGTAATCTTCAAGTAAAGTTAGAAGTCTACAAGTGAAGTAGTAGACACAAGATTCAAGTAGTTAGTAATCTTCAAGTAAAGTTAGAAGTCTACAAGTGAAGTAGTAGACACAAGATTCAAGTAGTTAGTAATCTTCAAGTAAAGTTAGAAGTCTACAAGTGAAGTAGTAGACACAAGATTCAAGTAGTTAGTAATCTTCAAGTAAAGTTAGAAGTCTACAAGTGAAGTAGTAGACACAAGATTCAAGTAGTTAGTAATCTTCAAGTAAAGTTAGAAGTCTACAAGTGAAGTAGTAGACACAAGATTCAAGTAGTTAGTAATCTTCAAGTAAAGTTAGAAGTCTACAAGTGAAGTAGTAGACACAAGATTCAAGTAGTTAGTAATCTTCAAGTAAAGTTAGAAGTCTACAAGTGAAGTAGTAGACACAAGATTCAAGTAGTTAGTAATCTTCAAGTAAAGTTAGAAGTCTACAAGTGAAGTAGTAGACACAAGATTCAAGTAGTTAGTAATCTTCAAGTAAAGTTAGAAGTCTACAAGTGAAGTAGTAGACACAAGATTCAAGTAGTTAGTAATCTTCAAGTAAAGTTAGAAGTCTACAAGTGAAGTAGTAGACACAAGATTCAAGTAGTTAGTAATCTTCAAGTAAAGTTAGAAGTCTACAAGTGAAGTAGTAGACACAAGATTCAAGTAGTTAGTAATCTTCAAGTAAAGTTAGAAGTCTACAAGTGAAGTAGTAGACACAAGATTCAAGTAGTTAGTAATCTTCAAGTAAAGTTAGAAGTCTACAAGTGAAGTAGTAGACACAAGATTCAAGTAGTTAGTAATCTTCAAGTAAAGTTAGAAGTCTACAAGTGAAGTAGTAGACACAAGATTCAAGTAGTTAGTAATCTTCAAGTAAAGTTAGAAGTCTACAAGTGAAGTAGTAGACACAAGATTCAAGTAGTTAGTAATCTTCAAGTAAAGTTAGAAGTCTACAAGTGAAGTAGTAGACACAAGATTCAAGTAGTTAGTAATCTTCAAGTAAAGTTAGAAGTCTACAAGTGAAGTAGTAGACACAAGATTCAAGTAGTTAGTAATCTTTAAGTAAAGTTAGAAGTCTACAAGTGAAGTAGTAGACACAAGATTCAAGTAGTTAGTAATCTTTAAGTAAAGTTAGAAGTCTACAAGTGAAGTAGTAGACACAAGATTCAAGTAGTTAGTAATCTTCAAGTAAAGTTAGAAGTCTACAAGTGAAGTAGTAGACACAAGATTCAAGTAGTTAGTAATCTTTAAGTAAAGTTAGAAGTCTACAAGTGAAGTAGTAGACACAAGATTCAAGTAGTTAGAAATCTTTAAGTTAGTTGACAAGTAAATAATGAACATATGAACTTTAGTGTTGTGAAGTGTTTTTGAGAGTTTTCAAGTTGTGTTCATATTTCCTTGACGAAGACGTAAGTAAGTTGATTAATGTTGAATGTAAGATATGCACTTGTGGACAGATCATATCCACCGGCGATTGCCTCATAGATGTCCCAGAATTAACGAATAATTAATTTAAGAAAAGTGCATAAACTATAGATAAATCACGTGCCAAGAATTAATAGAAGTCAATAAACTTGAATATGATTTATGTATTCAGAAAAAGAGTCTGTCATGATTAACATTGTGATCAATATAATGTGATGTGCTGTCAATGAACAATAATAACATGAAAAATAATATAAGAATGAAATAACATCAACCTACTATAACATTAGTGACCTGATCATCTGCAAATAGAAGCTCGTTAATCTCCTTCGTGTCTGATGGGTTGGCTAACTTACATATGTGGTCCATGTAGGTAATAAACAATAGGGGAGATAATATAAACCTCCCAGTTTTATTTGTGTTCTAACTTCAAAGTGCGGTCTGTATAGCCTGCTGATGTTGATTTAGAGACTTTTACATAAGATGTTGGCTTACGCTATAAGTTGTTAGTATCTCTCATAACTGTTCTCCGTTTACTTGGTCAAATACTTTTTCCTGGTCTATGAAAGCTATATACAAATTTTGATTATGTTCTATTGTCTTTTCTGCTAGATGTTTTGAAAGTGAATTAGTGCATTTCTGGAATTCCATTTTGGAGTCACTAATATGTAGCTCTATAATTGGTCTTTGTCTTTTCACTATAAATTTGGGTGTATAACTTTCTTACATGGCTGAGTAAGAAGATACCTATGCATTGGTTGCAGTTTCTCTTACTATCCTTTTTCTATATGGATATGATGTTGGCCTGTTGCCAGTCTTCTGTAGCTTTCTGTTGTTGCCATGTAACTCCTGTTTCTCTTGCTGCTACTGCTATTGTCTCTACTAGTATGGTTGTGCTTAAAGAAAAGATTTGAAGCTTGCAGTAAAATATGACACAACACAACTAACATCTTTAGAGTGCAAACAAGGGAGAGAAAAGATGTTAATTGAGCAAAAACAGAAAAAAGACTAATTTAAAATATAAAATCTCAGAGGTTATGAGGGCAGGGATGTACCAATTAAAAAATTTACTTGACAATGTTTGGAAGCTCCTTAAGTATTTACAGATAATCATAACAAGAACTCATACCTTGTAAATTCCAGAACATTTAAAACTTGGAATTTCTTTGGAACACCCATCTGAAATAAGCACATGAAGGAATATTTATTTTACACAGCAAAAAAAGGTACACAAAAGGGAAAAGATAATAAATGTCTTTTCCAACTTTAGACCCTGGCAAACCTTTGACAAGTGTGTTTTTAAAATTATTTTCTTCCACTAATAAACTTTCCACATTTATTGTACAGAAAATTATGAACATTTTTCTGTTTCATACAAAAATGTCAAAATCTGGTGCATAACAATAACAGACTAATGTAGTAGGATTATAGTGTCACTTGAGAATGTTTAGCTATTGAATAGAACTGTTTGTGCCGCTGTCATGATCTTCTGCAGCCAACTCCCATGACTATATGTCTACATGGCATAATGCAACATGAGGACAGGACCACACCAAGTCTGGACTCACTAAATGAGTTTGAGTTCATGCATATAACTAGCTGGGCACATATTATTTATTGAGCTATTTGCGGGTCATCATCATTGCACTCCGAACATGTCCATAGGTGCTCAGATTCCTTTATCAGCAAGTCCCGCAGTGTCCAGCGACTGACGACTCCAGTTCTATGTTGGTTGATTAAGTCTTCTTATACGACCATTAAGTTTCTCGTTTCTGACTGTGCCGATCTTAACTCCCATCTCTTTCATCTGAAGGAGTGACATGGACTCATGGTTGTTGAAGTCCTGTGCTCTTCCGACAAAGCAGAGGGCATTGATGATGTCCGTCCAATCCATTGGTTGACCATCTTCAATGACAACACAGTTAACCAACCTGTTGACTCTAAAAACTATCTATCTGGCCAACCTGTCCACTCTAAAAACTGTTTGCTCTATAAACATTATTGATTTGCTGCTTTAGAGTTTATTAATAAAATTAACTTTTCTTTTCTCATATTTTTTTTAAAACACAAGCTTTAATGTATTCAAGTATTTCCTATTTTCATAGTGACCCATTTAATGGGACTATATTTTTAGCATTCAGTTTGTTATATTGATAATTTTCCAGAGAGATGTGTTGCTTCTATTTATCTCACTGTTAGCATGCAGTCGTCTTAACTACCATATAATTTGTTTTCTAAGTAATCATAGCTGCCCCACTGTATGTTTTCTATCTATGCCTGCACAACTTTCATTTTGTCTTGCTGTCTGTTTTAAGTCTTCTTCTACCTTTCAGATTCCTGTGGAGCATAGGTCTTCAACAAACACTTTCCAAGCCATTCTGTTTTTTGCCATTCTTTTAAGATAGTTCCATATCTTCCCCATCATCTTCATCTCTGCTTCTATCTGTCTTCTCCAAGAATTCCTTGGTCTTCCTTCCTCTTTGTCTTTTTCTCTGGGGATTCCCAAAAAGGGCCTGTTGTGCAATACTCTCAGTTGGCGTCCGCAGTGTGTGTCCAATCCAGCGCCATTGTCTTCGCTGCATCTCTTTATCCACTGGTATTTGACTGGTACATTTCCATAATTCTATGTTAGTGATTTTGTCCTGCCATTTCCATCCTTTTATTCTGCATAAGCGTCCATTACTGAAAGTCTGTATCTTCATGATTGTCATTTTAGTTGTTCTCCATGTTTCACAGCCATATAATAAGACTGACTTAACATTGGAGTTGAAAATTTTATTTTAGTGCTTAACCTAATTTCTTTGGACTTCCATATGTTTCCCGGTGCAACAAATGCTCCTCTTGCTTTCGATATCCTTATTTTGGTATCATTTTCTGTTCCTCCCTCTTTGTCTATATTACTGCTGAGATATATGTAAGATTATGTTTTAAGTGGCTATGATCATTGACCTACTTTTATCAGAAAAATGTGACTAGAAATGAAGGCATTATGATCCTATCTAGTGTTTGTCAGTGTATGTTAATGAAGACAAATTGTACCAGTTCTAAGTTAAAGTGAATTTGAAGATGGCTGGTGATGCTAGCCAGAGAGAGTTAAGTGTGTGTAACAGTGAGGACATGAATATACAAATTAATGATCAGAAAAAATGTATTATGTCTCACTTTTGGGAGTTTACTAAGAGGCTGGGAGAGAGAAAAAAGGGTCCCATGCACAATGATGTCACTACACAGTGTACAGGATTGGGTTTTTTTTTCTCCCTCTACTACCCAAAAAAAATCATTTGTTTAAAAATCTCACTTTACAGCAGGTAACTAGAGCAATGATGTTTACATGACTGACAAGAACTGATTTAATCCACTCACCACCCACACATACTCACCACATCAATAATGACATATTCTGGTGTGCGGGTAGTAAACACATATTCCATGTCCTTCGCTGCTTTCACAAGAGCTGCTTCATCTTGAAATATGGGGACAGAAATCCAAATATCAAAATTGTCCATACATAAGATTAAAATAAATATATACATCAAAAGCAGTGATCTAAACAATATGTGTCATTTTGGCACGCAAGGTTTCTGTTTTTGAGATTGTGGTTCTGCCCTATGTGCCATCTTCGGCTCGAAAGGACAATAGATAGAGATAGAAAGATACATCAAAAGTTTAATTTTTTTGTACACAAACAATAATAAACAATAAAAAATTGTATACAAACTGAACACGAGACCACAAACATATATATGGTTGTATAGTAAAACTGCTGTGAACACCAGACATATGGTTGTATAGAAAACTGCTGAGAACACCAATGGAAGGTTTGACTTGACTTAATCCTCTTAGCTGTGAGCTTGTTGCTCTTTATAAAGTGTTGCTTGTCGCAGATATTTACATGTCTTTTTTAGCTGTTCTGTGGGTTGAATAAGTATATTATCAATGGTAGGTTGTATTGGGAGGAGCTATCCTCGTACTGTGGTCAGGTTCAGGTAGTGTTGCAATAAGGGATCAACATTTTCTATCTGATAATGGTAGTGTCTGCACTTAGGATTAAGCAGGGGGGAATAGACAGTTAAAAAGTGTAATGAGGATGTGAATGAGAATAAAAAGATCACGGGCAAAAAGAAAGCTCAATCAATACTAACAACAGGAGAAAACAATCATAGTTTGTTGGTCATGAAATGAGAAAAGAACAGCTGAAATATTAGCATATTGTGACAACTGAAAAAAAAAAAATTAAAGAAGAGACAGGAAAACAGACAAGAGATACAAGACAGTTTAAGAGAATAGCTCAGTGAGAGAAGTCAACAGCTGAGTTAACAAACAACTGCTGAGAGAGCAAGTTATGGACAGATATAAAAAAAAAGTAAAGTAAAGTACCCTCGTCATGCCAAGTGGCGTATAGGGAATATGGTGTTAGTGACCATAAATTTTACAGACCTTCGGCACATGATTTTTGGGGTAATGTGGTCGGTATTGCGCCCGTGCCGCTTTCTTTCCCAGAAAAAAATCCGGTACCCATTTAAGGCTGGGCGAACCCGGAAGCCGTCAGTTGGGATCGAACCCTAGCTCTTGTCCTTTTAGTCCAGTTCACTAAGAATGAGCTATCGCGGCTCATGGACAGATATGATCACATATTATGTTTGTGGCCATCCTCTTAAGATCACTTCATGTCTTCCCCATCTTCTTCATATCTATTTTCATGTCTTCTCCAAGTATATTTTGGCCTTCCCCTCAGTCTCCTCTTCTGGGGATTCTTCTTCTACTGCGATCATGGCTCATTCAGACTAAGATTCCGGACTCTCTTATGAAGACTGCTGTCTGTTTAAGTGATTCGGTTGCCCTGTATAGTTTCTCTTCCAGGGAGGTGGGTGTGGGCCACATTGTCCTTCTTAGGTCTGTGTACTGGAGGCAATCCTGTAGAACATATTTTGTTGTCATGTTATCCAGGGTACAGTGGCATAGGCTGGTGGTTCCTATTTTGAGTTTGGTGAACATGTGGTTTCTCATTCTGTTGTGGCCTGTGCGTAGGCGATGTATGATGATTTGATCCCTCCTTGATAGTTGGAGGTATCCATCTCTCTCGTTATACTTTGGGTGTTCTTGTTTCCATTTTTCATGGTACTGACCTTTGATGAAGGATTTGGCTTCATCGTAGCTGACCTGATGGTTCTCTTGTGATATTCTCCTTCCCTCTTTAGCTAATTTGTCTGCGCGTTCGTTTCCGTGTATATTACAATGTGATGGTATCCACTGGATGACCACTCTCTGGAAGTTATTGCACATTTGATCTAGGGTTGTTCTCAAGTCATCTAGCTCACTTTTCCTGGGGGTTTTTAGAGCTGTTAGGACTGACAGTGCATCAGTCAGTATCACCAATTTCTTGTGCATGTTATTTTTGTTTCTGGTGATTCAAAAAGAGGGCCTGTCATGTAATACTGTCCCTTGTCTTCCACAATGAGAGTCTTATCCGACACCACCTTCTTTGTCCACTGGGGTTTGTATAGTATTTTCCCACAGTTCTAAGTTAGTAATTTGTCTTACCATTTCCACCCTTTTATCCTGCACAAGCATTCATTAATGAAGCTTTTATCTTCATGCAGTTTAAAGCAAAAATTGTAACAAGTTGATTAAGAAATGCATACAAAGACAAACATAAGGACTTTTCAAACAAACCTGGTGAAGATGCCAAGTATTGTATCTCTTCTGTGGAATGGTTAATCTGAGGCACCACTGTGTGGCAGACAGCCATGAGCGTAATGAATTCAGATATAACAGGGAAGTTGGCTATTCATGAAAGATAAATTATGAAAAGGGGTACACACAAAATTACGAAAGATAAAATTAATTGTGCTCTTTATTTAGGTAATCATTCTTCTTCTTCTACCTTTTTAGCTCCCAGTGGAGCATAGGTCTTCAACAAACACTTTCCAAGTCGTTCTGTTTTTTGCTATTCTTTACCATAATCATTAAGGTAATCATTACCATAAGTTATTTATTTGTTACCTTATTTTTGAACCAGTTGGCAAGGATGTTTTGAAGCCGTTACTGAGACTGAAAAAACATAAACGTAAAGTGTACCCATATAGCAGTGGTTACCGTTATCTCCCTTGACAACCGAACAGGTAAAGAAGAAAAAAAAAATAATACAGCACAATAATCGTTCTAATGCATAAAATATATTTACAAGTTGATAATCACTGACAGCCAATTACATTGTTTTATATTACAGCCAATCACAATGTTTTATATCACAGCAAATCGGAATGTTGTATATTACAGCAAATCAGAATGTTGTATAACTTCAACTAATTTACACTTTATCAGCCTGTTGTAATAACTTACTAAATATCTTTTAAAAAAATGAAGACACAACCACTTTTCTATTATTGTTAATTTACTATAATTATTATTATAATATTGTTTATTATTTATGCTTACAATCATAATTTATTTTAGTAAACCATGCTATTGCTAGCACCCACCCATATATATGCACTCACACACACACACACATGTGCATAATATGTGATCCAACAGAAAATGACTTTATTTATTGTATTCCCAAATCTGTGTTGTAATCCCAATGACAATGGTGGTATTACTGTACTGATGAACTTCATCATCATCGAGTGCCTTCTCCGCAATGAAGGTTGGCGACCATGGATCACCATTCTACTGTGTTTCTTGCTTTGATGGTGCAGGCTGTCATCTTTTGATGTTACTCGTCCATGTTAGTCTTGGTCTGCCTCTGCCTCTTTTACCTTGTATTTTCCCTTCCAATATTACTTTTAGTAGGCTGTTAACATGCCCCAAAATTTTCATTTGTCTTGTCTTAATTGTATTTAGTAGTTTTCTTTTTATTTTCAGTTGTTTTAAAACTTCATCATTTGTTTTCTTTTCTTTCCATCCAATTCTTCCTATTCTTCTATAAATCCACATTTCAAAGGCATCAATTTTCTGTTCTGTTTTCTTGTCTAATGTCCATGTTTCTGCACCATACAGGAATATTGAGAAGATGTAACATTTTGCCATTCTTAGTTTCAGCCCTGCTGATATTTGTTTTCATGTTAGTATATTTTTCATGGCATTAAAATTACTTTTTGCCATACCTATTCTTTTGTTCATTCCAATTTTACATTTTCCATCATTGGTTATAGTATGTCCCAGATGAACTTAATTATAGCTATTACTGAAATTGATGATAATGCATCTTGCTGGTTATGGAACATCTGCAATGAACAGCAGAATAGACAAGATAGCAGCATGAGAAGCAATGACATAAAACAGGGGACACAAGCTGTAAGATCAAACAATAATCTCTGGTGTGACCATCTTTGGCAGGATTTATACCAGTTTTGAACAGGTCCAACATTGACAGATTTTACACCAATTTTAAACAGATCCAACATTGACAGATTTTACACCAATTTTAAACAGACCCAACATTGACAGATTTTACACCAATTTTAAACAGACCCAACATTGACAGATTTTACACCAATTTTAAACAGACCCAACATTGACAGATTTTACACCAATTTTGAATAGACCCAACATTGACAGATTTTATACTGATTTTGAACAGACCCAACATTGACAGATTTTACACCAATTTTAAACAGACCCAACATTGACAGATTTTACACCAATTTTAAACAGACCCAACATTGACAGATTTTACACCAATTTTAAACAGACCCAACATTGACAAATTTTACACCAATTTTGAATAGACCCAACATTGACAGATTTTATACTGATTTTGAACAGACCCAACATTGACAGATTTTACACCAATTTTAAACAGACCCAACATTGACAAATTTTACACCAATTTTGAATAGACCCAACAGTGACAGATGTTATACTGATTTTGAACAGACCCAACATTGGCAGATACCACACCAATTTTGAACAGACTCAACATTGGCAGATACTACACCAATTTTGAACAGACTCAACATTGGCAGATACTACACCAATTTTGAACAGACTCAACATTGGCAGATACTACACCAATTTTGAACAGACCCAACACTGGCAGATACTACACCAATTTTGAACAGACTCAACATTGGCAGATACTACACCAATTTTGAAGAGACCCAACACTGGCAGATACTACACCAATTTGAACAGACTCAACATTGGCAGATACTACACCAATTTTGAACAGACCCAACACTGGCAGATACTACACCAATTTTGAACAGACTCAACATTGGCAGATACTACACCAATTTTGAACAGACCCAACATAGGCAGATTTTATACTAACTTTGAACACTCCCAACATTGGCAGAATTTACAAGTATTTTGAAAAGACTCAACATTAGCAGGATACACAATTATTGATCTCACCCAACAATGGTAGAATTTGCATTAATTTTGAACATTTCCAGAAAAAAAACCGGTACCCATTAAAGGCTGTGTGAACCGAAAGCCATCGGTTGGGATTGAACCCTATCTCTTGTAGTGGAGCAGTATGCCTATGTCAAATGATTGCTATATATGCCAGAATGCATGTCCTGGTAGCTGCAGAGGCGACGATTCCAAACCTCCTTAGTCGCCTTTTACGACAAGCAAGGCAGGTAACAATGGCTCTATTCTTTTCTTCCCTCACCGTGAGGGTCTCTGTAGCCACATGGGAACTGGACATTACTAGATTTCTCTCTGTCTCTCTCACTGCGTTCACCCAATAATTACTCCTCTTCATCATTAGCCCTTAAAAGGACATTAAGTGGGCATAGATGTGTTGTGTTGTAGTTTATGGCAAGCCATGATAACTGTGCCTTTCAGTCCAACACATCCATTTTTGTTGGCATGGAGAATAAGCTGCTTTCCCTCTCGATGCTCATACAAACTGGTTAGTTAGCCCTCTCGATGCTCGTACAAACTGGTTAGTTAGCCCACTCGATGCTCGTACAAACTGGTTAGTTAGCCCTCTCGATGCTCGTACAAACTGGTTAGTTAGCCCTCTCGATGCTTGTACAAACTGGTTAGTTAGCCCTCTCGATGCTCGTACAAACTGGTTAGTTAGCCCTCTCGATGCTCATACAAACTGGTTAGTTAGCTTCCAAGCCCACTGCAGGTGAAGTAGGCTCTGGATCAGCTCTGTTGTTTGCTAATCCTGGTGTAAGCCATCTGTTATGAATCAGTCACTGCTTTCAGCTGAGGTGCTGTGGGGGCATCTTGGCTATCAGATTTGGTCTAGAAGTTTGGCACAGGCTAAAAGTTTGAGCAAATACAGGCTGATAGCATAATATGACAGTATATTCCATCTCAAAACAAATAACACAAGGGCTAAAACTAAGAATAGCAAAATGTTATATCTTCTCAACATTCCCGTATGGTGCAGAAACATGGACAAGAAAACAGAATAGAAAATTGAAGCCTTCGAAATATGGATTTATAGAAGAATAGGAAGAATTGGATGGAGAGAATGAAAACAAATGAAGTCTTTAAACAACTAAAAGTGAAAAGAGAACTACTAAACACAATTCAAACAAGACAAAATGAGATTTTTGGGGCATGTTAAAAGACACAGTGGCTACTGAAAATAATCTTGGAAGGGAAAATACAAGATAAAAGAGGCAGAGGCAGAAAAAGTCTAACATGGACGAGTAACATCAAAAGAAGGACGAGTCAGCCTATGACAACCTGCATCACCAAAGCAAAACTGAGAGGAATGGCGCTCCATGGTAGCCAACCTTCGATGCGGAGACTGCACTCAATGATGATGATTCAATCTGGCAATGTGTGAACCTTTAGGCTCAGAATGTGACAGAAGGAAGACCTGAGAGTCATGATCCCTATGGACCTACTTCCTGTTTGGAGAATCAAGAAGTTAAAGAGTCGGCACACTTATCGCATGGGAGGGAGCCTTCAGATGACCAGATTGTCTCCTGCCAAAGCTTTGTATAGAGTTCACTACATTTGTTACTTTACAATGATCTAGCCATTGAGGCATATGATACACCTATCTATTTTAAATGTGAGGTTATACATGAGACCTCCTGTTTTTCACTGTTATCTGAGGCTAGTCATGTGACCTCCTGTTTTTCACCATTATATGAGGCTAGGCATGAGACCTGTTTTTCATCATTGTCTGAGGTTAGACATGAGACCTATTTTTTCAGGGGTTAAGGCAAAGAAATGCAAATGAATGCATAAAAATGCGAAGCTGCAGTAAAGCTGAATGTGAGGGAAAATTGAAAAAAAAAAAAATAGAAAAAATGGTATGTTAAAAGCTTTACGTGATTAGTAGATGGCACAGATTTGAATGACGTTTTGGCTCAATAGGCCTTCAGCAGGAACAAACAAACAACACTCTCTGATCCCACAACCCGTCTACTTTTTAGTGATCCCCCGATGATCGCCTACAAGCGCGACAGGAATTTGGGAAATTTTCCGGTTAGGAGCCATCTCCCTTGCTCCGACCATCAACACTTCGGTACAGCCCCTTGTGGTCGGAACTGTATCACCTGTGCCTATGTGCTCCCTACTGACTCGGTCTTCTTCCCTAATGGACGGTTTGAGATCAAGCATGGCTTTACCTGTGTGTTCCGTAACATCATTTATGCCATCATATGCCACATGACTTACATTGGCGAGACTGGGAGACGATTAGCAGAAAGATTTTGTGAACATCTATGAGATGTTCAACAGAATACTGGCACTCTAGTGTCTTCTCATTTCAACTCCCCAGACCACAAGGGCAAAGACGACATCCGTATCACTGGTATTGTCCATTTGTCACTCTGGCGACCGCAGCCGATTTGCTTTGGAGAATTGCCTCATAGTCCAGTATGGTTCGCTGACCCCACGAGGCATGAATGTATCACACTCGTACACATAGTTTCCTTTCGGTTACTCCTTCCCTTTTGCATAGCCTTCTCTACTGCCCATGTTTGGGCTATCTACTATGCCATGCTATTCATAGTTCTCCTCCACTTGTCCCTATTGAGACACTTCGGTGTTCTCCTATATCCCTTTTTTCTGTGCTACTTACCCCTCATATGTTTTTATTGTACCCCACTCTCAGACATCTCACTCTTTCTGCCTTTTGAGTACCCATTATTCTACTGTTCTATTCTTTCCCCTTTGTGTTTGCACACTGATCCCGGTGTGAACTCTTCTGGTTATGTGTGCATTATGCGCACTTTTCTACACATATATGATTATCCCTGTATGGGTGTGCACATGCATGTATGTGTTTATATGCATGTATATGGGTGCATGTATGTATGCATATATGTATATGTATGATGATATGTATAGGTATGTGCATGTCTGTTTGTACGTGTATATATGTATACACATATCTATGTGTGTGTATACATGTATTTATGGGCCCTTAGATACTTTTAGACATTGTCAGTGTCTTTGCAGTCGAGGTAACCTAGACAACATTTCTCCCACTCGTGTATTTTTAGAACCCTTCACCTGACCAGAGGGTATAATTACAGCTACACGAGGTGGACCATTCCTTTCCCATTCTGACCACGGTCACAGTGGAGTTATTTTTCTTTCCTTTAACCAATTTCGGTTATTTTGTTATGGATGTTTTGTTACTAGTTAGCTATGTAGGATTAGTTTTATTTACTTACATATCTGTGTGTGCGTGTTGTTTGTTTGTTCCTGCTGAAGGCCTATTGAGCTGAAAAGTCGTTCAAATCTGTGCCATCTACTAATCATGTAAAGCTTTTACCATACCATTTTTTCTATTTTTTTTTTTCAATTTTCCCTCCGTTATTTTCACCGTTATATGAGGCTAGACATGAAACCTGTTTTTCACCGTTATCTGAGGCTGGGCATGAGACCTCCTGTTTTTCACTGTTATCTGAGGCTAGGCATGAGACCTGTTTTTCACCTTTATCTGAGGCTAGGCATGAGACCTCCTGTTTTTCACTGTTATCTGAGAATAGGCATGAGACCTGTTTTTCACTGTTATCTGAGGTTAGACATGAGACCTCCTGTTTTTCACTGTTATCTGAGGTTAGACATGAGATCTCCTGTTTTTCACCATTATCTGAGGTTAGACATGAGACCTCCTGTATTTCACCGTTATCTGAGGCTAGACATGAGACCTCCTGTTTTTCACCGTTATCTGAGGCTAGGCATGGGACCTCTGTTTTTCACCGTTATCTGAGGCTAGACATGGGACCTCTGTTTTTCACCGTTATCTGAGGCTAGGCATGGGACCTCTGTTTTTCACCATTATCTGAGGCTAGGCATGGGACCTCCTGTTTTTCACCGTTATCTGAGGCTAGGCATGGGACCTCTGTTTTTCACCATTATCTGAGGCTAGGCATGGGACCTCTGTTTTTCACCATTATCTGAGGCTAGGCATGGGACCTCCTGTTTTTCACCGTTATCTGAGGCCAGGCATGGGACCTCTGTTTTTCACCATTATCTGAGGCTAGCATGGGACCTCCTGTTTTTCACCGTTATCTGAGGCCAGGCATGGGACCTCTGTTTTTCACCGTTATCTGAGGCCAGGCATGGGACCTCTGTTTTTCACTGTTATCTGAGGTTAGACATGAGATCTCCTGTTTTTCACCATTATCTGAGGTTAGACATGAGACCTCCTGTATTTCACCGTTATCTGAGGCTAGACATGAGACCTTCTGTTTTTCACCATTATCTGAGGCCAGGCATGGGACCTCTGTTTTTCACCGTTATCTGAGGCTAGACATGAGATTTCTCTGCCCAGAGACCAGGGAGAGGGTAAAGCCACAAAGAAACTACAGATTCAAAGACAAAAATTCCCACAGCCCTGAGGCACCCAGGGCCCTCTTGTCATGAAGCTGATATCTTACCACTAGACCATAAATCAGTGTGCCCTCCTTCCCACTATTTTCAATAAGCATTTGCGGCTTAGAACAGGAAAAAGAAACCAAAAAAAAAACCCCAGCAATTGAGAATGCCATGAGAAACGTGAAATATAACAAAAGATAACTCAACCAAACATGCAATGCAAATTGTAACAATAACATGTTTTTTTTCCCCATACATATATGGCCTTTGGCGTCTTGATAGATGGTCGGTAGCAAGCAATCATGATAAGTCAGTAGTTTGGTAAAGCATTAGTATCTCATACTGGGTGGGTGCTGCTTTACTGAACATCTTCTCTCATGGCTGAATTTGCCAATCCTGGACAGACAGATCCATCCACAGAATGAACAAGATGTATTTGTGGTACCTGGCCTTGTCTCTTTTTCTTGCGCCTTTTGTTTTCTGAATTTGATATCAGCACTGCCTTGAAAGTTGCTGCGCCATTTTTTTATGTTTGCTCTCCATGTGCTATGATCTGCAGCACCATTTTCCCAGTTCCTTTCACTTATAGAAAATTCCCTCAAGGAAGCCCTGCAAACATCCTTATATCTCAGCACCGGTCTGCCCTTTGGTCTCTTTCCGTCCTTAAGTTCTCCATACAATATTTGTTTGGGAATACGATTGTTTGCCATTCTTCTTACCTTAGTCTACAAATCCTAAGTGTTGCCATGATCGATGGGAGTTTGGCTCATTGTAAGACATTAGAGTTAGTTACTTTGTCCTGCTATTTGACATTCATAATCTTGCAAAGGCAATGTACATGAAAGCTGTTTAACCTTTTCTCCTGCCCTGCATAGGTAGTCCAAGTTTCTGATCCGGATAGAAGTGTACTCAGTACACATTGGTAAATTTAAATCTTAGTCCTGAGTGTTAGATTGGTGTTGGCCCATGCTCTATCTTTAAGTTAACCAAATGTGGAAGCTGCCTTTCCGATTCGGGAATTTATTTCTTTTTTCAAGGGAGACATTGGTTGTGGCCATAGAACTGAGATATGTGAACTTTCTCACAGTTTCAAAGGGTATGTTATATAAACACAACTGTCAAGTAATCCATTATTAAAAAGTGGAAAACGCTACAGAGCCTTGGAAAACAAGACAAAATAATATCATCAGAATTATTCATTGTTGAGAGTGTGTTTAAGTTTATGAGCTTTTAAAAAAAAAAAAGGACATCTGGTGGGCAGGTACAATAAATATAAAATATAACCATAGATAGAATATATAACTGTGATAGAAAACTAGTAGAAAATAAGTACTAGTAGAAAATATGACTGTGGTAGAAAATGCAACTATGATAGAAAATATAACCTAAACAGAAAAAATTAAACAATGACAGAAAATATAACTATGACAGAAAATATAACTATGACAGAAAATATAACTGTGCTAGAAAATATAACTGTGACAGAAAATATAACTATGACAGAAAATATAACTGTGACAGAAAATATAACTGTGCTAGAAAAAATAACTATAGCTCGTTTAGAAATTCGTGCCCACAGAAATTTAATAATTATCTCAGAAACTAATGAATTTCAGTAATTCTTTTTCAAGAAATCTTATTTTTTCACCGACCTTAAGTCTGATTTTTTTTCCCTACTGTCATGCATTTAGGAAAGATTTTTGTTTCTTTGAGGTATATAAAAACATGATTTTCTTGGCTGTCCTAATTTTTAGAAGTTTACAATACCCACATTTGTTGTAATCAAGTAATCTTTTAAAAAAGGAAATATTGCGTGTTCTCCACACAATCCTAGCACCATTTTGCACTTATTGAACCGTAAATTGTAAGACACGTTATTCAGAAAGTAGTTTTGTTGTTTCCGATTTCTTGTGGAAAAAGATCATAGGCGTATCTTGACAAAATATTTACTATTAATGTAGAATCCTTTATATGTGGTAATTTGTAAACTATTGTGAAGTGACAACTTGATTTTTAAAATCGACAATTATTTATCATTTCAGTTGTTGACCTTCTGCCAAGCCATTCTCTTAAGCTGTCTGGTATTTTTTCTCTTTGCTTCCCTCTATCTCTTCATTCCTCAATTTTCCAGTTGTTACAAAATATTCCAGCTGTACCCTTCTCATTCATCCTTATCAAGTACCGGGCCTGCTGGTATAGGTGATCATGTCTGTCCACAACTTTATATTTCGACAGTTATTTATCATTTCAGTTGTTGACCTTCTGCCAAGCCATTCTCTTAAGCTGTCTGGTATTTTTTCTCTTTGCTTCCCTCTATCTCTTCATTCCTCAATTTTCCAGTTGTTAAAAAATATTCCAGCTGTACCCTTCTCATTCATCCTTATCAAGTACCGGGCCTGCTGGTATAGGTGATCATGTCTGTCCACAACTTTCTATTTTGACAGTTATTTAACATTTTTGTTGTTGACCTTCTGCCAAGCCATTCTCTTAAGCTGTCTGGTATTTTTTTCTCTTTGCTTCCCTCTATCTCTTCATTCCTCAATTTTCCAGTTGTTACAAAATATTCCAGCTGTACCCTTCTCATTCATCCTTATCAAGTACCGGGCCTGCTGGTATAGGTGATCATGTCTGTCCACAACTTTCTATTTCGACAGTTATTTAACATTTTTGTTGTTGACCTTCTGACAAGCCATTCTCTTAAGCTGTCTGGTATTTTTTTCTCTTTGCTTCCCTCTATCTCTTCATTCCTCAATTTTCCAGTTGTTACAAAATATTCCAGCTGTACCCTTCTCATTCATCCTTATCAAGTACCGGGCCTGCTGGTATAGGTGATCATGTCTGTCCACAACTTTCTATTTCGACAGTTATTTAACATTTCTGTTGTTGACCTTCTGACAAGCCATTCTCTTAAGCTGTCTGGTATCTTTTCTCTTTGCTTCCCTCTATCTCTTCATTCCTCAATTTTCCAGTTGTTACAAAATATTCCAGCTGTACCCTTCTCATTCATCCTTATCAAGTACCGGGCCTGCTGGTATAGGTGATCATGTCTGTCCACAACTTTCTATTTCGACAGTTATTTAACATTTCTGTTGTTGACCTTCTGACAAGCCATTCTCTTAAGCTGTCTGGTATCTTTTCTCTTTGCTTCCCTCTATCTCTTCATTCCTCAATTTTCCAGTTGTTAAAAAATATTCCAGCTGTACCCTTCTCATTCATCCTTATCAAGTACCGGGCCTGCTGGTATAGGTGATCATGTCTGTCCACAACTTTCTATTTTCCCAGTCAATATTTGAAACTGACTGGTAGAACAATATTAACACAAAAGCTGTATAGAAGATTGCTTAGTTGGAATCAAATAGCTCATGTTCATTGTTTATAAAAAAAAAGTAAAGAACTCCTTCACACCAAGTGGCGTATAGGGAATATGGTGTTATTGGTTATTGGTTATTGGTTATGGAAGGCCTCGGCATCATAGCAAACGAATTAAAATCCATAATTGCTCAACCGCCCGTGCCAGTGGAATCATCCGAATTACCAACTCATCTCCCAAACAAAGAAAGGTAACTGTAGTCCCCATCGTAGCAGTCTCAGCACATGCCAAAAGACATAAGGTGAAACCACGCAGAAATTGAACACAACCAACTGTTCCCTGTCATACGATATCATCATTCATCGTAAACAAGCGGGATATCGAAGCAGGATCAAAACGGATGAGACACACAGCTCACGGTGTGCACAGAGCACTTAACTCAGTAGCTCCTGCAACAAGCCGGACTTGGAATATGAGGAAACTGCAACAAGGAACACTTTTCAGACATAGCCTTCAATGGTTCCTGCCGCCTATCCACCATATACCATGGGAGTTCACGTCCTCCCGAAAATGATGATCGTCATAGCACTTGATGATGTTAGGCCGTCATTGATGACTCCAATTCCAAACATATAGACACACAGTGGTGGTAATTTGTCATTTCCAATCCAACAGAAGCCACATGACCTGTAGTTAGTAAAACCACAGAGAGAATATGATTTTGTGACCTTCACTGATTCACTCTTAGATGTGAATGTGTAGTTTACACAAGAGGAGAAGTTTTTAACTACAGTGATCCCATTTAAGGCAATTCTGGGATAGCAAGGCAAGTCTCCTTTATAGCAGCAGAACTTGATGTTCTCCGCTCCCTTCTTGTAGCTGCTGTCACACGATTCTGATGTCTCATTAACTTGGACATCATTCAAGAACAATGTCAGATTAACATTCCATAGATATGGCTCTGCTGATGAAGTGCTTGGTGCAACAGTTGTATCAATCATACTGGAGGCTCCTGGTCTGTGGTCATTAATATCACAGACGGCACATGGTGTTGTTATATTCAGTATTTCTTTCTGGGGTGTAAATATGTGGCACACACATGGAGAGTGGTTTGTGGTCACAGTAATCCCATTAAAGGCAATTCTAGGATAGCATGGCATAGCTGTTTCAGAACAGCACAATCCTGTGATGGTTTCTGTGTTCGCTATAAAGCTGCTGCTGCTACACAATCCTGACCAATTATAGGTGTGGACATTATTCACTTGCAATGACAAAACTGCTTTGTTTACATCATAAACCTCTGGAAGCGAATCATTTATGGGACTAATAGTACAATTTATTCTTCCATCGGGGATATCTGCATTGAGTCCCCAAAAAAAAGGTCTTTGGTTAAAAAGCACATATGCGTTTGAGTTAAACACACAATGAGCCCACTTCATAGATTCAAAATGATCCTTGCCAATGCCATCCGTTTGCACAAGTTAGGTCCTTAGCTACCAACGTCTAAAATGTCTGAAACGAAGCCATCCAATTAACGACTTTATCTACAACGAAGGTTAACGAACTGTGAACAAACATTTATGTTCAAACCCTTGAAAACATTTTCAAAAATCTGCCAACTTGCAGCAATAACATTTATCGTGTTGTTCAATGTAAACATTGCTTGGTCCATAGCTCGAATATAAATAAGCTGCCATTTTGGTGCGTCCCATGACGTCATGTTTTCATATGGTGTTCTATCTATCTATCTATTGACCTTTCGAGCCATAGCCGGCCCATAGTGCGTAGACCAAGATACTCCTTCTTTAAATTTTTGTTCCAGCATTTTTCAATTCTTTTAAAGATATTTTATCAAATCTTGCCATTTGTCTCTGTTTGGTGCAAGCAGCTCTATCACATTGAGGGAGCCGATTCCTGCTGCTCTTGCCTCTCTCATCAATGTTCTTCTCAGTGTCTCTCTGGGTCTTCCTCTTTTCCTCTTACCTGTTGTTTCCTACATGAGGGCTTGCTTTGCTATTCAGTTATTATCTTTTCTCATTGCATGTCCAACATATGACCATCGTCTTTTCCTTATTACTGAAGATATTAGTGGTTGATTGGTGATTTCTCTAATTTCCTCGTTTGTTTTGAATTCGTTCCACGCTATACCAAGTATTTTCCTTAGACATTTATTTTCAAATGCTTTCAAACTTGTTTCTATGTCTCGTGTTGTTTTCCAGCTTTCACATGCATACGTAAGGGTTGATAGCACATTTGATTTGAATAGTCTAAGTTTTGTGTTTGTGCTGATGAGTTTTGATTTCCACAACTTTTCAAGGCTTCTGAAAGACATTGCTGCTGTATAATATGGTGTTAGCTTTGCTGATGACATAGCTCTCCTATCACACAGCCACCAACAGATGCAAGATAAAATGAGTATATTAGATGAGAGATCGCGACAGCTAGGACTAAAGATTAATAGAGATAAGACCAACATTATGAGAATTAATGCAGTTGGCAGTGGCCAAATAAGACTAGGAGAAATGCCTCTGCTAGACGTACAATCTTATATATGTCTGGGCGGTGATATAGATGGGGAGGGAGGAACAGAGGGCGATACCAAGATAGGGATATCAGAGGCGGGAGGGGCTTTCATTGCACTGGGAGACATATGGAAATCCAAAGAAATTAGGCTAAATACAAAAATACAAATTTTCAACTCCAATGTTAAGTCGGTTCTATTATATGGCTGTGAAACATGGAGAATAACAAAATTGACAATCACGAAGGTACAGACTTTCATTAATGGATGCTTGCGCAGAATAAAGGGATGGAAATGGCAGGACAAAGTCACAAACGTGGAATTATGGAAATGTACCGGTCAAATACCAGTGGATAAAGAAATACAGCGAAGACGATGGCGATGGATAGGACACACACTACGGAAACCAACTGAGAGTATTACACAACAGGCCCTTTTTTGGAATCCCCAGGGGAAAAGACAAAGAGGAAGACCAAGGAATTCTTGGAGAAGACAGATTGAAGCAGAGATGAAGATGATGGGGAAGACATGGAATGATCTTAAAAGAATTGCAAAAAACAGAACGACTTGGAAAGTGTTTGTTGAAGACCTATGCTCCACTGGGAGCTAAAAGGTAGAAGAAGAAGAATATGGTGTTAGTGGCCATAAATTTTACAAGCCTTCAGCACATGATTTTTGGGATAATGTGGTCGGTATTACACCTGCGCCACTTAACTTTCCCAGAAAAAAATCCGGTACCCATTTAAGGCTGGGTGAACCCGGAAGCCGTTGGTTGGGATTGAACTCTACCTCTTGTCCAACGCGGCTCCCGTGCATTGTTTATAGTTGGTGTTAATTAGCCAATTATTTTAAATTATAAATTGCAAAAATTCTTAAAAGAACACACAAGTGATAAAAATGTAGTTGATATATGGAAACAAATGTCAACAAACAGAAACATTAAAAGTAAACCTACATCAACAAACATAAATACAACAAATATATGACAGGGATATGCTCTTTGAAAAATATGGTACTAATGCCATATTCCCCATATGCCTAGCAAGACGGGGAAAGAACCTTTACTATATGCTTTTTCACCAAATGTATTTAACTTTCTACACAATGAAATGACCATGAAGTGTAAGGCTTTATTCAGGGCTAAGATAAAGACAAAGAGAATAAACAAGGGACAATAAATAGCATATCAGAGGATTCTCAGTTTTGCTGATGTCAATGGTTTAAATAGAAAACATTCATATCTACTTCAACTTGTCTATAATATAATCAAAGAAATTGAAAACAAAAAAGAAATATCCTAAAATAATTCCAAAAAAGAAACAACTGTTCCAACAAAAATTATAACAGAATAAGCACAAAATTAACATTGAGGGAAAGATATTAAACAAATGACAAAATTCAGATACCTTGGAATACTTTTTACAGAAGACAGAAGATGTTATATAGAAATAAACAACAGGATGCGATAAACTATGGCAGAACTTCTGAAAATAGAAAATATAACTATGATAGAAGACATAACTATGATAGAAGACATAACTATGATAGAAGATATAACTATGATAGCAGATATAACTGATAGAAAATATAACTATGATAGAAGATATAACTATGATAAAAGATATAACTATGATAGAAGATATAACTGACAGAAGATATAACTATGATAGAAGATATAACTATGATAGCAGATATAACTGATAGAAAATATAAATATGATAGAAAATATAACTGATAGAAGATATAACTGATAGAAGATATAACTATGATAGAAGATATAACTGATAGAAGATATAACTGATAGAAAATATAACTATAATAGAAGATATAACTAATAGAAAATGTAACTGACAGAAAATATAACTATGATAGAAGATATAACTATGATAGAAGATATAACTATGATAGAAGATATAACTAATAGAAAATATAACTATGATAGAAAATATAACTATGATAAAAGATATAACTGACAGAAAATAACTATGAGACAAAATGCCTCTGCGAAGTGGAAAAGAGAGAATCCTGTAATGTTATGCAGAGCCTAAACTGCTTCAAGGATGTGAATAATTAGAAAAACTATTAGTAACAACAGAAATATGATTTCTCAGACAAATATTACTCATAACAAGAAATAAACATGAAGTGACATTGTAAGATTTGGGAGATAAATGTTTAAAAAAAAAATAATAAAAAAAGGACACTCAAAAATATTCTAAATCATAGCTAGAAATGAATGTTAAAATATATTATGAAACAAAAGGAACCTAGGGCTGAGAAACTAGGGAAACAACAGATACATAATTCGAAAACTTATTTCAAGAAAATTCTTGTAAAATAATGGAACATCCAAAGCACACAAATTGAAAAGAAATATTCTAACCCACAGGAATTATGAATCAGGCTTAAAATGAACTTCTAGAATATGGATTGAATCACGGACATTGATAGAACCTTTAAATGTCGGCTTGAAGTCCAGGAAATGGGATAACTGAAGAAAGGTCATCTCTGTGTCAGAAATTACAAATCACACAATCAGAAGGCATCACATAGTTTTGAAGTGCAGTCCTTGCAGATACAAGTGTTACAGCCTAGGCTAAAATAGTTTGGTCATGTTTACAGAATGGAAATATAACAATTATCAAGGAATGCATGGGGACGCCAAAGAATTAAGATTCAGACACCCTCCTAAAATTAATATAAACTCTAAATTAGACAGAAAGAAAATTGTATTCATAAAAAATGTAAGGATTGGATTTAAAGATGGCCACAAGGAAGACAGATAATTGACATGATAATTTGAATTATTCTATTGCAAGGCTAAGCACAATATACTATAAAAGAAAGGACAAGGTAAAGAGGTGAATATAGATAACAGAAGAGCTATTTTAAGGATGTATATTGAGTGTTAACCAGTAAGCTGTAGAAATTATCACCGTTCATACTTTTATCATTTCCTGATAGAGACTAGAGCAATATTATCCTGTTCTTCGAACCAATAGAAAAGAACAAAAGGGACATGTGAAGGGCACATGTAATGATCTGAAACTAATGAGAGACTAAAGCGTTCGGGAAGAATATCAGCTGCAAAAAGGCAGCAATAGTTTATTATTTTCCTGTCTTTGTTTCATGGTCTAATCTTCTGTCTTCTCTAAGGTACTTTGAATTTAGTTAAATGTTTTATAGCTCCTATTTTCTTTTACCTTATCCATTTTCATGCTGTTGCTTTTTGTTGATAATTACCTCTAAATCAGAATGAAAACTGACGCTACTTCCCAATTTATCAAGAAATATTAGTTTGTGACGTGCTCCACCTTTGATTATCTGGAACTGATTGCCTTTTGGTACCAAATCTCTTAAGCTTTCTTGTTTTCTTTTTCCTACCTGAGCAATGTCATCCACACAGACAAAAAATATTAGTGGTGATATGACACAACTTTATCTTATTCCTGTAGATTTTTTTTCATTATAAAGCTGTGACTGTCATATACAGAACTTAATAATTATCCACATGAACTAACACTCACTAGAAAAATAACACAATTCTACAAAAAAGATAACCATCTAGTAGGTGTCTGCACAAATGTTTTGTTTTGGGTAAAGGAGAGGTGGACAGTTTTGCAAAAGAAGGTGACACTTTCTAGAAAAGAATTTAAGGACATTCTATGAAAAAGCTAAAGAAATTATAAAAGTAACCTCAAATCAAAATAGGAAAGAGCATACTTAGATCAAACACAAAATTTATGCTTATCGTCTGAAATGAAGAATTCACTCTTTTTCTACAGCTATTAGAACATGAATGGACGAGGCATCATCTTTACAACAGATACAAGATTGTTGAACAGTAACATGCAAGTATGACACTGTCTTCATGACAGGTAAACATCTGTTGTAAACTTGCCCAACATACAACAAAAGAAGTATCACATGGCAGTACCATGTTTCCTTCCATGAGAATCTTTGAGAAAACAGTGGAGACTTGAGTTGACTGCTGTATCCTTTATAATCATTGATGTGGATGCCAGAAAAAGCACATAGAGATGAAGAAGTGTCCAGAATACATACATAGATTCCTGTACATCTATTGACCTTTCGAGCCGTAACCGGCCCATAGGGCGTAGACCAAGATACACCTTCTCCTATATGAATTTTTGTTCTAGCAGTTTTCTTTTAAAGATATTTTATTAAATCTCGCCATCTGTCTCTGTTCTGTGCAAGCAGTTCTATCTCATTGAGGGAGCCGATTCCTGCTGCTCTTGCCTCTCTCATCAATGTTCTTCTCAGTGTCTCCCTGGGTCTTCCTCTTTTTCTTTTACCTGTTGTTTCCCATATGAGGGCTTGCTTTGCTATTCGATTATTATCTCTTCTCATCACATGTCCAACGTATGACCATCGTCTTTTCTTTATTACTGAAGATATTAGTGGTTGATTGGCGATTTCTCTAATTTCCTCGTTTGTTTTGAATTCGTTCCATTCTATACCAAGTATTTTCCTTAGACATTTATTTTCGAATGCGTTCAACTTTGTTTCTATATCTCTTGTTGCTTTCCAGCTTTCACACGCATACGTAAGGGTTGATAGTACATTTGATTTGAATAGCCTAAGTTTTGTGTTTGTGCTAATGAGTTTTGATTTCCACAACTTTTCAAGGCTTCTGAAAGACATTGCTGCTTTAGCCAGTCTGATTCTAATTTCTTTGCTCGTATCCCCTTCTCGATCAATGTGACTTCCAAGATAGATAAAGTGATCGATCTCTTCTACTGGTTTGTTTTCCATGTATATTTTGTCACTTGTTGGAATTAAACTTTTCATGACTTTAGTCTTTTCATGATTGACCTCAAGCCCAATTTTGCTGGCTATTGATGATAGTTCATTTGTGTTTTCCTGCATCGTTTTTATCTGATTGCTGATGAGAACTATGTCATCAGCAAAGTCGAGGTCCTCCAAATGGTCTCCTTGTATCCATTCGATGCCTTTATTACCAGTGCAGCATTTCTTCATTATGAAGTCCATAACAATTCCAAATAACAAGGGCGATAAAATACATCCTTGTTTAACCCCAGTTTCTATTGGGAAACATTCGCTCAGTCCTTCCTCTGTTCGAACTGCACATGTGTAACCATCATACATGTCTTTGATAATATTTATGATTTTTGATGGTAAGCCATATTGCTTCAGAATTTTCCACAAAGAATCTCTATGAATACTATCAAATGCTTTTTTGAAGTCGATGAAGTTAAGTACAAAAGGTTTTTGCTTTTCAATGTGTTCCTCCAATATAAGTCGTAGAGTGAAAATGTGGTCAAGACAGCTTCTCCCTTTTCTAAACCCAGCCTGTTCTTCACGCATTACTGTATCTATTGAATCCTTTATTCTATTTAGGATGATTTTACAGAATAATTTTGAGGCAACTGACAAAAGTGTCACGCCTCTCCAATTGTTACAATCTCTAAGATTGCCCTTTTTTGGGATCTTAACAATAATTCCTTTTTTCCATTTATGAGGCATCTTCTCTGTTTTCCAAATGATGTTGAACATTTTTTGGAGATGTATTAAATTATGGCTATCAATTGCCTTGAGGATCTCAGCTGTTAACTTATCCTCTCCAGCAGCCTTGTTATTGGTCATTAGCTTTAAGGTGGTTTCTATTTCACTCAAGGTGAAGTCATCTAAATTTACATCTAATTCTGCTGCTGGTGTTTCAGCTTCAAAATCTATTAAACTGTGAGGTAGTGGACGGTTAAGAATTTCTTTGAAGTGTTCCGCCCAACGGGCTTTTATGTCTGCGCTTGTTGTTAGCATTAATCCAGATTTGTCTAGAATTGGTGTTCCACTGGATGTGTAGGTGTTTGTCAGCATCTTTTGTACAGTATAAAGAGTTCTGCTGTCTCCTGTAATTGCAGCTGTCTCTGCTTTCTCTGCCAAGTTGTCTATATAAGCTCTTGTATCTCTTCTTGCCGAACTTTTCACTTTGTTGTCTAATTCTTTGTATGTTGCTTTTGCCAGAACCTTTCCAAGATCTGTCTTTACATTAGTCATGGCTCTCTTCGCTTCTCTTCTTTCTTTGATGTATTTCCATGTGGTGTCTGAGATCCAAGCTCGTTTTTCCATTTTCTTCAGTCCAGCACTTGCTTCTGCTGCTGTCATTAGTATTTTGCTCTGTGAGTCCCACATTTCATTGATATCTAAGTCTATTTCACCAAGTGCTGAATAACAATTACTTAGCTCTATATTAAACTTTTCCTTTATTGCTTCATCTTTCAGTTTATGACTATCAATTTTATGTGTAATTGACCTCTTCTGTTGGTTTCTAAATTTTAATCTTATTTTCCCAATGCACAGGTTGTGGTCACTATTAACATCAGCACCTCTGTATGCTCTTACATCTATTAATGATGATCTGAATTGTTGTTTAATACATAGGTGGTCAATTTGATTTGATGTTCTATCATCAGGAGATATCCATGTTGTTTTGTGGATATTTTTATGTGGAAATAATGTCCCACCTATAACTAAATTTTCTATTAAACATAATTCTATTAATCTTTCTCCATTCTGACTTGTTGTATTACAGCCTTCTCTCCCCATCACATGTTCCACTCCTGCGTTATCTTGTCCTACTTTGGCGTTGAAGTCTCCCATTACAATTAAAAGATCGTGTTTTGGTATTTTGTTTATAAGTTGTTGCAGTTGGTTATAAAAATCATCCTTAACTTCATCATCAGCTTCGTTAGTAGGCGCATAACATTGAATAATTGAAAGTCTTCCATGTTTTGTTTTGTATCAGTCCCTTTTACAAGAACAAAAATGGAAATACTATCAAACTCACATATGCCTTAACCATACATTCTGGATTAACCAACTTTATTAATCTAATTATATGATTTCTCTTAAATAAGATAATAAACATTGCCTAATCTATCTGAACCTAAATGTATCAAGCCTCAGTGTGAAGAAGGAAACTACTTCTGAAGTCAGTTAGTTTCTCTCAGGTCAAAGATAGCATGTCTTTTTCTTCTCAGTCCTCTGAACACCAGTCAGAGCCTAGGGCACCCACAAGAGATCTCCACCCAATCCGGACTGGAGAAAGCTTGGACAACTCTCGCTAGGACTTGCAAGTCTCTGTCATTTCATCATGTATGGTTCATCATCATGTCCTTAATGGTCTGCCTCTTCTTCGTTTGCCGGATGGTGTCCATGGTAATGCTAGATGTGGATGCCTGGTTCGTTCCATTCATAGAACGTGGCCTGGCTATTTCCAACATATTATTTTCATTTCTTGATCGGTGTTGTTAATGCCTGATTTTATAGCGACTTCTTTGTTCATAATGATGGCATATAGGGCAGAAAAAAAACTATCCATATCAGATAAGTTATTGTTATCATCCTTTCAATATTACCAATTTTTGCACAGGACTTGCAGTATAGCTCACAAGTTCCTGTTGTTGGCAACCCTCTTAATCTCTGCTTGGGAGTTGGTGCCTGCAGTGGTTGGCTCCTTTATCAGGGATCTTCTTAATGTTTTTTTTCTTGGCCATCTCATTTCAATGATACCCAGAATATATAACTGATATTTATCCATCTCAGCTGCTACATAGATCAATTTTGATGGTGTGGTCACTGTTCAGTGTTCATGATGTTTGCTGCACTTGAAGACCATCTGTTTCTGAAGAAACATCCCTCAACATCCAGGACAGTATGAGTCCAAGTAAATTAGTATGGAAGTTGATCCAACACTAGTCAAGCAGTACTGTCCACAAAATTCTGAAGAAGAAATTAAAGTCACACCCAAACAAGTTTTCCATTGTACTTCAACTGAAAGAATTAGATTATCCATGCAGAGTGAACTATGTGCATGTGGTTTGAGAATTTTCTTGCTCAAGAAGGTGAGGAAATCTTTGATGACACTTCACAGACGAAGCATGGTTTTATCTTTCTGGGTATGTGAACAGTCAGAATGATCATCTTTGGGGTAATAAAAATCCCCATGCATTGCAACCAGTTCCTCTCCATGATAAAAAAAGTAGGAGTGTGGTGTGCAATGATTCGTATGTGCTGATCGGTTCAATTTTCTCCAATGGTACCATAAATTCTGAAAAATATCAGATAAACATTCTGGAACTGTTCATAGTCCAACTTTCTGAGCAGGAAATTGAACAAGCTTGGTTTCAACAAGATGGTGGAACTGCTGTAAACTTACTAGAATTCTTAGAAGACATTTTTGCTAATCGCATAATCTCTCACAGAATTTGGCCTGCACTGTCTCCGGAACTTACTCCCCTGGATTACACTACCTATGGGGAGGACTGAAAGGAAAAATGTATGAAAACAAACCCCACACAATTGATGAAGAACTTCAAGTTTCAATCGTCAATAACTCTAATAACATTGCACGTACATACTGCACAAGGTCTTTGACAATATGATAAAATGCATCCATACTTGCCAACTTAACCCATGCTGATTTTCTTTTTCTTATTGGCGGGGGGGGGGGGGGGGGCTCTCTCGGTAGCCTAGTTGTGAAACCACTCGACTGGGCAACAATGTTCAGACAACTCATGTTCGATTCTCTCTGGAAGCAGTGTGAATTGTACTTGTGGTTGGAAAATAAAAAAACCCATGGTCGACCCAGCCACTGGCAGAAATGGGTACCAGGGTAGTACTTTAAAAAGGTGAAGAATGCCACCTCGCATCATGAGTTTCAACACTTGAAGCAACACTATCCAGAAATCTCCGAACAACTCTGGATAGGTGGCAGAGCACATATGAGTGAAAAACTTGCTGAGATGCTGCCGATTCAAGTCTCGTACTTTACCTTGATCTTACCTTCATCAAGGTGGATATTTCCAACATCTTTTTTGAATAGAGCTGTAATGTGGAAAAACTTTACCAGAAAAAAGACAACACTACAGCAGCATATGTTGCATATACTCCACAACAGTAAATACAAAATTTGGAATGGCATTTTTTTAAAAAAAATCTTGCCATAAAAAAAAAACATGCATGCACACAGAGAGATGAGGGTGAATGGAGATGTCTCATCCACTCAAACCCAGCATTTCTTCAATAATATTAACACCAATGAAGATATTGCAACAAAATTTTAACAGAAGCGCATTCATTGTGTGAGATTTGACATTAGTATGTGTAACTTAATTTTATGATACTGAGCAGCGCAGTCTGCCGCCTGACATGCCTATTTGCTGATCTCTGTCAGATTTGGTGAGGACACCATATGGTTGTTGTATGTGACTGTTAGTGTATGGTACCCATGAGTTCACACAGGATAGGTGGAAAATGTGTTGGTACATGCTGGAATAGCAAGTGGTTAGTGGTAAAACCTTTAAAGAAATGCTGGGTTAGGTAGCAAGACACCTGATAATTGGTTTATATAAATCAATTATTTAATGTTTAAATGTAGCATTTACAAAAGTGTAATTGTTCTTGTTTTTTTTTTTTTTATAACGCAATGTCTATAAATGATGCCTAATTACATAAAAAGAATTAATTTCACATAATTGTCAAATATATTCATCTATGTTCAATAAAACAATTTTTAATTGTCTGGGGACTGGTTGGTCTCAAGGTAAGATGCCGGCCTTGAGACAGAGAGGTTGTGAGTTCAAATCCCAGCTGAACCACTTGGGATTTTATTTATGATTTCTCTGTGCGGTAACCACCCCTGGTGTCAGCAGGGAGACCCGGCTTGAAACATCAATTATTCATCGACGAAAAAAATATGAGTACCTCCGAAGACAGAGTTATCTGCCTGTACGGCGAGGGAACCCTGTGCACACAGCTGCCAGGGAAAAAATGGATTAACACGCAAAATTCAGTTTCTAGTTCTAGAGTGAAAGAAGGGCACTAGAGATGAAAGCTGGTGAACGAAAAAAAAAAAGTCTCTTTAGAAAATTAATAAAGGTCATTTCTATTATAAGAGAAATATAACTTGGATTTGAAATTGAAATGGTTTATGGGAAAAATGGCATTCTGGGAAGTGAAGAAGGAGTGTTAAGCTTTACATAACTATTTTTATTTTTGGAATAAAGATAAATATAATTCTATAGCCTATAATATCAAAGCATTTTAACCTTTCAAAGCATAGTATCTTATACTTACATGGTTGGTCTTGAGGTTCCGCATTAATTGTTCAGTTTGGAAGCCACCCTCACCCAATTCACTTTCTCTACAGACAGAAAGAATAAAGCCAAATACTTTCTGTTTAAATACTTACATTTACTTACTCTCTCCCTTCCTTTCCCTAAACATGTCTTTGTTAACAAATGTATAAAAAGGAATATTGGAGATGTAAACTTTGGTGACTGAAAGTAGTACTACATAAAAGAGACAATGCAAAATTAGTAATGGAATCTGGCAGAAAAGAATAGCAAATAAATAATTACTTTTCTCTTTCTTTCTGGCATTCACCTGATGACTACTAAAGGAATTGATAGTCATTATCTGCCCTTAAAAGGATGTTAAGAGGGCATAGATGTGTTGTGGTTTATTTGTGCCTTTCAGTACAACATATATGACTTCAGCACTGCATTTTTGAGCACTGCTCTGCTTTTCCTCTTCGATCCCTACTTGCTACCAGATTAGGCTAGTTAGTATTTTATTAGAGGCACCATGAAGGTGTGGAATAGGATCTGGATGGTTCTGGGTTACCGATCCTGGTGTAAGCCATCAGCTAAGACCCACTTTCATTTTCCAGTTCTGTTGCTGTCTTGTGCCTTGCCTCCTAATTTTTTTTAACAACCTGAGATTACAAATAAATCAATCGCTGATTAACCCCTATTAGGGTATCTAATTTTTAAAAAACTGTCAACAGAAGAAATTTGTTTCTAAATTTAATGAACCCTAGATTACAACATCTTGATGGATTCATGTTTTTATGACCCCTTCCTAAAAATTACTAACACCTTTTGCGGTTTTGAGAAATAATATTTTCTTTTAACTCTTGCTACAAAGCTTTGAATTTGCCTATGAAGAGCCCCATTATGGAATCGATGCAGTAATCATTTGCCGACTTATTTCCTATTTATGGCTCAGAGTTTGAATGCATAGTGCTATCGGATGTACTATCAGATGGTACTTTATTTATTGACACATAGACTGGAACTTTAGCTACAAATCTTTGCATTTACCTAAGAATTAGCCACAAGAATCAGATGTGGTAATCATTTGCCAGCTTAGGTCTGATTTACAGCCCAAAATTCTAAACATTCTGCTATCGGACACACTATCAAAAGGTGAGTACTTTGTTTATTGACAGTGTTATCAAATATGTTATCAGAAAGTGCCTTGTTTATTGACACGTCAGCCAGAAATTTTGCTACAAAGCTTTGTGTTTATCTACGAAGAGCCATGGGAATCAGATGTGGTAATCATTTTCCAATTTATGGTCTGAAATTTAAACGCATAGCACTATGGCTAACGGACAGGTTATCTGTTTTGACACGTCAGCCATTAACTTGTCTATCTCTATCTATTGTCCTTTCGAGCCGAAGACGGCACATAGGGCAGAACCACAATCTCAAATACAGAAACCTTGCGTACCAAATTGGCACATATTGCAGAGATCACTGCTCTAAAATATATGGAGCTGTTTCCATAACAATACTTTTTACCGCTTTATGTTGGCATTGTTCATTGCTGATTCAGTGTTTACAAATATTTGTTCGATGTCTCACTGTCAACCAAAGAGATTTCCAAAGACAGAAGTCAAAAATAAAATGTATTGTGCTTATGGCCAAATGCATAAAAAGCGGCACTTTTACGATACCTTATTAAGACTTTTTGACAAAGCATGCATGGTATTTGAAAAAAAAAATGTTTATTTTGCCTTAGTCATTTTTACGATGGTGTTGTAATCTAGGGTTAAAGATGATTCATAATTGTCATGTTAGAACGAATTAACAAAATGAACCATGGTCTACCACAAAATGTAGCTAAAGACACATTCCCTTCTACCGGACTTCCTTTTCCATGATGGCGGAACTAAGTTACGTTCTCTCGATCGCTGCAGAAATTGCTTTGGGATCTGATTAATTTCGGCTTTCCATTGCAATTTTCTGCATTCAAGTCGAAATGATGTTCTACTTAACATCATCACGTCTGCACTGCTGAATTGGCGTTGCACGCACGGCAATATTCCGTTTTGACAAATCAAGTGTTGTGAATGCGACCTTCCACCGTCCAGTGTTGATCTGCGTTTTACATCACACTGAGTGTTGTTCAATGACCGTTGTTGGAGTTGTTTGACACAAGTTATTTACATTTAACAACGCATTAATGTGGCGGGCTCCGTCAAGTCAGCCGAAGTTTTATCTCTTTAGGGAATTTGCACCGTGTTTTGTTCGTTGTCGACTGCATTCACTAGAGTAATCATGAATCCATGGGCACAGCCATTGTTTGTGTGCTACATCATCATAATGGCTCATTGTATATCCCAAGACCGGCCATACGCTAATCTTACGGTCTATTGTCTGATGTGCGACGGGGATAATCTGACGACAAACTGTGTTTTATATGTTTGGAATTGGAGTCAAACACGATGTCCTAACATCATCAAGCGCTATACATTTTAAAAACAAGACGATAATCATTTTCAGGAGGATGTGAACTTCTGGTCAATATGGTGGATAGGCGGCAGGTACCATTGAAGGTTATATCTGAAAAGTGTTCCTGGTTGCAGTTTCCTCATATTCCAAGTCCGGCTTGTTGCAGGAGCTACTGAGTTAGGTGCTCTGTGCACACCGTGAGCTATGTGTTTCATCAGTTTTGATCATGTTCCGATATTCCAATTGTTTACGATGAATGCTGATATCATATGACAGGGAACAGCTGGCTGTGTTCACTTTCTGTGCGGTTTTGCCTTATGTCTTTTGGCGTGTGCTGAGACTGCTATGATTGGGACTACAGCTACCTTTCTTTATTTGGGAGATGAGTTAGTAATTCGGATAATTCCACTGGCATGGGCGGTTGAGCAGTTATGGATTTTATTTCGTTTGCAGTGATACTGGGGGCTTCCATAACCAAATAACCAAATAACATTCCCTGAACCCATTCCCTGCAACTAACCACCTGCTAGTTAAGACAAACTTCTCTTTTGCTCAAGGCATAGAGATCATCATCATCTCATATGCCACTGTGTTAATGTAACTGGTCTCAGTTACAAGAAAACAGTGCAATCTGTCTTCCTGTTTTGAATCACAAGCAACACAACTCCAGTTACTTCCCAATCACAGAGAGGATGTTTTCAGATATATAATATATTTACAAAACTAACTAATAACAAATTATGTGAGATTCTCACCCATAGGTTATACCAGCTATTGAACATCTACTGAATCTCATGATGTTTTGTGTTAGTGTTCCTGTCTTGTCAGAAAAAATAAACTTGACCTGAAGGAGACAATGAAATTATGTTTCTTCATTTGAGGACTGAAATAAAAGAATACATTAACATAAAAATGTCAGTATTATTATATGGCTGTGAAACATGGAGAACAACAAAAATGACAATCATGAAGATACAGACCTTTATTAATGCATGCTTATGCAGGACCTTCTTACTTTTACAGTCATCCAGTTGATGTGGCTCTCCTGTTATGCATGTATGCTTTCACCCATTTGTACATTTAAAAAAAAAATAATTATTTAGATCATCTCAGACCGATGACTGCACATAAGGCAGAAATCTCTCCATGTTTAATGGTTTAAGTTTTGTAAGGATGAAGACCTCATTCTTCTCAGGCCAAAGATGGTGCATAGGGCAGAAATCTCTCTATGTTTGATGCTCCATGTTTGATAGTTTACTGTTAAGTTTTGTAAGGATGAAGACCTCATTCTTCTCAGGCCAAAGATGGTGCATAGGGAAGAAATCTCTCTGTTTGATGCTCCATGTTTGATAGTTTATTGTTAAGTTTTGTAAGGACGAAGAACTTAGTTCTACTCAGACTGAAGATGGCACATAAGGCAGAGACCATGACTCTTCATGACAAACAATTTAGTGATTGGTCTTGTAAGAATGAAGAGTACTACAATGTAACTAATAGGCACAGAACTGACCACAAATAGTGACATCAAGTGGAGGTCAAAGACTTCCAACAACAAATACAGGGATATCAGGTAGCCAAATAGAACAAGCGACATAAAAAATACAGTTTAATAGGTGTAATAAAAATAGACCACGATTGATGGTATATTACCAGAAACATAGACATGAAATAATATGTAGCAAGTTCTGTGACTCTGTATCTAATTATATAATGAAATATTCTGTTTTCTTCTTATTATTATTGTTGCTAAAACTGACATCATACCACTGAAGGCCAATCCATAGATGCCTAGTCACTTTCAGCTCATTATGAAGAATATACTTATAATAAAGCTGACGTGAAAATGTAAATAAGAAAAGGCATGTAATGTTTGGTGCCTAGTTTGTTATGGCATAAACGGAGCATATTCTTGCTTCTGCAAAGCATTTTTATTCCAAAGGCTTTAAATATAGTGGCACAACAGTCTGATATATAGATGGCAGCTCCTGAAGATAAAACTTGTATGAAGGCAAACAGTTTAAATACCTGAAATATGTAACATATCTAAATTTAAAATGTTGTGTTTCCACATTTCTAAGTAAGACATGTTTTATCATCATTATTAATTACCATACCTGCTGTTGTAAGCGATTGTGTTTCTCCACAACTTTCTAATTCTACAGTTATTTTAACATTTTTGCTGTTGACTTCCTACTGAGCAAATCTTTTCAGCTGAAATAAGTTCTTTTCTTTATTTCCCCTCTATATCCTTCACTTGATTTTTCCAATTATAACATGCATCCTTTTCCATTACATAATCAAAGTATAATCATTGTTGCCTTTTAGTGTATGTAATATGCTTTGCATTTGCCTTTCCCTTTCATAGAACATCATAATTTTTGTCCAAATAGTCATGGTCACTCAACATTCTTCTGTAAAATCAAAATTTATGAAAACCTTCATAAGACTTTATACGTTTTTTGTTATACGGAATTTACTTCCATATGTCAGCACTGGCGATACATAAAGACAGGCACTTTTTTTTTTTAACTTACATTGACAAAATGCATAATTAATATCTTTTCAACTTTTTAGAATGCTGCCTTTTTATGAGTTACATGCGCCTCACCTTTGCTGTATGTTTACTAGCTGAAGTGATTATCATTCCTAGATATTTCATTTGAGTCTTGTTTACATACCTGGGGAGTAAAGTATGTTTCAACAACAACTGTTCAGACAACAAACAATTTGATACCTGTCCTAGTTCTTCATTCAGGTTTGATGTTCTGGCATTTGCAGGGGTTTTTGTTTTAGCATAGTACATGTCATAGTCCTGAAGCAGAATTTGAATTGAAGAAAACCATGATGGCTATATGATCAAGACATGTTGGGAAACATGTACATGATATTATTTCTAATCAATAACATTTTTTTTTAATGCTGCCAGAAAAGAAAATCAAAATACATCGGAGCAAATGTGTAAACAAATTATCTATTTACAAAATATAGCGTACACGCAACAATGTATTAAAAAAAAAAAAATCAAGATATGCAACATATGCTTATGAAACTTTTTATTATAAGATTTTCCAATAAAGAAATATTGTCAGAACACATTAACAGTGTGTGTTGGTATGGATGTATTTGTTAATTATTTATTTTTAAAATCAAATGGCAAAATATGATAAGAAAATATCACCAATAATACAGATATAATGAATATTTTAAAAATACCAAGTAAATTTAACTGGACAAATATCAAAGAAGTAAAGCCTTTGGAAAATACAAGAATAGAATGATTAGATAAAGTGAGATGACAAAAAAAAAAAGCAATTTGGGAGTAAAAACATAAATTGGTTGTGAGAACAATGAGCCTACAGAAATGTAAATATCAATTATGAAATTGATCATCAAATCACAGGATGGTGATCAGTTACAATAGGACCCAAGAGGGAATGCTAACTGTATGCATCAAAATCAAAGTTGATCAAGATCTTACTACACCTCCCAAAAATGCCTCCGGAAACAGACTGACTGGTATGGGCAAGCAAGTTGGGAATGAAGAAGGAAAGTAACTTAGTCCTTAAAAATGCTGCCATGCTGAAGATGGATGTATTTAGCTGAAAGGCATAAATATCACAGTTGATATAGGCCACAATATATGCTTCTATGGCTACGTAATGTCCTCTTGTTGGTGAATGATGAACTGCAGTATAGTTAACTGGTGAACACAACAACAAAAAAAACAACAAAAAACCCACAATATGTTAGAAATTCATTGCACACAGATTATACATTATGACATGAAATTAACTGAAGAAATTATTTGTTATGCCATATTTGCAGTCAGTGACAAAAATCAACGTTTGCTTAGCAACATTTTCAGTCTATGACAACAATCAAACATTTACTCAGCAAAAATAGCAGCCATTGTCATTAATGAATAATCTGAACTGTCATAGATGTACCAGAGGCTGGAGAGAAGAAGAAAAAAAATAAACAAATAAAATAAAAGGACATACCCAGTTGATAAAGATGGCTTGTATGAACTTGACCATTTCAAGAGTGACTTGCAAGCTGATGGGAATCAGGTTGTTGAACAAAATGATGAAGGTCAAGAGGTTGTAGCCAAAGTTTGATCTTGATAGTTCTGTATTTCATTTAAGGAGATAAAGTGTGAGGTTTAGTTAGTTACATTTCTAGAATCTGGCTTGATTAGAGGCATGCAAATAATGAACTGCTATAGCAATGTAATAAATTAAGTCAATCCTATCAGACATGACATATAAGGACATTAAATACAATTTTAAACTGTAAATAAAATGATTAAAAACTAAAATAATAAAAATATTTACAATATATTTTCAAAAACACTGGTTATCTTTCATGTTCATTTGTTTAATACTAATTGCCATCTACATCAGAAGGCAGAACTTTGACAGATGTTCATTTTCTAATGATATAATTTACAAATATCATTATTATATTCAGCTTATTTTATTATCTTATTCTTATATCATCTAAACTCCCATTGAGAGATTACCACTGTGTCTGTCTGTTTTGAAATTTCTTACCTTGTGAGTGTATTGTGTTTTATTTAAGTTCACATCAGGGATATAAGAGAATAAACCTCTTTTAATACAAATATTAAATTATGTTTTGTTCTAAAAAAAAATGGTATCTAAACTTTGTAAATAACCTCTTGAGGAACAAAATAAAATAAAATAATAATTACAGTATAAGAAAGATATTTAAAAATGCTGTATACATACAGACTGCTATATATAACTACTATGTAATTTTATAGGTAACAATTGTGCAAAGTTAGAGATGACTCATTTTGAGGGGGAAAAAAAACAGTTAACTGAAAACATATGTAACACAACAGGACTGCAAAATAAGTTTTTATAATCATAAAGTATGCCTATGATCATTATGTCTAAAAGCTCCGTTTCACAGAGACAAGCTCTTAGGAGAGATCATTGAAACACTGTATTTGTTTTTATAAACTCTCTGGGGTTTTGAATACTCTGATAATTTTATAATAACTTATTAATGTTGTGCACAACGTGCTGTTTGTTTGAAAATCAGAAACAGAAAATACAATTTCAATTATTTTTTAAACAAAGAAAATAAAATAAAGGAATATACATAAAAGTATGGAGAATATATGAATAGCATGGATAATATCATCAGTTGATCCTAAAAGATGTGTGCAAGAAATATCTTATTTTAAATAAAATTAATGTCACTGTCATGAGTTTTTCTTGGCTTTAATTTCTGTAAAGAAAAACTGGATAGGTTTTTATAAACTACACCATTTACAATCAGGAACTGTCACTAATGTTCTGTTCATCTGAATAAAGCTGTAAGTCATCAGTGTGACTTGGACCTGCAAAGTATGAACATATCTGAGAGATAAATCATAGCATAAATCATAGTGATAATGCTGCTGCTGCCTATTTTATTTTGTTTTTCCACAATTATTTATATTGTCAGTTTGATCTAATATTCGTCTTCTTATGTTATGTTATTATTAGGATTATCATCACAGAACTCTGAGCCCATCCATTGGAGCTCTGATCTTCTGCTCAAAATATTCATCAGCAACTAATTGTGCTAGTTCAGCATTTGTTGATAAATCCTCTCATTCATCCAGAATATCACTCTGCTCAGGTAACGCTAGTTTTCACTCCATGTTCACATAGTCTAGATAGCCATGTGTTTGTACTTTAGTCAAAATCCTTTGTTCTATCTATCTCTCGTAGGTTGTTAATGATATTAAAAAAAGCACAGCCGCTTCAAAGGCTGTCCATCAGTTAATATTGCCAAACTTGACAGTCTGATTGCTCTGTTGTTAACCTCAACACAAGCTTGGCTCGGAGCAGACCAGAAGGCGATACTGCAAATCATGAATCTCTTAATTGATCCCAGTAGTGTCTATGGATTAAGCCTGTCTCTACTTTGTGGACCATACTCATTCCTCTTCTTATTTATTATAACATGCCCTCCACCACATTAAAATTAAATGATTTATAAAAACATCAATTAAATAGAAGTTGATGACTAGTGACTATCTGCTAACATCAGTGACATCCATCTTCACAGTGGTTCCGTAAACAGACCATCAAGCTTGACCAGCAACTGGGACTGAAGGGTGTTTAAACTTAATTTAAAAAAAAAAAAAAGAAATTAGTGATAAAATCAAAAGTAATCAGGTCCAAATATTTCAGTTTAGAAAAAAAAGAAACAACACAACAAAAGCCCACTTCAGGGCAAACAAAGAAGTAGTGGCACAAAAAAAAACCCAGATAGACTTAAGTCTGTTTCTATCTTATAAAATACAATAACTATCCTCTAAACAATAAAGCAGGTTTAAATTACAACATCTTACAGTAGCTACAATAAAATGTATTACAAATGATCATATGCTGCCAGTTTTTAGATCATGCTTAAAGAGGTTTAGGCCAAGAAATATAAATGTAATGAATAACTTTTCACTATTAAATATCTTTGATTACAACTCAAAGTCTATGCAAAGCAAATTGTTTCTACTACACAACGTAAGAAATATGTTCTTCAGCCATCATGCGAAGCCTTGCAAAGACCATGCTATTGTTTTGGCCATTTTAATTATTTAAATTACCATTTCACTAATCAAATATGGTTAGTAGCATTCTAGTTTTCATAGTTATTTTGTTGCTGAATAGTTTAGCAAGAACCAATGAATGATATTATTAGAAACAAAAGTTGTTGCACTTTGTTTTTAGTTTATCAATGATTATTTCTTTCTTTGTTTGTGTGTGTGTGTGTGTGTGTGTGCGTGTGTGCTGTTTTTTTTTTATTATTATTTTACTAGGAGAAAATTTTTTTCTAAGTGCTAAGTGTTCCTTTCAATAAATTTATCAAAAAGCTGATATAGTTTGAGATTATTTGCTTCATTGAAAAGTTAATTATGCGTTTACAAACTTGAATGAATGGCTGCAGGACGTGAAAATGAACTCGGTAAGTTTGTCTTCAGCTTAACCACTATTTTGTCCTGCTCAGAAAATATATAAATGATTAATTTGCATATCATTAAGAAAGCTTAACTAATGCAACCTGGGCATGCCCTGTTATCTATATAAAGATGGCAAAAGGGTATGGATGGTGACTGGAGACAAATAATAATAAATGAATATTATTATAGAGGGAAACTTCCAAGGCGATAATTCAGGGAATCATAAGAGGAAGAGGTATGTACTACAGCACTCGGAAAAAAAATGACAAACAACAAAAGAAAAAAACAAAGAACAATATATGGTCCGAAGCAGGATCGTACGGGTTCGATCCTGCATCGGACCATATATTGTTCTTTGTTTTTTTCTGTTGTTGTTTACTTGTCATTTTTTTCTGAGTGCTGTAGTACATACCTCTTCCTCCTATGATTCTATGGATGGTGATTGTTCTTGGAGATTATTATTTCAACACATTTAACATTTGTTCACTCAGTCCTTCATTTCTTACTTGTGACATGCATGATTATGAACTGTAATTAGGAGACTGTAGTTATTACTTGTGTATTATAAACTTGTGGATTATAAATTTCTGCAATCATGAAATTGTAGTTCTTACATGTGTATGTATGATTATAGATTCCTCCAAACATGAGATTGTAGTTCTTACTTGTGTATGTATGATTATAGATTTCTCCAAACATGAGATTATAGTTCTTACTTGTGTATGTATGATTATAGATTTCTGCAATCATCAGATCATAGTTTTTAACTATATATGCTCCTGCAAGATCATAATGACATAGTTACTAGTAGGAATATATGAGATTATTAGTTCCTCTTAGAACCATATTGTAGATTTCGTTTGTAAAAAAACAATTATAAATTGTTCCATCATACTCTTGTTCTGTTATTGACAAGAAAAAATTACTATCAATTCCTAAGTTAAAAAAAGACTCGGATGACATTTCTGAATAAATTAAGATTTAGTTTACAATCACTTTAATATCATTTTAAATATTTTTTGTATGCCAGTTTAAAAAAAAAAAACAGGAAAAAAAGTGTAAATATGCTAGACAAATAATTACTTAGGAAATACAGAAAAATCTAGAAAATAAATATTAAAAGTTCTTTCATTTCATTTGTAGAGAATATTCTGCTTGTAAAGTGAGTAATGAGCAAACAAGACATGGGTAAATTAAACAGTAATTAAATTTTGAAATGATTATCACAAAGCTACAAACATCAATGAAAGCATTCTATAATCAATGTTGATTTTAATTAAGATTGTTTAGGCAAACAAGGCAATATTGAATAAGAGTAAAGGTCTCAAAAAATTAAATAGATGCATATATTTTTCATTACATTATGAATTGTTATTCATGCTATATATATCCATTCAAAACTATATATGAAAAAGCAGAATGTGTTCTTCTACAAACAATGAAATATGTGAGGTTACAGAAGAATCTTGATAAAAAAGAACACAAACGAAACTGCAAGTTCTTAAGTCTTTAACTTGTATAATAATAGCTGTGATGAAAGTATACAGTATAACATTTCTTGTCAAGTCTTGTTAGTAAAAACAAGAACCTTATTTGATACAATGATGGCTGGTAAAACCAGCTTGTGGGGTTTTATGAGCATAAATAAGTTTATGCCTGTGCTATCATCATGTGAACAGATATATAGTTTTAAATATAGGAGTGCCTGCTTATCTTCTAATCTATACCTTCTACCTCATACCATTCAACCAATTCTATATACATTTATGCACTAGATTATTTTCTTTCATTTAAAATGCAGATATTTGTATTTTGATTTAATTTGTAGCAGTTATTTACTATGAATACATATATGCACCTTTATCTTGTAAAGAGAAAGAAAACATCGCACAGATCAGGGAGGCAGAGATGCATTGTGTGGATGAGACTTGGGGTACCCTGTGAATGATAGTTACAGATAAATGAAGATGAAGATATTTTGTTGCTTCCCCACAAACAAATGCCGTCAGGCATGTCACCCGCTAACTACTTTGCTGTAGTCAGTGTTGAAGCGCACAAGTACACACACAAACATTGTAAAAATATATATGGAATAAATATATTGTAAAGGGTCAAACATAATTATATTTCTACTATTTATATTTATAAAACCATATAACTAACAAGCACATCTCATTTCAGCAAAAATGCTGACTAATTTACAAAGCACAACTGAAAATAAATTTCCATTACTGGAGCCCAAGCTCGCTCTAGCCTACTTGCTCAAGTAAAAGGACTACCTACTCTAACACTTATATGTAATGAAGGTGATATCAAGAGTCAGTTTTGTTTCAGATGAGAGCAACTACTATGTGATGAAAACATAACATGAAACATTAGTGATGGGCCCAATTACTGTAGTCATATATTAAATTTATACATATATATATATCATCATCGAGTGCCATCTCTGAAACGAAGGTTGGCTACCATGGAGTGCCATTCTGCTCTGTCTCTTGCTTTGATGGTGCAGGTTGTCATAGGCTGACTTGTCCATCTTTTCATGTTACTCATCCATGTTAGTCTTGGTCTGCCTCTGCCTCTTTTACCTAGTATTTTCCCCTCCAAGATTACTTTTAATAGGCTGTTGTGTCTTTTAACATGGCCTAAAAATCGCATTTGTCTTGTTTGAATTGTATTAAGTAGTTCTCTTTTCAGTTTTAGTTGTTTTAAGATTTAATCATTTGTTTTCTTTTCTTTTCATCCAATTCTACCTATTCTTCTATATATCTACACTTAAAAGGCTTCAATTTTCTGTTCTATTTTCTTGTCTAATGTCCATGTTTCTGCACCATATTGGAATGTTTCTTAGTTTTAGCCCTGGTGTTATTTTTTAAATGTTAGTATATTTTTCATGACATTAAAATTACTTTTTGCCATTCCTATTCTTTTGTTTATTTTGGTTTTACATTTTCCATCACTGGTTATAGTATGTCTGAGGTAGTTGTCGTTCTGAACTGTCTCCATATCTATTCCTTCAATTTTGATATCCACTTGTAGGTTTTGAGTATTTTCTTTGTTTATGATCATAGTTTTAGTCTTTTTGATATTCATATCTAATCCATATTTTAAAAAAAAAATATATATATATAAAAGTAGAGTGCCCCCGACACGCCAAGTAGCATATAGGGAAATGGTGTTTGTGATGATAAATTTTACAGACCTTCGGCACATGATTTTTGGGGTAATGTGATCGGTATTACGCCGTGCCGCTTTACTTTCCCAGCAAAAAATACGGTACTCATTAAAGGCCGGGTGAACCCGGAAGCTGTCAGTTGGGATCAAACCCTATCTCTTGTCCTTTGTAGTCCAGTTCACTAACCACTGAGCTATCGTGGCTCGCTTATATATATATATAGCAAGATAAACCCAATAGAGTTTTTTAATATCAAGTGTAATTATTTTTCCCCTGATCAACTAAAATCGTGAACCCTAAAACTGAGTTATTTCTTTTTTTCCTTTAAATCTTTACAATAACTACAACCTACTCTGATTAAAGCTATATCAATAACCTAAACACAATCCTACTTTATTAAGTGCAATAACTACATTCACAATAGCAAATTAACACAGCTGAAAAGAACTTGGCAAGATATATCAGTCAACCAAAGATGCAAGATTAGACTACTACATACAGTTTACTTATTCTTATAATATTCTTATATGTCTGCAAAACATCAACACTAAATGCAAAAATAAAAGAAAAATACAAACCAAGGAAATGAGGTGTTACTGCAAAATCTTTGGCATCTCAAACAGAAACAACAATACAAACAAACAAAATTGTCACTAATGTCAAAGATTTATGCTAATACCTGTTTACATTTTCTTCTTCGACTTAAGTGATCAGCGACTGCTCTGCATTTAGACATTTATACCAGCTCGGGTCATGAACAATTCAGTGTGTTTGAGGTCTTCACCAGTTGCTCATAACTTGACATGCAGGGTTGTTTCTGTGGGCCATATGTGTGTTCTTTGAGTGTTGTGAGTGCTGCTGCCCTGTAAGATATGCTCTGTAGTTTGTCTGGATGCACCCCATTCACATGTTGCAAAGTCACTGAGTCCTTTCTTTTGTCATGTACTCAAGGCCACAGTGACCAGTTCTGAGTCTGAATATCTTGGTCTGCTCATATTTGCTGAGTTTGTTTAAGCTATTGTGTTGTAGCTAATATTTTCCATGTAACTTCTTCCTTTCTCTTTTTCCAACTTGTATCAGGGTTTTTTTTTAAAATATCTCTTTGAGACTCTGGGACTGGTTGGACTGTTGTAGGTTCCCAACTATTTTTGTGAGTTCATCTGCTTTCTCATTTCCAGGGATGCCACAGTGTGCGGGTATACACTGAAGGACTAGTTCTGTCTTTTCTGACAACGAACATATGTTGTTCTTTATTTTTTTTAATGAGTCTTTCCTGTTTCAGGCTTAATAAAGCTTGTCTGACTGACATCAGTCAAGATGACAATTTTTGTACCTGAGACCTCTTGTGTGTTTAGGGTTTGTATGGCCGTGTGTAGTGTCATTGTCTCTGCTCTAAAGTTTGTGCATTTTTCTCTGGCTGGCAGAGAATGTGTTTCTGTTTGTCCTTATGGTTAGGTTATATTGATGTCTCTGTCCCTTTTTTGATACTTCAGATCAAACTGTGTCTATGTATCTCTGAGGTATCTTTCCTGCAGTATAAAAATTGAAAGTGTTCTCATTTCTATCAAGAGTTGCTCATTTCACTTGTTTATATCAATCAATCAAAGTTCTTCAGGGGTTCCATGTTGGAACATGGGTCCAGGCCGGGTCTCTCCATGCATCTATATTTTTGGACACTTTCTATATTTCCTTCCAATTTAGGCCAATATTCTTGAGGGGTGCCATGACTTCTCTTCTTTATTTATTCATGTGCCTTCCTGTTTTTTTTTTCTCTGTGGATTTCATGACAGTGCTTGTCTGGTTACATCAGTAACCAATAATAAATTATACTGCCACACGCATGTCATAAAATCAAAAGACTTGGCCTAGATCTTCTTACTGGAACAGCAAACGGAGGGTGATGAAAAGATAAAGGAGAAAATAGGTTGATGATGTCAACAAATGGACATGGAAAACATGCAAAGAACCTCGATGAATTATAATGGCACAAAAGAAGAATGGGAAGTGATCATGAACAACTCACTCTATCTGCACACCAAAGGCTCTCAAGAGAACTAAGAGATCAGGGAGACAGAGCTAAATATATTGATACTTTGTATTATAACCATAACCATATATAAACCTTAACCCAAGTTGAGATCTATATATAGTGCCTTCAAGTTAAAATGCAGCTGTAACTCTACCTACTTAAATTCCTAATGACTTTTAAAATTAATCCTAACCATAAGCAATTACAGCTTAACCATAACCAAAATCATCATCAAATGATAGGAACTATTTATTTTTTTTGTCTGTAATTATTTAATGTGCAATTATATTAATGTACAGAAATTCAAAACTGACCCAACTATATACAAAAAACAGGAAATTAAACAATAATCATTTCCATTTTCTATAAAATTCTTTGTTATTTCAAATTAAACAACTAGAATTTGTAAAACTAGAATGGTCATCACATTTACTTTATCAGCTGAAACAAGTAAGTGAATTGTATATTCTGAGCTAACTAAAGCACAGACAAATAAACTGCCCAGAAATAACAGCAAGGGGAGAAAATCTTGGATTCCTCCATCCATATTTAAAGATAACTAGAGTTGTCTACTGTAGTTGTGGACTACTACTTTGAATGTTTGTGCATTAGGAGACTGTGAGCTACATTAACACAGAAATCAGGGCACTTACCAAAGCCAACAGAAGATATGCGAACTGTTGGATTCAAAACTGATCACTGAATTGTTCAGAGGGATTTTTTTAAAGCATGCTCTAAACACCAACCTCCCCACCTCTTTGTCAAACCCTCAATGAAAAAATAACAATGTTTCTTATTTAACACTGTTTTCAGTCTTTATACTGAAAGCCTTCAACACAGCTAAGAATTTGAAACCAAACTAATTTCTTTGAAACCGTCATGAATTTTAAATATCAGCATTAAAAAATCAACATTATACTTTAACATAGAAATTATATATAAATATAAATGAACCAAAAAAATCATCATCTCAAACTGGCATAATATACTAAGATTTAAAAATTTGTAATTTATTAAAAAGCAATTGAACTCTAACGTACTGGCTGGGTTAGATTTATTTTTTAAAAAATTAATATACATCTGTATATTTAAATCAATAAATGCTTCTATGTTGCCTGTAATCATGAGAAAGGAGCAACAATATAATTAATAAAAATACAAGAAATTAGAAAGTTTATAAAAAATATAAAAACGAGAAAGAAGTAAGAACATAAATAATAATAACAAAAAGACAACTACACATATATGGAATTATGTGATCACTTCTTCAAGATTCTACAACAATAAGTTTTTAACAAATATTTTGACAGCTTTAATATTTTCATGAAAACAAAAAAAACATGATTTATTTGATATACAAACAATGGTTAATTAAGAATATATATTATATATGAAGAATACTCTTCCCCTCAACAGTTAATTCCTGTTTATCTACAGTAGATAGGTATCTCATGATGTGAACTATAATAAACTGTTATGTAACAAACAATTCAGGTTAAAGGCATTGCTGCTGGTGGAGGTCATGGCATAACAATGATGTGCTAAAACAGATTAATGTCATCACCTTGAAAATGATAAATTTTTCCAATTAAATTATACATTATTTTCACACCATCTCCTGGTAGTTAACGTGACTGTTAAGTCTGGACTCCCCTTATTCTATAAATATAATAAATCAATGAGGTGTAAATGAATTTTATTTAATTGATGGTCTTTGTGATGTTATAACATGCTAATGTTAGCTATGAGCTTTGCTCCTAAACCAGTGATTTGTTTTTTTTCACCATTTACAATGTCAAAACAAGATGATTTTGGAAATAGCTTCTTTTTCTTCTCACTGAAAGAAACTAAAAATAAAAATATTGGGAATTTGAGCCAATAGTATAAAATCTACATGGACATAGGACATATCATTATATATTCTGAAAATGATTCTGTGTAATTCAACAAAGTGAATATGATCCACCCACCCAGTTACTGACAGAATCTGCCAGCAAATCACTGGAGTAGAAACAATGCTCTAGCCTTGCCTTTCTTTCCATGATCAATCAAGCATAACAAGATGCACAACAATGCCAGTTTGAAAGTGAAAATGCTAAATAAATAAACTCTCTAGAACATTACCAAGGTATAAATTGTCTACTTTTTCTAAGAAAAGAAATGCAAAGTAAAAGCCATTAAAACAAAACTAAAATATGTAAGCTTCAGCAATAATAGATCTCGTTCTAAAACAGTGTAAAATTTTGTATCACAATACAGTCTGAATGAGAGGCAAGGGTTATAATAATGTCAATCAAATAAAATGTTCTGTTATTTAAATGCAGTTTTTACGTCATGTTTAAAATGTTGTTTGAATAATATAGGATTATTTTACACATCCGTATGCATTGTAGTTTCAATAATATTCATTTTAAAGAAAAGGTAAAACATACCAATCAAAAGAGAAATACAGTGTTTGTGCCTATGTTTTTTTTTCTGGGTTACTGACACATTTTTTTAATGAGTGATCAGTTAACTTCTCAGAGAAACCTATGTATCCATTTTCAGAGACTGGGTAGACGCTAAAACCAGAGAAATCTCTGTATCCATTTTCAGAGACGGGTAGACCCTAAAACCAGAGAAATCTCTGTATCCATTTTCAGAGACTGGGTAGATGCTAAAACCAGAGAAATCTCTGTATCCATTTTCAGAGACTGGGTAGACCCTAAAACCATACTGGCCCTCTCAAAATTTGTCACATCTGGGGAACTGATTTGGACTCACCTTGTCAGTAGACGTGTGCACTAATCACGTTGCCACTGTGGCTATATACTATCATTAGTAATAGCTAGAAGAGAGAGTTACTGCTGCTTTTGTTGCTACTGGAACTATTACAGCATTGCAAGAGTATTTAAATTCTGTTAATACTAAAAAATACGTCGGGGAGGGGGGGGGGGGGTTTAACAGACATTACCCAATATCATTTGCTAAAGAAATTATTGAGGAAAGAAAAAAAAAATTCACACCTCAATGCATGTAGAAATATAGTGTTAGTAAGGGCACATACGACTGACTTAGCAGGTTGGAAAGGGATCTTCTTCTTCTTTTCTCTTTTCACTGATACCTAAAAGGTGTCGTGGTTTATATCATTTGTCGTTCTTGTGCCGCTCGAATTGTCTGAATTAGTGATTTTCCTTTGTTGTTACATGTCTCTGCCACTGCATCTATCCATCTTCTTCTGGGTCTTCCTCTTGGTCTTTTTCCATGCATTCTCGAGAAGAACGCCTTTGATGGTGATTGGTGAGGATTCATTCTGACCAGGTGGCCAAACCATTTAAATTGTTGTTGTTCTATATATTCTTGGCAGGGTTTTGCTCCTACTATTTTTCTTATGGTTTCATTTGGTATTCTATCTCTTTTTGTGTTTGTTACTTTTCTCAAACAATGCATCTCACATGTATTGATCTTTCTTAAATGTGATTTAGAAAGGGTCCATGTTTGACTTTCATAGCACAAAGTTGGTATGAAGATGCTATTTATCATTCGAAAGGGATAAACATTTCTATTCTCAGAAAAATCACAGAAAATGGAGACTAACCTCTACTGAGATGAAATATGTTAGATGAATGATAGGAAACAGCCTCAGAGACATGATCAGAAATGAAGAACTGAGAAAAAAGCTAGGAATAGCCCATGTCATAGAATATATAAAAAAACAACAGATAAAATGGTTTGGCCATGTGACAAGGCAGAGTGATCAAAACACAACACAACGAGCCTTCAATAAGCGTTGCGAGAACACTAAACCCAAGGTAACCATGTAAAAGATGGATCGATAGAATATTAGAAGCACTAGGAAACATAACAGCAGCAGAAGCGAACAGAAGAGCCAAAGACCGCAAATTATTTCTTCCCTGACGCTGAAAAGCAAATGAGGAAGGAAAGAAGAAGAAGAAGGGCACATATTTTTATCAACCATTGCCATATTTTTTGGTTAATATGATAAACACCGTTACTGTCATTTTTTACCCAGAAAAAAATGTCTGGTGTTCCTTCAAGGCTGAACCATACTAGAAGCCATTGATAAGGATTAAAGATGACCTCATGTCCTCAATAAACCAATTCACTAACCACTGTGGGAAGCCGAGATAGCTCAGTGGTTAGTGAACTGGATACAAAGGACAAGAGGTAGGGTTCGATCCCAACCGACGGCTTCTGGTACACCAAGCCTTTAATGGGTACCGGATTTTTTTCTGCGAAAGTAAAGCGGCACGGGCGTAACACCAACCACATTACCCCAAAAATCATGTGCCGAAGGTCTGTAAAACTTATGGTCACTAACACCATATTCCCTATTTGCCGCTTGGCGTGATGGGGATACTTTCCTTTTTTTTTTTTTAACTAACCACTGTGGGTTCAAAATTCCTGGCCGGCATCCACCCTATGAGAAGGAAAACTCCTCTAAGTCAAACCAAGATCCAACCTGCCAAAGATGGAATGTGTCAGCCACAGCGCAGGTTTAGAGGAAAAATCAGGAACACGTGCACATGAGCGCTGACAATGAAACCAGCTCATCATGTGTTGTGTTGTTCTTACCCCTCCATCATGAAACAGGACAAAGAATCAGGTTTGCATGATCACAAGACTTGAACGCTGAAGAAGACTGCTCTTACACAGTTTCTTCATTTAATTTGATAAACAATGTTTCATTTGTTAAACTGTCAGGGGTTATTAAATGTATTTTACCAATAATCCCTTACTTACCAATTAAAGTTGAAAAAAAAAAAAACCTGGGTACTAACAAAAAAATTAAAAGTATGGGCGGGAGGGGATACTTAAAAAACGGTAAGAACTTACGAACAATTTAATCAAAAAAAAGAACAATTAAACTCAAAAATAGTGCTGATGAAATGTTCACAAAGTGAAGTGTAAGAAAGCAATGACATGCCTTAGCCAACTTCACAGAACTTATGAATTCCACAATTCAGATCAACATGAGTTATATTCCTCACAAGAAAAATCTGATCCACCAAAGTGGAGATTATCAAATTTGCTAATAATTTTATTCCATTTTGTATCGTTTTCTTTGCCATTCTGTTCCTTCCAGTAATTTATTTTTAAATGTTGTTGTATTAAGTTACAACCATACATTGAGTAATAACAAAGCAAGCCCTCATGTGGGAAACAACAGGTAAGAGGAAAAGAGGTTGACCCAGAGAGACACTGAGAAGAACATTGATCAGAGAGGCAAGAGCACCAGGAATCGGCTCCCTCAATGAGATAGAGTTGCTCGCACAGAAAAGAGACAAATGGCGAGATTTGATAAAATTTCGTTAGAAGGATTGAAGAAAACTGCTAGAATAAAAATTTAGATATTAGAAAGAGTATCTGTGTCTATGTCCTATGGGCCGGCTATGGCTCAAAAGGTCAATAGATAGGCATTTATCTACAAACATGTGTTGCTAATTATTTTTTATAAGATCTCTTCTTCCATCTGTTTTCTCCATCTTTTAGTACTTCCCTTTCTCTTTAAGTCCGCGGGAATTTAAAAAAAAAAAATAAAAAACAGCCTGTTTTGTAAAACTCTCATTTGGCTTTTGCAGTCTACATCTATCCAGTATGGCATTCATCTTCTTCATTGCCACTCTTTGTTCACTGGTGTTTGTCTGATACTTTTCAACAGTTCTATGTTGGTAATTGTGTCAGGCCAGCTCCATCATTTTATTCAGTCCAAACATCAATCAATTAAAGTCATCTTCTTCAACATTCACATCTTGTTATCATGTGAACTTCACTCTTTGCCCTGCTTCATGATGGAGGGGTAGAAACAACATGAAATAAGATGAGCTGGTCACATGGTCCATATTCATATATGCATGTGGGTCCTCCTTTTAATCTGCACTGTGACTAACAAACTCCATCAGCAGCAGGCTAGATCTTGGTTTGATGTAGGAGTTTTCCTTCTCATAGGGTGGATGCCAGCCAGGGATTTTGAGCCCGCCCAGCTTGTATTGAAAGTCTGTATCTTCTAACTGTCATTTTTATGGTAATCCATGTTCTACATATAATGGTACTGATTTAACATTGAAGTTAAAGACTATAATTTGTATATTTAATTATTTTGATTTCCATGTTTTCTAGTGCAGTGAAAGAAAGTCCCTCTTGTTTTATTGTATCCTTGCTGAAAGTAGAGCAAAGAATAGTATCACTGTGTCCTACCAGGCATGTCGTAAGAGGAAACTAAGGAGAGTTAGGCATGGTGCAGGCTATCACATATTGTAAAAAAAAAAAACATAAGCCGTAAGCAAATACTTCACAAATATGGACAAATTAAAATAAGGGCATTCCTTAGCTACTGTTAATTTTTCTGGGGGTAGGTGCAAAAGTTTACAATTATTAACTTCAGTCATTTTTAAAGCTATATTTTACACGATAAAATTGACCTCAATAATTGTAAATCTTTAATTTGCAGATCAAGCATGATAAAACCCAAAAACCTGAAGAAAAAAAACAATTCAGCAACATGCTATGAAATCAGAGGGACACAGAAGTAGGCACAACTCTATAAAAGATATAGTAACATGAAATACATTTTTTTTAAAGCAGCATTTCCATCTATTTATATTTTTCTTACCTCCTTTTCAAATATACTTCACTGTTATACAATTATATAAAACTTTCTTGTGTATTTTAAAACAAAAACGCATGCGTGTGCGCGTACGCAAACGCACACACACACACAGAGAGAGAGAGAGAGAGAGAGAGAGAGAGAGAGAGAGAGAGAGAGAGAGAGAGAGAGAGAATGCATATATCATTATATTAAATTTTAATTTGCATTTTTTTTTAAATTGTATATGAATTAATGTTATTTTAAGAATTCAATAAATAAAATACATTTATTTGTCAGATATTTGTTCTCATGAAATATTAAGGTCATAGAAACAAGTGTTGCTTTAGCAATATGAAAATAATGAGTTTAAACAAATACTATACAGATATGAGCATGAGTAAAGACTTACGACACTTACAAAGTTAATAATTCTATAAATAATGTTTAACACAACTATAGTCAATTATGGAGAGCCATGATTTCTGCCCTATTTGCCGATTCGCTCAAAGAGAAACTAATTGTTAAATACTGCACTAATAAGGGTTTAGAGAAATTATTAAAGTATCTTATTATGTGCAGATGTTGTGCAGAAAGTCCTCAGCAGCACTTTGTCCATTTCTCTGTCCCCTTGCTATTCTGATTATCTTTTTACATGGTAAAGGTACCCTCCTATGTCTAAATGTCTTTCAAAGTACATTCTCTCCAGCTTCTTAATTATTCTATAACTCATCAAGTCAAATACATATTTGCAAGTTGACTAAAATACTACCAAGTATCAGAGGGGAAAAACCCATTATGTTTGCATTCAGGAACCTTCCCTGTCATATCCATTTAGCTAATATTTACACCACAGGTTTCACATTTCTAAGCGTCTCACACTCATTCCTGGCTACAATTTTTTTGTTCATGTTATCCACTCAGTCATTTTAAACATGGTGCCTTGTTACCGAACTATCAATTGTTTCCCTTGTTTTGGGCACAGCACTAACAACAAAAAACACTGATGTCGTCAATAAACATTCTGTAAAAAATAGCTTTTTAAAAATACATATTGTATAACAATATTTTGTATAACAGCTGATCGTATTGTTTGCACCTGCATTATTTTTTCATATTTCCCATTGTAATTTACTGTATTGCCGTGGGTCTACTGTAAAAGTAGACTTAGTATTGTGGAGTATTACTGTTCTTATGTTATATAATTATTAATTATATTATTATTAATATATTATATCTGTGCTTTTATTCATCAAACGTGTACACACACTGACGAGATTTAACTTTATTATGCTATGTATATATGATTAAAAATTAGATGCAATTATTTAGGTCAACTTTAATAGGAAGAAAGTGATAGATTCGTGAGTTTAAGCTGAATAATATAGAAATATTTATAACAAAATTATTATTAATTTTACTATATCTAAGTCTTATGTAAAATTAATATTATTTTCTGAACTATATATATCAACTTATAAAATAGTAATATAACCCAAATCTGTTATGTCTACATGTTCATTTAGTAGCAACTTTTCACTGCCCTTTGAGCTGAATTTAGGTTTAATTAATGAAATAGAGAGTTAACAAGAATGACTATTAACTTTAATTTAAAATTGTATGTTTTCACATATTTGTTTTTAATAATTTGCTTTTCAGAATTTGAGCAGGCAGATCAACTTTGAAGACCTCAAGAGAAATCTTGATTTAGGAAATAGCTTTTATTTTGTTTGTTTATTGTTATGTCCAGTTTTAGAACACCCATTATACTCTTAAGACTGTCCATAATATTCTTAATAAAAAAAAAAGATAAAGAATCCTGTCACGTCAAGTGGTGTATTGGGAATATGGTGTTAGTACCCATAATTTTTATGAAAACTAGCGTTTAAAAAAAAAAAAATAAATTTCAGGACAATTTAACTTTGGGAGCCGCAATAGGTTAGTGATTTGGACTACAAAGGATAAAAGGTAGGGTTCGATCCCAACCAACGGCTTCCGGTTCACCCAGCCTTTAATGGGTACCGGATTTTTTTTCTGGGAAAGTAAAGCGGCACGGGTGTAATACTAACCACATTACCCAAAAATCATGTGCCGAAAGTCTGTAAAATGTATGTCACTAACACCATATTCCCTTTATGCTACTTGGCATGATGGAGCCCTCTTTTTTTTTTATCCATAATTTTTGGGGTAGGTGGTCGGTATTACACCTGTGCAGCTTTACTTTTTCAGAAAAAAATCCGGCACCCACTTAAGGCTGGGTGAACCTGGATGTCGTTAATAAGGATCGAACCCGACCTCTTGTCTTTTGTAGGCCAGTTAACCACTGAGCTATCACAGCTCCCATTCTTAATATGCTTGTTCTAAGAAAACCACATTTCTGTCTAGAATCCAACAATGTTCTTAGATCTTGTCTGTCTTCTGATTGTCCTGGTTTTAGTTCCATAAGTCCAGACTGACTGAAGTACACATCACTGAAAATCTTTTCTTCTTATTTCCATTTACAAAAATTGTTGCTTCAAACCACTTGTATATAATATTTCATGTAAACTTAAACATTTTTACCAGGTCTTCTTAATCCATTGGCTTGTTTAATTCTGTTTTATTTACTTTAATTATGCATTTGAGATATGCCATTTTCTTTGTTGTTACTATTATTTGTATTTCTGCTATTGAGACTTGACTTACTTTACAAAAAATTGTTAGTCTTTTCTATAACATTTCACTCTTAGTGATTATAACTGTGTCAGTATACCTAAGATTGTAAAAATTATGATGGCATCTTTTAATAATCTCACTTTACAGATTTAACCTCTACTGAGATGAAATGTGTCAGACGAATGATAAGAAACAGTCTGAGAGATAAGATCAGGAATGAAGAGCTGAGAAAAAAGCTAGGAATAGCCCCTGCCATAGAACATATAAAGAAACAACAGATAAAATGGTTTGACCACATGACAAGGCCGAGAGATCAAAACATAACACAGCGAGCCCTCAGTAAACATTGCGAGAATACCAGACCCAAGGGTTGACCACAAAAAAGATGGATAGATGAAATATTAGAAGCACTAGGAAACATAACAGCAGCAGAGGTAAACAGAAGAGCAAAAGACCACAAATTATATCTCCCCTCGATGATGTAAGGCAAGTGAGGAAGGAAAGATGAAGAACTATATAGATTGAATAAATGTAATGATGGTACACATTAATTTTATTACTGTTCTGTACCACTTTCTAACCCAAGTAATCCAGAATATTTGATTTCAACATCTGATTGTTTGCAATTTAACTGACCGTTAAAGTCCTTTAAAGAGAGCTGATATGGAAGAGTCCCAGTAACAATCTTTCAGTTTTACTTTATACTTATTGTCATCAAATAAAATGCCACATGTTTTGTTCATCAATTGCATCAAACAGAAACTTGTTTTATTAATCAAATAAAAATAATAAAATCATGTTAAATATTTGCTTTTTTTTCACAGCCTTTGTTCAATGAGAGTGCTCATGAGAAAGGCATGGGGAAAAAGCAGTGAGTATCATTCTCATAAGATATATGACCATGATATTTGAAACCTCACACATACTCCTTTCCCAGTGGCAGTAAATCATAGAAATATCTCCACTTTATTTTCAGCTGCCCCAATGAAACTGTATTCCATCTGCTATCCATCACTCATTTTAGCTCATATCTCAATTCTATTATTTTTCTGTGAATTAAAAATGTTAGTACACTTGTATGTCTAACAATAGCATCAGGTTATTGTGGTTTCTACAATCCATCTTTTATCTTGAATCCCCATTTCCATTGGTTATTACTATGACCTTATTCAATAACTATGTATATTACATTTACTATCTGATACAAATATTGCTGTCATTGTCATATTTTTCTTTTCTCTCACCTAGCTGCTGATGCCTTTAAGTGTCGCAGAGAAAGGAGCTTGTTTTCAGTGTACTATGGTGTCTCTAGATATTTGGTTGTTTGAGTATCTCTTTTCATAAATGGAACGTATTTCTTTGGCATATCATCTGGTTGCTTTAAAAAGGAAATATTATGGTTGTTCCATAAGTCTTTTATTCCATCTTTTCCTTGGTCTTCCTCTTACCTTCTGTTTTGACATTCTTAGAATGCTCTTGATGATAAATGGTCTGTTTCATTCTAACTAGATGCTCATACCATTTCATTTGTAGCTCGTATATATATATATTCCAGACATGGTTTAATTCTGATTTCTTCACTGATTTTAACATTTGATACTCTCTCTGCCCTTGTTTTTGTTATTTTCCTCAAGCAGCTCATTTTGGATCTCGTGATTTTCTGTATTTGGGCTTTGTTCAGTAGCCATTTTTGACATTAGTAGCATAATGTTGCTGTAAAGATGCTATTTATCACTTGTCTCTTAGCTGTCATTGAAATATTGGGATATTTCAAGAGTGGTGTTGGTAGTTAATAATGTTCGCTCTCTGCGTTCTGGTTTCTATTTCTCTGTTTATACTTCCATTCTCTGTGAGCATACGACCCAATTATTTGAATTCACTAACCAGCTTTATTTTATTGTCATTTATTTGGCTATTTAAATAGCCTCTTTCCTTGCTCATTTTCATTATTTCAGTTTTGGCTATGTTAAATTTCATAGTGTATGCATTAAGAGCTTCATTAAGAGCTTCATTAAAATATTCATTTATTAAGAGATTCATTATTGCATTCATTATTCATATTGCATTCATTATTCATATTGCATTCATTGTGAACAATACAAATACCATCAGTATTATTCTCTTCACGAAAGTATATTTTCGCCAATTAAAAAAAATTTCTAGTCTTTTAGTTTCTTTATATAGAAGATAAATAAAGACAAGTGGAACAATATTAAAACAGGTAAATGAATTTAAATATTGGGGAACTTTGTTAACCTCAGACGGAAGATGTAAAAAAGAGGTGAGATGCAGAATTGCATTTTTTTGGCAAAAGCAGCTTTCCAAAAAATGAGGAAAATACTATGCAATCCATTTTGACAATAGAAACAAGAAAAAGAGTTCTTAAGTGTTATGTAGAGCCAGTCTTAACATATGGATGTGAATCATGGACAATAGGGCAACAGACAAGGAAATCACTGGAGTCTGTAGAAATGTGGTTTTACAGAAGAATGTTGAGAATACCATGGACAGCAAAGAAGAGTAATGAAGATGTTCTGAGAGAGGTCAAAGCAAAAAGAGAGCTAATTTCCAATATTAGGAAGAAACAATCATCATTTTTTGTCCATGTAATGAGAAGCGAACAGATGGAAAATATTGTAACAACTGGGAAAATTGAGGGACGAAGAGATAGATGGAAGCAAAGAGAAAAGAAACCAGACAGCTTAAGAGAATGGCGTGACAGAAGGTCAACAAAAGAAATGATAAATAACTGTCGTGATCAAAAGTTGTGGAGAGACATGATCACCTACGCCAGCAGGCTTGGTACTTGATGATGAGTATCAGACAAAGATCAAGCCTGCAGAATGTGATGATGTTCTCACCTCATGAAAAATAACAAAGAGTCAAGTTCAAACACGCCACACAAAAAATTCCATTGACATAGCGAAAGTAACAAATTCGACATTAACAAGATTTTTACAGCGTTATTGCTAATAGAAATAATGCTTTAAAAAAATTAATACGAGTTTCAGAGACACAATTGGAAGTGTAAATAAATTGCTACCTCTCTTTTTAATTAATATTATAATTTTCAGTTTTCTGAAAAGCGGTTTTGTCATAATCTTAATTAAATGTGTAGGTTACATTGACTTTTTACCTTTTACCGACAAGGATCAAGATGTACAAAGACTAGTTTAAACATTTTTTTCTTAATCTAAATAAGCTTTGTCAGCAGTGAATAATATAATAAATAAATTATTAATTCAGATAGTTTTTCTCTTATTAGAAATGCAAAAACATGCAAGAGTAGCAAGGAATTTCGAAGTAGTTTTTTAATATTTTTGGATCCACACCCTGCGCCATGCAATCACATAATAATTTGTGACGCAAAGTGCTCACAGAGTTATCCTTGAAGGCATAACTAAAGTTGTCATTGCTATATAACAAACATTACACCATGATCGGATACATGAATACAAATTACGAGATATGTGAGGGAAAAATAGATAAATGATAAGAAAAATGTGTAATATCCACACTTATACTACACTTATGCAATTTAAGATTAAATTTGATAAGTCATTATCATCATTAAATTTTGTGATGTATTTAAGTGTAATATTAAGTATGCTCTGAACAAACAAGAAGAATACAAGGTCACATAAGTATACAAATTCACAATGCAATTATTCTAACACTTTGAAATATTCAAAATTTTCACATAAATTAAAAAAAGAAACCTATTTATTATGAATTATCCATTTAACTCTAAATAATTAAACAACAAAATATTCCAAACTTAATGGAAAGACAATGAAGTACAATAAAAATGTGGTGTATACAAAATGTATAAAAGGAATTCATGTCACAAATTATTTCACAATTACTAAACATAAATAATTTCATCCACCTGCCCTTTTATCGGCTGAATTGGCTTCATTTTTCACCTTAGTTTTTAATGGTTACAACACATAATTTGTGATAAGTGAAATTTAACTTTATTAGATGTGTCAGTTTTCACAACATTACATCTTTACTGACAACATTTTAGCAGTTTGATCGGCACTAAATAATCTACAATTTTTAGTTTAAAAGTTTTGAGAAAAATGGTTATACCTCTCACTGTGTTAGTAACGCTATTTTAAAAAAAAGAACACAATTCTTTTTCTGAAGTATACAGGATGTTCAAAAAGTGACACAGCCCTATGTAAAATTGTACAGGATGCAACTCAATGAAAGATTGTATGGGAAGCAACTCAATGAAGAAACACATGGGACACAATCCTATGGAAAATTGCAAGTAATTGTTTTCCCTTAGGGTTGTTGCAAGACCTTTTGAACACCCTGTATCCTGATAAAAGATTAAATAGTGAGTCAGTTAAATTAAATCATGAAAAGCTTAACAGATGACAAAATATACATGGAAAACAAACCAGTGGAAGAGATTGATCACTTTATCTATCTTGGAAGTCACATTGATCACGAAGGGGATACAAGCAAAGAAAGTAGAATCAGAATAGCTAAAGCAGCAATGTCTTTCAGAAGCCTTGAAAAGTTGTGGAAATCAAAACTCATCAGCACAAACACAAAACTTAGACTATTCAAATCAAATGTACTATCAACCCTTACGTATGTGTGTGAAAGCTGGAAAACAACAAGAGATAAAGAAACAAAGTTGAACGTATTCGAAAATAAATGTCTAAGGAAAATACTTGGTATAGAGTGGAACTAATTAAAAACAAACGAGGAAATTAGAGAAATCGCCAATCAACCACTAATATCTTCAGTAATAAAGAAAAGACGATGGTCATAAGTTGGACATGTGATGAGAAGAGATAATAACCGAACAGCAAAGCAAGCCCTCATGTGGGAAACAATAGATAAGAGGAAAAGAGGAATTCCCAGAGAGACAATGAGAAGAACATTGATGAGAGAGGCAAGAGCAGCAGGAATCGGCTCCCTCAATGAGATAGAGCTGCTTGCACAGAACAGAAACAAATGGCAAGATTTGATAAAATATCTTTAAAAGAATTGAAGACTGCTAGAACAAAAATTCAGATAAGAGAGGGAGTATCTTGGTCTGTGCCCTATGGGCCGGCTACAGCTCGAAAGGTCAATAAATAGATAGATAGAAGTTAAATTAGTATGTACCCAAAAATATAAAATATCAGAACATAAGAAACACATAATAGGAATCAGGAAAAATGGCACCCACACAGACACAAAGAGAATGCACATAGCAGAATAAACAATTAGACGACAACTACTCACAGGACTATTGGTATCATATATAAACGAATGGCTCTGCTACAAACACCACCAGAAATGGAGGAGATGGTGTGTTCTTGAGGCTGAATAACCAGGAAAAGATTACCAAATCAATAGCTCTTGGGAAATTCTCAAACAATTATAACTCAGAAACTGAACACCTCAAAGATCCTGCAAAACTGGCATTTCAACACAGAAATAATGTGTACAAGAAATTGGTGATACTGACCAGTGCACTGTCAGTCCTAACAGCTCTAAAAACCCCCACGAACAGTGAGCTAGATGACCTGAGAATAACCTAGACCAATTATGCAATAACTTCCAGAGAGTGGTCACCCAGTGGAAACCATCACACTGTTACATACACGGAAACGAACGCGCAGACAAACTAGCTAAAAAGGGAGGGAGATTACCACAAGAGAACCATCTAGTCAGCTACGATGAAGCCAAATCCATTAAAAAAAGCCAGTATCATTAAAAATGAAAACAAGAACACTCAAAGTATAATGAGAAGGACGGATACCTCCAACTATCAAGGAGGAATCAAGTCATAATGCTTTGTCTATGCACTGGCCACAACAGAATGAAAAACCGCATGTTCACTAAACTCAAAATAGGAACTACCAGCCAATTCCACTGTACCCTGGATGACATGAGAACCAAACACATTCTACAGGATTGCCCCCAGTACACAGGCCTGAGGAGATCAATGTGGTCCATGCCCACCAGCTTCAACTTGGAAGAGAAACTCTACAGGGTACCTGAATCACTGAAACAGACAGCTGCCTTCATAAAAAAGTTTGAAATCATAGTTTGAATGAGCCATGATCGCAGAGGAAGAAGTATGCACCTAGCTCAATGAGTTGGAGACTGAAAATAAAAGGAAGGGAGAGCACTGACTTTCCTATGTTTAAATGCTGTGTCCTAGCACTGTGAAGTTGAATACTTCACTCCCTTATGAAAATAAAAGGAAGGGAGAGCACTGACTTTCCTATGTTTAAATGCTGTGTCCTAGCACTGTGAAGTTGAATACTTCACTCCCTTATGAAAATAAAAGGAAGGGAGAGCACTGACTTTCCTATGTTTAAATGCTGTGTCCTAGCACTGTGAAGTTGAATACTTCACTCCCTTATGAAAATAAAAGGAAGGGAGAGCACTGACTTTCCTATGTTTAAATGCTGTGTCCTAGCACTGTGAAGTTGAATACTTCACTCCCTTATGAAAATAAAAGGAAGGGAGAGCAATGACTTTCCTATGTTTAAATGCTGTGTCCTAGCACTGTGAAGTTGAATACTTCACTCCCTTATGACATTAGAATGTCATGGGACACCCTTTACATTACTAACATGTGACTGTGAAAACGGAAAGTCAACATAGGCATTAGAAAAGAGACGGAATACCTTTGAAAACAAATATAATATACCAACACTGCTAAATATATTTGTTGGAAAGCTTCTTAATAAAATTAAATCATACACAGTGATACTAATCAAGGATACATCAGTGACTTTCTATCTATCTATCTATTGACCTTTCGAGCCGTAACCGGCCCATAGGGCGTAGACCAAGATACACCTTCTCCTATATGAATTTTTGTTCTAGCAGTTTTCTTTTAAAGATATTTTATTAAATCTCGCCATCTGTCTCTGTTCTGTGCAAGCAGTTCTATCTCATTGAGGGAGCCAGTGACTTTACACATCACAAATTTTGTAAGAAACATAAGTATTTGACCAAGCTTGGGACTAAAACTACAAGGAAGTAACTTACATATTTTCCTTTTAGATAGTCTGTCATATTACCGCTATGTAGTCAGATTTCTGTATATCTATATATATATTTTTGTGTTTATTGTTCCAGTAGATGGTCTACTGAGCCAAAACATTGTAAAATTTTAATTCTTTTCATCAGCTTTAAAACCCCTTCACATTTTTATGCATCTTGGTGAATTTTTATGCCTTTACCCCAGATTTACCCACACTGGGCATGCACTCAGAATGAACAATAGCAGAATCTATCCCAAACACTTAGCTGGACACTAAGCAACAAAAGAAAAAAAATACCAAAAGAGACCCTTCACAGAGTCATCCAAAAGATAAGGATCAATCATGGGTTTCAAAAATACACAAGACCTGTAAGATCTATCAGCACAAAGTCCTAGGTGGAGAGCAATGGTTTCTGAGCTATGTGCTAAATTTGGTCAGAGGGGAACATAAATGTAAACAAATTAATTACATGATGGTTTCAGGCTAAGAACTTTAACACATTCAGCAAATGCCCGACAGTAGCTTGCTTGTGTTTGCCTGATGACTAAAGGAATATACCTCTTCATCATCCGCCCTTAAAAGAACATTAAAAGGTATGTATATATTGTGTTGTTTTACAGTAAAACCTATATTTGCGCCTTTCGACCCAACACATCAGACTTCAGCAATTTATTTTTGAGTATCGGGTTGTCTTCCCTCTTCGATCCCTACTCACTTGCCCAGACCAGACAGGTTAGTTAGTCTGTTTCTGGAGGCACCAAGGAGAAATAGAGCAGGGTCTAGATGGTTCAGGTTCACTGATCCTGGCGCACAAGCCATCAGCTGTGGGTCACTGACAATTTCCAGCTCTGCTGCTGTCAGGCGCCTTTACCTCCTCTGACCGTAGCAACTCTTTACCACAGATGACAGAACACAATCAAAATGTGTACACAGTTTTCATTGACCAGGAAAAGGCATTCAAACGAGTAACAGAAAACAACTGTGAGAGTTACTAACAACATACGGAGTAAGTCAACATCTAACCAATCAAATTAAAAGTTTCTCAACAGCAGCTGCACAGTCAACAGGTTACACAGACCACTTTGAAGTTAGACCAGGTGTAAGACAGGGGTGCATACTATCCCCTCTACTGTTTATTACATGCATGTTAACCAACCCAACAGAGACAGATGAGATCAACAAGCTTTTATTTGCAGACAACCAGGCACTTATACATGTAAAAATAGAAGACCTACAAGAACACTTAGACTCAACAGCACAGGCACAAAATACAACATGAAAATCAACATCAACAAAACAGAAGACATGAATATCGCAAAAGAGAAACAGAACATAAACACAACTATAGATGACAGACAACTAAAACAAGTAGAGGAATTTAAATACCTAGGAAGTCTAGCGACAAACGACAATTCACTAACAGCAGAAAAAGGCCCAAGATGGTAAAAAGCTTGTCAAATCATTGAACAACTATCACCACTATTGTCCAACAAAGAAAAAACTCTAGAGGTAAAATGGGCATTCTACTATACAATGCTCATCCCAACGTTGTACTACCAATATCAGTCCTGGACTCTAGATGCAAGAACAATAAGAAAAATAACCTCTACTGAGATTAAATGTGTTAGACGAATGACAGGCCTGAGAGATAAGATCAGAAATGAAGAACTGAGAAAAAAGATAGGAATAATCCTAGCCTTAGAATATATAAAGAAACAACAGATAAAATGGTTTGGCTACGTGATGAGCCAGAAGATCAAAACACAGTGAGCCTTCAATTCAATAAACATTGCATGAACGTCAGACCGAATGCTTGGGTCAGACCCAAGGGCTGACCATAAAAAGATGGATTTGAGGAATATTGGAAAGATTAGGAAACATAACAGCTGCAGAGGTGAACAGAAGAGCAAAAGACCGCAAATTATATCTCCTCTCAATGCTAATAGGCAAATTAGGAAGGAAAGAAGAAGAAGAAAATATATATCCTCATTAATTTTACTGCCTTGCTGGTATTGTGTCACATGCTCTTCATGGCATTTATTTTATATTGCTAGTCTTCTTTTGATCTCTTTATGGCAGTCTCCATTCTTAGATACAACAGATCCCAGATATTCATATTTTGTTACAATTTCAAGTTCTTCACTGTTGATAATGATTTTGGGTTGGCTTTTTTCTTTGTCAATAAACATTATCTTGGTTTTCTGTATAATTAAATGGAGGTTTTGCTCTTCACACACTCAATACCAAGGAACAAACACTCATGATCCCACACCCACAAACAGATATATACTACTCTAACATTCAACAGATGAAAACATTACAATAGCAGACATGAAAACAGACAAAAATTCACAATTAATTAATTTATAAAATTAAACTGAAAAATCACTCATAAGTATATAACCAATGCCATATAACATAAACAAGATTAGGAACAACAACAAAATATTCCGGTTTACAAATAACATAAACAAGAATACACTGTACATTACACAATAATGAAACATTATAAGTCTTGTGTAAGAATAGCTTACCTTGATAAAATAAGTACCAGTGAGTACTTTCATTTTTGGTAACCCAGACATAATTGGCCACTGAACACACCAGGGATAACACAACCAGCATAATAAACAGCAGCAATATCTGAAAGATAGAAAAAAGTGAAAATGTAATATATGGATGTAATGTAAGAACAGGAGAACAAACTGAAAGTGACAGAATAAAAGAAGAAAAATAAATTTAAGAATTGAAATCCCCCCCCCCCCTTTTTTTTTTCTCACACAAGCACACAGATATCAGTTGAAATGTTGAGAAAACATATAACAACATGTAAGTAATCAAAATATTTAATGAAAGCATTGAGCTGTTGTCAAGATAACACATTTGAAAGTAACATGTTTCAATTTTTTTTTTATCAATAAAACTCACTGAAAAGTAAATTGATGAAATTTAAAACAAAAATTATTTGAATTTAGCATCATTATGAATTTAGTGCATGAAATTTGTCAATGATGAGCTTTTTGTTAAAATTTAGTGTAAGCAAATGACTGGACTAACTTGAACTTTCATCATTCTTAATAAATACATAAAACATAATGCAATGTTAAAAAAGGTTGACCTGATTAATTCTTTCCGTATATATCAATGCGTCATGCGCCTTGCCGATTTCAGTCGCGTATGTTTAGCCATAGTGTTTCACTCTCAATTTGATTAGTGTAAATTGTGTTATTCTTTTACATATTCTTTTTACATGTCTTGTGTCATTTTGGTATTGGTGATGAAGAGGACATCAATTCATTTAGTAATCATTGGGTGAATGACAAGAAGGAAAGAAAAATACAATGTCCAAAATTTACACCCTACTTAAGTGAGCAAACACCTACGAAAAATGTAAAAAAAAAATGCATAAGTTTTCTGGATAACATTGCAGACAATCATTTCTAATGTTGGTGATAGAAAATGGATGCAAAGCGTTTATAAATTTTACAGCTTTGTAATGTAGTAAATCAAACATGTTGCATTATTTGTAAGCCTCAAAGGAAGGAAAACAAACATGTTCCAATATTTTTAAAACCTCAGATATTGATGAGCATACTTTCTATAATTGTCAGTAAATTTTAAAAAAAAAAAGGAAATGGAATCGAGTGAAAAGAAGGTAGTGGAAGGACAAGAATTTTGAGCACAAAGGAATATCAGCATCTTGCCCAAATAATTTGGGCTGGACCAATGAAGAGCATAGAAGATATACAGCAGTGCATAATAACGAGAAGAAAGCTGACCAGTACCGAATGCTACTGTCAACTGGGAGCTACACAGAGTAAATTACACACACAAAAAAATGGGCAATTTCATCACCATTGTTCACAGAGACCCCACAAACTGATGTGCTTGAATTTTTGACATGAACATCAAAATTTGTCATGGGATAATGTAATTTTTTTCAGATAAATGTTCTATTTGGTCCTATCCTACCAACAAGTATCTGAGCTAAAGACTCTGTACTCATGTGATCCAGAGATTGAAACATACCCAGAAATTCCATTTTTGTTGAGGGGTGTCAACAAGAGATGTCACCCCATTGTCTATTTTCACAGAAACTCTCATAAAAGAGACATCGATATACTAGGATCCCGTCTGTCATTTATGCAGGTCATGTACTCCGATGGGTGCACATTTCAACATGACAATGAACCATTTATTCAGCTCATACCATGAAAACATGGCTGCAAAGGTAATTTTGTGACACTAAAGAAGTGACCCAGCAACAGTTCTGAATTAAACTTAGTTGAAAACACATTAGCACTACCAGCAAGAATCATTTATAAAAGTGAAGAACCAGGCTTGCTAAACGATTAAAGAAAGTTGTTGCTGATGTAATGCCACGAGTTGATGTGGGCAGGATGCCCTTTGACTCATTGATACGGTGGGTCGTAATGGCTTTCTTGACATTCCCAAATCTTACTGGGGAAGTTTGGAGTTCGTCTATACCAGGCTATGCTGGGAAACTACTAGTCCAGCTCAGAGGTACTGCAATACTAGTTCTTCAATATCAGTAACAGCAGCTACTACAGGGAACACAGTGATCTTAGTTACTGTTAGCCAGCCTGTTTTCATGCAAACTGTTACCGAGGGGAGACCATGAGGAGGTAGAACTGGTTGGTCTTGATCGGCTGATGGTGCGCTGACCCTGCTATTGTGACAGCAGATCACAGGCACTTATGCTCCGCCCATTGAAGAAGGTAAATGAAAAATACTGGGACAGTTTGACTCACAATTACTGTAGACTCTTGTGGGAAGTATGCCTTGCCACATCCAGTCTTGCCTTGCTATAGAAGGCTATATTATTTTGAACTGAGACCATTATTTGTAGATACAAGAGGTACCAAACTTCCTCTGGACAAAAAGTTTTTATTTTTTTCCCCCAATAGTGTACTGCATTGTGACTATACGACTGCCATTTTTTGGGGGGTAAAATATTGCAGATACAAAATTATGAATATTTGAGATCTGCAATAATAAACAATAGAAACTGTCAGAATGAAAAAAAAGAAGAATAGTAATAACAACATACAAATTAAATACAGCACAATACCAACAAGGCAGTTACTGGAAAAACTACTGAGGACATGCATCTTCCCAATGGCAAAATTTGGTTGCAAATCATAAACAATCTCACAAACAACAATGAAAAAAATTGGTTCATTAAAAATAAAGTGCTATAGAAAAATTAATAGATTACTGTGAATAATGAACAAAAAAAAAAAAATATATAAACGCATTAAAAGAGCAGAATAGTGAAGAGGTCTGATTTAAAAATAACATCTTACAGAGGAAATTAAAATATTAAAACATCCACATCAAAAGGAACAGTAGACCAGAAAGAATAATAACAGAGGGCACGGCTCTTGGAAGATGAGATAGAGGTAGACCAAGAAGTATGTGGTTTCAAAATAGCAAAGAGGCCTTGAACTTGACAAAAGAGGAAGTTGGAGATCTAGTTAGAGACAGATATTCTGCAAAGGGCACACAACAAAATGATAATGATGAAAATTAATTTACTTAAAAATTCATAACCATTTTCATAAATGACGTCAAGTAATAATGATAAAGGTACCACTGAGCTGCAATTTTGAGAACTTAAGACTAAAAAATGAGCATATAGGTCCTTTTATTTCATTTTGCATTTGTAAAGATTTTATTGATTGGGCATATCCTATTGATAACTATGGTCCTGAAAGAGTTCTAAGCACTTAATCAAGCAGGACATTTATTCTGTTTTGTTCTCGGTTCTATGCCTTACACCATCAGCAGAAAAAGGTGGTGTTTCTAATGTAACTCTGTGTATTGCCTCATATATAATAATTTATGTTGTGTCTGACAAAAATGTTACATCTTCTCAATATTCCTGTATGGTGCAGAAACATGGACATTAGAAAAGAAAACAGAACAGAAAATTGAAGCCTTTGAAATGTGGATTTACAGAAGAATAGGTAGAATTGGATGGAAAGAAAAGAAAACAAACGCAGTTTTGAAACAACTAAAAATAAAAAGAGAACTACTAAATACAATTAAGACAAGACAAATGAAATTTTGGGGGGCACGTTAAAAGATACAACAGCCTACTAAAAGTAATTTTGGAAGGGAAAATACAAGGTAAAAGAGGCAGAGGCAGACCAAGACTAACATGGACGAGTAACATCAAAAGATGGACTAGTCAATCTATGACAACCTGCACCATCAAAGCAAGAAACAGAGTGAAATGGCGATCCATGGTAGCCAACCTTCATTGCGAAGATGGCACTCAATGATGATGATTAACATGTTACAAATGCATGTTTAGGAAGATCTTTCCTACCTTCTTTATTTATTTAATCCAGTGACATCTGCTAGTGGGAGCTATTCTGAGTGAGACAGAGGTTGCATTACAAAAAACAATATGATAACAACAACAGTCACAAAACCTGATTGTTAGTCTTTTTCTCAACATTTGATCGCTTCAGTGGTGTGGTTGTTGAGTTCAGCATCAACTTTGACTGCTTTCCTGTATATATTACAAGGCCTGATGGAAAAAAAAAAAAGGAGAGAGAGAATAAAACTGGGGTTTACATTAATATAAATCCTATACGGTTTTAGACTTCAACGTTCAAGTCTTATGATCATGCGAGCTTGCTTCTGCCCTGTCTCATGATAGAGCTGCAGCAACAACATCATGACACAAGAAGAGTTGGTCGCATGGTCACTTCTTGTATGAGCACAGGTGTCCTAATTTTTCCCCCCTAAACCTGTGCTATGGTTGACACACTTAAGTCTTCGCAGGCTAGATCTTGGTTTGATATAGGAGTTTTCCTTCTCATGGGGTGGATGTTGAGCCCACCCTGTCCAAGGTTTCTGTCTCGGTGTTCTCCCATAGCTTTTCCTTCTGATTTTAGACAAAATCATTTTTATTTCATTTTCATAAGACATCTAATTCAACTGTAAGCTAATGAATACACAACTGCATACAGGGACAGATTTATCAGATCTTGTGTATCTGCCACTTAAGGCAAGCATTTCTTTCTGGTAACCACCTTACTTGATTTTGACAGACATCACCTTTTTTATCTGTAACCATTCCAATTCTAATGACTGTTTCATGATAGTAGTAGTAGCCTCTGTCAGTCATAGTTGACTAAGGATTTTTCAGCGCCCCTGGAAATGTTATTTTTCTTTTCTTTGCTTTCGTCGTGTATTCTCTTTCTCTATGAATCTGTCTGCTTCTTGTTTGAGGTGAACCTTTAGAGTGTGTTTCCAGAGATTGTGGTCTGCAGCTATGTCTTCCCATGCTGTAGGGTTTATGTTCAGAGTTTTCATGTCGCGTTTACATACATCTACAAATCGAAGTTTTGGGCGCCCCCTAATTCTTTTACCATATGCCAGTTGTCCATAGAGTTTATTTTTTGGTATGCGGCCATCTTTCACATGGTGTACATGGCCAAGTCAGCGTAACCTGCGTTGTTTGAGCAGCGTGTAGATATTCGGTAGGCCTGTGCAAGTCATGACCTCCACGTTTATCACTTTATCCTTCCAGGTGATACCAAGAATATGGCGTAGACATCGCATATGGAATGCATTTAGCCTTCTCTCCTGCTTTACATAGGTTGTCCAAGATTCGCTGCCATACAGGAGGATACTAATTATGCAGGCATTGTACACTGCGGCTTTTGTTTTAATTGTCAGTTTGCTGTTTTGCCAGACACGTCTAGAAAGACGGGCAAAGGTGGTAGCAGCTTTACCAATACGAGTGTCAATTTCTGTATCTAAAGATAGTCTGCCACTGATGATAGACCACAGGTAGTTATACTGCCGCACGATATCAAGTTTATAGTTGTCGATAGAGATTTCAGGTGTTGCTTCGACATCCTGACTGAGTATGTTTGTTTTCTGCAAACTTAATGTTAGACCGAAGTCTCGGCAGGCATGCAAAAAGCGATGTACCATGACTCTGGAGTTCTTCCTGACTTTGCGTGACAAGTGCAGCGTCGTCAGCAAATAACAGATCTCTAATAGAGATATGTCTGACCTTAGACCTTGTCTTTAGTCTTGAGAGATTGAACAATCGACCATCAGATCTAGTATGAAGATAGACACCTTCCTTCGCATGTGAGAATGCATGTTTTAACAGAACAGCGAAGAAAATTCCAAATAAAGTTGGAGCAAGAACGCATCCCTGCTTGACACCGCTGCGTATGCCGAAGGGTTGTGATGTGCTGCCGTCGTATTGGATGGTGCCCTTCATATCCTCATGAAGCGATTTGACAAGCGTCAGTAGAGTATGTGGGCAGCCTATTTTGGAAAGTATTTTGAAAATACCTTCTCTGCTGACAAGATCAAATGCCTTGGTAAGGTCGATAATAGTGATGAAGAGAGACTTTTTCTGCTCTCTAGATTTTTCTTGAAGTAGACATAAAAAGAAAACCATGTCTGCAGTTGATCTTTTGGATCTAAAGCCGCATTGCGATTCAGGATATACGTGTTCTGCGAGTTTTTGTAGCCTTCCTAAGATGATTCTGGCGAAGGTCTTGCCGACGATGTTGAGTAAGGAGATGCCTCTGTAGATTTTGCAGTCGCTTCTATCTCCTTTATTTTTGTAGAGAGTTACAATCACGGAGTCTATCTTATCTTGAGGAATGGCTTTCACTTTCCAGCATAGATGTAGCACTTCAAGCAGGGGATGTAACAGAGAATAATAGAACAAAGAAGTTTGTGTTAGCACTCTGAAAAATTGACAGACAAACAACAATATATGGTCTGAAGTGGGATCGAACCCGTACTCAGTGGCACCGCGCCTTGCCACGAGAAGCCGAACGCTTGGCACACTGCCACGCAGCCAACTAAAAAATTGGCTATTGCAGCAGTGTCTTGCACGAAAGGCGTTCTCAATGACTATAGCATAGGGTAACGATCACAGACCGGAAATAAATTGTATATTTGTACTTTCCTATTAATGCAAGTATCTCCCAGTAGGGCTGAATACTTGTGTTGCAGACAAACATTTATTGGACGAAACAGAACAAATAGTAGTTCCCAGTGGTTATATACTGGGTACAAATAATAATATATAAATATTATTATATGGGGAACTTCCGAGGCGATATTATCATTATAGAATTAGCTGCCCCATGCAACTAATTCACCCCACCCTCTGTATCGCCACTTGACTTCATTTTCTGGAACGTGGCTGGTTTTTCTATATTCGCAGCACGCCTCTATATCTAGAGGCCGGCCACTGTTCCACTAGTGGACACGTTTAGAAATAGGTCAAGCCGCCTACCCCTAGGCAACAGGTAGGATAGTGCCTAAGCTCTCTCCATGCGTGAACCCGCTGTTCATATTATCGAAAATGGGTCAACTTACATAGTGTTTGCAATGAATGAAAATATCATCCAATCCTTATCAATGAAATTACACAAACATCATTGAATAAATAAAACCAATCACAGGAATCATGCAGGATAACTAAATTACAGATTTGAGGAAAGGGCGTCTGACAAGTATCAAGTCCAGCTGGTGCCCTAGGATGCTTCATGATACAACACAGGAAATAAAGGCAAGACAGAATTAATAAACATGGAGAGAAAAATACCCTATGCAGTCATTTAGAAAAGGTAAAAGGATGCCCCATAATGTATAATATTGGAGGTTGCCAAAGTATTAAACTTTACACCAAGCCACAGCACTTACAGGCGAAGGGGCCAGTGGTCTTCCTTCATGTTAATACCTTCCCCAACTCAGAAAACTTGGTACCAAATTTTTTAGTGTGATCATCTGGTGAATGGGTTTGAACCCCAATTCACTCTCTCATTAAACTAGCATACAAGCTGCTATGCTGCTAATGCTCTCAAGCAGAGGCAACAAAGAGTCATAAACAATAAGGAAGATGAAATAAGTCAGAACAAAATATGATCAGAGGCAAATCTACTTGACAAGATTAAATTTAATGTAATCTTCACACATCTCCAGAATCTGCCTATGGCCTTGGTGAATGCATCCATTAGTTTTTTTACAATAAGATTAGTTAATTTAACTCTAGATTACAATATCCTTCTTCTTCTTTCCTTCCTCATCTGCCTTTCAGCATCGAGGAGAGATATAATTTGCGGTCTTTTGCTCTTCTGTTTGCCTCTGCTGCTGTTATGTTTCCTAGTGCTTCTAAAATTCCATCGACCCAGCTTTTTTGTGGTCGACCCTTGGGTATGGTGTTCTCACAACATTTTTTGAAGGCTCCTTGTGTTGTGTTTTGTTCTTTCTGCCTTGCCACGTGGCCAAACCATTTTATCTGTTGTTTCATTATATATTCTATGGCGGGGGCTATTCCTAGCTTCTTTCTCAGTTCTTCATTTCTGATCTTATCTCTCAGACTGTTTCCTGTCATTCGTCTAACACATTTCATCTCTGTAGAGGTTATTTTTCTTATTGTTCTTGTATCTAAGGTCCAGGATTACAACAAAGTTGTGAAAATTACTGCATCAAAACAAATTCTTAAAAATGTTATATTTTGCCATGGTAACCCCCTCCTAACTACTACTTCCAGGGACTCCTTTGTACTGCATTTGTTTCTATTCATCCAGGATTTTTTTTTTTTCAAGAAATTGGTTGTTTTTCCATTTATTTTCTATGGCCAGGGAAATTTCTTCATCATCGCTGACATAAAAACAACCATTTGTAATTCTGGAAACGCAGCGAATAATGCTATGAGGTAGCTGAACATACTGACGGACTTATGGCGACCATACCGATAGACATTGTAACACGTCTGGTCTATGAGGTCAAACTCAGGTCATAAATCAACCTGAGGCAGGAAATCAAAGTCCCTGTGTCTCACCTAGTGTGAACACATGGCTGTGTGTCAAAGGTTCAGAGAAATTATTTTTTGACCACCCAATGTTAAATTTTTCCGGTGTGCTACTGGGGCCTCATTATGGGGGAAGCAAAGAATAGTGACACTGTGACCTTCCAGGCATGTCGTAAGAGGTAGCTAAGGGGATTGATCAATAGCTTGACAGGCTGTCATTGTAAAAAGTATTGTTATGGAAACAGAGCCCTAGCTTTTTGAAGCAGTGATTTCTGCAATATATGCCATTTCTGGCACACAGAATCTCTGTTTTTTAGGTTGTGATTCTGCTATGTGCGTCTTCGGCTCAAAAGGACAATGGATTGGATCGGATTGGATTGGACAGACAGACAGACAGACGGATGGACAGACAGATAGAATGTTACATTTAAGTGGCAGTAATTTTTACCATGGTATCGTAAACACTTCAGCCACAGATAGGTACTGTAATTAAGTGCTAAAAACATTATTAAAATAAAGCCAGCAATAAAAAGTAAAAAAGTAAAGAGCCCCCGCCACGCCAAGTGGCGTATAGGGAATATGGTGTTAGTAACCATAAATTTTACAGACCTTCAGCACATGATTTTTGGGGTAATGTGGTCGGTATTATGCCAGTGCCGCTTTACTTTCCCAGAAAAAAATCTGGTACCCATTTAAGGCTGGGTGAACCCGGAAGCCGTCGGTTGGAATCGAACCCTACCTCTTGTCCTTTGCAGTTCACTAACCACTGAGCTATAGCGGCTCCACAAAGCCAGCAATGGTGCTGGTAAATCATCATCATCATTGAGTGCCGTCTCCGCATCAAAGGTTGGCTACCATGGAGCGCCATTCCACTCTGTCTCTTGCTTTGATGGTGCAGATTCTCATAGGCTGACTTGTCCATCTTTTGATGTTACTCGTCCATGTTGGTCTTGGTCTGCCTCTGCCTCTTTTACCTTGTATTTTCCCTTCCAATATTACTTTTATTAGGATGTTATGTCTTTTAACATGACCCAAAAATTTTATTTGTCTTGCTCTAATTGTGTTTAGTGGTTCTCTTTTCATTTTTAGTTGTTTTAAAACTTCCTCTTTTGTTTTCTTTTCTTTCCATCCAATTCTACCTATTCTTCTATAAATCCACATTTCAAAGGCTTCAATTTTCTGTTCTGTTTTCTGGTCTAATGTCCATGTTTCTGCACCATACAGGAATATTGAGAACATGTAACATTTAACTACTCTTAGTTTTAGCCCTGGTGTTATTTATTTTGATGTTAGTATATTTTTCATTGCATTGAAATTACTTTTTGCCATACCTATCTTTTTATTTATTTTAGTTGTACATTTTCCATAACTGGTTATAGTATGACCCAGGTAGTTGCAGTTCTGAACTGTCTCTATATGTATTCCTTCCACTTTGATATTTAATTGTAGGTCTTGATAATTTTTTTTGTTTATAATCATAGTTTTAGTCTTTTTGATATTCATATCTAGTCCATATTTTTTGCTTGTCATGTTTATTACATTTAAGTAATTGTTGCAAAAGAGACTGCAATCAATATAGAGGTATATCTCTTCTCTGCCATGTAGGAAAGCTATACGCCAAAATCTTGGAAAAAAGGCTGAGACCAATAATAGAACTACAGTTAAGCGATTCTCAAATGGGGTTCCGAAAAAACAGAGGATGTACCGATGCACTATTCACACTAAAACAGCTTGCAGAAAAAACGACAGAACACAATCAAAACTTATACATAGCCTTCATTGACCAGGAAAAAGCATTCGACAGAGTAAACAGAGAACAACTGTGGGAGATACTAACAACATACGGAGTAAGCCAACATCTAATCAACCTTATTAAAAGTCTCTACGTCAACAGCAGCTGCAGGGTCAGGACAGCAGCAGGCTACACAGGCCAATTCGAAGTTAGATCAGGTGTAAGACAGGGGTGCGTACTATCCCCCCTACTGTTTATTACATACATTGACCATATATGCAAGCTAGCCAACCCATCAGAGACAGAGGAGATCAACAAGCTTCTATTTGCAGACGATCAGGCACTAATACATGAAACAATAGAAGACCTACAAGAACACTTAACTCAACATCTCAGTCACAAAATACAACATGAAAATCAACATCAACAAAACAGAAGTCATGAATGTCGCCAAAAATAAACAGAACATCAACATAACTATAGAAGGCAGACAACTAAAACAAGTAGAGGAATTCAAATACCTAGGAAGTCTAATGACAAACGATAATTCCCAAACAGCAGAGATAGAATCAAGATGCAACAAAGCTTGTCAAATCATCGGACAGTTATCACCACTATTGTCCAACAAGGAAATAACTCTGGAGGCAAAACGAGCACTATACAATACAATCTTCATCCCAACGTTGTGCTACCAATGCCAGACCTGGACCCTAGAAGTAAGAACAATAAGAAAAATAACCTCTACAGAGATGAAATGTGTTAGACGAATGACAGGAAACAGTCTGAGATAAGATCAGAAATGAAGAACTGAGAAAAAAGCTAGGAATAGCCCCCGCCATAGAATATATAATGAAACAACATAAAATGGTTTGGCCACGTGACAAGGCAGAAAGAACAAAACACAACACAAGGAGCCTTCAACAAATGTTGTGAGAACACCAGACCCAAGGGTCGACCACATAAAAGATGGGTCGATGGAATATTAGAAGCACTAGGAAACATAACAGCAGCAGAGGCGAACAGAAGAGCAAAAGACCGCAAATTATATATCCCCTCGACGTTAAAAGGCAGATGAGGAAAGGAAAGAAGAAAAGAAAAAGTAATTGTTGTAGATCTTTAGGATTTTCTGCTAGTAGAACAGTATCATCAGCATATCTTAGGTTATTGATTATCTTCCCATTAATGTTTAGGCCTGGCATCTCAGTGATGTTTTTAAAGATTTGCTCAAGTGTATAGATTGAACAAGCTTGGTGATAGGATGCATCCTTGTCTTACTCCTCTTTTTATATCAATGGGTGTAGAGTTCTCCTTGTTTTATTTTATTATTGCTGTTTGCTCCCTGTACAAATTACATATCAGTCATATGTCTGTGTCATCCAGATTTATATCTTTTAGGCAGTCTATAAGTTCATTATGGTGTATTCTATCGAAAGCTTTGGTGTAGTCTATAAAGCAGGCATATATTGGTTTCTTTACTTCTATGTACTTTTCAATCAATGTCCTCATGCTGAATATGGCTTCTTTTGTCCCACTGTTTTTCCTGAATCCGAATTGCTGCTCATCTAATTCAGTATTAATTTTATTCTGAATCCTTCCTTGTATAACTTTTAGTAAAATTTTGGTTACCTGGCTCACTAGGCTTATTGTTCTAAAATCACTGCATTCAACTGCACTATTCTTTTTAGGCAATGCAATGAAAGTTGATGTTTTTAGTTCATTTGGTATGTATCCTGTATGGTATATGTCATTGCATATGCCTGTGATCACTTCAATGCCAAAATCTTGTAATGCCTGTATCATCTCTATCTGTATATTGTCAGGTCCTGCTTCTTTTCTTTTTTTCATTGTTTTTATAGCTTTTTCTACTTAAGATTTTAGGATTTTATAGCTGGATGTACATTTTATAAATGGTTTTTTGTCCCTTTCGTCAAGAAATAATTCTGTTATGTATTCCTGCCATCTATCGATTATATCTTTGTTGTCTGTTAGCATTCTTCCCTCTGTTTGCAATACATCCACTTCCTGCAGCTTTTTTGTCTTTATTAGTCATTCTTTTTATTTCTGTGTGCATTCCTCTTAAATTTTGTTTACTTTCCATATTTTCAACATTTAGACATCTTTGGTTGAGCCAGTCTTCTTTTGCCTTTTTGCCCATTTTTTGTATTTCATTATCAATTTCCTTGTATCTGGCAGTGTTCTTCGCTTGTCTTCTCTCTTCCATTTTTTTCTATAATGTTGTCAGTTATCCATTTTTGTTTTTTGTTACTTTCCTTTTTGGGTAAGGTGATGCAGGATTCTTGTGATGGTAAAACATACCAGTTACTGGAAATATTGAAAGATTTTAGTTGGTCACTAACACCATATTCCCTATATGCCACGTGATGGTTGCAATTTATTTTTTTTGTTTTTATTGTTAGTCAAAGTAATGAAGCTATTACCCATACCATATATCCAACTTGTGTTTTTCAAACATGCACCCCTCAGTAGAATCTGGTCAGGTCCTAGTGGCACAGCCCTGAAGATGAAAAATGAATAAATGACAGCAATTTCTTAATAAATTTAAACTACGTCTGAAAGATACAGAAATATTTAATCACAGCTTGAAATGAATTTTGAGTATAGATTCACATTTATTTACCATCAATGAAATCTCTCTCTCTCTCTGTGTGCTTGAATGTTCGTGCACGTGTGTGTGTATGTGTGAGAGAGAAGAAAGAGAGCTTGTGAGAGAGAGACAGAAAGAGAGACAAAGAGAGAGAGAGAGAGTGAGTGAGAGAGTTTTGTTAAAAAACAACAATCACATTATGTAATGGTGTGACGCGTTTTATTCCTACAGTATTTATGTCACGGTAAAGTACAAGACTTGAATCAGCGTCTAAGTACACGAGTTATTTTCATCCATATGTGCTCGGCCGCCTATCCAGAAGTGTTCGGAGACTTCTGGATGGTGTCATTACAAACATCAAAACTCACGATGCGAGGTAGAGTACTACCGTGGGTACCTATTTCTGCCAGTGGCTGGGTCGTCCGTAGGGGTATTTTTTTTTCAACCACGAGTACAATTCACGCTGCTTTCAGTGAGAATCGAGCACAGGTTGTCCAAACATCGGTAACCTAGTCGAGTGGTTTTCCCAACTAGGCTACCGAGACCCCCAGTCACTGTATTTTGAGGTATGATGAAAGATGAATTGGTTAACTAGGGGAAAGAGATCAGGTTTGATCCCCTGGCTAACCAGTTTCCAAGTTCACCAAACCATAAATGAGTACCAGAGACTTTTTTTCTTGAAAAAATTGCCTGGAGTAGAACTGTCTACATAACCAAATAATTTGATGATAGACAGTTATAACTAAGATTCCATAACTCTTTCTGGATTTGAAAAAAAATAGTTGCATACTAAGTGATTTGATGAGCATGATAAGAAAAGTGTAGGTGGTTCTGTATGTAGGCAGTGGCTGGAGTCATTGCAAAAGTCAACAATACACACAGTCACAGTCTAAATCCCTGGACAGACGAGAGTCAGTGGAATTTATTTATTTATTGTTTTAATCTTTCTTTTTGTTTTTGCATTTGCCAGCTTTAATCACCGGTGAATTCCTTAAAGATTAGGAACTGAATGTTGCTTGTTAATCAGTTTTCCCTGGCAGCCGTGTGTAAAGGGGTTTTCGCCACACAGTCAGATAACTCCATCTTCAGAGGTGCACATATATTTTTTTTGTCGATGAGTAATTGACGTTTCAAGCTGGATCTCGCTGCTGAGACCAGGGGTGGTTGCCACAGAGAGAAATCACAAATAAAAATCCCAACTTGTGCAGCCAGGATTTGAATTCACAACCTCTCTGTCCCAAGACCAGTGTCTTGTCAAGACCTTCATAAATGAAAGAGCATACAGGCTAACTAATTAGGCTGTCATCGAAGACGGTCAACAAATGAACCAGGTGGGCACCATTAATACCACCGAAAATATCAAAATAATACAGGCTTTGACAACCATTGAGTCCACATCACTCCTTCAGATGAAAGAGATGGGAGGAAAGATAGGTACATCTAGAAAGGGGAAGCATAGTTGGCACATAAGAGGAGACTTATCAACGAACACAGAGTTGGATGTTGCCAGACATGCTGAGGAAGGAATTGAGCATCTATGGACACATTTGAAGGGCTATGATGATAACCTATGAATAACTCAATAACGCAATAAAACCCAAACTGTTGCTTCACAACAAAAATTCAACATCAGATCCAATATATCTGATAATGGACTTCTGGTTTCAAGATGGTGGAATAGAGTTTTGTTCCATCGACCACTGCAGGATTTGCATTTGGAAACTGATTAGATTCCTCTCTCTACTGTAGATTGCTGTGTTAAATTCAACTGGATGTTACTTAAAGGATTTGCACTGGTGCTATGGAGTCTGTATGCTTAGCTTGCAAATTATGGCAAATCACGTGTGTGAATGTGACCTTCACCCATCGTGATGTCGATATGCATTTTACATCATGACATTGAGAGCTGTTCGATGACAGTCATTGGATTTGTTCAGTGTCAATTACTTTCAGCTCCTTAATATGGATTGTTATGCCAAGTCAACTGATGGTTCCATTTTAAGGATTCTGTGCATTCACTATGTTGTTCATGTGTAATGGCTAAGTTCTTTGAAGTTAATCAAACTTTGTTGGTGCATCCCCATTGTTGTGTGTGTTATGTCATCATGATGAATGGTCATATATCTCTAACCCGGCCATACACTCAAAATGAAGGGCAAGATTATAATGATTTTAATGATGTTTATGAATCTGAAGGCCTGATGCAACTCTCAGATCGTCATGTTCGCCTATGTTGTCTAAATTCAAGAGAGCTACAAGGAGAATGGGGTTAAGCTTGCAAACCAGTTTATCATTTCACACTGCAGGATTTGCTGGGAAGGAGATCTGAGCTTCTATGGACAGGTCTTTGATGTGGATAATCTGATGACTAACTAGCTAGGTAATGTGATCCAATCAATATTGTAATAGTACACCGGCTAGAGTGTCTGTGGGTGAGGGGATAGTTAGATCATTTTAATAGATCCATGAATGTGTTCAAGGTTGAAAGTTCAAGAAGATCAATCTGTAAGGTTATCAGGGAAAAAAAGGCTGTGACATATTGTTTTGGCAGATGAGAGACAAAAGGAATTTGGAGGGGCAAAATTTGATTGGATGCATGAAGGAGCTTGGGATTGCAATTAGGGGGAAATATAAAAAAGCTAAGAAGCAGGAAAATGCCTCTCTCTTACTGGTCAGTCACGCTCTCTCGCTGGTTAGTAAAGGCTCTCTCGTTAGTAATAGCTTAGTCAATTCAGTCTCTCACTCGTTAGTAAAACGTTAGTAAAAGTTAGTCAAGCTCAGTCACTCCGCTAAGTATGAGAGACCAATTTTCATGAAGTGTAGTGACATGATGTCAAGATCATTTTGAAGACATATTGTTGATATTGATCAGATGAAGTGTGATGATGACTAATTTTATTGCTGTGTTAGTTTTCCACACAACTAAGTATGAAAGACAGATTTTCATGATGTCAAGATTATATTGATTATTGGCTGTTGAGATGAATCGTGATGATAAATAAACGCTTTGCTATTTTTATGATGGCTGTTGTTGTTCCATGAAGAGAAGTACATGAGAGAAGATCTTGAAGTGTGGTGACACTAGAACATGATCAGATAAGGGCCCAGAAAGAGTTAAAAACCAAAACATTTATTTGCTTCATTTCTAATTGGTTGTAGCACAATATCACAGCACTGCAAAGTAATTTCTCTCTCTCTCTCTCTCTGCGATCAAGACTCAATCAGAGTAGGATTCCAGACTCTCTCATGAAGTCAGCTGTCTGTTTAAGCGAATCAATTGCCCCATATAGTTTCTCTTCCAGGGAGGTTGGTGTGGACCACATTGCTCTTCTCAGGTCTGTGTACTGGGGGCAATCCTGTAGAACATGTTTTGTAGTCATATTGTCCAGTGTACAGTGGCATAGGCTGGTTGTACCTATTTTGAATTTGGTGAACATGTGATTTCTCATTCTATTGTGGCCAGTGTGTAGGCGAAGTATGATGACTTGATCCCTCCTTAATTGTTGGTGGTATCCGTCACTCTCGTTATGCTTTGGGTGTTCTTGTTTCCATTTTTCATGGAACTGACCTTTGAGGATCGATTTGGCTTCATCATAATAGAGCGGACGGTTCTCTTGTAATCTCCCTCCCTCTTTAGCTAATTTGTCTGCGCGTTCATTCCCGTGTATATTACAGTGTGATGGTATCCACTGAATGACTACTCACTGGAAGTCATTGCACAGTTGGTCAAGTTGTTCTCAAGTCATCTAGTTCATTGTTCTTGGGGCTTTTTAGAGCTGATAGTACTGCTAGTGCATCAGTCAGAATCACCAATTTATTGTGCATGTTATTTTTGTGTTGTGTAGCCAGTGTTGCTGCATCTCTGAGGGCCTCAGTTTCTGCTTTATAGTTGTTTGAGAATTTTCCATTAGCTATTGACTTGGTGATCTCGTCCTGATTATTCAGCATCAAGAACACACCTCCCCCTCCATTTCTGGTGGCATTTGTAGCAGAGCCATCTGTGTATATGTGGGACCAAGAGTCCTGTGGGTAGGTATCGTGTATGTGTTTCTCTGCTAAGTGTTTTCTTTCTGTGTCTTATTCGGTGCCTTTTTTCATGATTTCTGTTATATTTTCCTTAAGTTCTGGTATTTTATGTTTTCCATGAGGAGACATATAAAATGTGCCTAAGGGTTTCGATATTGTTTGGGAAAGTACTGGGTCTCCAATAGTTAGTTCATTGGCAATTGCAGCGAAATTGCTCCTCTTTAGTCGTACAATTCCGGAACCAGTTATTCTTTGGTGCATGGGGTGGCTAAGGAGCCTTCTATATTTCTCTGCTTGTTGCAATACTTTAGTGACCTGTCGGTCACTTAGGGTTGTAAACCTGTTACTGTTTCTAGAGTCTTGATAGGTGTAGATTTCATAGCACCAGTGATGATACGGGCAGCTTGGTTCTGTGTTCTGTTAATTTTGCTAAGGTGTGATTTGGAAACCATAGCCCAGGCTGTGATTCCATACTCTAGAACTGGTCTGATTCTTCCTACGTATAGTCTTTTCAAAATATTGCTGTCTGCCCCCTAGTCCGTTCCTGCCAATTTCTTCATAATATTTGTTCGTTTTCTGGCAAGTTTGCAGAGAGTGTGTTTTTTGATAGGTTGAAAATTGTATATGTAGTTTTTTTTCGTTGATTGGTAAGAATCCGGTGTTCGTCCATTTTTCAAGTTCACCTAGGGCATCTTGCATCCTGGGTCCAGCCACCAACATACTTTCCTCGCGAGCCCATAATGCCAGATCATCTGCGTATATTGCTGAGTGTATTCTGGGTGGAATGTTCATTACGATGTCATTTAGGAAAATTAAAAAGAGTGTTGGGGACAAGACTCCGCCTTGTGGGACACCTTGTTCGATAGAGACCTTCTTACTTAGTTGACCTTGAACTTGTACTCTGGCCGTTCTATCTTGAAGGTATTGAGAGACCCAAATGAATAAACGACCCTGGATGCCAAGCCTAAAAATCTTGTTCTTTAAACCCTCCCGCCATACCTTATCAAAAGCCTTCTCCATGTCGACCCACACTGCCAGTGTGTATTTCTTTCCTTGTAGAGCATCCTCTATTTCCTGTTCAATGTAGGTGACCAGGTCTTCAGTTGATCTGTGCTGACGGAAGCCACTTTGTTGTGGTACGATTTGTTGTTTTGTCTCCAAATGCCACATAAGTCTTCTGTTAACCAGCCTTTCCATGAGTTTACTCAGGCAGCTCCGTAGGCTAATTGATCTATAGCTGCTTGGGTCTAGTGGGTCTTTTCTACGCTTGAGGATGGGCACCATAGTAGCTTCTTTCCAGATTGCCGGCACATAACCTCTCTTCCAGCTAGCATTTATTATCCTTAGAAGCTGGCTCTTGGCTTTCTGTCCCAGATTTAGGAGCATTTCGTTGGAGATTCCATCTTTACCAGGGGAACTTTTGAGCTTCAATCCTTTGAGGGCAACATCTAATTCAGTTGGGGTGTAAAGATGGTCGTCTGATGCTCTTCTGGTGCTAAAGGCATGTATTTTGCATCTTGGTTTTCCCGTCTTGCAGCTTTCTGTTTGTCTATTGGAATGTTTATTCTACTAATGTTTTTTTATGTCTCTATCAGTAGATTTACTGCCTTTTTGCCTGTGAGGATGTTCTGATTGTGTGCTAATGATATTGGAGGTCAGCAGTTGTTTTCGTCGCTCAGAGCTTTTGCAAGTTTCCACATTTTTGTCTAGATTAGATTGTTTTGTCTAACCAGCTCTGTCTTGCTGATATCATGACCTCACGTCTGTATTTGGCCGAGGCTGCTTTGTAGGCAATGTTGCTCTCTGTGCTGTGTGATGTAGTTTCTTCTTGCTCCTCTAGGAATGGATTCTTTAGCAGCTCTCAGGATTCCATTTGTTAACCGCTCTATCATATTATTGACCTTCTTATTGTGGGTGTTGATAGGCGCAGTATAAGCATCAGTGAGCCTTGCAAACTTTGTCCAATCTGCTCTCTTATAGTCCCAGTGGGGAAGAGGTATTTGCAACTCCTGTTTGTGAGCAAGAGCCACTGGAAGTTTGACAGGTCTATGGTCACTATCTCCAAGTTGGTTCAGCACTTTTCTGGTTATTTTGATAGATATGTCTCCAGTTGCAAATGCTAGGTCGGGAGTGGAAGTTGTTTTCCATCTTCTTGAGTAGAAGGTTGAGGGGTCCTCCCTAGAGTTTATGAGGAATAGGTTGTTGTCTATTTCCCATTCTTCATCTCGAACATTGGACTCCTTATATCCCCATCTTTCAGAGTGGCTATTAAAGTCTCCTACTACCAGACACTTTGATGGTGTTATTTCCATTGACTCCAGCTTCAGTAATTTGTCATTTGGACAGTATATATTAAATATCCTTATACTAGCGGAGTCAATGTACAGGTCTGTACCAATGATCTCTGCCTCTCCGTTTGTGACTACATCTATCAGTTTTGCTGGGATGGAATTTTTAATAAGTATAAGAATTCCACCCGTGTGACCTTCCCCATCTTGTCTAAATGTTTGGTAGCCCCTGATCATAAATCTGTGCTGAGGATTAAGATGAGTTTCCTGGATGCAGGCAACGTCTATCTCCTCCTCTGCTAGTCTGATTGTTAGAGCTTGTTTTTTTTGTGTGGTATATGCCCTCCGCATTCCAGTGTATTATATTCAGCTGTTTCTTGAAGCCTTTCCGGTCAGCGGTAGTTTCTATCATAATTAGAGTCTGTTAGATCCAGTCTGATTGATTACTTGTTAAAATGTTGCACTGTGTTCTGTGCCAGTGACTTCCGTTTCCAAACATGGTGGAATGAGGTCTCGTTCGTTGGACCGCTGAGAAGTTGCATTAGGGAACTGATTAGCTTCGGTTCTAAGGTGTAATTTTCTGCGTCTGAGCTAATCAACTGATCCAGTTAGCAAAGTTTGCCGATGATAACAGGTTGTACTCACCTCATTGTTCTTCATTGTCAAGTCAAAAGTTTGTGAATACGATCTTCCCTTGCCTAGCGCTATATGCGAATTACGTTAACACATCGTGTGATATTCCAAAACCGTCAATGTAATTGTATGACGCCAAGTTCTTGCATTGTACAACTCCTTGCTAAGCTCTGCTCAGTCTAGTCAGTAGCAGTTTTCACTTTGGAAATTGTGCATCAGCTTTTCGAGTGCTGTTGGCTGCTTTTACTATAGTAACTGGGATATTGTGAGTGCAGCCGTTGTTGTGTGAGCTACGTCAGCAAGTTAATTGCACAGCCCTAGGACAGTCATACTCTAATCAATGAAAGACGAAGTGGGGTTTCGTACATGACTTGTCAGCATCGGTGAGACTCCCGGAAGTTTGTGATAGCTAGGACGGTCTTATAGTTTGTTGTTTGATGTGTGATGGTCTAATCACCAACTAATTACTACATCAAGCTTGGGCAGGTGGTGCTCTTGAACCTGGGAGGGCTGACCATCTAAGGGCAGAATCTCCCTACAGAAAAGACAACCTGCTGCCTTGCAGGAAGATTGGGGACAATCAAAGGCTAAGGAAAGCAAACCTGAATAAAATGCTGGCTGAAATCGGATGCACTGGGCAAAGTAATTTTAAAAAGCCTTTTAAAAATCCCATATGCAAATTAAAAAAAATAATAATTTAACACAAATAAAAGAAAACACTTTAACAAGAAACAGAATAACAATCTTGTGAAAATAAAAAAATATTAAAGTTAGCATTTCGAACTGCCATTTATGTTGCATGTCATTTAAACTCTTAAACTAAACTCACTTATAAAAGTTCATCAAACTAGTCATATTTTTGTATACTCTATCCACGTCTAAAATTAGATGAGCAAACAATACAAGTTAAGTGATGAGAAAAGTTATAATTTTCACATTAAATTTCCTAAAGCTCATCTTTTATTTAACAATAATGGTATTTTAAAGCCAGATTTTAAGCCCAAACCTAAAGAACTATACAAGAATCAAAACAATCTAACAATAACAACATCAATATAAAACTAAAAAAAGCCAATATGAAACAATCTTAGTTTCATTTATTTTTTGGTTTGCAATCTTTAAATATTTGGACAACCTACTCAAAGCAAAATAAATAAAAAATAAAAAGACTAAACAGTTTACACATGTGACCATGATAAATAATAAACATCAAATGCCAGGATGAAATAACCAACTCATCAAATGTCCCACAGCATTCTAATCTTCCATCTAATTAAGTCTCTGAAGCCAAAAACTAAGATGGCTTGAGTTAGAAGAATGCACAACAGACATATCCCCAAGCAATTTTGTTGTGGGAAGTTTAAAGAAGAGAAGCAGCCTTCAGATAGATCAAAGTTCTCCTTGATTGAAAATTATTGGGAAAATCTTAAAGAAGATCACAGCAGATGAAGGAAAGATTTAAGAAATGGGCCAAAAATGTTCAAAAATGAAACGAAGTCAATGTTATAAGATGAGATGAGACCATAAAACAAAAATATATGTTGCTCATTCTGCAGTTACCTGTCATTCAAATATTTGGAGATCAGCCATGAGGGAAGTTACTTTATAAAACATAGCTACTACTAAAGTTCAACAAAGAGAACTTTACACCTCTTGATATAAAGAGAGGAGTAAGACAAGGATGCATCCTTTCACCTAGCTTGTTTAATCTATACACTGAGCAAATCTTTAAAAACATCACAGAGATGTCAAGCCTAAACATCAATGGATAATCAATAACCTAAGATAAGACGATTATACTGTATTACTAGCAGAAATTCCTAAAGATCTACAACAATTACTTTATGAAATAAACATGACAAGCAAAAAGTAAGGATTAGACATGAATATCAAAAAGACTAAAACTATGATCATAAACAAAGAATAGGAATAGCAAAAAGCAATTTTATTGTCATGAAAAATATACTAACATCAAAACAAATAACACAAGGCTAAAACTAAGAAGAAGGTGTATCTTGGTCTACGCCCTATGGGCCGGTTACGGCTCGAAAGGTCAATAGATAGATAGAAAACTAAGAATAGCAAAATGTTATATCTTCTCAACATTCCTGTATGGTGCAGAAACATAGACATTATATGAAAATGTAACAGAAAATTGAAGCCTTTGAAATGTCGTTTTATAGAAGAATTTGAAGAAATGGAAGGAAAGAGAAGAAAACAAATAATGAAGTCTTAAAACAACTAAAAATGAAATGAGAACTACAAAACACAATTCAAACAAGACAAATGCGATTTTTAGGCCATGTTAAAAGGCACAGCAGCTTACTAAAAGTAATCTTGGAAGAGAAAATACAAGGTAAAAGAGGCAGAGACAGACCAAGACTAACATGGACGAGTAACAGGAAAAGAAGAATAAGTCAGCACATGACAACATTCACTATCAAAGCAAGAGACAGAGCAGAAGGCACTCCATGGTAGCCAACCTTCGATACAGAGACAGCACTCAATGATGATGATGATGAAAGATTAACAGCAGCCTGTTTTAAAACTATATGTAAAAATTAAAAGGCTACACAGTACAAAACTGTACCATTAATACTCTCCAGACATATCCATCTTATACAAGCCCCAATTGTTGCAAGTACAGTTTACTTATAAGACTATGTATCGTATACAATATTTTTAATTATTTTTCTGCTAGACCTATATAACTCGATGTAAAATGTTAACTTTATATCATATACTATGCACTTTGTGTACAGTATCATTAGCTATATAACCAACGTGGGCACACTATAGTATCCCACACAACTTTGCTAAATAATTTCTTAATAGTTAATCAAATTGGGAGCCATGATAGCTCAGTGGTTAGTGAACTGGAGTACTAAAGCAAGAGGTCAGGTTCGATCCTGATCGACTGCTTTCAGGTTCACCCTGCCTTAAATGGGTACTGGATTTTTTTTTTCTGGGAAAGTAAAGTGACATAGGTGTAATACTGACCTATCTATCTATCTATCTATTGTCCTTTCGAGCCGAAAACGGCACATAGAGCAGAACCACAATCTCAAAAACAGAAACCTTGCATGTCAAAATGCCACATACTGCAGATTTCACTGCTTCTCAAATTTATCGCTCTGTTTCAATAACACTTTTTACAATGACAGCTTGTCAAGCCATCGATCAACCTCCTTAGTCGCCTCTTATGATTTGCCTCGAAGGTCACAGTGTTACTATTAATACTGACCACATTACCCTAAAAATAATGTGCCAAAGATCTATAAAACAAATATTGGCATGAACACCATATTCCCTATACGCCACGTGGCATGACGGGGGTTCTTTTCTTTACTTGAAAATTGTCAAAAATCTAATGTAATGTTTCAAATAGAATATATTCTTTAAGCAACAAGTTATTATTTGAATTTTATAAAAGCAACTCTGAATGAACAAAACAGAGCAAAACAAAAACCACTTACTCTTGTACAGATGAAGACCTCTTTCTTTGAGACTTAGATCTCTTGTACTTAATATCAGTTTTACTGTAAGAACTTTAAAATAAATATGGCCTGGACATTACCAATAGGTTGTATAAGTTGCTGTTTAAGTGTTTATAGAGAACTAGCATTTTTTTTTAAAAATAAATTTCAGGATAATTTAACTTTGGGAGCCGCAATAGCTCAGTGGTTAGTGAACTGGACTACAAAGGACAAGAGGTAGGGTTCGATCCCAACAACCGACGGCTTCCAGTTCACCCAGCCTTTAATGGGTACCAGATTTTTTTCTGGGAAAGTAAAGAGGCACGGGCGCAATACCGACCACATTACCCCAAAAATCATGTGCAGAGGGTCTGTAAAATTTATGGTCACTAACACCATATTCCCTATACGTCACACGTCACTTGATGTGACGGGAGTACTTTACTTTTTTTTTTTTTTTAATACAATTAACTTTCACAATAGTCTTTAAATTATTAGTAATCTTTGCTTTCATAATAATCGTTATTTATAGAACATTCTGCTTTTTTTTTTCAGGATATTAACTTTCAGGGCAATCTACTTTATTGAGCAATCTTTCCTTTATTGATAAACTTTATTTCTGAGGACAACTTTTGACAGTTTAACTGTCTACTTAGAAAAATCTGTCACCTTCAGTTTGAGGTTAATTAATATAATAAATCTATTATAAGCTTGTATTTTATGCTTTACTAATGAATTATATATTTCATTGCTAAGAAATGACCTTGATCATCTTCACTTCTGCATGCATTTTTCAATTATCAGTTTTTGGTGTTGTTTTACACAGAAACGTTGCTAAATTAAAATGATTATTCTCATTTAGTGCTCTACCAAGAAATAAAATCACATTGTACGACAAATAAATCATGAAATACCTAGACATGAACATTAGCTGAGCTGCATTCTGGCAAATGAAATATTCATTCTAAATTACAAGGTCGACTCAAACATCACAAGAACAAAAATAATGTTTAAACCAAGTTCATTTAGTATGTATCCATTAATCATCTTAATGTGCCATAGCCGCTCTGAAAGTTGACTACCACAATCTTCTATCCACAGTGCATCATATCAATTCTGTTGTTTACTGTTTTCCATGTCATGACATCAAACTATCTAGCTTTTTCGCGCATTGCCAACCATGATCTCTCTTTCCCTGTATTTTGTCAGTTGTAACCAAGTATTCCAGCTTTCCTCTTTTCATGATGTACCTGAAAAATGATGATTGTTTCTTTCTGATGTTTCGTAGGAGCTCCCTTTTTGTGTTGACTACCATAGAGTGCCATTTTGCACTGTCTACAGCTTTGAAGGTTTCTTCTCCTGTCCATCTTTTGACAGTGCCAGTTCACTTTGGTCTTTGTCTACCTCTGCCTCATTTACCTTTATCTTCCCTTCCAAGCTGACTATAATTAAGATATCGTGTCTTTTAAAGTGTTCAAAAATGTCAGTTATCTTGTTCAAAATGTGGTTAATAGATTTTTTAAAACTAATTTTGAGCTGTTCAAAAAGCTTCATTATTAGTTTTCTTCTCTGTCCACCATATTCTTACAATTTTTCTATAAATTCTCATTTATGGGCTTACATTTTTCTTTATATTTTAACTTAATGGTCATGTTTCCATTCATGAGGCAAAGTCAAAAATGGACTCCCAAAAAATATTAGTCAGAATAGATAAACGTTATTGGACATGTTATGGGAGGAGTGAAGTTGGACAACACAGTGACAATGGATAAATACATGGAAAGAAAGAATGAGTGAAAGGAAAAGAGAGGGGAAAATACTGGAGGAGTTGAAAAAGTGACATGATAAACAATCACTAACAGACTTCTATCATTATCATTGAGGCTATTGTTTTCTTCTTCAGCGTTCAAGTCTTATGATCATGCGAACTTGACTCCTCGTCCTGTACCATGATAGTAGGAAAAACTATATGACACAAGATGAGCTAGTCACATGGTCAGTACTGGTATATGCATCTGTCCTGATTTTCCCCCCTAAACCTGCACAGTGGCTGATACACTACATCTTTGGCTGGGGCTGGATACTGGTTTGATGTAAAAGTTTTCATTCCTGTAGGATTGCCAGGGTTGTTCATCCCAACCTGTTTGTGCAACTTTTATGTAATTTCTGGGGTGTTCTAGGAATTTCCAATGGGGGTGTAAAATAAAAGCAGCACGCCCAGTGCAGTTGCCACAAAGTGTTTAGATCAGATTTCTCTTTCGCCTCAAACAAAAAAACTTGTTTGAGTCTACCATGATGCTCACATTTACTTTATTTGGAGAACAATGATTTTATTCCTTTGGCCACCAACATTTTCGAACATAATTGATATATAATATTGTGAAACAATATGACCATCAAAGACAAACAGCACAGTACATGAAAAAGAAGAATAGGATAAAATATAATAAAATAACACGGTAAAAGGCAAATGAGGAAGGAAAAAAATATCTATCTTTCATCCCCCTGAAGTATTGTCACTTCTTGCATGAAGTATGCTGTTTTTTGTTCTTCTTGCAACGGCTTATATAGTTTTGCTTGTAGTGTGGTATTTATGAATCAGTGGGTTTTCCTCAGTGTACTATATTCAGTACAGTCTTGAAGTGTGTGTTCAACAGTTCATCCTATCCACATGTACATGTGACTGACGTGCCAATGTTGAATTTTGAATATATATGACTATGGAGTCAACTGTATCCTGTTCTGAGGCATATATTGATAAATTGTATCCTGTTCTGAGGCATATATTGATAAACTGTATCCTGTTCTAGGGCATATATTCATAAACTGTATCCTGTTCTGAGGCATATATTGATAAACTTTATCCTGTTCTGAGGCATATATTGATAAACTGTATCCTGTTCTGAGGCATATATTGATAAACTGTATACTGTTCTGAGGCATATATTGATTGATAAACTGTATCCTGTTCTGAGGCATATATTGATAAACTGTATCCTGTTCTGAGGCATATATTGATAAACTGTATCCTGTTCTGAGGCATATATTCATAAACTGTATCCTGTTCTGAGGCATATATTGATAAACTTTATCCTGTTCTGAGGCATATATTGATAAACTGTATCCTGTTCTGAGGCATATATTGATAAACTGTATACTGTTCTGAGGCATATATTGATTGATAAACTGTATCCTGTTCTGAGGCATATATTGATAAACTGTATACTGTTCTGAGGCATATATTGATAAACTGTATCCTGTTCTGAGGCATATATTGATAAACTGTATCCTGTTCTGAGGCATATATTGATAAACTGTATCCTGTTCTGAGGCATATATTGATAAACTGTATCCTGTTCTGAGGAATATATTGATAAACTGTATCCTGTTCTGAGGCATATATTGATAAACTGTTCCCACTTATTCATTTTATGGTAAGCATCTTAATTTGTAAAGTATTACCCATCATCATCAAGTACCGGGCCTGCTGGCGTAGGTGATCATGTCTCTCCACAACTTTCGATCTCGGCAGCTATTTATCATTTCTGTTGTTGACCTTCTGCCAAGCCATTCTCTTAAGCTGTCTGTTATTTTTTCTCTTTGCTTCCCTCTATCTCTTGGTCCCTCAATTTTTTTCAGTTGTTACAATATATTCAAGTTGTTCTCTTCTCATTACATGGCCAAAAAATGATTATTGTTTCTTCGTAATATTGGAAATTGGCTATTTTTTTGCTTTGACCTCTCTCAGAACATCTTCATTACTCTTCTTAGCTGTCCATGGTACTCTCAACATTCTTCTCTAAAACCACATTTCTACAGACTCCAGTGATTTTCTTGTCTGTTGTCCTATTGTCCATGATTCGCATCCATCTGTTAAGACTGGCTCTACATAACATTTAAGAACTCTTTTTCTTGTTTCTATTGTCAAAAATGGATTGCATAGTATCTTCCTCATTTTTTGGAAAGCTGCTTTTGCCTGAGCCATTCTGCATCTCACCTCTTTTGTACATCTTCCGTCTGAGGTTAACGAAGTTCCCAAATATTTAAATTCATTTACCTGTTTTAATATTGTTCCACTTGTCTTTATTTTGCACAGGGGTGATGTCTTTTTCTTTGTTGTTACCATTACCTCTGTCTTTTTGCTATTAAGGCTGTCCTTTATTTTTGCTTTCTTTCACTATAATGTCCAACATTTCTTGTAACTCATTTTCACTCTTAGCGATTAAGACTGTATCATCAGCATACCTTAGATTATTTATATTATGACCTCCAATTGTTATTCCAGGCATGCCCCTTATGGATCTTAAAATAATCTCACTATAAATATTAAACAAATCTGGTGACAGCACACAACCTTGTCTAACACCCTGTTTTATTTGTTGAAACATTCCCAATTGGTTTCCAGTACTTATGGTTGCTGTTTGTTGCCAGTACATGTTCTTTATTATTCTTAGATCTTTGCTGTCTACGTTTATGCTTTCTAAAATTTTGATTATTTCTTGGTGCTTTACTTTGTCAAATGCCTTGGTGTAATCTATGAAACATAGGTATAGATCTGTTTTCATCTTTATGGCTCTTACTACTAAAGATCTTATGATATAAATGGCATTGCTTGTTCCTTTATCTCTAACAAAACCACACTGTTCATCGCTAATTTCTGGACTGATGGCGATTCATGATTGTACAAAGAAGTTACGACGGTAGTTTTCTGTTGCCTTCCGTCGGTTTGTTTACAACCCATGTTATTACCCATAAGACAATTATACTCTTTTTTTTCCTTTTTTAATGTGGCGGGGCTGGCTGTGAATTTTGCAGTATCAAGAGGGTAATATTTTTGACTTTACTTATACTGTGGGTGTTTTCTTAACTTCCTAGTTTCTGCTGCAGAAAATGGAACTCGTCTACAAAGGTAGGTAGTGCAATCATCTGTATCAGTACTGATCATGACAATGAAACAAGATAATTATCACAAGAACTCACTTTCTGCTACTAATCTTAATGTTTCCCACAAACTCGTACAAAAATCTGTTGGGATGTTCACATTCCACAACTCCTCGTAGTTCAGACAGTTTGTCTCCTGTAACTATGGAGGCTGTTAAACTGCACCCCTAGGAAATAGTGATTGGACAAAAGTTGTCAAACTCTATCAATCATTTAACTCCTTCAAAATTACAATCTTATTTTTTTAAAATGCAGTGTTAAGAAAGAAAAACAAATACAATATTTTAACAAATTATTAAAACTTTAAAATAAGCACACACATACACATACAAGCAAACAGCCACTGCAGGGCACAGCTATTTGTTTTCATTCCAAATTAGCATTTTAGTTATAATCTTGGAAACTGCAGCATTTATGAGTAAAATGCTGAGTCTAGGACATTCCACTCATTGTAAACATCAATATTTTATGGAAGTGGTTTAAATGTGTGACACCACACACAAAGCATACATTTTTTTTAGCTCAAGTCAATGTTTGTTTAAGTACAAAATATATTTTCACAGATAGTGCTCATAACACAAAGATCAAGGCAAATCTGAGAATTTCCGAGGATGCAATATTTAATTTTTAAGCACCAAAAGTTTTAAACATTTTAAGAAACAGCGTCTTTTAATCACTTTGAATATATAAAAGAAGCATCATGTGAAATTTCTCTTCCTGGAAATGAACAAATGTGCAAATCAACTAAAGCATCAATAGCAAACAACCGTGAGAGGTTCACACTGAATGAAGGTACTGCAATAACATAAGGACTTATCAGATTTTTTTGTTATTCCTCAAACAATAAATTATTATTGTGATCCAAGATTTAAAATATATCTTTCTTCATGTATGACATGGTATAATCTTCTATTCATTCTATGATACTAAACTTCTATTCATTCTATGATAATAAACTTATATTTATTCCATGATAATAAACTTCTATTCATTCTATGATAATAATCTTATATTCATTCTATGATAATAAACTTATATTTATTCCATGATAATAAACTTCTATTCATTCTACGATAATAATCTTCTATTCATTTTATGATAATAATCTTATATTCATTCTATGATAATAAACTTCTATTCAATCTATGATAATAAACTTCTATTCAATCTATGATAATAATCTTATATTCATTCTATGACAATAATCTTATATTCATTCTATGATAATAAACTTCTATTCAATCTATGATAATAATCTTCTATTCATTCTATGACAATAATCTTATATTCATTCTATGATAATAAACTTCTATTCAATCTATGATAATAATCATCTATTCATTCTATGACAATAATCATCTATTCATTCTATGACAATAATCTTATATTCATGCTATGAAAATAATCACTAGAAATATAAACTTATTTTCTCGGTAAAACTCACTTCCCCTTACCTGTCGTAATTTTAGATTTGTCTCCCCGTCAAGGTTAGAAGTTTCTATATAACACATTGCCTGAGGTTCACTGAGGAGAGTACAACAAATTGTATAACATTTAGAAAACATGCAACAAATACAATATACTTGTTTTCATCCTAACTTCCTATTATTCCGCTTCAGTTATCGAGAAAGATACAAATTTCTAATACATGCTCTTTGACAGATTTGGTATCTGATGTTGATATAGAATTTCCCTCTAACATGAACACTGGGAGGTGATGCACTAGCAAGAAAATTATATTCTTCAGTCCCATAGAAACACCTCGTTCCCAAGACAGAACCCAGAAAATAAGATGAAGGTCATAATTATAGTATCTTTCAAAGTAGAATTTCCTTGATGTTATCTGTCATCTTACTCTGAATCTATCTCAATCTCTCATCTTACTTTGAATCTATCTCAATCTCTCATCTTACTCTGGATCTATCTCAAATTTTAAGTTCTTCTCTTCTCATATAGACCTTGATGGTTTGGAATCACAGGTGGGCAAATCATTTTATATGTTGTTTCTGTTTGTAGTTCAACATTTTAAGCTTCCTCATCAACTTGTTCTAATACAGAGACTAGACTAATGTACTTATTTCTAGTCCTCATTAATTCTACTGCTGAACTATAACAAGTTATTTGCTTACAGTCCTCATTAATTAATTCTATTGCAGAGACTAGAGCAATGGATTTACTTACAGCTACATGTAAGTTATTTTCAAACACAAGAAATTGGTCCTCAAAGACAAGTCTACTGACCTAGATGACAAAAGAATGAGATCTGCTGGAAAATTGCTTCCATCCACCACTTTGACAATATCTCCTACTATAACATCCCGCCATTTTATATCTTGCCATTTGCCGTGCCGGTGGACTGAAACGAGAAATAAATACAGTTGTTGTTTTTCACAATCATGAGGAAAACACATAAAATCTTCACATAAAATTGTAAAACATGTTCATGTACTACAAACAATTATTTCTATGTGGAAAGATTCACATCTAAAATGAGAAAATGATCCTTTTTAAACTAAAATATAACGAGAGTGATGAATGTTCTGTTCATGGAAACAGTTTTACTACAGTCGAGAATTCTCCATATCTGCTTCACTCTACATCACAGCTTCAACCAAAGTGTGATGGCAAATTCTGTTAACATGGTTGATTACTGTGCAGTCCTAATCTCGGCTTACAGGCAGCGATTCCACACAACTTCCATTGAAAAGAGAGTAGTAAAGCCTAGAGAGTAGAAAAGCCTTCTTCTTCTTCTACCTTTTAGCTTCCTGTAGAGCACAGGTCTTCAACAAACACTTTCCAAGTCGTTCTGTTTCTTGCCATTCTTTTAAGATCGTTCCATGTCTTCCCCATCATCTTCATCTCTGCTTCTATCTGTCTTCTCCAAGAATTCCTTGGTCTTCCTTTTTGTCTTTTTCCCTGGGGATTCCAAAAAAGGGCCTGTTATGTAATACTCTCAGTTGGTTTCTGCAGTGTGTGTCCTATCCAGCGCCATCATCTTCGCTGTATCTCTTTATCCATTGGTATTTGACTGGTACATTTCCATAATTCTATGTTAGTGATTTTGTCCTACCATTTCCATCCTTTTATTCTACGTAAGCATCCATTAATGAAAGTGTGAATCTTCATGATTGTCATTTTAGTTGTTCTCCATGTTTCACAGCCATATAATAAGACTGACTTAACACTGGAGTTGAACATTTTTATTTTAGTATTTAACCTAATTTCTTTGTACTTCCATATGTTTCCCAGTGCAACAAATGCTCCTCTTGCTTTTGATATCCTTATTTTGGTATCATTTTCTATCCTCCCTCTTTGTCTATATTACTGCCCAGATATATGTAAGATTGTACATCTAGTAGAGGTATTTCTTCTTATGACTTGTGTGGGAGGTGACAGCGGCTCTACTCTTTCCTCCCCTGACCAGGGTCAGGGCCCTGGTAGCTACATGACTAATCATACTCAAGGAATTTGTTTGCTATCACAGAGTAGTAAATCAATATCAGTAAGTACATCAATGTCAGTCTCTAATGTCAATCTATGGCTGAACAAAGTGAAGAAAACATTCTGTATAAATGAACCACTAACTTCATCTCCTATCCTTCCATATTATATCAAAGAATCATAGAGCTATCTTTTTTAACTTCAATTGATGAAAACTAAAATAAAACTGGAAAACAGGTGTACCTATGAAACATTTGGTACCTATTGTAATATTATTCACATAAATTAGATTGAGCTCATATAAAAAATAGTTTTTCATGCGATAAACCTGTTGTCAGCGTTTAATTTTATCTATAAAAGCATACCAGAGTGCACTAAAGCTATCAAATGTGTCATTTGTTAAGTGCTATTCAGAAAACTTGACAACAGAACACAATGACTAAGCAAAATTCTGTTACCTGAGCACAGGCACTTTTAGCATCAGTGCTTATTTGATTTATTCAGTTATAAATATACATTAACCCTACCAGACCGCTGTCCCCAGTTTCCGGTAATTTCCTAATCTGCCGCTATGCCACTGCCCCTAATTTTCAGTACTTTGCCTAGTACGTGGAAAAAATGCGTCACAAACTAAAAATAACTAACCAATCGTGGTCAAACCTCATGGTCAGCCATTGCAAATGTCTGCCCCCATGTGTTTGAATTGACTTTGTGTGGTTTGACGTGAAAAATTATGAACATTTCACAATGAAACGAGCGGCTGATGAACCAAGCACTTCAACAAGAAAGCAAAGTAGGTCTAGGCTTTTCACATTCCAACAGGTGATCTATACTTTGGTTGATTCAGACTTTGAAGAGTCAGATTTTCATAAAAAATATGTTTCCAGTTCAAGTGACACAGACAGTGAGAGTTCAAGTGACACAGACAGTGAGAGTTTGAGTGATGAGGAGAATCTTGAACCTTATAGATCTAGAGCTAGATCAATAGTAAGAGAAAGAGGGCGTGTCCCTCAAATAGCTGATGGGTGTACCTCTGTGTGAAATAAGGCTCATCCTGCTGGGTGGATTGGCACACAAAGGTGGAATATTGGTGCTAGATGAAAGGTAGACCTATTTTCTACACAAGTTCCATCTTATTCTAACCACTTGTTTGCATGTAACTAACATTTTTCTATATCATGCTGGTTTTTTCTCTTTAATGCTCAGGAGCCCAGGTATAGGGGACAGTTAGGTTCAGGGCCACAGGTTTGGTTGGGTTAAAAGAAGAAAACACTATAATTATTTTTCAAACATGAATAGTAGTCACTATTTTAAGAAAAATAAAATTATGGTAAACTTTATGGTTTATGTTAATTGGTACAGGTGTGATTCCTTGTAAGAGTAATCATCATCCTTATTACTGTCTCTGCATTGAAGGTTGGCTACCATGGAGCACCATTTGATTCTGTCTCTTGCTTTGATGCTGCAGGTCGTCATAGGCTGAGTTGTCCATCTTTTGATGTTGCTCGTTCAAGTTAGTCTTGGTCTGCCTCTTCCTCTTTTATCTTGTATTTTACCTTCTATGATTACTTTTAGTAGGCTGCTGTGTCTCTCAACATGCCCCAAAAATCTCATTTTAAAAGGTAAAGGTTCCTTCAATGCTTTGATTGTTGTATTGGGAATATGGTGATGGTAAATGGTACAGATGTGATTCTGTGTAAAAATAAAGCTTACTTCAATACCAAGATAGCCATATGGAGGGGATATGGCAATGTCAATTGGTACAGGTGTGATTCTGTGTAAAAATAAAGCTTACTTCAATACCAAGATAGCCATATGGAGGGGATATGATAATGTCCATTGGCACAGGTGTGATTCTGTGTAAAAATAAAGCTTACTTCAATACCAAGATAGCCATATGGGAGCTATGGTAATGTCAATTGGTACAGGTATGATTCTTTGTGAAAGTAAAGGTCCTTTCAATAACTTGATAGCAGTATGGGGGTTATGATGTTAGTGAGCATATTTTTTCATGAACAACTGCACATTTTTAGGTCATGTGGTTGGTCTCATACAAAGCTGTTTTTACTTCCAATAAATATAAAAGTTATTAGTAAAAAATAAGTTACTTAGTCCCGTCCCACTTTAAGAGGTTGGATGCACCCTAAAGACTCATTTGCCCAAAAAAGAAATGTCACCACATCTAGGAATTGAACATCGGGCCCTTCAGATCAGTAATGAACGCACTAACCACCATGCCACATGGGCTGATTAATTGTTAAAGTGCTCAATAATTGTATTCAAGAACTACAGAACAGTGCCCTAGTCACTTCAGTTAAGTAATGTATGTGATAAAGTCAATGATGACAATGTTTCAGGTCCATGTCTTTAAAGACACTTAAAAGCTCACATTGGTTTCATCGCATTCTGTCATCATCACATTCACTCTAATAGCAAAAGTGATAAAAAAAGCTGTCTTTGCTGAAACTAATAGGACAGACAACAAAAGCTTTAGAGGGGATGCTGGGTGAGCCTACTACATAAATAACTCATGATGATGGTTTAGCAGCATGAGGCCAGGCAGTAACTGAGATGAAAGTGGTCCGTGACTCATACCCGACTGCCTGCACCAGGATCAGTGGCAACAGCTGATTAAGTTTCTAGTCCATGTCCCTACAACCTGGCCAAGCAAGCAGGTATTGAGAGAGAAAAAATGCTCTACTGAAGATGGATGTCATTGGCTGAAGGACATTGGCATCACAACCTGCTTTAAACCACAACACTACCTATTTAATGGTAGATGATTATTATTAGAAGTCAGATCCCCTCCTCAGCAAGTCCCGCAGTGTCCAGCGACTGACGACTCCAGCTCTATGTTGGTTGATAAGTCTTCTTACACGGCCACTAAATGTGGTCTTTATTATGTATATTCAAGATATTGAAGACAGACCACAAATGATATGTTCAGAGTGCAATGATGATGACCCGCAAATAACTCAATAACTCAATATTAGAAGTCATACGGTAAATGCAGAAGAAGAAGCAGCAAGACACATGTCTCACATGGGAGAGAATAGTCTCATGGTTCAAGAAGAGGTTAGTCTCACGGTTCAGGCCGTCTGCTATTTAAGTTCATTTTAATTTGTTTGAAGCAAAGGTGACAAGGTTGTTAATGCATTTGATCTGGCATAAACTCCCTATTGCAGTAAAACTTCTTTTCTGACCACAAAGGTTGAAAGTGTTGCTCAGTCTCTGACAATATGCATTCTCTCTTTAAAACAGAACTGTGACTAGCACTGTGACTAGCACCATGACCAGCATTGAGGCTAGCACTGTGACTAGCACCATGACCAGCACCATGGCTAGCACTGTGACTAGCATTGTGACCAGCTTTATGACTAGCACCATGACCAGCATTGTGACTAGCACTGTGACTAGTATTGTGATTAACATTGTAATCTTTTATTTCTTTTCTTTTTCATTTGCCTTTTAGTGTCAAAAGAAGATATAGTTTACTGTCTTTTACTCTTTGGTTGGCTTCTCCTGTTGTCATGCTTCTGAGAGCTTCTTGTATTCTATTTATCCAACGTTTTCAAAGACATTCTCTCAGTCTGCTTTTTTCACTGCGGACGTTGACCTCTGTGTGGATTGTGATAGTTCTGTTCTGTTACATAGCCAAACCATGTAATTTGCTACTTCTCTATATATTCTACAGTAGGGTTGCTCCCTGACAGTCTTCATCACTTCTAATGTTATCTCTTTTGCTGGTTCCTATCATGTCTGACAGAAAAATATGTACAAAAACACCATATGCTCCACGTACTAATAGGAGTGACAGGTATCATTTATTACTGTACTTGACTGTATATTTCTCATACTATTCACTCAGATATACATACACCTGCACCAATGTATTAATTACTATTTTTATTTATTTAATTATTATTTTGTTACTACCTGAAATTTCTCTGTTGTTCACACTGCCATCAGCTCTGTGTCTTTTCTGGGGAAGAAATGATTATATTTGAAATGTACTTCCTCACTTCTCAATCAAATATGAAACATGAAGTCAAGCATTTCTTCTAGTGTTCACCCAATTACTACTAAAGGACTGAATAGTCCTATTCATTATCAGTTCTTCTTCTTCTTTCTTCTTTTCTCTTTTCACTGATACCGAAAGATGTCGTGGTTTATATCATATCTATCTATCTATCTCTCTATCTATTGTCCTTTCGAGCCAAAGACAGCACATAGGGCAGAACCACAATCTGAAAAACAGAAACCTTGCATGCCAAAATGGCACATATTGCAGAGATCACTGCACTAAAATCTATGGCTCTGTTTCCATAACAATACTTTTTACAATGACAGCTTGTCAAACCATCAATCAACCTCCTTAGTCGCCTCTTACGACATGCCTGGATGGTCACAGAGTTACTATTCTTTACTTCCCTCATTATGAGGCCCCGGTAATACACAGGAATTTATATCATATGTCGTTGTTGAACTGCTCGAACTGTCTGAATTAGTGATTTTCCTTTGTTGTTACATGTCTCTATCACTGCATCTATCCATCTTCTTCTAGGTCTTCTTCTTGGTCTTTTTCCATGCATTCTCGAGAAGAACGCCCTCGATGGTGATTGGTGAGGATTCATCCTGACCAGGTGGGTGGCCCAACCAATGAAGTTGTTGTTGTTCTATTTATTCTTGTATATTCTTGGCAGGGTTTTATTCCTACCATTTTTCTTATGGGGAGCCTCGATAGCTCAGTGGTTAGTGAACTGTACTACAAAGGACAAGTGGTAGGGTTCGATCCCAACCGACAGCTTCCGGGTTCACCCAGCCTATAATGGGTACCGGATTTTTTTCTGGGAAAGTGAAGCGGCACGGGCGTAATACCGACCACATTACCGCAAAAATCTTGTGCCGAAGGTCTGTAAAATTTATGGTCACTAACACCATATTCCCTATACGCCACTTGGCGTGACAGGGTTACTTTACTTTTTTTTTAAATTTTTCTTTTGGTTGCATTTGGTATTCTATCTCTTCTTGTGTTGTTTGTTACTTTTCTCAAGTATCGCATCTCACATGTATTAATTTATCTTAAATGTGATTTAGAAAGGGTCCATGTTTGACTTTCATAGCACAAAGTTGGTATGAAAATGCTATTTATCTTTTGTTGTTTAGCTGCTATAGAAATGTTTGGATGTCTTAACAATCAGTCCTTAAAAGGAATTAAGAGGGTGTAGATGTATTGTGTTGTGGTGTACAGCTAGGCTGTGATTTTCAAGCTTTTCAGCCCAACATATTCTTCAGCACAGCCTTTTTGAGTACTGGGCTGCCTTTTATCTTCGATCCTAACTTGCTTGGCCAGACTAGAGAGTCTGCTTCCTGGATTACTGCTGGGAGGTGGATAAAGGTCTTGATCAGCTCTGTTGTTCACCGATCCTGGCACATGCAGTCAGCTGTGGGTTGCTGACCAAATTCAGCTCAATTGCTGGATGGGTGCTTTGTCCCCGAAGACAAGTATGATTTATGTACAAAACAGTGCAAATAATTGACAACAGAAAAAAAATTATGACAGCAAAATAAAAAACACAGAAATATATTTTAGAGAGAGCAAGAGACAGTAAAGAGAACACAAATTAATAAGATAGTACATCATTTATAAAAAAGTAAAGTAAAGTACCCCCGTCACGCCAAGTGGCGTTTAGGGAAATATGGTGTTAGTGACCCTATATTTTACAGACCTTCAGCACATGATTTTTGGGGTAATGTGGTCAGTATTACGCCCGTGCTGCTTTATTTTCCCAGAAAAAAATCCGGTACCCATTTAAAGCTGGGTGAACCCGGAAGCCGTCGGTTGGGATCGAACCCTACCCCTTGTCCTTTGTAGTCCAGTTTACTAACCACTGAGCTATCGTGGCTTTCCAATACATCATTTATAGGTTAAGGGAAAGTTAGACATGTTTATATATGCAGTTAGTTATATTAAATCCAGCAGCAAAGGACAAAAATACATTGCTCGTGAAAATAATGAAAGAGTTGATGGTTTGAACAGAGGTCAATACAATCACACTAAATATGCTACTAAAAGAGTGAATATTTTTAATAAAATCATCAAGTCTCATGATTCAAAGGTGAAGTGGTGATTGCTATCAATTTGACAGTAATGTAGCTTGTAGCATTCTAAATAATTTACAAAGGATTACAACAACAACAAAAAAAAAAAAACTAAATGATTCTAATACTGGTTCCTGTAAATGTAACACAGCAGAAGTACATCATTTCCAGCAACCGCTGTATAATAGTTTTAAAATGAAAAATTACATTTATATTCTGTTATAAGTTAATGTACAAGTGTAATATTAACGGTTGAAACAAACAAAACATTGCATAATAATTCTACAACAGAATATCAAAACATATATAATATACAGCAGATCTTATTCTTTCTCTTCCCATCCGCCTTTCAGTATTTAGGGGAGATAAAGTTTGCGGTCTCTTGCTCTTCAGTTGTCTTCACCTGCTACTATATTTCCTAGTATTTCTAATATTCTACCAATCCATCTTTTCTTTTTCATGGTCAGCCCTTGGGTCGGGAGTTCTCACAACATTTTTTGAAGGAACGCTGCGTTTTGATCTTTCTGTCTTATCATGTGGCAAAACCATTTGTCTGTTGTTTCTTTATGTATTCAATGGTAGAAATTACTCCTAGCTTTTTTAAATCAGTTTTTCATTTCAGATCTTATGTCTCAGGCTATTTCCTGTCATGCATCCAACACATTTCATTTTAATAGTGGTTATTTTTCTTATAGTCCTGGACTCCACAACAATACAACAGATTGACAAAACAAATACAGTAAAAATAATAAACCAATCACACAGTAGAATTACAAAACATCAACATAGAACAAATGACAATAACACACAAAATGTTAGAATAGTAATAGAAACTAGAGGTCACCACTGATCTACAATGATTGACTCACAATGTCTTCAATGATTTCTTTGATTGCTGATACCGATAAAATGAGTAAGAGTGGAACAGCAGTGGTGTAGCGACCTGTAGGGGACACGTTGGGGATTTGCTGAAAAGGAATAGAATAGCAACAACAATTACATCAGGAACGTACGAACAGCAATATTTAATATAAATGATAAATAATATAAATACCAAGGAAAATTTAAATATAGATTTTTTTTTTACGACTTTGTAATTCTTATATTTAAAATTTAGTTTGTTTATGACCATCTGTGACTCTCTAATATGAAGATTTAGTTACTATATAAGAATGTGGTTTCAATTGACATTATAATTAAAAGAAACAGAGGCCTGGTAAAATTCTTTAGAGACATTCATAGTGTGAAGGATGGAACACTGGCTGGTAACTAGAATGATTGAAGGCAAGAGATGCTGAGGAATATATAGATGAAAGATCTGAAACAGAATGACAAATATGTTGGGAAAAAAAAACTAAGTGAAATAGTAAATTCATTAAAAAATTGAACAATTCATTTCAAACAGAAAGAAACGATCAAAAACATGAGAAATGACATATGTTGATAATGATGACATGACATGAAGACTCTTTCTTATTTAAATGTGCAGTGCACAATAAAGCAAACATGATGATATCATTCAGGGACTCATAACTGATTGCTGGCAACACAGAGATGACAAAGATACCTCCACAAGGTGGTCCTGGAAACAGAGAAAGCAACCTGGATAAGAAAGCAGGAACCAAAGAGGAAAGGCAGATACCAATCCAAAAAAATGCCATAGGGAAATCAAATGTGGAGAGATAAAAAGTGCAATATTTCATCAGATTTACAGTTAAATATCCAGTCTAGCAAAGATAAAGTGTCTCAGCCATAATGTTAAGTAAAAAAGTAAAAGTAAAGAGCCTCATCACACCAAGTGGCGTATAGGGAATATGGTGTTCTATCTATCTATTGACCTTTCGAGCCGTAACCGGCCCATAGGGCGTAGACCAAGATACACCTTCTCCTATATGAATTTTTGTTCTAGCAGTTTTCTTTTAAAGATATTTTATCAAATCTCGCCATCTGTTTCTGTTCTGTGCAAGCAGCTCTATCTCATTGAGGGAGCTGATTCCTGCTTTTCTTGCCTCTCTCATCAATGTTCTTCTCAGTGTCTCTCTGGGTCTTCCTCTTTTCCTCTTACCTGTTGCTTCCCCACCTGAGGGCTTGCTTTGCTATTCAGCTATTATCTCTTCTCATCACATGTCCAACATATGACCATCGTCTTTTCTTTATTACTGAAGATATTAGTGGTTGATTGGCGATTTCTCTAATTTCCTCGTTTGTTTTAATATGGTGTTAGTGACCATAAATTTTACAGACCTTCTGCACATGACTTTTGGGGTAATGTGGTAAGTCAATAATAGAGAATATGAAAGACAGGAGTTGATGGTATCCAATAACTCATCAAGTCAGTCACATTATAAGGCAAGACAATAATATACAATGTGGAAGACAGAAATTGATGGTACCTTAACAACTCATCAAATCATCGCATGACAGACAAGACAGTAACAGTACATGTGAAAGACAAGGACAACAAAATAAGTCTCTCAGAAATATCAACAAAATGAACAGTCAAACTTACCTGCATGAGCGCAATGAAGAGAAAAAAGATGTTAGCATACTTTCTGAACTGTTCAAACAAAAACTTGGGTAGGAAGGTGAACATGTTGTACTTGGCAGTGCTACAGTGGGGACAGAGAAAGCAAATGTTAGTTGGAAAGTACAATCAATTAAATATGCATTCACTGGTCAGATTTTGTTTAGATGATGTCCCTGGTATATTTGGGACTCCTGGGCAGGGAAATGAGAAAAGTTTAACAAAATCAAACAAATCACTTGAAGTCTTAGTAAGATTTGTTTTTTGAAATTGTGCCTTTTGAAGCATTTTTGCATTATTTATACATGTTTCCGTAGCTATTCACTGTATGCCATGAGTTCTATTTTAAAAAAGTACATTGTTTTTTGCAGGAGTCCCAACTAATTATCTCTGTTTCCATTGTCCCCATCACCAGGTTGTCTAAGCTGCCTCCTTTTTACTCCTTCAGGAGTCCAGTGCACAGCAGTTAACTAGTTCTGATTGTTTCTGGTTGCCTTCTGAGCACATGACCTACCCAGCTCCATTGTCTGCCTGGTATCACTGTATGCATCTTCGCTTTGTCAGTTACACATTTTTAGCAGTAGAACTTTCCTCAGGAAGGTTATGTGCAATGATGACAGTCATGATGTTTCCTTTTCTATTGTTCTCTAGCATTTACATCTGTACAGATGTACTGAAAGTGTAAAGCTTTAATGTGGCAGTTTAAATTCTACTATCATCATCATGTGCCATACCGGTTGGCGTAGGTGATCATGCCTCCACAATCTTCTATCTACAGTGCATCGTATCAGTTCTGTTGTTGACTGTTTTCCATGCCATGACACCAAGTTATCCAGTATTTTCTCTCTTTGTCATCCACGATCTCTCTTTCCTTTTATTTTGCCAGTTGTAACCAAGTATTCCAACTTTCCTCTTCTCATGATGTGCCCGAAAAATGTAGATTGCTTCTTTCTGATGTTTTTTAAGCGCTCCCTTTTTGTGTTGGCCTCTTTGAGAACTTCCTCATTGGTCTTTTTAGCTGTCCAGGGAACTTTCAACATTCTTCTGAGAAATCCCATCTCTGTGGCCTCTAATCGTCTTTTCATTTGTTTGTCTACTGTCCATGATTCACTTCCATAGGTCAGAATTGGTTCTATATAGCACCAATGAACTCTCTTTCTCATATTTATTTACATAGATTTGTTGCATAAGATATTTTTCATTTTCTGAAATGCTATTTTGGCCTGAGCTATTCTGCTTTTTATTTCTGTGGTGCATCTCCCATCTGATGTTATTATTGTGCCCAAGTATTTTAAACGTAAATTCTACTATAGGTGGTGGTAATTTTTCTATTAGAATCAGTGCTATTATCTCTCACAGTCCTGCTACTGAGATCTAATGTCTATGAACTCTCACATAAAGGCAAAGAACAACACCAGGCTCCAACTGCATACTTTGACGAGCTATTAACAACTAGAAATAAAAAAATCTATCTATTGACCTTTCGAGCCGTAACCGGCCCATAGGGCGTAGACCAAGATACACCTTCTCCTATATGGATTTTTTGTTCTAGCAGTTTTCTTTTAAAGATATTTTATCAAATCTCGCCATCTGTCTCTGTTCTGTGCAAGCAGTTCTATCTCATTGAGGGAGCCGACTCCTGCTGCTCTTGCCTCTCTCATCAATGTTCTTCTCAGTGTCTCCCTGGGTCTTCCTCTTTTTCTTTTACCTGTTGTTTCCCATATGAGGGCTTGCTTTGCTATTCGGTTATTATCTCTTCTCATCACATGTCCAATGTATGACCATCGTCTTTTCTTTATTACTGAAGATATTAGTGGTTGATTGGCGATTTCTCTAATTTCCTCATTTGTTTTGAATTCGTTCCATGCTATACCAAGTATTTTCCTTAGACATTTATTTTCGAATGCGTTCAACTTTGTTTCTATATCTCTTGTTGTTTTCCAGCTTTCACACGCATACGTAAGGGTTGATAGTACATTTGATTTGAATAGCCTAAGTTTTGTGTTTGTGCTGATAAGTTTTGATTTCCACAACTTTTCAAGGCTTCTGAAAGACATTGCTGCTTTAGCTATTCTGATTTTAATTTCTTTGCTCGTATCCCCTTCTCGATCAATGTGACTTCCAAGATAGATAAAGTGATCGATCTCTTCAACTGGTTTGTTTTCCATGTATATTTTGTCACCTGTTGGAATTAAACTAGTCATGACTTTAGTCTTTTCATGATTGATCTCAAGCCCAATTTTGCTGGCTATTGATGATAGTTCATTTGTGTTTTCCTGCATCGTTTTTATCTGACTGCTGATGAGAACTATGTCATCAGCAAAGTCGAGGTCTTCCAAATGGTCTCCTTGTATCCATTCGATGCCTTTATTACCAGTGCAGCATTTCTTCATTATGAAGTCCATAACAATTCCAAATAACAAGGGCGATAAAATACATCCTTGTTTAACCCCAGTTTCTATTGGGAAACATTCGCTCAGTCCTTCCTCTGTTCGAACTGCACATGTGTAACCATCATACATGTAATAAATTACAATAAATCAATAAAAAAATAGTAGGCCAAATATGACCGCTGGACAGGCAAAAATTAAGAGATGTACCCAATTACTCCCCTCAATTGTCATGATGTTTGCTGGAGCTACAGAGCTCATGCATCTGAGCTGAAACCATCTTGCTGGAGCTACAGAGCTCATGCATCTGAGCTGAAACCATCTTCTGTGTTTTCACTATCATGTGGTGGTGGTGGTGGTGCTATACATTGGGGTAGGTGCTGGAGAGGAGATCTGAGCACTTGTATTTGAGCAAAATGCAATGGAGATGATCTGTCAACTAAACTAAGCTTTCACATGTTCATAGTCTGGCTTTTTGAGTTGTAATAGGTGGATTACCAGGTGTTTCAATTGGTCATCATCATCAAGTGCCATACTGGTTGGCGTAGGCAATCATGTCCTTCCACAATCTTCTATCCACAGCGCATCATATCAGTTCTGTTGTTGACTGTTTTCCATGCCAATACTCCAAGGCATCTGGTATTTTCTCTCTTTGCCGCCCGCGATCTCTCTTTCCTTGTATTTTGCCTGTTGTAACCAAGTATTCCAACTTTCCTCTTCTCATGATGTGCCCGAAAAACAATAGTTGATTGTTTCTTTATTATGTTTTTTAAGAGCTGCCTTTTTGTTCAACTGGTAACTGTAGAAAAAAGGTACCCTAGCTTTGTTTATCCTTTTATTGGCATTACACTGGCTACCTCATCTGATGATCCTAGGTGTGTGAAAGTATTCACTGCAGCAAGCTCCTATTTGCTTTATTTTGACTTTCCCATTATCACTGGTGACATTTTTAACTTCCCTTTTTTTTTTTTTTTTTTTTTTTTTTTTTTTTTTTTTTCAAAATTACAATTGGTGACCTTCCCCATCAGTAATGCAAAATTACAATTGGTGTTCTTCCCCATCAGTAATGCAAAATTACAATTGGTGACCTTCCCCATCAGTAATGCAAAATTACAATTGGTGACCTTCCCCATCAGTAATGCAAAATTACAATTGGTAACCTTCCTCATCAGTAATGCAAAATTACAATTGGTGACCTTCCTCATCAGCAAAGCAAAATTATAACTGGTGATCTTCCCCATCAGTAATGCAAAAATTAGAATTGGTGAAATTCCCCATCAGTAAAGCAAAATTACAACTGGTGAACTTCCCCATCAGTAATGCAAAATTACAACTGGTGAACTTCCCCATCAGTAATGCAAAATTACAACTGGTGAACTAACTTCCCCATTAGAAATGCAAAAATTAGAATTGATGACTCTCCCTATCAGTAATTGTGCCTTTTTTTCATTAATATTGGTAGGACTTTTAATAGTTCTGATTCTTCTTCAATAATTATCAACATTGTTCAAAAATATATAGTTTTCTTGTGCAGCTCTAATCAAAACACACCCTCACACCTGCCTGTCTGTGAACTTTTGCTGTTTTTATAAGATTTTTTTAATACAGCTTTTCATGTAAAAACATACAAGACATTTTGTAAAGTTTAGATTTTACATACAAAAATATGAAGTTTCTGTGTCTTCTTATTCATCTTTCCTTTCAGCATCAAGTGGGGTAATAATTTGCTCTTTTCCTCTTCTGTTGGCCTCTGCTGCACTTATGTTTCCTTGTGTATCTAATGTTCCATCTATCCATCTTTTTCATGGTTGCCCTTGAGTCTGGTGTTTTCGCAACATTTATTAAAGACTCATTTTGTTGTGTTTTGGTCTTTCTGTCTTATCACATGGCCAGACTATTTAATCTGTTGTTTCTTTATATACTCTATGGCGGGAATTATTCCTAGCTTTTTTTTCTCAGTTCTTCATTTCTAATCACATGGCCAAAAACATTGTTGTTATTTCCCTTGATATGGTATAAAAAACTTTCTTTTTCCCTTGGCCTCTTTTAGAACATCTTCACAGCTCTTACTAGCTGCCTAGAACATTCTTAATACTTACTACCTGTATAATTATATTTCTGTGATTCCTTCGTATGTCGCCCGATCAGCCAGGATTAATTACCTATAGTCTAGAGTGGACCCTACATCATGTTTTTTTGTTTAATTTTTTTTTTTAAGAAAAAAGGAAAAAGCTACAAAAGTCAATAATTAACTCAGGAATTATTACTTGTTTACATTTGCGTGGTTTTGAGCCAATGATTGGCTCAAGTATGATATCAATGAGAGTTATTACATTCAGCATTTAACGTTATAAAATTGTTAATCTACCAATCAATTAATCAGTGATACAGTAATAGAGATCATGTTCATCTCTTTATGTCGGATTTTTTTTTCTAAAACTATGTGTAGTAGTTTCTGCTCATTATTCTTTCTCTATAACCCAGTAAGTGGTCTAGGTCTTTTTCATTTAATTGGCTCTTCTTAACCATGATACATCCAATCTTTTTTTTTCCTCATAGTATATTCAAGAATGATGACTGCCATGATAAGAACTGTCAATGTCTTATTTACCTAATATGTTATGTAAACACATGTTTTAATGGCCTTTTTTGTTCATTTTTTAAGTATTTCATGCAAATTGTGATCAAAGTGCACAATGATAACAGGAAGACTGACAGCAGCTGAAAGAAACTCTAAAAACCTCATAAAAGTAATGAAAGTAACTACCATTAACCAGATGCAGGAGTGAAGCAAAACAACAATGGTAGCATGATGGAGAACAATTACCTCTAGATTACAATCATTCATAAAAATTATGATAGCAAAATTGAAAATGGTCTTAATCTCCAGTTTGCAGTATAACTGTTGGCTGCATTTATTCAGGTTGAGCTATTGAGACTATGCATGTTTTAATTTTCAAAATACTGCTGGTTCATCATAAATGATATATTTTTTGCGTAAAATGGGGTTTTTTAAGTTTTGGTAATAAAATATCCCACTGCCTTATGGGTGAGACTTTTTAGTCAAAGGCTAGCGGAGCCAACCGTAAACAAACCGACGGAAGGCAACAGAAAACCACCGTCGTAACTTCTTTGTACAATCATGATTAAAGATCTTTATAATGATGAACGAACGGAAGTAAATATTAAGGATAATGGAGAAGGACCAGAAATACTCAGAGAAGAAGTGGAAGACGCCTTGCGCAATATGAAAGCAGGCAAAGCTCCTGGACCAGATAATATAACTAGAGAAGAGATTGAAGCCATGGGTGATTTTGGAATAGAAATAATAATAAAAATATTGAATGATATCTACAACAACGGATATATATACCAGACGACATGCTCAAATCAATATTCATAGTCCTACCAAAGAAATCGGGTGCGATTGAATGCGATGATCATCGCACAATAAGCCTTATGAGTCATATGACTAAGATATTACTAAGAATCATCATGCGAAAAGTGCGAAACAAAATCAGTCCAGAAATTAGCGATGAACAGTGAGGTTTTGTTAGAGATAAAGGAACAAGCAATGCCATTTATATCATAAGATCTTTAGTACAAACGAGCCATAGAGGTGAAAACAGATCTATACCTATGTTTCATAGATTACACCAAGGCATTTGACAAAGTAATGCACTAAGAAATAATCAAAATTTTAGAAAGCATAAACGTAGACAGCAAAGAGCTAAGAATAATAAAGAACATGTACTGGCAACAAACAGCGGCCATAAGAACTGGAAACCAATTGGGAATGTTTCAACAAATAAAACAGGGTGTTAGACAAGGTTATGTGCTGTCACCAGATTTGTTTAATATTTATAGTGAGATTATTTTAAGATTCATAAGGGGCATGCCTGGAATAACAATTGGAGGTCATAATATAAATAATCTAAGGTATGCTGATGATACAGTCTTAATCGCTAAGAGTGAAAATGAGTTACAAGAAATGTTGGACATTATAGTGAAGGAAAGCAAAAATAAAGGACTCAGCCTTAATAGCAAAAAGACAGAGGTAATGGTAACAACAAAGAAAAAGACAAGACATCACCTCAGTGCAAAATAAAGACAAGACGGAAGATGTACAAAAGAGGTGAAATGCAGAATGGCTTAGGCAAAAGCAGCTTTCCATAAAATGAGGAAGACACTATACAATCCATTTTTACAATAGAAAAAAGAAAAAGAGTTCTTAAATGTTATGTAGAGCCAGTCTTAACATATGGATGCGAATCATGGACAATAGGACAACAGACAAGAAAATCACTGGAGGCTGTAGAAATGTGGTTTTACAGAAGAATATTGAGAGTACCATGGACAGCTAAGAAGAGTAATGAAGATGTTCTGAAAAAGATCAAAGCAAAAAGAGAGCTAATTTCCAGTATTAGGAAGAAACAATCATAATTTTTTGGCTATGTAATGAGAAGAGAACAACTTGAATATATTGTAACAACTGGAAAAATTGAGGGACGAAGAGATAGAGGGAAGCAAAGAGAAAAAATAACAGACAGCTTAAGAGAATGGCTTGGCGGAAGGTCAACAACAGAAATGATAAATAGCTGCCGAGATCGAAAGTTGTGGAGACATGATCACCTACGCCAGCAGGCCAAGTACTTGATGATGATGATGAAGTAAAATATAGCGAGATTCTAACAATTGAACACAAAGCTGACAGTTCATTCTCAGTCTGGTCTCTAATGAAAAGTTTGTTACCTGTGCCCTTCAAAAGCCAGAAAAATAGCAAAAAAACTTTTGTGTTGTTTGTAATAATGCTATTTGTCTTGGACAAATGTTGGATAGATGCAGTGACAGAGACATGTAACAACAAAGGAAAATCACTAATTCAGACAGTTCGAGCAGCGCAAGAATAACAAATGATATAACCACGACACCTTTTCAGTACCAGTGAGAAAGAGAAAAGAAGAAGAAGATAGAAGTCTTGGACATTATCTTCACCTTTATACTGAGTCGGCTACTTAATTGTTTAGATTATTGATAAATCATATTTATTCCTAAATACAATTTTTTAACATCTTTGTAAAAAAATGTAAATTTAAAAAATATCTTTCCTCAAAGTTACATAGGAATATATGTGAGTTGTAATTTCTTAAAAAAAAAATAGTTTCATAAAACAGTTCTTCTTCTTCTTTCCTTTCTCATCTGCCTTTCAGCATCGAGGGGAGATATAATTTGTGGTCTTTTGCTCTTCTGTTCACCTCTGCTGCTGTTATGTTTCCTAGTGCTTCTAATATTCCATCGACCCATCTTTTTCGTGGCCGACCCTTGGGTCTGGTGTTCTCACAACGTTTTGTTGAAGGCTCGTTGTGTACTGTTTTGTTCTTTCTGCCTTGTCACGTGGCCAAACCATTTTATCTGTTGTTTCCTTATATATTCTATGGCGGGGGCTATTCCTAGCTTTTTTCTCAGCTCTTCATTTCTGATCTTATCTCTGAGACTGTTTCCTGTCATTCGTCTAACACATTTCATCTCTGTAGAGGTTATTTTTCTTATTGTTCTTGCATCTAGGGTCCGGGTCTGGCATTGGTAGCACAACATTGGGATGAAGATTGTATAAAACAGTTAGATACAAATAAATATTGTATTCTGAGCTTAAAGCAGAGATGCTAAGGATGGGTCAGATTTTTAACACTCAGCAAAATATGGTTACAAACCTAGCAAAATGAGAATTTGTTGCTGCTCTTGAAGACATCACAAAGTGCATCAGCCATTAAAAACTTTGTTAGCCTATGACTAAAGACAAGAAGAAGATTGTTTTTGCTTATAAATTCATTCATTCATTGGGTGCCATCTCCACATCAAAGGTTGGCTACAATGGAGTACCATTTATGTTATAAATGGTGAACAACATTCAGAGAAGAACTAACCTGATCTGGTTTGAACAAAACTTCTGCCGCTGACATCCATTAATTAAGATTGTCCGCCACTGGTGCCCAGACAGGCCACCAGGAGTACCGTCCAAAGCCGTACTTAATCCTGTACGTGCTGGGTCTGGGTTTGAGTCATCATTGTTATTGATATGCTGATAGTCTGTGAATACAAATTTTAAAAAAATATTTGAAGTTATAATAAGAAACGTCTGCAGCAAGAAAATAGATCACTGATTTTAATAAACATATTTGACATGTCCTTTGATAAATAAAATAGGTGTTAAGAATAAATAAACAAATGAAAAGACGATTAGAGGACACAGAGATGGGATTTCTCAGAAAAATGTTGAAAGTTCCCTGGACAGCTAAAAAGACCAACCAGGAAATTCTCAAAGAGACCAACACAAAAAGGGAGCTTCTAAGAAACATCAGAAAGAAACAATCAACATTTTTTGGGCACATCATAGAAGAGGAAAGTTGGAATACTTTATTACAACTGGTAAAATGCAGGGAAAGAGAGATCCTTGACGACAAAGAGAGAAAATATTAGATAGTTTGGTGTCATGACACGGAAAACAGTCAACAACAGAACTAATACGATGCACAGTGGATAGAAGATTGTGGAAGGACAAGATCGCCTACACCAACAAAGGTAAAACTTTTGACAGATCTACAAACGTTATACATTATACAGTATTAATAGTGTCAATCTAAAGGTTAATATAATTATTTGTACCAGCGCTTCGCCTTCAACTCAATTATCATAGATGAACATTATTGTTTTGTGCAGGCCGAATGCAATTTGAACATAAAAGTCATTACTATATTCAATCAGTGGTTCTCTTAGTGTTTGGGAATCAGAACGGAATAGGAGAGAAGACACTTGGGAGTCATGACTCAAGTGGGCCAACCTTTTCTGTTGACTCAACAGAGCTAAAGGGCCAGATGTGCTCAAAATGGTGACACGATATTGCTGATTACCTTCAGTGGAAAAGCTCAATATGAAGAGTTTCCTATCACTTTTGTGATGTAAACAACAGGAATACTTGTATATTGTGAAAACAGGAAAAACTGAAGAGATTGAGGGAAAACAGAAAACACACTAAACAGTTTTTAAAAATGGTTAGGTTTGAAGTCAACAACACCAGATCTTCAGCACTCAAGTCTTGTGATCATGCAAACTTGACTTTTTGTCCAATTTATGATGTAAGAAGAACATCACGATACACGATGAACTAGTCCCATGATCAGTGCTCGTATATTGCATGTGTGACTTGATTTCCCCCTAAACCTTTGCCGAGGCTGACACACTCGGTCTTCAACAGGCTAGATCTTGGTTTGATGAAACCATTTTCCTTGTTGTAGGGTGGATGCCGGCCAGGGCTGTTGGGACAACCCTGTCCATGGTTTCTGTCTGGGTGTTCTACCATAGCTTTTCATTCTCCTGATGGTAACTGCAAGGCAGTACAGTAGTGGTTTATTTTCCAGGGTTTCCTTCCCCCTGGATAGAGCTTTGAATGCACACTGACTCACATCCGTCATTGGACACAAGTATTTTTAAATTGGTGCAACAATTCCAACAACAGTACAAATAAACAACTTTAACAGAGAATTGTGTAGACATACAGGACTGTCTATGCTTAAGGTGGCTGTGTGAGTGTGACAATATAGAGGGAAGAAAGGAGAAAAGAGAGCATTGATATCCCAATGTCTGCTTAAGGCAAGTTTTCTTGTTAGACCGATACCACAAGAAGAGTTATTATGCATACAATTGGTACTGCGGGTTCGTTCTAATTTACCTTTCTCTGCAGGAATTATTTATTGTTCAGTTAGTAGTTCTATTTTAAAATTTGAAAGAAGAAAAAAAAAAACTAATTTAGATGAAAGCAGTCAACAAGAGTAAAGCAGTCAACAAGAGTAAAGCACACAACAAAAGATGACTACTGGCCAACTAAAATGTTCTCAAAAATGGAAAGGATTTTCCATATCAAAATAGGTCAAATTATTATGAAGTAAAAAATATCATTATTGTGTAAATTACAATATTAGTGTTACTGCAGCCATTTTATGCTGGTATTTGTCGGTGGCACCTATTTTTTAAAGAAAAGGTAAATTGTTTTTTTGCCACATGAATTTTGTAATTCTTCTTGAGACATGTTCTTGAAATTAGTTTTGACAACTCTAACAATGATTCTGTCACCAAGTCTATCCATCTATCTTCCCTTCACCTGAAGTACTGTCTAAATCTGCAATGTCGTTTCATGTATAAATTTTACTGTCTTTTGTAATTCTTGCAGTGGCCCATATAACTTTGTCTGTAGTATTGTTTCTATGGGTTAATGGATTTTCCTCAGTCTACTATATTCAATACAGTCTTTGAGTATGTGTTAAGCAGTCTGAGGCACCTGTCCACATGTACATGTAAATGAGGTGCTCATCTTGAATTTTGTATACATGTGACTGTGTGGTCGTTAGTGCCCTGTTCTGATGCATATAATGATAACTTATTCCCATCTATTCATATTATAAAAGGCATCCAGATTTGGGGCTTGTGGTCTCCTGATTGATTTGTTTATCTGTTTCTTCTGACAGCATGTAACTACTGCATCTGGTTGTGTGCATGTTGCACCTTCATTTTCCAGCTGATCTGTTCTATAATTTCATGGTATTCAACAGTGAGATGTGATCCACTGCAATGCGACTCTGTGGTGCTTGCAGAGTTCAGTCAATAAGGTGGATTGTCACCAAGTGGTTTCTTTCTTTTGTCCACTAACCATTTACTGAAAGAAAACACTCTTTTAGTTCCTAACTGCTGCTAGGAACTGCAAAATAAAACTGGACATAACAATATATTTAATTGTCAAGCAAAACCCAAAGATTGTTAGAGCTGAGAGTGACAGAAAGTGATGCTATTGTTGCCTACCTTCATAGTCTGAACATAATTAATGAGAAATATGACTGAATGTAACCGTCTATGAATGTTTGTTTTCCTTTCTCCTTTTTTTTTTAAAGTGTCAAGGAAAGATATATTTTGTAATATTTTCATTGTATGTTTGACTCCTTTGCTGTTGGTTCATAATGTTTCTAATATTCAGTCAATCCATTTGTCATGGTCAACCCTTAGATTTGGTGTTGCTCATAGCGTTTGTTAAAAACATGTTGTATACTATTTTGATTTTTCTTCATCACTTGACCTTGACACTTGACATTTTATCTGTTGTTTTTTTGTGCTTTCAAAAAAGTGTGGATTATTCTTATCTTTTTTTTTTAATTAGTTTTTCGCTTCTGATCTTATCTATTAGTTGATTCTTGTGTGCGTGACACATTATATCTTGGTTGTTATTTTTCTAATTGTTCTTGAGTTCAGCGTTCAAGTCTGGTGTTGCACAATATTGCGGTAAAGATGTTGTCTATGAATCTATTTATCTACCTATTGTCCGTTTGAGCCAAAAACAGCACATAAGGTAGAAATTTTAGACTCTCCAAGTAGGATGATCTTAGCTATTAAGTGTCAGATTTTGCACAGGACCTGTATTGTATCTCACCACACGTCCTTGTTCTGAGCGAGCCTCTTAGGCTCAGTAAGGAAGCTGATGCCTGCTGTTCTTGCCTCTCATCTCAGTGTTCTTTTTAGTATTTCTCTAGGTTGGTCACTTTTTCTTTCACACTGTTTTCCATATGAGGGCTAACTTTGAGATTCTCTAGTAGTCTCTTCTCATCATATGGTCAACATATGTGTCTGTGTCAAGATTTCTGTTTCAATAACAATGGATGTTTAACATCAACTGCTTATTAAGCCACTAATAAAAAATTCATAGCAAGATAAAGAAAAAAATCTACCATCCAGTAATAGCTTGTCTATGAATCTATCTATTGTCCTTTCGTGCTGGAAATGGCACATAAGGCAGAACCACAATCTCAAAAACAGAAACTGTGTGTGCCAAAATGGCACATATTGCAGAAATCACTGCTTCTAAAATCTATGGTTGTTTCCATAACAATACTTTTTACAATGACAGCTTGTCAAGCCATTGATCAACCTCCTTTGGTGCCTCTTACAACATGCCTGGAAGGTCACAGTGTCACTATTCTTTACTTTCCTCATAATGAGGCCCCTGTAACACTGTCTTTGAATAGCTGTTTCTAACAGCATTATGTGTTTTTCACTGCTAATATATATTTCATGATTGCCACGACAACCGTTTTTAAGCAATTCGCCAATTTTGCACTTCACTTCATTATCATTATACATGTGACAAGAAACAGCCTGAAAGATAAGATTAGAAATGAAGATGTGAGAAAAAAAAGCTAAGAATAATTTCCACCATTGAATACATAAAGAAACAACAGACAAAATGGTTTGGAAACGTGATTAGAAAGATTAGAATAGACAGAAAGATTAAAACACAGCGAGCCTTCAATAATCATTAAAACCAAGGGCAGACTATGAAATAAATAGATTGATAGAATATTAAAACACTAGAAAACATAACAGCAGGAGAAGCCAATTGAAGATGAAAGACTATGAAAGAAATAGATTGATGGAATATTAAAACACTAGAAAACATAACAGCAGGAGAAGCCAATTGAAGAGCAAAAAGCCCACAAACTATATCTCCCCTCAATGTTTAACGGCAAATGAGGAAGAAAAGGAGGAAAAGAAATGCCTTTACCATTACAACCATCTTTAAACACAGATGCTTTTATTCCAAATCGTCTGAAAATTTTCATCCCCCCCTCCCCCAAATTTCGCCATTTTTAGAAATTAAAAATTGACATATTCAGTGAAAAATCAGATTACAATATATACACTCTTATAGTCAACTATGGTCTTATAGTCTTTCCATTACAGAAGTAATGGTTATATCGAAGAAACAATCACCACCATCATGCAGCATAAAAATAAACGAGACAAATCTGAAACAAGTGCAACGTTTCAAATACTTGGGCATAATAATTACATCAGATGGGAGATGCACCACAGAAATAAAAAGCAGAATAGCTCAGGCCAAAATAGCATTTCAGAAAATGAAAAATATCTTATGCAACAAATCTATATCAATAGAAATGAGAAAGAGAGTTCATCGGTGCTATATAGAACCAATTATGACCTATGGAAGCGAATCATGGACAGTGGACAAACCAAATGAAAAGACGATTAGAGGCCACAGAGATGGGATTTCTCAGAAGAATGTTGAAAGTTCCCTGGACAGCTAAAAAGACCAATGAGGAAGTCCTCAAAGAGGCCAACACAAAAAGGGAGCTCTTAAAAAACATCAGAAAGAAGCAATCTACATTTTTCGGGCACATCATGAGAAGAGGAAAGTTGGAATACTTGGTTACAACTGGCAAAATAAAAGGAAAGAGAGATCGCGGACGACAAAGAGAGAAAATACTGGATAGCTTGGTGTCATGGCATGGAAAACAGTCAACAACAGAACTGATACGATGCTCTGTAGATAGAAGATTGTGGAGGGACATGATCACCTACGCCAACCGGTATGGCACATGATCATGATGATAGTCAACGCCAAAAATGGTCAACCGCTTTACTTGACATTCAAACAACGGTAACATACTTTGTTATGTTTATTCGGCTTCAGTTGACAACGCCTGTTGAAGTTGGTTTAACCCACAGGCAACTACAGATTCGGCTGAGTGGTTAGTGTGCTCGCTTCCTGACCAGAAGGGTCACGGTTCGATTCCAGCAGTGGCGGATTTTTTTTTCCGACTAACAAGGCTCCAAGGTTCACCCAGCCTCTAAAAATGGGTACCAGATATTTTTCTGGGAAGTAAAGGCGGTCTGGCGTGATACCGACCACATCACCCAAAAATGTGCCGTGGTCACAGAGAAATCTGGTCACTAACACCATATTCCCCATACGCCTAGCAAGGCAGGGCAGGGAATCTTTACTTTTTAACAACTACAGATTTGCTACAGCCCGAAGGCAGAATATAAAAGCGGAAAACCGTGGAACTAGCGTGACATTTAACTATAGGAGCTATCGACGGCTGAATTCACTCGACCCACAATCACTACTGTTCGCAAAGCTGAAACACGTCACGACAGTTGGTGATGTTCCGGGAATTTACTCTCAGCCCGCAGGCCTAAGTGAACCTATAGTAGTCTGTGGTTAACCCTAGTTACACTTTTAACTTTTAGAAGTGTTTGAGTGATTACGGCGATACAGACTGGGGGGGGGTGTATTCTTTATCTATTCTATAATATACATGAGATGGAAACGAAACAAAATACAGCTAGAGAGGCGTATATTTTACCAATGCTGCCGGACACATAGGAGGGGGAATAAAGTATGGAATGGAGGTCAAGTCTGGTAAATTGCTAATGTTTGGTTACCCTAACAAAGCTAACTGGCACAGTACTTGAAGATGAGTCAAATTGTGCTTATTAAAAATTGCATGGCGCAGGCCAAGACTAACATGGACGAGTAACATCAAAAGATAGACAAGTCAGCCTATGACAACCTATACCATCAAAGCAAGAGACAGGTCGGAACGGCGCTCCATGGTAGTCAACCTTCTATGTAGAGACGGCACTTAATGATGATAATTTATTTATTATTTTTGAGAGCATGGTGATGAGAGAGAGGAAGTGGGGAGGGGGGAGACAGTTAAATTTATTAGTCTTCCCTTAATGGGACAATGTATGAATAATAAAATATGTATAAATAATAATGCGTGTACATTAATTCGTCGTGCTGTTTCGTGACTCAACCGCTGTGCCTAGATATTCGTCCGCCTCGTTTTTTTCACCCGACACCGTCTACCGCCGTGTTAGAAACGATAAATAGACCTCTTCGACAACACAAAGGATTGTTAAAGTGTTCAGACTGGGCGATTGGGCCATTTCACACATACACACACAGTGGTCGGTGGTGTCAACACAGTCCAAGAATGGTGGTTACAGCTCAGCGGTTCCCAACATATACATATCTTAGAGAACACTATATTCTTCTTCTACTTCTTCTTTCCTTCCTCATCTGCCTTTCAGCGTCGAGGGGAGATATAATTTGTGGTCTTTTGCTCTTCTGTTCGCCTCTGCTGCTGTTATGTTTCCTAGTGCTTCTAATATTCCATCGACCCATCTTTTTCGTGGTCGACCCTTGGGTCTGGTGTTCTCATAACGCTTGTTGAAGGCTCGTTGTGTTGTGTTTTGTTCTTTCTGCCTTGTCACGTGGCCAAACCATTTTATCTGTTGTTTCCTTACATATTCTATGGCGGGGAATATTCCTAGCATTTTTTTTTTCAGTTCTTCATTTCTGATCTTATCTCTCAGACTGTCTCCTGTCATTCGTCTAACACATTTCATCTCTGTAGAGGTTATTTTTCTTATTGTTCTTGCATCTAGGGTCCAGGTCTGGCATTGGTAGCACAACGTTGGGATGAAGATTGTATTGTATAGTGCTCGTTTTGCCTCCAGTTATTACCTTGTTGGACAATAGTGGTGATAACTGTCCGATGATTTGACAAGCTTTGTTGCATCTTGAGAATTATCGTTTATCATTAGACTTCCTATGTATTTGAATTTCTCTATTTGTTTTAGTTGTCTGCCTTCTATAGTTATGTTGATGTTCTGTTTATTTTTGGTGACATTCATGACTTCTGTTTTGTTGATGTTGATTTTCATGTTGTATTTTGTGGCTGAGATGCTGAGTTTGTTTAAGTGTTCTTTGCAGGTCTTCTATTGTTTCATGTATTAGTGCCTGCTCGTCTGCAAATAGAAGCTCGTTGATCTCCTCTGTCTCTGATGGGTTGGCTAGCTTGCATATATGGTCCATGTAGGTAATAAACAGTAGGGGGGATAGTACGCACCCCTGTCTTACACCTGATCTAACTTCGAATTGGTCTGTGTAGCCTGCTGCTGTTCTGACCCTGCAGCTGCTGCTGACGTAGAGACTTTTAATAAGGTTGGTTAGATGTTGGCTTACTCCGTATGTTGTTAGTATCTCCCACAGTTGTTCTCTGTTTACTCTGTCGAATGCTTTTTCCTGGTCAATGACGGCTATGTATAAGTTTTGATTGTGTTCTGTTGTTTTTTCTGCAAGCTGTTTTAGTGTGAATAATGCGTCGGTACATCCTCTGTTTTTTCGGAACCCCATTTGAGAATCAACAAGTCAAAGAAAGATAAAGTAAATCCGTCAACCAGGAAAGAGAAGGGCTCTCTGTCTAAGAGATGTATGACGCAATCCGGAGAAAGCCATAAGGAGTCCGGGTTGCCGACTCACCCTTTGTCTACCAGGAAATCATCCAGAATTGGCACCTGGAATGTTCGTACCCTTAACGAACAGGGAAAAGCGGCACAAGTGGCAGCAGAAATGAACAACTACAAGATAGATATTCTGGGAATGTGTGAAACAAGATGGCTGGGAGCGGAGAGAATAAAATTGAATACAGGGGAGATGATTTTATCATCAGGACACCAGGAACCAGGAGCACAACATAGCGAAGGGGTAGCTATAATGCTATCAAAGAATGCACAGAAGACACTAATAGAATGGGAGGCAGTGGGACCAAGACTGGTGAGAGCAACATTTAGAACAACCAAAAACAAAATAAAATTACACATTATACAATGCTATGCACCAACCAACGATAAAGATGACTCAGTTAAAGATGATTTTTATAAACAGCTACAATGCCAGATGGATGCAAGACGAGCCAAGGATATTATAATCTTGATGGGAGACCTAAATGCTAAGATAGGATCAGACAACAGAGGCTTTGAAGAGATTATGGGAAAACATGGACTTGGAGATATAAACGAGAATGGAGAGATATTTGTGAATTTCTGCGCCCTTAATCAAATGAGCCTAGGAGGAACAATATTCCAACATAAAAGAATACACAAAGCTACATGGGTGTCACCAGATCATAGAACGGAAAATCAAATTGATCACATATGTATTAATAATAAGTTTAAGTCATCCTTACAGGATGTAAAAGTATATAGAGGGGCAGATATAGCTTCTGATCATCATCTTCTGTTAGCCAAACTTAAAATTAAATTAAAAAGGTATACTACAACGAATAAGGGCAGAACGTATTTCAATGTAGGGTTTCTTAAAGAACAAGGAATTAAAGATAAATTCGCAGTCACAATATCAAACAAATACCAAGTCCTCCAACAACTAGAAAATACTATAAATATAGAAGATCATTGGAAACAGGTAAAAAATATATGGAAAGAGACATGCGAAGAAACACTGGGGAAAAGAGAACGCCAGAATAAGGCATGGATGACAGCAGAGACCCTGGATAAAATTAAAGAAAGAAAGAACAAGAAAGCAGACATAAATAAAAGCAAAACAAGAAGTAATAAAGCCAAGACACAGGAAGCTTACACAGAGGTGAATAAAGAAGTGAGAAGATGCATTAAAAGGGATAAGAGGAAATATATAGATGAATTAGCTAAAGAGGCAGAAGAAGCAGCAAATAAAGGGAATATGAAAGAACTGTACAACAGCACAAAGAAATTAGGTGGAAAATACAAACAGATCAACGCCTTTATCAAAGATAAGAAAGGAAATCTGCTTAGTAATATAAAGGAACAAATGGAGAGATGGAAGGAGCACTTTGAAGAACTTTTGAACAGACCTGGCTCAAATAATCCTCCAGATATACTACCAGCAGAAGAAGAATTACACGTTAACTGCGGAAAACCAAGCAAAGAAGAAATAATGAAAGCCATCAAACTGTTAAAAGATGGTAAAGCCACAGGACCAGATGAAATTCCTTCGGAAGCCATCAAAGCAGATATTATCACCTCTACCAAGATGTTACATAATCTATTGGATAAAATTTGGGAGAGGGAAGAAATACCTAAAGACTGGAGAGAAGGTTATATGATCAAACTACCAAGAAAGGAAGTTTACAGGAGTGCACAAATTATAGGGGAATTATGCTACTATCAGTGCCAGGAAAAATATTAGGCAGAATCATTCTGGAGAGACTAAAAGAGGCTATAGAGAAACACTTGAGAGATGAACAAGCAGGTTTTTAGGAAGAACAGATCATGTGCTGATCAAATAACTACTCTACGTATAATAGTTGAACAAAGTTTAGAACTAAAATCCCCACTTTATATTGGATTCATAGATTACGAAAAGGCATTTGATAGTTTAGACAGAAGAATGCTTTGGAAGTTGCTGAGTCATTATGGAATCCCCATAAAGTTTATTAACCTGATAAAAACAATGTATGAAGGAACAAAATGTAGTGTGGTGCATGAAGGACAGCTTACAGAAGCATTTGAAATAAGAACAGGAGTAAGGCAAGGATGCCTTCTGTCTCCATTTCTCTTTCTACTGGCCATAGATTGGATTATGAAAATAACTCAAAACAACAGAAATGGGATCCAGTGGTCACTGACCAAACAACTTGATGATTTAGACTTTGCTGATGACATAGCTCTCCTATCACACAGCCACCAACAGATGCAAGATAAAATGAGTATATTAGATGAGAGATCACAACAGCTAGGACTAAAGATTAATAGAGATAAGACCAACATTATGAGAATTAATGCAGTTGGCAATAACCAAATAAAACTAGGAGAAATACCTCTACTAGACGTACAATCTTATATATATCTGGGCAGTAATATAGATAAAGAGGGAGGAACAGAAAACGATACCAAAATAAGGATATCAAAAGCAAGAGGAGCTTTCATTGCACTGGGAAACATATGGAAATCCAAAGAAATTAGGCTAAATACAAAAATACAAATTTTCAACTCCAATGTTAAGTCGGTTCTATTATATGGCTGTGAAACATGGAGAATAACAAAATTGACAATCACGAAGGTACAGACTTTCATTAATGGATGCTTGCGCAGAATAAAGGGATGGAAATGGCAGGACAAAGTCACAAACGTGGAATTATGGAAATGTACCGGTCAAATACCAGTGGATAAAGAAATACAGCGAAGACGATGGCGATGGATAGGACACACACTACGGAAACCAACTGAGAGTATTACACAACAGGCCCTTTTTTGGAATCCCCAGGGGAAAAGACAAAGAGGAAGACCAAGGAATTCTTGGAGAAGACAGATTGAAGCAGAGATGAAGATGATGGGGAAGACATGGAATGATCTTAAAAGAATTGCAAAAAACAGAACGACTTGGAAAGTGTTTGTTGAAGACCTATGCTCCACTGGGAGCTAAAAGGTAGAAGAGATTTGAGAATCGCGTAACTGTAGTTCTATTATTGGTCTCAGCCTTTTCTCCAAGATTTTGCCGTATAACTTTCCTACATGGCTGAGAAGAGATATACCTCTATATTGATTGCAGTCTCTTTTGCTACCTTTCTTTTTCCATATTGGTATGATGATTGCCTGTTGCCAGTCTTCTGGGGCTTGTTGTTGGTGCTATGCTGCATTAAATATTCTGTGCAGCCATTGCATTCCTATTTCTCCCGCTGCTGCTATTATTTCTATTGGTATGTTATCAATCCCCGGTGCTTTATTTCTTGGTGCATATTTCATTACTTCTTCGATTTCCTATTACATGATGTTGAGTTCAGTATTTGTGAGTTCTAGCGTGGTTTTTGTTGTCGTATTGGTAGTTGGTATGTTTAACAGGTCTTCAAAATATTTTTTCCATCTCTATTGAGAATAAGAAAGAACTCTTACCGCCTCGAACGAGGTATATACTATTATGTGAATCAATTCAGAAGAAGAGGTATGTTTACAGCACTCGGAAAAAATGACAAATAATCAACAACAGAAAAAAAACAAAGAACAATATATGGTTCGAAGCAGGATCGAACCCGTACTCCTTGGCACAGCGCCTTGCCACGAAAAGCCAAACGCCAGGGAACACTGCCAACTCAGCTAACTACAAAATTAACCATCATTGGCAATATCTACAACGCAGGTCTTCTCATGACTATAGCATAGGGCTGCGGTCACCACTAGAGAATAAATTGTGTATCTGTATTTGTCCTATTAAGACAAGTATATCCCGGATAGGGTAGGGCTGGATACTTGCGTTGCAGACAAACATTTAGGAAAAAACAGCACGGATAGTAGTTTCCAGCGGTTTAGACTGGAGACAAATAATAATAAATAAATATTATTTTCCCAGTGGTTTAGACTACAGACATTTATGTCCAAATAGTAGTTCCCAGTGGTTTGGACTGGAGACTTACGTATGTCCGAATAGTAGTTTCCAGTGGTTTAGACTGGAGACGTATGTATGTTAATAAAGATAAAGTCGTTAATTCGATGGCTTCATTTCAGACGTTTGTGACGTTGGTAGCTAAGGACCTAACTTGTGCAAACGGATGGCATTGGCAAGGGTCATTTTGAATCTATGAAGTGGGCTCATTGTGTGTTTAACTCAAAAGCATATGTGCTTTTTAACCAAAGACCTTTTTGGGGGGACTCAATGAAGATATCCCCGATGGAGGAATAAATTGTACTATTAGTCCCATAAATGATTCGCTTCCAGAGGTTTTTGATGTAAACAAAGCAGTTTTGTCATTGCAAGTGAATGATGTCTTCACCTATAATTGGTCAGGATTGTGTAGCAGCAGCAGCTTTATAGCGAACACAGAAAACATCATAGGATTGTGCTGTTCTGAAACAGCTATGCCATGCTATCCTAGAATTGCCTTTAATGGGATTACTGTGACCACAAACCACTCTCCATGTGTGTGCCACATATTTACACCCCAGAAAGAAATACTGAATATAACAACATCATATGCCGTCTGTGATATTAATGACCACAGACCAGGAGCCTCCTGTATGATTGATACAACTATTGCACCAAGCATTTCATCAGCAGAGCCATATCTATGGAATGTTAATCTGACATTGTTCTTGAATGATGTCCAAGTTAATGAGACATCAGAATCGTGTGGCGGCAGCTACAAGAAGGGAGCGGAGAACATCAAGTTCTGCTGCTATAAAGGAGACTTGCCTTGCTAGACCCAGAATTGCCGTAAATGGGATCACTGTAGTTGAAAACTTTTCCTCTTGTGTAAACTACACATTCACATCTAAGAGTGAATCAGTGAAGGTCACAAAATCATATTCTCTCTGTGGTTTTACTAACTACAGGTCATGTGGCTTCTGTTGGATTGGAAATGATAACTTGCCACCACTGTGTGTCTATATGTTTGGAATTGGAGTCATCAATGACGGCCTAACATCATCAAGTGCTATGACGATCATCATTTTCGGGAGGACGTGAACTCCCATGGTATATGGTGGATAGGCGGCAGGAACCATTGAAGGCTATGTCTGAAAAGTGTTCCTTCTTGCAGTTTCCTCATATTCCAGGTCCGGCTTGTTGCAGGAGCTACTGAGTTGGGTGCTCTGTGCACACCGTGAGCTGTGTGTCTCATCCGTTTTGATCCTGCTTCGATATCCCGCTTGTTTACGATGAGTGATGGTATCGTGTGACAGGGAACAGTTGGCTGTGTTCACTTTCTGCGCGGTTTCGCCTTATGTCTTTTGGCGTGTGCTGAGACTGCTACGATGGGGACTACAGTTACCTTTCTTTGTTTGGGAGATGAATTAGTAGTTCGGATGATTCCACTGGCACGGGCGGTTGAGCAATTATGGATTTTAATTCGTTTGCTGTGATACCGAGGCCTTCCATAACCAATAACAATAACAATAACGTATGTATGTCCGAATAGTAGTTTCCAGTGGTTTAGACTGGAGACGTATGAATGTCCGAATAGTAGTTTCCAGTGGTTTAGACTGGAGACGTATGTATGTCCGAATAGTAGTTTCCAGTGGTTTAGACTGGAGACTTATGTATGTCCGAATAGTAGTTCCCAGTGGTTTAGACTGGAGACTTATGTATGTCCGAATAGTAGTTCCCAGTGGTTTAGACTGGAGACTTATGTATGTCCGAATAGTAGTTCCCAGTGGTTTAGACTGGAGACTTATTTGTCTGGAAACTACTATTCGTGCTGTTTCGTCCTAAATGTTTGTCAGCTATATTCTTGAGAACACCTGCGTGAAAGACATCGCCAATGATGGCTACTTTATTAGTTAGCCAAGTTAGCAGTGTTCCCTAGCGTTTGGCTTTTCGTGGCAAGGCGCTGTGCCAAGGAGTACGGGTTCGATCCTGCTTCGGACCATATATTGTTCTTTGTTTTTTTTTTTCCTGATGATTTTGGGTCATTTTTTCCGAGTGCTGTAAACATACCTCTTCCTCTGAATTGATTCGCTATATAATATTATGGTGTATGTGTCCACCGTTTTCTTGACAGTCAACACATTTTTGGGTAATGTGGTCAGCACTATTTTAAGCCATCTTCTCTCCTCAATACACCTTCAAGGGGAAAACCACTCTCCTGTATCCTATAAATGTACACGAGCATATCTGTAAGAGAGGCAGCAGCGCAGTCGTAAGTAGTCACGTTTACTGCATATTATAACAGAGGTAGAGTTCTTAAATGTTATGTACAGCCGGTTTTAACATACGGATTTGAATCATGGACAACAGGACAACAGACAAGAAAATCACTGGAGTCTGTTGAAATGTTGTTTTACAGAAGAATGTTGAGAATACCATGGACAGCTAAGAAGAGTAATGAAAATGTTCTGAAAGATTTCAAAGCAAAAAGAGAGCTAATTTCCAAAATTAGGAAGAAATAATGATCATTTTTTGGGCCATGTAATGAGAAGAGAACAACTGGAATATATTGTAACAACTGGAAAAATTGAAGGACGAAGAGATAGAGGGAAGCAAAGAGAAAAAATACTAGACAGCTTAAGAGAATGGCTTGGCAGAAGGTCAAAAACAGAAATGATAAATAACTGTCGAGATCGAAAGTTGTGGAGAGACATAATCACCTACGCCAGCAGGCCCGGTACTTGATGATGATGATAACAGAGGTTCCCAAACCTTTAACACCAGCGGCTCCCCTTCCTGCTAATCATATACTGGAGGCGCCCTCATGGCAGCTACAATCGTTAAAGTCAGCTAAACTCTGATTCTTGCATTCATGCCTGAGAGGTTACTACTTAAGGTACGGAGCCTCGGTGATTGAGAGGTTAGTGTGCTCGCTTCCTGACCAGAAGGGTCACGGTTTGATCCCCAGCAGTGGCGGATTTTTGTTCGGACCAGCAAGGCTCTGGGGTTGACCCAGCCTCTAGAAATGGGTACCAGAGATTTTTCTGGCAAGTAAAGTCGGCCTGGTGTGAGACTAACTACATCACCCAAAAATGTACCGTGGTCATAGAAGAATATTGTCATTAACACCATATTCCCCATACGTCTAGGAAGGCGTGGAGGGAATCTTTACTTTTTTTTACTTAAGGTATTGAAATGAAGTTCAATAATAATAGAGACGACGACATAACACTGTCCTGTTGAAATTCGTTTATGTACTCAAACAAAAAAAAAACATTAAGCCTACGTGAATGTTGTCATGTTATGATTTATAGCCACTGAATAGGCACAAGACAATATCCTCGACGTCCCTGTCAAAGTTTGACGGTGTCCCAAGTAGCAGAGGCGCAAACTTTGGGAACTACTGCTGTAACAGGTAGCGCAAACTTTGGGAACTATTGCTGTAACAGGTGGCACAAACTTTAGGAAATACTGCTGTAACAGGTGGCACAAACTTTGGGAACTACTGCTGTAACCGGTGGCGCACACTTTGGGAACTACTGCTGTAAAAGGTGGCACAAACTTTGGGAACTACTGCTGTAACAGGTGGCACAAACTTTGGGAACTACTGCTGTAAAAGGTGGCGCAAACTTTGGGAACTACTGCTGTAAAAGGTGGCACAAACTTTGGGAACTACTGCTGCAACAGGTGGCACAAACTTTGGGAACTAATGCTGTAACAGGTGGCACAAACTTTGGGAACTAATACTGTAACAGGTGGCACACACTTTGGGAACTACTGCTATAACCGGTGGCGCAAACTTTGGGAACTATTGCTGTAAAAGGTGCGCAAACTTTGGGAACTACTGCTGTAACCGGTGCGCAAACTTTGGGAACTACTGCTGTAACAGGTGCCGCAAACTTTGGGAACTACCGCTGTAACGGGTGGCACAAACTTTGGGACTACTGCTGTAAAAGGTAGCGCAAACTTTGAGAACTACTGCTGTAACAGGTGGCACAAACTTTGAGAACTGCTGCTGTAAAAGGTATCGCAAACTTTGGGAACTACTGCTGTAACAGGTGGCACTAACTTTGAGAGCTACTGCTGTAACAGGTGGCACTAACTTTGGGAGCTACTGCTGTAACATCATCATCATCATCATCATCGTGTGCCCTATCCGCAACGAAGGTTGGCTACCATGGATCGCCATTCTACTCTGTTTCTTGCTTTGATGGTGCAGGCTGACATAGATTGACTTGTCCATCTTTTGATGTTACTCGTCCATGTTAGTCTTGGTCTGCCTCTGCCTCTTTTACCTTGTATTTTCCCTTCCAATATTACTTTTAGTAGGTTGTTGTGTCTTTTAACATGCCCCAAAAATTTCATTTGTCTTGTCTTAATTGTGTTCAACAGTTCTCTTTTTATTTTCAGTTGTTTTAAAACTTCATCGTTTGTTATCTTTTGTTTCCATCCAATTCTACCTATTCTTCTATAAATCCACATTTCAAAGGCTTCAATTTTCTGTTCTGTTTTCTTGTCTAATGTCCATGTTTCTGCACCATACAGGAATATTGAGAAGATGTAACATTTTGCCATTATTAGTTTCAGCCCTGCTGATATTTGTTTTGTTGTTAGTATATTTTTCATGGCATTAAAATTACTTTTTGCCATACCTATTCTTTTGTTTATTTCAGTTTTGCATTTTCCATCATTGGTTATAGTATGTCCTAGGTGGTTGTAACTCTGGACTGTCTCCAGATGTATTCCCTCAACTGTGATATTTAATTGTAGGTCTTGAGAATTTTCTTTGTTTATGATCATAGTTTTAGTCTTTTTGATATTCATTTCTAGTCCATATTTTTTGCTTGTTGTGTTTATCACATTAAGTAATTGTTGTAGGTCTTTAGGATTTTCTGCTAGTAGAACAGTATCATCAGCATATCTCAGGTTATTGATTATCTTTCCATTAATGTTTAGGCCTGGTATCTCTGAGATGTTTTTAAAGATTTGCTCAGTGTATAGATTGAACAAGCTTGGTGATAGGATGCATACTTGTCTTACTCCTCTTTTTATGTCCATGGGTGTGGAGTTCTCCTTGTTATATCTTATTATTGCTGTTTGCTCCCAGTACAAATTACATATTAGTCGTATGTCTGCGTCGTCTAGGTTTATATCCTTTAGGCTGTCTATAAGTTGGTTATGGTGTATTCTATCGAAAGCTTTGGTGTAGTCTATAAAGCAGGTATATATTATTGGTTTGTTTACTTCTGTGTACTTTTCAATCAATGTTCTCATGTTGAATATGGCTTCTTTTGTCCCACTGTTTTTCTTGAATCCAAATTGTTGCTCCTCTAATTCAGTATTGATTTTATTCTGAATTCTTCCCTGTATAACTTTTAGTAAAATTTTTGTTACCTGGCTCATTAGGCTTATTGTTCTGAAATCACTGCATTCAACTGCACCATTCTTTTTAGGCAATGCAATGAAAGTTGATGTTTTTAGTTCGTTTGGTATGTATCCTGTATGGTATATGCCATTGCATATGTCTGTGATCACTTCGACGCCAAACTCTTCTAGAGCCTGTATCATCTCTATCTGTATATTGTCAGGCCCTGCTGCTTTTCCCTTTTTCATTGTTTTTATGGCTTTTTCTACTTCGTATTTCAGGATTTTATAGTTGTATGTACATTTTATGTCTGGCTTTTTGTCCCTTTCGTCATGAAATAATTCTGTTATATATTCTTGCCATCTATCTATCATATCTTTATTGTCTGATAGCATTCTTCCCTCTTTGTTTGCTATACATCCGATTCCTGCAGCTTTTTTGTCTTTATTCGTCATTCTCATTATTTCTGTGTGCATCTCTCTTAGGTTTTGTTTACTTTCCATAATTTCGATTTCTAGACATCTTTGGTTGACCCAGTCTTCTTTTGCCTTTTTGCACATTCTCCGTATTTTATTGTCTATATCCTTGTATCTGGCAGTGTTTTAGCTTGTCTTCTTTCTTCCATTTTTTCTAATATTTTGCCTGTTATCCATTTTTGATTTTTGTTACTTTCCTTTTTGGGCAAGGTGTTGCAGAATTCTTGTATGCTGTTTTTTTATGCATTGCCATTTTATTGTGACTTTTTCCTCAGGATTTTCTCTTCTGTACTGCTCAATCCCCTCTTCTAGTAGCTTCTGATATGCGTTCTTTACTTGTACAGTATACGTTTCTTGTACATCTTTCTGGTTTAACGCTGTTATATCTATTGGTGTTGCTGCATCAGTTACTGCTGTAACAGGTGGCACAAACTTTGGGAACTACTGCTGTAACTGGTGGCACAAACTTTGGGAACTACTGCTGTAACTGGTGGCACACACTTTGGGAACTACTGCTGTAACAGGTGACACTAACTTTGGGAACTACTGCTGTAACCGGTGAACCAAGTGACCTGACAACACCACTTAACATAGATAAATCAATTAGTGTATCAGTAATAATTATAAAATAACTCAGTCATCATTCTTTAAATGAAGATATGATAAAAGATGAAGCCGCAGTTCAGAGGTTGTCACGTTTAACAAGCGGACGAGGGATGTATTTAACCAGTAAAGTACTGGAACCATTAGCTAAAAAAAAACTGCTGGAATGGATTGGGCAGCTTCTATGGCAGCCAAGCGTTGATTAAATTAGACCGGTTCTGTGCATTAGATGAGATCGATATTCTAACTCAATTAGACCCAGTTCTGTGCACCAAAGTAGGTCGATTTTCTAACTAAATTACACCCGTTTCTGTGCGTTAGAAAAGGCAGATATTCTAACTAAATTAGACCCGGTTCTGTGCATTTAAATGAGGTCGATATTCTATATAAATTAGACCCGGTTCTGTACATTCAATGAGGTTGATTTTCTAACTAAATTGGACCCGGTTCCGTGCATTAAATGGTGGTGTTGATTGGTTGCGTTCGCCCGATGACTAAAGTATTCTAGAGTATCATAGTAGAATATTCCTCTTCATCATCCGCCCTTACAAGGACGTATTGGACGTGTCTGCGTTGTGTTGTGGTTTGCAGTATAACTGTTATATTTGCTCCTTTCGGCCCAACACATCCGACTTCAGCACGACATTTTTGAGTAACGGGTCGTCTTCCCTCTTTGATCCCTGCACGCTTGGCCAGACTAGACAGGTTAGTCTGTTACTGGAGGCACCGCGGAGAGGTGGAGCAGGGTCTGGATGGTTTTGGTTCACCGATCCAGGCGCAAGCCATCATATGTGGGTCGCTGACAACTTCCAGCTCTGGTGCTGGTAGGCGCGCCTTCGCCTCCACGATATTCTACCTAAATTAGACCCGGTTCTGTACATTCAATGAGGTCGATATTCTGATTAAATTAAACTGGTTCCGCAGATGAAATTAGATCGGCTATGCCAACTCAATAAGACCGGTTCTGTTCATATTAAATGAGGCCTACATCGATAACTAATTAAGGCGGGGGTGGTGGAGGGACTAGACAATTATAAGGAAAGAAAGGAGGGAAGGAACCAAATCACTGTCTGCTTAAAAAAAAAGTTTAAGTAGAAGTAAAGGCATCAAGATGCACCAAGATGCGAAGCTGCTGTAAAGCTGATGATAATAGCAATACTAAAAAAAAAGAAGAAAAAAAGTGGTATGGTGACAGCTTTACGTGGTAATAGACAAAACAAAAGTCGACGTTTCGGCCAAGAAGGCCTTCAGCTGGAACAACAAACACAAAAATTATATATAAGGATATGTAAACAAATCTAACTACATGGCAATAATATACTAGATACTCAAGCCAGAAGAGTATCTAGCATATTACTTTTCTTGAGTATCTTCTTGAGTACTTTTTTGAGTATGTAGCATTATATTGCCATGTAGTTATATTTGTTTACATATCCTTATATATATGTTTTTGTGTTTGTTGATTGTTGTTCCAGCTGAAGGCCTACTTGGCCGTAAAAACCCGACTTTTGTTTTGTCCATTACCACGTAAAGCTGTCACCATACCACTTTTTTTCTTCTTATTTTTTTTTAGTCTTCTTCTTCTTCCTTTCTCTTTTCACTGATACCTAAAAGGTGTCGTGGTTTATATCATTTGTCGTTCTTGTGCTGCTCGAATTGTCTGAATTAGTGATTTTCCTTTGTTGTTACATGTCTCTGTCACTGCATCTATCCATCTTCTTCTGGGTCTTCCTCTTGGTCTTTTTCCATGCATTATCGATAAGAACGCCCTTGATGGTGATTGGTAAGGATTCACTCTGACCAGGTGGCCCAACCATTTAAGTTGTTGTTCTATATATTCTTGGCAGGGTTTTTTTTTTTTTAATTATTGCTGTTAAAATAAGTTTCTTGCTTGATACCATGAGATCAGTTATTAAACATACAAGTTGGGGTGGAAGAGAATACTGCTGGTTTCTTTCTTCCTGTCGTTCACCCGAAGACTACTAAAGGAATTGGTGTCCATCTCATCATCCACCCTCAGTAGGACATTAAGAGGACGTAGATATGTTGTGTTTTAATTCGCAGAAGAGCTGTAATATTTGGGCCTTTATGCCCAACATATCCGACTTCACAATGTTATTTTTGAGTACCGGGCTGTCTTCGCTCTTCGATCCTTACTCGCTTGGCCAAACTTTACATGTTAGTCTGTTTCTGGAGGCACGCGAGGAGGTGGAGTAGGGTCTTGATGGCTCTGGTTCATCGACCCTGGCTCAATCCATCAGCTATGAGTCACTAATCACTTCCAGCTCTATTACTGATGATATTTCTGTGGTACGCTGATAGCTTCCAGGTCTGCTGCTGTGTATTGCGCCCTTGCCACCACTGCGGGTTTGTCCTCATTTTTCTTTCCCCGCGGGAATTATTTATTGTTGAGTCAGTACTTGTAATCTAACATTCAAAATAAAACAAAAATCTAATGTAGATGAAAGCAGTCAACAAAAGACGACCATCGGCCGATTAAAAAGAAATTTGACCCTCCTCTTTACTGTCCTCTTCACCTCCTTAGACCAGTCGAGAGCCAGGACGACAATAATGTGGTTACCGAAGGAAATAGAATCGATGATGAAGGAGATAAATGTCCAATAACAAAAGCTGGCTGAGAAAGATTACTGTCATCCAAACGTTCAATACTCTGAGCTCGAACTATGGGAAATAAAGAAACAAGTAATTTATTTATTTTTTTTTAACGAGAGTAAATAAGAGAAAGAGAAGGGTGGGAGAATGTTGGAAATGTGCTGAGAATAGAGAAGAGACGAAAAACTGGAACGGAATGGAGAAATTGCAGAATTGTATATATATATATATATAGACCTTTTGAGCCGTAGCGGCCCATAGGGCGTAGACCAAGATACTCCTCTTATCTAAATTTTTATTGTAGCAGTTTTCAATTCTTTTAAAGATATTTTATCAAATCTCGCCATTTGTCTCTGTTTTGTGCAAGCAGCTCTATCTCAGTGAGGGAGCCGATTCCTTCTGCTTTTGCCTCTCTCATCGTTGCTCTTCTCAGTGTCTCTCTGGGTATATATATATGTCAAGAGAGAGAAAGGATATAAGTTCATATCTGTGTATCGTTCACCTGGTAAGTTGGCGTTATGCCAACCGGTTCGACTTGGGTAGATTTTTGCTAAACAATTTTTGCCCGGGCAGCGGTCATTTTTTTTTCTAATCTTTTCGACTGCCAAAAGTTTTTGCTTGTACACGAGTGCACACGAGACCTCCAGTTTTTCGCTATCTTTCGAAAAAGAGTAGGCCTCTGATTTCACTACTCTGAGACCAGTGGTGATTAAAGATACGAAGGAACCACGGATTCGAAGTAACAAAATTCGAATTAAAATTCGACCTCGGGATCTTCCTGTCCAGAAACGAGACCTTAACTCTAGACCACCTAGTCCCCAAGGGGTTTTCAAAAAAATGAGAGTGGAACAAGAGAGTTGGGGCGTGGAAGAGATAAGTGGTGGAAGGAGGTAGAAGAAACGTAGAGGAAGAAGAACAGAGGGAAAAAGTGACAGAGAAGGGTCATGAGAAAAGGAACTGCAATAACAGATTAAAGAGAGTGGAGGGAATAGAGAGATTGGATTAAGAGGAGTATTTGAGAACGATAGAGACAGGGAAGGAGCGGCATTTGGTAAAGTGATGTAAAGAAAGTAAGAACGAAAACGCATTGGGGGGAAAAAAAGATTGAGCGGTAATGAGAAGAGACAGGGGGAATTATAAAAGAAAGATAAGGAAGGGAAGAGAGAGGTAATCTTGCAGAAAACAGACAGAACAAAATAGAGAAAAACGGCAGAGAAGGTATGAGGATGAAACAAGATAAGGTGGGTGGGTGTCTATAAATATGAAAAGTTAAAAATAAGAGGAGAGAGAGAGAGAGAGAGAGAGAGAGAAAAGAAGAGAGAGAATAGCAATCAGAGGTTGTATAAGAAAAAAAATAGAACGAGAAAGTTGGAGAAATGTTTCTTCTTCTTTCTTCCCTCTGCCTTCAGACAGATAGTTTGCGATCTTGTGCTCTTTAGTTAGCATCTTCTGCTGTCACGTTTCATTGTGTTTTTAGTTTTGCGTTTATCTAAAAGCACGAGAACGAGAGAGAGAGAGAGAGAGAGAGAGAGAGAGAGAGAAAGGTGTATATTGTTTGTCCTACGTCCCATCTACAAATCAATAAACATTCCCACAGCGTCATCGACTCAAAGGTCATATGTCATCCATCTTACGGAAGCTCAAAGACGCATTTGTTTGGATTGCATCCACTCAACGTTTATTTTGTTGTTTAAAATTGCGTAGATTTTCTTCCTTTCGCAACACATTATTTGCTTTCTTGTTGAAAGGATTACTGGAAGAAAACTTTGCAGGTTGGCGGATAAGGGGACATAATGTCAACAGATTTGAATTTCTACAAAGAAGAAATGTACAATTTGGAATAAATCAACTTTATCCACACAGACTCTCAAGAATAAGTCTTGTGAAAACTAAAAGCAATGATAATTTGAAACACCGCGCCAATACACTGTGAGTTGGCGGTATTGTTATTAATGACATAAGGATGTCCTACAAGTGAATGCTCAGTGCAGACGTGTAACACGTCGTAACAGTAGCGGTGAAAAGATGGTCACCCAACTTGAAATTGTGAACCAAAGTACACTTCCGTCATAATTTTTATTGTATTTTTAGTCAGCAGCAAATGAGATCCTGTTTCAATTCATCGATAAATTGAGTTTGCAACGATACCCGTTTGCCACCTCAAAGTAACATTTTAGTTATAATCTTGGCAATTTAGCAGCATGTATGGGTAAAAATGTTCTCAGCCTAATCTTAAGATTGATATTGTATGGAAGTAGTTTCAATGTGTGAAACCAGACACAAAATGTACAACATTCTAACCAAAGTAAACGGTGAAAGAAAGAAGGACAGATAGCTAAGTAAATATTTATGTGAATGATACTTCAGTAATTAATGCTCCCATAATGCTCCCAACAAAAAGATCATAGATTGACAAATTCGAGAGTTTCAGGGGCTGCAATATTCAATTTTTAGATACAAAAATGTTTATAATTTAAAATATCTATCTATCTATTGTCCTTTCGAGCCGAAGACGGCACATAGGGCAGAACCACAATCTCAAAAACAGAAACCTTGCATGACAAAATGGCACATATTGCAGAAATCACTGCTTTAAAATCTATGGCTCTGTTTCCATAACAATACTTTTTACAATGACAGCTTGTCAAGCCCTCGATCAATCTCCTTAGTCGCCTCTTACGACATGCCTGGAAGGTCACAGTGTCACTATTCTTTACCTTCCTCATTATGAGGCCCCGGTAACACACGGGATAATTTAAAATATACCATTTTCTAATTACCTTGAATGTATAATGGAGGAGGTATCTGTATTTTACTTACAAGAGGATATCATGGTGGAAGGAATAGACCTGAAGACAGTTCAAAGCTACAAACTACCTTGGACATACCAGTAAATGAAAATTAAATTAGAAGATTGGGAATGACAAAAAGCAATTTTAATGTCATGAATAATATACAAACATTAAAACAAATAACATCAGGGCTAAAACTAAGAATAGCAAAATGTTATATCCTCTCGAAATTCTTGTATGGCGCAGAAACATGGACATCAGAAAAGAAAACAGAACAAAAAAAAAAAATTAAGTCTTTGAAATGTGGATTTATAGAAGAATACTAAGAACTGAATGGAAAGAAAAGAAAACAAACGATAAAGTATTAAAAGAAGTAAAAAAAAAGAAAAGATAGCTACTAAACACAATTCAAACAAGACGATATTTTTGGGGGCATGTTAAAAGACATATCAACCTACTAAAAGTAATCTTGAAAGGGAAAATACAAGGTAAAATAGGCAGAGTAAAGCACGACTAACATGGACGAGGAACATCGAAAGATGAACAAGTCAGCCTATGACAACCTGCACCATCAAAACAAGAGACAGCGGAATGGCGCTCTGTGGTAGTCAACCTTCGATGTGGAGACGGCACTCAATGATGGTGTGTATTCTCTTTTCTTGGAAAGACAAAAAAATGAGCAAATGAACTAAAATATCAGGGAGAAACAACAGTGTACAGCACGGGCACCAGCAGTGTAGGAGTTAAACAGAAAGTTGCGTTCTTCTGTGGCAAACAGTTCCAAATAATGTCCGGTCTCCATTGCGTAACCTTTAAACTGCTGCAGTAATGCTTGACGTCACAACTCGGCGTGCTTGTGGAGAGCATGTGATGTTCTGTGTCTTGTAACCACGTTATACATAGACCGTTTAATGTCTGGAGCACTTTGTTGTGGGCTGAGGTGACTCAGGGGTCCGCAGTGGCCAGATCTAAATTCGCTAGTAACACACTGTGCTGCACTAGTTATTGTGGGCGGAGGTGACTCAGGGGTCCGCAGTGGCCAGATCTAAATTCGCTAGTAACACGGTATGCTGCACTAGTTATTGTGGGCTGAGGTGCACTTTGTTGTGGGCTGAGGTGACTCAGGGGTCCGCAGTGGCCAGATCTAAATTCGCTAGTAATACGCTATGCTGCACTAGCTATTGTGGTCTGTGGTGCACTTTGTTGTGGGCTGATGTGACTCAGGGGTTCGCAGTGGCCAGATCTAAATTCGCTAGTAATACGCTATGCTGCACTAGTTATTGTGGGCTGAGGTGCACTTTGTTGTGGGCTGAGGTGACTCAGGGGTTCGCAGTGGCCAGATCTAAATTCGCTAGTAATACGCTATGCCGCACTAATTATTGTGGGCTGAGGTGACTCCGGGGTCCGCAGTGGCCAGATCTAAATTCGCTAGTAACACACTATGCTGCACTAGTTATTGTGGGCTGAGGTGCACTTTGTTGTGGGCTGAGGTGACTCAGGGGTCCGCGGTGGCCAGATCTAAATTCGCTAGTGACACACTGTGCTGCACTAGTTATTGTTCGAAAAATATACAGAATGCAAAGGAAAGAAGGGAAAGAAAATGGGTAACCTCGCTTTCAAGTTGCGGTGGAAGAATAAGTAATAGAGTTGATGTACTGGTGTGCAGTAGTAAAATGAGGTGGCTAGAGTTGATGTACTGGAGTGCAGTAGAGAACTTAGGTGGTTAGAGTTGATGTATTGGAGTGCAGTAGTAAAATGAGGTGGCTAGAGTTGATGTACTGGAGTGCAGTAGAGAACTTAGGTGGTTAGAGCTGGTGTACTGGAGTGCAGTAGTAAAATGAGGTGGTTAGAGTTGATGTATTGGAGTGCAGTAGAGAAATGAGGTGGTTAGAGTTGATGTATTGGAGTGCAGTAGAGAAATGAGGTGGTTAAAGTAGAAGTACTGGAGTGCAGAAGAGAAATGAGGTGGATAGAGCTGGTGTACTAGAGGGAAGTAGAGAAATAAGGTGGTTAGAGTTGATGCACTGGAGAAAGGTGGAGAAGTGAGGTAGTCAGTGTTGATGTACTGGAGTGTATAGACAAATTAGGTAGATTTGATGCACTGGAGGGAAGTAGAAAAATCAAGTGGTTAGAGTTGATGTACTGGAGGGGGTAGAGAAGTGAGGTAGTCAGTGTTGATGTACTGGGGAAAGTAGAGAAACAAAGTCATCAGAGTTGATGCACTAGAGGGAGTAGAGAAATAAGATAATCAGTGTTGTAGCATTGAGGACAATAAAGAAATAAAACGGAGTTCTAGTATTGAAGAAAGGCGGCTCAGAAACTGACTAGTCAGAATAGTAAATGTAAGTGGTGACTTTGGTCTAGATGTAAGACATCGGCTTCTGTACAGGAAGGTCCCTGGTTCGAATCTAGCAAATGGCGTGGGAACTTTTCACTTCCAGTCCTAAAGGTTTTCTAGTAGCTTCATCCTCATCTGGTCTCGGTATACGGCGAATGACAGGAGATCATGTGTGCACTCGCGCGCGGCATGGTACCCTGTAGGGTTAAAAGTCGAAAAGAGTAGGCTCAAAATGGCCATGTGTCCGGGCACAATTTGTTAAGCAAATTTACCATTGCCGAAATGGATGATCAGGTCTATGAGTGCAAATATTGTGGATTTGCTGTAAACTAACGACACAACACATCCATGCCCAATTAACGGGTGAAAGAAGTGAAGTGAAGTAAAGTAAGTGAAGTGAAGTGAAGTGAAGTGAAGTGAAGTGAAGTGAAGTGAAGTGAAGTAAAGTAAAGTAAAGCAAAGCAAAGTAAAAGTAAAGGTTTTCCACGCCTTTTAAGGGAGATATTTGAGATATGGTGTTAGTGACCATATTTTTTCATTGCCACGGCACATTATTGGGTGATGTGGTCGGTATCACGTCAGGCCGGTTTTAGTTCGTAGAAAAATCAGAGGTACCCATTTATAGAGGCTGGGTGAACCCCGAACACTTGTCGGTCAGGAAAAAAACTCCCCTTCTTCTGGGATCGAACCCGGACCCTTCTGATCAGGCAGCACTTACCACTCAGCCACCAAGGCTCCGAGTAAGATAGTATAGACACAGAATAGTTGAAGTTGTAAAACTGAGCAGGACAAAACAAATATTGGCTACGACCAGAACAGCAGAAAAAATAAATGTGTCTCTGATTGAAAGTTTAAAAGATGATGTCCAGTCAGAAGCATTTAAGAATGGGAATCAAAACTAATCCCAGACTTGGACCGTCGATGTAAGAAAAATAGCAACTACTGAGATGAAATATGTCAGGCGAATGACAGGAAACAGCCTCAGAGACAAGATGAGAAATCTAGAACTGAAAAAAGCTAGAAATAATTTCTGGCATAGAGTGTATAATGAAAGAAAGAACGAACAGACATAATAGTTTGACAACGTGATGGGGTAGAAAGATCAAAACACAACACAAAGAGCCTCATAAAAACGTTACGTGGTAAAGTAAAGGTAAAGTACGAGACTTGAACTGGTGTCTTAGCACGCGAGTTTCCACCCATATGTGCTCGGCCGCCTATCCAGAAATGTTCGGAGATTTCTGTATAGTGTCGCCTTAAGCATTGAGACTCAGATGCGAGGCGACATTCCTCACCTTCCCTGGGTAATACACTGGTACCCGTTTCTGCCAACGGCTGGGTCTACCGTGGGGGTATTTTTTTTTTCAACCACGAGTACAATTCACACTGCTTCCAGCGGGAATCGAACACGGGTTGTCCGAACGTCGGTAGTCCAGTCGGGTGGTTTTCCCAACTAGGCTACCGAGGCCCCCAAACGTTACGAGAACACCAGCCACAAGGGCCGACCACGAAAAAAATAGGATTGATGGGATATTAGAAACAAAAGAAAACATAACAGCAGCAGAGGCGAACCGAAGAGCAAAAGACCGCAAATTATATCTCCCCTCGACGCTGTAAGGCAAATGAGGAAGGAAAGAAGATAAATCAAAATGGCTGAGTTCTTACTCTGTCAGCAATTATGAGAGGAGTCGGAGTCAAAATGGTAAAAGCGAAGTCGTTAGGCTGTAAACAATTATGCGGGAGGTCAGAGTCAGGCAGCAGGAAGTAATGGAGTCGGAAGTTAGGCGTGCCGCCTTGACAGCCATACTGGCATGTAGTTGAGTCAGTGAACTATTCCAATAGCGGAAGTGTTTAATCGATATGAGAGGCTGGCAAAGTCGTCTGGCAATGGAGTGAGGGCGCTCAGACAGGACTGCCGGGAAATTGTCGACCGGAATAAGGGGGGACATGAGACTGGGAACGGGGTAAATCAGGTTCGTAAGAAACGAGGCTTGGACAAGGGCTTTACGAGAACCGGGACGGAAGGAAAGGATTTAGTTGTGAACAATTTAAAGGGTGGTGGGGGAGAAGAGGGTGGGGGAAGAGAGAGAGACTAAACCAATCTATAAATGAAGGAAGATGAAACTGAGATATGCGCGAGAGTGTGTGTGTGTGCGCGGGGAAACATTTAAAACTAATCACTAGCTAGAGACCGATCAGGGACATATTTGTTACATGGTCGTTGTCGCAAACATAATTACAGGAAGAGAGAGATATTGCATCAAATAAGGCAGATATAAAAGAAGGTAAAAAAGGAAGATATGTGAGGAAAAAAGACATGTATTTAAAACAAGAAGAAGAAAAAAGATTATCCACACATTAAGATGTGTCCCGATAGCAACTTACGGTTGTAAATCATGGACAATCTTGTAAACAGAACGGAAGAAAATCGATTCATTTTAAACAAAATGCAACAGAAAAATCATTAAACTACTTTGGATAAAGAAAAGGGGAAATGAATACATACTAAAGGATTTAAACAATAAAAATAACTGGCTTATAAACATCATTCTACAGAGGAAATTAAAATACTATGTCCACGTCAAAATATACAGCGGGCTGGAAAGCAGCAATATATAAGGCACAATAATGGAAGGTATGGTTTCTGGGCGACGCATCAGGGGCAGACCAAGAAGAAGGTGGTTTCAAGGAGACATTGAACATGACAACAGATGAAGTGGGTGCTCTGTTTAGAGACAGCTATTTTTTCAGACGGGCTGTGGAGAATGCAACATTCTGCAAAGGACATGCGATCTGATGATGATATATTAAGGTTAGTATAAATCTGAAATACAATGTTAACTTAAAAAGCACCATCCATGATTTTATAAAGGACTAAGAGTTTGAACTTTTAGCCATATCTATTGTTATATACGTAATTGTGAACTTATAGTCTGATCTATTGTTATATACGTAATTGTGAACTTTTAGCCTGATCTATTGTTATATACGTAATTGTGAACTTTTAGCCTGATCTATTGTTAAATCAGTTATTGTGAACTTTTAGCCTGAACGAATGTTGTATACATTATTGTGAACTTTTAGCCTGATCGAATGTTGTATCAGTTATTGTGAACTTTTAGCCTGATCTATTGCTATATCAGTTATTGTAAACTTTTAGCCACATCTATTGTTATATCAGTTATTGTGAACTTTTAGCCAGATCTATTGTTATATACGTTATTGTGAACTTTTAGCCAGATCTATTGTTATATCAGTTATTGTGAACTTTTAGCCAGATCTATTGTTATATCAGTTATTGTAAACTTTTAGCCACATCTATTGTTATATCAGTTATTGTAAACTTTTAGCCACATCTATTGTTATATCAGTTATTGTGAACTTTTAGCCAGATCTATTGTTATATCAGTTATTGTAAACTTTTAGCCACATCTATTGTTATATCAGTTATTGTAAACTTTTAGCCAGATCTATTGTTATAACAGTTATTGTGAACATAACCTCAATGTTGTCCTTCACCTCCACCTAACTCCATCGGAAGCCGAGGAAGATGCAACGCTCTGGCTCTCATGACGTGTATCGACCTCCACTACTGTCCCGTGATACTGCTGCAGGGATTCCCTGAGGCTACCCACCACATACTATGGGTTGCCTCGAGTTCTTTGCCATTCTATTCTTCTTAAATGAGCCCACAAGACATTCTCTCAAATTGGGTTAATAACTGTACATGCAGTCTCTGCGCGTTTTTCAGGATTGGTTCTGTGCAAATTAGAATACAATTTAACGTTTCATATTTCCAATATTATGAAGAAACAATCATCTTTTTTTTTTTGGGGGGGGGGGGGGCATGCAATGAGAAGAGAACAACTGGAATATATTGTAACAACTGGAAAAAAATTTAGGGACGAAGAGATAGAGGGAAACAAAGAGAAAAAATACCAGACAGCTTAAGAGAATGGCTTGGCATAAGTTCAACAACAGAAATTATAAATAACTGTCGAGATCGAAAGTTGTAGAGAAACAAGATCACCTACGCCAGCAGGCCCAGTACTTGATGATGATCATTTCATAAATCGCAAATCAAAAGGTTACAATTCCTAGGTTACAATTTCAAGTACACGCTGCCATAGATTTCCTCACTGTGCTGTGCAATGGCAGTTCTTGACATAAAGTTATACAATACTGTTTGTACTTTGCTTCGTTTGTTTTCCTCATGCATTCGATTTTGACAGTAAAACTAGACGTGTCTGTTGTTGTTGTTGTTGTTGTTGTTGTTTTTTTTTTATAATTTATACTACCGCAGTTACAATACAGGATTTTTTTTTTTTAAATCTCCAACACCTCTTAATTGTGGCGAGTTAAAAAGTGTTGAGAACCGCTGATCATCGTACGATACCAAAAATAAGTAGCTGTCCCAGTGCCAGGAGAACTCGACCCACAAGACAAAAGACGTGAATTTACAGAGGTTAGCGTGTCCAGAACAGCCCATATGTTAAGCCCCTATATATTGGTAACTATTAGCAAAAATTAATATACAAAGAGGATATAGGGGAGATGATAAATTTGTTTTCCTTATTACAACGTCAACAAATTCGCCGTTTACTGGGAGATAGGTGTCTGAAGGAGTGGGGTCGGGATTTGGGGAGGGGGGGGGGTGTTATTTCATATCAGAAAATGTCGCTGAGGTCACAAACGTTTCTTTCATAACGAAAAGCATTGAGCCAACAGAAGAACAAAAAGGAGTACTCTTGCTACATTAGTTCTTCTATAAACTTGCGAAATATAAAATCCTCATAGTCATAACGCTTTAGAAGAAAATATAAGCTCATCATCAAGTACCGGGCCTGCTGGCGTAGGTGATCAGGTCTCTACACAACTTTCGATCTCGGCAGTTATTTATCATTTCTGTTGTTGACCTTCTGCCAAGCCATTCTCTTAAGCTGTCTAGTATTTTTTCTCTTTGCTTCCCTCTATCTCTTCGTCCCTAAATTTTCCCAGTTATTATATATATATTCCAGCTGTTCTCTTCTCATTACATGGCCAAAAAATGATGATTGTTTCTTCCTAATTTTGTAAATTAGCTCTCTTTTTGCTTTGACCTCTTTCAGAACGTTTTCATTACTCTTCTTAGCTGTCCATGGTATTCTCAACATTTTGCCGTAAAAATAAATTTCTACAGACTCCAGTGATTTTCTTGTCTGTTGTCCTATTGTCCATGATTCACATCCATATGTTAAGAAAATATAAGCTATGAAGTTGAAATGTATGGTTTTCGACATCTCTTACTTAGTATCACAAATAGAAAAAGTGTGCAAAAAGATACAACAAGCAATCGGAGCACATGATCTTTTGACTATTGTGAAGATTTGCAAAATGAAATGGTTCGGCCAAATGGATCGTCTGGCCTAGCAAAGTCAAAGAAGACTGTGAAATAAGCAAAATAAGTGTAGGCAGAGAAAGAGATGGGAAGATACTATGAAACAAAGGAGAGGCCTCGAACTTTGCAGAGTCCCAAAGAATGAGTGAAGATAGAGAGAAATGTATGGAGAAGGTAGACCAAGTCTGTCAGTGATGCCCCAACAACACCCAGAGTTATGGGGTGAAGAAGAAGAGAAAAAACAGAGCCCCGTCACGCCAAGTGCCGTATTGGGAATATTGTGTTAGTGACCATAATTTTTACAGACCTTCGGCACATGATTTTTGGGGTAATGTGGTCGGTATTACGCCCGTGCCACTTTACTTTCCCAGAAAAAATACGGTACCCACTTCAGGCTGGGTGAACCCGGAAGCCGTCGATCAGGATCGAACCTGACCTCTTGTTTTTTGTAGTCCAGTTCACTAACCACTGAGCAATCGCGGCTCCCAAGAAGAAGCGATAAGCCAAAATAATTGAGGTAGCTGCGTTATTGCTTGTCGGTATTACCTTCAGCGAGCCGAACACACAGTTTTAAAGAAAAGTCGGCTAAAGCATTTGCCATAAATCATGGCCCGTTCGTACAATATCTTACTGTGTGCTCAGGTTAGACATTGGTCTGCTAACGAACACTGCGTGTATACAATAATGACCGTCCGGCATATGACAATTTCAGGAACAACGACCATTACGTTGTGAAGTCGGCGCTGAATATTTATGCTACTGCCATGGTCTCTTCCTCTTCTCTCTCTCTCTCTCTCTCTCTCTCTCTCTCTCTCTCTCTTATACAAAAAGAAACAGATCTTCTTCTTCCTTATCTTCATCATCACTTGCTCTTTAACCATTGTGGTAGTCGAGGTAGACAAATAGTTCTAGCTCTCCCTCTTTCGATAAGCTTCCACCACTGATATCTGACGCGACTGTAGTTTCCTTGATGTTGTCACTCCATCCTACTAAGGGTCTCATTTTAGCTCTGCTAGTTTTTCATCTTGTAAACGCCTTTAGTGGTCCAGTAAAAGGTCAAGGAAAAGTACGAGACTTAAATCGGCGATTTAGCACACGAGTTTCCCCCTATATGTGCTCGGCCGTCTATCCATAAGTGTTCGGAAACTTCTGGATAGTGTCACTTCAAGCAGTGAAACTCACGATGCGAGGCGACATTCCTCACCTTCCCAAAGTAATACCCTGGTACCCATTTCTGTCATCGGCTGGGCCGACAACGGTGGTATTTTTTTTTTCTAACCACGACTACAATTCACACTGCTTCCAGTGGGAATCTAACACAGGTTGTCCGAACTGTAGGTAGCCCAAACGGGTGGTTTTCCCAACCAGGCTACCGAGGCAACCTTGTGGTCTAGTATGTATTCACAATGCGGTTTCGCGGGATAGGCAAACAAATTTGCTTGAGCGTGTGGTCCACATTTGAGTCTATGCTCATTCTTTCTCTTACGGTCGTATTCTTATTTTATACGTGCGCACATGTTTAATGCAACAACACATCACAACAGATCAAATTAGCCAAGAGGTCATATAATTTATATTTAAACTCTTCTACAACCTTTCTAATTATTTCTGTCCCTCGCTTTTTTTCGCACACCAATTTCTCTCTCGTTCTCTCTCTCTCTCTCTTCAGCTATCAAATAGCTGTTATCTTGACTGTACAGTGCTCGGCTATTTTCGTGAACCAGAAGGACAAATAGCACACACGTTAAAAATAGAGAAGGAAAAAGAGAGAGAAATGGCATCAGTGCTATCCAGGCACACCAGCTGGCGGAGACTGCGGCCAAGACAGAGGACAGGTCAGTTTGTGCTGTGTGCGGCGAGGCGGTGATCGATATTTACCACAATAGATCTTGATATTGCTGATTTTGTCTGCTAAGTGTATGCGTGTAGGTGATATGAATAAATATTCTTTTTTTTAATCTAACAAACTTCCGATAGCATAGACAATAGAATGTTGGAATGCTATTTAGTCAATATTTGAGGAGAGAAGAAGGTATAAAGGAAAGAAGCAAGGCGAGTGAAATAATGAATATAAAGCGAACAAGAGAGCAGAAATGCTAGATAAAATGAGCATATCTGATGAAAGACCACAACAGCAGGACCTAAAAATATATTGAGAGAAGACTAAAATTATGAGAATCAATGCAGTTGGCAATAACCAAATAACAATAGGAGAAATACCTCTACTAGACGCACACTCTTACATATTTGTATAATCTATAGCATTAACCACCCAGCCAACAGGCCTCACAATAATAATAATATTATATATATATATATATATATATATATATATATATATATATATATATATGTATATATATATATATATATATATATATATATATATATATATATATATATATGGGCAGTAATATAGACAAAGAAGGGGAAACAGAGAATGATTCCAAATAAGGATACAAAAAGCAAGAGGTGCCTTCGTTGCAATAGGAAACATGGAAATTCAAATAAATCAGGTTAGATACAAAAATAAACATTTTGATTTCGAATGTTAAGTCAGTCCTATTATATGGGTGAGAAACATGGAGAACAACAAAATGACAAACACGAAGATATAGATTAATGGATGCTTGCGCAGAATAAAAGGATGGAAATGGCAGGACCAAATTACTAACGTAGAATTATGGAAAAGTAACAGACAAATAACAGTTGACAAAGAGATACAACGAAGACGAAAGCGCTGGACAGGACACACACTACGGAAGCCAACTGAGAGTATTACACGACAGGCCCTTTTTTTTTTAATCCCCAGGAGAAAAGACTAAGAGGATGGCCAAAATATTCTTGGAGAAGACAGGTGGAAGCAAAGGTGGCGAAGATGGGGAAGACATGGAATGATCTTAAAAGAATGGCAAAAAAAAAAACAGAACGGCTAGGAATGTGATTCTTGAAGATCTATGCTCCAAAGGGAGTTGAAAGGAAGAAGAAGAAGAAGAGACAAGAAGAAAAAAATATTAAGATAAAGTAAATTGGAGGAAGGAGGAAAATTAAGAAGGGATAGAGTAAGGAAATGTCAACGACATTGCGGGAAAATACAACAAGAAAATAATAATACGCGAGGAAGGAAGAGATGATAAGTAGAAAAAGTGTGATGACGGGGACACAGGTGTACATTAAAAGTAGAGAGGAACTGAAAAATTGAGGTTTTGAAAGTAGAAATAAATGGGAAACAAAGAAGAATGTAAAGTAGAAATAAAATGAAAGGAGAGAGGAATTGTAAGTAAAGAGGAACAGGAAAAACACGTTTATAGAAGGCAGAGAAAAGTTGAAAACAAAGATGCAAGGACAGTAGAGACCAATGGGAAGCTGAGTGTAATAGAGAACAAAAGCTAATGAAAAGCTACGGTGATTGGAAAACTGAGGTGAAGAAAAAGCTTGAAAGAAAATGTGAGCGAAAAGAAAAGGTTAATCGAAAGAAAAGGTGACTGGAAAGCAAAGGTGAATGGAAAAAAAAGAAGTATAGGGAGAAAAAACGAAAGGAAATTTAAAAAAATAATAACGAGTCATTGAAAATGGTGGGAATTGAAAAGCAAAGGTTTTAAGCGGAAAACGGAGAGAAATTAGCGCTAAAAGATAAATGGAAAACGCAGAGGAAATAAAATAAAAGATAAATTAAAAACAGTGAAAAAATGTAATGCAAAGATGAATGGAAGGCAGGTAAAAATGGAAAACAAGAACTAGAAAATGCAAATAAATTATAAACACAAAAGATGAAGCGCAGAAAACAGTATATACTAATTTTCTAGATAATATTGAAACAGCAGGTCAAATAAAAGACTGACGGAAGATAACAACAAAATAGAGGACAGACTAACAGTTTAACATGAAAAGAGATCAACAGTAAAAAATGATAAGGGTCACCAGTGACAGGAATATGTGGTGGAACTTGGTGAGTATATACAGCGAATCATTTCAGAGACAGAGGTATTTTTACAACACGGAAAAAAAATGACAAATAATCAACAACACAAAAAAAATAAATAAATAAATAAAAACAATATAAGGTCCGAAGCAGGATCGAACTCGTACTCCTTGGCACAGCGCCTTGCCACGAGAAGCCAAACGCTAGAGCACCGAGTGCTGTAAACATACCTCTTTTTCTGAAATGATTCGCTGATCTATCGCCTCGGAAGTTTCCCTCTATAATATTTACTATTATTTGTCTCCAGTATATACAACGGTGTTGTATCTGATGGAGACTACTGACACTGGATTGAAGAAAAAAGATGGATTGGGGACTATTATGAGGCTCGGTGACTGGTGGTTAATGCTACAGATTATTATGATGCCTGACGGCTTGATGCATTAATTAATGTTACAGATTATTATGAGGACCAATGGCTGGGTCGTTAATCAATGTTACAGAATATTATTTGGATCAATGGCAGGGTGGTTAATTAATGTTACAGATTATTATGAGGACCAATGGCTGGGTGGTTAATTAATGTTACAGATTATTATGCGAACCAATGGCTGGGTGGTTAATTAATGTTACAGATTATTATGAGGCCTGTTCGCTGGGTGGTTAATGCTATAGATTATTGAGGCCCAATGGATTTACAGATTATTATTAGGCCTGTTGGCTGGGTGGTTAATGCTATAGATTATTGAGGCCCAATGGATGAGTAGATTACAGATTATTATTAGGCCTGTTGGCTGGGCGGTTAATGCTATAGATTATTGAGGCCCAATGGAGGAGTAGATTACAGATTATTATGAGGCCTGTTGGCTGGGTGGTTAATGCTACATATTATTATGAAGCTCGGTGGCTGGGTAGTTAGTGCATTCGCTACCAACAAAAGGAGTCTCGGCTTCATTCCCATATGTTGCAACATTTTCTTTTGGGCTAACCTGTCCTTTGAAAATGCGGAACCAGAGTTTTTTTTTCCTTTACTTACACCAAACATGGCCTGGCGTGAAGCCATCAACACCATCCACAAAGTGAAATGTGATGTTGGCCACTGAAGTACATACCAACCGTAACATCACATTCCCTATACACTTGAAGGCGTAGCCGGAACTCATTCTAGCACACAACTGATTGTTTTCATACCCAAACAACATTTTTTTAGTTCTAATCTTGGAAATTTAGCCGCGTTTACGGATGGAGAGAGCCGCGATAGCTCAGTGGTTAGTGAACTGGGCTACAAAGGACAAGAGGTAGGGTTCGATCCCAACCGACGGCTTCCGGGTTCACCCAGTCTTAAATGGGAACTGGCTTTTTTCTGGGAAAGTAAAGCAGCACGGGCGTAATACCGACCACATTACCCCAAAAATCATGTGCTGAAGGTCTGTAAAATATAGGGTCACTAACACCATATTCCCTATACGCCACATGGCGTGACGGGGGTACTTTACTTACTTTTTTTTGCGGATGGAGATATCCTGAGCATAGTAGTTAAAAAAAAAAAAGTAAAGAGCCACCGTCACGACAAGTGGCGTATAAGGAATATGGTGTTAGAGACCATCAATTTTACAGACCTTTAGCACATGATTTTTGGGGTAATGTGGTCGGTATTACGCCTGTGCCGCTTTACTTTCCCAGAAAAAAATCCGGTAGATTTTTAGATAAAACCCATTTAAGGCTGGGTGAACCCGGAAGCCGTCGGTTAGGATCGAACCCTACCTCTTGTCCTTTGTTATCCAGTTCACCAACCACTGAGCTATCGCGGCTCTCTCTGAGCATAGTACACTCCCCTTATTCCTAAAGCTGATACTGTATGGAAAGTGGCTTTAATTTGTGACACCACACACAAAACTTACATTTCTGTTACCTTTAGTCAATATTTATGTATGAACAGTATTCTAGTACTCAATGCTAACAAAAAAATCAAAGATAGGGACATTTGAGAGTCTAGGGGGATGCAATATTAAATTCGTAACCGTTACAGATTCGCGGGTTTTTTTTTTTTACTCATATGTGCTCGGCCGTCTATTCAGAAGTGTTCGGAGACTTCTGACTTGTGTCGCCTCACGCATCATAACTCACGGGCGAGGTGCCCTTGAATATTAAAAGAAGAAAAGAATGTATTGTATCTGCCTGGGAAAGACACACAAAAGCAAATCAATTAAAGATTAAAGTGTCAGTTTCTAGTTGCAAACAACTCTGTACAGATTACTATGCACTGAGCATTGACGCAGTGACTTTCGCAACAAAAATTCACAAGATTTTGGAAAATGCTGTAACAAGTGATGGGACAAATATGAAAAATTCTTAACCGCAATTAAACTGGTTACGGTGGCGAAGGCGCGCCTCCCAGCACCAGAGCTGGAAGTTTTCAGCGACCCACAGATGATGGCTTGCGCAAGGATCGGTGAACCAAAACCATCTAGACCCTGCTTCACCTCTCCGTGGTGCCTCCAGTGACAGACTAACCTGTCTAGTCTGGCCAAGCGTGCAGGGATCGAATAGGGAAGACAACCTGGTACTCAAAAATGTCGTGCTGAAGTCGGATGTGTTGGGCCGAAAGGCGCAAATACAACAGTTATACTGCAAACCACAACACAACGCAGACACGTCCACTACGTCCTTGTAAGGGCGGATGATGAAGAAGAATATTCTAGTCTATCACGATACTCTAGAATACTTTAGTCATCGGGCGAACGCAACCAACTTGTTGTATGGATAGAATAAAATGGAACAGAATAGAGTATGGGCTAAATTTATACACGAAAGACTCTCGTCGGTGCAACGAACTTTGTGTACTATGCTGATAACTTCCTGTGTATTTATGCAAAGTATCGGAGTGCTGATGTGGAAGCTGTCCTCTTGTAATGTTATCGTTCTATATGAACCAACCAGAACATCGATGTTTTGCAACTTTGTTATATGTCAATTTTCCAAGAGTTAAATAAACAACAACCTTTGTGTAGTCCACGAATTTACAAACACAACAACAATAACGACAAACGTTGCATACCGTTTCGTCCACAGAAATGTCAATCTTCGAGAAAACATCTCCAGACTCCCTTCAGCTATAGTGAGATTCAGAGAACCGGAGGTCAGGTTAAGAAAATATCAGGGTGAGTGAAGAAAACGTTAAATCGCTCCGGTCAATTGACTAACATACGTATTTCCGTCGACATCAAAACTGATGACGTCATATCAACTATTTTTTCCATACATATATATATTGAGGTATTGGCGGGTCATCATCATTGCACTCCGAACATATGTGTATGTATGTATATATATATATATATATATATATATTTATATATATATAAGGAGACCATTTGGAGGACCTCGACTTTGCTGATGACATAGCCCTCATCAGCAGTCAGATAAAAACGATGCAGGAAAACACAAATGAACTATCATCAATAGCCAGCAAGATTGGGCTTGAGATCAATCATTCAAAGACTAAAGTCATGAAAAGCTTAAATCCAACAGATGACAGAATATACATGGAAAACAAACCAGTGGAGGATATAGATCTCTTTATCTTGGAAGTTACATTGATCGAGATTGTCTTTCAGTCTTGAAAAGTTGTGGAAATCAAAACTCATCAGCACAAACACAAAACTTAAGACTATTCAAATCAAACATACTATCTACCCTTACGTATGCGTGTGAAAGCTGGAAAACAACAAGAGACAAAGAAACAAAGTTGAACGCATTCGAAAAGAAATGTCTAAGGAAAATACATGGTATAGCGTCGAACGAATTCAAAACAAACGAAGAAATTAGATAATTCGCCAAACAACCAATAATATCTTCATTAATAAAGAAAAGACGATGGTCATATGTTGGACATGTGTTGAGGAGAGATAATAACCGAATAATAAAGCAAGCCCTCATGTGGGAAACAACAGGTACGAGTAAAAGAGGCCGACCCAGAAAGACACTGAGAAGAACATTGATCAGAGAGGTAAGAGCAGCAGGAATCAGCTCCCTCAATGAGATAGAGCTGCTTGCACAGAACAGAGACAAATGGCGAGATTTGATAAAATATCTTTAGAAGGATTGAAAACTGCTAGAAGAAAAATTGATATAAGAGGAAGAGTATCTGGGTCTATGTCCTAAGTGCCGGCTACGACTCGAAAGGTATATATATATATATATATAGTAAAGGTAAAGTGCCCCCGTCACGCCAAGTGGCGTATAGGGAATATGGTGTTAGTGACCATAAATTTTACAGACCTTCGGCACCTGATTTTTGGGGTAAAGTGGTCGGTATTACGCTCGTGCCGCTTCACTTTCCCAGAAAAAAATCCGGTACCCATTAAAGGCTGGGTGAACCCGGAGCCATCGGTTGGGATCGAACCCTACCCCTTGTCCTTTGTAGTCCAGTTGACTAACCACTGAGCTATCGCGGCTCCCTATATATACAGGGTGTTTATAAAGTCTCACTACACTTGGTATCTAGGTCAATTTGAAAAAAAAATGTTTATGACGTCATCACAATATGTGCTCCCACTGTCAATGAAATTTGTTGAATAAGTTTATTGCTACTGGAAATGTGGAAGATGCTCCACGATCTGGTAGGCCTGCTGTGAATGATGAAATATGTTTAGATATCCAAGACAGAATCCTTAAAAGTCCAGACAAGTCATTAAGAAAACTGTCGCAACAAGTGAACTTACCATTGAGCACATATTGTGATGACGTCATAAACATTTTTTTCAAATTGACCTAGATACCAAGTGTAGTGAGACTTTATAAACACCCTATATATATATATATATATATATATATATATATATATATATATATATATATATATATATATATATATATATATATATATATTCATTTGTATATATATTTATGTATAATGTGTTGCATTCCAGTTTCCTGGCTATATTTTCCGGTGCATCCGTCTTCATGAAGCATTTGTGCTGCTCCCATAGGCAACAATTATTTGTAACTATTATTCATGGAATCAGTTTCATTGCAGTTAGGGGCATCTCTTTATCCTATCCACAGGCCGTCCCAGCATTTCTCGAAGCTACTACCAAGCTTGTACTAACTGTTCCTGCTAGCTGTTGATTGTAGATACATCTGCTTTTCCCACTAAAACTCCGGATCGACATTTTCCACCTTCAGATTCCTCAGTCTCTTAAAATAGACATCATTGTGCCACACACTTAACCATCCTCCTCCTCTTCTTCTCTAAAAGTACGAAGAACAAGCTTGACGTTTTCCGCTTCATCCAGTCCGGTCATAATCGGTGCCAGAGTAGTCACAGTCTCCCCAGAATAACGCTGCATTTCATACCAGGCTTGAATCTGTTTATTTCTTTTTTTTTTAATACGAATTGTATCCCACCACCATTAACACTGTCCCTACATGAGTTTCTGGCTCCTGCCTCTCTCACTTCCCCCCCCCCCCCTCTCCCTTCCTCTATATTTTGCTTTCCTGTGTATTTCACGTGAATATTGTCCACATATATGGCCCTTTTCGTCTTGTCAGACTGTCTAGTGGAGGCTATTCTGTATTTTTTTGAGGTTTTGTTTTTGTCGAACAGTTTCTCTCGTGGCTAATTCTACCAATGTTTGACAAACACACGCGGTCACAGAATGAACAAGTCAGGCCCACTGGTCCACAGGGTTTTCCATCCTTTTTCATGAGTCTTTTCTCTTCTAAGTTTTGCCTTAGCACCGTCTCAAATGATGTTATACCGTTCCTTATACACAACAGTAACAGTAAATGCCCCAGAAATGTGTACATGAGACATCCAGGCAAACCAATGGGTTTGATTAGTTGTGATTGCATTTCTACAGCTTTCCCCTACAACAGAACACTATCACGATTGTTTGTCGCTGTTACTTTAGTTGATGGGGGTTTCGGTAGCCTAGTTGGGAAAACCACCCGACTGGGCTACCGACGTTCGGACAACCAGTGTTCGATTCCCGCTGGAAGCAGTGTGAGTTGCACTCGTGGTTGAAAATAAATACCCCCGCGGTCGACCCAGCCGCTGACAGAAATTGGTACCAAGCTAGTACTCTGGGAAGGCGAGGAATGCCGCCTTGCATCGTGAGTTTCGATGCTTCAAGTGATACTATCCAGAAGTCTCCGAGCACTTCTTGATAGGCCGCCGAGCACATAAGGGTAAAACCTCGTGTGCTAAGACGCCGATTCAGGCCTCGTACTTTACCTTTAGTTGATTTGCTCGAGTGTGTTTTGGCAGGAAGATAAAATACACGTGCTTCTAGTATTATACATTCAAAGTGATGACAAGAAGCTTTATCTGAAAAATGTTAAACTTGTGTAGTTAGATTTACATATTGCAGCCTGAAAACTTTCAGATTTGCAAATCTGTGGTCTTGTTGTTTGTAAAATATCATTCACACACAAACAATGACGTTAGCTAAAAAATATATATATTTTTTAAAGATGGTGTCACAAACTGATGTTCACTACCAAATGAGGGTATTCTATTTGAATCAACCTTAACGTTGTTGTGAATTCTTTAATTGTGGGGATTCATGATTATACCAAAAAAAAAAAAATACGAGGTGGTTTTCTGTTGCCTTCCGAAAGGAACAAAGAAAAGGACTTCACCACAATGTACAATAAAGACCATTTGAACAATATTAGGACAGGTAAATTAATTTAAATACCTGAGAACAATGATAACCTCAGATGGTAGATGTACAACAGAGGTGAGAGGCAGAATGGCTCAGGCAAAGGCAGCTTTCCAAAAAATGAGGAAGATACTATGCAGTGCCTTTTTGACAATAGAAACAAGAAAAAAAGAGTTCTTAAATGTAATGTAGAGCCAGTCTTAATATATGGATGTGAATCATGGACACTAGGACAACAGACAAGAAAATCACTGGAGGCTGTAGAAATGTATTTTTACGGCAGAATGTTGAGAATACCATGGACAGCTAAGAAGATTAATGAAAACGTTCTGAAAGAGGTCAAAGCAAAAAGAGAGCTAATTTCCAATATTAGGAAGAAACAATCATTATATTTTGGCCATGTAATGAGAAGGGAACAGCTGGAATATAATGTAAACACCGGGAAAATTGAGGGACGAATATATAGAAGGAAGCAAAGAGAAAAGATACCAGAAAGCTTAAGAGAATGGCTTGGCAGAAGGTCAACAGCAGAAATGATAAATAATTGTCGAGATCGAAAGTTGTGGAAAGACATGATCACCTACGCCAGCAGGTATAGTACTTGATGTTGATGACGACGATGATGATGTCAGAAATTCTTTCATCAAACATAAATTTACAAATCAGTGGAATGTACTAGTCTCAGGATATCTTCATCCAAAATGTCCAAGATAATAACTAAAATGTCACTTTAATATACAAACAAACATTTGCGTATAAAACTGTAGATTTGAACAGGAAGTTTCGTGCAGGCAAAGGTTTTAGCGATTACAGACTGGTAGCAAATAAAATAATCAACCAGGGCGTTTCTTGAGCTCCCAGATTTAGAATGAAGCAGAAAACAGACCCCCTGGGAGTGAAGATCCAGGCGGGCCCGCCTCACTTTGAGTATCAAGAAGCTAAAGAGTCGAAACGCAAGCTCGATGTTGTAGACGTGAGGCACTTTTTTAATAACCAGATTGTCACCTGTTGCAAAGCTCTACATAAATATGTTTCCTAACACTATCATTCCACTGCCTTGTGGGTGAGACTTTTTAGTCAAAGGCTAGCGGAGCCAACCGTAAACAAACCGACGGAAGGCAACAGAAAACCACCGTCGTAACTTCTTTGTACAAACATGAATCGCCTCACCATTTTTTGGCCATGTAATGAGAAGAGAACAACTGGAATATATTGTAACAACTGGGGAAATTGAGGGACGAAGAGATAGAGAGGGCAAAGAGAAAAGATAACAGACAGCTTAAGAGAATGGCTTGGCAGAAGGTCAACATCAGAAATAATAAATAACTCGAGATCGAAAATTGTGGAGAGACATGATCACCGACGCCAGCAGGCCCGATAATTGATGATAACACTATTATGCACGTGTATGTAATTCTTCTTCTCATTTCGTTCGTCTGAAGTATTTTGTTTATATCTGAAATGTTTCTTGTATCAATTTGACTGGTTTTTTTTTTCATGCTTTTTTTTTTATTCTTGCAGAGCCCTATAAAGATGTGAATCAATTCAGAGGAAGAGATATGTTTACAGCACTCGGAAAAAATGACAAATAATCAACAACAGAAAAAATATGGACCAAGGCAGGATCGAACCTGTACTCAGTGGAACAGCGCCTCTAATGTTGTATATGGGTCAATGGATTTTTCAAGGTGTACTATATTCAATCCAGTCTTGAAGTACGTGTTCAACCACAGACAACTATAGATTTAGTAAAGCCCGAAGGCAAAAAACAAAACCCACCCACTGGCGTTACGTGTTCAACTGTAGGAGCTATAGGCGGCTGACTTCACTCTACCCACAACCACCCCTGCTCGCAAGCTGAAAACGTCACTCTAGTTGGTGGTTTTTCGGGAAATCCTTCTCAGCCCGCAGCCCTAAGTAAATCTATAGCTGGCTATGCTTCAACCGTCTGGGGCGTCTCTCCTCATGTACATGTGGACTGAGGGGCCAATTTTGAATTGTGTATACACGTGACTATGGGGTCGATTGTGTTTATTCTGAGACGTTTGATAACTTCCTACCATCTGTTCATACTACGGCAGGTATCTCGATCTGGAATTGAATGAACTTCTGATTGATTTTGCACGTAGTTCAAAACCCACCGCTGCTTTGTGAAACCACGGAAAATACGGAACGTATTTATCCATTTATACTGTACTATATTGTACTATACTTTACTGTAATGATATACTTTATATATATTAGCGATTTATCTTTTGTCAAAGAGGATGAAGAAAAAACTTCTTCCTCGTTATGTAGAGAACTAGTCCTGTTTTTTTTATTTTCCAAAACAAATCTCCGGCACTCATTTAAGGCTTTGAGAACTCAGAAGATGGTCGTTCCAGAGATTAACCACAGCAAACAAGTTAAAAACCATTGTGCTCTCGGTCAACTGCCTGTATTGTTAAAGGTCTTATAATGACCTTGTTAGTGGACTTTACTTCATTCATCATCATTGAGTGTCGTCTCCGCATCGAAGGTTGGTTACCATGGAGCGCCATTCCACTCTGTCTCTTGCTTTGATGGTGCAGATTGTCATAGGTTGACTTGTCCATCATTTGATGTTACACGTCCATGTTAGTCTTAGTCTGCCCTTGCTTCTTTTACCTTGTATTTTCCCTTCCAATAGTACTTTTATTAGGCTGTTGTGTCTGTTAACATGCCCCAAAAATTTCATTTGTCTTGTTCTAATTGTGTTTTTACTTCATTACCCTGGATAATTCTTATCCTTCTTCAGCGGTCAGCTATTGCTATGCATTAGATATTTGGACCAACATGTGCTGTTGTTGATGTAATGCACGAGTTGATGCAAGATGATGCGCTTATACTCATTGATGTGGAGAATTGTAATGTCTTTCTTGACATTCGCGGCTCTTATTTGAGAAGTTAAAGAGTTCGTCTATCCCAGGCTATGCTGGGGAACTACTAATCCAGCCCACCGGTACTGCAACATCCTCTGTATCAGTAACAACAACTACTACAGGGAACATGCCAACCTGTTTTTATGCTTTCCATGAGACCTTGGGACAACAAGATAGTGCGTTTGGGGTCTTCACCTGTTCCCCATAACTAGTCATGCAGAGCTGTTTATGTGTGCCATATTTATGTTCTTTGGGTGTTAAGAGTCCTGCAGTCGAGTAGGATATACTCTGGAGTTTGTCTGGATGATGCGTAGTCACATGTTGCAAAGTCACTGAAAACTTAGTAGGCATGTAAGAAGACTAATTAACCAACACAGAACTGGAGTCGTCAGTCGCTGGACACTTCGAGACTTGCTGAGGAGGGGATCTGAGCACCTATGGACATGTTCGAAGGGCAATGATGACCCGCTAATAACTCAATAAAGGCATTGAGTCTATCTTGCTCTGAGGCCAAAATGACCTGTTCTAATTCTGAATATCTTGGTCTGGTCAAGCCTGATGTGTTTGTTTAAGCTGTCTTGATCTGGCTCATATTTTCCATATAACTCTCTCAATTCAGTTTTCCTATCTTGTTTCAGGATTGTCTTTACTTCCGTGATACTCAGAGGTTGGTATTAAGTACAATTAAGGGTGGATGTGAAGAAAGGATGCTATAGAGATAGGCATACAATAAAATAAAGAACCTCTACGAATATCAATATATATAGGTCTACATCTGTGCTGTTATATTTATATTCATTCTACATCTTGGACGCTGGACTCTAGAGAACAATAAGAAAGATAACGCCCACCGAAATGAAATGTGTCAGAAGAATGACAGGAAACAGCTTAAGGGGCAGAGTAAGAAACACCGACCTGAGGAAGAAACTCGAAATTGAACCAGCCATCGAATACATAAAAAAACAACAGATAAATTGGTTCGGTCATATAACAAGACAAAAAGAACAAAAAATGCCTCAAAGAGCCATAAACAAACGCTACGAAAACGCCAGATTAAAAGGAAGACCGAGAAAGAGATGGATAAAAGGAATACTAGAGTCACTAGGAGGGATAACATCAGAAGAGGCCAACAGAAGAGCAAAGAATCGCAGATTGTATCTCCCCTCGACGCCAACGGCAATAGAGGAAGGATAGAAGAAGAAGATTCTACATCTGTGCTGCTATATTTATATCCATAACAGTAGAGAGTTAGCTGCCTTTTTTTTATACTTTACATACCTCAGTTGTTGCGATTGTTCTTTTTATCTTTTCTCTTCGGCTGTTAATCTTTAAGCATTAAAGCCCTTAAGAGGGTATATAAGTATCGGAGACCGGAAAATGGAAGGGACCTAAAGCAACACGACCATAAGGTCAACGATTCCTTTGAAGACTACAGTCACTGCTAGACGAAAAGAAACATTTAGACTTGATGTCATAAAGGCGATGTCATAAAGGCGATGTCATAAAGGCGATGTCATAAAGGCGATGTCATAAAGGCGATGTCATAAAGGCGACGTCCATGTCTGGACAGGCTACCTGATGGTGATGAACAGTGGACTATTGACAGAGCAAAGCTGACGGCATGTGACAACAATACCATAGCAACTCGGTCAACTCCAGCAAACAGAAGCCATTTTAAAACATGAAACAAAAGTGTTCCGAATCAATCAATACTAATTTAGCATTTCGCAATGGTCTTCCTTCCAGGACTGCCTGAATGTTAAGGAACTTAATTTGAATAACGATAGGAGGGGCTAGCGTAGTGGCTGTTATATATCAGCGCCGCCAATAGCTATTTGGTGATCACGTGACATTCCATGCTAGAAGGTGAAGCAGATAACTTGAACACCACAAATATCATCATAAGCTTCACGGCTGCATTGCATCAACTGAGCGTTGTGGTGTTCCCTATAGTTATCGAGACACTAATGATATTTTTGTAACTGTCTTATAGAGGAAAATAAGGGATCAAGGTGGTTAGAGACTCATATCTGACTGCCTACGTCAAGATCGTTGACGGTAAGAGTTGATCAAGACGCCACCTCCCTCCGTGGCGCTGGTAACAGAATAACAAGTCTGGCCAAGTGATTAGGGATCGAAGAGGAGAAGCATATCCGGTCGCAAAAATTGTCTTGCTGAAGTCGGATGTGTTGGGCCGAAAAGTGCATATATCACAAATTGCTGTAAACCACTTCACAGCGTGTCTACACTCACTTAACGTCCTTTTAACGGCGGGAGTTGAAAATAAGTTCTGGTTAGATGAACTCATCATGAAAGAATTCATGTTACTTTTGTTTTCGAACCACTTTGTCATGATACCCAAGATTGTTGCCCTCACGAACCACTTTGTCATGATACCCAAGATTGTTGCCCTTACGAACCACTTTGTCATGATACCCAAGATTGTTGCCCTCACGACCCACTTTGTCATGATGCCCAAGATTGTTGCCCTTACGAACCACTTTGTCATGATACCCAAGACTGTTGCCCTCACGAACCATTTTGCCATGATACCCAATATTGTTGCCCTCACGAACCACTTTGTCATGATACTCAAGATTGTTGCCTTCACGAATCACTTTGTCATGATACCCAAGATTGTTGCCCTCACGACCCACTTTGTCATGATACCCAAGACTGTTGCCCTCACGAACCATTTTGCCATGATACCCAATATTGTTGCCCTCACGACCCACTTTGTCATGATGCCCAAGATTGTTGCCCTTACGAACCACTTTGTCATGATACCCAATATTGTTGCTCTCACGAACCACTTTGTCATGATACTCAAGATTGTTGCCATCACGAATCACTTTGTCATGATACTCAAGATTGTTGCCTTCACGAATCACTTTGTCATGATACTCAAGATTGTTGCCTTCACGAATCACTTTGTCATGATACTCAAGATTGTTGCCTTCACGAATCACTTTGTCATGATACTCAAGATTGTTGCCTTCACGAATCACTTTGTCATGATACTCAAGATTGTTGCCTTCACGAATCACTTTGTCATGATACTCAAGATTGTTGCCTTCACGAATCACTTTGTCATGATACCCAAGATTGTTGCCTTCACGAATCACTTTGTCATGATACTCAAGATTGTTGCCTTCACGAATCACTTTGTCATGATACTCAAGATTGTTGCCTTCACGAATCACTTTGTCATGATACTCAAGATTGTTGCCTTCACGAATCACTTTGTCATGATACTCAAGATTGTTGCCTTCACGAATCACTTTGTCATGATACTCAAGATTGTTGCCTTCACGAATCACTTTGTCATGATACTCAAGATTGTTGCCCTCACGAATCACTTTGTCATGATACTCAAGATTGTTGCCTTCACGAATCACTTTGTCATGATACTCAAGATTGTTGCCTTCACGAATCACTTTGTCATGATACCCAAGATTGTTGCCTTCACGAATCACTTTGTCATGATACCCAAGATTGTTGCCCTCACGACCCACTTTGTCATGATACCCAAGATTGTTGCCTTCACGAATCACTTTGTCATGATACCCAATATTGTTGCCCTCACGAACCACTTTGTCATGATACTCAAGATTGTTGCCCTCACGAACCACTTTGTCATGATACTCAAGATTGTTGCCCTCACGAACCACTTTGTCATGATACCCAATATTGTTGCCCTCACGAACCACTTTGTCATGATACTCAAGATTGTTGCCCTCACGAACCAGTTTGTAATGATGGCAATAGGTTTTCTATTTTGTTTTGGCTTCTTTTAGAACGTCCTCGTTATTCTTTTTTGCTGTCAATGCTAGTCTCTATTCTCAATATGCTTCTATAAAGTTACATTTCTATAAAACCACATTTCTCTAAAGCCACATTTCTATAAAGCCACATTTCTATAAAACCACATTTCTCTAAAATCACATTTCTATAAAGCCACATTTCTATAAAACAACATTTCTATAAAACCACATTTCTCTAAAATCACATTTCTATAAAGCCACATTTCTATAAAACAACATTTCTATAAAGCCACATTTTCATAAAACCACATTTCTATAAAAAAACCATATTTCCATAAAATCACATTTCTATAAAACCACATTTCTATAAAACCACATTTCTATAAAATCATATTTCATGAAACCACGTATTTATAAAGCCACATTTCTATAAAATCACATTTTTAAAAAAAACCACATTTCTATAAAAACCATATTTCTATAAATCACATTTCTATAAAACCAAATTTCTGTGGCTTCCAATTATCCAACTGATGAGAGCTGTTCTCTGATGTCGCTGAGAATCGCTTTACCATCTGTCCCTGTTTGAGTAGGTTCGAGATCCCTTTATAATACCAACACGATTAACGAAGGGTCTACTGCAGACAAAAACAGACAAGAGCCTCGTCACGCTAAGTGGCGTATAGAGAAAATGGTGTTAACGTCCATATATTTTGTATAGATCTCCGGCGCATGATTTTTAGAGTAATGTGGTCAGTATTACGCCCGTGCCGTTTTTCTTTGGAAGAAAAAAAAGCCCCGCTACCCACTTAAGGGTGGTTAAACCATGAAGTCGGGGGACTAGGTGGTCTCGAGGCAAAACTCCGGCCTCAAGACAGAGAGGCTGTGGGTTCAAATCCCGGCTGCCCCAGTTGGGATTTTTATTTATGATTTCTCTCTGCGGCAACCACCCCTGGTCTCAGCAGCGAGGCCCGGCTTGAAACGTCAATTACTCATCGAAGGAAAAAAATATGAGTACCTCCGAAGCGGAGTTATCTGCCTGTGCGACGAGGGACCCCTGTGCACACGGTTACCAGGGAAAAATGGATTAACACGCAAAATTCAGTTCCTAGTCTCTAGGAATTCAGTTCCTAGTCTCTAGGGACTTCGTCAGAGGTAAAAGCTGGCGAATGAAGAAAAAAAACCATGAAGTCGTCGATCAGGATCGAACCCAACCTCTTGTCCTCAGTAGTCATGTTCACTAACCACCGCGCTATCGCGGCTCCCAAGTGTCTACTGCAGAGAGGACATTTAAATACATTGACCTTTCGGTTTGTCGAAGATTATCAAGCTGTTCGATAGTTCTACTAGTTGTTCAACAACGACCTTTCTAATAGACATTTAACATGTTCCATGGTTATGGTTAGTCGAAGGCCCCGGTATCACTGCAAACGAATTAAAATCCATAATTGCTCAACCACCCGTGCCAGAGGAATCATCCGAATTAAAACTCTTCTCATTGAAGGATCCAAAAAAAAAAAAAAAAAGACAGCTGCAGTCCCCATCATATCAGCTTCAGGACACGCCAAAAGACATATGGCCAAGCGACATGTTCCATTTACAGAACTAGTAAATTTTAACTAGCTGTGCTTTTACTTGACAATAATCATGAAGCTTCGCATTTGAGTTTATCAATGTTATGTATGAGCAGGCCTTGTTTTATGGAAGTGACCCCCCAGGACAATCGAACAACAGACAATAAAGTCGCTGAAGGTCACTGGTTATGATAAGGTTAGAATAACATGCGCAGCTAAAGAAAATGAAAAAAAAAAAAGACTGAAACAAGAAGAATGCAATTTCCAACATTAGGAGGAAACAATCATTTTTGGCCAAGAAATAAGAATGGAAAACATGAACAATTTTTGTACAAATGGAAACACTGAGACAAGGGGTGGGGGGGGGGGAAGAGAGAACAACAATCACAGGGAAACAGTGAATCTATGCCAGACGGTTTAAGAGTATAGTTTGGGAGGAAGTCAACAAGCAGAAGATGATAAACAAATGTAGAGATGGTTGTGGAGCAACATGATGATGATATATCCAGCAGTACCTTTCAGAATGAGCAATTTGAACAGCAACATTCTTTCATACATCATTTTAATATCGTTAAACAGGAGTATTGGAGCCGCGGTGGCTGAGTGGTTAGTGTGCTCACTTCCTGATCAGAAATGTCAGAATTCAATCCATAACAGTGGCGGATTTCTATTCGGACTGACAAGGCCCCGCGGTTCACACAGCCTCTAAAAATGGGTACCAGAACTTTTTCTGGGAAGTAAAGCCGGCCTGGCGTCATACCGACCACATCACCCAATATGTGCCAAGGTCATAGAACTATATGGTCACTAACACTTTATTCCAGGTGTCTATCTAGCAAGGCGTGGAGGGAACCTTTACTTTTAACTTTTATAAAAGACTAACACCGCAAAATTTCAGTAAAAAATTCCCAATAAAAAACGTGACAAATATTCATACATAACTTCTGTAAAAACATAGTCACCTCCACTAAAATTGTTAATTAAGCAAACACGTCCGCCCTTACATTGCTGTGGACTTCTGGGTAACTAGGAACGTATTTACATAAAGCTCCTTGAGGGAATGAGGTAAATAATCGCCAACACGATGTGGCGAAGCTCACTTGTTCTACACACATCGATAAGAGGACAATTGTATACATATAAGAAGTTGAGACAAAAAAAAGTTAGACTAATGATGGATTAGAAATAACAATGAAAAAAGTGGTATGATCAGAGCTTTACAATAATAAAAGTCGATTTGAATCGTTGCCTGTGTGAGCGATAATGCACGCACGAAGGTCGACCTTGTCAAGAGAGTTTGCCAAGGGTTCCAACGCTCTTTCGGGGATACTAACTGACGTGAAGTGGAAATTGGGAATTCTCCACTGTAGTGAAACTGATTCCATGCATATAATGGAATAAAATAGATAATAAAAGCCACCACAAATCGATGTATGAATTAAATGTGGATAGTTTTGTGCTGCCTTTTATCACCGTTAAGATGTAAAAACGCAACAGTTTTTATTGTTTTCCCTAGACATTTTTTTTAAAACATGAACGAAGTGATTCACGAAATAGATTATGATTGTTGCGTATAGTACCACCATCAACGTGCTCATACCACTCCTGCCATTATTTTGTAATTTGTTGGCCTAATGGGATTTTTCAGCACAGAGAACGAACTCGGCTGTGTCGGCGTGAGTTTGGGGAACATTTCAGAAATCTGGTTAATACTATTTTTCTTTAAAATTAGTTATGATAAAGAATTTATGATTGTAAAATAGTTTTACTAGGGGGAAAGCTACTTGTTATCATCAACCTATATATATATATATATATATATATATATATATATATATATATATATATATATATATATCTCACACACACGCACGCACACACACACACATACATTATATATATATATATATTATATAAAATCAAACCTAACCACACGAGATTCGAACCATATACTTATGAACATGAGGCGAGCACCTTAAACAAAACGACAACACTATTGAGACAATAAACACTGTTTTAATCAGATCTAAAAGTGCATTATATTTCAATGTCCTGAGCAAATGTTTCCAGCTTAATCAATGTTTTTTTTTTTCCATCCTACATTTGTTAATAACGATTTTCTCCGTGTATTTCTTAATCTTTCTTTTGTTTCTCTAATTCCTTTTGGATTACAAAACAAACGTTGCTAAGCAATGCTATGAGCAGCCTTTCTAAATATAATAGTGTTATCGATCTATAGCCTTTTTTAAACCTAAATATCTCTAAACGGTTATGGCGGTTTATATCAGTTCTACTGTGGCTAGATTGTCATTCCCCCCCCCCCCCCCGAATATACGTCGCCTAGATTGTTGTGAACTAAAGCTGTAGGGAACAAATTACTGCTGTAAATTCATCTGTCGTTTAAACTTGTCACAAGTCAAAGCCAGATCAGTCGTTATAATCTGCGCTGTGCTAACGACTATTACTCCACTAGTATGTTATGTTATAGTAGGAGCATCACCACAGCAATCCGGGCACATCTAAAGGTGCTTCGATCAGCTACTCAAAATGCTAATCAGCACAAAGCAGTTATTTGTGTCATTTCGGTGTTGGTTGATAAATCTTCTCACTCGTCCAAAATATCACTCTGTTCTGGCAACACCGGTCTTCATTCCTAGTTTACAGACAGTTTAGACAGACATGTATTTGTGATACTGTCAAAATCTTTTGTGCGGCCCATCTTTCGTAGATTGTTAATGATATCTGCCCGATCTATTGGTTGTCCATCAGCTAATATTGCCGAACCGGCCAGTCTATCTGCTTTGCCATTACCCTCAACACCAATATTGCCCGGGACATAAATGAAAGTGGCACCGATCCAATAGTAATAATCCATTAACGAATGAGGGAATTAAGTGAAGACTGTGGTTTGCAATGTATATCAGCTGGCCATTCTCAACATTTACATATAATGACTCTCAAGTGTTTGGGTAAGGAGGCCTAAGCCTTCAGCCTATCTTTGCATTCAGCATGTTCTTCACACTCAATGTAATGCACCAGTGCTGGAAGTTGTCAGCGACCCATAGCTGATGGCTTGCGCCAGGATCGGTGAACCAAAATCATCCAGACCCTGCTCCACCTCTCCGCGGTGCCTCCAGTAACAGACTAACCTGTCTAGTCTGGCCAAGCGTGCAGGGATCGAAGAGAGAAGATAACCCGTTACTCAAAAATGTCGTGCTGAAGTCGGATGTGTTGGGCCGAAAGGCGCAAATATAACAGTTATACTGCAAATCACAACACAACGCAGACACGCCCATTACGTCCTTGTAAGGGCGAATGATGAAGAAGAATATTCTAGTCTACCAAGATACTCTAGAATACTTTAGTCATCGGGCGAACGCAATCAATTTAATGCGTTAAAAAAAACGTCCATGCTGAGAGTGCAATCAATGTTTATCTTTGCGTAGAATACTTAACCGTCTGTCTCTGATTATCCATGTCTGAAATACATACACTAAGTGACTGTGTGACTTTTAAGCACTCACTCTCTGATTTATATTTAGGGTCAAACGTTTTTTTTTTCTACCGGGGGGTGACATAAAAACTCAGATTCGAACGTGACGTCGGCACTGGACAAGCGACCGTTATTCTCCGGTCCTACAATTACCCCCCCCCCCCCCCAACCCGGCAGACCCCAGTTATGGGAAAATGCCGTAGAGATAGCTATTTTTTTTTCTGCTTCATATTGATGCAGACGGATCATCATTGAGTGCCGTCTCCGCATCGAAGGTTGATTACCATGGAGTGCCATTCCACTCTGTCTCTTGCTTTGATGGTGCAGATTGTCATAGGTTGACTTGCCCATCTTTTGATGTTACTCGTTTATGTTAGTCTTGGTCTGCCTCTGCCTCTTTTACCTTGTATTTTCCCTTCCAATATTACTTTTATCAGGCTGTTGTATTTTTTAACATGCCCCAAAAATTTAATTTGTCTTGTCCTAATTGTGTTTAGTAGTTCTCTTTTTATTTTTAGTTGTTTTAAAACTTCATCGTTTGTTTTCTTTTCTTCCCATCCAATTCCACCTATTCTTCTATAAACCCACATTTCAAAGGTTATTATGCAGACGGATAATTAATATTTATAGCTTGTGTTAATTTTAGGCCCATTACTTTATTGTAAGCATAAACCCACAATAGCCTGCTTTGTGTTCGTAATTTTATAAAACCTTGTAACACCAGTCACGCTGATGGCTTATACCATTATGCAGGGTCTTTTTTTAAAAACAAAAAATTAAAAAGGAAGGGAGATGCAAAAGAAGAGAACCGATTGTCAATTCCATATATAGTATTTTTCTTGCTTCAGTGCGCACAATTAAAGACGTTTTCGTTAATGAAAAAAAAGCAATACAATTGATATAACAGGAGTCAAGCCATGAATGAGTTATTGTGCAGTTAGGTTCTCTACAACCGCTTTAAACTCAGCGCCTACTTTTGTAACTTCCGTGAAAGTGTAATTTCCTTACCGCCCCCTATTTTTGAAAGTTAAAAAAAAAAGAAGAAAGAAAGCAAAGGTCGCATTCCCTACATAAACAAATTAACTGAAGTAACGTTTAATTGGCGCTAAAAAAAAATTGTAAAATTGGTTTGGTGGCGCTGCTCGTGCTGTACGTAGACTGGTTGAGTCTTGTTCTGGCACATGTGTCCAAACCTTCAATACTAACACTTTCTATTACTTTATAATTCAATAAAACAGCGTTTTTACTGTCACATGCTGCTATTACCATTTGATTTTACTGAAATAATCACACACAAGGAATAATTAGTACTGATAGCATGCTAATAATAATTATAGATTGTAAAGAACACCACGACACGTGTGGGCCAATGATTGCTATATCGATCCGTGACCAAGGAAGAATAATAATGAAAATACACACAAATATCATGTATACACACAAATAGTACTGCAGAATCTAACTAACTACAGTATTTTTTCAGATCAGAGCTAAATATTAACAGTTTGTTTATTATTAGGATCGTTACCACTGAACACCGAACGAATCCATAGATGCTCCGATATTCACCTCAAGAATCTCGACAAAAATCGGAGCAGAATCTTTGCCTACTTGTACGAACTTTGTAGTACGGCCTTGGATCCACGGTGTGGATACTATGTTTTTTTTTCTGTCAATTTTTTTCCTGGTAGCGCGGCCACATTTATGGCCTACACTCTTTATTGTAATTGACAGTGAATCTTTAACGTGCACGAGTGCACACGGGAAATCCAGTTTATTGCCGTTGTCCGAGAGGGCTAGACATCGGATCTCACTGCCTAAGAGAAAAGGGGAGGGTGGCGTCATAAAGAAGCCATGTATTAATTGTTCCTTTTTTTTTAAATGCGTCACTTCCGGTGGGCTTTGAACCCAGGTCCTTCCTGTCCTGAGGCCGACACTGTACCCCTAAACCACCCAGCCCCCACATCAACATTATAAACACATAATTCCCATACTTTTTCCTCATAAGTAATAGCAGCTTTTCTTTTTAACAGAAATTCACAGATCGTATTGTATATTTTTGGGACATTTTTTTTTTAAACGTTATATACATTCTTGTATCGCCCTCGTGTTCGATACTGATCGATGCTTCCACATTCACCCAGCTTTACACCGTACAGGATTTTTCTGTGAATAAAAGACAGCACTGTCGTATCACCAACCATATTACCCAAACAAAAAAAAACCTATGTGCCGGAGGTCTATTTAACAAATTTGGGCACTAACGTATTCCCTTTACGCCACTTGGTGGTGTGACTGATTCTCTTTTTAAAATTTCTCACAACGAGAGACACTTCACTGGAACATACGATACGTCCATTAAGAGTTAAAGATGTCTATTAAACGGTACATTTTAACAATCTTATTCTCCTTTTAATGTGCGCGGGCTTGCTGACTTCGCTTTTAACTCATGCTTGCTATATATATATATATATATATATATAACATAGAAATTGTATACTGTAACAAAAATCAATAATGCCTATAGCCCACCAGTCACGTTATTTTTTAGACGAACAGATAAAAGGCGAACCGATATTGGGTACAAAATCCTGTCTGGTAACGGTATTTACAAGCACAAAGACACTTTCGTATGCGTAATCATTACAGAATGGCTTCTTGTCATGAAGAGAAAACTATACAGAACTTTGCAACAGTATACAATCTGATCATCAGAGGTGGGCCGTCAACAAATGTGTTTCGCTTGAAAAGCTTTTCGATACTCTAAGAAGTGAAGGACCACTTAAGCCATTACTCCTAGTCTATATATTTGCTCTCTCTCTCTCTCTCTCTCTCTATATATATATATATATATATATATATATATATATATATTGTCCTTTCGAGCCGAAGACGGCACATAGGGCAGAACCACAATCTCAATAACAGAAACCTTGTGTGCCAAAATGGCACATATTGCAGAGATCACTGCTTCTAAAATCTATGGCTGTTTCCATAACAATACTTTTTACAATGACAGCTTGTCAAGCCATCGATCAACCTCCTTAGTCGCCTCTTACGACATGCCTGGAAGGTCACAGTGTCACTATTCTTTACTTTCCTCATAATGAGGCCCCGGTAACACACATGAAATATATATATATATATATATATATATATATATATATATATCCATCTCTCTCTCTCTTTCTCTCTGCTTTACATAACATTAACAGGATACGGATACGATACTGTATAACTTTACCACATAAAGCACACAATTCAATGAACCATAAGAAACACTGATCCATACCAGATAAACATATTTACTTGAAGAATATCGCTGGACTATAACATGGACTCGACAAAATGCATGAAATTAAGAATACAAAATGAACCAGCAATAAACAGTGTCTGCATAAAACATCAAGCAACGAACGTGGCCGTGCAATGCATTCACGTCATTACTGCCATCGTTTATCTCCATCTACAACTGGTTTAACAGCGGACCAGCTTTCCTCGACTGTCTTTACAAATTACGTGCTATAAATATTGTTACTGACTGTGTCTCTTACTCTTCTTCTTTCCTTCCATTTTGCTTGTTAACGTCGAGGGAGAGATAGTTTACGGTTTTATGTTTTGCTTTTCTGCTGTTATGTGTTCTAGTGTTTCCAATATTTCATCTATCCATCTTTTTTCGTGTTCGACTTCAGGTCTGATGTTCTCTCAACGTTTACTGAAGGTTCGTTGTGTTTTGATTTTTCTGTCTTACCAGGTGGTCAAACGATTGTATCTGTTTTTCTGTATGCACTCAATGGCGGGAATTATTACTAGCTTTTTTTTCCCCAGTTCCTCAATTCTGATCTTATCTTTCAGACTGTGCCTTTATCAGGAAATCAAATCTAACATCAAGATAATATCTAAATCTTCATATAATAACACCGTCCATTTCTCTTCATGTTCATCTAAATATTTCTAAATGGTACAGCTCTCCTCTACGATCACAGGATTTGTTTCCCCCGAAACAAATGATTAAAAGAACAACAAAAAAGTGTGGATGTCTTAATTTTTTTTTTTATTCAAGGATAGAATGGAAAATTGAATATATACAGTTATAAAATAAAACTACAGGACAAGGGAACACTTTCAATTCTGGTTAAGTTCCATTCAGCAAAGCTGTTCATAATGGCAAAGACTGTGCTCATACTTGATATATCCTGCTGCGATCGTAAACATCAAGTGCCAGTTCACGGCAGATGGATTTGAAAGCCGCCAGCTCAAGCTGCCCATTCCGCGAAGCACAGCATTCTATAGCTACATACAAAGTGTACAATGGAGTAAGTCATGTGATTCTTACAGAAATGAAGTATATGCTTCAATAGTTATTCCCCAGCTTTATTTTATTGAAAACCTTAATGCCCCAATTCTTCTTTTCATTCTGATTATGGCCTCTGAATTTTATAGCAGCCAAAATGTAAACAATTATGGCAAGACGAACTACTCTTGTCCGCTAGACCAACTAAGCAATCTCATGTGCTCTAGCGTTTGTTTCTCGTGGCAAGGCCCTGTCTTGAGGAGTACTGATTCGACCCTGCTTCAGACTGTCTATTGTTTCTTTTTTTTATATATTGATTATTTGTGAATTTTTTTTCCCGAGTGTTCTTCGCCTCTTCCCCTGAAATGTTCTGCAGTTGTTTGACCAAAGTGGTTTAACTACAGATAACATAGATGTAAAATATCTAAATCCCGGACTTAAATATATACACATATACATAGGCACGTCTGCACGTGTTTGTGACAGCTTTTAGTTGATATATTTTGCAAACATACCGGCATATGGTGGTGCACTGCCAACATGTTGTGTATACGTTTTGTGCACAACAGACCACCGCATATAACAATAAAATGACGCGGTTATGTGAGAATATAGCAAGCAGCCAATTTTGTAAAAATACGAAGACTGCAGATCGGAAATCTTATTTGTGTTATCTACGGCATGAATATGACCGAATGCGGTTTTATATGAGAAATTGCCGGTCCTGTTCTTCTTCTCTCTCTGATTTACCAAATTGTGTTGCTCTATGTTGTGCACCTTGCAAAAGAAGTGCACCGTTTTCAGACATGCGTTTGTTCAAGTCTGCTTCCTTAGAGTTTTGTTTCTCTTGACATCACTCGTCATCATCATTGAGTGCCGTCTCCGCATCGAAGGTTGGCTACCATGGAGCGCCATTCCACTCTTTATCTTGCTTTGATTGTGCAGATTGTCATCACTACAAGGCAGAATTTGTTTTTAGTTAGATCTCCTTCCTAGGAAAGCAGTTTTACCTGATTAACGAGTCTTCCTTATTAAAATTATAAGAAAGTGATCATTATGAAAGTTACCAGAACTGGCAATATTGTCCTTCCGCAGTCTTACATGTCCTTACAGTGCCAACTGTTTTTACGAATAGTTTAACGCTAAATAAACATATCCTCAAACCTTACGAAAGCTGCAGCAGCGAAGTGGTTGGTGTACCAAACCAACCAATCAAATGGGCCAGGGTTTCATTCCCAAATGTGATTATTTTTATTTTCTTAAGATCGACACAGCTTCTAGGTTCACCCAGCCTCTAAAAATACGTACCACAACAGTTCCCCCCCCCCTCCACGGGATAGGAGAGCGGCCTGAATTGATGCTGGCCACATCATCTTTATAAATGAGTCAACAGTCTCGCAGAAAAATATACGGACATTAACATCATATTCCCTATATACTACAAGGGTTTAAGCAGTGTCCTTTACCTTTAAATAATCCATTGCGACAATGAGCGCAATAAAAAAATTGTCCTATTGTCCATGATTCACATCCATATGTTACTGGCACTATATATACTAATACTATGATATATATATATATCATATGTACTGGCTCTACAACTACATCTCTCATGGGAACATAATCTTCAGACTTCATCATTTGCCCGTTATCAGAAGGCGTAACTCTTGGTTTACACACATTATGAGTGCATCTTGATTTCTGATTTAGTCTGACCAAAATAAACGCAGAATTTATTTTCAAGTAGATTGTCCGAAATGAGGGCTTCCGTAGCCTAGTTGGTAAAACACTCGACTGGGCTACCGACGTTCGGACAACCCGTGTTCGATTCCTGCTGGGAGCAGTGTGAGTTGTACTCGTGGCGGGAAAAAAAAAACACCCCCACGGTCGACCCAGCCGCTGGCAGAAATGGGTACCAGGGTATAGTACTCTGGGAAGGTGAGAAATTCCGCCTTGTATCGAGAGTTTCGATGCTTGAAGCGACACTATCCAGAAGTCTCCGAACACTTCTGAATAGGCGGCCGAGCACATTTGGGTGAAAATTCGAGTGCTAAGATTCAAGTCTCGCACTTTACCTTTCCCTATGAGGACAATCTTAACATATGCCCTTTATTTCTCCATAATTCACGTTCACAAAAAAAGCAAGGAAATTACAAACTTGTATATATCCTCAGTGTATGTTTCTTTTCTTTTATTTTTTTCTCGTTGTTCTTATACTGGGTGGAGCTGCAAACGTTGTTTACGGTAACAGCCAATCTGACGTTATTTTTTTGTTATTTGTGTGAGTGCGCATGCGCGGAGAAAGCTTTGATACAACACAAATTCACTTTTTAGCAACCACTATTATGAAGTTTACAAGCCATCATCTGGGCAGATGCCCTGACCTGATAACACACGTGATTATCACGCCACGTCATGCCTGTGTAATGTGTGCGCTTACAGACTCGCCCTTTGCTGTTATCACTAATACGTTATATGATTTTCTGTATCTGACGTCACATATTGATGAAGACACGTCATTTTCACAAACACAATGCGTTCAATAGAACAGTATAAACGATCGGGATTGACATTTTGTTGGTTGCTGAATCGAGGGCTACGAGGATGTGGGAGTTCCCCGCCTGTAGTTAAGTCATTCCGTTTTCTAAAGTCAAAAATAAAAAATAAAGTAGCAAAGTCGATATAAAAAAAAAAAACATCGGTACATTTTTAGTTTACTTGGAAGTATCGAGGGAGTTAGGGCTTACATTTGACACATCTTGTGTGGGGAAAGTGCATATTCTGCACTAGAAAGTAACAAATGTTACAATAGTTTAAATATTTTTTTATCAGGAAGAAATAATTTAAATCAACACGACTTCCTAAGGAAATGAATAAAATCACTCATATATAAGACAGTCACACGAGCACTAGAGCTATTTTCAATATTTAATGAGAAAGAGAGTTCATCGGTGCTATATAGAACCAATTCTGACCTATGGAAGCGAATCATGGACAGTAGACAAACAAATGAAACGACGATTAGAGGCCACAGAGATGGGATTTCTCAGAAGAATGTTGAAAGTTCCCTGGACAGCTAAAAAGACCAATGAGGAAGTTCTCAAAGAGGCCAACACAAAAAGGGAGCTCTTAAAAAACATCAGAAAGAAGCAATCAACATTTTTCGGGCACATCATGAGAAGAGGAAAGTTGGAATACTTGGTTACAACTGGCAAAATAAAAGGAAAGAGATATCGCCGGCGACAAAGAGAGAAAATACTGGATAGCTTGGTGTCATTGCATGGAAAACAGTCAACAACAGAACTGATACGATGCACTGTAGATAGAAGATTGTGGAGGGACATGATCACCTACGCCAACCGGTATGGCACATGATGATGAATAGATTGAAATCGTTTCAAGAAAATCTTCACATGCACAAATTATCTTGTTTCTACGATATATATATATATATATATATATATATATATATATATATATATATATATATATATATATATATATATATATATATATATATATATACACAGCCGTAAGGAGTCCGAGCCAGGAAATCCTCCAGAATTGGCACATGGAATGTATGTACCTTAAATGAGCAGGAAAATACTGTACAAACCAGTAACACAGAATTATGGACAAGTACCAGTCAAATACCAGTGGATAAAGAGATAAAACGAAGACGATGGCGCTGGATAGGACACACACTGCGGAAGCCAATTGAGACTATTACAAAGCAGGCCCTTTTTTTGGAACCCCCAAGAAAAAAGACAAAGAGGAAGGCCAAAACATTCTTGGAGAAGATAGATGGAAACAGAGATGAAGATAATGGGGAAGACATGGAATGATGTTAAAATAATGGCAAGAAACAGAACGGCTTGGAAAGTGTTTGTTGAAGACATATGCTCCACAGAGAGCTGAAAAGGTAGAAGAAGGTATATATAGATGAGCCCGATTAAGTCGCATACGAGCTGAAATATTGTAAACGGTTGTTACGCTCTGTACCGCAAATTACAGCCAATCTGCTATATCTTGCGCATTTTAACTATGTCGTAATGATATATCTTCTGTTGATGTGGTTTATAGATGATAATTTAATGTTCATTAACAAAAGAAACTGTTAATTTTCACGACATATTTTTTTGCTCAATTGGATCACATTATTTAACGGTTAGTGGATGCCTCTTCTCTTCCTCTCTGCTATCAGTTTCATCAACTCAGCTTGGTGCCCAGGGTTCGACAAACTGGATCGACCTGAGAGCTTTTCCGAGCTGAGATATAGGACACTTTACTGCCAAGACAGTGCACAGGCCGCTAATGTAAAATAAACACAACAATTGTATTAAGCAGCTAAACTAATAGAGAGACGAGACAAACTACGACGTTTCGGCAAAAACCTTCATCGTGTACAAAACAAAACAAAAAAAATACAAAAAGCAACAAATAATATTCTAAAATAAACAAAGAAACGTAAACACTAAAGCCAAACAATGATCTGAAAAATAGCGGGGAGAAACGATGGCGAGGATTTTAAAAAAAAAAATCTACGCTATTGACGTTCTCTGTGTGAATATCATTAAAGTTCGTGCCTGCTGGCTTAGGTGATCATGTCTCTCCACAACATTCTACAGTTGTTTCCCATTGATATCAAACCGATCTCATAAATGGCTCTGTAATGTTTCTCTGTTTCCCTAAATCTCCTTCCTTCCAGTTGTCACAATATACTTCAATGGCACATACAACATAATTACCATCTAGGTGGGATCACATAAAATGTAATATTGTAGCCTATATGGGGATTCTCCCTGGAATCTGTAGAAATGTGGTTTTATAGAAGAATGTTGAGAATACCATAGACAGCTAAGAAGAGTAAAAAAAAAAACGTTCTGAAAAAGGCCACCGTAAAAAGAGAACTAATTTCCAATGTTAGGAAGAAACAATCATCATTATTTGGCCATGTAATGAGAAGAGAACAACTGGAATATATTGTAACAACTGGAAAAATCGAGGGACGAAGGATAGAGGGAAGCAAAGAGAAAAGATAAGAGCCGCGATAGCTCAGTGGTTAGTGAATTGGACTACAAAGGACAAGAGGTAGGGTTCGATCCCAACCTTTAATGGGTACCTGATTTTTTTTCAGGGAAAGTGAAGCGGCATGGGCGTAATACCGACCACATTACCCCAAAAATCATGTGCCGAAGGTCTGTAAAATTTATGGTCACTAATACCATATTCCCTATACGTCACTTGGCGTGACGGGGGTACTTTCCTTTTTTTTACAAAGAGAAAAGATACCAGACAGCTTAAGAGAATAGCTTGACAGAAGGTCAACAACGGAAATGATAAATAACGGTCGAGATCGAAAGTTGTGGAGAGACATGATCATCTATGCCAGCAGGCACGGTACTTGTTGATGATGATATGGGGATTGCTTCCCTTTCTGTTACAGATTCCCTTTCGTGTGTCCCCTTGACCTCGCGGTGGCACAAACATTGTAATCAACAGCCGGTGTTTAGCCAAGCTCCGGACTACAGGGAAGTGACTCACTCATTTTCCTTTTAGATAGTCTAACATAGTATCGCCATGTAGTTAGATGTATGTATATATATTTTGTGTTGTTGTTTATTGTTCCAGCTGAAAGCATACTGAGCCGAAACTTCGTTATGATTTTGTTTTGTTCCTCGCCTACGTAAAGCTGTAAACATATCTTTTTCCCCCTTTCTTAAATTGCCATTCTCATCATCAGCTTTACAGCAGTTTGGCATTTCTATATCTTTACACACTCCCCCGCTCAGTTTTTTTCTCTCCTTTAAACCAAGCAAGCCAAGAGATGCCAAGTCACTAAAGTTATTCAGGGGACCAGCTACCTGATTTTGTAAACAACACAATCCAGACAAAACAAATCATTTCAGTATATAAGCTGAAGATATGTGCTCAAATGCGGAAAGGAAAGTATATTTCTTTTTTATTTCTCCCAACAATGACTACACCTCTATATCATCCAACATAAAGAAGGTGTTAAATTGTAGTAGATTGTAGTGTTGTTTCCAGCCAGTTATGGTAAACTGCTGGTTTAGAGTTTTTCTATCGGAGAAACGTCCCTTTGAACTTTACTCGGCCGTTCTACAATCTGTCATTAGAAGATCTCTGGGTTAAGCTTAAGAATACGTTAAAAGTAAAGAGCCTCCGTCACGTCAAGTGGCGTATAAGGAATATGGTTTTAGTGACCATAAACTTTACAGACCTTCAGCACATGATCTTTGGGGTAATGTGGTCGATATTACGCCCGTGCCGCTTTACTTTCCCAGATAAAAGCCGGTACCCATTTAAGGTTGGGTAAACCCGGAAGCCGTTGGTTGGGATTGAACCCTACCTGTCCTTTGTAGTCCAGTTCACTAACCACTGAGCTATCGCGGCTCCCTAAGAATACGTTAAACCTCATCCTAAACCTTGTTGAAAAATAAATAAATATTAATCAAATTAAATGCATAGAAACTACAAGCAGTTGATGCATTCAAATACGTACGGTCAATCACGGAAGATCACTCGTTTAGCAGAGAACCCTAAATTAGGACTTTCCCCAAGTTACAATGCTCACGTGTTCGACATAACGACTTCATCGTGGCATATTTGGGTACCCGCCCATCTGTGAACCGGTACCCTGACCCATGACAATCTCCAAAACTATAAAGTAGGTCATGCTGACCATGGTCAGGAGAGAAAATAAAAGAGCAACAGTTAATCTGACGTGTTTGTGGTAAGAGGCGACTATGGAGGTTGGGGTCAAGGTCTTCGCCGATGTTAGATTCATGCATGAGAGCATAAGCCATCTTCAGTGTTTTTGCTGGTGTGTGGCGGGTGCGTTTCTGGAGAACGTGCTGAGCTGGGGAATCTGGCCACAGTCGAGTTGTCTGCTGTGCAATGAAGTTGATCTATCAATCTATCGACTAAACTAAACTAAACTAAACGGAACTAAATTAAACTAAGGAAAATACAATTGGGCGTCGGGTTGCCTTCCCTGTTTGATCCCTAATCGTTTGACCAGACTAGTTAAGTTTGTTTTCATGCTCATCAGATGAAAGTAAGTAGGATTTATATCAGTTAAGTTCACCACGTCTGGCACAGTCAGCTATGAGTCGATGACCCGCTTTCGGTCAAAGTGATATTGGGCGTTTTCTACCCGAACCGAAAGTAAAGCAATAATGACTCGCTGTGAGTTACACCCACATGACTACAACAAAATGCAGCCCGGGTATTTATTATGTGAATCTGGATAAATGCGGACGGTAAGTGGCGAAACAAACGAAACAGAGGCGGGTAATTATCATCTCTTCTGAGTGAAATGTGTAGTTCGAGCTAACTGCTACAATGCGAGGTTCTTCGCAGCTGTGTGATTAAGTCGGTAATGCACGTTCTAAATTCTATTTACATGTGTGTAGTGTTTGTTTATGCGTGCACAAGTGCAAATCTGTCATGTCTCTCATATGTTTTTTTTTTTATATTTACGTTGGCACGCAATTTGTTTCGTAACGAAATATTCTTTTACTCATTCCCATATTTCGCATTTCTTTTGGTGAGTAGCATTGAGTGAGCTAAAGTCTGTCAGTGACTCACAGCTGACTACTGGCTTGCTGGAGTCGAACCACAACTGACCAAGATAATATAATTCTCTACTGCAGTTTTTGGAGCCTCGGTAGCTGAGTTGTTGGTGTGCTCGCTTCCTGATTAGAAGGTTCCGGTTTCGGTTGCCAGAAGTTGGGTGGATTTCATTTGTGGACCGACCAGGTAAAGAAATGGACATCTGAGATATTCATGGGAAGTAAAGACGGCCTGGCGTGATGCCGATCAGAGCACACGCAAAAATGTAGCCGTGGTCATAGAATAATGTGCCCACTAATACCATAATTCCCATACTACAAGAAAGGCATGGAGGGAACCTGTACCTATTGTTGTCTTTGAATAGACTAACTCAACCCACTGATGACATCCCTGCTGAAGTCCAAAAGAGAAGTTGGCGCTAGATGTGCCATGTTCTCAGAATGTAACAAAAAAAAACAAGTATGCCGAGAGAGGCTAGATCACACCCATCTAAAGTTTTACTAAGGCCTGCTGGCTGAAAGGAATAAATCAAAGTTTGAGGCGTTTGCATCTTTGCGAAGATGGACGGTTGTGGGTAACATAACGTCAGCCAGCTATAGCTCACATAGTTGAAGACATCACAAACCGTGGGTGATTTCGGGATTTCCCTCTCAGCCCGCAGGCATTAGTAAAACTATTGAATGAAGGCAGTGGATGGACTCTGGTCTGAACAGAAGAATGAGTGATAAAGAAAAAAACGGTGTAACGTGAGGGTGACAATAAAAGGCTGGATCAAGCTAGACAACAATGGAGATCTCTAGTGGCAGACTTATACGCTACTGGGGATAAACTAGACTAAGAGAGGGCGATATCTACACAAGTCCCTTCGCCCCTTCTCTAATAAAAATTAGAGGCTTATTCTATAGATGATCTAATGAATAATATACGAATAGGGAAGAAAGAGGTTTGAGTGACCAAGACAATGAATTCTTATATTCCTTATACTATGAGGATGACAAAGCCTTCATAGTGGAGATGGAGAATGAACTACAAGTAATGATAAACATAATAGTGAAAGGAAGCAACAAGAAAGGTCTTAGCCTCAACAGCAAGAAAGTAAAAGTTATATCGAACCCTCCCGATTGTGCAACAGAAATATATGAGGGTTATACCTTAAATAAGTATTATAAAGATATACCGTCATTAATTTATCATTATCACCAAATACGCCTACCTGCTGGTTATGTATCTTCACAGTTTTGTCTTTCCTGTATTCTACAGCTGATTTTCAACCTTTCTGGGGTTTTTTAAGCTATCTTATATCGTTAATATCGAAACATCAGAAAGAAACAATCAACATTTTTGGGGCACATCACGAGAAGAGGAAAGATGAAATATTTGGTTACAACTGGCAACATAAAAGGAAAGAGAGATCGCGGACGACAAAGAGAGAAAAGACTGGATAGCTTGGTGTCATGGCATGGAAAACAGTCAACAACAGAACTGATAGATTGCATTGTAGATTGTGGATGGACACGATCGCCTACGCCAACCGGTATGGCACATGATGATGATGAATATCGTTTATATTTCCTCCCTCTTTCTGCATCCCTTCACTTTATCAGCCGGTACAACATGCTCCGGCGGCTTCTTCTCACTATATGATTCAAGCATTAATATTGCTTCTTCCTCATGTTAGAAATAAGCTGTTCTTTTTTTATTTTTATTTTTATTTTATTTTATTTATTTTATTTTTTTTGGGAGGTGGGTTCATATCTTTTAGAACATAATGATAATTAAAGGGAAAAACGCGAGAGAAAAGTGGTTTGGTAACAGCTTTACAAAGGTAACTGTTACCATACCACTTTTTCTGTTGCTTTTTTAATCATCACTATTATCATCAGTTGTACAGCAACTTCGCATCTCTATGCATCTTGAGGCCTTTACCCCTCATTTAGAACATCCTCGTTAGTTTTTTTTTCTGTCTCTTTTTTTTTTATTGTTAAGCTATAGTAATATCTCTAACATTCTTTTGCTAAACCGATATTTTGCTTTTAAGCACATCTGTTTTGTTTTCATCTGTCATTTTTGTTCTAATCTTTCAAATGTTGCATCGTTTATGGATGAAGATGCCCAGAGTTTAGTACATTCCGATCATTCTTATCAATTAATGTATCATGGCGGTGGTTAATATGTTATTTAAAAAAATAAAAAAAGCAAGCGCGCACGCACGCACACACTCACAAAATGTAAAATTATTTAGCTAAATTAAATATCATCAAGTACCAGGCCTACTGGCGTATGTGATCATGTCTCTCCACAACTTTTGATCTCGGTAGATATTTATCATTTCTGTTGTTGACCTTCTGCCAAGCCATTCTCTTAAGCTGTCTGGTATTTTTTCTCTTTGCTATCTCTTCGTCCCTCAATTTTTTCAGTTGTTACAATATATTCCAGTTGTTCTCTTCTCATTACATGACCAAAAAATGATGATTGTTTCTTCCTAATATTGGAAATTAGCTTTCTTTTTGCTTTGACCTCTCTCAGAACATCTTCATTACTCCTCTTAGCTGTCCACGGTACTCTCAACATTCTTCTGTAAAACCACATTTCTACAGACTCCAGTGATTTTCTTGTCTGTTGTCCTATTGCCCATGATTCGCATCCATATGTTAAGACTGGCTCTACATAACATTTAAGAACTCTTTTTCTTGTTTCTATTATCAAAAATGGAATATATAGTATCTTCCTCATTTTTTGGAAAGCTGCTTTTGCCTGAGCCATTATGCATCTCACCTCTCTTGTACACCTTCCGTCTGAGGTTAACAAAGTTCCCAAATATTTAAATTCATTTACCTGTTTTAATATTGTTCCACTTGTCCTTATTTTGCACTGAGGTGATGTCTTTTTCTTTGTTGTTACCATTACCTCTGTCTTTTTGCTATTAAGACTGAGTCCTTTACTGTTGCTTTCTTTCACTATAATGTCCAACATTTCTTGTAACTCATTTTCACTCTTAGCGATTAAGACTGTATCATCAGCATACCTTCGATTATTTATATTATGACCTCCAATTGTTATTCCAGGCATGCCCCTTATGAATCTTAAAATAATCTCACTATAAATATTAAACAAATCTGGTGACAGCACATAACCTTGTCTAACACCCTGTTTTATTTGTTGAAACATTCCCAATTGGTTTCCAGTTCTTATGGCCGCTGTTTGTTGCCAGTACATGTTCTTTATTATTCTTAGATCTTTGCTGCCTACGTTTATGCTTTCTACAATTTTGATTATTTCTTGGTGCTTTACTTTGTCAAATGCATTTGTGTAATCTATGAAACATAGGTATAGATCTGTTTTCACCTCTATGGCTCTTTCTACTTAAGATCTTATGATATAAATGGCATTGCTTGTTCCTTTACAAATTAAACATATGTGAAAGATATTTAAGTAAAATTACGCTCGTAACTAAAACATAAAAGATTGGAAAATCTCAAGAGTTTCGAGGGGTGCCTTATTAATTTTTTTACCACAAACTCAAAAGTCTTTCTTTTTTATATTTTAAGATACAACTCCTTCTAAACACTTTGAATATGTAATAGTAGAAGTAACGTAAAGGTAAAGTACGAGACTTGAATCGGCGTCTTAGCACACGAGCTTCATCCTTATGTGCTCGGCCGCCTATCCAGAAGTGTTCGGAGACTTCTGTTTATTATCGCTTCAAGCATCGAAACTCAAGATGCGAAGCGGCATTCCCCACCTTCCCATAGTACTACTCTGGTACACATTTCTGCCAGCGGCTGGGTCGACCGCGGGGGTAATTTTTTTTTCCAACCACGAGTAGAACTCACACTGCTTCCAGTGGGAATCGAACACGGACGGGTTCAGTAGCCCAATCGGATGGTTTTTTCCAACTAGGCTACCGAGACCCCCATAATGGGAATATATTTTATCTTCCTGGAAAGACTACAAATGAGCAAATGAACTAAAGCATCAATGACAAACAGATGTATAAGAACAGCATTCTGCATTCTAACACGTTCATCATCATGTGCCATACCGGTTGGCGTAGGCGATCATGTCCTTCCAAAATCTTCTATCTACAGTGCATCGTATCAGTTCTGTTGTTGACTGTTTTCCATGCCATGACAACAAGCTATCCAGTATTTTCTCTCTTTTGTCGTCCGTGATCTCTCTTTCCTTTTATTTTGCCAGTTGTAACCAAGTATTCCAACTTTCCCCTTCTCATGATGTGCCCGAACAATGTTGATTGTTTCTTTCTGATGTTTTTAGGAGCTCGTTAAAGCAAAAAAAAAAAAAAGTTGATTTTAAAAATATTCACTGTTCACTTCAAATCAAATTAAACTCTTTTGATATTCCCTGCAAGCTCTTACAGCCCTTTTCCTTCAATGACTAAGAGAGGCAGTTATTTTGTAACGGGGCGAGTCAGACCCGCTGGGATACCAATTTATCAAAAATGGCAGCGCATATTTTAGACGTTAAGCATGAACAGAGCCGCAACACAAAGCAGAATACTGGCTCCTGTTTTGAAGCCTGATGTTATTTATATGCTACATTACGAACACGCCAAAAATGGCGTTCAAATGAATATAAAATATAAACTAGCGTGATGAGACATTCACTTCCGTATTACTTTTTGCGAGATCGCATCCATCATCCAAAATGTGACCCAATAAAGTAGATTTTTATTTTTAATCCCAACTTTTAGTGAGTCTTCTTGAAATTGTTAATTCGTCTCTTCACTATTCTTGTCTCTGACATCAAAACAGAAGAAGAAAAAATAGACAATGGCTGAAATTATTGTCGCGTCTTGTTGGGCAATAACCACATTTGGCCACTTTGCTTGGCCGTGGAAAAGGCGATCAAAGTCTGGTCCACATTGTCCTCTACTGTCCGACTGTCCATAGCTCACCTTCTCAGAGTCCACCCTACGACAGCATTTGTCATAAAAAAGTAAAGTACCCCCGTTGGTTCGATCCCAACCGACGGCTTCCGGATTCACCCAGCCTTAAATGGGCACCGGATTTTTTTCTGGGAAAGTAAAGCAGCACGGGCGTAATACCGACCACATTACCTCAAAAATCATGTGCTGAAGGTCTGTAAAATATAGGGTCACTAACACCATATTTCCCTATACGCCACTTGGCGTGACGGGGGTACTTTACTTTACTATTACATATATACTATATATATATAATGTTTATAGCAGCAGTTTTAATAGTAGCAGCACCATCAGTTATAGTAGTAGCAGCAGTTTTAATAGTAGCAGCACCATCAGTTATAGTAGTAGTAGCAGCAGTTTTAATAGTGGCAGCACCATCAGTTATAGTAGTAGTAGCAGCAGTTTTAATAGTAGCAATACCATCAGTTATAGTAGTAGTAGCAGCAGTTTTAATAGTAGCAGCACCATCAGTTATAGTAGTAGTAGTAGTAGCAGCATCAGTAGTAATAATAGTAGTAGTCGCAGCAGTTAAAATAGTAGTAGTATTAGTAACAGTTAAAGATGAGTATACGAGATTAAATAAAGAAATTGTAGTAAAATGCAATGAAGTAAAAGAAGCATGGCTAAAAGAGAGATGCAAAGAAATCGAATTGCAACAAAAAGGAGATGCTAAAGCTATATACAAACAAACTGAGGAATTAACAGGAAGAAAAACGCAATCAAAAACTGGATGTTTAAGATCAAAGGAAGGAGAACTGTTGACTGATCAAGAAAACATAACGGAACGATGGACAGAATACATTAAGGATCTTTATAATGATGAACGAACGGAAGTAAATATAAAGGATAATGGAGAAGGACCAGAAATACTCAGAGAAGAAATGGAAGACGCCTTGCGCAATATGAAAGCAGGCAAAGCTCCTGGATCAGATAATATAACTAAAGAAGAGATTGAAGCCATGGGTGATTTTGGAGTCGAAATAATAACAGAAATATTGAATGCTATCTACAACAGCGGATATATACCAGACGACATGCTCAAATCAATATTCATAGCCCTACCAAAGAAATCGGGTGCGATTGAATGCGATGATCATCGCACAATAAGCCTTATGAGTCATATGACTAAGATATTACTAAGAGTCAACATGCGAAGAGTGCGAAACAAAATCAGTCCAGAAATTAGCGATGAACAGTGTGGTTTTGTTAGAGATAAAGGAACAAGCAATGCCATTCATATCATAAGATCTTTAGTAGAAAGAGCCATAGAGGTGAAAACAAATATATACCTATGTTTCATAGATTACACCAAGGCATTTGACAAAGTAAAGCACCCAGAAATAATCAACATTTTAGAAAGCATAAACATAGACAGCAAAGATCTAAGAATAATAAAGAACGTGTACTGGCAACAAACAGCAGCCATAAGAACTGGAAACCAATTGGGAATGTTTCAACAAATAAAACAGGGTGTTAGACAAGGTTGTGTGCTGTCACCAGATTTGTTTAGTATTTATAGTGAGATTATTTTAAGATCCATAAAGCGCATGCCTGGAATAACAAATGGAGGTCATAATATAAATAATCTAAGGTATGCTGATGATACAGTCTTAATCGCTAAGAGTGAACATGAGTTACAAGAAATGTTGGACATTATAGTGAAAGAAAGCAAAATTAAAGGACTCAGGTTTAATAGCTAAAAGACAGAGGTAATGGTAACAACAAAGAAAAAGACACACCTCAGTGCAAAATAAAGACAAGTGGAACAATATTAAAACAGGTAAATGAATTTAAATATTTGCGAACTTTGTTAACCTCAGACGGAAGATGTACAAAAGAGGTGAGATGCAGAATAAAAAGAGAGGTAATTTCCACTATTAGGAAGAAACAATCATCATTGTTTGGCCAAATAATGAGAAGAGAACAACTTGAATATATTGTAACTACTTGAAAAATTGAGGGACGAAGAGATAGAGGGAAGCAAAGAGAAAAGATAACAGACAGCTTAAGAGAATGGCTTGCCAGAAGGTCAACAACAGAAATGATAAATAGCTGCCGAGATCGAAGGTTGTGGAGAGACATGATCACCTACGCCAGTAGGCCAGGTACTTGATGATGATGATTAGTAACAGTAGCAGTAGTAGTATTAGATATTAGAGCAGCAGTAGTAGCACCAACAGCAGCAGCAGTAATATATATATATAAACTCAACACGTGCACAAAATTGATTGTACGCAAGTTTTATAGACATCATGAAATGTCATTTAATTAATTAATTATTTATTTCATTCGGAAAGGATGGGTTAGAGGGTCTGCCTCCTGAGTTACCATGATGTGTGTGTGTCGCCCGAAGATGGGTGTGTGAATATATTGCCAATGTTGCGTGAATATGTGAAAATTCTGTGAATGGGTGGATACATGAAGGCATAGGCGAAAAGAATGCTAGAGACAATCAGACACACACCCAATGAGGGAGAGTGAGAGAGATAGAGAAAGCTATAATTCTGTAGTGCAGACCCAGAGAAAGCTATAATTCTGCAGCCAATGTAACATACACATCTCCAACAATTTCAAACAAACTATCACCATTTTCACTATCAATAACTTAATAGGAAATCAAAACATTTGGGCCACACCAAAAGCATAACATGGGGAATCAACTAGTACCAAACAAAAATATTGAGCCTTGGTGTCTGTAAAAGATTTACGATCGACAACATAAAATATCAATATTTCATCACAGTTGCAAATATAAATGACTGTCTCACCAATATATGATGTAACATCTGTTGTAGTGTTAGGCATTATTGTTGCTAGTATATGCAGCAAGCTTCAATATTAATCAGAATGTTGAAATAAAAAAACGTGAACCTGTATCGGATGTATTCATAACAAGTAGCATAGTGTGGCACGTGTGTAATCAACGATTCCATCTTTTAAGTTAGTCATAAGTCTCATATAGAGATATACAAGGGTTGTATCTCACATAATAAGAAAGGCACAGCATTCGGAGGTTGATGCATGCAATTTAACGACAGTCAACCAGTCCAAAAGATGGCTAAAAAAGAAAACGTAAACCTGTATCGAAAGTTTAGTTTGGATGTATTTATAACAAGTAGCAGATTGGATGTATTTATAACAAGTAGCAGATTGTATGTATTTATAACAAGTAGCAGATTGTATGTATTTATAACAAGTAGCAGATTGTATGTATTTATAACAAGTAGCAGATTGGATGTATTTATAAAGGAGTACGACAGCAGCAGAGCTGGAAGCTGTCAGCGACCCACAGTAGATGACTTGCGCCAGATTCGGTGAAAAAGAGTCATCCAGACCCTACTCCACCTACTCGCGGTGCCTCCAGAAATAGAATAACCTGAATAATCTGTTAAAACGAGTAGGGATCGTAGAGGGAAGACAGCCTGGTACTGAAAAAATAACATGCTAAAGCTGGATGGGTTAGGCTGAATTGCACAAATATCACAGGTTTACTGCAAACTACAACACAACGTATCTACGACCACTTAACGTCCTTCTAAGAGCGGATGCTGATGAGGACAATTCATTCATTTAGCAATCGTCTGGTGAACTACAGAAAGAAAAAATAGCAAGTAGCATGCATATAAAGACTTCAGCCTCACAATAAGTTTGCAGAAAACGAATATACTCGGTCAGGACGCCGAAGCAACCCATGTCGTGCTGTATAGCTACCTGGGGTCCATCATCAACGACAAACTAACTTTAGATACAAAAATTGACACCCGCATTGGTAAAGCTGCTACCACCTTCGCCTTACCAGGCACATTTGGCAAAATAGCAAACTGGCAACTGAAACAAATGCCACAGCTTACACCTTCTGCACCATCAATATCATTTTGTATAGCAGCGAATCAAGGACAATTTAGGCAAAACATGAGAGAAGGCTAAATGTATTCCATTTGCGATGCTAGCGTCGTATTCTTGATATCACCTGGAAGGACAATAATAAATGTGGAGGTCCTCACTCAAACAGGCCTCCCGAACATCCACACGCTGCTCGAACAACGTATGTTACGCTGGCTTTGACACCCAAACCGTATGAAAGATGGTGCATACCAAAAGATATACTTTATGGACAACTAGCATATGGCAAAAAGAATTAGGGGGCTCCCAAAAACAAACAAACAAAATCACATTTATTGATGTATGTAAACGAGGCCCGAAGACGCTGAATATAACCCTTGCAGTCTATGAAGATATAGTTGAAGACGGTCAACCAATGGATCAGGCGGACGTTATCAATTCTCTCCGTGATGTGGGTAGGGCAGAGGACTTCGACAACCACGAGTACACGTCACCATTTCGGATGAAAGAGATGGGAGTTAAGATTGGCACAGCCAAAAACGAGAAACTTAGTGGGCGTATAAGAAGACATTTTAACCAACACAGAACTGGAGTCGTCAGTCGCTGGACACTGCGGCACTTGCTGTGGAGGGGATCTGAGCATCTATGGTCATGTTCGAAGTGTAATGATGATGACCCGCAAGTAACTCAAGGGTTGCATCTCACAAACGCGCAGCATTCCAGGTGATCCACGCGATTTAAAGAGAGACAACCAGGCCAGGAGAGCAGAATTGGTCCAAAGATGGCTGCCATACACTAATAGCTCTTCCTCTTAATCCCATCACCCTTTGGGTCGTTGGGTCACCATTGACAGACTTCGCCAACCTTCTCTATTTCTCTCTATATTCAGTCATTCTTGTGGACTCAATGCAGTGCCGAGTCTTATCTATTCTTTGATGTTATCTTACTATCTCTTTCCTCCTCCTCATCGCCCTTTTCACAGTTCATTGCAGAAAGGTCTTTGCTATTTTAAACGATCGAGAAACGTAATCAAATCATTAAAATTTGCGCATTTCATAAATAGTCAACAGATAATCATGTACTCCCGATTGCTTGCTGTATCTAATCGTGGATTTTTTTTTTTATTTGTGACACGATATATGTAAGAGATATCCAAATTTGTTACGATAACATTACATCACCATAGCTTGTATCTTCGTCTGTAGCTCTGCTGTTAGTGTTCACTTTTCGGAAGCGTATCATCTGTAACTGCTTTATCAAGGATGCGAATCCGCCTGATTTTAGAGTTTCATCAACTAGGACACACTAATATCCTCAGACTTAGAATAGGCCTGAGTAAATACGTGCATATATTTCGGCTGTCAAATGCACCACTGTGCCTATTTGGGTCGCCATGACCAAGCTAGCGATCATGTATTACAAGACTGCCTCATTTTTTAAGCAGCTATGAAGAATGCATTGACTTGACATATTTAATATAACATTTAACACTGCGCGGTGTAGAGGGGAGTCTCAAGCTACATACGCACCCGTCTGGTGGTATAAACACCAAGATGTAAACACAACAAGGTGGAGGAGGTGGACAATGACAAGCAATTGTAAGAGAATTATGAAGACGAGGAGAGGGAGAATGAGGAGGAAGATGAGAAGGATGAAGATGTAGAAGTGTATGAGTAAAAGTTCCGATGGAGCTAGCAACAGCAGCAACATGAGAAAGAGGAGGAGAAAAAAGGAGGAGAGAAAATGAAGATGAAGTAACGGAAGGTGGATGTATGGTGATATGTGCTCTTCCTTGCTCTGATCAACTTCTCCAAGAAGGATGAGGGGAAATGAAGGTGAAGTAAAGGAAGGTGGATGTATGGTGATATGTGCTCTTCCTTGCTCTGATCAACTTCTCCAAGAAGGATGAGAGGAAATGAAGGTGAATTAAAGGAAGGTGGATGTATGGTGATATGTGCTCTTCCTTGCTTTGATCTCCTTCTCCAAACCAACAAACGATTAAGTTTCAAAAGGTAGTTCTGATACATATTTCCTTTAAGGTAACTCTTCTGTTACTTCTTTCAAAACTTCAAACATATTCATTTTATAACGCAATCAATCCAGGGCTCCGGGCACTGCTATAGTTTGCCATTCAATCAGGCGGATAGCGGTCATCTTTTGATCCAGCGACTAATCTCAGATAGTCAGATTTGTAGCAGATGTTCTGCTATCATCGGATTGGTGCCACATGTGCTAACATATGTTCTCCCACTTCGTTCTATAGGTGGTATCATAATCTTTCTTTCGCCACGCACGTGGAATGAATAATATTTACCTGATCTCACCTGTGTTGTCGGTGATAAAGTGTGATGAATTATATCGTTGGGAAGTGAAGTATTAAACTCCAAGGTATTGGCCCTTAGCATTTGGAAGTGACAGGCCAGTGGTTTTCTTCGCTCTTGCTACAGTTAAACAAGCTCACATAATTGTCTATATGTTTATGTGTATGTGTGTGTGTATATATATATATATATATATATATATATATATATATATATAGAGAGAGAGAGAGAGAGAGGGTGGGCGGCTGGGTGGTATATAGGAAAACCGTTGGGGTCTGGATAGGAAGGAGAGGGGTTCAAATCCCACCTCAGCTGGTGATGATTTTTCAAAAGTACGAACTAGTAGTTATATCCAATGTCTAGATCACTTGCATAAAGGTAATAAACAGGAGGGCAAGTGTGAGCTCCGTGCATGTCAAAGAGCTGTTGGCAGTTTAATGTTCAATGTCTAGATCACTTGCATAAAGGTAATAAACAGGAGGGCTAGTGTGCGCTCCGTGCATGTTAAAGAGCTGTTGGCAGTTAAAATCGAAAAGAGAAGGTTATACAATCTGGCCGCCGTCCAGGCAAAATTGTTGGGGAAAAAACCTACCCACAACGTGGATCCCAAGGACCGTGCTACGAAGTTCGTGCACATGCTTAGTTCTCGGATTGTCTCGAGGGGGGTGGGACAATCGAAGTACCTATGGACTCGCCCGGTGTGCATTGATGATGATCCTAATGACAACAATATATATAATCACATAAAGCACTGTTTTCAAGTGACAATGGGAAAAGAAAGAGAATGAGTCCTATAAAATATTATATTAATGATTAAGCAAATGCCATGAATAACACATTATTTGAATCACTGGAGAGCTTTGCCTTCAACACTCTATTTTTTTGCTCGACACTGTAAGACACAGGAACATATGGGGAAGGGGGAACGGTCGGCGTTATTTAATGGCTTTTCTATGTTTTCAAAACTTGCGCAAAGGTATTATTATCTCTATGAAGGTAGTCATAAATTACCTAATTCATTTTTTTTTACTGAAAAGGAAGACATTTCAAATTATATATGTATATATATATATATATATATATATATATATATATATATATATATATATATATATATATATATATATATATACAGAAGATAATGGATAGCTGCGAGGACTAATTAGTATATGTCTGATAAAGGTAATTACTATAAGGGAGACACACTTTAAAGAAAGAATTATTTTTTTCCCCCGTTACATACAGCACGTTATGAGTAAATGAGACGAAGACAGAACGAAGATGCAAATTAAACTAATTCATTATTAAGGTGTTATCTTCCCCGTTGGCCGACGACTACCTCTTTTCATCAGCCTCCCTAAAGTGGATATGTATGGGTGTATGTGTGTGTGTGTATATATATATATATATGTGTGTATATATATATATATATATCTATATACCCCCCCCGTCACTCCAAGTAGCGTAGTGTTAGTGACCATAAATTTTACACACCTAAGGTACATGATTTTCGGGGTAATGTGGTCGGTATTACTTTTCCAGAAAAATAATCCGGTACCCATTAAAGACTGGGTGAACCGGAAGCCATCGGTTGTGATCGAACCCTACCTCTTGTCCTTTGTAGTCATTTTGTGTGCGTATATATATATATATACTATAATACTTTCAACTGTATAGTTGTCTGTGAACAGACAGTCCAATGATGACGTCAAGATGAAACAGTAAAAAGCCGTAGTCCGTGTCAGCAATTCATTGCCAGCGCTGCCTGTCTCTTCCATTGTTGGTGCATATGTTGCGTAAGAACACAGTCAACGAAATATGTCTCATATAATTATGTACAATAGTACACATTTCATGTAATTCTGTTCAATAGTACACATTTCATGCAATTCTGTTCAATAGTACACATTTCATATAATCCGTCCAAAAAAAAAACCCACTTATTTAAATATATTCTCCCACACATCAGAAACGGTTTTATTAAGAGCACACATTTCATACAATTCTCCCACACAGCATACATTTAATACAATTATCCCACTCAGCACATATTTCATACAATACTCCCACACAACACAAACAGTGTTGTCAACAGCGTACACTTCACACAGCTCCACTAACCCACACATTACATAAACAGTACCGGAATGCTATCAACAATTGCGACCTCCACTCAACCACATTACAATGAATGCTAGACTACCGTTTCCTATTGTGCTCGCAGACAATAGATGTCTGATTTATCTAACCTGCCAGATCGATGGTTGAAGCTGGTACAGTCTAATCATTACTTCCCTTTATCACCAGGAATGACAGACAAAAAAAAGGAAAATATAACTGGGCCGGAAGGAACTATCTCCTTTTGAAATATGATATACTTGTTATCACATGTTCCAATAACAATTTTGTAACTAATTTCCAATTAAAATACAAATAACTTGGGGTTAGGGTGGGGGGAGAGAGAGAGAGAAGAAGAAGAACAAGCGAAGCAGCAGCAAGAGGAGCATGAAGAAACGGAAGAGATTACAGTGGATATATATATATATATATGGGAGCCGCGATGGCTCAGTGGTTAGTGAACTGGACTACAAAGGACATGAGGTAGGGTTCGATCCCAACCGACAACTTCCAGTTCACCCAGCCTTTAATGGGTATCGAATTTTTTTTCTGGGAAAGTAAAGCGGCACGGGCGTAATACCGACCATATTACCCCAAAATCATGTGCCGAAGGTCTGTAAAAATTATGGTCACTAACACCATATTCCCTATACGACACTTGGCGTGACGGGGTACTTTACTTTACTTACTCTGTGCCTTCCACAGGCTATCCATATCTCAAGGATTTCAATTGTCATTTCTGTTTCTTAATGCTCATGTTTCTGTATGATACATAACTATTGAGGATATATAACACTCTCTAACATTCTCACTTTTTGTTTGGTTGCGTTTGCATTGATGTGAGTATCCACTTCATGTTGAACACGCTCTTTGCCACGCCCATTCTATTTATTTATGTTTCGCATATTTCCTCACTCGTTATAACATTGTACAACATAATTATATTCTTGAACTTTCTCTGCATTCTTTCCGCTTACTTTGATATCGATTTATATCAAAGATGTACGTTTTCTCTGTTTATTATCATAGTTTTAGTTTTCTTATTATTTGTATCCAACCAACATTCACCATTTTTTTGGGGGGTCAACTAACCAGTTGGAGTTGTTCAGGAATTTCTACCACTAGTACAATGCCAGTCGCATGTTGTTGGTTATACTGATATTTATCCATGTTCAAACCTACACATTTTATGATGTCTTTAAAAGATGTTCTTCTATCAATAGACGCAGAGGGGTTGTTACATTATTATCTCTTATGTCTGGTGCTATTGTCTTATGTCTGCATCATCGAGATCATCTACCAGGCATTATATAAGTTGTTTACGTTGTTCTGTGTCTAAAGCTACGGTGCAACTGATGAAACGCGCATGAATCTGACGAAAATGGCGTTGGTTAAGCTATGGTTTCATGGTGTCTTCAAGAGCTGTCGAAGTTAACTGCACTTGATCCGGATTGTAAAAGTTGATTATAATGATCTAATGTTGCAGTGTGCGTTAGCTCTTACTACCTGGAAGGTGATGTGGCGGACGCAAAAGCTTTCTTGACATTAGTGGTTTTACTGAAGAAACGGGATCTTGTCCATCATAGAGGTCAGGAAAATACTATGTCTTCTATATCAAAGGATATCATCGGTGCGGAGATATGATAAATGACTAGATGACAATCAACAGAGACATAGCGAAGAATGATTGTTTTGAAAGAAAAAAAATGAAAGAGGATGATTTCATTTTGTGGCGGGCCTGAGAAAGTGAGATAAGTCGGACAATAGCTGCAATCTCTATTGATATTCTTGTGTGCCATCGACAAGAAGTGGTTTTAACCTATTTGTTTATATTATCAAACATTACACACACCCACACACGCACACACACACACACACACATATAAAATTATATTATCTAAAACAAAATTGTTTGCCTTCAGGGAGACAATGCGGTAACAAACGAGCGCGCAATTTGCATTGCTCACTCAAAACACGTTTCAACACTAGATATCAAACCGCCAGCCAGTTCTCCCAGCATACACAAATGACGGAAGTGATGAAATATGCATTTCCACTGTTTGCAAGGCTTGGCGGGTACTTAAATGTGCACGTTAAGGGAATTTACCCCCACAAGGGGATATAAAAATGGAACTTGTGCACGAGATTACATCCTGAATTGTGCACGTGATCTGAGGCTAAATTGTGCATGTGATGAGCGACCATCTTTATAAAACAGTAATTTAAAAATGCTGCTCCTCTCTATTTCCTTCGGTCTACTTCGGGTGCATTGTATCTTTATGATCTCTGCCGCAAGATATCAGCTTCAATTGGCTGGTTCTGGCTAGGCTTTCTCTGTGGAGTTCCATGTAAGAGTTTGTTTTCCAAACACGTGATCTATCCACATCATCACCATCAAGTATCAAGCCTGCTGGTGTATGTGATCATGTCTCTACACAACTTTCGATCTCGACAGTTATTTATTATTTCTGTTGTTGACCTTCTCCCAAGCTGTCTCGTATCTATTCTCTTTGCTTCCCTCTAGATCTTCGTCCCTCAATTTTCCCACTTGTTACAATACATTCCAAGTGTTCCCTTCTCATAACATGGCCCAAAAAAATGATGATTGTTTCTTCCTAGTATTATCTATCCATACATACCGACTTAAATATATATATATATTACACACGCGCGCACGTACATATTAGTGCCGAGCAATATTAGAAGGCGTAGAAATTACATCGGCCATGTGCTCAGAGGTAATAATGAAAGACTTCCCTATCAGGCATTCGTGTGGAAACCATCTGGTAAAGAAAACAAGGCAGACCAAGAGAAACGCTATACAGAACAATTACTAGAGACGGCTCAACATTTGGACTAAGAAACAAGCAAGACCCACAAGAACTAGCAGCAAATTGTCTATTGTAGAGAACCTTTACTTCCGCCCTATGTGCCGTTTTCGGTCAGGAAGAAAAATGTTTGTGTGTGTTTGAAAAAAAAAATGAAACGGTTTTTAAATATTTTCAAGTAGTAATTGTCTGCAGTAACGTACAATAATGATTGAAAGCCTGTTGTGCTTTACAGCGTCAAAGAAAAATGCAGCGTTACCGGTAGTTCTGTTGTTTACTTAACGCATAATAGTGTGTGTCCCTCGTGATATTCCCAAATGCCAATCTCGTGGGATGCATGTCTTTTTCTTTGTTCTCTTTTGTTGTTGCGCTTATTAATGCTAACTGCGGCACACTTGTGTACGCGATAAACGTCCAAAACTTTTAACTCGTTGTTTTTGTGTGGAACGCAATATTTGTTATATTTTCACTTCTTCGTCCATGGCTTTATCTCCTAGTTTCACATTCAGTATTATTCTTTTGTCAACAACAAAAATGATCTTTTCAGTTGTTATATCTTTTTTTTTATCCTTCCTAAAGTCTACGTTATACATTGATACCACAATGTCGGTAGAAAACCTATGTTGATGCCACAAAATCGGTAGAAAATCTACGTTGCTAACTACTCATTTCTTGTATCGATTGTAACAAGTTTATTTCTAACAATTTATGGTCTACCTCATCTTCTTCTTATCTTCCTCCACATGCGTCTTTCAGCGTCGAGGGAAGATACAGTTAGTGGTCTTCAGCTCTTATGTTGTCTTCTCCTACTGTTATGTTTCATAATGTTTCTAATATTCCATCAATCCATCATTTTCGTGATCGTTCTTTCAGTCTGGTGTTCTCGTAGCGTTTATTCAAAGTTCGTTGTGCGCTGTTTTGATATTTCTATCTTATGACAGGCCAAACCATTTGTCTGTTGTTGTATGATGCACTATTTGACACAAGAGGGAACAAACAAAAAGAAAGAAATAAAGAATAGCTTTAAATCACGAGACATGTAGGAAATAATGTGTTGGCGAGCATATATTTATAATCACTTGCCTATTTCTAAGTAACATAGTCTGCATTATCAGACATAATAGCCAGGTCTTTATTTATTATTATCTATAAGGGTAATAATAATAATATTATATATAGATTGGTGAGATAAACACAAGATAACATTATATCTTGACGTTATCACATTTGTCGATAAAGTAATCATTATCGTTACATTTAATTCATTTAGAGTCCATGCAGTGGGGCGTTGGATAGCATGCCCATCCATTAAATCGATCGTGTTCTTCTGAGCAACAGTTACACCGTCGATCTTTTCCCGTGCCACGCCATCAAACGTTCCAGCATATTTTCCCTTTGTCTACTTCCACCCCTCCGACCTTCTACTTTTCCCGCAGTATTTCCTTTGTCTACTTCCACCCCTCCGACCTTCTACTTTTCCCGCAGTATTTCCTTTGTCTACTTCCACTTTTCCCGCAGTATTTCCTTTGTCTACTTCCATCCTTCCGACCTTCTACTTTTCCCGCTGTATTCCCTTTTGTCTATTTCCACCCCTCCGATTTTCCACTTTTCCCGCTGTATTTCCTTTGTCTACTTCCATCCCTCCGAAATTCTACTTTTCCCGGTGTGTTCTCTTTGTCTACTACCATTCCTCAGACCTACTTTTCCAGCTGTTATTAATGATTCCGACCTCGTTACATTTAGTTACAATCTTCATCCCAACGTTGTGCTACCATTACCACTCATGGGCCAGTGATACAAGACAAGAAAGATAACCCCTACTGAGATTAAATGCAACAAATCTATGTCAATAAAAATGAGAAAGAGAGTTCATCGGTGCTATATAGAACCAATTCTGACCTATGGAAGCGAATCATGGACAATAGACAAACAAATGAAAATGAAATAGAAAAACAAATGTTGAAAGTTCCCTGGACAGCTAAAAAGACCAATGAGGAAGTTCTCAAAGAGGCCAACACAAAAAGGGAGCTCTTAAAAAACATCAGAAAGAAGCAATCAACATTTTTCGGGCACATCATGAGAAGAGGAAAGTTGGAATACTTAGTTACAACTGGCAAAATAAAAGGAAAGAGAAATCTCAAAGAGAGAAAATACTGGATAGCTTGGTGTCATGGCATGGAAAACAGTCAACAACAGAACTGATACGATGCACTGTAGATAGAAGATTGTGGAGGGACATGATCACCTACGCCAACCGGTATGGCACATGATGATGACTGAGATGAAATGTGTTAGACGAATGACAGGAAACAGCCTGAGAGATAAGATTAGAAATGAAGAACTAAGAAAAAAAGCTAGGAATAGCACCCGCCATAGAATATAAAAATAAACAACAGATAAAACGGTTTGGCCATTTGACAAGGTATAAAAATCAAAATGCAACACAATACTTCAATATACGTTTCGAGAACACCAGACCCAAAGGCGGATCACGAAAAGGATTGATTAACGGAATATTAGAAACACTAGGAAACAACAGCAGCAGAGGCGAACAGAAGAGCAAAAGACAGTAAATTATATATCTCCCCTCGATTCTGAAAGGCAAATGAGGAAGGAAAGAAAAGAAGTTACATTTAGCGTAGGAAAAAAAAAACCCACACAAGTAACGAGAACTTCTTGAAAATGTTAGCTCTTAAATGAACGGTATATGTGCTGCAACACAGAAATTGTCAGCCAGAAATAGTGCAAGGTAGTTGTATAAATAAAATAATCAGCATGCTTCGTGCCGTCTTTAACCTAAATATGTTCCAAATATATTTTCTTCTTTTGCTATCATGATTCACCGAGAGAGGTATATCAGATTCACATACGAAAACTTGCAGAGTTTTTTCTAGGTTTTGGTTGCGTAATATACCTGCTCTTTAATGGTAGGGGCGTGAGAAACGTTTGTAGTCTTCACGCTTTGTCACCGAGGGGCAGACATACAGTCTATGTATTGCTATAATATCTGTTTGGGTGCATTGGTAGAACAGATTGGTGGTACCAAAATCTTGAATTTGGAGTTCATGTGGTGACTCATTCTATCGTAGCCAGCTGTGAGGCGAAGTATGATAACTTGGCATCTCATTGGGGTTTTATAATATCCGCTCCTCTTCTCGTAGTATATTGGACCGTCTTGTTTCCACATTTAATAGAATTACCCTTTAATGATAGATTTCACGTATTCATAACTTACTAAATTAGATGGTGTTCGGGAAGTGGTAGAGATGACTTATGGTTATGGTTAGTTGAAGGCCCCAGTATCACTGCAAACGAATTAAAATACATAATTGCTCAACCGCCCAGTGGAATCCTACAAATTAAAAATCATCTCATTGAAGGATCCAAACAAAGAACGGAAGCTGTAGTCCCCATAATAGAAGCTGCAGCACACGCCAAAAGACATAAGGTCAAGCGGCACCGAAATTTAACGCAGCTGAACTGTCCTTCGCCATACGATATGATGAGCCACTGGAATTGTTATAGAGCTGTTAAGCACAATGGCTGACTGCCTTCGAGACTTCTGATTCCTAAACCTTTTTTTCCCCCATGTATATGTATAACAGCAAGGCAATGGGGTTTTCCAAGACTAACAAATCCCACATGAGAAGAGGTCACATTTCCAACTCAGAGGCGGACCCCCAGGAGGCAACTGGGGCCACGACCCCTCTAATATTTTATCAGAAGTAAATGATAACGTATTCACATTCTAGCCCAGTGAGTTAAATGTCCGTGTACAACCAGCCACCGTATTCCAGATCCCACCATTATATTTCAAATAATTCAAGATGTTATTAATAAATAGGCTTCACTGCCTTTGAAGGTCAAACCCACTACAACCGTACAACGTCATCTATCGACATTACAATGTATATGATAACTAAGCAGGCCATTTCAGCAATCAGCTACTGATAGCTCTGACAACAGGCAAAGCAACTAATAAAATGGTGTTCTATTTCTTTATCGAAACATATACAAGTAGATCCAATAGGAGACATACTTAAGTGGTTACTTACAAATTAAGCACTACGTCTTTATATTTTAAAAAAAAAAAAACGTACGAACAAACTGTAAGAGATAACAGCAAAACGATTTTTTCATAACTTACGAAGCAAATAACTAAGATATTATGATGTAATTAGCATTATGCTGATTTAGAGTAGTAATTTAAGGAACTATTCTACATAGCGTAAATTACTGCAATTATGTTGCAAATTATCAGGTTAAAGTTCAACCTAAAAAGTTCGCTCTCACGTTCAGGTCTCCTCAAGTTTCGAACTCATTGTCCACCGCTGTTTCAACGCCTCAGGCATCTGGGACCTTTCAATGAATTAGCTACCCCTCGCGGCTAATTCACTGCGCCCGATGCAACCGTCCACTTGTTTTTCTGGCATATATTTATTCGATATTAACAGCTGGTCTCTGAGAGTGTAAATGCCGCTCCACTATCCATCACGTGTGAACATGTTTGGGCAAGTTCACCCCCCCCCCCCCCCAACAACAACAAAAAAAAACAAGAACACACCCTGAATTAATATAAATAATAATATAATATAAATGTAAATTTTATTTACCAACTGTATAGCAAAACATTTTCGCCAAAGTGGATTTTAAAACAGATCTGAAGTATTCAGTAACTTAGCAGCAGGACACAAACAAAATCGATATTTCGACTCTAGTAGGGACGCTCTGAAATAGTAAAAACTGTGCTAGTAAATGTAAAACTGAAATAGACAAAAGAATAGGAATGGCAAAAAGTAATTTTAATGCCATGAAAAATATACTAACATCAAAACAAATAACACCAGGGCTAGAACTAAGATTAGCAAAATGTTATATCTTCTCAATATCCCTGTATGGTGCAGAAATATGGAATTAGACAAGATCACAGAACAGAAAATGTATGCCTTTGAAATGTGGATTTATATAAAAATATGTAGAATTAGATGGAAAGAAAAGAAAACAAACGATAAAGTCTTAAAACAACTAAAAATGAAAAGAGAACTACCAAATACAATTCAAACAAGACAAATTATATTTTTTGGCACATTAAAAGAAACAACAACCTATTAAAAGTAATCTTCGAAGGGAAAAAAAACCAGGTAAAAGATGCAGAGGCAGACCAAGACTAACGTGGACGAGTAATATCAAAAGATGAAAGTCAGCCTATGAAAACCTGCACTATCACAGTAAGAGACAGCGGAATGGCGCTCCATAGTGGCCAACCTTCGATGCGGTGATGGCACTCAATGATGATGATCTCTAGAAAAAGTAAAAACCGTGTACAAGAAATTGTGAAACTTGTATTTACCATATCGTGATCATGGACGGTATAATCATAGCCATCTATAGATTTACAATTTGTAAATCTACAGATAGATTTGGTGTAATCAACCTAGTTTCCAACAACCCTGTTTCTAGGCTCACCATTGTCACCAGTTCTATTTAACGTTTACACAATAACGATCACGGAACAACAACTAGATGGGAGGGGAAGAACTATTGACTCTTGATGACATTCTGGTATGTCAACAGGGAAGAGATAGGCGGGAAATCGCCTCCATAAAGCAAAACGAACTCGATCGCATCTTTTCTTGGTGTGGAGTATCATGTGCATCGGTTAATCCTAATAAAGCATCAATTGCATGTACTCACTTAACAATCATATCGTTAACACGGAAACACCGGTGGTACAAATGGAAGCTGATGAGGTGACCATGGACAGGGTGATGACATACCTCGGAGTTAAGTTTAATCGCAGCCTACGTTTTCGGGACCACGTCGACCATGTGATAACAAAATCCCGTAAAGAATAAGCCGCCTTAAAGGTCATGGCAGCTGCCAACATCGAGCAGATGCTACTTACCCTTCTGTTCCAGGGACCAGTCCTCGCACCAATCGAGTACGCCCTATCAATTCTTACTGTCAATACGACGCAAATTGGCAGACTGGAGAAAATACAGAATGAAGCTATGCGCATTATCTTGGGATGCACGAGGGACGCTCCCTGTGTAGCAATGAGGTATCATCTGGACTTTCCAACCATGGATGACAGGATCAAGATCTGGAGGACACGAGCATACATGAAGATAAGTGCAGACAAAGAGCATCCATTGCACCACGAGCTCAACATGGGGAAAGGTACCGAGCTAAAAAGTGGCAAATCATGGGTGGGCCGAGCAGAAGATGTAATCAAACAGGTCTGTGGGCTTACCAATATCAACGTTGGCTAGAGTGGATACCTATGACTACGTCATTCAGGGGCACATTCTCCTGTATTGTCACACTCGACAGTAAATGCAGGAATAGAACTCAGTCGTGGTCAATGCAGAGATCAACAGCATCATCTGGGATAACACCGTTGTACAGATGGATCCTTAATACGACACCAAAGGAGTGCATGGGCATTTACTGCACGCTCGGCAGGCAGAATAGTCACGGAAGACAGTGGTGCATACGTAATGTCCACGAGTAGCATAACGACGGAGGTGATGACAGTGACCAGGGCATTCAAATGGTTAGTGTCACAAGACTACACCCACGCCTGCATACTAAGTGATTCGATGAGCATGATAAAAAAAAAGTGGAGGCGGGCTCTGCACACATGCAATTGGTAGAGTCGCCGCAGAAGTCGACGTCCCCTCGACGCTGAAAGGCAGATGATGGAGGAAAGAAGAAGTCGCAGAAGTCAAAAATACGTTGGGGGGGGGGGGTGTCACCTTTATCTACGACGTCCCTGGACATGAGGGAGTACGGGGAAATTAAAGAGCGGACAGGTTGGCTAAGTGCGCTGTCGTTGAAGACGGTCAACCAATGGATCGGGCGGATATCATCAATACCCTCCGAGATGTGGGTAGGGCACAGAACTTGACAATCATGAGTCCACGTCACTCCTTCGGATGAAAGAGATGGGAGTTAAGATGGGCGCAGCCAGAAACGATAAACTTAGTGGGCGTATAAGAAGACTTATCAACCAACACAGAACTGGCGTCGTCCGTCGCTGGACACTGCGGGAATTGCTGAGGAGAGGATCTGAGCACATATGGAATTAATTGTTCGGAGAGCAATGATGATGATGACCAGCAAATCACTCATTAACACGCAGCGATAAAAGGTAATGGAGGTAGATTAGTTCATGTGCTCAGATGGGAACTAAAACTATGAAAAGAAGTGAGGAAAAGGAGAAAGAAACAAAGGAAAACTTGGTGGATAACAGTAGAAACAAATATGGAATTGTGTATAAGTCAATCATAAGGTACTCTGAGTTGGCGGGTCGCAGATCACGTCAAGTGGAGGAACTTGTTCTCTTAAAGAAGTCCCGGCTACCTGCTACTTTTGGTCTATGATTAATTATATCATTATACGTAAGATAAGATAAATGTCCAAAATATCGCAGCCTATTTGTAAACTACAGCATATGTCGCGCAGGACCTTGTAGAAATAGACATCAAACTCAAATTAAGAGGCAGCAGCTGTGCCGGGAGTCAAGCTAAACACGGATAAGCTGAAGATGATGACTATAAATATATAATATAAATTAGCAATTATGAAGTCATTTAGAAGAGAAATGTCACTTTCTTGCAGTTATTTGACTGAAAGGGTAGAAGATTTCTCTTCGTGTTTCCCCGGGGAGGATTACAGCCGATCCGGCAAAATCAGATTTAGTGTGATGAAGAATTAATTGGTCAACATGTCGACTAATAACGATTGCCCAACAATGCATACAGAAGATTGTATAACCACCCCGAAGGATGTGGCCGCCGTTTGCCCTGAGGTACTCTATCCCTACACATTCCTACACTAACCCCAACCGTGATCCAGCAAAATGTGTACCCCAAAGTCATCATCATCAAGAACCGGGCCTGCTGGCGTAGGTGATCATGTCTCTCCACAATTTTCGATCTCGACAGTTAATCATCATCTCTGTTGTTGACCTTCTGCCAAGCCATTCTCTTAAGCTGTCTGGTATTTTTTCTCTTTCCTTTATCTCTTCGTCCCTCAATTTTCCCAGTTGTTACAATATATTCTAGTTGTTCTCTTCTCGTTACATGGCCCAAAAAATGATGATTGCTTCTTCCTAATATTTACCTCCAAAGTAGTTAAAACAAACAATGAAAAGTTAGAACAAGAAAGAATTGGAAGACAATTAATAACGGACAGACCATGACAATTTTGTAAATATACGGAGAAGGACAATTATATCAGGGGAAGAAAGTGGAGCCCAGCACCAATATTGCCCAATGACTCATAAGGTCAAAGGTTAAGTAAGCACGCGTTATCATCAATATTTCCACAGTTTGGCCACAAACAAGGAAGTCGATTGTTCAATTTGTGACAAAAAAAGTTCTCAAAATCATCACTATGTGCCATGCTTGCTGACGTAGTTGAACATGTTCTTCTTTGTGTGTCTACAACTTACCAACTCTGTTGCTGACTTCCCAGTAAATAATTCTCTTAAGCTTAAACTGTCTATTATCCTTCCGCTCTATCTCTTCTCCCCTTAATTTGTCCACATGTCACAAAATAATCCAGCTGTTACCTTCTCATTACAATGGAACATAAATCTTCATCCTCACGCTAGTAATACACCTTTTCACTTCAGCCTCCAAGCAAGTCTTCATTACTTTTTAACTGCCTACTGTATTCCTTATATATTTCTGTAACACCAATTTTGCATGGCCTCCTACAATTTACAGAATAGTAAGGACAATATTTATATATTCAGAAGAAACAATCATAATTTTGTGGCCATGTAGTGAGAAGGGAACAGCTGGAATATAATTTGTATCAACTGGGAAAACTGAGAGACGAAGAGATATAGGGAAACAAAGAAAAAAGATACCAGACAGCTTAAAAGAGTGGCTTGGTAGAAGGTCAACAACAATAAAAATGATAAATAACTGTCAAGATCAAAAGTTGTGGAGAGACATGATCACCTACGCAAGCAGGCACTTGATGTTGATGACGGACAATCTCACATGTGTCAATTCTGCTTAACCGACAGCCTAATTTGACAAACTACATTTTCCTGGAATTGATTTTTACAAGCATTTATTATTGATCAGCCAAGCACACTTGTGCTGTGCCTAACACTACGCGAACACAATGTATTCATTTATTCAAGAGATCAAGGTATGAATGTATTTGGTATCCAAGTTCACTGTAATCTTCCAGCCAATTAAAAATGGCTGGCAGCAGATGTTAAGTGTATACTGTTGCAGGAACTGTGTTTGGGTGTGTAAGCTGTAAATTCAATCCAGAGTACAGTTAATTATGAATGTGAAAAAATGGGTTATATATATATATATATATATATATATATATATATATATATATGTGTGTGTCTTTAAAAGAATCTGTATATAGTGGTTAAAATTGAAACAGGATAAGCCAATTGTTTAAAAGACATCCAGAAACATGACACAAGAACTAGGGAACAAGGTCTAGGGGTAAGAAGCCAGTCTCTTGACAAGAAGGTTCTGGATTTGAATCCAACCAGTTGGCTGAAATTTTCCTCTTAGAATCCATGGTTTCTGTGGCTTTACTCTCCCCTAGTCAGGAAAACGTGACATCCATGCACAATTCAGTACCTTAGGACTTTGTTAGATATATAAAGTGACACCCATGCAAAATTCAGTACCTTATGACTTTGTTAGATTTATAAAGTGACATCCATGCAAAATTCAGTACCTTAGGACTTTGTTAGATATATAAAACTAGAACACACAATCAGTAAAATAACACAAGAACAGTTATGCAGTGGACTTAAAAGTAAAGACAAAATAGAGGCAGATAAAACAGCCTGGGGAAGGAAAGTGAAGGCAGAAATGTTAATTAGATTTGGAGCACCCGGTGAAGGATTGCCATTAACTGCGGAAATATTTGCTGTTGACTTACAAGACACCGCCACAAGAAGTCAAATGCTTGGTTAGTCTGTGACCAATAAAAAAGATGAAGAAATGAAGTGTGTAATGGGGAGAATAAACAAAAGTAAAGCAGATATTATGCAACTCTTTTAACAGAAGTTCAAGTTAAGCATGCATCACTCTGTTATCAACAAACATTCCAGACTTACTCTAACAGAGAGTGATAACAATGTGGTCTTCGCCAACATTGATAGATACATAATAAACAAATAACGAGTGTATAAAAACACTTATAACAAATATTGTCGCTGAGTTGTCCTGGAGGGGAAAATACAAGGTAAAAGAGGCAGACCAAGACTAACATGGACGAGTAATATTAAAAGATAGACGAATCAGTCTATGACAACATGCACCATCAAAGCAAGAGACAGAGCAGAATGGCGCTCCATGATAGCCAACCTTCGTTGCGGAGAAGGCACTCGATGATGATGATGAAAAGCTGAGTTGTGTATAAAAACTTTGACACTGAATCTAATATTTACTCAAAATCTGACTCAAAACTCAAATTCGTTTTTAATATATTCTGTTTAACGTATTATACTTAATATATTCTGCATGTTCTAAACAAATGCATATGTCTTCAGCACACGTTTAATCATAGCTAGACTCTACTTAACAAACTATGGTTGCTTCAACATCCATACAATAAACTGGTTTGGCCAGCTTATGATAATAAAGTCTAACCAGTTATTAAAATACATCTAAACAGCTAACAAGTTGTCTTTAATACTCAAGTGTGATTTTCAAGATAAAATGGATAGATAATATTATAAAAATCTTGCAATGACATACTGACACAGGTTGACAAAACTCAGTGTGTAATACTTGACCCAAATACTAAAGGGCAACTTCCCACAATGCTTCATAGCATATGTGGATAGGACAATTAAATTAGTATAACATACATTTACAAGGATAATATTTACATTTCTGTGATAAACACAAAGAAAGTAAAGGAGATTTATTAGGGAAACAACAATTTTTTAAAAACTGGCAACTGTCTCCATCCATAATTATGTTAACTTCATGATTTCATAGCTCTAATAACAAAACAATACACAAGAGAGGTCAACACTATCTCAATTAATAAAGAGAAACCCAATATTAATATATTAACATGATCAAATATAAGAGGGGAGAAAAAATAGAACTGTAGGTTCAGTCATTAAAGAGAACTAAATAAAAAAAAAAAAAATAAGATATGCAGCAACTTTCTATCCTTTAAAACATGGATACAGAAACTAGCAAATACATTCACATATATGTGTAGCAGAGTGGCAACAATGGGCAGAATGAATAATTTAGTCGTTTATAGAATAAACAAAGCCAGAACAGATTGCAAATATTATAGCCTTGCAGTAAATTTTCAACACAATGTATGTAACAAAGATAGTTGTGACAATGAAGAGGGGGAAACAATCAATAATCAGTTATAAAGCATTTATTAATATTATAGATAGATAATGAGGCACTTATGATTATCTTTGATTTCTGAATTTGCCAAACAATTACTGCCCTTCTTTGTCAGACAATAAACGAACAATAAATGGGCACAGGCTGGTTGTGTTATGGTTTACAGCAAGCCACCTTTAAGCTAACATATCTAACTTCAGCATGGCATTCTGGGTATCCTCATTGATCCCTATGTGACTGGTTAGTTCTAAAAATTAGACTTAAATTCCCACCACAAGCAGAAACTATGAATCAATTATTGCTTCTAACTTAATATGCTATTGGCCATCTTGGGCTCATGATGATCTAATGTGTTGTCTTCTTAGCATTCACCCATTTAGTTGCCAGTTTACGGAAAATCTGCGATATCTGTGCCCTTAAGGCGCAACACGTCTGTCTTCTGCATGGGTAGATGTGCTTAACAATGTTTGCATGGGAAGTGGCCATATATGGCCTATTATTTTTTACTTTTAACTGCTAATGATTCTTTAACATGCAAGAGTGTAAATGGAACCTCCATTTTATTTGCTGTACTCCAAGAGGGCTAGACATTGGAAATGGCTCCACAGAGTCCAAGGGGAGGTAAAGTTACAAGGAAACCACGAATATGAATTAAAAAATACCACTGGCTGTGACGTTGTTTGAAACCGAGACCTTCCAGCCCAGAGCCATCGTCTTACCCCTAGACCATCCAGTCCCCAAATCTAACGCTAATAATTGTATACATCCTAGCCATCTCTATAATCTGTTTAGCATTTTAAAAAAAGCTGAATACAGCACAATATGAATATTATAGGTGCTCAAATTCTGTACCAAACTAAAATGACTTACCAGTTGTCACACCAACAAGTCGTTTCATTCCGTCTGGTCCATCCATTTCTATTCCTACATCTGCAGCTGGTCTTGGATTTGCAGTATCAAAGACATTACCAGCAGCAGCCGGGGTAGACGTTTGTAACTCTGCCATTTTAATTTTAGAACTCCTCAGAAGTTATGAAACTACTTAATCTACACGAAAAAATACACTTGTATGTGACATATCACATTAAATCACATATTTAACTTCCTCATTGTGGTTTTGATGCGACATCTGAATATGGTGGCTAGTAGTTTTCCTAGCTGAACCATTATGATCACAACAGCATGCTAAATGCAACTGCTTCCAGCTAAATTTATTCTGAAAAAATACACATATAGAGCACTTTTAATATTCATGTGAACTATTTACCTGGTTTTTGAAAAGTAATAATTAACTAATTCAAATTTTGTTTAAACAAACATAAAAGTGGTTTAAATAAGGAACGGGCAAATAAATATAAAGTAACATTATTCTATTCTTCTTCTCTCCATCCTCATTTGACTATCAATATCGAGGGGAGATATCATTTTGAGCATTTTGCTCTTCAGTCTGCTCCTCCTGGTGTTATTTCCCAGTGTTTATAATATTCAAGCAATCCATCTTTTTCATAATTGATTCTTGGGTCTGGTATCCTCACATCTATTGAAGGCTTTGATGTGTTGTGCTTGTTCTTTCTGTCTTATTACATGGTTAAACCATTTATTCTGTTGTTTCTTTATATTCAGTGGTGGGAATTATTCCTAGCCTTTTTCTCAGTTCTTCTTTTCTGATCTTATCTCTCAGGCTCTCTCCTGTCATGCATGTAACTCATTAAATTTTTTTGGTGCTTACTTTTTTTAAATATTGTTCTTGAGTCTAAAGTCTCAGTCTGGCATTGATAGAAATGTTGGATTTAATATTGTGTTGTAGTGTGCCCTTTTTTGAATTGTCATTTGTCACTAAACGTCTTAAGTATTTATAATTCCCCCCATTGTTTTCATTGTCTACTGTCTATAATTATGTTCATATTCTGTTTTTCATTTGTGATGTTCATGACTTGTCTTATTTGTGCTGATTTTCATGTTGTTTTTGGTGCCTGTGCTGTTAAGTGTAAGTTTTTTTGTAGGTCTTGTATTTTCCCATGTATTTATGCTTGATCGTCCTGCTGTAAATAGAAACTTGTTAATCTCCTGTCTTCGATGGGTCGGCTAATTTATATATGTGGTTATGGTAGGCCACGGAATCACTGCAAACATGGTTTTTGTTGCATTACTGGCAGTTGGTGCCATTTTTTAGTGTAGGTCTTCAAAATATTTTGTGTTGTATTTTTTGGTTGTTTGATATCGGCTGTCATTCTATGTCATTTATAATTTCAGTGGGGTTATAGTTCTCTTTTTCATGCTCATGTTGCTTTTAATGATTTAATGCTTTGTAGAAGTCTCCTGCAGCTGTCTTAAAGTTTCTGCTCATCGTTTTACCAAACTCTGTCCAAGCATTTTGCTTTGCTTCTTTGATCAAAATTCCAACACCGGGTGCTATTCTTCCCTTGCTCATTTCTTCCTTTGTTTTGCTCCACATACTGTTGCTGCAAACTACTTGGTTATTGTTTCCTTAAACTATTTCCATTCTTCTTTTAATGCGTTTAATTCATAAGGGAGTTTCTTTAATTCCTCTTTTAGTTAGTTTTTTTTTAAACATAAGAAAGCTGCAAATTCAATATTTGAAAAATTTCCATTGCCAATGGTACAATTCAAAACTAGGACTTTTCTGTCCAGAGGCAGATGACATACCTCTAGACCATCCAGTCTCAGATCTGGGCCTACGATAAAGCCAACTTGGTATGTTGTTCTTTCTGTACTCATGACTCCAGAGAACATTAATATATAGTTCGTGTGAATGTTTTCTTTACTTGTCCTTTTACCCTGGTGTCTGTTAGTCCTAGTATTTTAATTTTCCTCTTTCCTTATTTCTCCAATGTTCTTCTTTGTTCTTTATTTTGCATGTGCTGATGGTAGCTACCTTGCATCAAAAGCTATAACTTCTCTGAGCAATATATCTATCCCTTACTGACCTGCTAAGTCCATTGTAGCTTAAGGGCTTAACTCAATCAGCATGTAGGGGCAGCCCGATTGATGTTTTCTCATGTGTGGTCACTAGATTTCACATACGAACTGTTTACAATCTATTTATCTGTTTTCTAGGTCTTTGCATTTTAAAATACTTATCTGATACCATCTTATTGAAAACAACACTTTACATAATTTAAAAATCATACTTATTAGTTTTAAACACTTTTTAGAATAACTTTTGTCACATAATCCCAGCTTTGAAATTGAAACACATCGCCCATCTTGGCAACATTATTAGTAATCCATATTGATCATTTTGAAGTGTGATGGAAAAGCAGTTAATACACTTTACTGATCAGATGATCAGGGTTTATTTCCAAACAGCCATAAGCTTTGTCTGGTCAACGTCTTCAAGGTTTACCATCTACAACAGGTACAAGACATTTGCTATGGGAAAGTTGAGGCCCTTTCGTAATAGATAGATTAACTATAAATATTAAACCTTACAAATTCTACATAAGCTTCAAAGGAAGTCACATTAACAGTCTACATTGATCATGCATGAATGAAAAACAGTCTTGAATTCATTAATGCAAAAACCTAAATAGATCCCAACTCACCATAATATACATGGAAATATGAGAGCAGACACAGATACAAATCATGGTTTTCATCAGTGCCTGAAGAGTTCATGCCTATGAAATGAAACCATGTTCAGTGATTTCTCTAGCATGTAGCAACTCACTGCACCCTGGGGGGAGGGATCTAAGCACATTGGAATTCTCCGATGGGCAATTAAGATGAACTGTTCACTAAACCAAACTAATCAAATGAATAAGTAACAAAACTCAAAAGCAAAGCAACATGTGAAACAAAAGCATCTATAATCAAAACATTTTGGAAAAAATTGGCATGAAAAACAACTTCAGACTGATAGAAACATGATACTATTAAGAGAAGACCAACATGTGGAGAAAACAAACAGTAGAACATGTATAGAGGCAAGGTAACCTGACACCAGTAGAGTTGGAAGTGGTCAGTGACCCATAGCTGATGACTTGTGCCAGGATCAGTGAACCAGAACCATCCAGATCCTACTTCTCTTTGTGGTGCCTCTAGAAACAGATTAACCAGTCCTGTCTGGCCAAGCATATATGGACTGAAGAGCATGGGCAACCAAGTACTAAAAAATGCAGTGTTGAAGTTGGGTGTGTTAGGCTGAAAGGCACAAATATAACAGTTCTACTACAAACCTCAGCACAACATATCTACACCCACTTAACATCCTTTAAAGGACAGATGATGAAGTGGACAATCAATCATTTAGTAGTCGGGCGAGCGCCAGAAAGAGAAAAAAAACGTCATTCAGGATCATCTACTTCAAGAGATTAGTAGCCTTGCTATTTTCCTATTGTCACGTTTAAACCATTAGAAAAGTGCTTGCAATAAATCTGACTGTCATAAGGAGCTCCCCTTAAGCTTCATACAGCTAAGATTGTACAAGCAGTGTGACGATGTGGGTTTTCTTCCTGACTTCTGTCAGGGCAACCCTCTAGTTAGGAGAAGTATTTGACAGATCCCATACCTTCGATATGATGTAAAAACCTCAGAATTTGTACTGAATTTTTAAAAACAGAGAATTTTTATGCTGTACAAACAATTTTTATGGGAAACAGACCATTAGTGTGACTTTCTTCCTGATTCAATATTCTTAATATTAATCTACACATACAATTTTACAAAGAAAATGAATGCAGAATTGCAAAAATGGCTCTGCTTCTATGTGAACTAGCTAACAAAATTGTACCAACCTACATTTGAACTGCTATCAATGCTCCCATTGACCATGGGTTGGAGGGACGTAGTAATAATATTACAACTTTCTATCACAGCTGCTAACTTTTGTCAACTGAACAGGAGCAACGGCTTAGGTTACACAAGATAGTTTTCACTATTATGACTGAATGGCAATTGTGGTCTAATTTAACCTAAAAGATGGAGGACTGGTTAGTCTCGAGGTAAGACACCGGCCTCGAGACAGAGAGGTTGTGGATTCAAATCCTGGTGGCACCAGTTGAGATTTTTATTTGTGATTTCTCTCTGTGGCAACCAACCCTGGTCACAGCAGCAAGGCCCAGATTGAAATGTCAATTACTCATGGACAGAAAAAATGAGTAAGTTATCTGCCTGTGCGACGAGGGACCCCTGTGCACATGGTTGCCAGGAAAAAACAGATTAACACGCAAAATTCAGTTCCTAGTCTCTAGGGACTTCGTCATAGGTAAAAAGCTAACTATCACAAAAAAAGAAAAAAAACCTAAAAGATCTAGTATATAAGGTTGACCGGATTGTGCCTCACCAAAAAGTGGCACATACCCCTGGGCAACAACAGTGAGTGGTGGTGGGGGGGGCACGCATTTATCACACAATATGATTGTGAAAAATCCAAGTCAACAACTATTGACCACACTACATTTCATTACTCAAATGTCGAGGGAGATTCAAATTTACAATAGGATTATTACTTACGTATATATTTAAGTATTTCTAATCACTGGTTATTTTGCATGTTCTTTCCCTCAAAAACCATGCAGTATTTAGCATTCTAATACATTTAAAAATTAACTGCTGTCTATTAACAAACTCATATTCCCATTAAGAGCAAATTTAATAAATTTTTAACGTTTAGAGCAAACTTGAAAAAACATCTTATTTTTATTAATAATGTTTAATATTGAATATGTGAACTATTAAGTTTCTAATGTGTGTGTGTGTAAACTTTACAAAAAAACTAGTTGCACTCATTATTAATTCAGATCTTGCCCGATTGAAACTGCTTTAGTTTCCCTAAAAGATAACATATGGTTATTTAATATTTATGTGCTGCATGAATGTCTGAAATGTTTGGGATATATTGAGCTTTTTAACTGCATTTAGACCAGTAGCTGTGCATTTTTTTGGTCAATATTTTAACAATTAACTTAAATGAAACCATCAACTCTAAAAAAAATATAGTTAAAAAATGTAATAGTTACATTGCTTCAGTCAACAGAGCGAGCAAACTTACAGATAGTGATAACATTCATCTACATAATTTAAAATTAATTGAAAGAGCCCCAACAACAAATGCTGCAATTTGAAGATTTTAACACGAGGGAACTAGAAAAGGCATTAAGGAAATTAAAATGTAGAAAATCCCCAGGGCCCGACAAGATACACAATGAGATGATAAAACATCGAGGTAAGTCAGGTAAAGAAACATTACTCACACTGATCAACAAGTCATGGAAAGAAAGCAAAATTCCCAAGACATGGAGAAATGCCTATATAGTGCTATTGCTCAAAAGAACAAGCCCCCAGATTACCCCAGAAGCTATCATCCCCTATCTCTAACATCATGCATAGGTAAAATAGCTGAGAGTATGGTCAATAGCAGACTATACTGGTATCTGGAAACCTGTCATACCCTGTGCTCCAAACAAGCTGGTTTCAGGGCAGGCAATAACAACAGAAGACCAAATCCTCAGGTTAATACAACAGGTCCAAGATGGATTTCAGAAGAGACAACATACTCTAGCCATCCTAGTGGACCTGCAGCAGGCTTATGATAGAGTTTGGCGTAAAGGACTTTTAATGAAGATGAGAGATACCGGGATACATGGGAAACTGTACAAATGGGTCAAATATTTCCTAGTTGACAGAACAATACAAACTAAATTAAATGAACCCATATCAGACAAAGAGGTACTAGAAGAAGGATTACCACAGGGATCACCACTCAGTTGTACCCTTTTTTTTATATATATATCAATGATCTGACCAAAACCCTGATAAATAAAAAAGCTCTCTATGCGGATGATCTGGTCATGTGGAGTAGGAATGAAAATATTAGAACAACTGAAGCCCAACTAAACAAAGAACCTAGAAGAATACTGTAATACCTTGAAAATAAAAATAAATATACAGAAAACAGTATATATAGTATTCACTACAAGTAACAAAACAGCGAAGGCAAACATCAAATTCAATCTCCAACACAATAGTCTACAAAAAGAGGAACATTCTACATATTTAGGAATACAACTAGACCGACAATTGAACCTGAAGAAATACGTAGGGAATCTTACTAAGAAGGCAACGCAAAGACTTCAACTAATGAAAAGGCTTTCCAGTACTTTATGGGGAGCAGACAAAGAAACACTTAGAAAGCTCTATCTGGGATATGTTCACTCTGTTTTGGATCATGGTAGCTCACTCATAGTGACATGCAGCAAAACAACTAACATGTCACTGGACAAGATACAAAATAATGCATTATGACTCATCAGTGGTGCAATGAGGTCCACTCCAGTTGCAGTCTGCGAAATTCACTGCCATGTGGAACCTTTAGAATTGAGGAGAAACAAGGAAGCTATGGTGCTCTATGAAAGACAAAAAAGCATGGAGAAGGACCACCCTAACAGAAAATTAGTAGATACATGGACTCCAAAACAAAGAATTAAGCAGATGTCAGTATTACAATATGTTAGAATTATACAAGAGAAATTCCATCTACCTGAAAAACGACTACAAACATCAAGAGTCATCAAAGAAATGCCACCAAGTACGAATTTTAAAAATCTTGAAATAAATGTAAAGATATGTGACAGAACAGTTAAAAAAGCAGACCCAGTATCAGTAACACTAGCAGCAAGGAAAACAATAGATACTTATCCAGAGGATTGGATACATATATACACAGACGGTGCAGCTGGATATGGAATATTAATATGCAATTAATATAATTAATGCCGTGTCATTGTAGTGGCAACAAACACGGGCTAATCATGGACAATAGATAAGAAAATCACTGGAGTCTGTAGAAATTATGTGGTTTTACAGAAGAATGTTGAGAGTACCATGGACAACTAAGAAGAGTAATGAAGATGTTCTGAGAGAGGTCAAAGCAAAAAGAGAGCTAATTTACAATATTAGGAAGAAACAATCATCATTTTTTAGCCATGTAATGAGAAGAGAACAACTGGAATATATTGTAACAACTGGAAAAATTGAGGGACGAAGAGATAAAGGGAAGCACAGAGAAAAATAACACACAGCTTAAGAGAATGGCTTGGCAGAAGGTCAACAACAGAAATGATAAATAGCTGCCGAGATCGAAAGCTGTGGAGAGACATGATCACCTACGCCAGCAGGCCCGGTACTTGATGATGATGATAGGTATCACTCTACCTTACTTTGCCGGGAAAAATGTATGGTATCCATTTTCGGAGGTTGTGTGAATCCTAAAGTTGTGTCCTTCTGAAAAAATATCACCACATTTAGAGATTACAATTCTAAGATTTGAACCAGACCCTTTAATTACTTCAGCCACTCAGCAACAAGAGTACTAACCATTTGTCCTTACTCAGATTTTGCCCATCCACGGCTCTTATTTCAGTTTTTCCAATACATTCAATAACTGTCCTCAGTCCTCAACATCTACAACTTTAAACGGTAAGTAGTTAAGTATCACACATACTGACTTCTTAAGCTACACTTACACTATTGGTACTCACTAAAGACAACTCATACTACTCATCACAGTGACTGTGAATAATGTGACTTTAGTGTGGTAGTACTTTCCCCTCAAAGCACACAAAATTTAGCAAAAGTTAAGTAAAAGCCTAACTGGGCTAACTCCGATATTCTTGCAGAGAAAGTTTACCTTTGTTAAAGCTATTTATTTCTACTTGCAGTTCTGTAGTATAATAAAAATAATTATTATGAATTGTAAAAAAATGACCTAAGTACTAAGGGCTTAAGACTTAAGAGTAGCTCAGTAGCCTAAACAGACTAACAATTACTAAATAAAAATAACATGATCAGATGATCACGATGTGCCATTCCTTATTATTATTATATCATTATTATAATACATTTATTTGATATCTTGTATAATGTATTTATTTTATATGTACGACAATGACAATGAATTACACTAAATTTAAATTACACCATTTTCTTCTGATTCATAATATAATATTATAATAATTAATTGTAAATGTAATACTTATTTAGTTATTACTACTACTACTACGTCCGTCACCCTATTTTGACTCATTGACTATGTATAAGATTTAAAATAATTTTATTTTTAATGTTATATAATTATAATATACAAAATAATATACACATGATATATAATTAAATATATATTATATATATAATTATATAATAAATACAATCAATATAATATATTTTTAATAAAATAAATAATATAATAATATAATAATATATTAATTATAATTATAATTATGATTGAACTCAATGAAAAAGCGCAATTTTAGTCGAAATTAAGAAATAACCCACATATCCTGTTGTAAATTATTATTACTAGGAAGTCTCGTGAACTATAATAATAATAATACGATGACACGACTAACAAGAAAAGTATCAAGTGTAGTGTAGTATCCTGTTCAAAAATGCATTCCCTATGTTGTTCACGTCTTCTGCTTCCTAATGTTGTTGATTAGTGGTGGCGCTGACGGCATTTATTGACTTCACTCGTCCACAAAAACATTGGTACTTTTATTTATCCATTATTTTCAGCAAACTATAAACTTGCCAGATAATCAATCTATCTATCTATTGACCTTTCGAGCCGTAGCTGGCCCATAGGGCGTAGACCCAGATACTCCTTCTCTTATCTAAATTTTTATAATCAATAACATAATATAAAGATAATGCTGGTGATATTACTAGTAGAAAATCGGGAAGATCTACAATTACTTAATGAAATAAACATGACAATCAAAAAATATGGTTTACATATATGGCAATGTGGAACCAGTCTTAAGTTATGGATGTGAATCATAGACAATAGGACAACATACAGGAAAATCACTGAAGGATGTAGAATCGTTGAGAATACCATGGACAGCTAAGAAGAGTAATGAAAACGTCCCGAAAGAGGACAAAGCAAAAAGAGAGTTAAATTTCCAATATTAGGAAAAAAACAATCATAATTTTTTACCATGCAATGAGAAGGGAGCAGCTGGAATATATTGTGACAACTGGGAAAATTGAGGGACGAAAAGATAGAGTGAAGCAAAGAGAAAAGATAACAGACAACTTTAAAGAATGACTTAGCAGAAGGTCAACAACAGAAAAAATAATTAACTGTCTAGATTGAAAGTTGCGGAGAGACATGATCACCTACTTCAGCAGGCAGAGTACTTGATGATGATGATGATGATTATGAGGAGGAGGAGGTGAAGGACATACTGAAGATGACACTAAAATCTACGATTATCAGTTTGAATGTACTGGAGAACAAAGCCGATTAGCGCACAGAATTACGAAGCAAGCCTGTTTTGGTTGCGGCAATGTATGAAGAAATGCAATAAGTATGGTTATGGTTATGGAAGGCTCCGGTATCACTGCAAACGAATTAAAATTCATAATTGCTCAACCGCCCGTGCCAGTGGAATCATCCGAATTACTGTCTCATCTCCCAAACAAAGAAAGGTAGCTGTAGTCCCCATCATAGCAGTCTCAGCACACGCCAAAAGACATAAGGCAAAACTGCACAGAAAGTGAACAAGTGAACACAACCGTCTGTTCCCTCCCTGTCATACGATATCATCATTCATCGTAAACAATCGGAATATATCAAAACACGATTAAAAGGGATGAAACTCACAGCTCACGATGCGCACAGAGCACTTAACTCAGTAGCTCCTGCAACAAGCCGGACTTGGAGTATGAGGAAACTACAACAAGGAACACTTTTCAGACATAGCCTTTAATAGTTCCTGTCGCCTATCCACCATATTGACCGGAAGTTTCATGCAATAATAAAGCGATCACTTCGCAAGTCAAATTTGACGCATCCTCTTCGACAGGTAAACAATTATTTTGAATCATCAGTCTCTGGACACTGCGAGGCTTACTGAGAAGGTGATCTGAGCACCTATGGACCGGTTCGGGGCGCAATGATGATGACTCGCAAATAACTCATAAAGTAAAATCGCAATTATTACGATGAACAATGCGAATATTTCTGGTTACGGCTTAAATGCTAACTGCTAGATGGTACACGTCACCTAAATATTTCAAGTTGCCTTATTCCTTATTTATTACACGCGCTACTGACGGCTACTCAGGTTACTCACTGTACTGGGAAAGTGGGAAAGAATTAATTTTATAAATTTCCAAACTCGTCATTTGCTTCAAATACAGAATATGTGAAGTATTTAAAAGAGCATACTGATACGCATTACTGATCAACAACTTATCAGCTTTTTAATATGTAAATATTGTTATTAATAATTTATCTCTTATTTATTACTTTATTAGTATTTAAGTATTTCAAGTATTTGATAAATTATATCTTTTTTAGAAGGATTGAAAACTGCTAGAATAAAAATTTGGATAAGTTCGGATAAGACTAGGTAAGAGTATCTGGGTCTATGCCCTATGGGCCGACTACGGCTCGAAAGGTCAATAGATAGATAGATAGTAGTGAAGTCACTTGACTAAACTTGAAACTTCACTTGACTAACACTTCACAGTACGGTACTGCCTGAGTACGTACTTCAGAAGTCACTGAAGTGTGTTAGTTTAGGTTTAATAGTTTAATTATTATTGAGTTTCAGTTATTGGACTGACATTAATTAATCTTCTTATTCTTATTCTTTTTTCCTTCCTCATTTGCCTTTCAGCGTTGAGGAGAGATATAATTTGATTTGCGGTCTTTTGCACTTCTGTTCGCCTCTGCTGTTGTTATGTTACTTAATGTTTCTAATATTCCGTCAATCAATCTTTTATGTGGTCGGTTGGTCTGGTGTTCACGAAACATTTATTGCAGGCTCATTGTGTTTTGATCTTCTGGCTTGTCACATAGCCAAACCATTTTATCTGTTGTTTCTTTATATTCTATGGCGGGGATTGTTCCTAGCTTTTTTCTCAGCTCTTCATTTCTAGTCTTATCTCACAGGCTGTTTCCAGTCCAACACATTTAATCTCAGTAGATGTTTTTCTTATTGTTTTTGCATCTAGTTTCCAGGACTGGCATTGGTAGCACAATTTAACGTTGGGATGAAGATTGTATTGTAGAGTGCCCATTTTATTTTGCCTCTAGTCTCTAGATAGAGTTATTTCCTTGTTGGATAATAGTGGTGATAGTTGTCCAATGGTTTGACAAGCTTTGTAGTACCTTGAGTTTATTTCTGCTGTTTGTGAATTGTTGTTTGTCACTAGACTTCCTAGGTATTTAAACTCCTCTCATTGCTTTAGTCTTTAGTTATCTGTTATTTATCGTTATGTTGATGTTCTGATTATATTTTTTGTGATATTCATGACTTCTGTTTTATTGATATTGGTTTTCATGTTGTATTTTGTACCCGTGCTGAGGAGTCTATTTAAGTGTTCTTGTGGGTCTTCTATTTTCCATCATGGAATCCATGTGTTAGTGCTTGATTGCCTGCATATATAGAAGCTTGTTGATTTCCTTGGTCTCTAATGGGTTGGCTAACTTGCATATGTAGTCCATGTATGTAATAAACAGTAGATAGTACGCACCCCTGTCTTCATTGCACTATTAGTCTCATCAGCCATATGACGTAAATATTACTAAGAATTATCATGAGCCATGTAAGGAACAAAAAATAATACCAGAAATAAATGAGGAACAATGTGAATTTGTGGAAGGAACGGGCACCAATAATGCAATTTACATCCTGAGAACATTGATAGAAAAAGCTACAGGGGTAAAGAAAGATCTATATGTGCTTTAAAGACTACACAAAAGCATTTGACAAAGTAAAACATGTGAAAATTGTCAATATGCTGGAGAAATTACAAAGATCTGAGAATCATAAAAAAACATGTACTGGCAACCATCAGCAACCATAAGAATTAGCAACCAAACAGGACAGTTCTAATATATAAAACAAGGAGTCAGACAAGTCTGTGTTCTGTTGCGGATTTGTTTTCATTTTGCAGTAAAAAATATTATGAGATCAATGGTAGACAAAAAAGGAATTGTAGTCAACGGTCACAACATAAACAATTTATGATATACGGATGGCATAGTCTTAATAGCAGAGACACATAATGAACTACAAGAAATGATAGACATAATAGTAAAAGAAAGCAATAAGAATGGTATCATAGTATGAAAACAGAAGTAATGGTACGTATAGATAATATATAATGGCACAATAATAACATCAGATGGAAGATGCACCACAGAAATAAAAAGCAGAATAGCAAAGACCAAAATAGTATTTCAGAAAATGAAAAACATTATATGCACCAAGTCTATGTCAATAGAAGTGAGAAAGAGAGTTCATCGGTGCTATATAGAGCCAATTCTGGCCCAGTTCTTGAATGCACCAGAGATATACCTATCCATTCAATGAGACACTTACTTGATTTATAGAGCATTAGAGTGCAACATAGATCTGTTCAGATCCAGGTTTATTTGAACATATAACATATTAAGGAAGATAAATCATCCCTTGCATTCAGAATTGGTTGCTCCCACGGGCAGATACATCAGGCGTAGAAAATCCTGGATGGCCGAGGAGGAGGAGTCCATAAAAAGAGTAAGTGATCTGAATGACATTAGGACTGGCAAGGATTGGATGGAAATAACAGTGGAGATAGAGGCTAACCAAAGTAATCATTCAGCTAGGCAGGGAGTGTCACATTTGGGTATGGAGTAACCAAGGTCATAAGGAAGGAACTTTTTTTTCATATAAAAGGTGTCATCACCTTAGGATCCGATCATCTACACGGATAGTTTTATATCCCACAGACAGCACGGTGGTTTGGATATTGTGGCATACTAACATGGCAGAGAAGTAGCTAGAGAATCTGCAGGTGTCGCATCCAGCATATGAATGGCAGTAATAACATGGTCGGTTACACAGAACGCAGATCACGCAGCTTTGGCATCTGACTTGCAAAGTATGTTACAGAAGATTGACAGACTGTGTATGCAGCAAGAGTGGATGCAGCACTTAAATGACTCTAAAGTGAATGTGTTAACCTGGGTGAACTGCCCAGAGCATGCTGGTGTACATGGCAATGAAATAGCCAGTAAGCTCATGGACATCTCTGGCACTGAGTGTAGACTTACTCTGGACAAAGAAGACATTGCCAAGTTTGTTCTTTATTCCTTAAGAGAAGAGGAGAAGAGAATGGGTGGGTCAATGATGTATATATTGAGAGACTGAGGAGTCTAATGGTGGAGAAGGGATCTGGTTGATCTGGGTGCTTAGTTGGAAAAGCAGATGTATCTATAATTAACACCTTACAGGAATGATCAGTCTTTGAGAAATGCTGGGATGGGCGGTGGAGCGGATATGGGGATGCCCCAACTGCGATGAAACTGATTCCATGAATAGTCAGTAAGAAGGGATAATAACTCCTATATATGGATGCCAATGTACATACAAGTATATAATGTTTTGACAATGAGTGCCCTAGGGTAATCATGTCAGGGTGCAAGAGGTCAAAGCAGAAGGGGAGGGAAGGCAGAAGATAGAGGGGAATATAAGGAGGAAAGGGAAGGTGGGGGAGAGAAGGGTAATTGGTTACCTGTGAGAAAGGGGTACATTAAATCCATGTGGAGTGAGGCAACCCATGCGGATGATCAGACGATTTTTTAAGATGAATCGGCTAAACCTGTCAGAACACTGGACCTTCCTGTCCAGAGGCCGACATCATACCTCTAGACTACCAAGCCCAACACACATGATGAATGAAGGGAAGTAACAATGAATTCATTAATAAAGCAACTTTGTTTGAAATGGACAATGTGTTTGAGTGTTAGTCACTGTTAGTGTATCACTATTTAACATTATCAACAGCACTGTCACATTTGAATGAAGACTCAGTAATACTGGGTGACTGAGTGTAACAGTAACACCGTCATAGTCCCAAAGTCTGCCACAGTGTCACTTTCATTCTCACACTTGACTGGTTCACTTTTTTAAACTCTATAATAATGACTCTCTTCAGTATCATCATCATCATCAAGTACCGGGCCTACTGGCGTAGGTGATCATGTCCACAACTTTCGATCTCGGCAGCTATTTATCATTTCTGTTGTTGACCTTCTGCCAAGCCATTCTCTTAAGCTGTCTGTTATTTTTTTCTCTTTGCTTCCCTCTATTTCTTCGTCCCTCAATTTTTCCAGTTGTTACAATATATTCCAGTTGTTCTCTTCTTATTACATGGCCAAAAAATGGATGATTGTTTCTTCCTAATATTGGAAATTAGCTCTCTTTTTGCTTTGACCTCTCTCAGAACATCTTCATTACTCTTCTTAGCTGTCCATGGTACTCTCAATATTCTTCTGTAAAACATTTCTACAGACTCCAGTGATTTTCTTGTCTGTTATCCTATTGTCCATGATTTGCATCCATATGTTAAGACTGGCTCTACATAACATTTAAGAACTCTCTTTCTTCAGTATCAGTCAAATATTAATCATCTTCATTTCATTATCATTCAATCATAGTCCATGCCGAGATGAATTGGATACAAATTATCATGTCTCACTTTCCACGACTCTCGACTTTGTGCACTATAAAACAAAACCATTCAGGAATCCATTAATTTGTCACAACTATTGACCTGATTTTTATCATTTCGCTGTCAAACCAGACATGATGATAATCCTTAGGTATCCAATTACTTTACATCTTGTTCTTCTCTATCTCATCTATTTTATATTTTTCCTATTGTTATTATTAAGTATTCCAACTTGCCATTTCCCCATACATGATTGTAACAAATGTGACATATTAGGAGTAAACCCCAAACAGAAATTTCAGATGATATAATAGTTTTGGTTGACAGCTTTTCTAGGAGAAGGAAAAGCCTGACACTAAACCCCTGTTGCTATGTAAGTTAAACCCTGTTTAGGGTCAAAGACTGCTGGAGTAATTTATACACAAATCAAATTGCAGGCAAGGGGAAACCACCTTTGTATTTCCCAAGAAAATGTATGGAATTTCTTAAAACCTCTTATTAAGCAACTTCTTCTTCTTCTACCTTTTTAGCTCCCAGTGGAGCATAGGTCTTCAACAAACACTTTCCAAGTCATTCTGTATTTTGCCATTCTTCTAAGATCATTCCATGTCTTCCCCATCATCTTCATCTCTGCTTCTATCTGTCTTCTCCAAGAATACTTGTCCATGTTTGTGAAGTTTTTTCGGCTTATTTTTTTTTTTTACAGTATGGGATAGCCAGTCTCATGCCCAACCCTCCTTTCTCGCCTCTTACAAACATGCCTGGTAGGGTACAGCGCCACTATTCTTTACTCCCCTTTCGGGCCCTGGTAGCACATGGGCGTTATTGAGTAACAGTGTTGGGGAATAGTAGAGTCACCACCAATGATATGAAACGACAAGTGCATTGGGTGATATCAGACTGTCATCAGGGCACTGTGATATCAGACTGTCACCAGGGCACTGTGAAAAATTAAATCTAAAAGTTTAATCATTTTTGTAACCTGGATTGTCAGAACACTTAGTGTTAGGTAGATAAAATGGAGAGAATGAATATCAACACATTGGGAATGGCAGTCAACATCTAATTTTAAAAAAAAATGATTTAATTCTTTGTATTTGAATTTGGATTGATGAAGTAATTGGCTCTTTGGAAATACAAGTGCATAGTGGAGGACACAAACAACAAAAAATATTGAAAATGATAACTTAGGATAAAAATTTAATCATTGTGACCGTGTTTATTAGCATGCTAATTTGTATTAATGATAATGTTTATATTGTTTGTTTTCATTCACCCAATAACTAAAGGAATTTTATCTTAGTTCTCTTTATCATCCACTCTTAAAAGGATGTTAAGTAATTAGTTAATGCATTTTGTTGTCTTTCACAGCAAGCTGTAATATTTGCAGTTTTTTGTCAAATCATCCATTTTCATTCATCATCATGTGCCATACCGGTTGGGGTAGGCGATCATGCCCTTCCACAAACTTCTATCTACTGTACATCATATCAGTTCTGTTGTTGAGTGTTTTCCATTCCATGACACCAAGCTATCCAGTATTTTCTCTCTTTGTCATCTGTGATCACTCTTTCCCTGTATTTTGCCAGTTGTAACCAAGTATTCCAACTTTCCTCTTCTCATGATATGCCCAACAAATGTTGATTGTTTCTTTCTGGTGTTTTTTAGAAGCTCCCTTTTTGTGTAGGCCTCTGAGAATTTCCTCGTTGGTCTTTTTAGCTGTCCAGGAAACTTTCAACATTCTTCTGAGAAATCCCATCTCCATGGTCTCTAATTGTCTTTTCATTTGTTTGTTTACTGCCCATGATACACTACCATAGGTCAGAATTGGCTCTATATAGCACCGATGAACTCTCTTTCTCATTCATATTTTATTGACATAGATTTGTTGCATAAGATGTTTTTTCATTTTCTGAAATGCTACTTTGGCCTGAGCTATTCTGCTTTTTATTTCTGTGGTGCATCTTCCATCTGATGTTATTATTTTCATTCAGCGAGGCATTTTTTAATACTAAATTGCTTTCCCTCTCAACTCCTACTCACATGGCCAGATTAGACTGGTTAATTTGTTTCCATGGGCACCACAAAGAGGTGGAGTTAATTCTGGATAGCTTCGATTCACCAACACTGATATAAGCTGTCAGCTGTGCTCAGTCATTACTTCAGGCAATAATAATATAAATAACTCAAACTTTGAGTTAAATTATGATTATCTTATTCACAATAAATTATAGTTCTTGTAGTTTGCTGATTATCGCACACTGCTTCATCCTCTCAGTCTCCTTGAACCTATCTTGACTCTCTGTTGTTTATATTTGGCACCATTATCAATTACTGTGTCACTCTCCAGTAACAACTAATCGCAATGGTAATGTAGCTGAACAAATAATGTGCTAGATGCTGTTTTTGCTGAACAGCTTCTCTTGTGGCTGAATCTGTCAATATTGGATAGACAGATTCGACTGCAGAACGAACAAGATATATTTGTTATGCCTGGTCTTGTCTCCTTTCTCCTGCTCCTTTTGTCTTCTGAATTTGATATCAACGCTTCCTCGAATGTTGCTGTGGTGTTTTTTATTTTTGTTTGCCATCTGCTGCCATATCCTTCCAGTTTCTTTCACTGCTTGAGAATTCATTTAAGGAATCTCTGCAAACATCTTTATATCAGGGCTGGTCTGCGCTTTTGTCTCTTTCCATCCCTAAGTTCACCAGATATTATTTGTTTGGGAGTACGATTGTTAGCCATTCTTCTTACATGACCCAGCCACCTTAGTCTTCGACTCTAAATGTTACCATGATGTATGGGATTTTGGCTCATTGTGTTATATTAGAGTTGGTGTCCTGTCATTTGATGTTCACACTCTTTAGAAGGCAATGTACATGAAATTGTTTAACCTTTTCTCCTGCTCTACATAGGTAGTCAAAGTTTCTGATCCATATAGAAATGTACTGAGCACACAACTTTGGTACATCTGAATCTTAGCCCAGAGTGTTAGTTGCTTTACAAGTTATGGGAAATGAATGATGACCTCAAATGATGACCGTCTTGTTCATGACCCAAGTTGGTCTTAATGTCTAAATGCATAGCAATAGCTGATTGCTGAAGCAGAATATGTGTGTGTATGTATGTCACACAAACAGAATATATTCTTTTTTAAAATAATGCATAAAAGCATTTTAAATTTGTTAAAAATTCACCTAACAATTTACATTTATATATATCTTTTACCGGCAGACATTCGTGATATTACTGACATTTTGTGATGAGGGAAGTTCCACTTTCAAACTGTGAAAGGGATTTCATCCTAAAAAATATTGCTGAAAAACGGGTAAATTTTTTAATTCAAATGTATGGTTTTTTTTTTAACTGCATTATATGCTACATTATTTTAACTTCTTTTTTTATATTAACAAAAGGTAAATAAGAAAACACTTAGTTAATCAAATAGCATGTGATGACCATATGTAGACGTGAAATTGCGCACCAAAAATGTGAGGAGACGGAATTGTTGCGCGCCAAAATAGGTAGAGACAGAATTGATGCACGCCACAATAAGTAGAGACAGAATTAGTGCAGTGCGTAGGGAGAATAAAGTGACGTAAAAATATGATGACGTATCCTTTGGCAGTTAGAAATTTGAGAAGTTGCGGGAGCGTCCGTTAGAGAGGCCAGAGTGAAGGTGGAGTCGTGCAGTGGAAAGGAATGGTTGCTGAGTGATGCAGCCAACACAGATGCACAGAAAACCAATAGCTAATGTCACCTGATTGAAGTCTAACTGTGGCAACTCTCACTGCCTGTGGTACTGATGGTTTGCATGGGCAAACAGTACTGATGAGCAGTTGCCTTCACTGCTGGGATGATTTAACAGCATCTCAACGACATCTCAACTAAAATCGTGACAAGGAGTGCCTTTCGTCATAATGCGAGTCTGGCCAGCGTGGGCCTGTGTGGCCTGGTCTTGACCTCTGGGCATCTGACACAAACCTAACTTCGCAACGTGTGCAAGGGATTGTGGTCGGTTAGATTTCTCTGAAAAATTAACAGAGAGTGAACAGTGATGATATTTTGAAGCAGGTTTTTGTATATAAAATCATCTTGGTTGTTAAGTTTATATTGTTGAACTTTAGTTGAATTGATCACGTAGTGAGAACTGTTAGTAATTACCATATCACTACAGTATTCGGGCGATTATCATTGTATTGGAAAGCATTATCATAAAACCAGTACAGTAGAAAGTACCAATTGCAAGGCGCCTATTGGCATGCCGTCAAATAAAAAATCACTCAAACAGTTGTTCGGGCACACACTTCAAACAACACCGCCCCCGGTACACATAAATATATGTATTGAATTAAAATTCATCATCATCATTGAGTGTAATCTCCACTTTGAAGGCTGGCTACCATGGAGCGCTATTCCACTGTCTTTTGCTTTGGTAGTGCAGGTTGTCATAGGCTGACTTGTTCATCTTTTTATGTTACTCATTAAAATTAATATCAAAAGTAATAACCAATTCAATTTGGATATAACTCAATCCTGATGTTTTGGTTAGAATATAAATTGTTGATTAAGATAGTTCAAGAAATAATTTTCAAAAGGAATAAATTACATTTGATGGGAACAATGCAGCATTCATTATCATTAAAGATATTCTTCATTAAAAAGTGGATCAGAGCATTGATTTTGAATATGTGTATTAACATATTATATCAAACATTATGGGGAGGTGCAGTTTGTTTTTTATCTTGAACAATATTTCTTTCACCTGCAATTTAAGTCTCTGCTTCTACAGGATTTATGTAGGTGTTGTCTATCCAAATTTTGGTGCTTCTTGATCCACAAGGCCAGATTATCCATTAATATATGCACTTAATATTAGCTGGCAACAAACAGCGGCCATAAGAACTTTAAAACAATTGGGAGTGTTTCAACAAATAAAACAGGGTGTCCAGCCATAATAGCAAAAAGACAGAGGCAGTGGTAACAACAAAGAAAAATACATCACTTCAGTGCAAAATAAAGACAAGTGGAACAATATTAAAACAGATAAATGAATTTAAATATTTGGGAACTTTGTTAATCTCAGACGGAAGATGTACAAAAGAGGTGAGATGCAGAATGGCTCAGGCAAAAGCAGCTTTCCAAAAAATAAGGAAGATACTATGCAATCCATTTTTGACAATAGAAACAAGAAAAAGAGTTCTTAAATGTTACGTAGAGCCAGCCTTAACATATGGGTGTGAATCATGGACAATAGGACAACAGACAAGAAAATCACTGGAGTCTGTAGAAATGTGGTTTTACAGAAGAATGTTGAGAGTACCATAGACAGCTAAGAAGAGTAATGAAGATGTTCTGAGAGAGGTCTAAGCAAAAAGAGAGCTAATTTCCAATATTAGGAAGAAACAATCATAATTTTTTGGCCATGTAATGAGAAGAGAACAACTTGAATATATTGTAACAACTGGAAAAATTGAGGGACGAAGAGATAGAGGGAAGCAAAGAGAAAAAATAACAGACAGCTTAAGAGAATGGCTTGGCAGAAGGTCAACAACAGAAATGATAAATAGCTGCCGAGATAGAAAGTTGTGGAGAGACATGATCACATACGCCATCAGGCCCGGTACTTGATGATGATGATTATTAGCTGTTTAATTCTCATAAGGCGGTTGAAATAATTTATTTTATTGCATGACTATGTGTTTGATGCTGGGTGTGGCTCCAACAATTGCTTAGTTAGTGACAATGACATTGCTGACAGGTTGGTGGGGACTGCCATTGCGCAGGAAACCTTAAATTGGAAACATATAACATATAAGGGCTTTAATAGAACACCTCACAGGATGATGACAAGGAAGTTGAGGATAATCCATATGCCAAAAGAATGGTGGAATACAGCACCACGATCTTATCAAATGAGTTTATGTCTACCGGCTTTGCTTCTCTTATCACTATTCCTTTCTGTCTCTCTACGCCTTCCTCTTTTTCTGTATTCTGATGTATTGCATAATTTTATTGTCCAAAAACTTATTTGGTAGTAGATGACCAACAAACTCAGCAACTGAAATTGATTTAAAAAAATAGCCTTTGTTAGTACCTTTTATGTCATGTTTGATAAAACATGTTTTATGCTCACAGAAATCGCATAAAATGGAGATAGATAAATATAAAGTGGCAACCATCAATATATGTCAAATAAAAAAAATTAGGAATTTGAACTTATAGAAGAAATAACTAAAAGGAAAATTAAAATACCTGGATTAGTGGACACCAGAGTAAAAGGACAACAGATAAAGAAAACACACATGAACTACACTATAATATTCTCAAGAGTCGACAATACAGAAAGAGCAACACACGTAGTAGGATTTATCATCAACCCAGAATAGGCAAAGAACATTCTAGAAATAACTGTACAGTATAATCTTCATCCCAACATTGTGCTACCAATGCCAGACCTGGACCCTAGATGCAAGAACAATAAGAAAAATAACCTCTATTGAGATGAAAAGTGTTAAACGAATGACAGTAAACAGTCTGAGAGACAAGGTCAAAAATGAAGAACTGAGAAAAAGCTAGGAATAGCCCCCGCCATAGAATATATAAAGAAAGAACAGATAAAATGGTTTGGCCACATGACAACGCAGAGTGATCAAAACACAATACAACAAGCCCTCAATAAACGTTGCAAGAATTCCAGACCCAAGGGTTGACCACGAAAAAGATGGATCAATGGAATATTAGAAGCACTAGGAAACATAACTGCAGTAGATGTGAACAGAAGAGCAAAAGACCGCACATTATATCTCCCCTCAATGCTGAAAGGCAAATGAGGAAGGAAAGAAGATAAAACACAGTGTTTCTGTTAGTGATACCCAATGAGGGATCTTGGAGTCCAAACTGAAAATAATTAGTAGTCCTTGCTTTTATTTTGTTATTTAGAATAAGTTTATTTTAACTCACTGCTTTGTTTTATTATATATATTTGAAGAGGCTTGATGGAAGACAAGCATATGATTACCGTGACATTCGCATATCATTTGGTGTGAGTCTTGGATGCTGTCATGTTGAAATAGGTAAAACAAGGTATGAAATATTTGTCTATGGATATCTTTTGAGACATTTCTTCTTCCCTGTGTTTTTGTGGCAGTTTTCTTTATATCAATCTAAGGACATTAATCCATTTAGTTTTAAAGTCAGGAAGAATGGGAGAGTTATCTCACAGGATGTATGGTTTAGACTATAGTGGAGCGATTAAAGGTTACCCAGGTACAAAAAGTCAAGGCTGTCTGTTTTCTGTATGAGCAATGAGAGATAGTAAAGTGAGGTTATGACTAGCAAGACTGAGTCTTAGCCATAGACGTTGACCAGTGCAGATGAGAAAAGACAGGTAGAACGAGCTGTAGTGGGGACATTGGTCTACTGAAAAATAGTGTGTGACAGCTTTACAGATCATTCATTCATCAGGTCACTTGTCCTTTATAGAACGTTGCAATCACCACAGCCTGTCTCAAAAAATCTGTATATCTAACCAGGTTCACCTCTTCTGTTGTCATATTCAAGGTCTACTAGAATGTCTTGAAACCACCTTCTTCTTGGTCTGTCCATGATGCATTGTCCAGGAACCATGCCTTCTATTATTGTTTTTTCAAGCCCGCTGTTTCTTTTGACATATTTATTTTAATTTCCTCTGTAGAATGGTGTTTATAAGCCAGTTCTTTTTAATGTTTAAATTAAGTTTTTGTTGCTATTTTTCATTATCCAAAGCATCTTAAGGATTATTTCTGTAACAAATAAATTGATTTTCTTCCTTGCTGTTTGTGAAATTGCCAGTGATCCACAACCATAGGTTGCTATAGAGAAGATACATGTCCTTTGTAATTTTAATTGTACTGCCTTGTTGGTATTGTGCCATATGTTCTTCATGGTGTTTAATTTTTGTGTTGCTATCATCATCATCATCAAGTACCGGGCCTGCTGGCGTAGGTGATCATGTCTCTCCACAACTTTCGATCTCGGCAGCTATTTATCATTTCTGTTGTTGACCTTCTGCCAAGCCATTCTCTTAAGCTGTCTGTTATTTTTTCTCTTTGCTTCCCTCTATCTCTTCGTCCCTCCATTTTTCCAGTTGTTACAATATATTCCAGCTGTACTGTATGCAGTAAACAGTACAACCTGTGGCTGCCTTGCAAGTAAGCTCGGGAGAGTATAAGGCTAAGGGAGAGTACCCCAAAGTAAAACAACCCCACTGCCTTGTAGGTGAGACTTTTTAGTCAAAGGCTAGCGGAGCCAACCGTAAACAAACCAACGGAAGGCAACAGAAAACCACTGTCATAACTTCTTTGTACAATCATGAATCATTGTGTTGATATAGCTAACCTTTTATTATCTTTCTGGCAGTCTCCATTGTTCCATTGTTTGTTATTACAGATCCCAGATATTCATAGTTTGTTACACTTTCAAGTTCTTCACTGTTGATGATGATTTTGGTTGTTGTTGGCTTTTTGCTTTGTCAATGGACATTATCTTGGTTTTGTGTACATTTAAATAGAGGTTTTGCAGGTTATTATAGAATTATTTAAAAACAGCCATGAGCAAGACATAACAGTTCATCCTACAAAGGATAGTGACTGATAGTAGATCTTTGATAAGCTAGTTAGTCACACCAGGATGTAATGCTGTGTGTTTCGTCAGTATAAGAATGTGCATTTTATATATGTATATATATATATATATATATATATATATATATATATATATATATATATATATATATATATATATACAACTTATTATATCGGCCAGAGAACTAATGTGACATCAAGAATAAAATTGCCACATTCATCCCATTGTGTCGTTCTTCAAGTGTTGTGTCATTTTTTTCATCCTAATGTATATTGTCTCATCTATCTATATTTTCTTCCCTTTGTGTTACCGGGGCCTCATTCTGAGGGAAGTAAAGAATAGTGACACTGTGACCTTCCAGGCGACTAAGGAGGTTGATCGATGGCTTGACAAGCTGTCATTGTAAAAAGTATTGTTATGGAAACAGAGCCATAAGTTTTGGAACCAGTGATCTCTGCAATATGTGCCATTGTGGCACGCAAGGTTTCTGTTTTTTGAGATTGTGGTTCTGCCCTATGTGCCGTCTTCGGCTCGAAAGGACGATAGATAGATAGATCTATATTTAGTAATGATTTCATTACAGAATTAAAGGAGCTGAGAAAGATAACAGATAGGGATTACCCAGATAACTATGAAGTTATTAAGCTCTGAAAATTGATGAGGTGGCAGAAATTAGATGAGAATCCAGCTGTGAACAAAGAAGTCAAGATTACTCAATAACCAAATCTGGGTCATTGTTATTATTGTGATGTATACCTCTGGTGCGGTTTGCTTGGCCATGAGTTTATTACTTCAAGAAAGTGTCCAGACAGACTTAACCAGCCGTACACTGTTGACTAACACTGAGATATCACATTACTCATAATATGTACCATTGATCATTGGAAAATGTTATCACTAACACTATATTCCGTAAATGACGACTTCAGGAGTGGAGGTAGCCCAATACTTTTACTGTCTTTCACTTAGCTTTAGTATTTGTATTTCCTTTACTTGTTTTCTACAGAATTATAATTTACAATATTTTGAGTTTGACAAACACAGTGAGAATTACATATTCCATTTCATCATGTCATTATTGAGTGCTGCATCCACATTGAAGGTTGGCTGCCATGGAACGCCATTTTACTCTGTCACTTGCCTTGATGGTGCATGTTGTCATAAGTTCACCTGTCCACCTTTTGATGTTATCAGTCCACTTTAATCTTGGTCTGCATCTGCCTCATCTACCTTGTACCTTCCCTTCCAAGATGACTTTTAGTAGAGTATTGTGACTCTTTACATGCTCCAACAATTTCAGTTGTCTTTTCCTAATTGTTTTAGGCAGTTTCTTTTTTATTCTCAGCAGATTTAAAACTTTACTGCTTGTCTTCTTTTACTTTCACCCAATCCTCCCCATTTTTCTATAGATCCACATATCAAAGGCTTCAATTTTCTGCTCTGATTTCTTTTTTTAATGTCCATGTTCTGCACCATACAGGATTATTGAGTAAATATAGCCTTTTACAATTTGTAGTTATAGTTCCAATGTTATCTTTCCATCTTTTTTTATATTTCCATTTAAACTATTTAATATTCAATTTTGTTTTTTCCCCCTAGAGTATTAGCCCAAGTATCTTGTGAGGTTGGACAGCCTAAACAGACTCGGCCTCATGATGGAGTGTTGTTTGTTAATGTTGAATTGTCTCCAATGGCTTGTCCAACATTTGAGACTGGAAGGTTGGTTTCATTATTTCTTTTATTTTGTTCATATTTGAAATGTCTTTTTGATATTAAATATGAGGACAGTTTTAATTAATTATGGGTTTTGATGATGAAAAAAATAATTTCAGGGCTGTGAGAAGAAATTTCACAAAGAAGAACATTGGTTTTCTGGGGTATGTTTTTATTTAAAGCATGACTTGATGTGAACATCTAGGTGAAAGTTTCACAAAGTTAACAAAATGTGTACATCAAGGTGAAAGTTTCACAAAGTTAACAAAATGTGTACATCAAGGTGAAAGTTTCACAAAGTTAACAAAATGTGAACTTATAGGTGAAAGTTTTACAAAGTTAATAAAATGTGTACATCTTAGTTACGCTTCAAAATATAGCTAAAACCTGAGTATCTAGAGTCAGATTTGTATAATTTTGTTTGAACATAAGAGAACAAGTTTTATTAAGAAGTATAATGTGTGTCTGAATACCTCTGGTGACTTTTTCTGAAGAATCCTGGTGAGTACTTGCTTCATAGCAATTGCTTTATTTAATTCTGCCACACCTGCTAATGTATCTTACATTTGTTTGTAATAAAGCTTCTAGAATGAAATCAATACTGAATTAGATGAGCAGCAATTTGGATTCAGGAAAAATAGTGGGACAAAAGAAGCCATATTCTGCATGAGAACATTAATCAAAAAGTACACAGAAGTAAACAAACCAATATATGTCTGCTTCATAGACTATACCAAAGCTTTTGATAGAATACACCACAAACAATTTATAGAATGCCTAAAAGAGATACATTTAGAACATGGACATATGACTAATATGTAATTTATATTGGAGCAAACAGCAATAATAAAATATAACAAGGAGAACTCTACACCCATTGATATAAAAAGAGGAGTAAGACAAGGATGCATCCTATCACCAAGCTTGTTCAATCTATACACTGAGCAAATCTTTAAAAATATCACAGAGATGCCAGGCCTACAAATTAATGGAAAGATAATCAATAACCTAAGATATGCTGATGATACTGTACTACTAGCAGAAAATCCTAAAGATCTGCAACAATTACTTAATGAAATAAACATCACATGCAAAAAATATTGACTAGATATGAATATCAAAAAGACTAAAACTATGATCATAAACAAAGAAAATACTTAAGAAAACCCACAAGTGGATATCAAAATTGAAGGAATAGACCTGGAGACAGTTCAGAACTACAACTGCATTGGACATACTATAACCAGTGATGGAAAATATACAACTGAAATAAACAAAAGAATAGGAATGGCAAAAAGTAATTTTAATGCCATGAAAAATATACTAACATCAAAACAAATAACACCAGAGCTAAAACAAAGAATAGCAAAATGTTGTATCTTCTCAATATTCCTATATGGTGCAGAAACATGGACATTAGACAAGAAAACAGAACAGAGAATTGAAGCCTTTGAAATGTGGATATATAGAAGAATAGGTAAAGGATGGAAATAAAAGAAAACGAACGATGAAGTCTTAAAACAACTACAAATGAAAAGAGAACTACTAAACACAATTCAAATAAGACAAATGTGATTTTCGGGCCATGTTAAAAGACACAACAGCCTACTAAAAGTAATCTTGGAGGGGAAAATACAAGGTAAAAGAGGCAGAGGCAGACCAAGATTAACATGGATGAGTAACATCAAAAGATGGACAAATCAGCCTATGACAAACATCAAAGCAAGAGACAGAACAGAATCGCTCCATGGTAGCCAACCTTCATTGCTGAGATGGCACTCGATGATGATGACGATGAAAGCTTCTAGGACAGGTTTCATTTGAACATGCCTCATAGAACACCATTTGTCAACATCACCAAAGATTTGCATAACGGCTTCTCTTGTGCATTTTGCATTGACGCAGGACTGAGTGAATAGTACCAGATTAAAACCGGGTTGAGACACAGATATATTTTATCTTCCCTGTTATTTTCAATTGCCATTCATTTTATAATGCAGAAATGTTGTACAGGTAACAAAAGCATTGGGTAGATACCTGGGTCTCAATTAGAGGACTTTGATTTTGTAGAAGAAAATGTTCTTAGTAGTAACATTGTGAACACAGTGCAAGAATAAACATATGCCCTGTCATCAAGGGCTAGCAGAATAAAACTTGAGATCAACTAAAAAAAAGACTCGAGTAATGAAATATCAAATGCGTCCAGAAAAAAATACCTGGAAGGAAAATCCACAGAAGAAGTGGATTTTTTCATATATCTCGGAAGTTGCATAAAGCTTAAGAATTTCATATTAACTGTATTATCCATTCTCATTTATGCATACCAGAGCTGAAAAACAGCTAAAGAAATAGAAAATCAATTAAATATATTTGTAAACAAATGCCTCAGGAAAATACTTTGATATCGTGGAATGAATTCATGACTAGTGCAGAGGTAAGAGAAATAACCATACATCCTAGTGTATAAGAAAAAAAGGGTGAGCATATTTTGGCCAGCGATAGCTCAGTGGTTAGGGAACTGGACTACAAAGGATAAGAGATAGGGTTCGATCCCAACCAACGGCTTCCGGTTCACCCGGCGTTTAATGGGTACCGAATTTTTTTCTGGGAAAGTAAAGCGGCACTGGCATAATACTGACCACATTACCCCAAAAGTCATGTGCCGAAGGTCTGTAAAATTTATGGTCACTAACACCATATTCCCTATTGACGGGGGTACTTTACTTTTTTTGTTTTTTTTTTTTGGCCATGTGATAAGAAGCAACAATAAGAGAATTAAAAAACAAGCACTCACATGGAAAACAGCTGGCTAAAGAAGAAGATGACCCAGAGAAACATTAAGAACAATCAGGTAAGGGCCAAAGGCAGTGAACACCAGCTCTCTTGCCAATTTTGAGAGGTTCACCAGAACAGGAACATGTGGTGAGACACAATGCAGGTCCTGGGTATAGTTTGACAAAGATCGTCCTTTATATCTCTGTATTAGATAGCCCAAAGGGAGCTGCGATAGCTCAGTGGTTAGTGAACTGGACTACAAAGGACAAGGGGTAGGGTTCGATCCCAACCGATGGCTTCCGGGTTCACCCAGCCTTAAATGGGTACCAGATTTTTTTCTGGGAAAGTAAGGCGTAATGCCGACCACATTACCCCAAAAATCATGTGCTGAAGGTCAGTAAAATTTATGGTCATTAACGCCATATTCCCTATCAGCCCTATGCACCACTTGGCGTGACAGGGATACTTTACTGTTTTTTTATTAGAGATAGCCCAGGGGAACTAATTTTTGTGTGAATAGCACTTTCTTCCTATTTTCACACTGGCAGCCACATGCTCGGGTGTTTCTTACCATACAGGCAAGTATTCCCTGACTTCAGAGGTACTCTAATTTTTTTATTTTAATCATTGAGAGCTTTCATGGTTTTGGGTGAATTTTTTCTGATAAATTTTGCCTGGACAATAGCCATTTTTGGCCTGATCTTTTCAGTTACTAACTGTCAAGGGTTCTTTAACATGTAGGGTCAAGGCAAAGATATGCATCAAATTGCAAAGCTGCAGTGAAGCTAAATTGTGAGGAGAAATGAACAAAAAATAGATATAGAAACAAACGGTAAGCTTCACATAACAAGTGGACAAGTCTGTTCTGTAACATATGCAGAATGCACACAGGACCTCCTGTTTTACTGGGGGGGGGGGGGGGGGGGGGAAGCGATGAAGAAACCAAATATTCAAAGTGAAATAGTCCCACCTCCTCCATGGTGGGATTCAAACCCATGACCTTCTTGTCCAGAGCCTGGTGTCTTACCTCTAGACCACCCAGATCCACTGTCATTTTGTATTGTCTTATTTTCATTGTTTCTTTGCCAAGACAAACTCAAGAAGGAGTTGAATTGTCACGTCTGATGGAGCGATGTCTGAAGGAATCCAGGTGCATGGACTTAGAATCTCTCTGTATTGTTGCTGGAGAAAAGGTTTGTTTAGTTCACATTTACATGCTAACAGCATGAACAATATACTCTAGTTAGATAACCTAGAATAAAATAATTTTATTGTATAGAATAGAGGGGCTAATCTATGAGGATTTTTCAAGAGAAACTAATGAGAGGAATCAAACATGTCCAAGTATTTCTATTACACTCCCTCTTATCCCTTTGAGTGTCTAAGGAAACACAGAGTTTAAGCTCTTGATTTCGATTATTATTATGAAATGCTGTTGTGGAGTTTCTCCAATATTGTCCCTCCATCTTACTTTGAGTCCACCCCTAGCTCTGCTTTCTTTTCTTCTTGTATATGCCCTCTATGATGTTGAATTTTAAGACATTCTCTCTATGTGAACAAACCACTTAATATGTTGTTTCTATAGATGGTTCAAGATTGGTTCTGTGCCAATTAATTCCTCATGTGATCTTATTCCTAATATTTGCTTCTTCTGGTTACTTCATCCTTTTTCCTCAAATGTTTCATTTCTGTGATAATTTCCAGTTAGTTAGAGTGGTGTTACCATCACAGTAAGGAGATCTTTTATATCTGTTACATCACTGTCAATACCCTAAGATCACAAATATGGCCCACACAGCAGTTTGTTTTCATCTCAAAGTGGCATTTTAGTTACAATCTTGGAAATTTTGCAGCATTTATGGACGAAGATATTTTGACCTTGGCACATTTCCCTCATTCTTTAAATTGATATTTTATGGAAGTGGTTTCAGTTTTTGACACCAGACACAAAACATGGAATAAAAAACGTGAAATAATTTAGCTTCAGTAAAAACTTAAGTGCAAGTGATATTTTAGCAGTTTTTATTCGTAACAGAAAGTTTGACAAATCTGAGAGCTTCGATTGGTGTAAATATTACATTTTTAACCTAGAAATATGCAAATGAGTAAATTAACTAAAGTATCAGAGACAGACAGCTTTGCCCACAGAAGCAACCATGTATGACAAATCATCGCGAACCGGTGAAGACACCAAATGTACCGTCTTGCTCGTAACCCATTTTGGTCTGGCCATCTTAATGCATGACAGCTGATCACTGAAGAGGAAGCCTTTTATAGTGTATTTTGAGATTGTGGTTCTGCCCTATGTGCCGTCTTCAGCTCGAAAGGACAATAGATAAATAGATCGAAAAATTACAGCATCAAAATACACATTCTTCAAAATTTGACAGTTTGCTGTGGTCAAACATTTCCACCTTCTATACCTTCTTAATTACTACTTCTGGTGACCCTTGAGTGTTGGATTTGTTTCCGTTGGTGGTTTTTTTTTTCTCCCCATTTCGAGAGATATGATCTTGTATAATGTGGGGAAAATACAACAAATTTAAAAAAAAAATTTTTTTTTGCTGTAATCAGGGAAATTTCCTCGGCCATTGGCTGACATCAAACAACCTTTTGTAACTCTGGAAATGCAGCAGATAATGCTATGAGGTAGCCAAACATACTGACATACTTATGGTGTCCGTATCTACAGGCAATATAACATATCCGGTCCAACCAGTCAAATTCATGTCATAAATCATCCTGAGACAAAAAATCCAAGTCCATGTCTCTCTTAGTGTAAACACACAGCCGTGTGTCAAAAGTTCAAGGAAAATACAATTTTTAAAGCTCCTAATGTTACTCTTAAGTGGTAGTAATTTTTTTCTATAGTATCATTAACACCAGAGTCACAAATATGTATCATAATCTAGGGTTAAATCAGTAAAATAAAAATAATTAATTAAAGTATATGCAAAATAACTAAACGCATGTTGTCTGTTAGTCTATTTATGTTATACTGGATAAAAGCCCTCTTTGTTAATCAATAATCTTTTCTTGGAAAGAAAATAAAAAGCTCACACTGTATCCACATGCCGAAGAGCTGATTGACTGCTGTTGACCAGTCTGTGACATGGAAACGGGTTCTGGACTGTGAGACTGAGTGAGTGCGCGTGAGCCTAGACCATCCACAACACCAAAGGAGTGCACGGCCATTTACTTCAACAACCATGAGCCCATGTCACTCCTTCAGATGAAAGAGATGGGAGAAACGAGAAACTTAGTGGCTGTATAAGAAGAATTATCACAGAACTGGAGTCATCAGTCGTTGGATACTGCGAGACTTGCTGAGGAGGGGATCTAAGTGCCTATGGACATGTTCAGAGTGCAATGATGATGACCTGCAAATAACTCAATAACTTTTCTTGGAAAAGCCAGTATGTACAGGGAAATTTTTTTTTTAGTTATGCTAACTAAACATAGTCATATGTTGGACATGTGATGAGAAGAGATAATAACCGAATAGGAAAGCAAGCCCTCATGTGGGAAACAACAGGTAAGAGGAAAAGAGGAAGACCCAGAGAGAGGCAAGAGCAGCAGGAATTGGCTCCCTCAATGAGATAGAGCTGCTTGCACAGAACAGAGACAAATGGTGAGGTTTGATAAAATATCTTTAAAAGAATTAAAAACTACTAGAACAAAAGTTCAGATAAGAGAAGCAGTATCTTGGTCTATGGGCTGGCTATGGCTCGAAAGGTCAATAGATAGAACTAAACATATCATCATGGATTTGTAGAGCTTAACTTTCTTGTCCATAATATCATTTTTCAACATTTGTAGGTTTGGCATGCGAGAGTCGACATTCATGTCTTGAACCATGAAGGTAATCTTTTAGATTGTTCCAGTATAGCAGCGATCTCAGCGCTTGCTCATTTCAGGTACAGTAACATTTATGTCTTTTTTCCTTTATCTTCAGATTTCACATTCAATAAAACAAGTACTGTCACTGACAAATGAACACTTTTCTATGAAATATTTCCTATGTCTCTTATAAACTATTATATGTTCTATTGCTCCTTTTAAATTTTTAAGTGTAATTTTAATTAAAATTACTGAGGGCATGTATCTTTCTGATAGCATCTTATGGTTGTGAATCATGGACAATTTCGCAGATTGCGATGAAGAAAATAGATTCATTCTAAACAAAATTCTACAGAAAAATCCTCAAGATACCTTAGGTAATAAAAAAGAGCACTGAAGATATTAAAAGACATGATCATAAAAAGAACTGGCTTATAAACACCATTCTACAGAGGAAAATAAAATACTATGGCAGTGTCAAAAGACAACAGTGGGCTGGAAAGTAAAATAATGTAAGACATGGTTCCTGGGTGACACTTCAGGGGCAGACCAAGAAGAAGGTGGTTTAAAGACATCAAGGAAACCTTGAACATGACAACAGAAGTTGGAGATCTGACTAGAGGTAGATTCTTTTAGACTATGATGAATACAACGTTCTGCATAGGACATGCAACCTAATGATGATTTTAATGGGAGCTGAAACACTTTCAATGTTTGTGTTTCAAGAATATTTATTTGTGACGGTTTATACATTCTAAGTACATTTTCTATACTGTTTAATTTTTTTCTTACGGCTAATTATAAATAAAAAATGTGTGAGTATTTCAATGATTTTATACACTTCCTAAGTACTTTTTCTAAAAGCTATTTAGTTTTCCTAAACATATTTTCAATTTCCTTTGATAATCCTGAAGCATTTTTCTGTAAGTCTATCATACCTTCTTAAGTACATCTCGTTGGTTTATTATACATCACAATTATATTTTCTAAAAGTATAAATATATGTTTTCTCTTATAATACCCTTGTTACATATGATATGATAGTGACTTCTAATACAGTCGAACCTGTCTAAGGCGACCATTCACGGGACTTTCAAAAACTGGTCCCATAGGACAGGTGGTCCTGCCTCACAGGTTTCACATAATAAATAGAGCGATAAAAAAAATTTGATCCTAAGCACTATGAAAACTAACCTGCAAATCAGCATAATCCATGAGTAGAACATAGTGCACATGTCGGTCTACAATAGCCACTGGTTGGACACTTTTCATAAAACACGATAGTTAAACACACAAAAATAAAACACACATACACAGATTCCACTTATACTGTACATGTATCACTTTTGACTTGAAAAAAAATCCAATATGGTAGTCTGTTGTTTGACAGATGAAATAAACAATAAGTTCAATTTTTCTCTCAAGTCCATGATAACGTCTAGTATGTCAGATCTCCCGTTTGTTATTGAATAGGTGCGCAGAAGCTCCAAAGCATTATGTGCATCTGCGATAGTGTATGTTTTCTCAATGTCAGTAGAATCTTGTTCGTTGTCTGATTCACTATTCACATCCTCAGCAGCTAAAATTGCAGTGGCAGGAAGATCCCAGTTTGTTTCTATTGTGTTGCAAGTTTGGAGCCCTGAATCAATCATGGAGATGTCTGTCAATTGGTATCCAAACAATTCTTTTGAAAGGTTATCCAAAGCAGTAGAAATTGCAGTAGAAACAATTTGCACGTCGGTCTTTGATGCAGATTCCATGTGCGTCAGAGAATATGCGTGTGTTTCAGCAGGACAATGAAAACCTGCTTTACAGAAACACTTAAGGATGGTTGAGTTGTCCACTTCTTTCCATGCTGCAGCAATCCAGTAGACTACATCCAGTAAATTGACCTGTTTCATGAGTTCGGTTCCGGAAGCATCCTTGTTTGATTCCATGACTGTGATAAGATGTAGAAGCTGTTTTTGTCTAAACTTTAATTTAAATGTCTGAATGACACCCTGGTCTAGGGGTTGAACTAATGCAGTTGTGTTGGGTGGCAGAAACTGCAGCTTAACATTCTGTAGTTCGATCTTGGGATGACAGGTAGCGTTGTCAACAAATAAAATAATGTGGCGCTTTTTTTTCTGCATCTTACGGTCAAAACTTTTCAGCCAATCTTCAAATATAGCTGCAGTCATCCATGCCTTTTTGTTGTTTCTGTAAATCACTGGCAGTGTGTTTATGTTGATGTTTTTAAAAATCCTAGGGTTAGCTGCTTTCCCAATCACTAAAGCCGGTTCTCGTTCCCCCAACATGTTAGTGCATAGCATCACTGTTATTCGCTCTTTGCTTTTTTTACCCCCAGCGCATTTTTCTCCTTTGACAAAAAATGTTTTGTCCGTAGTCGCTTTGAAAAATAACCCGGTTTCATCTAAATTAAAAATGTCTTGAGCAGCGTAACCATAGCATATCTCGGATAATTTAGAAGTCCAGTCAGCCGCAGCACTCATATCTGAATCACCGACTTCGCCACATTGCTTACCAAACACAAGATTGTGTCTTTTAATGAAGGCCTCTAACCAGCCGTTCGATGCTTTAAAGACTGAGTTTTCCAATTCTTTTGCAAACTGTAAAGCTCGTTCTTTGATCATCGGCCCAGATAACGGAATTTTTCGTGCAAGTGCTGATTGACACCATTTCCAACAAAGTGTATTTATGTCTTCATTTCCCGTTTTCCTGCTATTCCTTCTTTTCATACTTGGTGCATTATTTTCAAAGTCATTCATATACTCGGCTTTTCTCTTTAACGTACGTAAAATCTGTGTCTTTCCCACTCCAAACTGTTCTGCCAATAATCGCGAACTTTTACCTTGCTGATTTTGTCGAATCACTGATATTCGTTCTTCCAGCGTTAATGCTTTTGGTTTTACACTTTTGACACTGGCCATTTCCTATATTGTGTGTAACACTTTTAAAATCCACAAAAATAATTCACTGAGATACTGTACATGTACATGAATACACTCTAAGCGGGCAATGACTAATTCTTTAGTTAATTCCTGTAATTTATACGGGCCACGCAATGGTCTACTCTGGTCTAGATGGAACCGCGAAGTGATGTCACTTCACGAATCATAGATCTGTGTCTGCACCAGTATTGACTGATAAACGTAACACGTCCCACTGTAATCTGGGACTCACTAAATACGGGAAAACATCAACACCTGTAGACACCTGTGTCGATCGTTTATGGCTCCCAGCGAGACGAAGGACTGGCTGGTCGTCGTAAACGGGATAAATAACATTGGCGGCGGTTAATTAGCCTGGTCTCTGGTCGCGTCATACGGTGAGCGCCGTAATCAGTGTTAGCATATAGTAAAAAACTCGGGGAAATTGTAGACCCGGTCCTATAACCAGGGAAACGCTTTAAACAGGTGGTCCTAAGACCAGGTTCGACTGTATCATGATATATTTATACATTTACGCATAGACTTGTCACACTTTGAGTCTACCTAAAACATAATTTCTAACAAGTAAACTATTTATTCATTGTAAAAATAAATGTTTACAGAAAGAAATTTAATTCACCACTTTTATAGTTTGTCAGATACACAAAATGAGTTTTTCAAGATATCTATAGATCTTTCAATTATTGGTTATCTTTTGGTTTATCCATTTGAACACTTTGACTCAGATACATATATATGATTTGTTGTTCAACAAAGGTGGTTGCAATATTTTTTTAATACTGTAATGTTATATATTTTTTATTTTACTGTAATATTATATATTTTGTTATTACTGTAAAATTATATACATTTTTTGTATTACTATAATGTTATATATTTGTTCTTTTACTGTAATATTTGTACTATAATAAATGTACTGTCAACCCTTACGTATGCATGTGAAAGCTGGAAAACAACAAGAGACATAGAAACAAAGTCCAATGCATTCGAAAATAAATGTCTAAGGAAAATACTTGGTATAGCGTGGAACGAATTCAAAACAAATGAGGAAATTAGAGAAATCACCAATCAACCACTAATATCTTCAGTAATCAAGAAAAGATGATGGTCATATGTTGGACATGTGATGAGAAGAGATAATAATCGAATAACAAAGGAAGCCCTCATGTGGGAAACAACAGGTAATTTTAGAGATAAGAGAAATTGTATCTGGGGCTATGCCCTATGGGCTGGCTACGGCTCGAAAGGTCAATGGACAGATTACTGTAACGTTATATATTTTTTTCTATTACTATAATGTTATATATTTTTTCTATTACTGTAACGTTATATATTTTTTTCTATTATTGTAACGTTATATATTTTTTCTATTACTGTAACGTTATATATTTTTTCTATTACTGTAATGTTATATATTTTTTTCTATTATTGTAATGTTATATATTTTTTCTATTACTGTAATGTTATATTTTTTTCTATTACTGTAACGTTATATATTTTTTCTATTACTGTAACGTTATATATTTTTTCTATTACTGTAATTAACAGGAAGAAAAACGCAATCAAAAACTGGACGTCTAAGATCAAAGGAAGGAGAACTGTTGATTGATCATGAAAACATAAGGGAACGATGGACAGAATATATTAAGGATCTTTATAATGATGAACGAACGGAAGTAAATATTAAGGATAATGGAAAAGGACCAGAAATACTCAGATGCAAAGAGATCGAATTGCAACACAAAGGAGATGCTAAAGCTATATACAAACAAATTGAGGAATTAACAGGAAGAAAAACGCAATCAAAAACTGGATGTTTAAGATCAAAGGAAGGAGAACTGTTGATTGATCAAGAAAATATAAGGGAACGATGGACAGAATATATTAAGGATCTTTATAATGATGAACGAACGGAAGTAAATATTAAGGATAATGGAGAAGGACCAGAAATACTCAGAGAAGCAGTGGAAGACGCCTTGCGCAATACGAAAGCAGGCAAAGCTCATGGACCAGATAATATAACTAAAGAAGAGATTGAAGCCATGGGTGATTTTGGAATAGAAATAACAACAAAAATATTGAATGATATCTACAACAGTGGATAGACATGCTCAAATCAATATTCATAGCCCTACCAAAGAAACCGGGTGCGATTGAATGCGATGATCATTGCACATTAAGCCTTATGAGTCATATGACTAAGATATTACTAAGAATCATCATGCGAAGAGTGCGAAACAAAATCAGTCCAGAAATTAGCGATGAACAGTGTGGTTTTGTTAGAGATAAAGGAACAAGCACTGCCATTTATAACATAAGATCTTTAGTAGAAAGAGCCATAGAGGTGAAAACAGATCTATATCTATGTTTCATAGATTACACCAAGGCATTTGACAAAGTAGGGAGCCGCGATAGCTCAGTGCTTAGGGAACTAGACTACAAAGGACAAGAGGTAGGGTTCGATCCCAACCGACGGCTTCCGGTTCACCCAGCCTTTAATGGGTACCAGATTTTTTTCTGGGAAAGTAAAGCGGCACGGGCCTAATACCGACCACATTACCCCAAAATCATAAGCTGAAGGTCTGTAAAATGTATGGTCACTGACACCATATTCCCTATACGCCTCTTGGCGTGACAGGGGCTCTTTACTTTTTTTTTACATTTGACAAAGTAAAGCACCGAGAAATAATCAAAATTTTAGAAAGCATAAACATAGACAGCAAAGATCTAAGAATAATGAAGAACATGTACTGGCAACAAACAGCAGCCATAAGAACTGGAAACCAACTGGGAATGTTTCAACAAATAAAACAGGGTGTTAGACAAGGTTGTGTGCTGTCACCAGATTTGTTTAATATTTATAGTGAGATTATTTTAAGATTCATAAGGGACATGCCTGGAATAACAATTGGAGGTCATTATATAAATAATCTAAGGTATGCTGATGATACAGTCTTAATTGCTAAGAGTGAAAATGAGTTACAAGAAATGTTGGATATTATAGTGAAAGAAAGTAAAAATAAAGGACCCAGCCTTAATAGCAAAAAGACAGAGGTAATGGTAACAACAAAGAAAAAGACATCACCTCAGTGCAAAATAAAGACAAGTGGAACAATATTAAAACAGGTATGAATTTAAATATTTGGGGACTTCGTTAACCTCAGATGGAAGATGACAATAGGACAACAGACAAGAAAATCACTGGAGTCTGTAGAAATGTGGTTTTACAGAAGAATGTTGAGAGTACCATGGACAGCTAAGAAGAGTAATGAAGATGTTCTGAGAGAGGTCTAAGCAAAAAGAGAGCTAATTTCCAATATTAGGAAGAAACAATCATCATTTTTTGGCCATGTAATGAGAAGAGAACAACTTGAATATATTGTAACAAATGGAAAAATTGAGGAACAAAGAGATAGAGGGAAGCAAAGAGAAAAAATAACAGACAGCTTAAGAGAATGGCTTGGCAGAAGGTCAACAACAGAAATGATAAATAGCTGCCGAGATTGAAAGTTGTGGAGAGACATGATCACCTACCCCAGCAGGCACAGTACTTGATGATGATGGTTACTGTAATGTTATATATTTTTTCTATTACTGTAATGTTGTATATTTTTTCTATTACTGTAATGTTATATATTTTTTCTATACTGTAATGTTATATATTTTTTCTATTACTGTAATGTTGTATATTTTTTCTATTACTAAATTGTTATATATTTTTTCTATTACTGTAACGTTATATATTTTTTCTGTTATAAAATGTTATATATTTTTTCTATTACTGTAACGTTATATATTTTTCAGACGACCAGATGTTACAGTTCAAGGACATGAGATCACAATTGTAAGTTTTATCTTAAGAGGATATTTTTTTAATTCCCCATTTATATCAGTTGAAATGTATGTTGATAGTTCTCTTATTCTTAGGGAACAGGCAATAAATGCAATGCTGCGGTAAAGCTGGTAGCAAGGAGCCAGTTTTATACATCTCGACACTCATCCTACATCCTCTCGTGTAGCTTCCTTTCTTATTTCTACATCTTACTTTCCTCTCTCCATTCACTTGATCATCCAACATGTAATCGTTAATTGTGCTTCACCGTTTGTTGTCGTTGTCCCTGTATTCTGAAGAAAGCCACAGGCTGAAACATCAGTATTGTGTTGTGTTCTTTCCCTGTAAAGCTGTCACCATACCTTGGAGTGTTTATCACACCCCACTACTAGCTCCTCTTAATCTTATACTTCTTCAGCCATCACACTTAAGTGGGCATGGATGTGTTGTTGTGTCACTAGTTTATGGCAGACTGTGATATCTGCACCTTTCAGCCTGACACATCTGTCTTCAACATTAGATTTGTAATTGCTTAACAATTTTGCCTGGGCTGTTGCCATTTTTTGGGGCCTACTTTTTCGATTTTCAACTGCCAGGGGTTTTTTAACATTTGTAGAATGCATTTGGGGCTCCTATTTTTATCTGGTATTAAAGAGGACTAGACATTGGATCACACTACTCAAAGAGGACTAGACATTGGATTTCACTACTCAAAGAGGACTAGACATTGGATCACACTACTCAAAGAGGACTAGACATTGGATCTCACTACTCAAAGAGGACTAGACATTGGATCACACTACTCCAAGAGGACTAGACATTGGATCGCACTACTCAAAGAGGACTAGACATTGGATCTCACTACTCCAAGAGGACTAGACATTGGATCGCACTGCTCAAAGAGGACTAGACATTGGATCTCACTACTCAGAGAAGACTAGATATTGGATCACACTACTCAAAGAGGACTAGACATTGGATTTCACTACTCAGAGAAGACTAGATATTGGATCACACTACTCAAAGAGGACTAGACATTGGATTTCACTACTCAGAGAAGACTAGATATTGGATCACACTACTCAAAGAGGACTAGACATTGGATTTCACTACTCAGCGACCGGATGAGGGTAAACCCATGGATTGTAAGAGGAAAATTATGGCAGGATTTGAACCCAGAACTTTTTGGGCCTGAAGCCAATGTTATACCTTTACCAGCCCCACTCTCATTGAGTGAGTGATTAATATGCTGGTAGCTAACTAGAAGATTCACTGATGTGGCACATTTTTTATTTGTTAGTTGACACAGCTTCAGAATTCACTCATAACTTTATTTCCAGCCTTTGGAAATTTGTACCAGAGACATCAGAGAAAGTAAGGTGATCTTGTGTGATGCCAACCATGCCACCCATAAAATGTGACTTTGCTTTTTGTCTAAATAGACACTAACACCATACACCTCATATATTTTAAGGTGTGGAGGAAACACCCTTTATTTACTTGCCCATTTCAGAGGCTGGGTGAACCTTGGAAGCTATTTTGGTCCGAACAAAAATCTCAATACACTGGAAATTGAACCCAGGTTTGTCTGGTCATATAGGAGTGCACTAACCACTGGTGCTTTAGACTTTAAACTACATACAGAGGAAGAAATAATTAGTAATTATTCAAACATATTGTACAAAACATTTAAGGAAGGCTAGCTATATGTGTGAATTAGATATATGCGGTAAAATTAATTGTTGCATATTGGTTTATTTTGCAATAAACAGTTTCCTACATTTGAGGCTTAAGTCGTGGTCCCATAGCACACATTTAGAGTGGATAAGAAACTTTGATGATGAAGAAGTCTGACTACTTGTTCTTAGCTTCCAGAGCCAGTTACATTGCACTGTATTCTGCACCATACAGTACACTGCATTTCAACATGCAGTTATGATCATGTTTGGAGTTGTCTCTTAAGCAAATGGTTGTCTCCAAGACAAAGTAGCGTTAGCAGTTGTTTTTGTAGTTAGAGTTTTCTTTCTTCTTTCCTTTCTTTCTTTTTTGCACATAATAGTTATAATAAACACTAGTTTATTGGTTGCACAACATTTGGATACAATTGTATTTTTGTGTTTGTGTCTTGGAGACAAGTATAATTTTAGTTGGCATCTTATTCTTCTTCTGCTTATGCTTTTAAATGTCAATCTTAATAAATTCAGAGAAAGCATTGGTCTGCTCATGGCTGGTGGCATTTCCATACAACTTGTTCCAGTGTGGCACAAGTGTTTTCTATGTTCATTATATATAGGCACCAGTGTAGCAGGGGCGGATATTCATTTTGCCTTATTCACATTCTTCAGAGCTAGCAAAATTAAAAAAAATTATACTTAATCCGTTACGGTATGTTTGGAGTCCACAAATTATTAGTTCTTAGTTGAGGTGAGAGTAGACATAATTTTTCTGACTGTATTCCATTTGTTCATGTTTTAGTTCCTGACAAACCTCTTTGACTCCTCAAGCATTATACTCTTGTCTGGCTGGTATATTTTACCACCTTCCTTTGCAAACTTGTCAGGCTCATTGTTAACAGGAATATTGTAGAGATATGAAATCCATTGAGTCTCAGTTTTTATAATTTTACATTTTAGTTGCCCTAGTTAACTTGTTAACAGTTTCTGTTATTTTTGTGGTACAAAGTAAACAGCATCATTAAAAATGGTTATGTGTGTATGTAACTCTCAACATAGAGGGATGAAAATGGCAGGACAAAATCACTAACATAGAATTATGGGAAAGTACCAGTCAAATACCAGTGGACAAAGCGATACAGAACGTTTGATAGGACATACACTGCATGAATCCAATTGAGAGTATTATATGTATGACCTTTTTTTTAGAATCCTCAGGGGAAGAGACAAAGAGGAAGACCAAAATATTATTGGAGAAGACTGGTGAAAGCAGATATGAAGATGATGGGGAAGACATGGCATGATTTTAAAAGAATGGCAAGAGGCAAGAAACAAAATGGCTTGAAAAGTGTTTGTTGAAGACCTATGCTCCACAGGGAGTTGAAATGAAGAAGGTCAACTCTCAGGTGTTAAAGCTTTTTTTTTTCCCAGCAATTTGTTTGGGTATCTTCCTATTAAAATGTGATTCTGACTGAATGTTATTAAACTGTGCATTAGCCCATAAGTTTTTTATAATTCCGTGCGTATTTTAGATACAAACTCCCTTACAAAATAATTAATGTGGCTTTCTTTTCAGCATTCTATGGAGGATAGAGATCCAGTCCCATTGAGTCTACATCACATGCCTCTCCTGGTTTCATTTGCTTTTTTTTCACAAGGGTAAGTTGTCAAGACATTTGATATTTCATTGCAAAAATTAATTTTTAATACTGCACTTGATTATGTTAATGCATTGTGTGGTTAATAGTTTTTGCTGAATGAAACAATAGTTCCTTCTTGTCAATAATTTTACTTAACTGTGTCAGACATTTGGTTGAGTGGAGGGGCCTGGTGGTCTAGAGGTAAGACATCAGTGTCTGGACAGGAAGATCCCATATTCAACTAAGTGGTGGGAATTTACATTTCAAATTCATGGTTTCTTTGTGGCTTACCTTTCTCTGGGTAGTGAGATCTGATGTCGAGCCCTTTCGGATAATGGTTAAAAAACAGGAGGTTCTGTGTGCATGTTAAATAACCCTTGACAGTTAAAAGTGAAAAGAGTAGGTAAAAATGGCAGCAGCGCCGGCAAAATGAAGCAAATCTACCCATGCTGAAAATGGATGTACCAACTTGAAAGGCACAGATGTCATGGCTATGCCATAAGCTAGCAAATAACACACTTATGCCAACTTAATGGGTGAATGTTAAGAAGAAGTAGTTTAATCTGCAGATTATCTTCATTGGACACAACTCCACAGCTGGATCCTCTTTTTAACTGCAAAAGGTTCTTTAATGTGCACAGAGTTCAAACCAAACCTCATGTATTTTGTCTAAGAAAAATCCACAGACTCAGAATAATTTCCAATGCCTGTGATGGAATTAAAACCTTGAACCTTCCTATCCTACGGTCAACATCTTACCCTAAGACCACTAAATCCCAGTACCGCAGTTTAGGTGTGTAGTTAATCACCATCTACAGTAATCACAGCATATCAGCCTTAACTGTCCCCATGACCACATAATAGAATATGAGTATCTCCATGAGGTTGTCCACAATATTACAAATTTACCTGATGAAGGCTTTAACCGAAACATCATAATTTGTGTCTCTCTACATATTTAGCTGCTCAACGCCAGTTTAATGTTTATTTTACAAATTAACAGTAGTAGTTTGTAAGTTTATTGATGTCATGTGATACTACATTTGTCCCTATTTTGGATCTATCCAGGAAGTACATTTTGATTGATCCTAGTGAAAAAGAAGAGAAAGTGACAGAGGGAAAACTGGTGCTAGGGATGAATAAATATAGAGAGATCTGTACACTTCAACTCACAGGACAGATGCTGCTGTTCAAAGATCAGGTAGTATTGAAATTAGTGTAAATTATTTATGTTATTTCCTGAAAAGATACCAGACAGCTTAAGAGAATGGCTTGGCAGAAAGTCAATAACAGAAATTATAAATAACTGTTGAGATCGAAAGTTGTGGAGAGACATGATCACCTATGCCAGCAGGCCCGGTACTTAATGATGATGGTAGATAATTTGTGTGTGTATATATATATATATATAGATAATAGTAAAAAGTAAAGTACCCCCCGTCACGCCAAGTGGCGTATAGGGAAATATGGTGTTAGTGACCCTATATTTTACAGACCTTCAGCACATGATTTTTTGGGGTAATGTGGTCGGTATTACGCCCGTGCTGCTTTTACTTTCCCAGAAAAAATCCGGTACCCATTTAAGGCTGGGTGAACCCGGAGCCGTCGGTTGGGATCGAACCCTACCCCTTGTCCGTAGTAGTCCAGTTCACTAACCACTGAGCTATCGCGGCTCCCACTAATTTTTAGGGAATTAGTAAAACCCAGGTGTCCTCGCCAGGGTACGAACCCCGGCTGTTGCCGTGGTAAGCCAACCGCCTATCGATTGTGCTAACCGGACACCCTATATAGATAATAACGTGGAACAAATTCATTAAAAAAAGAGGAAATTAGAGAAATCGCCAATCAACCACTATCTTCAGTAATCAAGAAAAAACAATGGTCATATGTTGGACGTAAGAGAAGAGATAATAACCGAATAGCAAAGTAAGCCCTTATGTGGGAAACAACAGGTTAGAGGAAAAGAGCCCGACACAGAGAAGAACATTGATCAGAGAGGCAAGAGCAGCAGGAATCAGCTTCCTCAATGAGATATAGTTGCTTGTACAGAACAGAGACAAATGGTGAGATTTGATAAAAGATCTTTACAAGGGTTGAAAACTGCTAGTATAAAAATTTAGTTAAGAGAAAGAGTATCTGGGTCTATGCCCTATGGGCCAGCTATGGCTCGAAAGGTCAATAGATAGATTGATAATTCTGAGTGTATTGATCTGTGTATACTTCTGAATGTAAAGACACACTCTCTCTCTCTCTCTCTCTCTTGCGTTCACCTGATGACTAAAAAAAATTATTATTGTTCTGGATATTTCAGGTTCACCAATCTCTACACAATCTATCTCTCTTCGATATCCACCCTTAAAAGGACAATGTATGGGCATAAATGCCCATGTCGCTTGCAGTAAAACCACAATATTTGCACTTTTAGGTCCAACACATTCATCTTCAGCATGACATTTTTGAGTACCGGGTTGCCTGCCCTCACATTTACTACTCACTTGGCCAGATTAGACTGGTTAGTCTGTTACCAGGGACACAGTGAAGAGGCTGATAGGGTCATGATAGTTCTCGTTCACCAATCCTGGCACAAACCATCAGCTTTGGGTTGCTGGAAACTGTAGTTCTGCTGCTTTCATGGCCTTTTTCATAAAGACTTCAAAATAAGATGCTTATGTTGCAAGCTGGGCTTAATATTATTGTTTTTGTGTACACATGATGGATGTATAGACTTATCTTTAATCACATAATATACATACATAAACATACACAATTGTCAAACAGGTGTTGCGATGCTCAAACATTGCTGTGATGAAGGTGACCAGAACAACAGAACTGATACTTGAAGCTCTGGAAAATGACAAGCAGGCTAGGTATGGCTGTGTATGGAATATATCCTATTTTTTTCTGTAGCAATGCAATCCTCAAAAGTGGTAGCTTTTCTTATAGGAATGTTACACATTTTAGATTGGCAAATTAGTGATGTTTCTCTACTGAGCCTAAATTAACTTTAGATGAATATATTGCACTAAGAGGCTGAGCAGAGAGAATTGAGTGGTTGGTGCTGCTTCGCCATTTGCTTAGGGAAGCATGAGCTGCAATCTGTGGTTGCTACAGCAAGGTTGGCAACTTGAAGCTGATTAAGACTTCACTTTACTCCCAATGAGACGTTCCAGTAATAGTTTGCTTCAAAGTCAACTTGCTAATGTCAGGATTGGTGTAGCCTCCACAGTTTGTTGATATGGAAGACTATCTACTGTGCATTTAATACATAGGTGTAGAGACAAAAGTTGTGGAGAGACATGATCACCTACACCAGCTAGCTTATTTTATTAGGTCATTCTTTTACTCTTTGTTGCTGTTACTTATATAGGTTACGAGGAGAAAAGAATGGTTTTGCAGAACTGGTGTCTGGAAGTAAAATCTCTTCTAACAAACAACCAAAGACAGAAGTTCCCATTGCTGCCTCTCAAGATGAGGAAGAGAGTTCAATGGACAGTGATGAGGATGGTTCTTCTGATGCTGATGGCAATGTTGGGATGGAGGTTAAGAGGTAATTGTTTCTGTGATAGTTATCACTAACATTGTTATTGTTGTATGCATCATTTACTTCCTTTCAGCTCCCTGTGGAGCATAAGTCTTCAACAAACACTTTTCCAGCTGTTCTGTTTCATACCTTTCTTTTAAGATCATTCCATGTCTTCCCCATTCTCTTCATCTCTGCTTTCACGTTTTCAGGTAGGAGCAGAGTATACCAAGTATATTTTGGTCGTCCTCTTTGTCTTCTCCCCTGGGGATTCCTATCATGTAATATTGAGTTGGCTTCCACTGTGTGTGTCCTATCCAGTGCCATTGTCTTTGTCATATCTCTTTGTCCACTGGTACTTTCCCATAGTTCTACGTTAATGATTTTGTCCTGCCTTTTCCATCCTTTTATTCTGCACATGTGTCCATTAATGAAGGTCTGTAACATTGTGATTGTTATTTTTGTCGTTCTCTATATTTCACAGCCATATAGTAGGACTAACTAAACATTGCAGTTGAACATTTTTATTTTGTATTTAACCTAATATGCAACAGGTTGGACAATAATTAATCTGCTTTCTAAATTATTAAACTTAACAGTTCTAAGCCACAGTATTTGAAGGTAAGGAGAGCTATTTCTCTTCCTCGCTGTTATTGCTTTCACCATAAGAGCTTCCAATTGACCTTTGGGGCATATGCCAGTAACTGCAAAGTTTGTACACTATGCTGAAATCTTCCTGTGTTGCCAGGAAAGAGGTCAAAATGTTAATAAACATTGTGATAGCATAATAATGATGATCCTAAGTCAAATACACAGTAAGCTACAACATTATCTTTATGGCATATCGGGCTGGAGAATAAATACTGCTTGTCCTGAGCAGTCACCACGAGGTGTTTAGATTTGAGTTTTTATTTCACCTTCAATAGAAAAATCTTTTCACCCTACCGGGATTCAAAACAACATTCTTCTTGTTTGAAATTTGGCATCATTTATGTATGAAGATGTTCTGGAACCTAATACATTCTCCTCATTCTTTAAATTGAGATATTTTGTGGAAGTGGTTTCAATTTGTGACATCACACACAAAATGTAAAGTTTTTAGCAAAGGAATTATTTATTTGTGAATGATATTTTAGTAGTTAATGCTTGTAACAAGATGATAAAAGTCTGGCAAATGTTTTGAGGGAAGAAATATTCAATTCTTAACCACAATAGTGTTTAAATTGTAAGATACAGCTTCTTCTAGTCACATTCAATGTATAATAGAGTAAGTATGTATATTTTATCTTCTTAGAAACTCACAAATTAGCAAATCAACTAAAGTAGCGATGACAAACAATTGTGGAAGCCTCACAGTTGATGTGACACTATATTAAGCTTAATAATCTCATACCCATTGTTATGCGTGCAATGTTCATCATGTTTATGCAGCTTAATCACAAGAGTTGTATTGTGTGATCTTTCCAAAAATACTTGCAATAATTATTGTTATATATTTTTTGCAGAACAAGCAAACTTCCAATTGATATAGTGGTGAGTTTTTATAAAGATGTTTTCATATCACTTCAATTTGCTTTTTGTTGGTGTTCACTATAAGTTATTCTGCTTCAATCACCCTGAAATTGGCATATGTTGTATCATGTCATGTTTGGTCTACAGCAACTGCATTGATTATGCTTTTTGGCCCAACACATCAACTTTATCACACAATTTTACTATCATGCAGGACGCAGAATCAACACCAACTCTCCTACATAGAGCCCATCTCTCCCTTAGTAGACCAGATTTGACCATTTGCTCTGCTGATCTCATAACCTACTGCCACATTGAAGTTATTGATGACATAGGCAGTGATCACAGACCCATAGTCACCATAGTAGACACAAAAACAACAAAAATCAAAACAAAACAGAGAACAAGATGGAATTTCAAGAAAGCTGACTGGAAGCTATAACAAGAAAAATGTGACCAACTCCTGAACAATCTGACAGACTACAGCGTGGAAAAATTAAACGAGATGTTCACACAAATAATACTCAACACTGCAAAACAAACTATACCTAGGGGATGTAGAACACAATATCGACCATTTTGGAACACAGAACTGGAGACAGCAGTATCAGAAAGAAAGAATGCCAGAACAATATTTGAGCAGGACCCAAATTTAAATAATAAAATAAGCTATAACAAAGCTAGTGCTAAGGTCAAACTAGTTACTAAAAAAGCAAAGAAAGAGAAATGGCAAGAAACATGCAATAAACTTGATCTACGACATGAAGGAAATAAAGCCTGGAGACTTGTGCAACATTTGTCTGGTGATAAAAGAGAACCAAACCCTAAACCAATCAAATTTAATAATGAAATCATCAGCTCAAAAAAAATATAATTAAAAAATGTAATACAGTCGAACCTGGTCTTAGGACCACCTGTTTAAAGCGTTTCCCTGGTTATAGGACCGGGTCTACAATTTCCCCGAGTTTTTTACTATATGCTAACACTGATTACGGCGCTCACCGTATGACGCGACCAGAGACCAGGCTAATTAACCGCCGCCAATGTTATTTATCCCGTTTACGACGACCAGCCAGTCCTTCGTCTCGCTGGGAGCCATAAACGATCGACACAGGTGTCTACAGGTGTTGATGTTTTCCCGTATTTAGTGAGTCCCAGATTACAGTGGGACGTGTTACGTTTATCAGTCAATACTGGTGCAGACACAGATCTATGATTCGTGAAGTGACATCACTTCGCGGTTCCGTCTAGACCAGAGTAGACCATTGCGTGGCCCGTATAAATTACAGGAATTAACTAAAGAATTAGTCATTGCCCGCTTAGAGTGTATTCATGTACATGTACAGTATCTCAGTGAATTATTTTTGTGGATTTTAAAAGTGTTACACACAATATAGGAAATGGCCAGTGTCAAAAGTGTAAAACCAAAAGCATTAACGCTGGAAGAACGAATATCAGTGATTCGACAAAATCAGCAAGGTAAAAGTTCGCGATTATTGGCAGAACAGTTTGGAGTGGGAAAGACACAGATTTTACGTACGTTAAAGAGAAAAGCCGAGTATATGAATGACTTTGAAAATAATGCACCAAGTATGAAAAGAAGGAATAGCAGGAAAACGGGAAATGAAGACATAAATACACTTTGTTGGAAATGGTGTCAATCAGCACTTGCACGAAAAATTCCGTTATCTGGGCCGATGATCAAAGAACGAGCTTTACAGTTTGCAAAAGAATTGGAAAACTCAGTCTTTAAAGCATCGAACGGCTGGTTAGAGGCCTTCATTAAAAGACACAATCTTGTGTTTGGTAAGCAATGTGGCGAAGTCGGTGATTCAGATATGAGTGCTGCGGCTGACTGGACTTCTAAATTATCCGAGATATGCTATGGTTACGCTGCTCAAGACATTTTTAATTTAGATGAAACCGGGTTATTTTTCAAAGCGACTACGGACACATTTTTTGTCAAAGGAGAAAAATGCGCTGGGGGTAAAAAAAGCAAAGAGCGAATAACAGTGATGCTATGCACTAACATGTTGGGGGAACGAGAACCGGCTTTAGTGATTGGGAAAGCAGCTAACCCTAGGATTTTTAAAAACATCAACATAAACACACTGCCAGTGATTTACAGAAACAACAAAAAGGCATGGATGACTGCAGCTATATTTGAAGATTGGCTGAAAAGTTTTGACCGTAAGATGCAGAAAAAAAAGCGCCACATTATTTTATTTGTTGACAACGCTACCTGTCATCCCAAGATCGAACTACAGAATGTTAAGCTGCAGTTTCTGCCACCCAACACAACTGCATTAGTTCAACCCCTAGACCAGGGTGTCATTCAGACATTTAAATTAAAGTTTAGACAAAAACAGCTTCTACATCTTATCACAGTCATGGAATCAAACAAGGATGCTTCCGGAACCGAACTCATGAAACAGGTCAATTTACTGGATGTAGTCTACTGGATTGCTGCAGCATGGAAAGAAGTGGACAACTCAACCATCCTTAAGTGTTTCTGTAAAGCAGGTTTTCATTGTCCTGCTGAAACACACGCATATTCTCTGACGCACATGGAATCTGCATCAAAGACCGACGTGCAAATTGTTTCTACTGCAATTTCTACTGCTTTGGATAACCTTTCAAAAGAATTGTTTGGATACCAATTGACAGACATCTCCATGATTGATTCAGGGCTCCAAACTTGCAACACAATAGAAACAAACTGGGATCTTCCTGCCACTGCAATTTTAGCTGCTGAGGATGTGAATAGTGAATCAGACAACGAACAAGATTCTACTGACATTGAGAAAACATACACTATCGCAGATGCACATAATGCTTTGGAGCTTCTGCGCACCTATTCAATAACAAACGGGAGATCTGACATACTAGACGTTATCATGGACTTGAGAGAAAAATTGAACTTATCGTTTATTTCATCTGTCAAACAACAGACTACCATATTGGATTTTTTTTCAAGTCAAAAGTGATACATGTACAGTATAAGTGGAATCTGTGTATGTGTGTTTTATTTTTGTGTGTTTAACTATCGTGTTTTATGAAAAGTGTCCAACCAGTGGCTATTGTAGACCGACATGTGCACTATGTTCTACTCATGGATTACGCTGATTTGCAGGTTAGTTTTCATAGTGCTTAGGATCAAATTTTTTTTATCGCTCTATTTATTATGTGAAACCTGTGAGGCAGGACCACCTGTCCTATGGGACCAGTTTTTGAAAGTCCCGTGAATGGTCGCCTTAGACAGGTTCGACTGTAGTTACTTTGCTTCAGTCAACAGAGCGAGCAAACTTACAGATAGCAATAAAATTCAGCTATATAATTTAAAATTAATTGAAAGAGCCCCAACAACAAATGTTGCAATATTTGAAGAAGATTTTAACTTGAGGGAACTAAGAAAGGCATTAAGAAAATTAAAATGTAGAAAATCCCCAGGGCCTGACAAGAATCACAATGAGATAATAAAACATCTCGACAAATCAGGTAAAGATACATTACCCAGACTGATCAACAAGTCATGAAAAGAAAGCAAAATTCCCAAGACATGGAGAAATGCCTATATAGTGCCATTGCTCAAAAAGAATAAGCCTCCAGATGAACCCAGAGGCTATGGTCCCCTATCCCTAACATCATGCGTAGATAAAATAGCTGAGAGTATGGTCAATAGCAGACTATACTGGTATCTGGAAACCTGTCATACCCTGTGCTACGAACAAGCTGGTTTCAGGGCAGGCAATAACACAGAAGACCAAATCTTCAGGTTAATACAGCAGGTCCAAGATGGATTTCAGAAGAGACAACATACTCTAGCCATCTTAGTAGACCTGCAGCAGGCTTACGATAGAGTCTGGCGTAAGGGAATTTTATTGAAGATGAGAGATGCCGGAATACATGGGAAACTGTACAAATGGGTCAAATATTTCCTAGTTGACAGAACAATACAAACTAAATTAAATGAATCCTTATCAGACAAAGAGGTGCTAGAAGAAGGACTACCACAGGGATCACCACTCAGTTGTACCCTTTTTTTGATATATATCAATGATCTGACCAAAACCCTGATAAATAAAAAAGCTCTCTATGCGGATGATCTGGTCATGTGGAGTAGGAATGAAAATATTAGAACAACTGAAGCACAACTAAACAAAGAACCTAGAAGAATACTGTAATACCTGGAAAATGAAAATAAATATACAGAAAACAGTATATACAGTATTTACTAAAAGTAACAAAATAGCTAAGGCAAACATCAAACTCAATCTCCAACATAATAGTCTACAAAAAGAGGAACACCCTACATATTTAGGAATACAACTAGACCGATAATTGAACCTGAAGAAACACGTAGAGAATCTCACTAAGAAGGCAACACAAAGACTTCAACTAATGAAAAGGCTTTCCAGTACCTTATGGGGAGCAGACAAAGAAACACTTAGAAATCTCTATCTGGGATATGTTCCCTCTGTTTTGGATCATGGTAGCTCGCTCATAGTGACATGCAGCAAAACAACTAACATGTCAATGGACAAGATACAAAATAATGCATTACGACTCATTAGTGGTGCAATGAGGTCCACTCCAGTTGCAGCCTGCGAAATTCACTGCAATGTGAAACTTTTAGAGTTGAGGAGAAACAAGGCAGCTATGGTGCTCTATGAAAGACAAAAAAGAATGGAGAAGGACCACCTTAACAGAAAATTAGTAGATACATGGACTCCAAAACAACAAATTAAGCACATGTCAGTATTACAACATGTTAGAAATATACAAGAGAAATTCCATCTACCTGAAAAACGACTACAAACATCAAGAGTCATCAAAGAAATGCCACCAAGTATGAATTTTAAAAATCTTGAAATAAATGTAGACATATGTGACAGAACAGATAAAAGGGCAGACCCAGTATCAGTAACACTAGCAGCAAGGACAACAATAGATACTTATCCAGAGGATTGGATACATATATACACAGATGGTGCAGCCACTAACACAACTTCAAAAGCTGGATATGGAATATTAATACATTATCCAGATGGAACAGCAGAAGAAATATGTGGACCTTGTGGTGAAGTCTGTAATAATTATGAAGTAGAAATAACAGATATAGAAACAGAAATTTATCATTTAAATATGATTTTTGATACCACACAATCAAAGAAAACAAACACAGTCATATTTACGGATTCCAAATCGGCACTGCAAGCACTGGGAAACAACACGAACAAACCATAACTGCACACAGCTTATCATAGATACAGACAAACTCATTGAAACACATAACATAAGATTGGTAATGCAGTGGATCCCGGGACATTCAAACATATCAGGAAATGATAAGGCAGATGCATTAGCTAAGAGAGGATCCAGACAGGCACAGATACATACATCCATCACACTAGACACAGCCAAACAAGTCATAAACTCCAACAGTAGAGAGGAGTGGTTGAATGGATGGGCCTTAGGGAAAACAGGGAGAGAGCTTTTCAAATATTTGACAAGACAACATCAACAACCTAACAAGAAGAGACCAAACCACCATCTTCAGACTGAGAACAGGACATGTTATGCTGAATAACCACATTAATAGAATACAACAAAACCATACCCCAGTATGTCCACTCTGTAATCACCCACTAGAAACTGTAGAACACCACCTGTTTCAATGTCCAAAGCTCACTGACATCAGAACAACACTACTTCCTCAAAGACTCTCCAAATGGAACACTCTGTATGGAACCACAGCAGAACTTAAAAATACCTGCAGATACTACTACATGGCATTGGGTTGAAGGGCATCAGCTCAAAGGTCGTTGCATCCATGACAACAACAACAAGATCACACAATTTTGGGGCAAAAATAAAGTTATACCACTTTGTGTAATGTGACAGGTGTAGTAAAGTAAAGAGCCCCGTCATGCCAAGTGGCGTATAGGGAATATGGTGTTAGTGACCATAAATTTTACAGACCTTCGGCACATAATTTTTGGGGTAATGTGGACGATATTACGCTCATGCCGCTTTACTTTCCCAGAAAAAAATCCGGTACCTATTAAAGGCTGGGTGAACTGGTAACCGTCGGTTGGGATTGAACCCTACCTCTTGTCCTTTGTAGTCCAGTTCACTAACCACTGAGCTATTTTTTCAGCTGTGTACATACACCTTTAAATGTCAGTATTAATAAGTTTGACAAAAGCATTTGTCAGATCAAGGCTGGTGACATGTGACCAATACTAATCATCTCTGTTTCCACTGTCTTCGCCCAGGATTCCTTGGTTTGAATCTCTTTGGTATTCCCTTCAAAGTTCATTGTATGAGACTTCTTTAGATTGTTTATGAATCACTTCTGAGCACAAGGTGGTAATATGCAGTAAGTAAATAATTCACATTGTAGAGATAACTGCTAGCATCGCCTGGTTTGCTAAATGATGATTTGTTGCTTGCATGTATGTGGATTTCCTGCCTACCCAGTTTTAAAACAGAAAATATATGCATACAATAGGACAAGTGTTATCAAAATTGAGAAATAAAATATTTAAAAATATATAGCATAGTTTAGTTATGTCTTTGTGGTCTTAAAGAACACTTCAAGAAACAATTATAATTTTTAGGGCATTTTCTTTAGAGATTTTTTTCAGAACAGCAAGATTCCCAAAGTTTACCCACTCTGTACAAAATGGGTACTAAAGATTTTTCTGGAAAGTAGAGGCAACTTTCCATGATACCAACCACACCACCTGAAAATGTGCAGTGGTCATTGAAAAATATGGTCACTAACACCAGATTTGCCAAAGCAAAGCATGGAGGGAATCTTTACTTTTTTACTTCAAGGAGAAAACAAAAGGACATTATTATAAGCAATCCATACTCTGAGGTTATGTCCCTTTTTAACAGAACAGAATATAAATTTTAAAAAAAAAAGTAAATTACCACCCCTGTCACGCCAAGTGGCGTATAGGGAATATGGTGTTAGTGACCATACATTTTACAGACCTTTGGCACATGATTTTTGGGGTAATGTGGTCGGTATTACGCCTGTGCCGCTTTACTTTCCCTATTTTTCTAAAATTACTACTTATTACCCAGGTTGGCTACTTATTACTGGCTAACAAGCAACCCATTTGTCATGGGTTGGGCCAAGCTTATATATATATATATATATATATATATATATTATATATATTTATATATATATATATATATATATATATATATATATATATATATATATATATATATATATATATATATATATATATATATATATATATAGTGAACATATAGTAAACCATATAACCAATAACAACTATATGGTAAACACTGGAGTGTTAATGAAGCCTCAGATTCCTCATGTTGTATACACTGGACAGTTTTCTGTGATTATCTGAAAGTTCACATCATTCCTATATCACTTTTCAGGCATCAGGAGTGGGCATGATTGGTGAAGGAGGGGCCAGCTCATGGATTGATCTTCCTGCAGCGCCCAACTTGATGGGAAAGGGAGGTAAATCTGTCACAAACAAGCCAGACGACCAAAGCTCAGAAGATGGTGAGAACACAAAATATATTTTTGCTTACAGCCAGACTGTAAATTATATTTCCAATTATGGAATGGTTCAACAAAAATTAAGACAGTAAAATATTTTTTATGTGATTATATGTGATTTTGAAAACTGAAACGTTGATGTAGAACAAGATCTCATTCTTTATGGCTGCAACAATTCAATGGTTTTAATGTGCTGATTTTTAGCTACAGTTTAATAAATGTTCCTTTGTCAAATTTAAAAGCATCCAGGGTTGGCTGCAAAAATTAAAAAATGTGCAAGTACTCATTAGAAGGAACTCAATACCAATGTTCTCCTCTTTGTTGTAAAGGTAAAGTACGAGACTTGAACCGGCATCTTAGCATGCGATTTTCCACCCATGTGCTCGACCGCCTATCCAGAAATGTTTGGAGATTTTCTGGATAGTGTCGCCTCAAGCATCGAAACTCAGTTGCGAGGCGACATTCCTCACCTTCCCAGGGTGATACCCTGGCACCCATTTCTGCCAATGGCTGGGTCGACCATGGGGGTATTTTTTTTTTCCAACCACGAGTACAACTCACACTGCATCCAGCAGGAATTGAACACGGGTTGCCCGAATGTCGGTAGTCCAGTCGAGTGGTTTTCCCAACTAGGCTACCGAGGCCTCCTCTTTGTTGTCTGATCCACCATGAAAATCTTCTATATAATAAACTTGACTTGTGCCTTGCAGCTCCTCATGTTGAAAATGTCTGCAGACAAAGTCTGCCAACTAACCTGGTTCTGTGCTATCTTCTCCAACATTCCATCCTGCAGCCTTTGCTTCTGTCTCAATGGTTCTTCTCCAGGTCTACTTGGATATTCCAACTTTCCTTGAGAATTCCATTTCATTGGCTGCCTTGTAATATTGTGTGGTGGTCTTCACAATGTCTGGCCAATCCATCCTTGTTTCCTTTTCTTGATCTACGTTCCTCTTGGTATCTAGGCAGTTCTTTCCCAAAGTATTTGTAATTGTATTTGACTATCTAATTGTAAGAAACTGTTGAAGGCATTAGTTTATGAAAGATTGGAGTCATTGCTATTAGTCATTTACTATAGGAATGTCAGTGTAATTTGTTTGCATATCAGAGAATACCTCTGAAGTTGGAGGATATCTGCCTGTTTGGTGGAGGGCACCTGAGCACACAACTGCCAGTGTGAAAAATACAAAAAAGTGATATTCATGCAGAATTCATTTCCTTGGGAACTCGCTAGAGATATAGAAGCCCGCGAACGCAAACAAAACAAACAATAATACCATGATGTTAAATATAGCTATTAGGGATTTGTCATGTTTAATGCTCTTAATGATAAAATTGCTTACTCCTATTTTATTCAACACATAACATTAAACAGCTTGTTGTATATATTATATACTGAAATGTTATTTTAAAATCTAGTACATTTGATGACCACAATAAAAGTTATTTGTTTCCCCTGTTACAGATATGAGCAGTGAGGAAGAAACAAAAGTAATCCTTGGATAATAGGAGGACGTTTATTTCCATGAGATTTGGAAGTGTGGGAGAATATGTCCTTGCAACATAATAGTGTATCATGGAACACCTAGTGGTTTAACTATTTGAACTGTTGTTTTATGTTCATGAGAATTGTTTGCATTGCCTCAATTAAACTTGACACTGACAATGTAAAATAAGATGATAAACAACAAGATAAACAGATTGTTTCATTGCCTTATTGATTTATCTTTATGTGTGAGGTCACATTAGTTTTTATCTTGGCCATGGAGCAGGATGGTTTGTGGAGTCGATTTTTATCTTTTTTTATTTATTTATTTATATATATTTGATACGCCTCTTCTGGCAACCACAACAAATGTTATTTAGTCTGCTCTTCATGCATGTCATATAAATTATGGAATCACAAGACATCATCCAGATTGGCAAACTATTTTCTTTATATATATATATATATATATATATATAATATATATATATATCTATCTATTGACCTTTCGAGCCGTAGCCAGCCCATAGGGCGTAGACCAAGATACACCTTCTCCTATCTGAATTTTTGTTCTAGCAGTTTTCTTTTATGAGATATTTTATCAAATCTCGCCATTTGTCTCTGTTCTGCTCAAGCAGCTCTATCTCATTGAGGGAGCCGAATCCTGCTGCTCTTGCCTCTCTCATCAATGTTCTTCTCAGTGTCTCCCTGGGTCTTCCTCTTTTTCTCTTACCTGTTGTTTCCCATATGAGGGCTAGCTTTGCTATTCGGTTATTGTCTCTTCTCATCACATGTCCAACATATGACCATCGTCTTTTCTTTATTACTGAAGATATCAGTGGTTGATTGGCGATTCAGGTCTACGTTTCATTAACATCGTTTTTACGATAGCAGCTTGTTAAACCTCTGATCAACGGTTATATACCAAGCCGGAGAAAAGTAATTCCTCCATTTTGGTAACAACCGGAAACGATTATATATATATATATATGACAACTTATGCAATGCAGGAGAGAAGGCTAAATGCTTTCTATATGTGATGTCTGCGCCGTAATCTTAGTATCACTGGAAGGAAAAGTGACAAACGCAGAAATCATGAATCGCACAGGCCTCCTGAACATCTATACGCTGCTCAAACAACGTAGGTTACAATAGGTTGGCCATGGACATCATATGAAAGATGGCCGCATATAAAAAAATATACTCTATGGACAACTAGCAGATGGCAAAAAAACTAGGGAGTGCCCAAAACTTTGATTTGTAGATGTGTAAATATGACATGAGGACTCTGAACATAAACCCAACAGTCTGGGAAGAAATAGCTGCAGACCGCAATCTTTGGAAACACATTCTAAAACTCAAACAAAAAGCAGACTGATTCATAGAAAAAGAGAATACTGTGAAAGAAAAGAAAAAGAATTTCTAGGGGCGCTGAAAAATCTATAGTCAACTGACTGGCGGGGGCTGCTACTACTACTACTATTTATATATATACACATACTCATTCTTTACTATGGGTAATTGATAAAGGAATTAATCTTTGTTTAACATTACTAAAACAAATAGTAATTTTAACATAAATTTACATCATAGCAGAGATATAGCAGCTCAGACTAAGGGTTTTTTTTTTTATATAACTGATAACAAACACATTGTACCCATTTTTATCTACTTAGAGTTTTAGTTTCTTTTAAAAACCCTTCTTAGCAAATACATAGGTCATGTTAGGAATACACTTTCAAATTTTCATGTTTCACATATTGTAGTGTGGCCTAGGCATTCATCAGTATCTCAGTGTCTTTATTTATGAAATATAGTAATAGTACCCATTTTCATCCACTCAGCGTTCAGGTTTAGAAAATTCCTTTCCTGGTGGATGGTTTCATGCAAGGAATATTCTTCAAATTTCAAGGACTAACAATTTAGTCTCATTCAGTCAGTTACAAGTACTGGGGTTTTCAGGAGGTACATGAAGGATGTAATAATATAATGATATATGTGTGTGTGGACCATTCTGCAATGGATGCCATGGGCTGCACAAAGTGGAGACTTTGGATAATAACATGATCTTTCTCTTTTTTTTATTTCTGGCATTCACCTGAGGACTTACTAAAGAAATAATTCCTCTTTGTCATCTGCCCTTTAAAAGACATAAGAGGGTGAAGATGCGTTGCGTTTATTTGTGTATTCCAGTCCAAATCATCCAACCTACTGCGCACTATGAACCTTAGATTATGATATTGTCGTCAATAAATTACTGTATCAAAATACAAATTCTTCCAATTGAGCTTTCCGTGGTCAAATATTATCCCCCTCCTTGTACCTTCCTAATTACTACCTCCATGGAAAATCCCTCGGCCATAGGCTGACATCAAATAACCCTTTGTACCTCTGGAAATGCAGCAAATAAAATCTTTTAAGGTAGCCAAACATACTGACTTATGTATTTCAGACAAACTAATTTCATGTCATAAATCAACCAGAGCTAGGAAATCCCTGTGTCTCTAGTGTAAACACGCAGCTTTGTGTCAAGAGATCAAAGAAAATGCTTCTCGTTTTAGAGCCCCTAATGTTACAATTAAGTGTTAGTAATTTTTGCCATGGTATCATAAAAACAATCTAGGGTTAAGTACTGGGTTGCCTTCCTTACTCCTTGGTTAGACTGTAGTCTTTCCAGGAGTGCCACTCAGGTGGAACAGGGTCTTGATCAGCTGTTGTTCACTGATCCTGATGAGTCACCAATCACGCTCAGTTGCTGGATAGACATCTTCGCTTATGTTGATCTAATGCCACAGAGTTCTTGAAAAGCTTTTGGACTGATGATGTGGCAAGCTGTAATGGCTTTATTTCCAAAGATTTGCTGGACATTCTTAGATCTATATTCATCATCATTGCGTGCCGCATCAAAGGTTGGCTACCATGGAGCGCCATTCCACTATGCCCGTGGTCAAAGTAAATTTCCATTACTGGAGCCCAAGCTCGCTCTAGCCTACTTGCTCAAGTAAAAGGACTACCTACTCTAACACTTATATGTAACGAATGTGATGTCAAGAGTCTGTTTTGTTTCAGATGAGAGCAGTTACTATGTGATGAAAACATAACATGAAACATTAATGATGGGCCCAATTACTGTAGTCATATATTAAATTTATATATATATATATATATATATATGCAATCCATTTTTGACAATAGAAACAAGAAAAAGAGTCCTTAAATGTTATTTAGAGCCAGACATATGGATGTGAATCATAGACAAATGAGAAGAAAACCACTGTAGTCTGTAGAAATGTGGTTTTACAGAAGAATGTTGAGAATACCATGGATAGCTAAGAAGAGTAATGAAAAGAGAGCTAATTTCCAATATTAGGAAGAAACAATCATTTTTAGGCCATGTAATGAGAAGAGAACAACTGGAATATATTGTAACTGGAAAAATTGAGGGACGCCAGCAGGCCCAGTCTTGATGACGATGATATATATATATATATCACTGAGTGCCATCTCCGCAACGAGGGTTGGCTACCATGGAGCGCCATTCTGCTGTCTCTTCCTTTGATGGTGTAGGTTGTCATAGGCTGACTTATCCATCTTTTCATGTTACTCGTCTATGTTAGTCTTGTTCTGCCTCTTTTACCTTGTATTTTCCCTTCCAATATTACTTTTATTAAGCTGTTGTGTCTTTTAACATGCCCCAAAAATCGCATTTGTCTTGTTTTAATTGTAACAAGTAGTTCTCTTTTCATTTTTAGTTGTTTTAGACTTCATCCTGTTTTCTTTTCTTTTCATCCAATTCTTCTATATATCTACATTTCAACGGCTTCTATTTTCTGTTCCGTTTTATTGTCTAATGTCCATGTTTCTGCACCATATTGGAACGTTAGTGGAATAATGGATGCCCTGGTGTAATTTATTAAATGTTAGTATATTTTTCATGACATTAAAATTGCTTTTTGCCATTCCTATTCTTTTGTAGGTATTCTTAGGTAGTTTGTAGTTCTGAACTGTCTCCAGGTCTATTCATTAAGTTTTGATATCCACTTGTAGGTTTTGAGTATTTTCTTTGTTTATGATCAGTTTTAGTCTTTGTGATATTCATAACTAGTCCATATTTTGTGCTTGTGGTTCATTAAGTAATTGCAGATCTTTAGTATTTTCTGCTAGTAGTACAGTATCATCAGCATATCTTAGGTTATTGATTATCTTTCTATTAATGTTTAGGACTGGCATCTATGTGATGCTTTTGAAGATTTGCTGAGTGTATAGATTAACAAGCTTGGTGATAGGCAATGGGTGCAGAGTTCTGGTTATATTTTATTTTTGCTGATCCCTCCCAGCATAAATTACATATTAATCATGTGTTTGTGTTATCTATATAATATATCATCACCGAGTGCAGTCTCCACAACGAAGGTTGGCTACCATGGAGCACCATTCTACTATGTCTCTTGCTTTGATGGTGCAGGCTGTCAAGAGCTGATTTGTCCACCTTTTGATGTTGTTACTCGTCCATGTTAGTCTTGGTCTGCCTCTTTTACCTTGTATTTTCCCCTCCAGGATTACTTTTAGTAGGCTGTTGTGTCTTGTTTAAAAACTTTCTTTTCTTTTCCTTCCATCCATTCTACCTATTCTTCTATACATCCACATTTCAAAGGCTTCAATTCTCTGTTCTGTTTTCTTGTTTAATGTCCATATTTCTGCACCATATAGGAATATTGAGAAGATGTAACTTTTTTTTTTAAAACTATTCTTAGTTTTAGCCCCGGTGTTATTTGTTTTGACGTTAGTATGTTCATGGCATTAAAACTACTTTTTGCCACTATAAAGTATACATTGTAGGTAATCTATCAAAAGCTTTGGTGTAGTCTGTGAAGCAGGCATTTATTGGTTTGTTGACTTCTATGTATTTACAATGTCCTCATGCTGAATATGGCTTCTTTTGTCCCACTTTTTTTTCCTGAATCCAAATTGCTGTTCATCTAATTCAGTATTGATTTTATTCTGAATCCTCTGTATAACTTGTGTTATGTATTTCTGCCATCTATCGATTATATCTTTGTTATCTGAGCATTCTTCCCTCTTTGTCTATATCTATATTAGTAAGATAATATTGAGCAAGAGAAATGGAAATTATACACATGGAAAAGCCCTGGAGATGGAAAGAGGAATCAAATAGATTATATAATGATAAAAGACAGATTCCCGAACAGCATCAAGAAAGCCAAAACCTATCCAGCAGATATTAATTCAGATCACAATCCTGTAATGATTAAAATAAAAATCAAATTAAAGAGAAATAAACAAAGTACTAATTCTGCAACAGCAATAGACACAACAGCTTTAAATCAGAAAGATATGAAAGAAACATACTGTACAAGTAAAGAATACATATCAGAGGCTGCTAGAAGAAGGGATTGAGCAGTACAGAAGAGAAAATCCTGAAGAAAAAGTCACAACCAAATTGCAATGCATAATAACAAAACAGCATACAAGAATCCTGCATCACCTTACCCAAAAAGGAAAGTAACAAAAAACAAAAATGGATAACTGACAACATTTTTTAGAAATGGAAAAGAGAAGACAAGTGAAAAACACTGCCAAATACAAGGAAATTGATATTGAAATACGAAAAATGTGCAAAAAGGCAAAAGAAGACTGGCTCAACCAAAGATGTCTAGAAATCGAAACTATGGAAAGTAAACAAAATTTAAGAGGAATGCACACAGAAATAAAAAGAATGACTAAGAACTCTACACCCATTGATATAAAAAGAGGAGTAAGACAAGGATGCATCCTATCACCAAGCTTGTTCAATTTATACACTGAGCAAATCTTTAAAAACATCAATGAGATGCCAGGCCTTAATATTAATGGGAAGATAATCAATAACCTAAGATATGCAGATGATACTGTTCTACTAGCAGAAAATCCTAAAGATCTACAACAATTACTTAATGTAATAAACATGACAAGCAAAAAATATGGACTAGATATCAAAAAGACTAAAACTATAATCATAAACAAAGAAAATTCTCAAGACCTACAATTAAATATCACAGTTGAGGAAATACATCTGGAGACAGTCCAGAGCTACAACTACCTTGGACATAATATAACCAATGATGGAAATTTGAAATAAACAAAAGAATAGGTATGGCAAAAAGTCAGAAATATGGACATTAGACAAGAAAACAGAACAGAAAATTGAAGCCTTTGAAATGTGGATTTATAGAAGAATAGGTAGAATTGGATGGAAACAAAAGATAAACGAAGTTTTAAAAGAGCTGAAAATAAAAAGAGAACTACTAAATACAATACAAATGAAATTTTTGAGGCATGTTAAAAGACAACAGCCTACTAAAAGTAATATTGGAAGGAAAAATACAAGGTAAAAGAGGCAGACCAAGACTAACATGGACAAGTCAATCTATGTCAGCCTGCACCATCAAAGCAAGAAACAGTAGAATGGTGATCCATGGTAGCCAACCATAATTGCGGAGAAGGCACACGATGATGATCTATATTAGTATTATAGTTACCTATATTAATAGACCAGAAACAGTGGGGTATAACTAGCTTGTGTTTCCCATTAGCAGAATAAGACTGGGATACATAGTGGTATAAGTACATGCTTCTTACGCAGCTATGTAAGATAGGTTTTACAACAAAATTAATATGAAATGACTCAGACTTAATAGAACTAATTACAGATAAGTGCAATATACTCTAAAACAACGGAACATAAAAAGCTACATATAGAGTAACTAAACAATAGTGCGTAAAACAAGTATGCCCATGGAACCCACATGTACATTAGCCAACCCACCTGAAATGCTTCTATTCGCAGCAATCTGGCACTTATTTGTGTTTTTACATAAATATAAAATGAATGTGCATCTACCATTATACATTTGATTTAAATAGAAAGTAATATACTTTTTGTGGCTCATCATCATTAAGTGCAATCACCGCATCGAAGGTTGGCTACCATGGACTGTAGTGAACAGCGGGAGGAAATGGTCAGCATTTAGGATTTGAATAAACCCACTAAGAAGATATATTTACATTCAAACATTGTGAAAGCATTGAGAACTGGTACGTTCAGTGACTTTGTGCCAGGATCAACTAACCAAGAATTGATCAAGATCCACCTCTTCCGTGGCTGCAAAGGACAAAGTTGGGCAGGGCAAACATGGGTGGAAAGCAAAACCTAAAGAATGCTACTGTGAAAGTTGAATGAGCTATATGGTGCGAATATTGAAGCTTGCTGCGAACAGAGATTCACTGCCACTTAACCGTGATGCTCTTCCAAGGGTGGGTTATGAATTACAAGATGTTAGTGGTAATGTCAATAAAAAAAATTGTGGGTACAGGGTTCTACACTTTGACAACCAGTCAGTGTTTGTGGCTTGAGGTATAACATTGGATGCTATCTCCATATTGAATTGAAGTTTTGCTATCATGGAGCGCCTTTTCATTCTGTATTGTCTTGATGGTGCACATACCTGTCCACCTTTTGATATTTCAGTGTACCTTCTTGCTCTACCTTGTACTTTCCTTTCCTTCCAAGATGACTTTTAGAATGGTAGGTCTCTTAGCATGTCTAAAACATTTCAGTTTTTTTTCAAATTGTTTCGTTTTTTTCTCATTTTGTATAGAAAAAAATGTTAAAATCAAAAAGATTGACATTTTTGCAACCTTAGAGATTAAGTTTCTTCTGTCATTGTTATATTATTATAGGTAATATATTAGTTATATATTAGTTATATATGTAACCTGAAACACTCAAATCAAACAAAATACAAAACATTACAATCAACAAAACTTTATTAATGTTAAAATACAAAACTTGTAGCCCATTAGTGCTATCATTTACAATCATAGTTACAATTCCTCACATGACTTTTTGATGTCCAATATATAGTCCTCTGACTGAAGTCTAACCTGTACAATCTGAACAAATGTAACAAATTATACTCCAATTTGTTGTAGTTCACCACTACTACACAAATGTGATGGCAACATCATGATGCTAAAACATCTTTGTGGATGTGAAATGTTAAAAATGTTTACAGGAAATGTAAAAACTTGAAATAAAGGTTAATATAAAAATATAATGCAGTGTGATGTCATCAATGCATTGCAGATCTAAAATTTATTGGAGTTTGTGATGTGACACAGCTTGTTGGATTATATTTTAATGCCATGATAAATTCTTCAAATGGCAGGAGTAATTTTATTTAAATTCAGGATTTTATTGAATAGCTAAACTCCAATGTCATAAACATACATATTTTATTTGGCAGTTCTACAAAAAAGTTTATGGCTTTGAATGAAAAGATGTACAAATGATCTGAAGATACATGCCATATTCATACCAAATTCTTTACAATTTGTTTACACATATTCCATACCCTGTCAAAGTTTTTCAAATAATTTCAAATTTAGACTTTTGTTTTATTATTTTTGTGTTTATTAATTATTTCAAATGAAATTTAAATTCGACTATCTCCAAAAAATATAAATAAAATATGACAAATGTAGACACTAAAGAAGGAAATAATTTCTCCTCACACAAACTAAAGTAACAATCCTTCTAAGACAGGGCATGGGCAGGTAATTCCTGTACAATCTTCTATTAGCTTTTTAAAAGAAGATAAGCAAAATTTCATATACAATTAGGGTTTCTTACCAAAGCACAGATCAGACTTTTTACTAATTTTTATAAAAGGGGGTATGCAGATGTTTTTTAGAGTGTGCAAGATAAGTCATTCTTTCTAATGTACTGAGGGGAACTGAAAGGCAATGGTTATGTAATACTGGCACTTTGTTAAGTAGTGTGTAGTCAGCCAAACAAATACGATGGACATGTGTAACGTTCAAAATTTCTCTCATACATGTGTATGTACTAAATACATACGTAATTAAACATAGAGGATGTAAGGACACACATGGCAATTGGACAAAGATGGAAACACATCACACAATTTGAATAATTACATGACAAAAATTGCAAAATAAATGTTTTAGAAGAGAAATTGTGTAATACGATCAGTTACAAAAACAAAGAAATTGGAATTAGAAAAAGAAAAAAAATAGAAGATGCACAAAAAGTATAGAGTGAGGCAATGTGAGAGAGACAGTTTCAACAAAATGTAAAACTGCAATGCTTTATATGTAACAATTGTATGAAAACAAAACAAAAAAACAAGCGGTTTCCGGATAGTGTAAGGGATGACAAGTACAGAAAAGAGGAAAGGTCTTTGACAAGTACAGAAAAGAGGAAAGGTCTTTGACAAGTACAGAAAAGAGGAAAGGTCTTTGACAAGTACAGAAAAGAGGAAAGGTCTTTGACAAGTACAGAAAAGAGGAAAGATCTGACAAGCAAGACAACAAAGATACAGAAAGTCTACAAAAGAGGAAAGGTATGACTACTTAGCTAATATTTGCTGCCTGTTATGTGGAATGAGTAAATTACCCGTCTTATGTCCAAGAACAATCAACTGAATGTTTTTAAACTTGAAAAAGAAAGAGTTAATGTACATTTTAAAAACATTTTTACAAAAACTGGTATATGTAACAATAATCCGGCTCTTTAAAATATATAATTGGGAAAAAAAATGTAACAAGAACATATGTCTTTCATACTTGCATCTATCTTATTCACACAAAAACTGACAATGTAGATATATTATGTCACCCACTGAGAAAATTGGCCTCATCCATGAAATTACTGAATTCGGTTGAGCGGAGCTTCTTAAACTGTCTTCACTGGGTTGTGACTTAGAAATACATGGAGGTGAGAACGAGATTTAAAAATCAAATACACCTGGAAAAGATTAGAAAAGAAAGCTAAAAGACAAAGGATGGGAAAGCACTTATTGATGGTCTGCTTGTGAGGAGTGGGTCACTACATTTTCATTAACACTTTCATTAGAGTTCAATTAAATATTAAAGAAACTAGCAACGTTAATAACCAGGATTTTCTATCTATCTATTGGCCTTTCGATCCGTAGCCAGCCCATAGGGCGTAGACCAAGATACTCCATCTGAATTTTTGTTCTAGCAGTTTTCAATTCTTTTAAAGATATTTTATCAAATCTCGCCATTTGTCTCTGTTCTGTCCAAGACCTAGGAAAACAATTCACTTATGTTTGTTACTGTATACTGAAGCTGTAGTGCAAGAAATAAGACAATCAAAATGATTAAACATGTCCGTTAAGAATAGATTTCAAATAAAATCTGTAAACAATAGAACATTAATTATCAATGAGAATAGAATGAATGAATGTAATATGAAAGTTTCAATCTCATGCCGACAAAAATGAAACCCTGGACCAGAAACATATGGCAATGAACTGCTAGTGATTTGTTAGGTTTTAATAAATCAAAATTGAAAAAGATCTACTGGACACCAATTGTTGAAAATATTGCAGTTCGTTTAAAAACAGATTGACGATATTTTGTCTTTAGTGATGTCTTTAAAGCTTTGTGGCAAGTGTTACAGGTGTCAACACAAACAGGATGGTGTGACGAACAATTCATCTGTTGCCTATTGTTAAGGGAACACGGAAACTTGAAAAAAAAAAAATTTAAAAAGGAACAAAAATATTGAATCAGAAATGCATAAATGTAACAAAATTGTGAACATGAAAGAAAGAAATAATGTTGAAACAAAGAATGAGTCAACTATTAGCTTTGAAAAAATAAATATTTAAAATTTAATAAATTTTTGCAATCAAATACGATTTTCAGTGCTGAATCAGACACCAATTGAGCAATAATTCTTACAAATTAAATATGTATAAAAGTTACATATATAATGTCAGAAAATATTACATAGTTACGGTCTCTATACTAAAATACTTTCACTTCAAACTATACTTGTCTTGTCACCGTATAAACAGGTGGAAAAAAAAAAGCATGGAGCAAGAACACAAATATATAAGCCACTTTGAAAATATTGAACGGTCCCATAAATATTGAAATGAACAGATGTTTAGGAGTTACTGCAGGAACAGAATCTTTTCCACTATATCCATATGTATCTATAATATAATATCCATATGTATCTATAATATAATATCCATATGTATCTATAATATAATATCCATATGTATCTATAATATAATATCCATATGTTTATAAGAAAAACTATACGGCCTACTCCCACAACTAATAGAGCCTGCACAAGGGAAGAACAAGATATATTATAATAATGCAGAAGAAATGCAAATGAGATTGCAGATATTGATATTTATAGAATATTGAACATGTCAAAAAAAAAATGAATCCGATGTGCACCTAATTAAATATAAAGTAACGAATTAGGAAGGATTACGGATTTGGCTGGCTAATAAAATAAGAGCAAATAAAAGACAATAAGCCTTGAAGCTCGACATTGGTAAGCAGCTGATAATATAACAATTATAATTCGTTTCAAAACCAGTATGGCCAAATAATAAACGTGTGTAAAAGATGCAAGGTTGAAAGACATTTGTAGAATAAACAGCCTCATTAAAAAGGGGTCAAGTATGTTCAAAATAAAATCGTTTTAACCAAAAATGATTTACTGTACTAAAATGTACTAAAAATTATTCAAAATTCTCATTACCTTTTTTTTTGTCATTAAAGCTAGTAATTCGCAACTGACCCCTTTTCATGTGGCACAATCAAAGTTACCCCTCTTCATTATGAACCAATCTGCCAGAACTGAAGCTTCTCTTGCTTTGACAAAAATGTAGCAGGTTCAGCCCAGTTCAGGCTAATAAATTCACAATGAAATGGGAGCAAGAGCATATAAAAATATAAACAGTGTATTAACAAATATAACAATTATTGCACTTTAAAAAAACACTGTATCTACATGTACAAAATTGTCAAAAATAATTTAGTTATAACATTGATTTTAAGGCACTTGTTTGCTTAACATCCCTTTGTGAAAGTTAGAAATAATCAGGTTAATCAGTCTCCATAATTAGTTTTCCATTTTCTTATAAAAGTTCATGTACAAAATTCCTACTGTAGTCAATTAAGACTGAACAAAATGCCAGTTGTTGCAGTAATATTTCCTCTACTTTTGGCAATGTTCTAGTTTAATATAAATGGCCACGTTATCATTCAATGCTTATCAGCTTGGTAACCAATTTTTAGTTGTAGGTTTTGTGAAGAACTTAAAGCAATTGACCCAGAACTTTTTGTAAAGGTACAATTGACCCAAATAATATATTGTAGAGTTACTTTACTCTCTTGACTATGCTGATTATCACAACTTTCACAGTACTCAGATTTAATGACATGAGTCGCACAAGTAGATAAGTGTACTCTCTTCTTGGATTGCCAGCAGTTTAAAAGATTGCTAGTACTTGTGGAGGTTCAAGTGTAGACACACTGGCAAACCTGCAGATAAAATTATTGTAAAATTAAATATGCTAACACTAATAATACAATGTAATAAACTGTTTAGTAGAGAAGGTTGAAAAATTCTTGTTCAGTTTGCAACTTTTTGAAGATTTTAGGTGGTGCTAAACTAATATCACTTGCAACATCATCCTAATGAAATGTTTGAAACATTTTTCTAGAATGGACTTTATTCCACATTCCATTCTTTCTGTAATCGGCTCCCTCAATGAGATAGAGCTGCTTGCACAGAACAGAGACAAATGGCGAGATTTGATAAAATATCTTTAAAAGAATTGAAAACTGCTAGAACAAAAATTTAGATAAGAGAAGGAGTATCTTGGTCTATGTCCTATGGCTACGGCTCGAAAGACCAATAGATAGATTCTTTCTGTGATCTTTATGTTTGCTATAATCCTTACGAAATAGTTACAAACAGAAGGATGGTGTTCTTAGAGATCTGCGGTTACCCATAATTTTTTCAAGGAAGTCTGCTTTGTTCGGCACTTTCATTCTCAAGGGTGGTGAAGTTACAGAAGTATTTCCCAATCCCTTTTTATTTTAATTGTACAATTAATTAAATATGACCATCTTACAGTGAGCCTTTGTTTACCCTGTACACAAGAAGAAATCCCAGAGAATGTATGGTCAATAAGTGGTCAGCTGCTCGGCCTACTAGCATCAAGATACTACTAAGTCTCCTCAATATCGCCATAGGAACGGACCAACCCGTCAGGTCAAGCATGAAGTGGTCAAAAGAGAGCAGAGCCAGCACCTAAATAATGTGAAGTCTAATTTGTTGAGTCAAAGGTGAAGATACCTATGACTTGTTTCATTTACTTTTAATGGTGGAAGAAATCGTGTGAAAGCAGCAAGGATGGAAGATATGACCTTTTGGAGAGCTTGTACACAATGCTTAAATATACAATACATCAAATTAATGCCTTCAAGAATCAAACATAAAAACTGCTGTAAGGAAAACCAGGTATTCTAATACAGAATTGAGCAGCACAAGAACTATGTGGTGAAGTCTACAAGCAGAAATAGCCAGTTTGCTGCTTTTGATGGCATCCATCAGAATAAAGAAATAATAATCTGAATGATTCAGATCAAAACTGCAGGCTCTGGGAAGTCACATTAACAAATGAAAACGCACAAAAGTAACATTAACAAATGAAAACACACAATATTAATATTAACAAATGAAAACACACAAAAGTAATATTAATAAATGAAAACACACACACAAAAGTAACATGAACAAACAAGGACTTGTACAGCTTCCCACAAAATTTCAATAACTCACAGTGACACAAGACTAGTGCAATGGACCCCCAGTTAAAAAACTTTAATTTAATACTCACTGTTCCTTCTTGTATTTTTCAACAACAGCCTGTTGAGGCATAATTTCTTTCCGTGTATATTGTGAATACAACTGCTTTATACATGGCTGTAAGTCAGACAGAGTGTAGCAGCTTATATCTTCCATATCTTTGGGCTAAAACAAAATTAAAATCTTATAAATGTACAAATCACTAGTTTTATTTTAGGTATAACTACTGTTCATTCTCTAGTCCAGAAGATCATTGTACTCTTTATAATGCTGACCACCATTTTTAATAACTGGGTCATAACAATCTCCTATGACTTAGATGGGTTCCAATTGCAGTTAGTATATTTTCTGATGTGAGAAACACCAAGATGGCATAAGATATTTTCTCTGGTATAGTATTGTTCAATCTATACACTGAGCAGATCTTTAAAAACATCATAGAGATGCCATGCCTAAACATTAATGGAAAGATAATCAATAACCTCAGATATGCTGAAGATACTGTACTACTAGCAGAAAATCCTAAAGATCTACAACAATTACTTAATGTAATAAACATGATGAGCAAAAAATATGGAATAGATATGAATATCAAATAGACTAAAACTATGATCATAAACAAAGAGAATTCTCAAGACCTACAAATAAATATCAAAGTTGAATGAATACATTTGGAGACAGTTCAGAGCTACTTGGAACATACTATAACCAGAGATGGAAAATGTATAACTGAAATGAACAAAAGAATAGGTATGGCAAAAGGTAATTTTAATGCCATGAAAAATATATTAACATCTAAACTAACACCAGGACTAAAACTAAGAATAGCAAAATATTACATATTCTCAATATTCCTGTATGGTGCAGAAGCATGGACATTAGACAAGCAAACAGAACAGAAAATTGAAGCCTTTGAAATATGGATTTATAGAAGTAGAATTGGATGGAAAGAAAAGAAAAACAAAGTTTTAAAACAACTAAAAATGAAAGAACTACTAAACACAATTCAAACAAGACAAATGAAATTTTGGGGGCATGTTAAAAGACAACAGCCTAATAAAAGTAATATTGGAAGGGAAAATACAAGGTGGCAGAGGTAGACCAAGACTAACATGGACGAGTAACATCAAAAGATGGACAAGTCAACCCATGACAATCTGCACCATCAAAGCAAGAATGGAATGGAGCTCCATGGTCCTTAGCTAACCTTCAATGCTGAGACAGTACTCAATGATAATAGTATTTTTATTGATCATTTCTTATCAATAATGTATTATAATCCATAACAAAATATCACATACCCAAGGATCTTTCACATAAAGAATACTTTGAGCTAAAACCACTGCACTGGCTGCTATGACACTAGGAGAGTAGACCAAGAATTCCTCGATCTCAATTAAAGAGAGTTCTGCCAAGAACTGTAATAAACAGAGAAATATTTAAGGAAACATTTTCTACGATAATAAAACACATCAATGAAGTTTTATTAGCATCATTTGACAAAAATATTCAAGGGGAAAAACAGTGAACAACAACATTCATGACATCAGGGGGGTAAAAATAACCATGCGTGCTGAAAAATGGAGATAGCATATTACTGGCCCTTTTCTTTCAAATGTCAAAATAACAATATCTGTGATCTTGTGTAATAGTATCTCACTGATCCCACTGGGTGTGTGGTCTAGATGGGTAAGGCAACTGTGTGTGTGTATATATATATATAATATATATTAGGAGACCATTTGGAGGACCTCGACTTTGCTGATGACATAGTTCTCATCAGCAGTCAGATAAAAACGATGCAGGAAAACACAAATGAACTATCATCAATAGCCAGCAAAATTGGGCTTGAGATCAATCATGAAAAGACTAAAGTCATGACTAGTTTAATTCCAACAGGTGACAAAATATACATGGAAAACAAACCAGTAGAAGAGATCGATCACTTTATCTATCTTGGAAGTCACATTGATCGAGAAGGGGATACAAGCAAAGAAATTAAAATCAGAATAGCTAAAGCAGCAATGTCTTTCAGAAGCCTTGAAAAGTTGTGGAAATCAAAACTTATCAGCACAAACACAAAACTTAGGCTATTCAAATCAAATGTACTATCAACCCTTACGTATGCGTGTGAAAGCTGGAAAACAACAAGAGATATAGAAACAAAGTTGAACGCATTCGAAAATAAATGTCTAAGGAAAATACTTGGTATAGCATGGAACGAATTCAAAACAAATGAGGAAATTAGAGAAATCGCCAATCAACCACTAATATCTTCAGTAATAAAGAAAAGACGATGGTCATACGTTGGACATGTGATGAGAAGAGATAATAACCGAATAGCAAAGCAAGCCCTCATATGGGAAACAACAGGTAAAAGAAAAAGAGGAAGACCCAGGGAGACACTGAGAAGAACATTGATGAGAGAGGCAAGAGCAGCAGGAGTCGGCTCCCTCAATGAGATAGAACTGCTTGCACAGAACAGAGACAGATGGCGAGATTTGATAAAATATCTTTAAAAGAAAACTGCTAGAACAAAAAATCCATATAGGAGAAGGTGTATCTTGGTCTACGCCCTATGGGCCGGTTACGGCTCGAAAGGTCAATAGAATAGAATAGAATATAATATACAGCCTGACAGAGAGAACCTAAGGGACAGGATACATGTAGTCCTAGAGCACTCAATAACCAATATAACTCCATTTAACAATCACTAACATGATTCAGCTCAACTGTACCAAACAATCAATATTACATCACATCAATTTACTTAAACAGGTTAAGCAAATAATTTAACAACTTTCTAGAATACTAAGTAAAATAATAAACATGAAATAAGCAATTCCACCTACAAAGGAAAGGAATTTGGCCTTGTCACTCAGATCCATCAAATCTATAAACCGTTCACAAAACCAGTTGATTGTTGGCACAGCAACTCTAAAATCCAGCATTTTTAGAATGACACTCTCCATTTTAATGACCTGTATGTGATTATACAAATGAGTAAAATGACAACACAATTGTATGTGATAATACATATGAGTAAAATTACAATACAATTACTACATAATAAAATCCAAACTAATATAGTCACTAGCATTAGGCAACTCTCTGAAAATATTTATCCTGAAACAATTTCTTATTCTGCACACGCGTCAAATTTCAAAGAAAGTGTTTGCCAGAAAAGGTTCTCATATATATCCATACAGGTTGTGTCCCGGTATAATACCAGTGATGGCCACAAGTGCCCTCTGTTCAGCAGTCATTTTTCCTGTGCCTCAATCATATTCAGAGGTTTATATCTGTAGGTATTTGAAAAAGATGGTACATTAACCTGTTGTGGCTTGTTCGGATTGGGAAAAATTGTTTCTATTGAGCTGGTTGGTGGTAGGTTTCATTTTCTGGTAACCCTGTTGCACTGTATTCCATTTCTTCATATATTTGTTCAAGACAAGCCTCCAATTTCTAATAATTGCATTTGATTGGAAAAATGTATCACCTTTTACCAGTTTGTCTCATCATTTCCAGGAAACATGAATATTATAACCATCACCAGTAGAACCAATATTGCAGATAGAGGATTGAGAATGATGTCGCTTATTTAGATTTGAGAAGCACATCATGACTAGGTGAAAGAGGTCTCTATCAATAAAACATTTTTAAACAAATCTAATAAATCTTAACATTAAAATTATTTCTTAAAGAAGAAATTATGTTCCATCTTCCTCACCTGACTTTTTGTGTATGTGTCATCTGTGATATAGACAAACTCTGCAACATCTGGGGGGTAAATTTCTTCATATTTCCTGATGCAATGTAACAAATAAAACCATATTAAAAAAACACCATACTAACAAACATTATTATATATTTATCGTGAACAAAGTTATTATATATATAGATCTCTCTGCGATCAAGGCTCAATCAGAGTAGGACTCTGGACTCTCACATTAAGACAGCTGTCTGGTTAAAGTGAATTGATCGACCCCACAGACAGAACATCATAATTAGAGTCTGTTAGATCCACTCTGATTGAATACCTGTTAAAACGTTGCACTGTGTTCTGCGCCAGTGGCCCAGTGCATCCGATTTCAGCCAGCATTTTATTCAGGTTTGCTTTCCTTAGCCATTGATTGTCCCCAATCTTCCTGCAAGGCAGCAGATTGACTTTTCTGTAGGGGGATTCTGCCCTTAGATGGTCGGCCCTCCCAGGTTTACGAGCACCATCTGCCAGAGTCACTAGAGGTGACTAACACAGACATTCACACAAAAAGTTATGAGATGCGACTAACACTGACATGTACAGAACGATATGAGGCATGACTAACACTGTCACACACCAAGATATGACTAACACACACTAAGATATGAGATGTGACTAAAACAGACACACTCTAAAATAATGAAACACATTAAGATATGAGCCATGGGTAGCACAGAAACACACCAAGATATGAACACTGGCCAGCACAGACACCCACCAAGATATGAGCCATGGCTAGCACGGATATACACCAAGATATGAACCATGGCCAGCACATACACCCACCAAGATATCAACTACGACTAGCATGGATCCACACCGAGAATTGAGCCATGGCTGTCACAGGCACCCACCAAGATAGGAACCATTTTTATATTTACCATTTTTTTCACAATTGCAGAAAATATTTTGGTCATACTGTCATTCCTCAAGAGTTGTTATCTTGTTATGTAGAGCCAGTCTAACATATGGATGTGGTCAAGGACAATAGGACAACAGTCAAAAAAGAAAATCACTGGAGGTTGTAGAAATGTGGTTTTACAGAAGAATGTTGAGAATAACATGGACAACTAAGAGTAATGCAAATGTTCTGAAAGAGGCCAAAACAAAAAAAAAAAAGATAATATTCAATATTAAGAAGAAACAATCATCACTTTTTGGCCATGTTATGAGAAGCTGAAATATATTGTGACAACTGGGAAAATTGAGGGACTAAGAGAGAGGAAAGCAAAGAGAAAAAGACAGCTTAAGAGAATGGCTTGGCAGAAGGTCAACAACAGAAATGATTGACTGTCAAGATTGAAAGTTATGGAGACACATGATCACCTATGTCAGCAGGCATGGTACTTGATATTTCTGGTTATCAAGGATGAAGCTTGTACAACTCAAAGTTCAGGCCCTTATTAGCAATGGTATTTATCATCATCTGTGTTATTCTTGGTGTAGGCAGCTTAAAAGTAAAAAATGGTTTGGGCTTTACTTGGCAGCCTGTGGGTCCTGCTCATTTTATTTGTAGGCCCTTATTCTGTTCTCATATGATAGCCTCTCAGGTTTGCCAGTGTGTTCTCTGTAATTCATTAGATATACTTTCTACTGCCAGTTATGCAGTGTTCATTCAGAGACTGCAAAGTGGGAGGGTTATTCATTTTAAAACACTTAACATGATGTCCTAGTGATTTTTAAAAACTGTCATTGGTTCCATGAGTCATTTAACACCCAATGAAAATAGTCCTTACAAAGTGATGGTAAGACTGATTTAGTCTCAATAGTCTGAATAATAATATTTGAAAGGGTAATGATTCTGTTGTAGCAGCTAATATCTAACATATATACAGTAATACTATTACTGATTATGTAACAAAAAAATGTAAGATGAAGAGGTTACACTTACGCAGCAATGAACATACTGGCTGCACCAACCAGCTGCAGTTTTGGTCTGAACACTCCAACCAAACTCAGGAATCGGTCTATGTAGTTAATGGCCAGAAAAAGTGTCTCTCTCTGAAGTTTATATTCCTCACCAACCTGTAAAGAGAATGTAATGAAACTTACAAAACATGGTCATTTCTTTTCCAAAATTTTCTCAGGAGTTGTTTCTCAACATCCCAAGATGTAATAACAATATAATAATTTTATATGTGGGAAGAAAACATATCAGAGACAGATGGCGAGATTTGATAAAATATCTTTAAAAGAAAACTGCTAGAACAAAAATTCATATAGGAGAAGGTGTATCTTGGTCTACGCCCTATGGGCCGGTTACGGCTCGAAAGGTCAATAGAATAGAATAGAAGAAAACATACATTTTTGTGTAACTAGGTGTTCCTCCCACCAGTGTATCTACTGAGTGGAGAAAAGAATGAAGTCATCGTCATCTGCCACTCACATCATAAAAGATAAGAAGGTAGAAATTGGATCATCAGTGCTCTGGAGTTCTTCAGTTCTGTTGGCAGCAATGCTGGGGAGGTGGGGATCTGAGCATGTGCAATTGTGCAAAGTTGGATATGTTGACTAAACTAACTGAATTCCTGACCTGCTGAATGCGATAATTACTTCTACTATTGTGAATGCGCTAACAGATCAATACATTTTAAAATGCTGAATGAGAATTATTTCTATGTTTAACTAGGAAGTGCACAGCATCCTGTGTGATCTAGAGGTAACCCGCTATTTCTGGTCAAGAAGAAATATGTGGGTTTGAATCATGTCAGACAATGATAATTTCTATATTTGAATCTTGGTAATGAAATCTGATCTCTGCCCCTAATTGGGAGGGGAGAAGGGGGAAGGGGGGGGGGGGGGGGGGGGAGAACACATGTGAACTACTTAGATTATGATACCTATCAGTGAGTCACATATTCAAGATACCATCATCAAGTAGCTACCACTCAATTGTTACATATGAAGTTCGGAAAATGTGATTTGTCTTTGAACTTTTAACTCAGTGCTACTGGAGGTGTTACGTTGTCTATTCACACAGCGGCTGTCAGTCTATCAATCCAGCCATAAGTTTGACTTCCTCCAAGTTGTTCACTGAATATCTCGTGTTAGAAAGGTTTGCTTGATGTCTCGCTGCCAGCCGTGGAGATTTCACGCGTTATAAAGAACCACACAAAAAAAAAGTATCAGAATATCTGCCTGCGCAAAAAGGGACATCATATGGCTACCAGAGTAAAAAATAAAAACACTGATACTCATGCAAAATTCAGTCCCTTAAAACTTAAACACTAGCATACATAAAACACTTACTTCTACAAGCCAATCCACTAGAATGTTTCTCATGGAAGTTGTAACATCATTCTGGCGATTCATATAGTCTTTGCTTGGTCGACCCACAGACTGTCAATGTGAAATCAAACATGCTAATTCACCTCATAAAATTATAACATATTATGTGGCATTTTAAAACCGTCCACATACTAAAAAAAGGTGTAGATATTACATCACTTAATGAAAGAACATAGAACACTTCTGAAATTCTTTAAAGCATTGGTACAGTAAGGAAAGGAGATGCTGGTAAATGGGAAGAGAGGATGTTTCCAAAACATTGAGGGAAGTAGCTTATTAAACTTCACAGAACTAGACCACAATAACTGGAACTGAAGAGGACTGTAATCTTCCTCACTGCTATCAGTCAGCTACCCTTTATCCCTAAAGGTGAAAAATAGTTTATAGTTTTAATAAGGCCTGCAGGCCAATAGGGTTTCCCAGAAATTACTCAACGCCTTAATGTCTCCCGCTGTGCAAGCTATAGACCACTCACGTCATTCAACTCACAACTGTCTCTATTCATAATGCTGAAAATATCACAAGTTTTAGATGATTCCTTTAAACCAGGGTCTTTATTAATACTATAGATGCCTGTGAATGGATGTTGAGTTGTGTTGTTGCTAGAAGTGTGATACAAGGACCTTTCAGCCAAACAAATCACTCAATTGCATGCCAGTTGAGTACCAGGTTGTTTGCCCTCAATTACTAATTACTAATGATTTAGCATGGCTAGCTTCAGGATGCCCTCAGGAACGCTGGATTTAAAAAAAAAAAAAGCGGAAAAAAAAATTACCCTGAATCTGCAACCATGAACAGAGTTCACAAATATGTCAGCTCTACACAGGAACCCAAAGACGAGTTGTCAACCAACACAACATTGGTGCTGTTAGTCGCTACATGTTGGCGTTATTCTTAGAAGAGATCTTAGCACTTGTGGACTTATCCAAATAATGCCCTGTCGACCAAAGTAAACTAAACTAGACTGGTTTATTACTAGGAGCACCACAAAGAGATGGAGTTGGGTCTGGATAGTTCTGGTTCACTGATTTTGACAAGACATCTTTAAATGGGTCAGTGCATCGTTCAGCTTTGTTGCTATAGTGCACCTTTGCCACACAGTTTGTAGTTTTAACACCACAAGTTCACTTCATTAATTTTGTGCATGAACAATTATTGGGCTAGTACCTGAACTATACCTAGAAAATAAAATAAAATCATTTTTTTTTTCAACATTTAGTGTTTTGCAGTGGACAGGACACAATGAGCACTTATCTTGACCAGACACTACAGAGGTCCTGAAACACACAAACCAAAGACCAGTTTGTACTAAAGATTGTTCACCAAAGGCCTGTAGAAGCCTTTTAAGGGTCTCAGTAACATCTGGCAAGCTGCACACAAAATTTAGTGCAAACTCATTGCTCAAATGTGTCAACCATCTTACTGATCACACTGTGGCATGCTGTCACAGAACACAACACAGACTCTGCACAATTCGTAGCATTGACCTTCAAGATTTCATGCAACTATGCCAAATGGTTATATCATGAAAATTACTGTTTGGCACTTTCTGACATCCCCTCATATTTTACTGCTTAGATCAGAATTACAATTTGTACGTTTTAAGGAAAAAGTGCGTGAGTAAATATTTGGACAAATTTGTTTTGTGTAAATAAGTTTCTCTCTCTCTATTGTCCTTTCGAGCAGCCGAAGACGGCACATAGGCCAGAACCACAATCTCAAAAACAGAAACCTTGCGTGCCAAAATGGCACATATTGCAGAGATCACTGCTTCTAAAATATATGGCTCCGTTTCCATAACAATACTTTTTACAATGACAGCTAGTCAAGCCATCGATTAATCTCTTTAGTCGCCTCTTACGACATGCCTGGAAAGTCACAGTGTCACTATTCTTTACTCCCTAATAATGAGGCCCCGGTAACACAGGAAATAAGTTTACAGTGACATAAAATATTTAATCGAAGCCCGAAACTAATTTTAAAAAATAACTGGTTAAATTTTCTTACTTCTTTTGTTCTAAGGTAACTGTATATGTCACTGAAGTATGGATTAAGCCCAAATTCATCAGTTTTCAAAAGACTGGTATCATTGCTGCTGCAGCTGTAGTCCACAAACATTGGTGAATCTGTTAAATGTAAGATATGTTCATTTTATATGGTTCTGTAGAGTATCTTGGTGCCAGAGAATTCCAGTGACAAATAAGGTGTGATATTAACTCAGAAACGATGGAAATACCATGCTATTATTTTAGCAAACTTATGCACTGGGCAAAGATAACAGTGACAGTAACATATCAATAAATTTCAGCCTGAACATAAAAAGTCGGAAGTCTTATTACTTCTTAATATTACCCCACATGAAGAAATAGACCTGGAGACAGCTCAGAGCTACAACTACCTTGGACATACTAAAACCATGACGGAAAATGTAAAATCGAAATAAAAGAATAGGAATAGCAAAAAGTTTTAATGCCATGAAAAATATACTAACATCAAAACAAATACACCAAAGCTAAAACTAAGAATAGCAAAATGTTATATCTTCTCAACACTCCTGTATGGTGCAGAAACATGGACATTAGACAAGAAAACAGAACAGAAAATTGAAACCTTTGAAATGTGGATATATATAAGAATAGATAGAATTGAATGGAAAGAAAAGAAAAGAAATCATGGTTTTAAAACAGCTACAAATGAAAAGAGAACTACTAAATGCAATTCAAACAAGATATCTTTGGGCATGTTAAAAGACACAACAGCCTACTAAAAGAAATCTTGAAAGTGAAAATATAAGGTAAAAGAGACAGACACAGACAAGACTAACGGGAACAAATAACATCAAAAGATGGACAAGTCAGCGTATGACAACCTGCACCAAATCAAGAGACAGAGCACTAGTAGAAAACCTTCGATGCGAGACTGCATTCAATGATGATTACTCCACCACCAGAAACTGTAAACATTTTATAGCGACACAAATAATGAATAACAAAACTAATTGAAAATGCATACTTCCACGAGGCACTCACAAAAGACGGTCAAAGCCCATGATCACCAATTACTGAAGGATTTTCCTACCTACTCTGCTGCATTTAAAGAGACTGACGCAAACATTTGTGCTTCTTGTACAACATTGCTGACTGCAAATTACTTTGTTTCGGCTGTTCGTTGATCTTTACATCACATGTCTTATTATACAAGAGTATATTTTTCTCAAACATACTAACATCAAAACAAATAACACCAGGGCTAAAACTAAGAATAGCAAAATGTTATGTCTTCTCAACATTCCTATATGGTATTGAAACATGGACATTAGACAAGAAAACATAACAGAGAATTGAAGCCTTTGAAATGTGGATATATAGAAGAATAGGTAGAATTGGATGGAAAGAAAAGAAAACAAATGAAATATTAAAAGAACTAAAAATTAAGAAAGAACTACTAAACACAATTCAAAAAAGACATGCAATTTTTGGGCCATGTTAAAAGACACAACAGCCTACTAAAAGTAATCTTGGAGTGGAAAATACAAAGTAAAAGAGGCAGAGGCAGACCAAGACTAACATGGACGAGTAACATCAACAGATGGGGACAAATCAGCCTATGACAACCTGCACCATCAATGCAAGAGGCAGAGCAGAATGGCGCTCTATGGTAGCCAACCTTCATTGCGGAGATGGCACTCGATATTTTTCTCAATTGCTGTGTTGATAATAAAACAGGGCAATATGTGGATGTGCTGAAAGATTATATGAAGAATAGAAGGCTCTTGTAGCCATCAAATATACCATACCTGAATACTCCGTATGGAAATGACACACGCCTTGAGCTTACTAATGCTTTCTTTGATCTTATTGGTGGCATGGTAATTACCCTTGAATAGATCTTATGTTCTATAAACAAAGTCTGTGTTGACTTGTGCATAACACAAGGTAGCAAATTGTGAACGATAGTTCCATGGAAATCCTTTGTCCGGTTTGCGTAAGGTGTACCTAACATGACCTTAAAATATTACTTTATGAAACCCTACAGTTTCTTTTTCGGTGTAAATGATATCTTTAAATTAGATAAAGTTGCTTTCTATTTAAAAAGTAATTACATTCTATACACTGCTCCTTAAATAATCACCTACCAACAGTAGAAGAATCAATATGACCAAACTCCAAAGGACAGTTAAAGACTGGATCTCTGATTTGTTTTAAGCTTGCAACTGCTTCATTCAGCACTAAATCGGTCTCAGAGTTGAAGTTTTCTTTATCTTCATGACGAGACAGTAAGGCTGGAGCTGGTGCATTTACAGCTGATGGGACTTCAGTGTCCTCAAAAATAGCAAAATTAGATGCAGCTTTCTTTCCTTTTGCATTTTCCTGCCCTTCTGCAACTCTTGAGGCTGCCTGTAAAACATGGTGATGAAAAGTCTAAACTGTGTGCCATTATTGTGCTTAAACATATCCTATAATAATTCTTGAATTATAAAATGCTTTTAATACTATATTAGTTTACACTTCATTTGTACATTAAAAAATTGTATTTAGCAATGAGTAGGCCAGTGCTATTTCATGAGGTTATTACCTTACCCAACTCAGAGAGCCAGGTATCAATTTCTCTTTCAGCTGGGCAGTGTGTCATAATGGGAAAGAATCACAACTATTTTATCATCAACTCATTGTCCTGACCACTTATACTCATGCTACTGAATACTAGATGGTCTAATATGGGTTTTTTTTTTACATTAACACAATTTCTTAACAGAAGAAATTGATGGATCAATGAAGATGGTAATGTCAATAATTATATGAATTGTCATTAATGAATAATGAAGAGATAAAACTGCTTCAGTGGAAGTTGATGACATCCTAGTAAAGAAGTCTGGTACATGACCATGATGTGTATGCTAGACCTTATGATTTATGCAAAGCAGATTAAATTTATATGCAAAATAAAACAGGTTAGGAAAGAAGGCACATGTTTTGACTCCAGTGACATGCCAAAAGATATTTTTGTTCATGTAGTGAGATCACAATTTTCAGCCCAGCATATATAGTACATATTTGAGTACAATAGTCATCATAAGGTGACTGGAATATCTCTAAGTATCTTAGAGGGTTGGCTACAGGGCAGTAGCATAAAGGTTGTGAAATAGGATGCTTTAACTGTAACGTGGAAATATCACAGCTAGCAGGAAACACAATTATTCCCACTTGGATGCTATTCTAATGGATGAAAAAGAATAGCCAGTGAAATACAAAGAACAGAAGCTTAAAAGTGTAATTTTAATTTACCTTTCCCTTTGCAAGTCTCTGGGGCTGTATCCTCATCTGGTTGGTAACATTTCCAAGAACTGGTCTCCTTGAATTTCCTGCTCGATTCTGCTTTGGTTGTACATTTTCCTTTGATGCATCTTCTTTTGAAAAGTTAGTTGTATTGTTGTTTGCTCTGAGTGTTCCTGCCATATTTAGTTTGTATATATTCTTTATAACTGAAAAACAAAAACATGGGGAAATAAATTTCAAAGTCATTTTGTGCCAGAATGAGAAATCTAGGACATTAATGTGAAACTATGAGACATGGGAGAAGACTAAATAATTGTTGGGGAAGAGATGTGGAAACATGGTGAACACTTGGAATATTAAGATAATGGCCTTACATAAGATGATCTGAAAAATGGTTGAGAACATGTGTACCACCTTGCACTGAAATGGAGCAAGAACAAAAATTATGCAATAAAAATAAATTAAAAGATGGGGACAGGCAGACAGTTTTAATTGAAGCGTCAAGGATGCTTAAGCATAATAAAGAATCCCGTAAGTTGTCCTAATAAAGGACATTAGGTGTTACTATTCCCTGCCTTGACTATGTTATTTAAAAAAAAAAAATAACTGCAAGCATATTTATCAATATTTAAAAAAGAAAAGCAATGTCTTCACATTTAGAAAAGATTACATATCCTAAACATCTTTAACTGCAATAAAGTTATATATGGGAACAGGAATAAACAACCCATATAATGAAGTACCAATGAGAATTTCTAAATCAGTAAGCCACTGTGTTAAACTGGTTGTTCCTTCTTAAAACTCGACCTGATATATCATGAGCATACAGTTTTATAAAAACTAGCTTCTAGTGCTCAGCAGACCAACTAACCAACCACTCTGTGTCTACCCCTTTACAAAAAATTGGTTACAAAATGTCATCTTTCAACTGAAAACAGGATCTGCTGTGACTTGTAACATATAAACCCTCCTTACATAAACCAAACTGCTGGCACTGAAACAATCTACGAACACTGATTCAATTGTTGCTATACTGTTTTTATGGGGCTGAGTAAGTCCAGTAATATTGTCCTACACTTTCCTCACCAAAAGAACTGATCATGCAACTTTGTGCAGGAAGTTAGGATCTGCAATGAGCTACCAGCAAACCCATCAAGTCCTTACCTGATGTGAAGGTTACCTTGTAATATTAAGGACATTTTTTGCAAAACAATAAGTAATATAAGTTATGCTCATCATGTTTTCAAAAGTTGAAAGACAGGGACAATTGTCACAATTGTCCAAAAACATTGGCAGATTCAGCCATAGGAGATATTTGAAAAAAAAAAAAAAATATCTACGAAATGATCTGCTGACATTTACACATCTACAGATAATCTGCCAAGATGACAACTACTAATAACATTATCTCTGCTGTAAAATGATAAAGGTAACCAGCTGTTGTAGTATGTGTAAGCTGAAAGTAAAAGCAAGATGCCAATGCAGACATATAAAATTTAAAAAATGTTTCCCAGAAAGATAAAGCAATTATAAATGAATCCACAAACATAGCTAAGCTGGAGATTTGTTCTAGTAAATTTACCACTCTATCTGAAGTAAAACTTAGTGGTCAATGGTGACCTTGTAATCAGTTTATAAATATTTTTTCTGTAGGGGTACATAAGTGGTCTGTCCATCTGGATATTTTCTCTTACTTCCTTTCAGTCAAGGCGAATGACCTAGATAGTTTTCATGATTTCCCTTGTGCCGGAATCACAGCATTGTGTGAAAATTGATAACTCACAGGTTACTACTTACTCAAAAAAAAAATGTGTTTACCTTTTCATTTCTACGTGAGGGGAACAAGAAGTGTAGGTAAAGAATGGGAAGAAAGCATCAAAGAATGGAGTCTGAAAGGCTGACGGAGAAATGTAGAAGGTCGATGACTTGTTAGTAGCACCCAATGACCCCCTGAAGCATCCAAAAATTGGTGTTAGTTATCTTACTTAACTCAGGCTCTCTTACTTACACTTAAAGTGATAGACAGAAAAATAGATATATATTTATCTCTCTCTGTGCGTTCAGGACTCAATCAGAGTAGGATTCCAGACTCACATGAAGTCAGCTGTCAGGTTAGGTGTGTTGATCGCCCCCACAGACAGAACATCACAATTCTGCCAGATCCTCTCTGATTGAACACCCGTTAATACGTTGCACTGTGTTCTGCGCCAGTGGCCCAGTGCATCCGATTTCAGCCAGCATTTTATTCAGGCTTGCTTTCCCTAGCCTTTGATTGTCCCCAATCTTCCTGCAAGGCAGATCTTTTCTGTAGGGGGATTCTGCCCTTAGATGGTCGGCCCTCCCAGGTTTACGAGCACCATCTGCCTGAGTCACTAGATGTGACTAATACATTAGCTTGTGTGTGTGTGTGTGTGTGTGTGTGCTGGCCATGGCTCATATCTTGGTGTGTGGCACACAGCGATATGAGGCATGACTAACACTGACACACATCAATATATATGCCACATGACTAACATAAACATGCACATAAAGATATGAGATCTGACTGACATAGACATGCAAACACAAAGATATGACACATGCCTAACATAGACATGCACACAAAAATGAGATATGACTAACATAATCATGCACACAAAGATATGAGATATCACTAACCCAGACATGCACACACAAAGATATGACACATGACTAACACAGATACACACTAAGATATGAGATATGACTAAACAGACACACATAAAGATATGAGACATGATTAACACGGACACACCTAGATAAGAGATATGACTAACATGACACACACCAAGATATGAGCCATGGCCAGCACACACACACACAAGCTAAGTGCTAAGACATGAGCCATGGCCAGCACAGAAACACACCACACGTAATTATTTTTTTTTAAACTATAGTTTCCTATATATATTTTGCTGTCAATTCTTTTTTCTGTATAATCAACTCATTTTTTGCAATACCGGCTGGTACAATATTAGTAATATGCCCTACATACTAACATACCATCATACTGATACACCAGTTCAAATAAATAAAATTTAGTGTTTTTATTTTTTACTTTTGAGTCAGCAGCAAAAGAGTAGCCGCTGTGTTTAGAGTTATTTAGTTTTATTGCAAAATCATTAGTATTACATACACTATCTGAAATGCAATCTCCTTATATATATAGAACTATTACAAATAAATGGTATGAATTATCCACTAATTATCTTGTATCATTATCATGTATAATATTATACAATAAAAATTACTAGTTAACGTGAAAGTAATTCAAAGTTGAAACCAATTCATCATTAGCAAAATTAATTTTACCATTATTGTTATACTTGTAATGTATTACAACTTGTATTTAGAATTAGAAGATCAAGATGGTCTTAAATAATTCATTGCATCATAAATTATTCTAATTATGAATGAATATGGTAGGTATTACGATGTATAATTTTACTGCTGTGCTTGACTTTTAAGATTAAATATTAACTTCAAAATTATGGCTAACTTAAATGTTCTTTTTCTAAAAGAGCTCTAAATTAGTCAATAAAAATATTCTTGATCCATGGTGCATGAATCAAAATCTAATTAATACATCTCATCTCTTACTCATGTCGAACGAACTACGAACGAATGCTAAAATGATAACACTGAACACTGACTATTACAATCATTTACTTGATTTACACTTACACAATGTGTCTTTGTTCTTTCCTACTTTCCAGTTTCACGTAGTGAAATTGTTGATTTTAACTCATTTGGTCTTCTTTCATAATATAATAGTTAAGTATTATACTTCATGACATCTGAGTTAGTAATGACGAATGACGAGTATCAGTGAGTATATTATTATTATTATTCACTATTGAGTCAGCAGATACAAAATTATGATGAGGTGTTGTGTTTTACGTTTTAGCCCGAATTTTTTAGCAAAAATATGCATCATAATTATTAAAATTATATTATATTTGTGTTGATTCAACTTGATTTTTTTTTAAAACGTAATTAATGACTCTTTATAAGACAACAAATTGTACAGTTTTCATTTTCATCATATCAGAAATAAAAAATGATAATCATAATCGTCATAATGAATGCAACACAGATGTGAGCTGTTTAATAAATTATTATAATTATTCGTGAATTCATGTGAGAACAACTCACGTACTACAAAATGAAAAGGAAAATAAAAAGATTGTAAAAATTATTCAATTAATATTAATAATAAATAATTCATAATTCATGACAAAAAAGTAAAGAAGACTTCAACTATGACGAGCATTTCAAATCAATGAATATCACTTTCTTTTCATGAATCGACAACACAAGACTAACTTAAATGTCAAACTGTGAAACCTTGGCAGCAATATCTTGATCTATAGCTTCTATGTATAAATTAAACGTTGGCGTTGTATTGTATCCACTAAGTTAGAAGCTTTCACCTGTTCGCAAATACGTCTAGCAAGAAATGAACAAACTCAAGACTTCACGATCTACTTGAGCTGACGATATCCCAAGCGAGGCAGCCAATCAAATTACCCGCGTTGCTCAAAGCAACCAATCAGAGCCGAGTTACTCTGGCAACATGGAAGCCTATAGAAGAACAACCATTACACTGTGTGTTTATAGTGTTTTCGTAAATCGCAATTTACGTCACGCATCATAGAAACCGCACACATAAAGTGGAGACTAAAAGAAACAATCAGAAAACTGGCTCAGCAAAAAATTGTATTCCTGTAAAAATATTGATTTGTGCACCAACTTTGCGTGCATTGTCTTGCGCATGGCGCACAGTGGAAACAAAGAAACTTAAGAAAGGTTTAGAAAGTTAAAGTTTAAACTAAAAAGTAATCGTTTATTTCCATAATTTGCAGCTAAAATATACACAATCTAACAATGAGAGCTTTTTTTTCAAACATATTGCTATTCTGTTTTTTGTTTGTTTTGTTTTTGTTTTGCTTCACTTGGCAGCTGCCATACAAAATTAATGCTTTGTCCACATCTAGTAAGGGCGCATATTCATTTTAGACACACCCCTTTCCTAAGGACGTATGGCGCTCATTGTTGGTCTCTGGCTTCATGTCACAGCTGGAAACCTAGGTCTAGCTTTAAGAGATAGGCTGGATGTGTTTTACTTTTTCAGAATGCAGCTGCAATTTATCAGAGATAACTTAAACAAAATTATGTACGCACCTACTTAGACATTGACAAACCTAAGTTTTTAGAATGAAATTACCAACTATCTTTACAAATGAAATTATCTATCTATCTTTCGTTCGCCTGAAGTATTGTCTATATCTGCAATGTCGTCAATATATGTATGACTTTTATCAATAATAGACGATGAAATAATAATTATTTTTTTTTAAACTATCTTCATGGCATTATTCCATTTATGGGGTATGCCGGGGAGAGAGAGCATATTCCTTATAGGACTGAAGAATAAAGGCCGCTTTTCATAGGCGTAGCTAGGAATTTCAGCGCCAGGGGACAAAGTCAGTTTTTGCGTCCCCTCCTGCCTACCCGAGACAAGGTGTGAGCCATAAGGGGGTCCGTCGTGCTTTCCTGGAATTGTTTGCGTTTTAAGAACAGGAAAACCTGCATTTCGTGGCATATTTTTAGTGTATGTAGAGGATGAACAGGTAAAATAAATAAAACATTAATGATCAATTTGACGCCCCCAAATGCTGCGCCTGGGGACAGATGTCACCCTGTCCCTCCCTAACTACGCCACTGCTGCTTGTCCGGTGTATGCCTAGAGTATCGCTAGGCAGAACAATTACCAGGGAAGGCTTAACCATGAGACTAAGAAACAACAAAAACCTAAACGTATGACTATAATAAATATATATATATATATATATATATATATATATATATATATATATATATATATATATACAGGGTGTTTTTAAAGTTGCAGTGCAGTGAATATTTCTAATATTCAGTAAATGACGTAATCATCATCTACGTACCACAATTTTGTAAACCACATTTATGAACAAACCGCTACTTCCTTTAAGGTTTTATTTACGTAAATGACGGGCACTACGCTACTTTCACTGTCTCATTGCTTGAAGGAAATGGTGTTGACGATTGAAAACAGGGTATTTCTGGTTGAGCATGTCTTCCGTAATGGCGGTAAATATACGGATGAGGTCATTAGACAATTCGTGAGGAAATTTCCAGACTCACAAGTCCCTCATCGAAATTCTGTTACAAAATTGATCAAAAAGTTTCGTGAAACCGGTAGTGTGGTAGATGCATACCGATCTGGAAGACCTTCAATTTCACAAGACCAAATTATGGAGCTCCAAGACAGAATTACGATGAGTCCAAATGCATCTTTAAATCACTTGTCTCAACAGGTGCAAATATCTAAGAGTTCTGTTCACAAGGTTTTAAGAAGTGAACTACACTATCGTCCATACAAATTAACTGAAGTGTCTCAACTCCAAGAAAGAGATTATGAATCCCGTTTAAACTACTGCATGTGGTTTCAGAATTTTATTTATGAACATGGCGCTGCCATCCTTGACGTCACTTTTTTCACTGATGAGGCCTGGTTTCATTTATCCGGTTATGTGAACAGTCAGGACAATCGGCTGTGGAGCAGTGAAAACCCCCATGAATTTCATCAAGTGCCGCTTTACGATCAAAAAGTCGGAGTGTGGTGCGCTATAAGTCGTATGCGGATAATAGGACCTATATTTTTTAATGAAACAATAAATGCAGAACGTTACCGTACTTTAATTCTGGAACCGTTCATAGCACACCTTACAGAACGGGATATTATGGAATCCTGGTTTCAGCAGGATGGGGCAACAGCACACACAGCCACAACAACACTCAATTATTTAGAAAGCATATTTGCAAATCGCATTATTTCACGTGGAATCTGGCCTGCTCGTTCACCAGATCTAACACCCCCAGATTATTATCTGTGGTGGGGGGCATTGAAGGGGAAAGTTTATGAAATAATCCGCAGACAATTAATGACCTAAAGACTGAAATAGTAGACAAGATTAAACAAATATCACCAGACATTATTCTGAAGGTTTTCGCAAATATGGAAAGACGAATCACGACATGTCTTGAGGCCCGTGGTGGACATTTTCAACATATGCTTTAGGCACAACTTTATTGTGTTAATACCAACATTACCCATTATAAGCTTGCCGATAGCAGTCAAGTATATTTGAATAATACCATTTATTTTACAATCTGTGTGACGCATTAGTTAACCGCATTTCTGGTGACGTTTTTTCTTTAGAGAGTATAAATTCACTGCACTGCGACTTTAAAAACACCCTGTATATATATATATATATATATATATATATATATATATATATATATATATATATATATATATATATATATACATATATGTGTGTGTGTGTGTGTGTGTACAGTCATCCCTCGCTACTTCGCGGTTCATTTATCGCGGCCTCAGTACATCGCGGATTGTTCAAAAATTCAAAATTGAGGAATTATGGCATATTTATATCATTTATACATTATTTTATGTATGTTATTTATACTATTAATATTTTATTTACATGTTTGAAACTATTCTTTAATGTTCTAATGATAACATATGCACTTATATGGTTTCATATACACATATTGATATTATATGTACGTATGTTAAAAATGAGAGGGTGACACTACTTCGCGGTTTTTCACTGAACGCGGCCGGTTCTGGTCCCTATTAACCACGATAACTGAGGGATATATATATAAATATATTATAGCAACAAATCGTCAATTGTGGAGATCCTTGACTTCCCGCGCTATGTGATGTCTTCGACACCTTTTTGTTAAGGTTCCGACATCGTACTTGAAGATCATTCCCACCTCCTCCCCCCCCCCCCCTTTCCACCCCAGCCCATACTTGGACTTTGAATTCGAGAAGGATTAAATGTTTTCTCTTTAATGAGACTTTACTTTAAAACACACACACACACATTTCACTAACATCTCTTCATTATTCTCCCCACGTTCTCCTATCCTCATTTCGTCTTTCTTGAGTCGATTCATCTACTTTAGAATCGCTCATACAAACGACCACATCCGTTGCGGTATGGCGCCTTTCAATGCATTGACCAACACTATTTTCAGTTCCAGTCTGTTACCATTGAGTTATTAGTTAATTGTTATATGAGTTACCTTTCTCTATGTCTGTTAGAATTTATAAACTTGTCCGAGTATATACTGGACGCCTAACCAGAAGTGTTCTGTGGAGGCAAGGGCGCCTCATAGCAGCAGAGCTTGACGTTGTCTGCGACCTACAGCTGATTGCTTGCGCCAGGATCGGTGAACAAGAACCATCCAGACCCTGCTCCGCCTACTCGTGGTGCTTCCAGAAACAGACGAACCTGTCTAGTCTGGCCAAGTAAGTAGAGATCGAGGAGGGAAGACAACCCTGTCCTAAAAAATGTCGTGCTGAAGTCGGATATGTTGGGCTGAAAGGCGTAATATCACAGTTTTACTGCAAACCACAACACGACGCAGACACGCCATTTTACGTTATTTTTAATGGCGGATGACGAAGAGGTGTGATCCTTGAATGCAAACATCAGTTGTTGTGTTTGCCCCCTTTGAAAATCTTTTTGAGACGGAACGTTGGTTTGTCTAGTATTGTGTTATCTGCAAAGCTGAAACGTCCAAACTTTTTCTCCCCGTTTTTTTCTTGCATCTGTGCTAGTTTTTCGCGACTTTACGTGGTTATATTAGCTTTCATTCACTGTTTGACATGTTTCCTTTACTCATTTAAAATTATTCAATAAGAAACTGTTAGACGTGGATTGTTCGGATATTACATTGGAAAACATTTGTTGAAAGCACACACACAAAAACTGATAAAGGCTTTTGTCAAAACATTGTAGTTTGTCTTGCCTTTCTATTAGTTTAGCTACGCCGTACCATTTTATGTTTATTTTATATATACTAATATCAGACCAAACCAATATATGCCTGCTTCATAGACTACACCAAAGCATTTGATAGAATACACCATGAGCAACTTATAGACTGCCTAAAAGATATAAATCTGGATGACACAGACATACGACTGATATGTAATTTGTATTGGGAGCAAACAGCAATAATAAAATATAACAAGGAGAACTCTACACCCATTGATATAAAAAGAGGAGTAAGACAAGGATGCATCCTATCACCAAGCTTGTTCAATTTATACACTGAGCAAATCTTTAAAAACATCAATGAGATGCCAGGCCTTAACATTAATGGGAAGATAATCAATAACCTAAGATATGCTGATGATACTGTTCTACTAGCAGAAAATCCTAAAGGTCTACAATTACTTAATGTAATAAACACAACAAGCAAAAAATATGGACTAGATATGAATATAAAAAAGACTAAAACTATGATCATAAACAAAAAAAAATTCATAAGATTTACAATTAAATATCAAAGTTGAAGGAATACATCTAGAGACAGTCCAGAGCTACAACTACCAGGGACATACAATAACCAGTGATGGAAAATGTACAACTGAAATAAATAAAAGAATAGAAATGGCAAAAAGTAATTTCAATGCCATGAAAAATATACTAACATCAAAACAAATAACACCAGGGCTGAAACTAAGAATAGCAAAATGTTACATCTTCTCAATATTCCTTTATGGTGCAGAAACATGGACATTAGACCAGAAAACAGAACAGAAAATTGAAGCCTTTGAAATGTGGATTTATAGAAGAATAGGTAGAATTGAATGGAAAGAAAAGAAAACAAACGAAGAAGTTTTAAAACAACCAAAAATGAAAAAAGAACTACTAAACACAATTAGAGCAAGACAAATGAATTTTTTTGGTCATGTTAAAAGACACAACAGTCTAATAAAAGTAATATTATAAGGGAAAATACAAGGTAAAAGAGGCAGAGGCAGACCAAGCTAACATGGACGAGTAACATCAAAAGATGGACAAGTCAGCCTATGGCAATCTGCACCATCAAAGCAAGAGACAGAGTGGAATGGCGCTCCATGGTAGCCAACCTTCGATGCGGAGACGGCACTCAATGATGATGATGAATATCAGACATTAAATACTTTTTTTTTCTGTTCCAGTTCCTGTTATGAAATACCGAGTTTCATGTCTGACAGCAAAATACATCAAAACTAATGAAAACACACCCGGTAACAAAGAACCTGATAAGGCTAGGACTGAACAGGCACAACTATTACATTATCTTTAGACGAACTTGAAAGGAAGAGTCGGTCAAGTGCTTTGAGCTCGGCCGAAGGGGAAAACAGAGGTGTTAAACAGTACACCTGGGTCGAGGAAGAAGAGGGCATGTTACCGACGATATAAAAGAACGCAGGTGTGGACAAGTTGCCAGTAGAAACTATTGATTATATTTCACAGCGAAATGACCGGCGGATTATTCCCCTTTCTGCTTCTTGGTTCTTTTCTTCTAGAGATTAATAAACTATTAATACTGGGAACTCTCGGAAACGTGAAAACAAAAAGAGTCCACACAAATGCAAAACACCGCAGTATCTGTGACCTCGATGCGGAAATGCAAATGAGGAAAGAAAAAAGGAGACAAGACAACGATTGAATTGTATTCACATTCTCATACATGGAAGCGGATCCAATGGCTTCCTTTAATATCAGCAATCGTTATCAGAAAGCAATAAACTTTGAAAACAAATAAGAATAGGTTATATAAAGGAAAAATAAACAAACAAGAATACGGTATCTAATAGAAAATTAGAAAAATAAAATAAGTTATCTAAAGGGGGAAAAATATAAGAATAAGTTAAGGGATCGAAAAGGGAAGGCATCCCCGTAACAAAAAAGCTGTGATGATGTCGGATGTATTTGGCCAAAAGGCGCAAATAAACCACAACACAACAAATCTACGCCAACTTAACGTCTATTTGAGGATGGATGACGAAGGTGGACTAACCTGTCCTTTAGTAGTCATCGAGTGAAAGCTGGAAAGAGAAAACAAACAAAAACAACATAAAGAGACTGTCTCTGGTCTCCAGTTTAGCTGTAGTCAGGATACGAAATGGCTTTTTACAATCGCTCTCCCCAAGTCTGAACGAGCAGAAAAGAGTAACAACAAAACGACATCCAACACATTACTTGAAAGTAAACTGCATCTATCTACTATTACCTATGAAGTTAATTAAAAAAATGAACGACTTCATGCACATTTAACCCCAGGCACGTGGGATATGTGTATTATATACTTTTACTGGCCAAAAGAAGTAGTTAAAATATATTTAAAGCAGGGCTACTGAACAGTATCCGTCCGTCCGTCTGTCTGTCTGTCCGTCTGTCTGTCTAATCTAGTCCGTCCGTCTGTTCGTCAGTCTGTCTTCTAATCTAGTCCGTCCGTCAGTCAGTCTGTCTAATCTAGTCCGTCCGTCTGTCTGTCTAATCTAGTCCGTCCGTCAGTCAGTCTGTCTAATCTAGTCCGTCCGTCTGTCTGTTGTAATCAGAAATGTTATATCCACGTCGGACGATATTTACTTAGTTTATAATTATAGACAATGTTGCACAGAATTCCGCATTGTATCTCGTCACCCGTCTCTGTTCAAGGCGAGCCTCTCAACATTGGCAAGGAGCCGATGCCTGCTGTTTTATTAAGACATTCATCTAGTAAAATATTATTATAAATACTTTCTCCAGTCCTGACCCCGTTATAATTACCAGATGAGAAGATAATATAATATAAACATATTTGAAAGACCGCCATTGTTTGGAACGATGTTGACGCCTAAAGTTCATTGTTTAGTTAAAAGCACAGTCCTGACAGTTTGAGTACCACTTTGAAGAAACAAAGTAAATAAATGCTGACACTCAAACAAAACTCAATAAATTACTCAACATAACTCTTTTGTTCACAAAGACTGCTTTTCCTGCAGACAGCATTGTCCCACCATTTCTACCAGCGGCTGGGTCGACCGTGGGGTATTTTTTTTTTTCCAACCAAGAGTACAATTCACACTGCTTCCAGCGGGAATCGAGCACGTGTTGTCCGAACGTCGGTAATCCAGTCGGGTGGTTTTCCCAGCTAGGATACCGATGCCTCCAGCCTTAAGATATAATTGTCGAAGTTTACTTATTGTATGTACAGTAAGGGTCCCTCCATCATCATCGAGTGCCCTCTCCGCAACGAAGGTTGGCTACCATGGATCGCCATTCTACTCTGTTTCTTGCTTTGATGGTGCAGGCTGTCATAGATTGACTTGTCCATCTTTTGATGTTACTCGTCCATGTTAGTCTTGATCTGCCTCTTTTACCTTGTATTTTCCCTTCCAATATTACTTTTAGTAGGCTGTTGTGTCTTTTAACATGCCCCAAGAATTTCATTGATCTTGTCTTAATTGTATTTAGTAGTTCTCTTTTTATTTTCAGTTGTTTTAAAACGTCATCGTTTGTTTTCTTTTCTTTCCATCCAATTCTACCTATTCTTCTATAAATCCACATTTCAAAGGCTTCAATTTTCTGTTCTGTTTTCTTCTATAATGTCCATGTTTCTGCACCAAACAGGAATATTGAGAAGATGTAACATTTTGCCATTCTTAGTTTCAGCTCTGCTGATATTTGTTTTGTTGTTAGTATATTTTTCATGGCATTAAAATTACTTTTTGCCATACCTATTCTTTTGTTTATTTCAGTTTTACATTTTCCATCATTGGTTATAGTATGTCCCAGGTAGTCGTAGCTCTGGACTGTCTCCAGATGTATTCCCTCAACTGTGATATTTAATTGTAGGTCTTGAGAATTTTCTTTGTTTATGATCATAGTTTTAGTCTTTTTGATATTCATCTCTAGTTCATATTTTTTGCTTGTTACCTACGTATGGAGGGTCTCTTCATATGTAGGTAAATGGGGAATATGGTGCTAGCGACATGGCTACGGCATATTGCTGGTGATTTGGTCGATATCACGCCAGTCCACCTTTACTTCCCAGAAAGAGTTCCAGTACCCGTTTTTAGAGTTTGGATGAACACCGGAGCCTTGTCGGTTGGAAATAAATCCGCCACTTCAAAGAATCGAACCCGGGTGCTTTTGATCAGGAATAAAGTACACCAACCACTGACCTACCGAGAGTAAAATTATATTAATCTTGTTTGTCCTCATGGAAGTTGGGACATCTAGAGAAAAAAAGTAAGTGCTTTAGACAGAATCATGCTAGTTATATATATTTTGAGTCTTTGGGGTAAATCTCATTCTCTTTTGTGGCATCAAATTATAAAGTACATGTTTATTTTGTGACGCTTGTTTGCTCTACACGCGTTAAACCCATTTATCTTCGGCGAGATTGAACGACATTTTACGTACTTCTGTTTCAGGAAGTGCTCTTTGTTCTGTAATTCTCAGCAATAAATGTTCGTCTGGGAAATTCCAGGTGGCCACGAGCTAACGTCTGTTTCTTTGTTTTACGGGAATTTCCTTTGGACAATCAAGTTGTTTCATACCAATGCTGGATAAAAGGTCGTTTGATGTGGTTATCATTCAAGCGACCACCTAGCCCCCATCAAGGCGCACTTCACTTAACATCACTTCAAATACCCGTGGTAGCGTTCGTCTGTTGCAGGGCTTCTTTAACTGGCAGCTGGCAATGTTCAAACGGAGGCGCGAGCATTTTCAAGGCAAGTATTTGGATTGTGCAGGTGGAGGACTACTGAAGGTTGCTTTACAATCCATGTCCAATCAATCCATATCATCATGTGCCATACCGAGTGGCGTAGGCGATCATGTCCTTCTACATTCTTCTATCCACAGTGCATCGTATCAATTCTGTTGTTGACTGTTTTCCATGCCACGACAAAAAGTTATATATAAGCTGTATTCACAAAGCTCAATCCATATGACATGATGTAATCGCAAAGTTCAATCCATATGACAAGATGTAATCACAAAGCTCAATCCATATGACATGATGTAATCGCATAGTTCAATCCATATGATAAGATGTAATCACAAAGCTCAATCCATATGACATGATGTAATCACAAAGTTCAATCCATATGACATGATGTAATCGCAAAGTTCAATCCATATGACATGATGTAATCACAAAATTCAATCCATATGACATGATGTAATCGCAAAGTTCAATCCATATGACATGATGTAATCACAAAGTTCAATCCACATGACAACATATAGTCACAAAGTTCAACCAATATGACAAGATTTAGTCACAAATTTTCATCCATTTTGACAAGATTTAGTCACAAAGTTCAATCCATATGACAAGATTTAGTCACAAAGTTCAATCCATATGACAAGATGTAATCACAAAGTTCAATCCACATGACAAGATTTAGTCACAAAGTTCAATCCATATGACAAGATTTAGTCACAAAGTTCAATCCATATGACAAGATATAATCACAAAGTTCAATCCATATGACAAGATATAATCACAAAGTTCAATCCATATGACAATATATAATCACAAAGTTCAATCCATATGACAAGATATAATCATAAAGTTCAATCCGTATGACAAGATATAATCACAAAGTTCAATCCATATGACAAGATATAATCACAAAGTTCAATCCATATGACAAGATTTAGTCACAAAGTTCAATCCATATGACAAGATATAATCACAAAGTTCAATCCATATGACAAGATATAATCACAAAGTCTTCTAATATCTGCACTCTCAAGTCCTGGCCTATGAATTAGATCTGACTTTCACCCTGATGTAAATAATACTTTAACATTTTGTGCTGGCTGTTCCATAACTTTTACTTTAATTCTATTAATTCTGCCTTCTACAGAAAACACAAGCACTGAAACGCTTTTGTAAAACTGTCACCACACTCTGTAAGAGTGTATGTCCCACCCAACCACCTGTTTTTTCGGTCTATCTCTTCTGTCTGCTAATTTTTCCACTTGTCACAAAATATGCCGGCTTGTCTCTTCTTACTATATGACCAAGTAAGTATGATCATTGTTGATAGTGTAAACAAGAAGAATATTTCGGTGTCGTGAATTCTTGTATTTCTGTGTCTTGTATTCATGTATTTCGGCGTCTTCTATTCGTGTATTTCGGTGTCTTATATTCTTGTATTTCTTCTTCTTCTTTCCTTCTTCATTTGACTTCCAGCGTCGACGGGAGATATAATTTACGGTCTTTTGCTCTTCTGTTCGCCTCTGCTGCTATGTTTCCTAGTGCTTCTAATATTCCATCGATCAATCTTTTTCGTGGTCGACCCTTGGTCTGGTTTTCTCGCAGCGTTTGTTGAGGGCTCGTTGTGTTTGATCACTCTGCCTTGTCACGTGGCAAAACTATTTTATATGTTGTTTCGTCATATATGTCGTGGCCTATTCCTAGCTTTTTTTTCCTCAGTTCTTGTATTTCGGTGTCTTGTATTTTAGTTGGAGAGCAGATGGGCGAATCAAATCGATAACTTGTCGTGCTTAAATCAGAAGAACGTAGGTTCAATTCCCCTTAGGGTCAAAAGATTTTCCTAACGAGATGTAATAAAACTCAGATCCGAACACCTCTTGGCGACTGCACTGAACAAGCAGCCTTTATTCCTCGGCCCTATACGTCCACCCTACGCAAGACCCCAATAAATGGAAATTGTTGTAAGGAAAGTATTCTAGTTTCACATGGGGCGGGCATTAATTCTCTTGTTTGGCACTTTCATTGCGGAACACTTAAGACGGTGAATGTGGAGCTTGAATGTGCTACAGTAATATTTGAGAGAAAAGATTATGCTTTACTTGGGTCTCCGTGTTCGTTTAATTGCATGCCTTATATTCTGACATGGGAGCCGCGATAGCTCAGTGGTTAGTGAACTGGACTACAAAGGACAAGAAGTAGGGTTTGATCCCACCCGACGGCTTCCGGTTCACCTACCCTTTAATAAGTACCGGATTTTTTTCTGGGAAAGTAAAGCGGCACGGGCCTAATAACGACCACATTACCCCAATAAAACTTGTGCCGAAGGTCTGTAAAATTTATGGTCGCTAACACCATATACCCTATAAGCCACTTGGCCTAACGGGGGTACTTTACTTTACTTTTATATACTGACATGTAATATTATATATGAGAAGGGACATGAATCTTTGTCCCGATTATTACTTTCCCTAGCTCTCAAACCAGAACAAGCATTTTTAAAAGCTGGTTCGATTAGAAAGTGTCCAACTATGATCATTCGGATGTTCAAGTAAAATACATTTAATAGAGGCAAGTTTGTGAAGACTCCAGCCACTGTACTCAAACATGTAATTTTTTAGGGCTATGGTAGCCTAGTTGGGAAATCTAACCGACTGGGCTACAGACTTTCGGACAACCCGTGTTCGATTCCCGCTGGAAGCAGTGTGAGAAAAAATGGGTTCCATTGTATTACTTGGGGAGGTGAGGAATGTCGCCTCGCATCATGAGTTTCGATGCTTGAAACGACACTATCCAGAAGTCTCCGAGCATTTCTAGATAGGCGGCCGAGCACATATAGGTGGAATGCTTAGACGCCGATTCAAGTCTCGTACTTTACCTATACTTTTAAGCTTTTGAAGACAGATATTTTGAACATATAAGAGTGATGAAAGACATTTTAAACATATAACAGTGTAGAAAAATGTTTTGAACATATAAGAGTGATGAAAGACATTTTAAACATATAAGAATTAGGAAACATATTTGAACATATAAGAGTGAGGAAATATATTTCGAATATATAAGAATTAAGAAAAATATTTTGAACATATAAGAGTGAAGAAAGATATTTTGAACACATAAGAGTGAAGAAAGATATTTTGAACATATAAGAATTAAGAAAAATGTTTTGAACATATAAGAGTGAGGAAATATATTTCGAACATATAAGAGAGAAGATGAAGTCTTAAAACGGCTACAAATGAAAGAGATCTACTAAGCACAATTCAAACAAGACAAATGCGATTTTTGGGCCATGTTAAAAGACACAAAGCCTACTAAAAGTAATCCTGGAGGGGAAAATACAAGGTAAAAGAGGCAGAGGCAGACCAAGACTAACACGGACGAGTAACATCAAAAGATGGACAAATTAGCCTATGACAACCTGCACCACGAAAGCAAGAGACAGAGCAGAATGGCGCTCCATGGTAGCCAACCTTCGTTGCGGAGACGGCACTCGATGATGATGAAGAGTGAAGCAAAATATTTTGAACATATAATATAAGAGTGAAGAAACATACTTTGAACATATAAGAGTGAAGAAATATATTTTGAACATATAAGAGTGAAGAAAGATATTTTGAACATATAAGAGTGAAGAAAGATATTTTGAGCATATAAGAGTGAAGAAAGATATTTGAACATATAAGAGTGAAGAAAGATATTTTGAACATATAAGAGTGAAGAAAGATATTTTGAACATATAAGTGAAGAAATGGTGAAGCTAAATGAATAAAACAACATAAGAACAAAACGTGAAACATCTGACAGCAATCACTGACTTTAAGCTGGTTGGCAGCGTCTCCGCTGACTACTGTACTGGTCCAAATAACAACAAGATATATCCGTGAGTTATATTTCCTGTCTAGCCGTGCTAACACCTAAGTGTTATCAATCCAAGCTGTTTACCTTTCCCCAAAACCGCCACTATCAGCTTACAAATGTCTGTCAACGGCTTCGACAACAGCTCTTCTGTCAACGGCTTCGACAACAGCTCTTCTGTCAACGGCTTCGACAACAGCTCTTCTGTCAACAGTGGTGCGTTTAATCTAAACTTGTGTCCTCCATGTTTATTTACTTCTTGCTGCCATAACAACTGCATCATCGCGTCTCTACAAAAGATGGCAGTGTTGCGTCAGAATTGATAAACAAGAATAGATCTAGTTCATTACCGACATCCCTGTGAGTGCTGGGTCTGGGAACAGACTAACAAGTATCAGGAAAAGATGAATTGAGCACCAGAACAACAACCACAATTCTACGAGGACCTCTCACAGCTATTAATAAGGAAGTACACGGGACAGAAGATCATCCTCGGGGGCGACTTCAACTGCGTCCTGTCCAAAAATGATGTCGAGGGAGGCGCATACAACACACATACAAGGCGCCATGACGCCCTATACGACATAATAAACGAACACGAACTGACAGACGCCTACAGACACGGAAACCCACAAGGCAAAGAAACAACACACAAAAACAACGCCCAATGCAGAGCAGCGCGACTCGACCGCATCTACGTCCCTTCAGGAACACACACCGGTCGGATCCAACACCTGGACGAGACGCTCCACTTCACTGACCACAAAGGGGTCCTCGTAGCCATCAACGACACAAGAAGAAGAGGGAAACAAAAATCACCACATTGGAAATTCAACAACACACTACTACACAACAACACCTACGTAGAAGTCACATCCAAACTCATTCAACGATATACAAGCGACCAAGAAACAGACGACATACAAACACAATGGGAGCTGCTGAAAAGCCAAATACGTAAAACAACAATGGTAATGGCGTCCCAAATAAGCAAACACAGGCAACGAGAGGAAAAAATGCTGCAAGAAGCCCTACGACTGGCAAAACAAGTGGACAAACACGGCCCACACATCACCCTACTAGAAGAGGAACTGGAGCGATACACACAGTACAGATACCAGGGGGCGCTAACGCACGCACGGCAAACAACAACCACCCAGGAGACAGCCAACAAACAATTCATGGACATAGAGCAACACATTCAAAGTAGCAGATACATCAAGAAGATAGTAGATTCGGAAGGCAACACACAAACAGAAACAACAAATATTGTCCAAGCATTCGGGATTACTACAGACAGCTGTATACAGAAGAAACACCCCAATCACACGTTCAAGATGAGTACAAGGAGCACACCAAACAACTAACGGAAGTGGACAAGCAAACACTGGACGCAGAGATAACACTCGCGGACATTTTGACCGCGGTGAAATCAATGCATAGGAATAAGACACCAGGACCGGACGGACTCACCGCGGAGTTCTACCAACATTTCCTCCCCGTCTTAGGCCCACTTCTACTGAAGGTGTTTAAGGACTCCTTTGATAGAGGACATCTACCTCCAATCACGAACGAGTCGTACATCATACTACTCCGCAAAAACAGCACGGAAAAGACACAACTAACAAACTACAGACCGATATCTCTGCTCAACGTGGATTACAAAATACTCACCAAGACGTTGACGAACAAGCTAAAACCGTTCATGCCATCACTTGTCCACGAAGACCAACAATGCAGCATCCAAGGCAGGAACATAACCAACCACACCCACTTCATACGAGACATCATCACATACACACACGAAAGAAACGTGCAATCGTCGATCCTGTCCCTAGACCAGGAAAAGGCCTTTGACAGGGTTTCACACTCCTACCTACACAAGACACTACACAACTGCAACATAGGAGAAAACTTCCGACGATGGATTCAAATCCTGTATTCCAGACCAGAGAGCAAAGTCCTCGTCAACCACACACTCACGGACTCCTTCACACTAACCAGGTCCGTCAGACAGGGATGCCCTCTATCTCCGCTGCTCTACATCCTAGCCTTAGAACCACTACTCGAAAAAATAAGGAAAGACGAATCCATCGGAGGCACCTTTATACCAGGAGTAGGACAACGGAAGCTCATCGCATACGCCGACGACACCATTTTCTTCCCCACGAACGACCGCTCCATAAGAAACATCATTCAAGCATACACAGACTTCGGTAACAGCAGCGGGGCGAAGATCAACGTGAAAAAGTTATCCATCATGGGGATCGGCAGGTGGCAGAACAAAAAGGATTTCCCTTTAGGACTGGCATCCGTCGACGTCATGACGGTGTACGGCATCACCTTCCCGTGCAACCCCAAGATAAGCAAACCCACATGGCAGGCTCTAACCACAAAAATCACCGATACCCTGCTGAGATATCAACACAAAACATCAACTATCTTCGGCAGAAGTATCATCGTCAACAACATCATCGTACCCAAGCTACTCTACACTGTCAAAGTCCTCTATCCACCTCGTCACATTACTCACGAAATCAACAAGCACATCAACAGGTTCATTTTCCGAAACGTCAGACACAACATAAAACACGAAACACTGATCCAAAGCAAATACGACGGGGGAATCGCTCTCCAAGACATCCACTCCAAAATAAAAGCCTTCAGAATCGGCCATGTGGGACGCATCGTTCAACGACCACACATATACCCTTTCGCCCATTACTACATGGGACTCAGGCTCATCAAGTACACAAAAATCAACAACGCAAGCCCACACCATTACGGGAACATACCTGCTTTCTACAAGTCGTGCATACAAGCCATACAAGGAAGTGAACACCTCATGCACCAGACAACAAAACACATATACCAACAATTAATAAAACAACAAGCCCCACCACTACAACGAAGGATCAAATGGGGTTACCCACACAACATCCAAAACTACAGTGGCACGTTCCAGAACCTGCACAACCCAGTTGTTACTCCAAAGGAGAGAGAAGTCGCTTACCGACTTCTGTTTAATACGACGCCACTGGAACAAGGAGACAAATGCCAAATGTGCAACACAAACACACAGGCAAACGAAGAACACATATACTACAGATGCCCAACCATCACACCAACAATCCAAGCACTACATGACACACTGCAAACATATACCAAACACAAAGTAGACATACACAGAGCGATAATGCTAAACACGATACCAAACAACGACACCAGAACACCACAACACTTTAGTTTCTCTACTTTCCTATTTTAGAAACCTAGTATGGGTCTGTCGCAATGAAACGAAATTCAGAAGACGAACTTACGAACCACAAATTTTCCTACACATGTACATGAGAAAACAAATGTCCATCATAGAGAGAATGAGAGAGCGAATGAAGGCAGACCCATCCCCCCCTCCCCCAACCTAGCCAAAATAAAATAGGTCTTTTAATTATGGATTTTTCATGCACATACGGATTATAATTGATCGATTTTTAATTTTATGTTTTATAGATAGCTTTAGTTAAAAATTTAAACTTTGTCATCTTCAATCCTTTTTAAATGTCAACTTTTAAATGCATGTAACCATTAATCTAAATGTCATTCTTAAAAACTGTAACTTTGTTGATAGGCTTAGAATTAAATTCAAAAGAACCAATGTCCATTAACCGTAATTAATCCTTTACTAACACTTAGAAATTAGTTTTAGGTAATTTAAGAGTACTAACAGTAGATGGAATAAAGGCAATGCCCAGGGAATCCACGATGATGAAACGATTTAAATAACAAATCTCCTGCCTCTTCATTATAAGAGTGCGGGAGGAAATATAAATCACTGAGTGGAAAAAAAAAAAAAAAAAAAAAAAAAAAGGAAAAGATGAATTGAAGAAGTAAGGCGAACCCAGTACCAAAATTGTTTTATTGAAGTCGATAACCACAGATAATCGCAGCTTGTTGTAACTAATCTAAGATTCAATACAAATCATCAGTCATCGCATCTTGCGCTTAATGATATGTGTCTGTTCAGGGTCGGACTATGGAGGAGGGCAGTCGTCGGACCAACTCAGAGGAAGCTACTGTCCCCCCCCCCCCCCCCCCCCCCCCATTCCATCAAAGAACAATGTCCATCCTAAAATAAACAAATTATACTGTTGAGAATGAAGGCATGTGAACGAAAGAGATAAATAATAAATGTTCTTTCTTCTTTGAAATGTTTCGCATGGAATCAATGTGAGAGATGTCTACACACCACTCATGTATATTTCATCATGCTATTTAATTGTGTTCGTAAAAACGCATATGTTATCATGTACTGTGATACATTGAATTCAAAGATACAATAACGATTTTTTTTTCTTTTTTCAAAAAGCCAAGACAGGAGAAAAAAATAAGTTACAGTAGTTTCACAAGTTAAAGACGCGTGCACATTTCTGTGTTATATTCACAAGTTGAGGACAAGTGCACATTTCTGTGTTATATTGACAAGTTGAGGAAAAGTGCATATCTCTGTGTTATATTCACAAGTTGAGGACGGCAAGTGCACATTTCTGTGTTATATTCACAAGTTAAAGACAATTGCACATTTCTGTGTTATATTCACAAGTTAAAGACAAGTGCGCATTTCTGTGTTATAATCACAAGTTAAAGACAAGTGCACATTTGTTATATTCACAAGTTAAAGACAAGTGCACATTTCTATGTTATATTCACAAGTTAAAGACAAGCGCGCATTTCTGTGTTATATTCACAAATTAAAGACAAGTGCACATTTCTGTGTTATATTGACAAGTTGAGGACAAGTGCACATTTCTGTGTTATATTGACAAGTTGAGGACAAGTGCACATTTCTGTGTTATATTCACAAGTTGAGGACAAGTGCACATTTCTGTGTTATATTCACAAGTTAAAGACAAGTGCACATTTCTATGTTATATTCACAAGTTAAAGACAAGTGCACATTTCTGTGTTATATTCACAAGTTAAAGACAAGTGCACATTTCTGTGTTATATTCACAAATTAAAGACAAGTGCACATTTCTGTGTTGCATTCACAAGTTGAGGACAAGTGCATATTTCTGTGTTATATTCACAAGTTGAGGACAAGTGCATATTTCTGTGTTATATTCACAAGTTAAAGACAAGTGCACATTTCTGTGTTATATTCACAAATTAAAGACAAGTGCACATTTCTGTGTTGCATTCACAAGTTGAGGACAAGTGCATATTTCTGTGTTATATTCACAAGTTGAGGACAAGTGCATATTTCTGTGTTATATTCACAAATTAAAGACAAGTGCACATTTCTGTGTTGCATTCACAAGTTGAGGACAAGTGCACATTTCTGTGTTATATTCACAAGTTGAGGACAAGTGCATATTTCTGTGTTATATTCACAAGTTAAAGACAAGTGCACATTTCTATGTTATATTCACAAGTTAAAGACAAGTGCACATTTCTGTGTTATATTCACAAATTAAAGACAAGTGCACATTTCTGTGTTGCATTCACAAGTTGAGGACAAGTGCCCTTTTCTGTGTTATATTCACAGGTTGAGGACAAGTGCACCTTTCTATGTTATATTCACAGGTTGAGGACAAGAGCACCTTTCTGTGTTATATTCACAGGTTGAGGACAAGAGCACCTTTCTGTGTTATATTTAAATGTGTTTGCAATTTTTTAAAAGAAATAACACTAGGAACGTGTAAAATCATTTTTTCTCTATTTCCGACGTTCGCCCAATCACTACTAAAAGAATGGATTGCCTTCATCGTCATCCGTCCTTAGAAGGGCGTTAAGTGGGCGCAGTTACGTTGTGTTGTGGTTTACAGTAGAACTCTAATATATGCGCCTTTTGGGCCAACATATCCGACTTTAGTGTATCGTTTTTGAGTACTAGTTGCCTTCCCTCTCCCATCTCTACTCGCTTTATCAGACTAGACATGTCAGTTTGTTTAAAGAGGCACCGCTAACAGGTGGAGTATGGTCTGAATGGTCACCGATCGTGGCACATGCCAACAGCATTGAGTCATTGACAGCTTTCAGCACTGTTGCTATCGGGCGCCTTGCCTCCTGATGACATTTTATTGATGCAAGGAAAAGTCGCCGCCGCGCCGCTATTTGCGCTGAATAGCACCAGTCTTAAAAATTAGCTGTTCCGCGAATTTACCAACCGAACTCGGCAAATTATTGATAAATGTGAACAGCACTAGCCTTTAAAATAAGCTGTTCCATGAATTTACCAACCGAACTCCACAAATTATTGATAAATGTGAACGGCACCAGCCTTAAAAATAAGCTGTTCCATGAATTTACCAACCGAACTCGGCAAATTATTGATAAATGTGAACAGCAAAATAAACACGACAGGCAAGATAGATTATTAGATGTAAATATTTAAAAATTAAAAAATTATAATAATAAAATTAATGCTCAAAACGTACACGTGGATATCAAAGTGTAAGACATAGACCTGGAGACAGTTCAGAACTACAACTACTTTGGACGTACTATAACCAGTGATTGAAAATGTAAAACTGAAATAAGCAAAAGAATATGAATGGCAAAAAACAATTTTAATGCCATGAAAAATATATTAACATCAAGACAAATAACGCCAGGGTTAAAACTAATAATAGCAAAATGTTATATCTTCTCAACCTTCCATTTTGGTGCAGAAACATGTACATTAGACGAGACAAATATTTAAACAATGGAACCCTTTAAAATGTGGATTTATGGAAGAATGGGATGGAAAGAAAATAAAACAAATGATAAAGTCTTAAAAACAACTAAAAACGAAAAGAGAACTACCAAACACAATTCAAACAAGAGAAATATGATTTTTGGGACATGTCAAAAGACACGGCAGCAAACTGAAAATAATCTTGGAAGGGAAAATAAAAGGTAATAGAGAGAGGGGCAGACCAAAACTAACATGGACAAGTAACATTTTAAAAATGGACAAGTCATCCTATGGGAGCCAACCTTCGGTGTGGAGACGGAACTCAATGAATGAACAATGAATAACCAGCAAACATTAATTTTATTTAAAGTATCTTATATCATGATGGATCATGTTTTTGTTTTTTTTTTTTTTGTATTCGTTTTGGTAAGGTATGATCCGTCCAACCTCAGATTATGTATTTCGCTGTTATTAGACCGCATTTTTTTTTCGTTCGCCGGCTTTTACCTCTGACCCTTAAAGAGAGACCAGGAACTGAATTAAGCGTGTTAATCCATTTTTCCTTGGCAGCCGTGTGCACAGGGGTCCCTCGCCGCACAGGCAGATAACTCCATGAACACACAACCTCTCTATCTCGAGGCCGGCGTCTTGCCTCGAGACCAACTAGTCCTCAGACCGCTTTAGATTTTTTTTTTTTAATGTAATTTAAAACTAAATTTTTGTGTGAAAAAATAATACCGTACAATTGCAGATTCTGATAAAAAACGGCTATTTATTTTCATCAAAAAGTGAAATTTTAGTTCAATTTCTGTAAATGTTGCAGCATTTATAGATGACATTGTTCTGAGTCTAGTAAATTAATTTCATTCTTAAAATGTTGTTTTCATGATTTCAATTTGAGATACCACCAACAACAAGTCAAATTGTTTAGCTAAATTAAATTGTTAAGTATGAATGCTATTAAGTTGTTAATGCTTGTAATAAAAAGATGAAAGATAAATATATCTCAGAGTTTCCGGAGATGCAATATTCAATGTTTAACCATACATTTTTGTTATATTTTAAGATACCTTTTCCACCAACCACTTTGACTGTAAAATAGAAGAAGTACATTGCATTTGATTTGTCTTTAAAGACACATTTGAACCAGTGAATTAAAGTGTCAGTGACAAACACTTGTGTCATATACTTGACATTGTCATATACTTGACATACAGGGAATCATCTTTCTACCTGTAATCGTGCTCCCCTCACCTCCACTCCTCCGAAACACACATTCCCATTGTTTTTATTATTATTGTTATTTTTTTTTTATATCTACAACCACATTCAGATTTGCCCCCTTCTAGAGACCAGCTTTCTTTTTTTGTTTATGTAAAACTAGTTATTGTATAAATATAAACATTTAAAAATAACTGTTGTCTTTGTTTTGTGTCTGTGTTGAGACCAGCATTCCTACTTTAGAAAACCACTGGACAATAAACCTCTATCATTTTTTTTTATAATTTTTTTTTTTATCTCTTTCGTTCACATGCTTTTATGCTCAACAGTAAAACGTATTTATTTTAGTTCCACGCGCAACGTTTACAAAAATAATGTACATTTTTTGTTATTGTTTATCTCTTTCGTTCACATACGTTCAGTCACAACAGTAAACTTTTGTAATTTAAGATATACATTGTTCTTTGTTTAAAAATGTGTAGAAAAAGATGGGAATTAAAATTCTGACATTCGTACATAGCCTCATTCCTGCAGGTCCATATTATATGTCTGTATTCTGATAGAAGTATAAGTAATTTTGTAAAGAGATCTTGTGTTGTTTTTGGCAGTGTGTTAAACATAATAGATCTGTATGTGTCGACTTTTTGTGTTGTGTATATAATAAACATCTCTCAGTTTTGTCAACCTCAAAGTTCAATGACGATAACATAAATCGATCTCACTAGCCACTTGAACTAAACAAGCCCTCATTGTTTAACGTAAGCTCATTACATTACCTTATATCCACCCGACATAATCTTCCTACTCTCGTAATCGTGCGATTCAATCAATCAGCCCCAAGGGAAACAACCACGTTCCAGGTAATCATTTTTATCTTCTAACCTGAAGCTGCATCTCTTTTTAACTTAAAAAGATGTAATTATGAACTTTAAATAACGCCAACAATTTTCTCTTAATGTGGTCTGCTTTCAATGAGGTGTATGGTTTATAAAGGCTGTGCTTAGTTTAAATGTTTTAATAATGAATATTTAATCCAGGGATTATCCGAACAACTGAAGTTTACGCCATTGTATGTAAGATGGCTGGTCCATAGATTAGACTTTACTTGGGATAATCCAAGAAAGCGTCTTTTTTTTCTTCATTTTTTCTAGGCCACGAACCGACATGGTGGTAGGTATGTGTTTTAGGGCAACAACAAAGGTTCTCCAAATCGTCCTGTCAGTGGTCTCTTAGTTAGCCGTGTTGGCAGTGTTCCCTAGCGTTTGGCTTTTAGTGGCAAGGTGCTGTGCCACTGAGTACCGGTTCGATCCTGCTTCGGTCAATATATTGTTCTTTGTTTTTGTTTTTTTCTGTTGATTATTTGCCATTTTTTTCCGAGTGCTGTAAAAATACCTCTTCCTCTGAATTGATTCGCTGATTATCGCCTCGGAAGTTTCCCTCTATAATAATATTCATTTATTATTATTTGTCTCCTGTCAGTGGTCATGCTTCGAAGGGTCTCCCATCTCGGCCCCACACTACATGTATTAACAAATGTTCGTTGAAAAGGGGACGGGAGATGGCTAAAAAGATGTTTCCCTGTGTGTCAAATGTATAACACTGTTGTTGATTACTGACACTTTAGTTGGTTTGCTAATTTGTTTCTCTACAGGAAGATAATTACAAAACCTGCAATACGCAGACTTATTCCATTATACATTTAAGTGGTTTGAAGAAACCGTATTTTAAAATCTCTTTCTCTCTCTCTCTCTCTCTCTCTCTCTCTCTCTCTCTCTCTCTCTCTCTCTCTCTCTCTCTGCGATCAGGACTCAATCAGAGTAGAATTCCAGACTCTCACATGAAGACAGCTGTCTGTTTAAGTGAATTGATCGACCCCACAGACAGAACATTAAGGAGCCGTGATAGCTCAATGGTTAGTGAACTGGACTACAAAGGACAAAGGGTAGGGTTCGATCCCAACCGACGGTTTCCGGGTTCACCCAACCTTAAATGTGTACCGGATTTTTTTCTGGGAAAGTAAAGCAGCACGGGCGTTATACCGACTACATTACCCCAAAAAGCATGTGCTGAAGGTCTGTAAAATATAGGGTCACTAACACCATATTTCCCTATACGCCACTTTGCTTACTTTACAGACAGAACATCATAATTAGAGTCTGTTAGATCCACTCTAATTGAATACCTGTTAAAACATTGCACTGTGTTCTGCGCCAGTGGCCCAGTGCATCCGATTTCAGCCAGCATTTTATTCAGGTTTGCTTTCCTTAGCCTTTGATTGTCCCCAATCTTCCTGCAAGGCAGCAGATTGTCTTTTCTGTAGGGGGATTCTACCCTTAGATGGTCGATTTTAAAATATACAAACTTTTGTCGTAAAAATTTTGAAAACGGTATCACCCGAAACTCTCAGATTTGAGAGCGACAAAGATCTGCAAGAACTAGCAGAAAATCGTCAATCGTGGAGAACTATGACTTTCACCCTTTCTACTGTCTTCGGCCCGAGAGGAAAATGAAATATCAATTAAACAATCACCTCTTGGTGTTGTCTAGCTTCATAGTTTGCTTATTATCATTTTATGCATCTCATCTTGGCTTCATCTTTTGAGCAACTCTTCTTTGATGTTTTCCTTTGACCAAAATATCAGAATGCTTCTCGCGCAGGTTATTTAAATAATGACAGTTCTGACGTTTCTTTTCCTTTTATTCTGCGGCTACCCGATCCTTTTGAAAATACTGAAAACATGCAGCTCTCATATACGATCACCAGTTTGGTTTTTTCCTTGATTAAAAGGGTTCGGGTTCGATTCCCAGGAGAAGCGGATTCTTTTCGGACCGACAATGTTCTGTGGTTCACCCAGCCTCTAAAAGTGGGTTCCAGAGTTTTTGTGGGCAATAAAACGGGCTGATGTGATGCTGACCATATCACCCAAATATGTGCCCCGGTCATGGACAATAATGGTAACTATCACCATATTCCTCATACGTTTAGCAAGGGAACCTTTACTTTACTTTACTTTACTTTACTTTACTTTTTACTTTACTTTACTTTACTTTACTTTACTTTACTTTACTTTACTTTACTTTACTTTACTTTACTTTACTTTACTTTACTTTACTTTACTTTGCTTTGCTTTGCTTTGCTTTACTTTACTTTACTTTACTTTACTTTACTTTGCTTTGCTTTGCTTTGCTTTGCTTTACTTTACTTTACTTTACTTTACTTTACTTTACTTTACTTTACTTTACTTTACTTTACTTTACTTTACTTTTTTTGTGTTTTGCTGAGTGGATCTCATGATCTGCAAATTCCTAGCCTTCTATTTTGACTGGTATTGAGTTCTGACATTTTGGATCATGAATTAATGTATTATTTTGTCGTTGTTCGTATTTAACCCAACTTAAAATGTGTACATGTAGATAATACCTCATAGCTTGCTGTGCACACTAACCTACTACCACTTAACACATTCAGAATGATTATCTCGTTGCCTTTTCTTAAACATTCGCTGGGATACCATATTTCGTCTCACTATCAAACGCGACAGTTCACACTACGTGTGTCACCAAAATAACACGGCAACACTGTCTTTGTAGTTCCTTTCTGAGTGACCAGTGCTTCTTGTATCATCAACAGATATGTTTTACTCTATTGCCAGACGTCTGTCGTTGTATGAAGGGAATATATTACTCTATTGCCAGACGTCTGTCGTTGCATGAAGGGAATATATTACTCTATTGCCAGACGTCTGTCGTTGTATGAAGGGAATAAATTGTGCATGTTTTTTTTTCTGAATCATTATCATTACATTTTATGTAAGGTGATCGGCTTCAAAAACTAAGAATAGCAAAATGCTATATCCTCTCAACTTTCGTGTATGGTACAGAAACATGGACAGTAGACGGGAAAAACAACAGACAATTGAAGGCGTTTGAAATCTGGATTTATGGATGAGAAAAAAAAAGAAAACAAATGATGAAGTCTTAAAGAAACTAAAAATTATAAGAGAATTACTAAACACAATTCAAACAAGATATATGATTTTTGGAGCTTGTTAAAAGACACAGCAACCTACTAAAAGTAATCGTGGGAGGGAAAATGCAATGTAAACGAGGTAGAGGCAGACCGAGACTAACATGGACAAGTAACATCAAAAGATGGACAAGTCAACCTATGACAATCTGTACTATTAAAGCAAGAGACAGAGTGGAATGGCGCTCAATTGTAACCAACATTCTATACGGAGAAGACACTCAATGATGTTGATTTCGACTTCAGCGAACTATATTTAATTGGAAGATATATATGTATGTATGTATGTATATATATTTATGTATGTATATATATTTATGTGTGTATATATATGTATATACTTCGAATGATCTTGTAAAGATCTTTCATCAAATCTCGCCATTTGTCTCTGTTCTGTGCAAGCAAATCTTACCTCATTGAGGGAGCCGATTCCTGCTGCTCTTGCCTTTCTGATCAATGTTCTTCTCAGTGTCTCTCTGGGTCGGCCTCTTTCCCTCTTACCTGTTGTTTCCCCACATGAGGTCTTGCTTTGCACTTTCCTTCATTGCTGTTGAAATATGTTACAACGTCTAAGTAGTCACAGACTGATGCGCATGGTAAACGTTTTCAACCGTCTGTAAAATATATGTAAAGAGGACAGTCCAAGACTAACACGGAAGAGTAACATAAAAAAAATCTGTAAGTCAGCCTATCACAACCTGCACCATCAAAGCAAGAGACAGCACAGAATGGTGCTCCATGGTAGTCAATCTTCGATGCGGAGTGATGATGAGACTCTCAGTGTAAACATATACGGTTAGAAACTCAATGTAAAACAACATGAGGGTGAAATCTTAATGCAAAACATTTCAGGGAGGAATTTCTGTGTATAAGTTCTAAGGGAAAAATCTCAATGTAAAACATATGAGGGCAAATCTTGGTGTGAACATGAGAGCGAAATCTCCGTGTACACATATGAGGGCAGGGTGTTGGTGGTTGGTGTAAAACGTATAATGGTAGAATCTCCACTTTCACTTTTAATTGTTGCAGCTTTGTTTGATTGTTCACATAATTGTTTGTGTCTGTTTTTCTGCTCTAACACTCTCTATAGCTGCGCCTTTCTCTTATATCGTATACATGTACAATCTTTTTTTTTTTTCCATTGAGTGATTTGTCTTTCCTCCTGCATTCCTATGAAGAACAGCAGGAGATTTGTTTGTTTAAATCGCTTCATCATCGTGGATGTCCGTTGCCTTTTTGCCTTTATTTTAGCTAGGTTGGGAGAGGGGGGATGGGTCTGCCTTAATTCGTACTCTCATTCTACCTATAATGGACATTTGTTTTTTCATGTATATGTGTAACTCAAACTCAAGACTATACAGACGAACAAATAGAGGCATACTATGAAGATCTAAACACAGTTATGAAGCAAGTGAAATCATCAGACATCTTGATTATAATGGGTGATATGAACGCTCAAGTAGGAAAAGGTAAATATAAGACCATTATAGGAAATCATGGTCTAGGAAAAAAGGAATAACAGAGAAGAAAAATTAATACAATTTTGTGAAGAAAACAGACTGATAATATGCAACACCTTCTTTGAGCAAGAGAAAAGGAAATTATACACATGGAAAAGCCCTGGAGACAAGAAGAGAAATCAAATAGATTACATAATGATAAAAGACTGATTCAGGAACAGCGTCAAGAAAGCCAAAACCTACCCAGGAGCAGATATAAATTCAGACCACAATCCTGTAATGATAAAAATGAAAATCAAATTAAAGAGAAACAAACAAAAAACTAATTCAGCAACACCAATAGATATAACAGCGTTAAACCAGAAAGATGTAAAAGAAACTTATACTGTACAAGTAAAGAATATATATCAGAAGCTACTACAAGAGGGAATTGAGCAGTACAGAAGAGAAAATCCTGAGGAAAAAGTCACAACAAAATGGCAATGCATAAAAAAAAGCATGCAAGAATCCTGCAATACCTTGCCCAAAAAGGAAAGTAACAAAAAACAAAAATGGATAACTGACAAAATCTTAGAAAAAATGGAAGAGAGAAGACAAACGAAAAACACTGCCAGATACAAGGATATAGACAATGAAATACGGAGAACGTGCAAAAAGGCAAAAGAAGACTGGCTCAACCAACGATGTCTAGAAGTCGAAACTATGGAAAGTAAACAAAACTTAAGAAGAGAGATGCACACAGAAATAAAGAGAATGACGAATAAAGACAAAAAAGCTGTACGAAACGGATGTATTGCAAACAAAGAGGGGAGAATGCTAACAGACAACAAAGATATAATAGATAGATGGCAAGAATATATAACAGAATTATTTCATGACGAAAGGGACAAAAAGCCAGACATAAAATGTGCATACAACTATAAAATCCTGAAATCTGAAGTAGAAAAAGCTATAAAAACAATGAAAAAGGTAAAGGCAGCAGGACCTGACAATATACAGATAGAGATGATACAGGCTCTAGAAGAGTTAGGCATCGAAGCGATCACAGACATATGCAATGACATATACCATACAGGATACATACCAAACGATCTAAAAACATCAACTTTCATTCTATCTATCTATTGACCTTCGAGCCGTAGCCGGCCCATAGGGCGTAGACCAAGATACACCTTCTCCTATATGAATTTTTTGTTCTAGCAGTTTTCTTTTAAAGATATTTTATCAAATCTCGCCATCTGTCTCTGTTCTGTGCAAGCAGTTCTATCTCATTGAGGGAGCCGATTCCTGCTGCTCTTGCCTCTCTCACCAATATTCTTCTCAGTGTCTCCCTGGGTCTTCCTCCTTTTCTCTTACTTGTTGTTTCCCACATGAGGGCTTGCTTTGCTATTCGGTTATTATCTCTTCTCATCACATGTCCAACATATGACCATCGTCTTTTCTTTATTACTGAAGATATTAGTGGTTGATTGGCGATTTCTCTAATTTCCTCGTTTGTTTTGAATTCGTTCCACACTATACCAAGTATTTTCCTTAGACATTTATTTTCGAATGCGTTCAACTTTGTTTCTATATCTCCTGTTGTTTTCCAGCTTTCACACACATACGTAAGGGTTGATAGTACATTTGATTTGAATAGCCTAAGTTTTGTGTTTGTGCTGATGAGTTTTTATTTCCACAACTTTTCAAGGCTTCTGAAAGACATTGCTGCTTTAGTCATCCTGATTCTAATTTCTTTACTTGTATCCCCTTCTCGATCAATGTGACTTCCAAGATAGATAAAGTGATCGATCTCTTCTACTGGTTTGTTTTCCATGTATATTTTGTCACCTGTTGGAATTAAACTTTTCATGACTTTAGTCTTATCATGATTGATCTCAAGCCCAATTTTGCTGGCTATTGATGATAGTTCATTTGTGTTTTCCTGCATCGTTTTTATCTGACTGCTGATGAGAACTATGTCATCAGCAAAGTTGAGGTCCTCCAAATGGCCTCCAACTTTCATTGCATTGCCTAAAAAGAATGGTGCAGTTGAATGCAGTGATTTCAGAACAATAAGTCTAATGAGCCAGGTAACACAAATTTTATTAAAAGTTATACAGGGAAGGATTCAGAATAAAATCAATACTGAATTAGATGAGCAACAATTTGGATTCAGGCAAAACAGTGGGACAAAAGAAGCCATATTCACCATGAGAACATTGATCGAAAAGTACACAGAAGTAAACAACCCAATATATGCCTGCTTTATAGACTACACCAAAGCTTTCGATAGAATACACCATAACTAACTTATAGAAAGGATATAAATCTAGACGACACAGACATACGACTAATATGTAATTTGTACTGGGAGCAAACAGCAATAATAAGATACAAGGAGAACTCTACACCCATGGACATAAAAAGAGTAAGACAAGGATGCATCCTATCACCAAGCTTGTTCAATCTATACACTGAGCAAATCTTTAAAAACATCTCAGAGATACCAGGGCTAAACATTAATGGAAAGATAATCAATAACCTAAGATATGTTGATGATACTGTTCTACTAGCAAGAAATCCCAAAGACCTACAACAATAGGTTAATGTGATAAACATAACAAGCAAAAAATATGGACTAGAAATGAATATCAAAAAGACTAAAACTATGATCATAAACAAAGAAAATTCTCAAGACCTACAATTAAATATCAGAGTTGAGTTGGAATACATCTGGAGACAGTCCAGAGCTACAACTACCCGAGACATACTATAACCGATGATGGAAAATGCAAAATTGAAATAAACAAAAGAATAGGTATGGCAAAAAGTAATTTTAATGCCATGAAAAATATACTAACAACAAAAGAAATATCAACAGAGCTGAAACTAAGAATGGCAAAATGTTACATCTTCTCAATATTCCTGTATGGTGCAGAAACATGGACATTAGACAAGAAAACAGAACAGAAAATTGAAGCCTTTGAAATGTGGATTTATAGAAGAATATGTAGAATTGGATGGAAAAAAAAAGAAAACAAACGATGAAATTTTAAAACAACTGAAAATAAAAAGAGAACTACTAAATACAATTAAGACAAGACAAATGAAATTTTTGGGCATATTAAAAGACACAACAGCTACTAAAAGTAATATTGGAAGGAAAAATACAAGGTAAAAGAGGCAGACCAAGACTAACATGGACGAGTAACATCAAAAGATGGACAAGTCAATCTATGACAGCCTGCACCATCAAAGCACGAAACAGAGTAGAATGGCGATCCATGGTAGCCAACCTTCGTTGCGGAAAAGGCACTCGATGATGATGATGTGTAAAAGAATTTCTTGTTTAAAATTTCGTTATTTGTATTATGTTTCATTCCGACAGACCCATACTAGGTATTTCAAATATGAAAGTAGAAAGACTAAATTGTTGTGGTGTTCTTTTTTTTTTTTAGTAGTAGTAGTAGTAGTAGTAGTAGAGGTAGTAGTAGTAGTAGTAGTTAGTGGTAGCAGTAGTAGTAGTGGAGGTAGTAGTAGTTAGTGGCAGTAGTAGTAGTAGAGGTAGTAGTAGTAGTAGTGGAGGTAGTAGTAGTAGTAGTAGTGGAGGTAGTAGTAGTAGTAGTAGTAGAGGTAGTAGTAGTAGTAGTAGTAGTAGTAGTAGTTAGTGGTAGTAGTAGTAGTAGTAGTAGTAGTAGTAGTAGTGGAGGTGGTAGTAGTAGTTAGTGGCAGTAGTAGTAGTAGTAGAGGTAGTAGTAGTAGTAGTGGAAGTAGTAGTAGTAGTTAGTGGGAGTAGTAGTAGTAGAGGTAGTAGTAGTAGTAGATGTAGTAGTAGTAGTAGTAGTGGAGGTAGTAGTAGTTAGTGGCAGTAGTAGTAGTAGAGGTAGTAGTATTAGTAGTGGAGGTAGTAGTAGTAGTAGTGGAGGTAGTAGTAGTTAGTGGCAGTAGTAGTAGTAGAGAAAGTAGTAGTAGTAGTGGAGGTGGTAGTAGTAGTAGTAGTGGAGGTAGTAGTAGTAGTAGTAGTAGTAGTAGTAGTGGAGGTAGTAGTAGTTAGTGGCAATAGAGGTAGTAGTGGAGGTGGCAGTAGTAGTAGTAGAGGTAGTAGTAGCAGTAGTAGTAGTGGAGGTAGTAGTAGTAGTAGTAGTAGTAGTGGAGGTGGTAGTAGTAGTAGTAGTGGAGGTAGTAGTAGTTAGTGGCAGTAGTAGTAGTAGAGGTAGTAGTAGTAGTAGTGGAGGTGGTAGTAGTAGTAGTAGTGGAGGTAGTAGTAGTTAGTGGCTGTAGAGGTAGTAGTGGAGGTGGCAGTAGTAGTAGTAGAGGTAGTAGTAGTAGTAGTAGTAGTAGTAGTAGTAGTAGTAGTAGTGGAGGTGGTAGTAGTAGTAGTAGTAGTAGTGGAGGTAGTAGTAGCAGTAGTAGTAGTGGAGGTAGTAGTAGCAGTAGTAGTAGTGGAGGTAGTAGTAGTAGTAGTAGTAGAGTTAGTGGAGGTAGTAGTAGCAGTAGTAGTAGTGAAGGTAGTAGTAGTAGTAGTAGATGTAGTGGAGGTAGTAGTATTTAGTGGCAGAAGTAGTAGTGGAGGTAGTAATAGTAGTAGAGGTAGTAGTAGTAGTAGTAGCAGTAGTAGTAGTGGAGGTAGTAGTAGTAGTAGTAGAGGTAGTGGAGGTAGTAGTAGCAGTAGTAGTAGTGAAGGTAGTAGTAGTAGTAGTAGTAGTAGAGGTAGTGGAGGTAGTAGTATTTAGTGGCAGAAGTAGTAGTGGAGGTAGTAATAGTAGTAGAGGTAGTAGTAGTAGTAGTAGTAGTAGTAGAGGTAGTAGTAGTAGTAGTAGTAGTAGTAGTAGTAGTAGTAGAGATAATAGTATTTAGTGGCAGTAGTAGTAGTAGAGATAGTAGTATTTAGTGACAGTAGTAGTAGTGGAGGTAGTAGTAGTAGTAGTAGTAGTAGCAGAGGTAGTAGTAGTAGTAGTAGTGGAGGTAGTAGTATTTAGCGGCAGTAGTTGTAGTAGAGGTAGTAGTAGTAGTGGAGGTAGTAGTAGTAGTAGAGGTAGTAGTATTTAGTGGCAGTAGTAGTAGTGGAGGTAGTAGTATTTAGTGGCAGTAGTAGTAGTGGAGGTAGTAGTAGTAGTAGAGGTAGTAGTAGTAGTGGAGGTAGTAGTAGTAGTAGTGGAGGTAGTAGTATTCAGTGGCAGTAGTAGTAGTAGAGGTAGTAGTATTTAGTGGCAGTAGTAGTAGTAGAGGTAGTAGTATTTAGTGGCAGTAGTAGTAGTGGAGGTAGTAGTAGTAGAGGTAGTAGTATTTAGTGGCAGTAGTAGTAGTGGAGGTAGTAGTAGTAGTAGTAGTAGTAGAGGTAGTAGTATTTAGTGGCAGTAGTAGTAGTGGAGGTAGTAGTATTTAGTGGCAGTAGTAGTAGTGGAGGTAGTAGTATTTAGTGGCAGTAGTAGTAGAGGTAGTAGAGGTAGTAGAAGTAAAACTTTAGTAGAGGATTTTATTCAAAAATTTTATTGTTTAAATATAACCAGTTTAGAACAATTTCCGTTTTTGTTTTGCCCTGAGAAGGGCATGAAGGTATCATTGATGCTCTAGGTTGTACTCGTACTCGGAGTCGCTGAAGTAGGGTGGCTGGTTATGTTCGTCATCGAAATCTAAGCCGCCCCACCAATAAGGTAGGTTGTGTTTGTCCATTGTTCGTTCTGTGGAAGTTCGTGTATGGGTTTTGTGTTGTAATTCTTCGTTTCTGTGGATTTTTTGCTTCTAGGTTCATCTTCTGAATCTGTTGATGTGGGCGTCTGGGCTTTTGTTCTGGACTGGTTCTGGTTGTGGTGTTCTGGTGTCGTGTTTGGTATCGTGCACTATCGCTCTGTGTATGTCTACTTTGTGTTTGGTATATGTTCGCAGCGTGTCTTGTAGTGTGTGGATTGTTGGTGCGATGGCATATCTATACAATCTCTAATTGTACTAATTACACCACTTAACGATCAACCCTTGCTGTTCCCATTACTTCCAGACCTCTCCCCGACCTTCACCCACCTCATCCTCTACTCCCCCAATAGTACACACATGGCCAGTGGGCCAGTGGCAGCTGTTACGGAAACAGTGAAAGTCCAGATGTCCGTAAGTACGGGCGTCGGCGACGAACCGTGTCAGTGTGCCCAACACTTAAAACGTAACATTTCATCACTATGGCGCTATTCCTTCCAACGCAGACTACATGGCTGCGCCTAGCTCACAATTAGGCACATTCAAACTGGTAGTTGGCTCAATGAAGAAATTGATTAATAAAAAATTTGTTGATGTTGTAATTGTTATAACGTCCAATATCGAAGGACATTTGGTGGAAAATGTAGGACATAAATAAACAACAAAATAAGAATGGCAAAAATCAATTTTAACAACATGAAAATATGCTCACAACAAAGCAAATAACACCAGAACTACAACTTTTTCTTCTTCTTACCTTTCTCATTTGCCTTTCAGCGTCGAGGGTACTAAAACTACGAACTGCAAAATGCTATATTTACTCAATCTTTCTGTATGGTGCAGAAATATGGGCAATAAATAAGATAGCTGAGCAGAAAAATGAAGTTTAAAATGTGGAATTATAGAAAAGTAGGGAGAATTAGGTGGAAGGAAATAAGAAAACAAACAAAGAAGCTATGAATTCGATGAAAATGAAAAAAAAAAACACACACAATTCGAACAAAGACAAATTAATCTTTTGAACATGTGAAGAAACATCCTTCTAAAAGTAATCTTGGTAGGCAAGGTAGTCGAGGCAGACCAAGACTAAAGAAATCTTGGTAAGCAAGGTAGACGAGGCAGACCAAGACTAAAGAAATCTTGGTAAGCAAGGTAGACGAGGCAGACCAAGACTAAAGTAGACTTATAACATCAAAAAGTGGACAGGTGAACCCATGACAACATACACCATCAAGACAAAAGGCAATGGTGTTCCATGGTAGCCAACATTCGATTTGGAGACGTCAACCAATGAATGCATGCATTTTAATGGGAGACATAGAAAACACATAAACTCAGACAAATACAAACACCATATACTATAACCACCTATAGTCACGCGGGTCCAAGAAGTTCTATAACACTTGAGCTGAAATGGTCAAGCAACTCATAGTTGACCGCATGTATTAGACACTGATCAAAATCATCATACTTTGTGGTCGACTTGGAAAGTCAAACTAATCTGGCCAATTGAACATGTCATACGGAATGTGAATAAGCTGAACCGAAGAGGCTAATCGAGCAACAGATTATGGATTGTCTTATGAATCTGACGATAATTCTGGTTTCTCCAGCTCTTTTTAAACATTCTTCAATACTAATATTTGCTATCCGTGTAAATCGTTGTTACATTCTTCTACTAAACCTCTTCTCAGTTGCCTCGAATTTCAATGACGAACGCAAGCAGCATGAACAATATGCCATGAAGTGAGGATGCCCGGCCCTTGACGCTATATTATTAAAAGATAAGCTATTTACGTTCATCATCGCAATGATGAGGCTGAAGAATTAAACTTCAAGGCCACAAAAAATAGCACCCATACAGAGAAATGATGATGAAAATCCTTCCTTCCCTCCCTCCTTCCCTCCCTCCCTGCCTCCCTCCCTCCCTCCCTCCTTCCTTCCTTCCTTCCTTCCTTCCTTCCTTCCCTTCCTTCCTTCCTTCCCTTCCTTCCTTCCTTCCTTCCTTCCTTCCTTCCTTCCTTTCCTTCCTTCCTTCCTTCCTTCCTTCCTTCCTTCCTTCCTTCCTTCCTTCCTTCCTTCCTTCCTTCCTTTCCTTCCTTCCTTCCTTCCTTCCTTCCTTCCTTCCTTCCTTCCTTCCTTCCTTCCTTCCTTCCTTCCTTCCTTCCTTCTTCCTCTTCCCCTCCTTCCTCCCTTCCTCCCTTCCTCCCTTCCTCCCTTCCTCCCTTCCTTCCTTCCTTCCTTCCTTCCTCCTTCCTTCCTTCCTTCCTTCCTTCCTTCCTTCCTTCCTTCCTTCCTTCCTTCCTTCCTTTCCTTCCTTCCTTCCTTCCTTCCTTCCTTCCTTCCTTCCTTCCTTCCTTCCTTCCTTCCTTCCTCCTTCCTCCCTCCCTCCTTCCTTCCTTCCTTCCTCCCACTCTTCCTTCCCCCTCCCTCCTTTTCTTCCTTTCTTTCCTCCCTCTTTCCCTCCTTCCTTCCTTTCTCCCTCCCTCCCTTCCTTCCCCTCCTTCCTTCGTTCCTTCCCTCCCTCCCTCCTTTCTTTCTGTCGTTCTGCGTTCACTTTTCCACTTCATCGTCCGCCCTCAGAAAGACGTTAAGTGGGTGTCTTCGAGTTGTGCTATGGTTTACAACAAAATGCCTATCGACTCAACATATCCGACCCCAGCGCGGCATTTTTTGAGTATCGGATTACCCTCACTCCTTAATCCCTGTTTTCTTGACCAGAATGGTTTAGTCTAATTCCAGAGGCACTATAGGGAGATGGAGCAGGGTATTGTACACCGCTGTTGTTAGTCGATCCCGATACATGCAGTCAGCTGTGAGTCGCTGACTACTCTCAGCCCAGTCACTGGTCTTAACATCCGCTGATGAGGATAATAATGATAATAATAATTCAGTCGTACATTTTCCATCACTGGTTATAGTATGTCCAAGGTAGTTGTAGTTCTGAACTGTCTCCAGTTCTATTCCTTCAATTTTGATATCCACTTGTAGTTTTTGAGTATTAACTTTGTTCATGATCACATGTTAGTCTTTTTTTTTTTAATATTCATATCTAATCCATATTTTTGGCTTGTCTTGTTTATTTCATTAAGTAATTGTTGTAGATCTTTAGGATTTTCTGTTAGTAGTACAGTATCGTCAGCATATCTTAGGTTATTGATTATCTTTCCATTAATGTTAAGGCCTGGCATCTTTGTGATGTTTTAAAAGATATGCTCAGTGTATAGATTGAACAAGCTTGGTGATAGGATGCATCCTTGTCTTACTCCTCTTTTATATCAATGGGTGTCGAGTTCTCTTTGTTATATTTTATTATTGCTGTTTGCTCCCAGTATAAATTACATATTAGTCGTATGTCCATGTTATCTAGATGTATCTCGTTTAGGTATTCTCAAGTTGTTTATGGTGTATTCTATCAAAAGCTTTGGTGTAGTCTATGAAGCAGGCATATATTGGTTTCTTTATTTCTGTTTACTTTTCCATTAACGTCCTAATGGAAATGGTTTCTTTTGTCCCACTGTTTTTTCTGAACCCAAATTGTTGCTCTTATAATTCAATGTTGATTTTATTCTGAATCTTTCCTTGTATAACTTTTAGAAAGATTTTTGTTACATGGTTCATCAGGCTTATTGTTTTAAAATCACTGCACTCAACTGCACCATTCTTTTTAGACAGTGCAAATGAAAGTTGATATTTTTATAGTTCATTCTGTATTTATCCTGTATGGTAAATGTCGTTGTATATGTCTGTGTTCACTTCAATGCCACAATCTTCTAGTGCTTTTACCATCTCTATCTGTATGTTGTCAGGTCTTGCAGCTTTTCCATTTATCAAATTTTGTATAGCTTTTTCCACTTCCGATTTAAAAATGTTATAGTCTGATGCACATTTTATAATTGGTTTCTTGTCCATTTCGTCATAAAATAATAATTTTGTATATTCCTGCCATGTTTTGATTATATCTTTATTGTCTATTAGAATGTTTCCTTCATTTTTTGTTAGCAATACATTAACTTTCTGTGGCTTAAAAAAAAAAAATTACTAGTCATTCTCTTTATTTCTGTGTCTATCCCTCTTAAATCTTTATTTTTCATATCTTCGATTTCTACATCTTTGGCAGAGCCAGTCTTCTTTTTCATTTTAGTCCATTTTTCGTATTTCATTATCTTTTTCTGTATTGGGAAGTGTTCTTCTCTTGTCTTCTTTATTTCGTTTTGTTATGGTCGTATATCTACCATTTCCTTCCTTAGCATTCATATCACCCATTACAATCAAAATGTCTGACGACTTCACTTGATTTATAACTTTATTTACATCTTTATAGTATGCCTCTATTTGTTCATCTGTATAGTCTTGAGTAGGTGCCTAGGTACCTATATGGTGCAGAAACATGGAAACTAGACAAGAAAACAGAACAGAAAATTGAAGCCTTTGAAATGTGGATATATAGAAGAATAGGTAGAATTGGATGGGAAGAAAAGAAAACAAACAATGAAGTCTTAAAATAACTAAAAATGAAAAGAGAACTACTAAACACAATTCAAACAAAACAAATGCGATTTTTAGTTCATGTTAAAAGACACAACAGCCTACTAAAAGTAATCTTGGAGAGGAAACTACAAGGTAAAAGAGACAGAGGCAGAGGCAGACCAAGACTAACATGGACGAGTAACATCAAAATGGGAACAAATCAGCCTATGACAACCTGCACCATCAAAGCAAGAGACAGAGCAGAATGGCGATCCATGTTAGCCAAATTTCGTTTCGGAGATGGCACTCGATGATGATGATGAGGTGCCTAGGTCTGTATTATTGTTATGTCGAATGATATTGCTTTCATTTTGAGTAGTATAATCATATCATTGTATATCCAGTGGGTACTTATATATTATTGTATCTACTCTTTTTATTAGTATTCCTACACCTCTTTGTCGCTAAGAGTGAAAATGAGTTACAAGAAATGTGGGACGTTGTAGTGAAGGAAAGCAAAAATAAAGGACTCAGCCTTAATAGCAAAGAGACAGAGGTAATGGTAACAACAAAGAAAAAGACATCACCTCAGTGCAAAATAAAGACCAGTGGAACAATATTAAAACAGGTAAATGAATTTAAATATTTGCGAACTTTGTTAACCTCAGATGGAAGATGTACAAAAGAGAAGAGATGCAGAATGGCTCAGGCAAAAGCAGCTTTCCAAAAAATGAGGAAAATACTATGCAATCCATTTTTGACAATAGAAACAAGAAAAAGAGTTCTTAAATGTTGCGGAGAGCCAGTCTTAACATATGGATGCGAGTCATGGACAATAGGACAACAGACAAGAAAATCACTGGAGTCTGTAGAAATATGATTTTACAGAAGAATGTTGAGAATATCATGGACTGCTAAGAAGAGTAATGAAGAGGTTCTGAGAGAGGTCAAAGCAAAAAGAGAGCTAATTTCCAATGTTAGGAAGAGACAATCATCATTTTTTGGCCATGTAATGAGAAGAGAACAACTTGAATATATTTTAACAACTGGAAAAATTGAGGAACGAAGAGATAGAGGGAAGCAAAGAGAAAAAATAACAGACAGCTTAAGAGAATGGCTTGGCAGAAGGTCAACAACAGAAATGATAAATAGCTGCCGAGATCGAAAGTTGTGGAGAGACATGATCACCTACGCCACTAGGACCGGTACTTGATGATGGTGATGATGACACCTCTTTGATGTTCTGTTTTGTTGCCTGAATATATAATTGAGCTATTGAGTTATTTACGTCATCATTGCACTCCGAATTTGTCCGTAGGTGCTCAGATCCCCTCTTCAGCAATTCCCGTAGTGTCCAGCGACTGACGACTCCAGTTCTATGTTGGTTGATAAGTCTTCTTATACGGCCACTAAGTTTCTCATTTCTGGCTGTGCCCATCTTAACTCCTATTTCCATCATCCGAAGAAGTGACGAGGATCTGTGTTTGTCGAAGTCCTGTGCTCTTCCCACATCTCGGAGGGCATTGATGACGTCCGCCCGATCCATTGGTTGCCCATCCTCAACGACAACACAGCTAGCCAACCTGTCCGCTCTTTCATTTCACCGTACCCCCGCATGTCCAGGGACATAGACAAATGTGACCTTACGTACTTTGGATTTCTGCAACGACTCTACCCATTGCATGCGTACAGAGCCCGCCTCCACTTTTTTTTATCATGCTCATCGAATCACTCAGTATACATGCGTAGATGTAGTCTTGTGATTCTAACCATTTGAATGCCTTGGTCACTGCCATCATCTCCATTGTCATGCTACTCGTGGTCATGACGTATGCACCACTGTCTTCCTTGGCTATTCTGCCTGCTGAGCGTGCTGTAAATGCCCATGCACTTCATTGGTGTCGTCTTACAGATCCGTTTGTATAGATGACTGCATCTTTCTCATCGGTGTTATCGCAGATGAGACCGTTGACCTCAGCATTAACCACGACCGGGTTCTGTTCCCTACTTTTCCTGTCGAGTGTGACAATACACGAGAAAGTCCCCTTGAACGACGTAGGCACCGGTATCGACTCCTCACCAACGCTGATGTTGGTAAGCCCACAGACCTGTTTGATGATATCTTCTGCTCGGCCCACCCATGACTTGCCTCTTTTTAGCCTGGCACCTTTCCCTGTGTTGAGCACGTGGTGCAATGGATGCTCTTTATAGGTGCTAATCTTCAGGTATGCTCGTACCTCCAGATCTTGATTCTGTCATCCATGGTTGGAAAGTCAAGAAGATACCTCATTGCTACACAGGGAGTATCCCTTGTACATCCCAAGATAATGCGCATGACTTCATTTTGTATTTTCTCCAGCCTATCAATCTGACAGTAAGAATTGCCAGGGCATTCTCGATTGGTGCGAGGACTAATTCCTGGAACAGAAGAGTAAGTAGCCTCTGCTCGATGTTGGCAGCTGCCATGACCTTCAAGGCGGCTAATCCTTTGCGGGATTTTGTTATCACATGGTCGACGTGGTCCCGAAGACACAGGCTGCGATCAAACTTAACTCCGAGGTATGTCATCAACTTGTCCCTGGTCGCCTCATCAGCTCCCATTCGTACTACCGGCGTGGTCGTATTTACGATATGATTGTTAAGGAAGAATCGTGAAACTGATGCTTTATTAGGATTAACCAAGGCACGTGAAACCCCACACCAGGAAGAAATGCGATCGAGCTCGTCTTGCATTGTGGAGGCGATTCCCCGTCTGTCTCTTCCCTGTCGATATACCAGAATATCATCAGCAAAAGTCATAGTTCTTCCCCTCCCATCCAGCTGTTGTTCCGTGATCGTTATTATGTACACGTTAAATAGAACTGGTGACAATGGTGAGCCTTCTTGCAGCCCTGGACATATGGATGTTGGCTCGGAAGACCAACTTCCACATCTGAGTATCACCTTCCCCTGAAACAGTGCCGCGGCAATCCATCTAATGAGGAAGGGGTGCACCGCCAGTTTGAGGAGCATATACATGACATATTCAAATGGTACCCTGTTGTATGCATCCTCCAGATCTATAGCAGCAGCACATGTCTCCTCTCGTCTGTGGACGCCTTCGAAGACGTCATAGGCAAAGACTGCCGCATTGAGCCATTGAATATATATACATGTATATATATATATATATATATATATATATATATATATATATTCGTCCTGTTTGTACCCACATTCTTTGCATCTTGTCTCTGATATGACTAAAATCTATACAATTGAGCGGACAAATCCCAAACATTATGACTGTTAGATTGATAACCTCATTCCTTGCCCCCTCTCCCCTCCCCCACCGCCAAACACAGACAATGGTCGTTCCCTTTACAACTTTGCTTTGACAGAAGCATTTCCCAAATACCCTCTCGCTATGATGGCGCTCCTCAGTATAACGTCTAATTCCCCAATCACCCGATTCCCCAAATATTTTGTCTGAAAAATTGTAAGGAGAAACAGTGGTGTACCTCAGGGCAAGGTTTTGTCGTTTCTGTGATAAACACGTGACAGGAATGGAGCTGTAAAACTGGCGAGTGGACGCAAAGATAGCAGCATGACATTGCCCTAGACACCTGGCCACCCGGTGTACGTCTCTTAATACTAGTTTATTGAATACTTAATACTAGTTTATTGAATACTTAATACTAGTTTATTGAATACTTAATACTAGTTTATTGAATACTTAATACTAGTTTATTGAATACTTAATACTAGTTTATTAAATATTTAACAATAATTTATTAAATACCTAATTCCAGTTTATTAAATACTTAATACCAGTTTATTAAATATTTAATACTAATTTGTTAATTACGTAACACCAGTTTATTAAATACATAATACCAGTTCACTAAATACTTAATACTAGTTTATTAAATATTTAATACTAATTTATTAAATATCTAATACCAGTTTATTTAATACGTAATACTAGTTTATTAAATATTTAATGCTACACAAATATGTAACTACTCTTGAAACGCATTTCCAGTGTATTATTCTACTCTCATCGTCTGGCGACTTCTATTTTTTACCAACAGCGTTAAAGAATCGTTAAAACAAAGTAAAGTTTTGTTCTTGTGGTTTATATCACGCTAAGATATATATACATGTATATACATTATGACCCAAAACATCTGTCTTCAGCAAGACATTTTTGGGTACCGGGTTTGCCTTTTCTCTTCTATTCCTATGCACTGGGACCAAACTGAATAGTCTATTTCCCGGCCCACTACGGACTCGTGTAATATGATCTGGATTAATTCTGATTTACTAATTCTGATGTATGATGTCAACTATAAACATGTGGCCACTTTCATTTTCTTTTCTTTTTTTCGTTCGCCAGCTTTGACCTCTGACGCAGTACCTAGAGACTAGGAACTGAATTTTGCGCGTTAATCCTTTTTTCCCTGGCAGCCGTGTGCACAAGGGTCCCTCGCCGCACAGGCAGATAACTCCGACTTCGGAGGTACTCATATTTTTGCGTCGATAAGTAATTGACGTTTCAACCGGGCCTCGCTGCTAAGACCAGGGGTGGTTGCCGCAGAGAGAATTCATAAATAAAAATCCCAACCGGTGTAGCCGGGATTTGAACCCACAACCTCTCTGTCTCGAGGCCGGCGTCTTGCCTTAATAGTTATTAAAGTTAATAGCGTCAACTCTTTTTCTTGTTTCTATATAGAAACATAAAAAAACAGTTCTTAAATGTTATGTAGGGTCAGTCTTAACATATCGATGTGAATGATGGACAATAGGACAACAGACAAGGAAATCATTGGATTCCGTATAAATGTGGTTTTTTGCAGAAGAATTTTGAGAATACCATGAACAGCTAAGAAGAGTAATGAAAACGTTCTGAAAGAGGCCAAATCAAAAAGGGAGCTAATTTCCAATATTAGGAAGAAACAATCATAATTTTTTTGGCTATGTAGTGAGATGAAAACAACTGGAATATATTGTAACAACTGGGAAAATTGATGGACGAAGAGATAGAGGGAAGCAAAGAGACAAGTTACCAGACAGCTTAAGAGAATGGCTTGGCAGAAGGTCAACAACAGAAATGATAAATAACTGTTAAGATTGAAAGTTGTGGAGAGACATGATCACCTACACCAGCAGGCCCGGTACTTGATGATGATGATGATGATGATGAAGATGAAGATGATGATGATGATGATGATGATGGTGAATATCGTCCAAAAAAGGTTAAACAGCAACTCTAGTTACTGAAAACTAATCAATGAAAGCTCTTTAGATCCTGTCTTGGAGCATAGCCTAACACAAGGTCTCTCTTAGCCATTCCTTTTCTTGGACATTTTCTCTACTTCTCTTCAGTCTAGGCCAGCGCTCTTGAGGGTTTCCATGACTTCATATCTCCATGCACTGCTGGCTTTCCTAGCTTCAATTCTCCTGTGGGTTCAATGGCAATGCTTGTCTTGTTATGCTGACATCAGGTTTTCTTACTGAATGTGTTTTCTCCTTATAATCTATGTTGACTATATTTGCCCTTGTTTTGTTCTTTCCTACCTTCAGTTCTCCTGTGGGTTCAATAGCAATGCCTGTCCTTTTATGCTGGTATCAGGTTTTCTTACTGTATGTTTTTTTGTCTCATTATTATCTATATTGACTGTATTTGCCCTTGTTCTGTTATTTCCCCGGTATCTTCATTTCACTGTCAGATGTTAGACAAGTTTATTTTGTAGACAAATTGATAGTGAGTTTTTTCTTTTTTCTTTTTGTTAATCTCTTTTGTCCATCATTTAAAAACAAAAAATGAAAAAAACGTGTTTTAAAAGAATAAATCAGGACTGTCGTCCGTTTTAAATAGCAAATAACAGAAATAGATGATTCTTTGTGTTAATGTTGAATGGAAATTGGTGCACTAACGGTTGTGTCCATGCTGTGAGACGTCGCATATAATGTTTCTCCATAAACCTCTCTTTTGTGCTCCATGTAACATTCCAACGTGACTTTTTTCCCGTGTAACGCCGTCAGATTATTCAGTATCTTTTTCCTTTCTCTACCTTAATCTCTCTGGCCTTTTATTTTTCCTGTTGTTACTAGTTGTTACAACCCGTCTTCTCTCCACAAATGTTTCACAAATCTGGAATTCTGCTTCTTTCCTTCCTCATTTGCCTTTCAGCGTCGAGGGGAGATATAATTTGTGGTATTTTGTTCTCCTGTTCGCATCTGTTACTGTTATATTTCCTAGTACTTCTAATATTCCGTCGATCCATCTTTTTCGTGGTCAACCCTAGGGCTCGTTGTGTTTGCTTTTTTATTACTCTTCCTTGTCACGTGGCCAAGCCATTTTATATGTTGTTTCTTTATATATTATATGGTGAAGTTTATTCTTAGCTTTTTTCCCAGTTCTTCATTTCTAATCTTGTCTCTCCAGCTGTTTTCTGTCATTCCTCTAACACATTTCATCTCAGTAGAGGTTATTTTTCTTACTGTTCTTGCATTTGAAGTCCAGGACTGGCATTGGTAGCACAACGTTGGGATGAAGATTGTATTCCTTAATTTGTTTTATAACCTTCTTCTCTTCATTCTATTTGTGTATTACAGTTTACTTTTAACAATGTATAACCGTTCCCACTAATGTATTAATAATGAAATTTAAATAATTATCTATTTTTTCGAATATTGTATGTTGCCAATTAGCAATAAATTAATTTATTTTTGAGTCTTTCCCACAGGAGCCTCCAGGGCGGTCAGCCAGCACCCACAATTCCTTATACGCCACTGACAAAAATGTCAATTGCGATATAAAAGAATGTCTTCATGGTTGCCAGTTTTCGTCATTATTGAAGGTAACAGTTTAAGTTCTCCCAAGGCTATCAATTTCCTTCCTTTTTCACGTAAACCAAACAGGCAATTCAACTGACCAGCACACCGTGTCGAGAGCAAATATTTCTATAAGATCTCCAGGCTTCAACAAAATAACCGCAAAATAACAAACAGATGCTTTTGGTTTTAACGTGAAGTCGCCATTGTGATATTTTAATTACAACAAGGTAGTGTCATGTTTGTAGAGCACAGGTAAAGCTAAACAGAAATATAAATGTTACGTTTGAAATTCCTTAAACTTGTAATAAATTTTGAAGAAAAAATAAGGAAGATTAAAAAACATATTTGTGAGAGGGATATTAAGCTTCAAATTATACCAACCAACAACAAAAGAAAATAACTAAATAACTAAAAATATAGAAAGATATATATGGAGGCGAATCACGGACAGTAGACAAACAAATAAAAAGACGATTAGAGGCCACAGAGATGGGATTTCTCAGAAGAATATTGAAAGTTCCATGGGCAGCTAAAAAGACCAACCAGGAAATTCACAAAGAGGCCAATACAAAAAGGAAGCTGCTAAGAAACATCAGAAAGAAACAATCAACATTTTTCAGGCACATCATGAGAAGAGGAAAATTGGAAAACTTGGTTACAACTGACAAAATACAGGGAAAGGGAGATTGCGGATTACAAATTGAAAAAGTACTAGATAGCTTGTTGTCATGGCATGGAAAACAGTCAAGAATAGAATTGATGCGATGCACGGTAGATAGAAGTTTGTGGAAGGACATGATCGCCTACGCCAACCGGTATGGCACATGATGATAATGGTATGATACAGGTGCCTATGTAGACAATATACATTACGATTAGACACTGGACGTCCAACGAATGAGAAACGAAAGTCGTGTGCTGATGTCATTTTAAATGTCTCTGTTAGGTTTTTACAACGGACGAACCGTTGTTCATAGTATATAGAATAGACTGGTCGTGGCTTTTTGAACCTTACATCTGAAGGTGGAAGATGAAAAGACAACAGAAGACAGTTCTAGTTTCTATGTTTTATAATGTTTGTGGATTTTCCCGAGTGTTATGAAAATGTATATCTTCTTTCCTTCCTTATTTGCCTTTCAACATTGAGTGGAGATAGTGTTGCTCGTTGATCTCCTCTGTCTCTGATGGATTGACTAACTTGCATGTAGTCCATGTATGTAATAGACAGTAAAAAAGGGAGAAAAGGGGGGGGGGAATAGTACACACCCCTTTCTTACACCTGATCTAATTTCAAATCTGTGTAACCTACTGCTGTTCTAGCTGTGCTGCTGCTGTAGATGTAGAGACTGTTCATTTGGTTGGTTATATTTTGACTTACTCCGTACTTTGCTAGTATCTCCCACAGTTGTTCCTGTTCACTCGGTCGACTGCTTCTTCCTGGTCAATGAAAGCTATGTACAAATTTTGGCTGTGTTCTGTCGTCTTTTCTGCTAGCTGTTTTAAGGCGAATATTTCGTCAGTACATTCTCTTTTTTTATTTTTTTTTATTTTCAGAACCCCATTTGAGAATCGCTTAACTGAAGTTCTATTATTGGTCTCAGCCTTTTTTCCCCACAATTTTGGCGTATAACTTTCCTACGTGGCAATATTACTCTCTATTGTTTTCCGTCTCTATAGTAGAGTAAAAAAAGTAAAGTACCACCGTCACGCCAAGTGGCGTATAGGGAAATATGGTTTTAGTGATCCTATATTTTACAGACCTACAGCACATGATTTTGGGGTAATGTGGTCGGTATTACGCCCGTGCTGCTTTACTTTCCCAGAAAAAAATCCGGTACCCATTAAAGGCTGGGTGTACCCGGAAGCCGTCGGTTGGGATCGAAACCTACCTCTTGTCCTTTTTTTCCGTCTCTATGCTACCTTTATTTTTCCATTTTGGTACGATTATTGCCTGTTGTCAGTCTACTGGAGCTTTTTGTTTGTTCCATGCTGCATTGAATATTCTGTGCAGCCACGTAACTCCTGCTTTTCCTGTTGATGCTATTATTGCCAATGTCCAGGAAAAGGTTCGTTAATTTTCTGTATCCAACGATTAAAGGAATAGAAAGACCTCTTCGTCATCAGCCCTTAAAATGGCGTTAAGTGGGTGTAGATTCGTTGTGTTGTGGTTACAGTAGATCGGTCTTTATTTACGCCTGTCTGCCCAAACCCTATGACTTCAGGTCTGCATTTTTGAATACCGGGTTTTCATTTCTCTAACTTACTTGACCAGGCTGAATAATCTGTTCCCAAGAGAACCGCTGGGAGGTGGAGCAGGGTCTTGATTAAATCTGTAGTTCGCCGATCCTGACGCAAGTAACCCCTCGCTGAGCTCAGTGGCTGAATATGTGATTTGGCCACCACGGAGAGACATGATCAACTACATCAGCAGATTGGACAACAAAAGGACAGTCTGATCCAGATAGTTATAATAAAGCACTTGGACAACAAAGGGACTGTCAGACCCAAGACGTTGAACTATGAAGGGATTGACAACAACCAATGGCTTATAGCTGACTGAATGTACCAAAGCCGATCGTGAATGGATGTCGCATAGGTCTGGACAGAAACTAATCAATCGGGTTAAACGCGTAAAGACATGAAAAAAAGCAAACCAAAAACCCTAAAAAAAGTATGTACTTAAGTCAGATGGTTGAGACAAAATTCGCAGATGTTGCAATTTGATGCAAATTACAACACAAGACAATCATGCTAACTCTTACAACACCTGTTTTGTTGATATATAGTAGAACATCCTATTACGGGTCAACAACGGCTGAAAGCAATCCTGATTCTTCTTCTACGACCATGATGTCATTCAGGCAGGATTCCTGATTCTTTTATGAAATCAGCTGTCCGTATAAAGTATAAGGTTTTGGTTATACCATTCTATACTTGTAGCTTCTGTTCCAAGGCAATGAACGTGGACCACGCTTTCCTTCTTAAGTCCATGCACTGTTTTATAGAATGTTTTGCTGTCATATATCTGTTAGGATACAGTGGGACAACTATTCTGAGTTTCGAGTACATGTGATTGGTTACTCATTCTGTTGTGGCCAGTACGAAGGAAAAATAATATAGCTTTGTCTTTCTTTGAAGTTTATCATTTTCATCCTCCTCATTTTATAATGGTCTTCTTTGACACACTTCAAATGGCAATGTCCTTTATTGGTAGATTTTACTTTTTCATAGATGACCAGATGGTCTTCTTGCGGTTATTTCGCTCCTATTTTGATTAGTATGTTTACATATTCATTGCCTTGGAAGTCCAAGGCACCTGACAAGAAGGAGACAAATAATAATAAATGAATATTATTATAGAGGGAAACTTCCGAGGCGATAAACAGCGAGTCAATTCAAAGAAAGAGGTATGTTTACAGCACTCGGAAAAAATGACAAATAATCAACAACAGAAAAAAAAAGAAAGAAAAATATATGGTCCAGGGCAGGATCGAACCCGTATTCCTTGGCACAAAGCCTTGCCACGAAAAGCCAAACGCTAGGGAACACTGCCAACTCAGATCACTAAAAAATTAGCCATCATTGGCGATGTCTTTCACGCAGGTGTTCTCATGACTATAGCATAGGGCTGCGATCACAGCTCGAGAATAAATTGTGTATCTGTATTTTTCCTTTGCCATTTTTTTCCGAGTGCTGTAAACATACCTCTTCCTCTGAATTGATTCACCTGACAGCAACAGGATTTCTCAGAAGAATGTTGTAATTTCCCTGGACAGCTAAAAAGACCAATGAAGAAATTCTCAAAGAGGCCAACACAAAAAGGCAGCTCCTAAAAAACATCAGAAAGAAACAATCAATATTTTTCGGGCACATCATGAGAAGAGGAAAGTTGGAATACTTGGTTACAACTGGCAAAATAAAAAGAAAGAGAGATCGCGGACGACAAAGAGAGAAAATACTGGATGGCTTGGTGTCATGGCATGGAAAACAGTCAACAACAGAACTGATTCGATGCACTGTAGATAGAAGATTGTGGAAGGACATGATCGCCTACGCCAACCGGTATGGCACATGATGATGATGACAGCAACAGGCGGAAGTTGCCAGCGAATCATAGCTGATAGCTTTCGACAGGATCTGTGAATTAGAATCATCCAGACCTTACTCCGTCTCTTCGCTGTGCCTCCACGCCTACTTAATGGGTGAATGTTGAAAAGGGGAAGACGAAGGTCACCTACCTAATTTTGTATTACAGATCCACTTTAACTAAAAATAAAAATAAAAGTAATTTTAACAATAAAGCAACACAATAAAAGAAATAATAATGTTATGTGGTTGTTGGTAAGTCTTATCAGTAGATTCGTGCAGGGCCGTCTTAACCCATAGGCCCGTTGGGCAATTGCCCGGGGGCCCACGATCATAGGGGCCCCGTGCGAATATGTTGTAGGGTTTCTGAAAACCGGTATAAAATTTAGTATTATTTTATAAAAATCTCATAATTTTGTGTTTATATGCGAACGGGCCATTTAAGTTTATCAATTACTTCCAACTCTCTCTCTCCGGCCCTTTATGTCTATAAGCCGTGCCTGGGGGCCCCTCATTAAATTTGGATGTCCAATTTTTTTTTCCTGGTCGAAGTTAACCGCAGTTCAGACAGAAGTTCATCTTGCCATCAATTGTTCAGGATTTTGACCTTGTGTAATAGATGTAATATGTTATGGTGCTTATTGAGTTATTGAGTTATATGCGGGTCATCATCATTGCACTCCGAACATGTCCATAGGTGCTCAGATCCCCTCCTCAGCAATTCCCTCAGTGTCCAGCGACTGACGACTCCAGTTCTATGTTGGTTGATAAGTCTTCTTACACGGCCACCAAGTTTCTCATTTCTGGCTGTGCCCATCTTAACTCCCATTTCCATCATCCGAAGAAGCGACGTTGATCTGTGTTTGTCGAAGTCCCGTGCTCTTCCCACATCTCGGAGTGCACTGATGATGTCCGCCCGATCCATCGGTTGCCCGTCCTCAACGACAACACAGCTAGCCAACCTGTCCGCTCTCTCATTTCCCCGCACTCCCGCATGTCCATGGACATAGACAAAGGTGACCTTACGTATTTTGGATTTCTGCAACGACTCTACCCATTGCATGCGTACAAAGCCCGCCTCCACTTTTTTATCATGCTCATCGAATCACTCAGTATACATGCGTGGATGTAGTCTTGTGACTCTAACCATTTGAATGCCTTGGTCACTGCCATCACCTCCATTGTCATGCTACTCGTGGTCATGGCGTATGCACCACTGTCTTCCTTGGCCATTCTGCCTGCCGAACGTGCTGTAAATGCCCATGCACTTCTTTCGTGTCGTCTTACAGATCCGTCTGTATAGATGACTGCATCTTTCTCATCGGTGTTATCGCAGATGAGACCGTTGACCTCAGCATTAACCACGACCGGGTTCTGTTCCCTACTTTTCCTGTCGAGTGTGACAATACATGAGAAAGTCCCCTTGAATGTCGTAGGCACCGGTATCCACTCCTCACCAACGCTGAGATTGGTAAGCCCACAGACCTGTTTGATGACATCTTCTGCTCGGCCCACCCATGATTTGCCTCTTTTTAGCCTGGTGCCTTTCTCTGTGTTGAGCACGTGGTGCAATGGATGCTCTGTATCTGTACTAATCTTCAGGTATGCTCGTGCTCTCCAGATCTTGATTCTGTCATCCATGGTTGGAAAGTCAAGAAGATACCTCATTGCCACACAGGGAGTGTCCCTCGTACATCCCAGGATAATGCGCATGGCTTCATTTTGTATTTTCTCCAGCCTATCAATTTGAGTCGTACTAACAGTAAGAATGGCCAGGGCATACTCGATTGGTGCGAGGACTAATCCCTGGAACAGAAGAGTAAGTAGCCTCTGCTCGATGTTGGCAGCTGCCATGACCTTCAAGGCGGCTAATCCTTTGCGGGATTTTGTTATCACATGGTCGACGTATTCCCGAAAACACAGGCTGCGATCAAACTTAACTCCGAGGTATGTCATCAACTTGTCCCTGGTCACCTCATCAGCTCCCATTCGTACTACCGGTGTGGTCGTATTAACGATATGATTGTTAAGGGAGAACCATGAAACTGATGCTTTATTAGGATTAACCAAGGCACCTGAAACCCCACACCAGGAAGAAATGCGATCGAGTTCGTCTTGCATTGTGGAGGCGATTCCCCGTCTGTCTCTTCCCTGTCGATATACCAGAATATCATCAGCAAAAGTCATAGTTCTTCCCCTCCCATCCAGCTGTTGGGACGTGATCGTTATTGTGTACACATTAAATAGAACTGGTGACAATGGTGAGCCTTGTGGCAGCCCAGGACAAATGGATGTTGGCTCGGAAGACCAACTTCCACATCTGAGTATCACCTTCCTCTGAAACAGTGCCGCGGCGATCCATCTTATGAGGAAGGGGTTCACCGCCAGTTTGAGAAGCATATGCATGAGATATTCAAATGGTACCCTGTTGTATGCATCCTCCAGATCTATAGCAGCAGCACATGTCTCCTCTCGTCTGTGGAAGCCTTCGAAGACGTCATATGCAAATACTGCCGCATTGAGCCATGTCTCTTTGTTATATCTATAACCTCCGAGTGTGGATGGGAATACGCGTTTCTGTTCAAGGCGACACGTGAGGACACGGGCAACTATTTTCTCCAGCAGCTTGCCCACAGTGTTCTGCATTGTGATGATTCTGTAGGCACTGATCTGAGAATGGTCCTTGTTTGGCTTCGGTAGCGGTAGTAAGTAGCTGTGTAGCCACTCCTCCTTAATCTGGCCACTCCGAATACTGGCATTAAACTCATTGGCCAGTGTTGTCAAGTCGTCATCAGCTAAATCGCCTATGTCATCATACCGAACACCATCTGGACCAGGAGCAGTGTTGTGTGACCTTTTAAGTGTCGCGCGAATGGTATCGGTTGTGATTGTGAGATCTTCTTCCAGCCCTACATCCTTACACAAATTTGACAAAGATCCCCGTATCCTCATTCTTACAGCCTCATTTCTTTGGTCCGTCTGCTCAATGTAGCGGGCAAGCAGGGCCTTCCCTTTGCTCTCATCAGATTTGTGCCATATCTGGTCTACGCACCAAGATGGCGCCCTGTTGGCTGGCCTATTCATAAGATTCACAGATAAGTGCTGTTTTCCAGTGAAATTTCCTGTTTATTTGTTTGTTTTTATTTATTGTTTTAGGGTTCATGTGAGTGTGCGCGCTTTCTATTTGATGTTAATCACTTTGCTTCTTTTGATTCATTGCATTTTGTTATAATTTCCTTATCTCATTATTCAGCCTTGCTGCACTATTGAACGCGTCAAAATGGCGGTTTGTTTACGCCGGTCTGTTGTCAAGGACGCGTAAGTCATTTAATTTGTAGAAAGCTCTCAGTGTTTCCGCGTGCTGCTGAGCAAGTTACTGGAGTTGGCCAGTTTATAACGTGGAACGGGTTCTAGGCCGTGCGACTGAGCAAGTGCACGTGAGTCTAGGCCATCCAAAGCAACAACGTTCAGCGACGTTCATCAAAGACGACGGTAAGAAGTGTAGGTTTTCAGATGCAGCCCAAACTACATCATCGAAGAAGGAAAACACGACGGGGCAAGAGGGGTGGCACTAAACTGTCAAAGTGTGAGAGGCTAGGCCTAAAGTATGTGCGCGTTACTTATTGGAATTGTGGGTCCATTAATCAACGACGGCCCATTCTTGATAAGCTACTGTGCGGCGCCGATATAATGGTTTTGCAAGAAACTCTTCTTGGTGACAGAACAGTAAGTACTCCTGGCTTTCATTGTTTTTACAATAGACGACACCTTGGGCAGGCCATCCTTGTGCGCAACAATATGGTGGCAGCTGAGGTTGATATGTCTGTGTGGAACAATGCAGAATTGCAGGTACATGCGGTTAGGGTGCAGACCCCAGTTCATTTCGTGATTGTTAATGTGTATGCCTGTAATGGGAAGGTGAACACACAACAATGGCAGAATCTCTTCGAGTTCGATGAAGAGAATGTCATTTTCTGCGGAGACTTTAATGCTAGAGGAGACCAGTGGGGCAACGTCATAACCAACAAGCAGGGAGAAGACCTAGAGAACGCACTGGTATCGGCCGATTTAGTGTGCTTGAATGATGGAAGGGCAACAAGAATGGCCACTCGAACAGGGGACTCTGATAGTGTCATAGACCTGGCACTGGTGTCTTCCACCTTCGCACCGGTTTGCAGGTGGAGTGCACTGGGGTTCCACGGAAGTGATCACTATCCATGTGTCCTCCTAATTGAGAAAGGCGGAAATAAAAGCCAGAGAAGAAAGCTCCACACATTCAACTACGAGAAAACAGACCAGGACGTCATTAGCAAAATCAGACATAGAAAACAGAGCGCCCCTCGTAGGAGGCAGGAGAGATGGACGCAGCCACCCTGGTGGAACGTAGATGTCGAGGAAGCTTGGCGGAGCAAGAGACAAACGGTCAAGACATGGCAGAAAGCCAGAAGGTATGGTAGAACACAACCTGAGCTCTTGAAGCGTCTGAAAGTAGAGGTCGACCAAAAAATGATGCACTTTAAACTATGCGCTAAGCAGGCTAAGGATGCCAAATGGGATGACTTCTGTAGAAAAGTGTGCTCAGAAAAATCGCTAGCAACATTCTGGCACCTTCATCAGTGCATGAATGGCACACCACGACACAGAGGTATACCAGACTTTCAGAGCACAGACCAGATATGGTGCTTATTATTTAAAAAAACATATGTAAATATCTGTTTTTGTGTGTATTTTTTTTTGTTTTTGTAAATATCATGTGTAATACTATAAAACATGCAAATACAATCTCTTTTCTCTGTTTTTCATGTTTAATGTTGATTATTGTTGCAGCTGTACAGCATGTATTAACAATAATTTTGTTGAAATTAGTGAATAATACATAATTTTTAATATTATCAACCATTTATTTTTTATTCCTGCAGGGGGGGGGGGGTAGCACTCTTTCTTTGCCCAGGGGCCCAACACTATTTCTATGCCCAGGGGCCCAAAATGGTGTAAAGACGGCCCTGGATTCGTGGATAATTTGTGACAAGTTACACCCAAAGTTACTGGAGTAGTGTGAACTAGGTTTAAAAGTAAATTTGTGTTTTGATTGCCTGTTCCGAGAGCTAATCTGGTCCAGATAAAGAAAGACCAGTCCCAGTGACAAGTATATATTAACAATCACTGGATTGTTGAAAGCAGCGCTGAGGAAAGAATACTGCCACGTGACTATTAACCAGGACTGATAATTACACCCTGCCTAAGAATTATCATCATCATGTGCCATACCTGTTGGCGTAGGCGATCATGTTCTTCTACAATCTTCTATCTACAGTTCATCGTATCAGTTCTGTTGTTGGCTGTTTTCCATGCCTTGACACCAAGCTATCCAGTATTTTCTCTCTTTGTCGTCCGCGATCTCTCTTTCATTTTATTTTGCCAGTTGTAACCAAGTATTCCAACTTTCCTCTTCTCATGATGTGCCCGAAAAATGTTGATTGTTTCTTTCTGCTGTTTTTTAGGAGCTGCCTTTTAGTGTTGGCCTCTTTGAGAACTTCATCAAGAAGTTCAACACAAAAACGCAGCTCCTAAGATTGTTGCCTAAGAATTCGGTAAGTAAAAAGAGTGGGGTGGGGGAGGGTGTGTGTGCATGGCACAAGTCGGCATTGTAAGGCAACAACCCCATGTTATGTGGATTACACGACAAAATAAGCAGTTATTTATTATTCTCTAATTTCAAAGAGAGAAGCAAAATACAAACATCATCATCAACATCAGGTGCCGTGTCGGTTGGCGTAGGCGATCATCTCTCTCCACATCACTTGGTACTTAATTCATGTCATAGTTTCAGCCAGTGATCTTTTGTTATGCCATTTGAATAAGTTGTTTAATATTTTTTCTCTTGGTTTTCCTTTGCTCTTCCTTCCATTCATTGTGCCTGTTGTTATAGCATTCTCAGTGTCTTCTTTTCTCGCGGCATTTCAAATAAATGTAGTTTGTCTATTCCTTATGATTTTGGTGATAATTTTGGCTTTTCCTGCTCTTATTAAACATTTTTCATTTGTCATTTTTGCATGGAATTCATAGTATTGTTCTGATAACCACATCTCAGCGGTCTCTATTGTTCTTTGTGTTGTCTTACTTATCATTCATGGCTTACTTCCTTATAGTAGAACAGGTTCAATGTAGCACTTTAGAACACGTTTTCAACATTAATTGACAATGATTTGTTACATAGAATGTTTTTCATTCGATGGAACTAAGTTGTTTCCTATGAAGTCTTCAATTTATTTGTATACAGCTTTGGCATCTTTTTCTCTTTTTTTTTTTTTTGGGTTGCATTTAAATTTCTTTGCATTTCTGTTTCAGTCATGCTTCTTTGGCTTCATTGCATTTTATTACAATTTCTTTATTGAATCTCTTATACTCCTCTTTGTTATCCTTATTTCTTCTTCTTGTTTCCATTAGCTTTAAAATGTCATATGTCATCCATTTCTTTCTTGAATTTGTCCACACCGGTGGTATGAACTCTTTTGATGTTTGTTGCATTGATTCTTTTAGCATTTCCCATTTTTCATCAATGCTTAGTATCTTCTCTATTGCATTGTACCGGTTCTGAATTGTAATGTTATATTTGTCTTGTAACTTCTTGTCTGGTTGGTTGGCTGCGTTCGCCCGATGTCTAAAGTATTCTAGAGTATTCGTAGACTGTAGAATTTCTCTTCGTCATCCGTCCTTAAAGGACGTTAAGTGGGTGTGTCTGCGTTGTGTTGTGGTTTGCAGTATAACTGTTATAATTGCGCCTTTCGGCCCAACTCGTCCGACTTCAGAACGACATTTTTGAGTACCGGGTTGTCTTCCCTCTTAGATCCCTGCACGTTTGGCCAGACTAGATAGGTTAGCCTGTTACTGGAGGCACCACGGAGAGGTGGAGCAGGGTCTGGATGGTTTTGGTTCACCGATCCTGGCGCAAGCCATCAGCTGTGGGTCGCTGAAAACTTCCAGCTCTGGTGCTGGTAGGCGCGCCTTCGCCTCCACTTCTTGTCTGATTTGAATAAATCTAAATTTAACTTGACATTAACCGAGGCTCGTTTTGCTGCTTTTAATTTTACTCTGAGCTTTCCCACAGCTGGTACATGATCACTATTGCAATCTGCCCTTGGTCTAGTTTTCACACACGCCAGACTGTTTTTAAATATGATGTTTATCATTATGTAATCAATTCGATTACGTGCGTTGTCTTTTGGGCTGTTCCATGTCCACAGACGTAGTAGGTGTTGCTTAAACAAGGTGTATCCGATCATCATGTCGTGTCTGCCCTCAATCAATAAGTTTCTCACCTCTTTCATTTCTCTCTGCTAAGCTATAGTAACCAATCATTTCTTCAACTCTTTTCTTTCCTTGCCTACTTTCGCAGTGAGATCCCATAGAACTATGGTGTGTTCATGTTGTTTGTATTGATGAAGTGTCCTGTTAAGCTCGTGGTAAAATTTATCAACTGTTTCCTTTGAACTGTCATCTGTTGGTACATAAATTTGACGGAGTACGATTTTCATAAATCTGGTTAACCGATCCTGGCGCAAGCCATCAGATATAATTCTCTGACATCCTTTAGTACTTTTGTTGAATTGGTCGTGCCCCCCGCCCCCCCCCCCCCACCCTTTTCCATTTATCCTTAGTTTTCCTCTCATCTGCCTTTCCTCAATGATGTCATCGTCATCATCATGTGCCATACCAGTTGGCGTAGGCGATAATGTCCTTCCACAAGTTTTTATCCACAGTACACGATATCAATTCTATTGTTGACAGTTTTCCACGCCATGACACCAATCTACCTCAGTAATTTATCGAATGTTTATTCATGTCATGGTTTCCATGAGCTCTTTTGAGCACGTGACTTATCAAGCACCTGTGTTTATTCGTTTTCACGGTGTGTTCCCTTATTCTTTTTTCCCCTCTCTTATAATATATATATATATATATATAAGTTATTGATCCTGTTACTTGGTTACAATTAGCAAACTATAAGGAAAAAGGGATCGCGGACGATAAAGAGAGAAGATACTAGATAGCTTGGGGCCGTGGCATGGAAAACAGTCAACAACAGAGTTGATACAGTGCACTATGGAAAGTTGTGGATTGACATGATCACTTACGCCAAACGATGTGGCACATGATGATGATTGATCCGGAAGCATGTAGAACGAGGTTCTTTGGTTCACTGTTTTATATTGTTATTGTTTGAAGTAATGTCACGAGTTGACGTGGACAATGAAAAAAGAAAGAAAGAAATATAACAGTACTACAGTGATGTAGAACAATGTAACTGTATCATGAAATAGCGTCCAATACGTTGTGTCGCAGGATTTCGATATTTGCGGTATCAAATCAGGCAACATCTACTGTTACAAAGCTACGAAACCTGATCTTTTCTCCCCCCTTTCCCGTCATGCCGATTCCGGCTATGAATGTATACGTAGGTACCAGAACGATTTCGTCATCTATCATTGACAGCCATTACGCACCGCTCTCCTGCCTTCGTCTTTTGGGTCCCCTCGACTTATCGTATCAATGTCCCTTTGTGGGTATCGAGGACACGGTTTCCTCCCAGAACGGCCGACCCATTCGACGCGGAACAATCTCTAATCTGACGTCACAAATAAAGGCGCATTCCCGTCTGATTGTTGGAATGTGTGAATCGCACTTCTGGTTGAATTCCGTATCAGTACGATAGTTCCATCGCCATGGCGTTTTCATTACTGACTCAGGTGGAGTAAACGTGTCAATACTGTATTGATAACAACCACGGCTGAAGGTAGTAAATATACGGTAATGGTGCCTAGTCAGACACAAATCATTTATATAAATTATTCTTTTTTTCTATTTTTCTACTTCTTCTACTTCTACTTTTTTTTTCTTCTTCTTTTTCCTCTTCTTTTTTCCTTCCTCATCTGCCTTTCAGCGTCGAGGGGAAATATAATTTGCGGTCTTTTGCTCTTCTGTTCGCCTCTGCTGCTGTTATGTTTCCTAGTGCTTCTAATATTCCATCGATCCATCTTTTTCGTGGTCGACCCTTTGGTCTGGTGTTCTCACAACGTTTGCTGAAGGCTTGTTGTGCTGTGTTTTGATCTTTCTGCCTTGTCATGTGGCCAAACTAATTTATCTGTTGTTTCCTTATATATTATATGGCGGAGGCTATTCCTAGCTTTTTTCTCAATTCTTCATTTCTGATCTTATCTCTGAGAATGTTTCCTGTCATTCGTCTAACACATTTAATTTCAGTAGAGGTTATTTTTCTTATTGTTCCTGCATCTAGGGACCAGGTCTGGCATTGGCAGCACAACGTTGGGATGAAGATTGTATTGTATAGTGCTCGTTTTGCCTCCAGAGTTATTTCCTTGTTGGACAATAGTGGTGATAACTGTCCAATGACTCTATCTCTGCTGTTTGTGAATTATCGTTTGTCACTAAACTTCCTAGGTATTTGAATACCTCTACTTGTTTTAGTTGTCTGCTTTCTATAGTTATGTTGATGTTCTGTTTATTTTTGGCGACATTCATGACTTCTGTTTTGTTGATGTTGATTTTCTATTATTATTATGATTATTTTTATTATTGGGGTTGTTAAATAAGAAAACAAAACGTTTATTGGAATCCTATAATAAGAGAAAATCGCAATACACCTCTGAAGCTGTTATATATATATATATATATATATATATATATATATATATATTTGTGTAAAAATTATGGTCTCTTACACCATTTTCTCTATACACCCCTTGGCATGACGGGGCTATTTGCTATTTGCTATATATATATATATATATATATATATATATATATATATATATATAGTCTAGTTGATCTTGGTGAGTTTACGGTCTTCAACTGTAGAGAAACTCGTGTTGGTGTGAGAAATGGGAAAAGCCACGCTCACATTCAGTTAGTAGAAATTGACAAATTGTTCGTGGTGCTTGTAAGCTGCGATGATGCAGCTGGCATTCTCTTCTTTGTTAGGAAATCATGAAAATCTGTTACAAGTTTCATCATCAACTAGTGCCATCTCCGCTTTGAAGGTTGGCCACCATGGAGCACTATACTGCTTTGTCTCTTGCTTTGATGGTGCTGACTTGTCCATATTTTGATGTTACTCGTCCATGTTAGTCTTGGTCTGCCTATGCCTATTTTACTTTGTATTTTCCCCTCCAAGATTGTTTTTAGTAGGCTGTTGTGTCTTTTATCATGACATAAAAATATAATTTGTTTTGTTTTAATTGTGTTTAGTAGTTCTCTTTTCATTTTTAGTTGTTTTAAGACTTCATCGTTTGTTTTCTTTTCTTTCCATCCAATTCTACCTATTCTCCTATAAATCCACATTTCAAAGGCTTTAATTTTCTGTTCTGTTATTGAGTTATTGAGTTATTTGCGGGTCATCATCATTGCACTCCGAACATGTCCATAGGTGCTCAGATCCCCTCCTAGCAATTCCCTCAGTGTCCAGCGACTGAAAACTCCAGTTCTATGTTGGTTGATAAGTCTTCTTACACGCCCATTAAGTTTCTCATTTCTGGCTGTGCCCACCTTAACTCCCATTTCCATCATCCGAAGAAGTGACGTGGATCTGTGTTTGTCGAAGTCATGTGCTCTTCCCACATCTCGGAAGGCATTGGTGATGTCAGCGCGATCCATTGGTCCCCAACGACAGCGCAGCTAGCCAACCTGTCCGCTCTTTCATTTCCCCGTACTCCCGAATGTCCAGGGACATAGACAAAGGTGACCTTACGTATTTTGGATTTCTGCAACGACTCTACCCATTGCATGCGTACAGAGCCCGCCTCCACTTTTTTTTATCATGCTCATCGAATCACTCAGTATACATTCGTGGATGTAGTCTTGTGACTCTAACCATTTGAATGCCTTGGTCACTGCCATCGCCTCCATTGTCATGCTACTCATGGTCATGACGTATGCACCACTGTTTTCCTTGACTATTCTGCCTGCCGAGCGTGCTGTAAATGCCCATGCACTTCTCTGGTGTCGTATTACAAATCCGTCTGTATAGATGACTGCATCTTTCTCATCGGTGTTATCGCAGATGAGACCGTTGACCTCAGCATTAACCACGACCGGGTTCTGTTCCCTACTTTTCCTGTCGAGTGTGACAATACACGAGAAAGTCCCCTTGAATGACGTAGGCACCGGTATCCACTCCTCACCAACGCCCACAGACCTGTTTGATGACATCTTCTGCCCGGCCCACCCATGATTTGCCTTTTTTTAGCCTGGCACCTTTCCCTGTGTTGAGCACGTGGTGCAATGGATGCTCTGTATATGTACTAATCTTCAGGTATGCTCGTGCTCTCTAGATCTTGATTCTGTCATCCATGGTTGGAAAGTCAAGAAGATACCTCATTGCCACACAGGGAGTGTCCTTCGTACATCCCAGAATAATGCCCATGGCTTCATTTTGTATTTTCTCCAGCCTATCAATTTGAGACGTACTGACAGTAAGAATTGCCAGGGCATACTCGATTGGTGCAAGGACTAATCCCTGGAACAGAAGAGTAAGTAGCCTCTGCTCGATGTTGTCAGCTGCCATGACCTTCAAGGCGGCTAATCCTTTGCGGGATTTTGTTATCACATGGTCGACGTGGTCCCGAAAACACAGGCTGCGATCAAACTTAACTCCGAGGTATGTCATCAACTTGTCCCTGGTCACCTCATCAGCTCCCATTCGTACTACCGATACATAGTCCCTGTTTAATTTCATGTCTTATTTCTGTAATTGGTTTGAAGTCTGACCAACGGATGTTTAGCAGTCTTGGAAGACATTTGTTCTCGAAAGCGTTTAGCCTTTGGTCTAGATCTTTTGTTTATTTCCAGCTCTCGCAGCTGTTTGTTAATATTAGATTCACACAGAAATGAAATATTTTGAGTTTTGAGTCATTACTAAGTGTCTTTGTTGAAGTCCAAATATCTGAGAGCTTGTTAAAGGTGTAATAAGAAGAATGGGATGTGAGTAATGTTGATGAGCATTTACTGAAATAACAAACGAACACACATACATGCAGGATTGTCCCTGTTGTGTAGCAATGGATTTTGTCTGTATCTATTCACAGCACATTGATGACGCCAGCACAGGGTTTCTGTGGGTAATTTAAAATACAAAAAACAACTTATTACCACGCTTCTAATAGTGGCCAAACATGGTAATAAGTTGGTTTTTTTTGTTAATTTTAAAATACCCACAGAAACCCTGTGCTGGCGTCATCAATGTGCTGTAAATAGACTTACCAGACAACTTATTACCACGCTTCTAATAAAGGCAAGACAAGGTAAAAGAGGCAGAGGCAGACCAAGACTAACATGGACGAGAAACATCAAAAGATGGACAAACCAACTTATTACAACCTGCACCATCAAAGAAATAGACAAAGCAAAATGGCGCTCCATGATAGCCAACCTTCGTTGCTGAGATGGCACTCGATGATGATGATGATGATGATGAATAGTGACAAGAATGTTAGAGTTTTTCGGCCCTTTACATCCGACTACACATAGCATTTAATGGTACGAGATTTTCTTGCCTTACTCGCTTCGCCAGACTGGCTATTTTTTGTGTTCCCACCACGGAGAGATGAAATAGGATCTTGATAAGTTTGAATTCACTAACGCTGAAGCAATCAGTTAGCGGAGCGACTTAATGGCTGTCAGTCCAGGTGTTGTGGCCATCTTAAAAGACTCCAGAAAGTTTAAGACGAAGAGCACACTTGTTATGTACCCACATAACCACACACACTCCACACGCGACACCTGTCATTAGCGTCCTCTGTTAGCTTCATGTCGTAACAACAGACCGCTATAATCCCACTTCAAGTTACATCAAGTGTTGGTTTTAGAAAAGTACTACTAATTACTGGGGAAAGATTTCCATTGGTGGGAATTAGAACGAATTACTTCCACAATACAACGTTTCGAGCGGAACTAGAATGTAACGAAAGGAATAAACATAGCGGGAACCGTAGCAACTGTTAAAAAAAATGGATGGATTACTGTTTCTTATTTGGACATTTGTATGTAATATTACTTTTTGCGGTATTCAGTAATAACAACAGGTATGTAAACTTTGTATGTTTAAAGAGAGAGAGCGAGCGAGAGAGAGAGAGAAAGAAAACGACAGAGATCTAGAGAGAGGAAAAAAAAGAAAGAAAGGGGGAGAGAACGAAAGATAGAGGGAGAGAGAGAAAAAGAAAGAGAAAAAGAAATAGAAAGAGAGAAAGCTAGTAAATATATGATAATAATTCTTACAGCAGGTAAAGTACAATAATATATATATATATATGGATGGATAGTGTCGCTTCAAGCATGGAAATTCACGATGAAACGTGGCATTCCTCACCTTCCCAGAGTGTTACCCTGGTACCCATTTCGGCCAGCGGCTGGGTCGACCGCGGGGTATTTTTTTTTCCAACCATGAGTACAGTTCACGCGGGAATGCGAGTGGTTTTTCCAACTAGGCTACAGAGGCCCCCATATATATATATATATATATATATATATATATATATATATATATATATATATATATATATATATATATGGCTTCTTACTTTGCGAGATTGTCCATGATTCACAACCGTATGTTGCTATCAGAAAATACATGTCCTTAGTAATTTTAATTTTACTGCCTTGCTGATATTGTGTCACATGTTCTTCATTCAATATCATTTAACAATGTGGGTTCATCTAACTAAAAGCTCAAATGTGTTGAAACGCACACATACAAGTGCTCATTTGAAAAAAACTTCCTGTGTAGAAGCATTTCTTATGACGGTGTTTACACTTTGTTTTCTAATACATTTTCTACAGAATAGTTCCTCATTACCTCATCTACGTGAATCCATTGTATTTTAAGTGCTTGCTTGCTTGCGTTCGCCCAGTGACTAAAGCAGTACACCTCTTCATCATCCGCCCTTAAAAGGACGTTAATTGGGTGTGTCTGCGTTGTGTTGTGTAAGTGGTTGTATCATTAATCACGTATATTTTGCCTTTCATTTTTTCCCCGCTCAGAGTCTTATTTAATTCATCATCACCATGTGCCACACCTTTTGTCGAAGGCTATTTTGTCCTTCCACAATTCTCAATCCACAGTGAATCGTATCAATTATGTTGACTGTTTTCCCTGCCATGACACTAAGCTGTCCAGTGAAATGGAAAACTACATTCTTATATTGCTAAGAATGATTATGTCAAGAAACATAGCAATATAGGTAATTTAAATCAGTTAGACAAAGTCGTTTAGGCTGCTTTTGGGAGCATAGACTCAGGACACAGTTCTACTATTCATTAATTTTCTTGGACCTTTTCATTTCCTTTCAGACTAAGTCAATGTTCGTGAATCCTTGACTTCTCCATGTTTTTACAAATCTTCTTTATTTTCTTTTCCCCCATATGGGTTCCACATGGAGCTGCGATAGCTCAGTGGTTAGTGAACTGGACTACAAAGGACAAGAGGTAGGGTTCGATCCCAACCAACGGCTTCCGGGTTCACCCAGCCTTTAACTTTAATGGGTACCTGATTTTTTCAGGGAAAGAAAGGCGGCACGGGCGTAATACCGACCACATTACCCCAAAAATCATGTACCGAAGGTCTGTAAAATGTATGGTCACTAACACCATATTCCCTATACGCCACTTGGCGTGACGGGGCTACTTTACATTTTTTTTTACTATGGGTTCCACAACAGTATTAGTATATGCTGGCATCATGTTTCCTTAGTGTGAGTCCGATCAATTTATACTTTCTGTTAATAATCTGTTGTTCACTTGACCCCCTTTGTAAAGATTTTTTAAAATTTCTGATCTTGCCATAGCATCTGATGTTCTGAATTTTCATCAAACCTTTGTTAATAAATGTCTGTATCTTTTGTTTCGTTAATAATCACATATTTGAGCTACAAAACAGAACAGCTATTGCTTTTGTATCAAATAACCTTTTCTTGTATGTACGTAACTACTCAATGTAACTGCACTATTTTCTAACATTGATAATTTATGGAAATAATATCATTTTATGACAAATTATAAACATGTGAATTGTTAATATACTATTTATGTTATTGTTGTTTTAGTAGATTAGTTACTTACAAAGATAACTATTTAAGAGACTAACAGGTGTAACACTCTAGTGTTCAAAATTAAAAATGTTAACATCATCATATTCATGTTTCATGCGGAGAGGCGTTCAATATTACATTCCTCCATAATCCTGGTGCTCTGTAAAAAAAATTCCTCTGTTGATCATTTCCCGTGCCACGCCATCAACCCATCTAATAACGTTCCCCTTTGTCTACCTCTATATCTCCTACCTTCTATTTTTCCTGTTGTTAAAAAGTATTCCAACCTACCTCTATTCAACACTTGCCACATAATTATGGACTACCTTTTTGTTTCATTATCATGATTTATTTATCTCTCTCTCTCTCTCTCTCTCTCTCTCTCTCTCTCTCTCTCTCTCTCTCTCTCTCTCTCTCTGTCAGTACCTCCTCACTGTTGGCTGTCCGTGGTATAATACAATTAATGAATTGAACAATATAATAAAATAAAGTTTAGCTCTCATAATCAATTTTGACATGGAAAAAGAGAACGATGTACAAGTTATATTTCTGAATTGATCTAACCAGTAAGTCAACTAATACATCAACAATAGACTGCCATGTATATAGGATAACATTTCTTGTGCTGGGATTCCTGTGAATTCTTTGCTCACCCATTTCTGGAGTGAGCAAAAATAATTTTCGTATTAATTGTAAAACTTTAGTTAGCAACTACGAATATTTTCTCCTCCTCGACACTATAAAAGTGACTTGGCTACGTAACTCGGCATTTCTTGAATGGGTTTACACTAATGAGGATTTTGGACAAACAATTTAAAGCGGATTTACCTCATTTTGTAAGAAATGTGGACGGCATCATAACATATACCGGAAGTGGTCACCATTGGCTTTCAAACAGGATAAGAATTATTGAGGAAATGCCTGGTAGGAAGTAAGACTAAATGTACACCTAAAGCAGAGCTCAAGACACGCATATGCAATCAGCGACTTATATACATATATATGTGTCTCTGTGTGTGTTTCTTTATGTGTGTGTGTGAATTACTCTACCGAAACATCCTTTCTTCGGTTTCATTCAGAACTTTTCAATTACCGGTCTGACGTAATGATGACTCATAAAAGTGCATACTGTTATTAAAAAAAAAATATTGATATAGTTTCCATTTTGAAAACTTAAGAGAAGTTGACCGTGCAATAAACGGTCTCATCTACAACTAGGAAGAGAAGATTGATATATGCCGGACAGGGTGTTGAGAAAATACAAGAAAAGAATTTAAACATATTTTTATATCGGAAACATTAGGTTACAGAAAAAGAGGAAGACATAGAGAGACACTGAAATGAACACTAATAAGAGAAGCAAAGTTGGCAGACACAGACTCATTAGGTATGATCGAACATCTCGCAAAGAGTAGAGACGGGTGTACACAAACAAAGCACTCTGATTTCTATGCGACGTTTAGTGGCGTTGGAGGGATCAAGATATTTTCTCCTTACGTCTTAAGGAGTGACGGTTATACCATACCATACCATACCATACCATACCATACCATACCATACCATACCATACCATACCATACCATACCATACCGTACCGTACCGTACCGTACCGTACCGTACCGTACCGTACCGTGCCGTGCCGTGCCACGCCACGCCACGCCACGCCACGCCACGCCACGCCATACCATACCATACCATACCATACACCATACCATACGCCATAACATACCATACCATACACCATACCGTACCGTACCGTACCATACCATACCATACGCCATACGCCATACCATACACCATACCATACACCATACCATACACCATACACCATACCACACACCATACCATACACTATATCATACACCATACTATACCATAACATACCGTACCGTGCCATGCTATGCTTACATATTTAAAAAAAATATAATTTACCTATCAATAGCACCAAGAACAATTATTGCAACAATAACATTTAGAAAATAACAACATTTAGAAAATAACAACATTTAGAAAATAACAATAACATTTAGAAAATAACAACATTTAGAAAATAACAACAACATTTAGAAAATAACAACATTTAGAAAATAACAATAACATTTAGAAAATAACAACATTTAGAAAATAACAATAACATTTAGAAAATAACAATAACATTTAGAAAATAACAACCTTTTAGAAAATAACAATAACTTTTAGAAAATAACAACATTTAGAAAATAACAACATTTAGAAAATAACAATAACTTTTAGAAAATAACAACAACATTTAGAAAATAACAACATTTAGAAAATAACAACAACATTTAGAAAATAACAACAACATTTAGAAAATAACAACAACATTTAGAAAATAACAACATTTAGAAAATAACAACAACATTTAGAAAATAACAACATTTAGAAAATAACAATAACATTTAGAAAATAACAATAACATTTAGAAAATAACAACATTTAGAAAATAACAACATTTAGAAAATAACAATAACATTTAGAAAATAACAATAACATTTAGAAAATAACAACATTTAGAAAATAACAACATTTAGAAAATAACAACATTTAGAAAATAACAACAACATTTAGAAAATAACAACAACATTTAGAAAATAACAACATTTAGAAAATAACAACAACATTTAGAAAATAACAACATTTAGAAAATAACAACAACATTTAGAAAACAACATTTAGAAAATAACAACATTTAGAAAATAACAACAAAATTTAGAAAATAACAACAACATTTAGAAAATAACAATAACATTTAGAAAATAACAACAACATTTTGTGCCAGTATATTTCTTTCAGAAGATACACATCTTCATGAAATAGGATGGAGATGGCAGGGGAAAAAATCTCTAACATAGAACTATGGGAATGTATCAGCCAAACACCAGTCGACAAAGATATATATCGATAATGATGGCTCATGATAGGACACACACTAGGAAAGCCAAATGAGAGTATTACCCGATAAGCCCTCTTTGGAATCCCCAGGGGAAGAGATAAAGTGGGAGACAAAAATATTCTTGGAGAAGACAGGTGGTGGCAGAGATGAAGATGATGGGGAACATGGAATGACCATAAAAGAATGGCAAAAAGCAGCACGGCTTGGACAGTATTTGTTGAAGACATATGCTCCACGGGGAGCTGTAAGTGTTTGTTGAAGACCTATGCTCTAGAGGGATCTAAAGGTGTTTGTTGAAGACCTATGCTCAACAGGGAACTGAACGTGTTTGTTGAAGACCTTTGCTCCAGAAAGAACTGAATGTGTTTGTTGAAGACTTATGTTCCACATGGAGTTGAAAGTGTTTGTTGAAGATGTATGCTCCACAAGGAGCTGAAAGTGTTTTTTGAAGACCTATGCTCCGCAGGGAGCTGAAAGGAAGAAAATGAAACATTTCTTTCATTTAGTTTATTAAAAATACAGGATAACTCTTGTCGGGTCATCTTTTCTTTTTCTGTATTTATTTCCCATGAAATGATTTTATAAGAACTAGTTAGAGGGAGATAACACATAAATAACATTTAATGTTACTGTGAGGGGACAGTGGTGTGGAATGGTTGTCAATGTTATTTCCTTGAGCAGCCAGCTCTTTAACAATGAAATAATATAAATAATTGTTTGGATATTCACTTGAACGTTACAAACACTCAGAAAGAACTAGCGCAATGCGGCTGTTTTTAGCCAAGAAATGTAAGCAGGGTTTCCACTTTTGATCTTCTACGTGTGATCATGACTCAGTCAGACAAGGATTCCGGACTCTCTTATAAGGAGGATGCTATGTTTCAGTGATCTGGTGTCCCGTAGAGTTTCTTTTCCAGGGAGGTGGGTGTGGTCCACATTGACCTCGTCATGTCTGTGTACAGGGAACAATCTTGTAGAACGTGTTTTATACTTTTGATTTTGAGAACGGCTACAACAGGGTGATTTTAAGTTTATTGATGAATCATCTTCTTGATGATTCATTTTCTTGATGATTCATTTTCTTGATGATTCATTTTCTTGATGATTCATCTTCTTGATGATTCATTTGCTTGATGATTCATTTGCTTGATGATTCATTTTCTTGATGATTCATTTTCTTGATGATTCATCTTCTTGATGATTCATTTTCTTGACTATTCATCTTCTTGATGATTCATCTTCTTGATGATTCATTTTCTTGATGATTCATCTTCTTGATGATTCATTTTCTTGATGATTCATCTTCTTGATGATTCATCTTCTTGATGATTCATCTTGAACCCAGTTTTGAGGCAAGACGCCAACAGAGCTGGAAGATGTAACCCACTCATAGCTGCTGGCTTGCGCCAAGATCGGTGAACCAGAATCAGCCAGACCCTACTTCACATCTTCGTGATGCCTCTAGAAACATAATAATTAATGTAGTCTAGCCAAAGGATTAAGTAGTGGGGTGTAACGTGCACTCCTAAAAGGTGTGGTGACAGCTTGACATAAAAGGAACACAAATATTGACGTTTCGGCCTACAAGCGGTCTTCATCAGAAAACGAGAACAACAAACGATGGGAAACAGATAAACTACTCTTACATCTAAGATGGTAGAGACAGGAAGGTTATGGGGAAGTAAGGAGAGGGGTAAGAGATGAAATGATGAAACGAGAGAGGGATGTGCTACACGATGAAGGATAAGGTAAAAGGTGGAAATAGAGTATACGTATGTAACATCATCGATTGCCTTCTCCGCAACGAAAGTTGACTACCATGGATCGCCATTCTACTCTGTTTCTTGCTTTGATGGTGCAGGCTGTTATAGATTGACTTGTCCATCTTTTGATGTTACTCGTCCATGTTAGTCTTGGTCTGCCTCTGCCTCTTTTACCTTGTATGTTTCCTTCCAATATTAATTTTAGTAGGCTGATGTGTCTTTTAACATGCCCCAAAAATTTCATTTGTCTTGTCTTAATTGTATTTAGTAGTTCTCTTTTTATTTTCAGTTGTTTTAAAACTTCATCGTTTGTTATCTTTTGTTTAAAAAACATTCTACGTATGTATAGAAAATAATAATGAATACAATTTGAGACGTAGCTGTGGGAGGCATGAATCCGTCCGCTCACAGTGAGAGAAAGCTGGTCGAGTGCCAGTAGGAGGATCAACTGGGTGAACAGTCACGTGGTAAGACCCCTGGGGACATACGAGTTATGTACAGATAAAGACCAGGAACTGTGAGAATGTCAGGGTAGACAGACTAAGTACACATACCACAATTCTCCAATTTCAGTGAGTGGGGTGCAATAAAAGACAGGTACAGGAAGAAGATCGCATGTGGGCCGAAACGTCAGTGTTTTGTTGTGTTTCTTTTATGTAAAGCTGTGACCATACCTTGTTGGAGTGTACGTTACTCCCTGTTACCAGCTTTACCGCAGCCCTGCATTTATTTTCCCGTTCCCTAGTCTGGTCAAGGTTGAAAGGATTGACGAGGGAAGGCAACCTGACACTAAAAAACCGTGCTGAAGTCGGATATGCTTGGCTGACAGACACGAATAAACCACAAAACACCACAGCTACGTATATGTAGCCTCTAAAGGACCTGATGACGAAAAGCATTATTAACACCTTTAGTAGTCACCGGCTAAGCGTCAGAAAGAGAGAAAGAAAGAACTCAGTATCAGTCCATTTCTTCTTGACCGGATCTCTGAGACCTTTTCTTCCAACTTATGGTGGTGTTTACACCGAGCACGTGGACTTCTAAGCCAAAACACGGCATGGTCTACCACAAAGCTGATCTTTACCTAAAGCGTTGTTCAACAGCTACACTCCATTAGGTAGTATTATATTAAGTCTCCTATGTTGTGGAGTGGACCAAAGCAATGAAGTAGCTCGGAGTGTGGTTTGATCGAAGTTTTAATTTTACCAAACACGTAGACCAAAGTGGTTGTGAAAGCCAGACAGGGCCAGGCTGCAATGTCGGTAGTGGTAGTGCCCGACAGACAATAGCACCATATTGTTCTCTTACACCAAGTAGTGGTTCTTTCTGTGATTTTTTTTCCTTTCTGCGTTCGTCAGCTTTCACCTCTGGCGAAATCCCTAGAGACAAGGAACTGAATTTTACGTGTTAATCCGTTTTTCCCTGGCAGCCGTGTGCACATGAGTCCCTCGCCGCACAGGGAGATAACTTCCACTTCGGAGGAACTCATATTTTTCGTTCAGTGATTGAGTATTCTCAGGCTATTAGTGACTAGTCTTAGCCATACCCAAATGGAAAGCCCGGCGAAGATACATAATGTAGTTTTGACCATCATTTTTGCATACACAAACAAAACAGTATTTATGATTCACTGGTCACTCTTAGTGCAGATGCTGTTGAAGATTTTTGTGACTAGCTGCTGGACAAAACAACGTCAGGCAGTTACCGCTGGTTGACAACAGCCTTCTTCCAACCCTCAGTGTATACATAAAAGCACATACACACACAGGGAGCCGCGATAGCTCAGTGGTTAGTGAACTGGACTACAAAGGACAAGGGGTAGGGTTTGATCCCAACCGACGGCTTCCGGGTTCACCCACCCTTTAATGGGTACCGGATTTCTTTCTGGGAAAGTGAAGCGGCACGGGCGTAATACCGACCACATTACCCCAAAAATCATGTGCCGAATGTCTGTAAAATTTATGGTCGCTAACACCATATTCCCTATACGCCACTAGGCGTGATGGGGTACTTTACTTTTTTTTTTTTTTTTACATACACACACACACACACACGCACGCACGCACGCACACACACACACACACACACACACAGTGATTTCTCTGATATGAAAACTACACTTCCATTGAATGGCACAACCAAGCTATTATTCACGACAAAGCTTTTTAAACTGCATTGGGAGGCAAAGGCGCCTAAAAGCAGCAGAGATGGAAGTTGTCAGTGACCCACAGCTGATGGCTTGCGCCAGGATCGGTGTGAGCCAGAACCATCCAGACCCTGCTCCACCTCACAGTGGTGCTTCCAGAAACAGACTAACTTGCCTATTTCGGCCAAGCCCCAAGCGAGAAGGGATCGAAGAGGGAAGACAACTCGGTACTCAAAAATAACATGTTGAAGTCGGATGTGTTGGGCCGAAAAGCGCAAATATCATTTTTGTTGGAAACCACAACACATCGTATACACGTTATTTAACGTCCTTTTAAGGGCGGGTGATGAAGAGGTGTATTCCTTTAGCCATCGGGCGAAAACAAGCAAGCAAACTACATTGAGATTGGAACGTGCTTATTCAGACTAGCGAAGCCTACTTTACGCGAACTGAACAGTGGGGAAGACTAAAAAAACTGCAGACAGGCCTCAAGTAAAACTCTATGAAGCGTATAATGCACAGGCACGGAGACACGCAACAATTTATTGTTTATTTGCTGTATACATCCGCTTTTGTAGTCGTTTTGACATTGGCAAACCTCCCACTGTGGGATCAAGTGAACAATGATAAGCCATAGAGTAAGACTGGCAGGAAGTAAATAGTTAGTGCTGCTCCGGTCATGTAGAATATCGAGTATCGGTATCAATATATTATATCGTGCGATGACGTTCTGGAGTTGGATCAAATGTGGGAAAATTAATATACAATTGTATGTAGTACACAACTGTTTGTCAATGATACTTTAGTTAATTTCGTTAATTGTGTCTTTTCATAAAGATAAAATATGCATGCTTCTTCTATTATAGATTCAAAGTTGTAATTTAAAAAGTAAATATTGCATCACCCGAAACTCTCAGGTTTGCCGGAATTTGATCTTTTTATTAAGACCGTTAATTAATAAAATATCATTCATAAATAAATATTAAAATCAGCCGATAATTTTACGTGTTGTGTCACAAATTTGGACCACTCCCATAAAGTATCAGTTTTAAGAATGATGGCAATGTACTGAGCTCAGGACATCTTCAACATAAGGGCTGCAAAATGTCCAGTGTTAGAACTAAAATGTTATTTTGAGATGAACACAAACTGCTGTGAACATAGGACAAAACTGATCTCCTGATACTGTCGACAGTGAGAACAAGTGAACATTTTTAAACGGTGTGATTACAGGTTTTTTTAGAGATAAAATACTGGTAGAAAGTAAAGTAAAGCGGCACTGACGTAATACCGACCACATTACCCCAAAAAATCATGTGCCGTAGGTCTATAAAAAAATTATGGCCACTAACACCATTTTCCCTATTCGCCACTTGGCGTGACGTGGCTCTTTAAGCCGATTCGGCTTTAAGCCTTCTACGGGAACTCAAGGCCCTAGTACAAAACTAACACAGTAAAATATTAATTATGGATTTTTTTTTTATAAAGTACTTCCACCATGTCAAATCTGGCCTGTATCGGAGCATTTCAGAAAATGAAAAATATATTATGCAACAAATCTATGTCAATAGAAGTGAGAAAGAGAGTTCATCGGTGCTATATAGAACCAATTCTCTCCTATGGAAGCGAATTATGGACAGTAGACAAACAAATGGAAAGACGATTGAAGGCCATAGAGATGGCATTTCTCAGAAGAATGTTGAAAGTTCCCTTGACAGTTAAAAAGACCAATGAGGAAATTCCCAAAGAGGCCAACACAAAAAGGGAACTGCTAAAAAAACATCATAAAAGAAACATCAACATTTTTCAGGCACATCATGAGAAGAGGAAAGTTGGAATACTTGGTTACAACTGGCAAAATACAGGGAAAAAGAGATCGCGGACGATAAAGAGAGAAAATACTGGATAGCTTGGTGTCACGGCATGGAAAACAGCCAACAACAGAACTGATACGATGCACTGTAGATAGAAGATTGTGGAAGGACATGATCGCCTACGCCAAACGGTATGACACATGATGATGATGATGATAGAAGACAGAACAAAAGACAGATTTTATTGACTGAAGGCATGGATAAGATAAGTCGAGAGAATGTAAAAGTAAAAAGTACCCCCGTCACGCCAAGTGGCTTATATGGAATATGGTGTTAGTGTCCATAAATTTTACAGACCTTCAGCACATGATTTTTGGGGTAATGTGGTCGGTATTACGCCCGTGCCACTTTACTTTCCCAGAAAAAATCCAGTACCCATTAAAGGCTGGGTGAACCTGGAAGCCGTCGGTTGGGATCGAACCCTACCTCTTGTCCTTTGTAGTCCAGTTCACTAACCACTGAGCTATCGCGGCTCCCTGAGAGAATGTATAATGTCAAATCGTATGAGACTATTGGTTTCCGTCGCCACTCATCGAAATGTACGGACACAGAGCATGTTTTGATGAGGCAACATTTCTGAAAGTGATTGTTAAAGTCATCCAGGAGCCTTTCTAAATCACATTTAAGATAGATCAATACATGTGAGATGCAATGCTTGAGAAAAGTAACAAACAACACAAGAAGAGATAGAATACCAAATGAAACCATAAGAAAAATGGTAGGAATCAAAACCCTGCCAAGAATATATAGAACAACAACAACTTAAATGGTTGGACCACCTGGTCAGAATGAATCCTCACCAATCACCATCAAGGGCGTTCTTCTCGAGAATGCATGGAAAAAGACCAAGAGGAAGACTCAGAAGAAGATGGATAGATGCAGTGATAGAGACATGTAACAACAAAGGAAAATCATTAATTCAGACAATTCGAGGAGCACAAGAACGACACAAGATATAACCACGACACCTTTTCGGGATGAGTGAGAAAGAGAAAGAGAAGAGACAGATTCAGGAGCAGAAATGTATTAAACAAAAGTAAACCGGAGTCAACCAAGTATGAAAATAACAAAAAATCGTCTATTGAACCGCAACGTCGCTCTGATTTTGTGATGTCCTATGTAAACCTTACTATTTTATTTTATTTTTTATTTTTCATCCTATTTACAGCCTTTACCCCTTTGATTTCAGCTTTAATTACTTTACCCATTTGATTTCAGCTTTAATTACTTTACCCATTTGATTTCAGCTTTAATTACTTTACCCATTTGATTTCAGTTTTAATTACTTTACCCCTTTGATTTCAGCTTTAATTACTTTACCCATCTGATTTCAGTTTTAATTACTTTACCCCTTTGATTTCAGCTTTAACTACTTTACCCATTTCAACTAAGTAACTCTCAATGCAAACAAAAATAACTGAGCTTAAACTTGATGAGATTTTATTTATTTAATTATTTTTAACTCAGAAGCGAAATGTTGGAAGGAACCTAAAGTAATGGTGTAAGTTCTCTCACTGGAGGCCTGTAGGCCTATGAGCAGCTATCTCATCATCTTTCCTTGATTTTGGAGTAGAGAAACTAGCCGCCGCAGAAACACAAGCTTGACCTCTTGACCTCTGCGTTTAACTAAACGGTGGCCGTCAAAAGCAAGGGTTCCGAAACTTTCTGTACGGCAGGGCACATTCGATTTCTTCTTCTTCTCTTCTTCTTCGTTATAACGAATTGTATTATAGTATACACATTATTAAACAATTCACCAATCTTCTTCACTAACTTAAGATTGGGACTGCTTTCCTGGTCGTTGGCTTTCCTTGACCTTCCAGCAGGGCATTATTTTTTTGTAATCAGAGTTATGTCCTCTGGTGCATCTGTCTAACCATTCAAATGAGTCTTTCTACATGAATTGTTCTTCAATTTTCTGGATTGCCTGTAAGGACCACCGTGTTTTCTCGGCATTTATCTTTGGCGTAATTGTATTCCCGACTTTGGCTTTACCGGGAAACCTCGGTAGTGCAGTGATCAGTGAATCAATTCAGAGGAAGAGGTATGTTTACAGCACTCGGAAAAAATGACAAATAATCAACAACAGAAAAAAATATGGACCAAGGCAGGATCGAACCCGTACTCAGTGGCACAGCGCCTTGCCACGAAAAGCCAAACGCTAGGGAACACTGCCACTCAGCTAACTAAAAAATTAGCTTCGTAAGCAATGTCTTTTCGCGAAGGCTTTCCCATGACTATAGCATAAGGCTGCGATCACTTGTGATCAGTTAGCTGAGTGGCAGTGTTCCCTAGCGTTTGGCTTTTCGTGGCAAGGCGCTGTGCCACTGAGTACGGGTTCGATCCTGCATTGGCCCATTTTTTTTTCTGTTGTTCATTATTTGTCATTTTTTACGAGTGCTGTAAACATACCCCTTCCTCTGAATTGATTCACTGGTTATCGCCTCGGAAGTTTCCCTCTATAATAATATTCATTTATTATTATTTGTCTCCTGTGATCAGTGAACTATTCCATTCCGTGATCGAGTTCGCTCCCCTTGACAGTTTCTAGATTCATCCGGTCTTAAATAGTTACATGATTTTTTTTTCTTGGAAGTTATACGGCACTGGAATAGTGCTGACCAAATTATTCAACATTCAGTCGATGCTAGTTTTGTTTCTGTTGACCGGTAGTAGGTACAATTGTTCTTAAAACACTGATGTTCTGTATTTCATTTGGCTATATGTTTGTAAATGCTGCAAAAGCAGTTTTCCAAAAAATGAGGAAAATACCATGCAATCCATTTTTGACAATAGAAACAAGAAAAAGAGTTCTTAACTGTTACGTAGAGCCAGTCTTAACATATGGATGCGAGTCATGGACAATAGGACAACGGACAAGAAAATCACTGGAGTCTGTAGAAATGTGGTTTTACAGAAGAATGTTGAGAATACCATGGACAGCTAAGAAGAGTAATGAAGAGGTTCTCAGAGAGGTCAAAGCAAAAAGAGAGCTAATTTCCAATGTTAGGAAGAGACAGTCATCATTTTTTGGCCATGTAATGAGAAGAGAACAATTTGAATCTATTGTAACAACTGGAAAAATTGAGGGACGAAGAGATAGAGGGAAGCAAAGAGAAAAAATAACAGACAGCTTAAGAGAATGGCTTGGCAGAAGGTCAACAACAGAAATGATAAATAGCTGCCGAGATCGAAAGTTGTGGAGAGACATGATCACCTACGTCACTAGCCCGGCACTTGATGATGATGATATATTTGTTCCTGACAAACCTCTTTGACTTATCATAATTTATACTTATATCCGGCTGGGCTAATTTACCGCCTTACTTTGCCAACACGTCTACCTCGTTGTTTGCTGGGATCTTGAATTGACATGGGGATCCATTGAATCACACTTTTGCATCTCTGGCAGAAATTGTAGTATGTTTCGTTTAAAGTTTAGATCTTTCATGTCTTCGTTTCCATGATTCTCAGTCCTGTAACTACTGACGGAGCAAGTGTGAAGAATACAATGTTGTCTCTCAAGAGAGTTTGACCTACAGTTTTCAGATCTTCTGTATTAAAGTTACTTGATTCTTTATTGTGAGAGTCTCTTCTGTATTAAAGTTACTCGAGTCCCTATTGTGAGAATCTCATCTGTTTTAAAGTTACTTGAGTCCCTATTGTGAGAATCTCTTCTGTTTTAAAGTTACTTGAGTCCCTATTGTGAGAATCTCTTCTGTTTTAAAGTTATTTGAGTCTCTATTGTGAGAATCTCTTCTGTTTTAAAGTTACTTGAGTCTCTATTGTGAGAATCTCTTCTGTTTTAAAGTTACTTGAGTCCCTATTGTGAGAATCTCTTCTGTTTTAAAGTTATTTGAGTCTCTATTGCGAGATTCTCTTCTGATTTAAAGTTACTTGAGTCTCTATTGCGAGAGTCTCTTCTGCTTTTCACTTTAAAGGTTGATGACAATTCTAGCTCCTTCATTTTCTGCTGCATTGGTTGTTGACCCTATCTAGATCAGATTTAGTTTACTGTAACATGCATCAACCATCATCAAGTACCGAGCCTGCTGGCGTAGGTGATCATGTCTCTCTACAATTTTCGATCTCGACAGTTATTTATAATTTCTGTTGTTGACCTTCTGCCAAGCCATTCTCTTAAGCTGTCTGGTATTTTTTCTCTTTTCTTTCCTCTATCTCTTCGTCCCTCCATTTTCCTAGTTGTTACAATATATTCTAACTGTTCTCTTCTCATTACATGGCCAAAAAATTATGACTGTTTCTTCCTAATATTGGAAATTAGCCCTCTTTTTGCTTTGGCCACTTTCAGAACGTTTTCATCTTCTTAGCTGTCCATGGTATTCTCAACATTCTTCTGTAAAACCACATTTCTACAGACTCCCGTGATTTTCTTGTTTGTTGTCCTATTGTTGTCCTGTAACTTGCATCAACAGTCCGCTATAATTCGCTGTGTCGAATTACGTCGCAGCCCTTTTAATGAATTTGGAGTCAATGCACCTGACAGCAACGGAGCTGAAAGTTGCTAGAAACTCATAATTGATATCTTGTTATGTCAGGATTGGTGAATCAGAACCATCCAGACCCTACTACACCTCTTTGCAGTGCCTTCAGAATCATACTAACCAGTCTAGTTTGAACAAGGGAATAGGGATCAAAGAGGGAAAGCAACCCAGGATTAAAAAAGGTAGCTCTGAAGTCAGATGTGTTGAGTGGAAAGGCGCAAATAAACCATAACATAACGGATCTAAGACAACTTAACGTCGTTTTGAAGACGTGACCTACAGATCCATCCTCTGTATGCAGAGCCTCATATATGCTCTTTAGGACATTTCTACTTATGTCTCACGTGTGATCTTAAAGATTCTTTCGACTTGCACCTCCTATATGCTCTTTATGGCTCTTCTACTTGCACCTCCTGATATAATATCCGCAGAAGAGATTCTCACAATAGGGACTCGAGTAACTTTACAACAGAAGAGATTCTAACAATAGATACTCAAGTAACTTTAAAACAGAAGAGATTCTCACAATAGAGACTCAAGTAACTTTAATACAGAAGAGATTCTCACAATAAAGACTCAAGTAACTTTAATACAGAAGAGATTCTCACAATAGAAACTCAAGTAACTTTAAAACAGAAGAGATTCTCACAATAGAGACTCAAGTAACTTTAATACAGAAGAGATTCTAACAATAGAGACTCAAGTAACTTTAAAACAGAAGAGATTCTCACAATAGAGACTCAATATCGCTCTTTATGGCTCTTCTACTTGCGCCTCCTATATGCTCTTTATGGCTCTTCTACTTGCACCTCCTATATGCTCTTTATGGCTCTTCTACTTGCGCCTCCTATATGCTCTTTATGGCTTTCTACTTGCGCCTCCTATATGCTCTTTATGGCTCTTCTACTTGCGCCTCCTATATTTTCTTTACGGCTCTTCTACTTGCACCTCCTATATGCTCTTTATTGCTCTTCTACTTGCGCCTCCTATATGCTTCTTAAGACTCTTCTACTTATGTAATTTAGTAAAACCTAAAAGATTAGGGTTAGCTCCCCGTTAGTAGTCACCGAGTTAACGCCAAAAAGAAACAAGGAGAAATAAAGAAAAAGGTGACATATGTATAAATCAAAGTTGCCAAATCCAACTAATTTTGTTGATTAGATATTCATAAGCAGGGAAGTGTAAAATTATCCACTAATCAAATGAATCAATGTTCTCAATTCATACTCCTTCTGTGAGCACCATCATCATGTGTCATACCGGTTAGCGTAGGCGATCATGTCCTTCCAAAATCTTCTATCCACAGTGCATCGTATCAGTTCTGTTGTTGACTGCTTTCCGTGCCATGACACCAAGCTATCCAGTATTTTCTCTCTTTCTCGTCCGCGATCTCTCTTTCCTTTTATTTTTCTAGTTGTAACCAAGTATTCCAACTTTCCTCTTCTCATGATGTGCCCGAAAAAAATGTTGATTACTTCTTTCTTGTGTTTTTTAAGCGCTCCCTTTTTGTTTTGGCCTCTTTGAGAACTTCCTCATTGGTCTTTTTAGCTGTCCAGGGAACTTTCAACATTCTTCTGAGAAATCCCATCTCTGTGGCCTCCAATGGAAGTGAATTACAGACAGTAGACAAACAAATCAAATGATGATTTGAGACCACCGAGATGGGGTTTCTCAGAAGATTGTTAAAGTTCCCTATACAGCTAAAAAGACCAACGCAAGAAGGGAGCTCATAAAAAATAGAAGAAAGAAACAATCGATATTTTTCTGGCACATCATAGGAAGAGTAAATGTGGAATGAAACTTCGTTACAACTGGCATAATACAGGGGAAAGAGAGATCGTTGAAGACAAAGAGAGAAGACACCAACTAGTATGGTGTAATACGTTGGAAAACAGTCAACAACATAATTGATACGATGCACGGTAGATAGAACATTGTGGAAGGACATGATCGCCTACGCCAACCTCAATGGCACATGTTTGAGGATGATGATTAATATGGTGGACAATGAAGAGAAGTAGTCATCGAGCAAAAAGATGAAGATTAGGAAGTTTATCAAGGAACTACTTACATTATATCACCAAGGCGGAGCACAAATCACTCGGTACATTATATAGCATCTGGCGGTGCACCAATCACGCTTTACATTATATAGCATCTGGCGGTGCACCAATCACGCTTTACATTATATAGCATCAAGACGGAGCACAAATCACACTTTACATTATATAGCATCTGGCGGTGCACCAATCACACTTTACATTATATAGCATCTGGTGAAGCACCAATCACACTTTACATTATATAGCATCTGGTGGTGCACCAATCACACTTTACATTATATAGCAACAAGACGGAGCACAAATCACACTTTACATTATATAGCAACAAGACGGAGCACCAATCACACTTTACATTATATAGCAGCTGGCGGTGCACCAATCACACTTTACATTATATAGCATCTGGCGGTGCACCAATCACACTTTACATTATATCACCAAGGCGGAGCACAAATCACTCGGTACATTATATAGCATCTGGTGGAGCACCAATCACACTTTACATTATATAGCATTTGGCGGTGCACCAATCACACTTTACATTATATAGCATCAAGACGGAGCACAAATCACACTTTACATTATATAGCATCAAGACGGAGCACCAATCACACTTTACATTATATAGCATCTGGCGGTGCACCAATCACGCTTTACATTATATAGCATCAAGACGGAGCACAAATCACACTTTACATTATATAGCATCAAGACCGAGCAACAATCACACTTTACATTATATAGCATCTGGCGGTACACCAATCACACTTTACATTATATAGCATCTGGTGGAGCACCAATCACACTTTACATTATATAGCATATGGTGGTGCACCAATCACACTTTACATTATATAGCATCTGGCGGTGCACCAAACACACTTTACATTATATAGCATCTGGCGGTGCACCAATCACACTTTACATTATATAGCATCTGGCGGTGCACCAATCACACTTTACATTATATAGCATCTGGTGGAGCACCAATCACACTTTACATTATATCACCAAGGGGGAGCACAAATCACTCGGTACATTATATAACATCAAGGCGGTGCACAAATCACACTTTACATTATATAGCATCAAGGTGTTGCACAAATCACACTTTACATTATATAGCATGAAGGTAGTGCACAAATCACACTTTACATTATATAGCATCAAGGTGGTGCACAAATCACACTTTACATTACATAGCATCAAGGCGGTGCACAAATCACACTTTACATTATATAACATCAAGGCGGTGCACAAATTACACTTTACATTATATAACATCAAGGCGGTGCACAAATTACACTTTACATTATATAGAATCAAGGTGGTGCACAAATCACACATTACATTATATAGCATCAAGGCGGTGCACAAATCACACATTACATTATATAGCATCAAGTTGGTGCACAAATTACACTTTACATTATATAGCATCAAGGCGGTGCACAAATTACACTTTACATTATATAGCATCAAGGTGGTGCACAAATCACACTTTACATTATATAGCACCAAGGTGGTGCACAAATTACACTTTACATTATATAGCATCAGGGCGGTGCACAAATCACACTTTACATTATATAGCATCAAGGTGGTGCACAAATCACACTTTACATTATATAGCATCAAGGTGGTGCACAAATCACACATTACATTATGTAGCATCAAGGTGGTGCACAAATCACACATTACATTATATAGCATCAATGCGGTGAACAAATCCTTTACGGGGCAGTATCGATAAGCTGCACTAACACGACAGCTTCTTCACGCCTACACATTGCTACTTCAGCTTCTTCAAGCTACACAATGCTACTTCATCTTCTTCACGCAACACATTGCTACTACAGCGCCAAGACGTTGCTTTCTTTAGATAGAGAGTAACAACGCAATCAGTGGTCGGTAAATCGTGTTGGGTCTTGTCCACCCTCCCACACTTTGTGCAGCCTATGGCCATTATCCAACGTGCCCCAGGTCTGGTCTACATTCTTAATCTATTTTCCGCTGCCCTGTGTCACATTGCTCTTGATCTGCCCCTCACCTTACTCCGGACTCCACTTTATGACAGTTCTTCTGAGTTTGAGACCCCAGGATCCATCGTCTGTATGCACCACCTCTTATATGCTCTTCATGACTTCTATTTATGCTCAACTGGTATGTATGTATTACTGTATTATTAGTTTTATAGATTACATACCGCAGATGGTAGATGTATAACAGAGGTGCGATGCAGAATAAAAGCAAAGAGTAAAGAGCCTCCGTCACGCCAAGTGGCGTATAGGGAATATGGTGTTAGTGACCATAAACTTTACAGACCTCCAGCACATGATTTTTGGGGTAATGTGGTCGGTATTACGCCCGTGCCGCTTTACTTTCCCAGAAAAAATCCGGTACCCATTTAAGGCTGGGTGAACCGGAAGCCGTCGGTTGGGATTGAACCCCACCTCTTGTCCTTTGCAGTCCAGTTCACTAAGCGACGCAGAATGGCTCAGGTAAAACAGTTTTTAAAAAATGAGGAAGATACTATGCAATCCATTTTTGACAATAGAAACAAGAAAAGGAGTTCTTAAACGTTATGTAGAGCCAGTCTTAACATACGGATGTGAATCATGAACAATAGGACAACAGACAAAAAAATTACACGAGGTTCTAGAATTGTGGGGTTTTAAAGAAGAATGTTGAGAATACCATGGGCAGCTAAGAAGAGTAATGAAAACGTTCTGAAAGAGGTCAAAGCAAAGAGAGGACTAATTTCCAATATTAGGAAGAAACAATCATCATTGTTGTGCCATTTAATGAGTTGGAAAGAGTTGGAATATATTGTGACAACTGGGAACATTGAGGGACGAAAGGAAAGAGGGAAGCAAAGAGAAAGGATACCAGACAGCTTAAGAAAATGGCTTGACAGAAAGTGAACAGCAGAATTTATAAATAACTGTCGAGATCAAGAAATGTGGAGAGACGTGATCACCTACGTCAGCAGGCATGGTACTTGATGATGATGATGTGTGCTCTTTACGACTCCTGTTTATGTAATTTAGTAAAAACCTACAAGGCAAGTGGTTGCTATGAAACATTGTCTGCACAAGCTTGTGGTAAACAAGTGGAGCCGACATAAAATTCAAAACGTGCCGGACACGAAAAGATCAACGGTCTCAAGGTTGAGAACTGCTGAATGTCAGGTATGTCAGAGTGACTAACCACGTACCGTCCAGTCAGGCTTTTTAACACTAGGCCTTCCCACTGACAGTCTTTGAAAAGGCGTCTTTAGGCTAGAGGCTTTGAGTGTCTAGATTAGTCCAGAACAGTAACAACTATTGTTGGATGCTTGGAAGTTAACACCCGTTGGAGGAATTCGTGAAACAAGGTGGTGTTTTAATGTAGGTAGTAGCACTGTTCAGGGTTTTAGAACAAAAGCATAGTTTTGGAGTCATCATCATCAGCACTGTTTTTATTAATAAGTTGTATTAACATTTGTTATATTTAAAAGTGGAAACACTTTTTTTTATGTTAGTAAAGTAATATAAGGTGAGTACTACAAACAGATGAAAAACTAAGTTTTTAGGAGCATTAAAATAAATAATTGAGTATTAGTTAAATAATAGTAAACTGCAGTAAATGAAGGTATTTTTTAATGTAGTGCCGCTATGGTATGAATATGGAAATGAAATTTCTATCTCAATATGTGATGCGCTGGAAAAGGAGAATCTAAATTATATCTCTAATGTCGAATTACAGAAGATTAATTTGTTTAGTTTGAGTGTAGGGAGCTTTTATTTTACTTAATAAAAATCTTAAAAATTTAGAATAATTTATTTAAGGTTGTAAGTACTAACCTTATTATTAGTAACCATCATATGATACACACAGGATGTAGTGATGTTTTGTGAGTAAATATATGGAGGTGACAATTGAAATCAATAAAGGTAGTCTTACCTCTAAAACTAAATTGATCAATGGTAGTAACGCCCAGTAACGTGTTGAGTTTTATTTCAGCAGAGGAACTGTGTTACCGGGGCCTCATTATGAGGGAAGTAAAGAATAGTAACACTGTGACCTTCCAGGCATGTCTTAAGACTTAAGAGGCGACTAAGGAGGTTGATCGATGGCTTGACAAGTTGTCATTGTAAAAAGTATTGTTATGGAAACAACGCCATATATTTTAGAGCAGTGATCTCTGCAATATGTGCCACTTTGGCACGCAAGGTTTCTGTTTTTGAGATTGTGGTTCTGCCCTATGTGCCGTCTTCGGCTCGAAAGGACAATAGATAGATGGAGAGGAACTGTGCTGTTATCATGCTTGCTTGCGTTGGCCCGATCACTAGAGGAATACATCTCTTCATCAACCGCCTTTAAAAGGACGTGAAGTGGAGGGTATTATCGTTGTGTTGTGGTTTGCAGTAAAACTGTGATATTTGCGTCTTTCGGCCCAACATATCCGACTTCAGCATGTTATTTTTGAGTACCAGGTTGTCTTCCCTCTTCGATCCCTTCTCGCTTGGCCAAACTAGTTTGGTTAGTCTGTTTCTAGAGGCACCTCGAAGAGGTGGGGGTAAGGTCTGGATGGTTCTGGATCGCAAATCCTGGCGCTAACCATCAGCTATGAGTCGCTGACAGCTCTGCTACTGTTATGTGCCTTGCCTCCAGATATGTTATTGTATATTTGATAATGCAAAGAGCAGATGCAAAGTTAAGTAATTAATGTTAACGTAGAGTACTAAATGTTTAAGAATCTGAAGCCTCATTGATGATGTTTTTGTAAAGTAGTTTCTATAGTAATAGTTTCTAAATGTTGTTTCGTAATGTAAATCGATTAGTATAGAATAGAGTATTGTTTTTGAATTGAAAAGTGAAGTAAAGTGGTTAGTATAGCTCGTCCATGTTGTAAAGTGCAGACCTCGATGCCATAAAGTGGCCTGTGAAGAGTCTAGATAATGTCATCGTCATCAAGTACCTTGCCAGGCTGTCAAGCCATCTAATAACTTTCCCCGTCGTCTACCTCTATATCTCCTGCCTTCTATTTTTCCTCTTGTAACCAAGTATTCCAACCTGCCTCTTCTCAACACATGTCGCATAATTATTATTCTGTTTCATAATCATGACCTTTTCATCTGTCTGTCTCAGTACCTCCTCATTGGATATGCTGGCTGTCCATGGTATTATACAATTAATTAATATTTCATCATCATCATCAAGTACCATGCCTGCTGACATAGGTGATTATGTCTCTCCACAACTTTCGATCTGGACAGTTATTTATCATTTCTGTTGTTGACCTTCTACCAAGTCATTCCCTTAAGCTGTCTGGCATCTTTTTTCTTTGCCTCCCTCTATCTCTTTGTCCCTTTATTTTTCCACTTGTTACAATATATACCAGCTGTTGCCATCTCATTACATGGCCAAAAAAATGATGATTGTTTCTTCCTAATATTGGAAATTAGCCCTCTTATTGCTTTGGCCTCTTTCAGAACGTTTTCATTATTCTTCTTAGCTGTCCATAGTATTCACAACATTCGTCTGTAAAACCACACTTCTACAGCCTCTAGTTATTTTCTTGGTTGTTATCCTATTGTCCATGACTCATATCCATATATTAAGACTGGCACAAACATAGGAATTAAATGTAATTTATACTGGGAGCAAACAGCAATAATAAAATATAACAAAGAGAGCTCGACATCTTTGGATATAGAAAGAAGAGTAAGACAAAGGAGGCATTCCATCACCATGCTTGTTAAATCTATGGTGTATAATGATAACTTATTCCCATATATTCATATTATATATGAATGGTATCCTGTTTTGGGGCTTGTTGTCTTCTTATTTAATTGATTACCTGTTTCTTCCGATGGACTATATAACTGGTGCTTTATAAACTATAAAGTTATACCTTATGAAGATATTTGATAAAATATGGTTATCACCACCGGAAACGTTTCTGAATGAGATTAAAAGGGAGGCAGTCTGTGCACAAGCGGTGTGGTGTGTGTGTGTTCTCATTGTGTTGACACCGTCTGTACAGGTAAGGTCATAACACATCGTCCTCTCAGCGGCAAAACGTTACCTGTCTCGGTTACTTTTTTGTTCACGAAGGACTTGTTGAAGACTGCAACATACTGAACATTTTTTTTTCTTCTAAATTATATTTGGTTCAATGAACATCATACGCTGACTTATTCTTCATTCCGACTGGTTATATTGTTTTTAGTCAATGTTTTACTGCAGAAAAGAAAAACAAGAATAATATCACAAGTTTTCTTTGGACTACATCATAAGATTTTCACAATTTTAGGTGAGTATAAACACACTTTAGGCAGTAAAGTATATCGTTTATCGCTGTTATTAAAATAACTTAATAATTGTCACATGTTATGTTCTACTGAGTCAAATACGGGGTATATTAGTGCAGGTCACTGTGTTATTGTCAAATACCGGGTATATTGGCGCAGGTCACTGTGTTATTGTCAAATACGGGGTATATTAGTGCAGGTCACTGTGTTATTGTCAAATACCGGGTATATTAGTGCAGGTCACTGTGTTATTGTCAAATACCGGGTATATTAGCGCAGGTCACTGTGTTATTGTCAAATACGGGGTATATTAGTGCAGGTCATTGTGTTATTTTCAAATACGGGGTATATTGCATGTCACTGTGTTATTGTCCAATACGGGGTATAATGCATGTCACTGTGTTATTGTTAAATACGGGGTGGGTTACAATTTACATTGCATTCTATGTTAATATGTTTGCATTTTTCTGTCTTTTATTGGCAGTTGGCATTGTTTCAATACACCAATGAGGAACAGTTGTGATAATTTTCATTGGAAAAAAAAAAACCAAACATTTTTTTCCCTTGTTATATTTCATTTACGTTTTCTGTTGCTTGCTTGTTGAACGCTTGACTAGCTGCAGCATTGTTACACCAATATTGAAAGTTAACAGCTACTACTTTGCTACCATCTTCATCTGGCTCATATTTGATGGTGTTGTTACTGTATCGTTACTTCTACATTTTTAAATTAACAAATGTGATAACTGAAGATAAAAGTGAGAACTTAAAATTACAGATTTATTAGATCAGTAGATGTGGTGTATATGATGATTATCCGTCTTTGCTCGTCCTCAAAAGAATGTCAGGTGCGTTGACGAGAACATGTGTTGTGCTTTATGATAGCTGTCTTCTTCCTCTTCTATCCTTCCTCTATTGCCGTTGGCGTCGAGGGGAGATACCATCTGCGATTCTTTGCTCTTCTGTTGGCATCTTCTGGTGTTATTCCTCCTAGTGACCCTAGTATTCCCTTTATCCATCTCTTTCTCGGTCTTCCTCTTAATCTGGCGTTTTCGTAGCATTTGTTTATGGCTCTTTGAGTCATTGTTAGTTCTTTTTGTCTTGTTATGGTGGCCGAACCAATTTATCTGTTGTTTCTTTATGTATTCGATGGCTGGTTCAATTTCGAGTTTCTTCCTCAGGTCGGTGTTTCTTACTCTGTCCCTTAAGCTGTTTCCTGTCATTCTTCTGACACATTTCATTTCGGTGGTCGTTATCTTTCTTATTGTTCTAGAGTCCAGCGTCCAATTCTGGAACTGATAACTCAGTTGGTAGAAAAATTGATTTGTATATTGCCCTTTTTGCTTCCGTAGTTATTGCTTTGTTTTTCAATAGTGTTGATACTTGGCCTATAACTTGGCATGCTTTGTTACACCTTATATCTATCTCTGTCGCTTGGTTATTGTCTTGTGTTAACGTGCTACCCAGATATTTAAAGTTGTCTACTTGCTTCAGAGTTGTATTATCTATTATGATGTTTCGTTTTCTTTCTTTCTCGCTATTGCCATTACTTCGGTTTTGTTTATGTTGATCTTCATGTTGTATTGTATTGTTTACAAGTGTTGTTTAGCCTGTTGATATGTTCTTGCAGGTCCTCAGTTGTTTCATGTATCAGAACTTGGTCGTCTGCAAATAGTATTTCATTTATTTATACAATAGCGGTGATACGTCAAATACCCGTGGCTTTGCCCAACTAATCTCACTGTGGTGTTTTTGGGTTTGTTTTCCCAGTTATTCCTTACCCACTTAGCCAGACTGGTTGGAATGTGACCAGAGTCACAGTAGGAAGGTGGGGTTTTATCAACTGTTCTTTGTAGGTTTCTACATCATCATCATCATTGAGTGCCGTCTCCGCATCGAAGGTCAGCTACCACGGAGCGTCTTTCCTCTCCGTCTCTTGCTTTGATGGTGCAGGTTGTAATAGGCTGATTTGTCCATCATTTGATGTTACTCGTCCATGTTAGTCTTGGTCTGCCTCTATTGCCTTGTATTTTCCCTCTATCTAAGCTGTCTATAGCCATTGGCTTCTATTGTTGTGTTTCTAGGATTGGGCATAGAGATAAGACCAGCTAGTAATATTTATAGTTGATAGTTATAGGTCCAGATGAACATTTTTAAACACATCTAGAGCAAAACCAAAAATTAACTAGCGTTTAAACACATCTAGAGCGAAACCAAAAATTAACTCGCGTTTAAATACATCTAGAGCGAAAACAAAAATTAAATCCATTTTTTTAAATACACTGGGGGGGGGGGGCGCCGCTGGGTGGTCAAGAGGTAAGACACCGGCTTTTGGACAAGAAGGTTCCAGGTTCGATTTCCACCACAAGCAGTGTAAAATAAATTAAATCAAATCTATGACTTTACCTCTTCTGGTTTCTAGGTAGTGAGTGAGATCCGATGTCTAGCTCTCTCGGAAAAAGGCAGAAAACAGGAGGCCGTCTCGAATGCACTCTGTGCACGTTAAAGATCTCTTGGTAGTTGAAAATTAAAAAGAGTAGGCCGCAAAATGGCCACTGCCCGGGCAAAATTAGTAGGAAAAATGTACCAAAAAAAAGTTAAAACTCTCGACGATAAAAAAATATGAGAGTACCTCTGCTGTCAGAGAATATCTGCCTGTGTGGCGGGGACACCTGAGCACATGACTGTCAGTGGAAAAAATAGGAAAAAGTAATATTCACTCAAAATTCAGTCTCTCGGGACTTCGCTAGAGATATAAAGTTGGTGGACGGCCAAACAAACAACAACAAACACGATAGAGATATAAAGTTGGTTGACGGCCAAACAACAACAACAAACACGCTAGAGATATAAAGCTGGTGGACGGCCAAACTACAACAACAAACACGCTAGAGATATAAAGTTGGTGGACGGCCAAACTACAACAACAAACACGCTAGAGATATAAAGCTGGTGGACGGCCAAACAACAACAAACACGCTAGAGATATAAAGTTAGTGGACGGCCAACAACAACAACAAGCACGCTAGAGATATAAAGTTGGTGGACGGCCAAACAAAAAAAACGCGCTAGAGATATAAAGCTGGTGGGCAGCCAAACAACAACAAACACGCTAGATCTATAAAGCTGGTGGACGGCCAAACAGCAACAAACACGCTAGAGATATAAAGCTGGTGGACGGCCAAACAACAACAAACACGCTAGAGATATAAAGTTGGTAGACGGCCAAACAACAACAAACACATCTTGAGGAAAACCACAAATTAGTCCTTCTAGAGTGAAAAAAGAACTACTAAACACAATTAGAGCAAGACAAATGAAATTTTTTGGTCATGTTAAAAGACACAACAGTCTAATAAAAGTAATATTAGAAGGGAAAATACAAGGTAAAAGAGGCTGAGGCAGACCAAGACTAACATGGACGAGTAACATCAAAAGATGAACAAGTCAGCCTATGGCAATCTGCACCATCAAAGCAAGAGACAGAGTGGAATGGCGCTCCATGGTAGCCAACCTTCGATGCGGAGAGGGCACTCGATGATGATGAGAGTGAAACCATGAGAGAAAAGTGATAGTTTGTTACTGTTTACATTTAGCTCAGATGTATCCTGTTCAGTTTCATATGGTGAAGTTTCCTGGGACCTGTACTGCTTGGGAATTCACTCAGCCATTTGAAGTTTGTTAGTAAGTAAAGTACCCCCGTCAGGCCAAGTGGCGTATAGGAAATATCGTGTTAGTGACCATACATTTTACAGACTTTCGGCACATGATTTTTGGGGTAATGCGGTCGGTATTACGCCCATGCCGCTTTACTTTCCCAGAAATAAAATCCGGTACCCATTAAAGGCTGGGTGAACCGGAATCCCGTTGGTTGTGATCGAACCCTACCTCTTGTCCATTGTAGTCCAGTTCACTAACCACTGAGCTATCGCGGCACACATTAGAAGTTATAGTAGAGATCATCTTTAGGAAAAGTAAATATAAAAAAAAAAAAATAAGTAAGAGTAGTTAGTGGCAGTTACGCAGAATAAAAGGATGGAAATGGCAGGACAAAATCACTAACATAGAATTATGGAAATGTATCAGTCAAACACCAGTGGATAAAGAGATACATCGAAGACGATGGCGCTGGATAGGACACACACTACTGAAGCCAACTGAGAGTATTATTTTCTGTTCTGTTTTCCGGTCTAATGTCCATGCTTCTGCACCATACAGGAATATTGAGAAGATGTAACATTTTGCTATTCTTAGTTTTAGCCCTGGTGTTATTTGTTTTGATGTTAGTATATTTTTCATGGCATTGAAATTACTTTTTGCCATTCCTATTCTTGTATTTATTTCAGTTGTACATTTTCCATCACTGGTTATAGTATGTCCCAGGTAGTTGTAGCTCTGGACTGTCTCTAGATGTCGAAGCGATACAATATGTTAAAAGAACATGTTCAAATCCTATGTCGCTGGAGGTGGGGGGTGGTCATATAAACTTGGAGAATAGAGACCACATTGACTGGTGCAGTCGCCACGACGCGTTCGGGTGTGAGTATTAATCTCTCCCCCAGTTTCTAGTTCTTTTCCACCACCATCATCATCATGTGCCATACCGGGTGGCGTAGGCGATCATGTCCTTCCACAATCGTCTACCTAGTGCATCGTATCAATTCTGTTGTTGACCGTTTTCCATGCCTTGACACCAAGCTATCCAGTATTTTCTCTCTTTGTCGTCCGCGATCTCTCTTTCCTTTTATTTTGCCAGTTGTAACCACGTATTCCAACTTTCCTCTTCTCATGATGTGCCCGAAAAATGTTGATTGTTTGTTTCTGATGTTTTTTAGGAGCTGCCTTTTTGTGTTGGCCCTTTTCACCATATGGAAAAAAACCATCTTGACCCAATCGTATAATGAACTCGCGTTCTCCAGGTTTGAAGCTCAACACGTTATTGATTGGGTCAGCCGCTGTTCTTACAGTTGCAAACAACATCGCGGTGACGTGATTATATGGACACTAATATAATATTCTACCACATATAGTGGAGAATGTTGCATATACTTTGAAAAAGTAAAATATGTTTTGGATGTATGCGATATTTACAATTTGCTAAAGAGTAATTTCACAAAGTACAGAGTAAACGAGGTGGACGGGACTGATAATATCAAGAAGTAGACTAGAAAATTTTTTTCTTTCTTTTTTTTTTTTCTTTTTTTCTTTCTTTCTTTCTTTCTTTCTTTCTTTCTTTCTTTCTTTCTTTCTTTCTTTCTTTCTTTCTTTCTTTCTTTCTTTCTTTCTTTCTTTCTTTCTTTCGTTCACATGACAGTTTATAAAGGACTGGATAATCTTCTTTAAAACTCCCCCCTCCCCCACCATTAATAGGACGCTAAGTGGCTTAGATGTGTTGTGGTTGGCAGCAAAATTGTAATATTTAAATTCCGTTTTTCGACCTGACATATCAGACTTTAGCATTTCATTTTTTAGTACCGGGCTGACTTCCCTTTTCAAACGCTTGCCCAGATAGATTATTCTGATTCCAGGAGCACCATTTGAAGGTGACACGTCTTAATCAGCTGTAGTTCGCCGATCCTGATGCAAATTGTGACCGCTTTCAGGTCATCATTCACTGTTGGCCTCTTACCTCTCCTCAATGCTCTTACTCACCACTGCCGAGTCATTGTGCCTATTTTCAGCAGTGGTCTGCATTCTAATCTAAACAGAATGTAAACTCTGGAAAGACAGGTGTGATCTTTAATTTAAATTAAACACTGGAAAGATACAGATACAGGTAATCTTTAATTTAAACACTAGAAAAATACGATTGATTTTTAATGTAAATTAAACACTGGAGAGATATGTGTGATCTTTAATTTAAACACTGGAAAAATACGGGCGATTTTTACAATGGAAAAATACGGTGATCTTTAATTTGAACACTGGAAAGATATGGGTGATCTTTAATTTAAATTAAACACGGGAAAGATACGGTTGATCTTTAGTTTAAATTAAAACCGGGAGGATATGGGTCATTTTTAATTTAAATTAAACACAGGAAAGATGTAGGTGATCTTTAATTTCAATTAAACACAGGAAAGATGAAGGTGATCTTTAATTTAAATTAAACACAGGAAAGATATGGGTGATCTTTAATTTAAATTAAACACAGGAAATATGTAGGTGATCTTTAATTTCAATTAAACACATTAACTATGTAGGTGATCTTTAAGTTCAATTAAACACAGGAAATATGTAGGTGATCTTTAATTTAAATTAAACACAGGAAAGATGTAGGTGATCTTTAATTTCAATTAAACACAGGAAAGATGTAGGTGATCTTGATGGTGGCATGAGAGTCACTGCTTGTCCTAAACAGTCGACACGAGATGTTGGGTCTCCGATTGAAAAAAAAAAAGGCTTTGACGCTATCCTACGTCTGAAGACGGAAGAATAAAGAAGTAAGTTAAATAGGTTCTACTTTACATTATATTGAGGACAAGTGAAATGTATTAGAAGGTAAGAAAAGTAAAGTAAAGCGCCCCTGTCACGCCAAGTGGCGTATAGGGAATATGGTGTTAGTGACCATAAATTTTACAGACCTTCAGCACATGATTTTTGGGGTAATGTGGTCGATATTACGTCCGCGCCGCTTTACTTTCCCAGAAAAAAATCCGGTACCCATTTAAGGCTGAATGAACCCGGAAGCCGTCGTTGGGGATCGAATCCTACCTCTTGTCCTTTGCAGTCCAGTTCACTAACCACTGAGCTATCGCGGCTCTGTATTAGAAGGTGCTAACAGTAAAATATTCACATTTTAAGTCTGTCATTGATGATACAAACCTCCTTTTGAACTGTTTTTTGTTGTTGTTATATTCATCATCATCATCAAGTGCCTTCTCCGCAACGAAGGTTGGCTACCATGGATCGCCATTCTACTCTGTTTCTTGCTTTGATGGTGCAGTCTGTCATATATTGACGTGTCCATCTTTTGATGTTACTCGTCCATGTTAGTCTTGGTCTGCCTCTGCCTCTTTTACCTTGTATTTTTCCTTCCAATATTACTTTTAGTAGGCTGTTGTGTCTTTTAACATGCCCCAAAAATTTATTTATTATTAGTTATATTATTTTTATTTTATCCTTTACTGATTTAAATAATTCTTTAAATATTATGATTTAACGCTTTCATTACAGAAGGTTTTTATTAATTTAGGTGTGTTACCGGGGCCTCATTTTGTGGGAAGTAAAGAATAGTGACACTGTGACCTTCCAGGCATGTCGTAAGAGGCGACTAAGGAGGTTGATCGATGGCTTGACAAGCTGTCATTGTAAAAAGTATTGTTATGGAAACAGAACCATAGATTTTAAAAGCAGTGATCTCTGCAATCTGTGCCATTTTGACACGCAAGGTTTCTGTTTTTGAGATTGTAATTCTGCCCTATGTGCCGTCTTCGGCTCGAAAGGACAATAGATAGATAGATAGATGTCAGAGACAAAATTGTTCATGTTTTTAAATATTAATCTTCTTCTGCTTCTACCTTTTTATCTCCCTGTGGAGAATATGTCTTCAACAAACACTTTCCTAGTCGTTCTGTTTCTTGCCATTCTTTTAAGATCATTCCATGTCTTCCCCATCATCTTCATCTCTGCTTGTGTCTGTCTTCTCCAAGAATTCCTTGGTCTTCCTCTTTGTCTTTTCCCCTGGGGATTCCAAAAAAGGGCCAGTTGTGTAATACTCTCATTTGGCTTCCGCATTGTGTCCTGTCCAGCGCCATCGTCTTCGCTGTGTCTCTTTATTCGCTGGCAGTTGACTGGTACATTTATACAACTTGTAATATTGGAAGTTTAAATTGTAACTTGGATGCCGTCTCCACATCGAAGGTTGGCTTCAGTGGAGCGCCAATTTATTCTGTCATTCTACTAGTCTACTAAAGAACTAGTCATTCTTTGATGTTATCAGTGAAATTTAGTTTTGGTCTGCCTCTTCCTCGTCTACTTGTACTTTCCCCATCAAGATCTGTCTCTTTGTCTGTCCGTTCGTCCTCTTTCTTTCTTTCTTTCTTTCTCCCTCTTCTTCCTTCCTTCCTTCCTTCCTTCCTTTCCTTCCCTTCCTTCCTTCCTTCCTTCCTTCCTTCCTTCCTTCCTTCCTTCCTTCCTTCCTTCCTTCCTTCCTTCCTTCCTTCCTTCCTTCCTTCCTTCCTTCCTTCCTTCCTTCCTTCCGTGTAGGTATTGTCTATATCTGCAATGTAATTTATTGTACAAATGTTTCTTTCCTCTCCAAGATGACTTCCAGTAAGGTATTGTGTGTCTTCTCATGTCCCCCCCCCCCCAAAAAAAAAAAAAAGGAAATTGTCATGTTCCAATAATATTAAGTAGTTCTTTTTTTCATGTTTAGCTGATTCAACTAAGCTATCCATGACAAACTATTGTGGCTTAGCATTATTAAAGTACTCGTGATCTGTGCTATAGTTCACACTAGACCTGTGATTGCGTTGTTTGTTTATATTCTGGGATTGAAGTCCTCAGATCCCTCGTCTAATGAGAACACGAACATGACCTTAACATTCTTCCAGGTGCATCTAAATGCAACTGTGACATCACCGAGCTTGCATTCGGCATGGTTGATCCTGTTCAATTATGTGCGTGTTTTACTAACACAAACAGTCTCCGCTGTCTTCTGTCTGTTAATGTTCCGGAGAAATGTTCTTTCCGCGTCGCATCGTCAAATGTTTCGTCCCAGAAACCTGGACACGATTCATGCTCTTAGAGAGTACTCTGTACTGGATGCTGGCCAGTTTGCTGGTACAAATGTATCTGATTTACATGTTCCCATGCAAGAAATGTGAGCACAATTAATTCTCTGCTAAAGGTTATTTATCCCATATACATCACTGGCGTTTTAGTGTTTTAATGTCATCTTTAGCTATCGCTTTATTTGGTGGATTTGTTGTTGTTATAGTGTGATTCTAATGTTTTGATTTCTGGTTATTTTTCTGCAGCTGTTCTAGTGATTTAAAATGTATTTTAAAGTTGTAATTTGAAGTTGCTGTTTTATACAATTATTGTGTGCCATTAAAGACGTTTTTATAATAATTTATTTTAAGGGATTTCATCTGTGCAGTGTGTGTGAATTTTTATGGTTTATTTTTACTGACGGTTTTTATTGATGTTATTTAAAATGTAAAAAGGGAGCTCTTAAAAAACATCAGAAAGAAGCAATCAACATTTTTCGGGCACATCATGAGAAGAGGAAAATTGGAATACTTGGTTACAACTGGCAAAATAAAAGGAAAGAGAGATCGCGGGCGAAAAAGAGAGAAAATACTGGATAGCTTGGTGTCATGGCATGGAAAACAGTCAACAACAGAACTGATAAGATGCACTGTAGATAGAAGATTGTGGAGGGACATGATCACCTACGCCAACAGGTATGGCACATGATCATGATGATTTAAAATGTAGTGTGGTTGTAATGGCATTATCATATTATGATGTATCAAGACGCTTGACAGCAACCAGAGCTAGAAGCTGCCAACGATCCATAGCTGATGGCTTGCGTCAGGATCGATGAACCAGATCCATCCATACCTTATTGCACCTCTTTGTGGTGCCTCTAGTATCAAACTAACCAATCTAGTATCGCCACGCGAGTAGAGATAGAAGAGAGAAGGTAAACCGACATTTACAATGCCGAGCCGTAGTCGGATGTGTTGAGCCGAAAGGCGCAAATAAAACACAACGCATTTACGTCCACTTAACGTTCTGGTAAAGACGAATTGCGAAGAAGACAATCCATATTTAAAAAAGTAATTGGGTGGACCACAGAAAGAGAAAGGAGCCGTGATAGCTCATTGGTTAGTGAACTGGATTACAAAGGACAAGGGGTAGGGTTCGATCCCAACCGACGGCTTCCGAGTTCACCCAGTCTTAAATGGGTACCGGATTTTTTTCTGGGAAAGTAAAGCGGCACGGGCGTAATACTGACCACATTACCCCAAAAATCATGTGCCGAAGGTCTCTAAACTGTATGGTCACTAACACCATATACCCTATACGCCACTTGGCGTGACGGGGGTACTTTACTACTTTTTACAGAAAGAGAAATATGTTATTATAATATTGAACACATTTTCTTCGTATTCTTCTTCTACTTTTCTGTGGAGTATAGGTCTTCAACAAACACTTTCAGTTCCCTGTGGAGCATAGGTCCTCAACAAACGCTTTCAGTTCCCTGTGGAGTATAGGTCTTCAACAAACACTTTCAGTTCCCTGTGGAGCATAGGTCCTCAACAAACACTTTCAGTTCCCTTTGGAGTATAGGTCTTCAACAAACACTTTCAGTTCCCTGTGGAGCATAGGTCCTCAACAAACACTTTCAGTTCCCTGTGGAGCATAGGTCCTCAACAAACACTTTCAGTTCCCTGTGGAGCATAGGTCCTCAACAAACACTTTTAGTTCCCTGTGGAGTATAGTTCCTCAATAAACACTTTCAGTTCCCTGTGGAGCGTAGGTCCTCAACAAACACTTTCAGTTCCCTGTGGAGCATAGGTCCTCAACAAACACTTTCAGTTCCCTGTAGAGCATAGGTCCTCAACAAACACTTTCAGTTCCCTGTGGAGCATAGGTCCTCAACAAGCACTTTCCAAGCCGCTCTTTTTTTCTTGCAATTCTTTCAAGATCGTTCCATATCTTCCCCATCATCTTCATCTCTTCTTCCATCTGTCTCTCCAAGAATATTTAACACTTAACGTGTTTAAAACCTGCGGGAGCATAAGTGCAAGGTCGGCACATCGTCAGCTGACCAAGACCTAGTAGTTCTATCTCCTCCTGGTTTTCCCTGGTAACAGTCTGGGCCATAACAGGCTGGTTTAGGGCAGATAGAATCGCTGTGTTCCCTGTAGTGGTAGCTGTTACTGATATAGAAGACATTGGGCTGGGCGTTTCCCAGCATCATCATCATCAAGTACCGGGCGTACTGGCGTAGGTGATCATGTCTCTCCACAACTTTCGATCACGACAGTTATTTATCATTTCTGTTGTTGACCTTCTGCTAAGTCATTCTCTTAAGCTGTCTGGTGTATTTTCTCTTTGCTTCCCTCTATCTTTTCGTCCCTCAATTTTCCCAGTTGTAGCAATATATTCCAACTGTTCTCTTCTCATTAAATGACCAAATATGATGATTGTTTCTTCCTAATATTGGAAATTAGCTCTCTTTTTGCTTTGGCTTCTTTCAGAACGTTTTCATTACTCTTCTTATCTGTCCATGGAATTCTCAACATTCTTCTGTAAGACCACATTTCTACAGACTCCAGTGATTTTCTTGTCTGTTGTCCTATTGTCCATGATTCACATCCATATTGGAGTCGTCAGTCGCTGGACACTGAGGGAATTGCTGAGGAGGGGATCTGAGCACCTATGGACATGTTCGGAGTGCAATGATGATGACCCGCAAATAACTCAATAACTTACATCCATATGTTAAGACTGGCTCTACATAACATTTAAGAACTCTTTTTCTTGTTAATTTAATAACTTTTTTTTTTCCCAGTATAGCATGGGATAAAAGAACTCTAACTTCTCCAATAAGAGCTAGGAATATCAGGAGAGCCATTTTGACCCGACACATCAATGAGTAAACGGGGGCCCTGCCCTCATCAACTTGTAGCATTACGCCAGCAGCAGCAGCAACAACAACAACAACAACATATATAAATACAACCTTAGTTGTCTTGGACTTTAAAAAATGAGTATGGGTTGGAGAATAAAGTGAATTATCAGAGCAGTCACGTAATGAGATGGTGAATGTTTTTATTATCCCAGTTTAATTTTAGTGAATATTTGTTGGCAAATGACAAACCTTTGATAATTTTAGTGAATATTTGTTGGCAGATGACAATTCTTTGATAATTTTAGTGAATATTTGTTGGAATATGACAAACCTTTGATAGTTTTAGTAGTATATATTTGTTTGAAAATTACAAACCTTTGATAGTTTTAGTAGTATATATTTGTTTGAAAATTACAAACCTTTGATAGTTTTAGTAGTATATATTTGTTTGAAAATTACAAACCTTTGATAGTTTTAGTAGTATATATTTATTGGAATATGACAAACCTTTGATAATTTTAGTAGATATTTGTTGGAATATGACAAACCTTTGAGATCCGTGTAACTGCTCTTGGTTACAAGAAGTTACACTACCATATTTACACAGCATTAATCTTTTTTCTGGATCTACCGGTTGAGAGGGAGGAGACCTTGTGACTGAAAAATAAGGTCCACAAGCTACGCTACGGCTGATATAGTTGGACAAATATGTCACTTCTTTTGTTACTATTTCTAGCGTTGAAAGCTCCAGCTCTTGCACTTCTGGCAACCTCAACAAAGACCGTTGTTATATTGTTGGTTTATTGTAACGGGCTGTCTCCACAACTAAAATTACGGCATTTATTGATTCATATCCAATTTCTCGTCTGGCCGGAAAGAGGTGGGGGAGGTTCCTGTCGGTCTGGAGAATAACGTTCCCTCGTTTAACAAAACAAAACGATAGCCCCTCGGCTGTTTTGGCCTTTGACCACTCTATCCAGCCTCGGGTGAAAAGTCAGATCAGTTGGGTCACGGGTAACCTGCTGCACTTTGACCTCCCGCAGGCGATTATCTCGTGATCATTATTCCTTTGGTCTTTGGAATTTCCGTCTATTAGATCAGAGGTTCTGAACTTTTTCGCCAGAATGGGTCGCTTTAAAATTTAAAATACTCTTGACACTTTTCGACCCTGATAACCCTCATGTGCATCACATTTTTAAACACATCCTATCATACTTTTACTGCAGTTATTCCATTCAAAGTTTACATATAGTAGTAGTACTGTCACAGACATTTCATAACATCAACTTTTCCATTCAAACCTTGTCACGGACATTTCACAACATCATCTTTTCCATTCAAACCTTACCTTTAGTAGTAGTACTGTCACGGACATTTCACAACATCATCTTTTCCATTCAAACCTTGCCACGGACATTTCACAACATCATCTTTTCCATTCAAACCTTGTCACGGACATTTCACAACATCATCTTTTCCATTCAAACCTTGCCACGGACATTTCACAACATCATCTTTTCCATTCAAACTTTACCTTTAGTAATAGCACTGTCACGGATATTTCATAACATCATCTAACTGCTTGGACTTGGCTCCCATGACAGCTACTCTCATGTCCTGTGCAAGATCCCCAGTTTCTGCAGCAGCCAATCCAGGTATGTCTGTGATATCTTGCACAGTCTTCCTCTAGGTTTTCCTCTCAATCTTTATCTAGAACAATGAAGATGATGACTTGAAGGTGTGAAGATGATGACTTGTAGGTATGAAGATGATGACTTGAAGGTGTGAAGCTGATGACTTGAAGGTGTGAAGATGATGACTTGAAGGTGTGAAGATGATGACTTGAATGTGTGAAGATGATGACTTAAAGGTGTGAAGATGATGACTTGAAGGTGTGAAGATGATGACTTTAAGGTGTGAAGATGATGACTTTAAGGTGTGAAGATGATGACTTGAAGGTGTGAAGATGATGACTTGTAGGTATGAAGATGATGACTTGAAAGTATGAAGATGATGACTTGAAGGTGTGAAGATGATGACTTGAAGGTGTGAAGATGATGACTTTAAGGTGTGAAGATGATGACTTTAAGGTGTGAAGATGATGACTTGAAGGTGTGAAGATGATGACTTGTAGGTATGAAGATGATGACTTGAAAGTATGAAGATGATGACTTGAAGGTGTGAAGATGATGACTTGAAGGTGTGAAGATGATGACTTAAAGGTGTGAAGATGATGGCTTAAAGGTGTGAAGATGATGGCTTGAAGGTGTGAAGATGACGACTTGAAGGTGTGAAGATGACGACTTGAAGGTGTGAAGATGATGACTTTAAAGTGTGAAGATGATGACTTGAAGGTGTTAAGATGACGACTTGAAGGTGTGAAGATGATGACTTGAAGGTGTTAAGATGATGACTTTAAGGTGTGAAGATGACGACTTGAAGGTGTGAAGATGATGACTTGAAGGTGTGAAGATGACGACTTGAAGGTGTGATTCATGAAGCGAAGAAATGACTACACAATCAAGACAAAGACCGGTACAGGCTAGGGATACATGCACTTGTTGCGCGCTGACGTAACGCTGTACAAGTGGATGGAGATTATGTTGAATGATACCGATGTTTACATGACATATCCATATATACCGTATAAAAATGTCATACTTTTTGAATTAGCGGTTCCAGAGAAAACGGGTGTGGTGCATTACTTTCTGAATGCGCTATGTGGTTACTTGTTTCTACACACAAACATTGCTACATTTCTCCATAACATTTCTTACCACTTTACCATAAAAATTGTTTCCTTTTACGTAAATATTGTTTTTTTTTTTTTTGCAGTGAAAATTATTCCCTTTAATATAAGTATTGTTTTTATTCAATGAAAATTATTCCCTTTTACATAAATATTGTTTTTATTCCAATGAAAATTGTAGATGTTTCATCAATATTTTTTTTCAATTAAAATTATAATTTAAAAAAAAATAAAATATTACTTTGAACTCCACGATATGTTGCTCAAACTGTTATGCCTGTACCTGATAACTATTTCGGTGTTTTAACAGATGGTGTTGTTTAAAAAAAACACACACAAATCTTTTTGCGTGCAAAATACAACTCATCGTAAATGACTGCGTAGAGAATAAAATCAGAAAGCAAAAAACCCGATCTCGATATTTGCCACGACGAAATGAATGTGTTTGGCCGAAAGACGCAAAAATCGCAGCCTCGCAATAAACTACTAAACAACGAAAATCATACTCTCTTTTTTTAGCACGAGCAACGACATAGTGGATATCACGTTTGGCGATATATATTGTTGATGTATTTAAATAGTTATAAAAAAAATCATTAAAGGACATCTTAAAGATGTAACTACAAGTACGCAAATGTGAAGATTGGGAACACAAAAACATATGCATGTGTGACAAACATCGCGAAATGCAACACAAACAACAATGTATGCAACAACAGTATGACGCAGTGAAAGATGGGTACTGCACAACCGAGGCTGAACTAAATGCAAAACACCATGGCCCCTGTTAAAGAAACCTAAATTCCTAAAAATAGAATAAAAAAAAAATTAATCCGTGATTTCTTTGTGGTTTTACCCCCTACCCCGGTCTTTGGGTCGTGAGATCTGATCACGCCCTCTCGAATAACGGCAAAAAAACAGTAGGTCTCGTGTTAATCCTGCGCACGTTAAATAATCATTAACAGTTGGAAATCGAAAAAGAATAGGCCAAGAAATGGCTGCTGTCTGAGCAAAATTAATAGGAAAGAAAATCTATATAAAACGTTAAAATTCTTCGATGATAAAAGCGAGAGTACCTCTAAAGTCGGACAATATCTGCCTGTATGGCGAGAGACACTAGAGCACTTGGCTGCAGGTGTGACAAAATAGGAACAAGTTTTATTCACACAAAATTCAGTCCCTCGGGACTTGGCTAGAAATAGAAAGCTGGCAAATGCAAACAAAGCAATTGTACCAAACAATCAAATAAAGCAATTGTAAGAAACAATCAAACAAAGCAATTGTAACAAACAATCAAACAAAGCAGTTGTAACAAACAATCAAACAAAGCAGTTGTAACAAACAATCAAACAAAGCAGTTGTAACAAACAATCAAACAAAGCAGTTGTAACAAACAATCAAACAAAGCAGTTGTAACAAACAATCAAACAAAGCAGTTGTAACAAACAATCAAACAAAGCAGTTGTAACAAACAATCAAACAAAGCAGTTGTAACAAACAATCAAATAAAGCAGTTGTAACAACCAAAATAAAACAAAACGACATCAACGATAAAATGCGTGGGCTTGGATTTAACGGTTATAACCGTTACAGGGTACAATCACTGGGAACCAATTTTCAATAAATTATACACAGAGAGATCAGGCATCGTGCTTGTTTTCTCTATGAGGATCAAAGAATTCCTGGTGCAAAATTTCAGAGAACAGAAACGGGATGTGAGATAGTGTTTGTCGTGGTCAGGTTCACTGTAACATCATCGAGCCTTCTCCCGCTTTTGCGTTTGGTCAACAGATGCAATGACGAAATGCTTCAATGTTTTAAAAGCGTGATCGTCGACTGAAATAAAATAGTCAGGATGTTTTAAAGGACACGTGTTAGAATTTTATTTAGCAAAAACAAGAGTGGAATATCTTGGTTTTATTTTGTCCTTTTTATTACAGCGCCTTTATCGGTCAACAGGATGTAAATTGTGGTCTTCAGAAACACATTACGAAGTTTATGCATTTTTTAATTTATCCTCAATGTTGGAGAATTAGGCATATATTTTTTTCTTCATATGAACTTGAAGACGATAGTTACTTTGTTTGCCATTTGGTATAGTCGTATTTTTAAAATAGGAAGCTTCAGTCAGAAGTGAAAATATCCTCATGGTTAAATTCGGTTTGCTGGTTTTCCCACCAACACTACACAGAATTGAACTTATTTTTGGGGGGCATAAACCAAACACATGACCATTACAGTTTTAGTATCTTCCTCTTCTTCCTCCTCCTTTTCTTCTCTCCTCTTTTTCTACCTCCTCCTCTTCTTCTCTTCCTCTTCTTTTTCCTTCTCCTCCTCTTCTTCTTCCTCCTCTCCTTCTTCATCATCCGCTGCTGCTTCGTCCGCCATACAACAACTCTTCTTTGTTCCTCCCTCCCAACAAAGGCCTTACATTTTGTGTCGCTGCGCTGTGTCGTGTACTACAAATAACGAAATTTGCTCGCTTCGGCCCAACACATTCTACGCAAAACATTTTATAAGGGACTGCTTCCTTCTTCGATCATCCGTACCCACCTAGTCAGATTTGTGATTGTTTCTAGAAGTGAAGTAGGATTTTTATCAGACACTCTAATTCACCAATCAGCCTGGATATGAATCACCGACTTTTTCCAGATATAAATGAGAGATTATATAAGTAGATGTACTTTGATCGTTTTACATCTTTTCAACAGGTGTGGATTACATGCTCCTCCCATCCCGTTCATAATCCCATGACTCCGTATACAGTAGCTCTGTGTATCAACATAAACCTGACAAATGGTCATTATGTTAGCATTCCACTTTCAGTAGCATACGACGCTTGCCTGAAGCTTTATGAATCCTTATATTCTATTGGATTGTTCACGAACGAAACTTAAATAACAGGATCTGAAGCTGAACAGGTAATCACTATCGATATTTACTTTAGATAAAAACACGCACTTACAATAAATGTATACCTTTTCCCAGGGGCGTATATTCTAGGTTAACTAGGCAAGCAGAGAAACCCGGCCCACTAGGGAATCCAATACAAACAATTAATAAGGAAACATACATAAGTTTCTTCATACTTTTTTTTTTTTGGTTGCGTTCGCCAGCTTTGACCTCTGACGAAGTCCCTAGAGACACGAAACTGAATTTTGCGTGTTAATATTGATATCATTCACATTTCTTCCACATGAAACTGTCGACATGGCTGTACAAAATATTGATATCATTCACATTTCTTCCACATGAAACTGTCGACATGGCTGTACAAAATTTTGATATCATTCACATTTCTTCCACATGAAACTGTCGACATGGCTGTACAAAATATTGATATCATTCACATTTCTTCCACATGAAACTGTCGACATGGCTGTACAAAATATTGATATCATTCACATTTCTTCCACATGAAACTGTCGACATGACTGTACAAAATATTGATATCATTCACATTTCTTCCACATGAAACTGTCGACATGGCTGTACAAAATATTGATATCATTCACATTTCTTCCACATGAAAAACCATCAGTTGGTAACATGACTATTTTTTTTTTCCACTCAGTGATTTATATTTTTTCCTGCACTCCTATGAAGAAGAGGCAGGAGATTTGTTTGTTTAAATCGTTTCATCATCGTGGATGCCCTGGGCTTTGCCTTTATTTTAGCTAGGTGGGGAAGGGGGGATGGGTCTGCCTTCATTCGCTCTCTCATTCTCTCTATGATGGACATTTGTTTTCTCATGTAGGCCTATATGTGTAGGAAAATTTGTGGTTCATACGTTCGTCTTCTGAATTTCGCTTCATTGCGACAGACCCATATTAGGTATCTAAAATAAGTAAGTAGAGAAACTAAAGTGTTGTGGTGTTCTGGTGTCGTGTTTGGTATCGTGTTTAGCATTATCGCTCTGTGTATGTCTACTTTGTGTTTGGTATATGTTTGTAGTGTGTCATGTAGTGCGTGGATGGTTGGGCATCTATAGTATGTGTTCTTCGTTTGCTTGTGTGTTTGTGTTGCACATTTGGCATTTGTCTCCTTGTTCCAGTGGCGTCGTATTAAACAGAAGTCGATATGCGACTTCTCTCTCCTTTGGAGTAACAACTGGGTTGTGCAGGTTCTGGAACGTGCCGCTGTAGTTTTGGATGTTGTGTGGGTAACCCCATTTGATCCTTCGTTGTAGTGGTGAGGCTTGTTGTTGTATTAATTGTTGGTATATGTATTTTGTTGTCTGGTGCATGAGATGTTCGTTTCCTTGTATGGCTTGTATGCACGACTTGTAGAAAGCAGGCATGGTCCCGTAATGGTGGGGGCTTGTTGTTGTCTGGTACATGAGATGTTCGTTTCCTTGTATGGCTTGTATGCACGACTTGTAGAAAGCAGGCATGGTCCCGTAATGGTGTGGGCTTGTTGTTGTCTGGTACATGAGATGTTCGTTTCCTTGTATGGCTTGTATGCACGACTTGTAGAAAGCAGGTATGGTCCCGTAATGGTGTGGGCTTGTTGTTGTCTGGTACATGAGATGTTCGTTTCCTTGTATGGCTTGTATGCACGACTTGTAGAAAGCAGGCATGGTCCCGTAATGGTGGGGGCTTGTTGTTGTCTGGTACATGAGATGTTCGTTTCCTTGTATGGCTTGTATGCACGACTTGTAGAAAGCAGGCATGGTCCCGTAATGGTGTGGGCTTGTTGTTGTCTGGTACATGAGATGTTCGTTTCCTTGTATGGCTTGTATGCACGACTTGTAGAAAGCAGGTATGGTCCCGTAATGGCGTGGGCTTGTTGTTGTCTGGTACATGAGATGTTCGTTTCCTTGTATGGCTTGTATGCACGACTTGTAGAAAGCAGGCATGGTCCCGTAATGGTGTGGGCTTGTTGTTGTCTGGTACATGAGATGTTCGTTTCCTTGTATGGCTTGTATGCACGACTTGTAGAAAGCAGGCATGGTCCCGTAATGGTGTGGGCTTGTTGTTGTCTGGTACATGAGATGTTCGTTTCCTTGTATGGCTTGTATGCACGACTTGTAGAAAGCAGGCATGGTCCCGTAATGGTGTGGGCTTGTTGTTGTCTGGTACATGAGATGTTCGTTTCCTTGTATGGCTTGTATGCACGACTTGTAGAAAGCAGGCATGGTCCCGTAATGGCGTGGTCTTGTTGTTGTCTGGTACATGAGATGCTCGTTTCCTTGTATGGCTTGTATGCACGACTTGTAGAAAGCAGGCATGGTCCCGTAATGGTGTGGGCTTGTTGTTGTCTGGTACATGAGATGTTCGTTTCCTTGTATGGCTTGTATGCACGACTTGTAGAAAGCAGGCATGGTCCCGTAATGGCGTGGTCTTGTTGTTGTCTGGTACATGAGATGTTCGTTTCCTTGTATGGCTTGTATGCACGACTTGTAGAAAGCAGGCATGGTCCCGTAATGGTGTGGGCTTGTTGTTGTCTGGTACATGAGATGCTCGTTTCCTTGTATGGCTTGTATGCACGACTTGTAGAAAGCATCCATGGTCCCGTAATGGCGTGGGCTTGCGTTGTTGATTTTTGTGTGCCAGATGAGCCAGAGCCCAATGTAGTAATGGGCGAAAGGGTAGCTGTGTGGCCGTTGAACGATGCGTCCCACATGGCCGATGAGCCTGAGCCCCATGTAGTAATGGGCGAAAGGGTAGCAGTGTGGCCGTTGAACGATGCGTCCCACATGGCCGATGAGCCTGAGCCCCATGTAGTAATGGGCGAAAGGGTAGCTGTGTGGCCGTTGAACGATGCGTCCCACATGGCCGATGAGCCTGAGCCCCATGTAGTAATGGGCGAAAGGGTAGCTGTGTGGCCGTTGAACGATGCGTCCCACATGGCAGATGAGCCTGAGTCCCATGTAGTAATGGGCGAAAGGGTAGCAGTGTGGCCGTTGAACGATGCGTCCCACATGGCCGATTCTGAAGGATTTTATTTTGGAGTGGATGTCTTGAAGAGCGATTTCCCCGTCGTATTTCCTTTGGATCGGTGTATCGTGTTTTATATTGTGGATGACGTTTCGAAATATGAACTTGTTGATGTGCTTGTTGATTTCGTGAGTAATGTGACGAGGTGGATCGAGGACTGTGACAGTGTAGAGTTGCTTGGGTACGATGATGTTGTTGACGATGATACTTCTGCCGAAGATAGTTGATGTTTTGTGTTGATATCTCAGCAGGGTGTCGGTGATGCTTTGTGTTGATATCTCAGCAGGGTGTCGGTGATTTTTGTGTTGATATCTCAGCAGGGTGTCGGTGATTTTTGTGGTTAGCACCTGCCATGTAGGTTTGCTTATCTTGGGGTTGCACGGGAAGGTGATGCCGTACCCCGTCATGACGTCGACGGATGTCAGTCCTAAAGGGAAATCCTTTTTGTTCTGCCACCTGCTGATCCCCATGATGGATGACTTTTTCACGTTGATCTTCGCCCCGCTGCTGTTACCGAAGTCTGTGTATGCTTTGATGATGTTTGTTATTGAGCGGTCGCTTGTGGGGAAGAAGATGGTGTCGTCGGCGTAAGTCATGAGCTTCCGTTGTCCTCCCCCTGGTATAAAGGTGCCTCTGATGGATTCGTCTTTTCTTATTTTTTTCGAGTAATGGCTCTAAGGCTAGGATGTAGAGCAGTGGAAATAGAGGGCATCCCTGTCTGACGGACCTGGTTAGTGTGAAGGAGTTCGTGAGTGTGTGGTTGACGAGGACTTGCTCTCAGGTCTGGAATACAGGATTTGAATCCATCGTCGGAAGTTGTCTCCTATGTTGCAGTTGTGCAGTGTCTTGTGTAGGTAGGAGTGTGATACCCTGTTAAAGTCCTTTTCCTGGTCTAGGGACAGGATTGACGATTGCTCGTTTCTTCCGTGTGTGTATGTGATAATGTCTCGTATGAAGTGGGTGTGGTTGGTTATGTTCCTGCCTTGGATGCTACACTGTTGGTCTTCGTGGACAAGTGATGGCATGAATGGTTTTAGCTTGTTCGTCAACGTCTTGGTGAGTATTTTGTAGTTAACGTTGAACAACGATATCCGTCTGTAGTTTGTTAATTGTATCTTTTCCGTGTTGTTCTTTCGGAGTAAGGTGATGTAACATGACTAGTGCAGTTGATGACCAGCGAGAGGGAGAGAGAGTTTTCTCTCCTCCCAACTATTTATACCATCCTCCTATTCATTATCCCAGAATCGTCCGTAACAAATCATTTTTAATCTTCTATCCCTTGTTTACTATGCATACCCACTACGTCACTCCTAGAACCTTCCAGATCCCTCTGTCTTAACTCTTTGACCTTGGCCCTATCTAGGTCTGTTTCTAGCATAACTACCCACACCCAGCGTCCTTCACGCTTCCATGACTTCCCACTGACTGCACGCCCTCATGGCGGTATACCCTTACCTTTCTATAGTCTGTTTCTATCATACCTAGTCTCTCCCCCCAAATACACTCAACACTTGCCTACCTGGCCGTTTACTATATTTCAACACTTGGCTATTTACTATTATGATTATATTTCAACACTTGACTATTTACTATTATGATTATATTTCAACATTTGACTATTTACTATTACGATTATATTTCAACACTTGTCTATTTACTATTATGATTATATTTCAACACTTGACTATTTACTATTACAATTATATTTCAACACTTGTCTATTTACTATTATGATTATTTTTCAACACTTGGCTATTTACTATTATGATTATATTTCAACACTTGTCTATTTACTATCATGATTATATTTCAACACTTGGCTATTTACTATTACAATAGGAATAATTTTTTTGTTATAAAGAGAGACCTCCTCCCCCACCACCTTTCCCATCTTCACTTCAAATTTGACGCTAGAATGAGATAGCTCAACCTTTGAACTCAACATACACCACTGACCTATAAACGTTGATCCCCGTGGTTATCGCGTATCGATTTTTGTGTGAAATCGATAACGGTTTCTTTGACCTTTACTTCTGTGTCGATACAATAACAAAATATATTTAAAGTTTAAAGACACAGTTGAACAACAATGCTATCACGTCCTTGCGTTACAGACAACCTTTTATCTTTTCCTAATCGTTATACAAGCGGGACAGATTAGAGGTTTTCCTTATCTTCAAATACTTGTTTAGAATTTTGACGTTTAATACTTCACTTCCAGATGACGTCGATTGACCAGTAAGAGAGGGGGAGCAGACTTTCTGGTAGCTGTGAAGTTTATAATAATTCACTCACTGGTGTCTGTGAAGTTTATAATAATTCACTCACTGGTGTCTGTGAAGTTCATAATAATTCACTCACTAGTGTCTGTGAAGTTTATAATAATTCACTCACTGGTGTCTGTGAAGTTCATAATAATTCACTCACTAGTGTCTGTGAAGTTTATAATAATTCACTCACTAGTGTCTGTGAAGCTTACCTTTGTTTTCAAAGGCATATAATTACCTACCGACATACTTACCCATCCATCCATCCATCCATCCATCCCATCCATCCATCCATCCATCCATCCATCCATCCATCCGGCGGTCTGTCTGTCTGTACGTCTTTCTTTCCTTCTTTCTTTCTTTCTTTCTTTCTTTCTTTCTTTCTTTCTTTCTTTCTTTCTTTCTTTCTTTCTTTCTTTCTTTCTTTCTTTCTTTCTTTCTTTCTTTCTTTCTTTCTTTCTTTATATATGCATTTCGCTTGAAGTATTGTCTATATCTGCACCGTGCTTTCCTGAATAAATTTTATTGTCTTTTGTAATTCTTGCAACGGCCCATATAGTTTTGTCTGTAATGTTGTATCTATTGGCCTTTGGATTTTCCTCAGTCTACTATATTCAATACAGTCTTGAAGTATGTGTTCAGCAGTCTGGGGCGCCTGTCCACATGTACATGTAGTTGAGGTTCAGATTTTGAATTTTCTATACATGTGATTGTGGAGTCGATTGTGCTCTGTTCTGAGGCGTATAACGGTAACTTGTTCCTATCTATTCATATCATGAAAGGCATAGTGATTTGGGGCTTGTGGTCTTCTGATTGATTTGACTGTCTGTTTCTTCTGATGGTATGCAACTGGTGCATCTGGTTGTGTGCCTGTTGCACCAGATTCTAACCTTTGGAGAAGCGCCTTTTAGTATGTTTAAAAAAAGTAAAGTACCCCCGTTAGGCCAAGTGGCTTATAGGGAATATGGTGTTAGTGACCATAAATTTTACAGACCTTTGGCATATGATTTTTGGGATAATGTGGTCGGTATTACGCCCGTGCCGCTTTACTTTCCCAGAAAAAAATCCAGTACCCATTAAAGGCTGGGTGAACCGGGAGCCGTCGGTTGGGATCGAACCATACTTCTTGTCCTTTGTAGTCCAGTTCACTAACCACTGAGCGAGCTATCGCGGTTCGCTTTTAGCATGTGGGCCTTTCCATAACTGAATTTTGCGCTAATATCTGTTTTGTGTCCAGTACACACTGACAGTGTGAGGGGATGTTCCTCGCCATATAGGCAGATATTCGTCGACTTTAAAAGTATTTATACTGTTATCAAGTCGGACGTCTTTGATAGATTTTCCTAACAATTTTTATGGGTCACCAGACGCTTGACCTACTATTTCCGATCTGTAATCGCCAATGGTTCTTTAACGTACGCAGAGTGCACACGGGATATCCTGTCTCTCCCCCCCCCCCCCCCCCCCCCCCCCGCCGTTTTTATAGAGGATTAGACATCCGATCTCACTGCTGGATTAGACATCTGATCATACTTCTGGATTAGACATCCGATCCCACTGCTGGATTAAACATCCGATCTCACTGCTGGATTAGACATCCGATCTCATTGCTGGATTAGGCATCTGATATTACTGCTGGATTAGACATCCGATCTCACTGCTGGATTAGACATCCGATATTACTGCTGGATTAGACATCCGACATTACTGCTGGATTAGACATCCGATATTACTGCTGGATTAGACATCCGATATTACTGCTGGATTAGACATCTGATAATACTGCTGGATTAGACATCTGATAATGCTGCTGGATTAGACATCCGATCTTACTGCTGGATTAGACATTCGATCTTACTGCTGGATTAGACATCCGATAATACTGCTGGATTAGACATTCGATCTCACTGCTGGATTAGACATCCGATATTACTGCTGGATTAGACATCCGACATTACTGCTGGATTAGACATCCGATATTACTGCTGGATTAGACATCCGACATTACTGCTGGATTAGACATCCGATATTACTGCTGGATTAGACATCCGATATTACTGCTGGATTAGACATCTGATAATACTGCTGGATTAGACATCTGATAATGCTGCTGGATTAGACATCCGATCTTACTGCTGGATTAGACATTCGATCTTACTGCTGGATTAGACATCCGATAATACTGCTGGATTAGACATTCGATCTTACTGCTGGATTAGACATCCGATCTTACTGCTGGATTAGACATCCGATCTTACTGCTGGACTAGACATCCGATCTTACTGCTGGATTAAACATCCGATCTTACTGCTGGAATCTTCACTGAGATCAAGGGAGAGTTAAACTACGAAGAAACACGGATTCGAATAAAAATATTCCCACAGTCTGTGGCGGGAATTGAACGTTATACGTTCATATCCAGAGATCTGTGTCATATCTCAAGACCACACAGTCTCCTTCTGAGATTCGAAGGTTAATCCTGCTCACTGTTTTGTTTTCTTATCACTTCCTCTACTCATTTTTGTTTTTGACTTCCAACCAAACCGCCTTCTATTTTTCTCTCTGTTTACCTTTATCTTTTCTGCCCTCGATTTCTCCTGTTGTCACAATATATTCATTCCGCTCCTTTCTCAATCTATCGCCAAAAAATGATTACTGCCTCACCTGAAGTTTGAAATAAGTTCTCATTTTTTGCTTTGATCTCTTTTAGAATGTCCTCGTTACTCTTTTTAAAATAAGAAATATATCATCATCATGTGCCATATCGATTGGCGTAGGCGATCATGTCTTTCTACAATCTTCTATCCACAGTGCATCGTATGAGTTCTGTTGTTGACTGTTCTCCATGCCATGACACCAAGCTATCCAGTATTTTCTCTCTTTGTCGTCCGCGATCTCTCACTCATACCTTCTATTTAATAAATATATATACACTAATACAAATGCGAATGTAAATCATATACATAAACACTATGTAAAGTAAAGTACCCCCGTCACGCCAAGTGGCGTATAGGGAATATGGTGTTAGTGACCATACATTTTACAGACCTTCGGCGCATGATTTTTGGGGTAATGTGGTCGGTATTAAGCCCGTGCCGCTTTACTTTCCCCATTAAAAAAAATCTGGTACCCATTAAAGGCTGGGTGAACCGGAAGCCGTCGGTTGGGATCGAACCCTATCTCTACATGAACACTATAAATACATTTAAATACAAATAATAAATGGTAACATAAATAACAGATTACAAAAAAATATAGTCTTTTGAACATAATGTGTAACCGTGAACTAAAATAGCAGTCTACTTTGGTGAAGGGGGAGCTGTCAAATTCAGAAAGAAACACGGATGTATCCCAGAATCCCAAACCCGGAAACTTCACAAGACGAGGAGTGGCCGAGATAAGAGACGGAAGCGCGTGACAAAGGTGATTTGACTGGTTCAAATTTCAGGGAAAAAATTGAACCTTGAAAATATATCGTGAAAGAAGAGTGCATTGAAAATGTGCACAGTTAATTGTCATAATCTAAAAGTGGCATTTTAGCCATAATCATATGTATAAAGTATTTATAGGTGGAGATGTCGTGAGTCTACTACATATAGCTCATAAAAAAAAAATTGATATTATATAAGAGTGGTTCCAATTTATGACAATCATATGAAAGTGAGAGCCGCGATAGCTCAGTGGTTAGTGAACTGGACTACAAAGGACAAGAGGTAGAGTTCGATCCCAACCGACGGCTTCCGTGTTCACTCAGCCTTAAATGGGTACCGGATTTTTTCTGGGAAAGTAAAGGGGCACGGGCGTAATACCGACCACATTACCCCAAAAATCATGTGCTGAAGGTCTATAAAATGTATGGTCACTAACACCATATTCCATATACGCCACTTGGCGTGACAGGGGCTCTTTACTACTTTTTTTTTTTACATGAAAGTGTGAAGGAATTTAATATTGATGCTAGTGATATTCTAGTACACTGAGATATTTCATATATTGACTAATTTGGCCCTTTCTCGTGTGAAGTGTTCATATTTCAATTCACAAATGTTGCTAACATTGCGGCTATACTTTCCTCTATTCAGATAGAACATATCATCATCATCAGCATAATCATCATCATCATCAAGTACCATACTGGTTGGCGTAGGCGATCATATCCTACCATAATCTTCTATCCCCTGTGCATCGTATCAATTCTGTTGTTGACTGTTGGCTGTTTACCGTGCCATGACACCAAGCTATCTATATATAATATCTGGTATCTTCTCTCTTTCCCTGTATTTTTCCAGTTGTAACCAAGTATTCCAACTTTCCTTTTCTCATGTAGTGCCCAAAAAATGTTTTTTTTTCTGATGTTTTTTTAAGAGCTCCCTTTTTGTGTCGGCCTCTTTGTGAATGTCCTCGTTGGTCTGATATTTAGAGGCCTGATATATGATTTTCTCCTTTTATAGGTTACATCAGCTTTCACCATTGCTAAGACATCCAAACATTTCTATGCCAGCTAAACAACAAATGATAAATAGCATCTTCATACCAACTTTGTGATATGAAAGTCAAACATGGACCCTTTCTAAATCACATTTAAGAAAGATCAATACATGTGAGATGCGTTGCTTGAGAAAAGTAACAAACAACACAAGAAGAGATAGAATACCAAATGAAACCATAAGAAAAATAGTAGGAACAAAACCCTGCCAAGAATATATAGAACAACAACAACTTAAATGGTTTGGCCACCTGGTCAGAATGAATCCTCACCAATCACCATCAAGGGCGTTCTTCTCGAGAATGCATGGAAAAAGACCAAGAGGAAGACCCAGAAGAAGATGGATAGATGCAGTGACAGAGACATGTAAGAACAAAGGGAAATCACTAATTAAGACAATTCGAGCAGCACAAGAACGACAAATGATATAAACCACGACACCTTTTAGGTATTAGTGAAAGAGAAAAGTAGAAGAAGATAGGTTACATGATAACAGTTCCGGTAAACTTACATTTCATGAAAAAAGTGGAATGCAGATTATATTTCTGAAAGGAGAAAGTGAGTATGTCAACTAAAAATCAGTGACAAACAGTTGTGACAGGGTATTGGCTTTTGATTCTTTGAAGTTGCAGTGAAACAAGCGAGAGAGAAGATAAGTAAGAACAATATTACATATTTATAATTTTGGTTCACGTTTTACGATTTTGAATGCCAACATAAGACAGTACCGGTGTTGTTGCCGAAGGTCTTCATCGTAGAAAATGTATACGGAAGATATAAACTAAAAACTATTACATTCTACATCACTCCACTCTCTTCCCCCTTCCCACACCCCACAAACCCCCCAGTCATCATCATTATTGTGTGTCGTCTCTTCATCAAAGGTTTGCTGCCATGGAGCGCCATTCCGCTCTGTCTCTTGCTTTGATGGTGTAGAATATCATAGGTTGACTTGTCCATCTTTTGATGTTTCTCGTCCATGTTAGTCTTGGTCTGCCTCTGCCTCTTTTACCGTATATTTTCTCTTCCAATACTACTTTTATTAGGCTGTTGTGTCTTTTAACATGGCTACAAAATCTCTTTTGTCTAAACCCCCAGTACGCTGACTTAAAATAGAAAACGTGGCTCGCACGTACTGCCATGGAAGATATGTCATTTATTTAGTATATGGTGCAAGTTAAACTCCGAAACAGACAACAGTCTTCATGAGATAGTCTGGAATCCCAAACCGAATGAAGAATGAAGTCAGGATAGCAGAGGAAGAAGGAGACTAAAAAAAAATAGAAACATCAATTAACATGATGTTTAAACATTAAACGAAAGAGTGGAAAGTTTTCAAGTCAGATGGAGAAATAGACTAATGATAGACCGCATATTACTACCAAGAGAAGTGGACTTACAAAAAACAACTTTGTTCCGGTATTCTTGTTGTCCTCCTATCTTGTGATTCTGTGGACCTTCCACTCTCTGGCTTTGAGTGCTCCTGTATTCAAATACTTGCATTCCCGGATGATTCCACTCATGTAGGCTGGTTGACTTAACGTGTACAGTGTTTGAACTAACTACTTAACATTAGCAACAGTCAACAAGACATGTAATAACAATGCCTTTACTAAGAAGTGTACCAGCTTTACTTCAGATTGACGGATGATATTTTTAGCTTCCCTACTATCTGGTCAACAAAGTTCGCGGCAATCCTTTTACATCATATTTTTTTCGTTCTTCCTTTCAGCGTTCGCCCGACGACAATCACACTTTGTCGTCCGTCCTTAGAATGACGTTAGGAAGGCGTAGTTGTTTTGTGTTGTAGTAGCACAACTGATATTTGCACCTTTCAGCCGAATACATCCGTCCAATCCAAATATGTAAGTAATCGAAAGTGGAATGGCGATCCATGGTAGCCAACCTTCGTTGCGGAGAAGGCACACGATGATGATGATGAAGTAATCGAATGGCCAAGAAGGGGAAGAGTTTCTCGTGTGAGGAGTTAGAAATCAATAACGCAATTATTATTTCGATGTCTTCTTTATGACACGAAGTTCTTTTATTTTCTTTTTGTGACATTGATCTAACAATGAAACAAGTGTCTCAACAGACACACACTTGTCTGTTGTTTATCTCGAGACCGGCCTCTCTAAAATTGTTTGTGATTTCTTATTTGGATTTTGACCATTTGCTTAAAATTTGTATTTTATTGCTGTGTGGTTCATTTTGTGATAAAGGTGAACAATTTAATTACAGGATTTAAAAAAAAATGAACTTCTGATGTGGCACAAGTTCAAAACTCGCCGAGGACTACAGAAGTAGGCCGATGCAAGCCAGGCCACTATTTGTGGGATAAGTGTGGATTTTTCCTTCATGTGATCGAAGCTGTCACGTGATGGCTATTATTAGCAGATTTTTATGTTGGTCCAATACCAGGTCTGGAACTGCATTCTGTGGATGCTACACTTTGGTGAGCTATGTTCTGTATGTATATGTATCACTATAGCATATGTCACTGGGTGTAGTCGTAAGGTGACCATATTTTTGAAACCCTGTTCCGGGACGGATTAATTTGACTTAAATTTTCCATCAATAAAATGAAATTTCTTCCGTCTGTTTCAAGTGAATAATACATATATTTTAAAACTAATTAAAACACCTAACAATATAGGCTTACAAAACGTTATCACGAGTCATTGAATTAAGCGTTATTGAGTTTCAGCTTCAGTATCACATCATCATCAAGTACCGGGCCTACTGGCGTAGGTGATCATGTCTCTCCACAACTTTCGATCTCGACAGTTATTTATCATTTCTGTTGTTGACCTTCTGCCAAGTCATTCTCTTAAGCTGTCTGGTATCTTTTCTCTTTGCTTCCCTCTATCTCTTCGTCCCTCAATTTTTCCGGTTGTTACAATATATTCCAGTTGTTCTCTTCTCATTACATGACCTAAAAAGGATGATTATTTCTCCCTAATGTAAGAAATTAGCTCTCTTTTTGCTTTGGCCTCTTTCAGAACCTCTTCATTACTCTTCTTAGCTGTCCTTGGCAGTTTCAACAATCTTCAGTCTTCTGTAAAACGAAATTTCTACAGACTACAGTGATATTTTTGTCTGTTGTCTTATTGTCCATGACTGACATCCATATGTTAAGACTGGCTCTACATAACATTTAAGAACTCGTTTTCTTGTTTCTATTGTCAAAAATGGATTGCATAGAAAAAGATAAAAGTTTCAGTATACAAGATTGAAAACTTGGAGCCCATTTTACTGTTACTATTTCGCCAAATGAACAGCCAGTTCAACTTTTTAAACATTCTCTACACAACATCTGAATAATGTGTTTTCACATGGAAGAGACGTTTGCCATATTATCAAAATTGGTAAACGTTTGTGTCCCTAATGTATTTTAACAAATCCCGGACAAAAGCTAAAAAATCAGAACAGGTACAAATCTGGGACAAAGGTTGAAAAAAACACTAAAAATCTGGACGTCTGGTCACCTTAGTAGTTGTCGTTTGAATCACTTCACAACATCATTTAATTCAATGTAACATCGTCCGTCATTCATTGTGCATTGTGCGCTGTCTGCATCAAATGCTGGCTATCATGGATCATCATTTGACTCTGTCTCTTGCCTTGCTGGCATACATTGTCATAGATTTTATTGTTGGACAATCTATTGTTTCCTGCTGTTGTTACATGTCCATAGACAAATCATTTAATTCATTGTTGTTAGGTATGATATCACTTACTTCGGGCAAACTCATAGTTTCCAGGTCGCTTTCAGCAGATGAGGGTAGTGTCAGTGTAGTGTATGCATACTGATGGTTACAGTAGCTTGCTAGTTAAGCGTACAAGAAAGACACACATTATAACACTTTGAAAATAGCTGGAAATGAATAAATAACTATTAATACTTTCAAAGAAGGATTCATAAATTAACAAAAACAACAACATACTTAAGTCGTCCTGTAAGGGAATATACAATAAGGTGAATGAGGTGGAGGCAAAGACTAAAGTGGACTCTTCTTCTTCCCCTTTCCCTTTCTCATTTGCTATATTGAGATATAAGTTGTGGTGTTTTACTCTTCTGTTACCCTCTGCTGTTGTTACATTTCCTATTGTTTCTATGATTATTTCAATCCATCATTTTCATGGTTGGTCCTTGGGTCTAATGTTCTCACAACGTTTATTGAGGGCTCGCTGTGTTGTGTTTTGATCTTTCTGCCTTATCACGTGGCCAAACCATTTTGTCTATTGTTTCTTTATGTACTCTATGGCGGGAATTATTCCTAGCTTTTTTTCTCTGTTTCTTGTTCATGATTTTATCTTTCAGGCTGTTCACTGCCATTCGTCTAACATATTTCATCTCAGTAGAGGTTATATTTCTTATTGTTCTTTCATCTAAGGTCCAGGTCTGGCATTTGTAGCACAACGTTGGAATGAAGATTGTATTGTAGAGTTTCAGTTTTACCTTTAGAGTTATTTCGTTGTTGGACAATAGTCGTGATAGCTAAAGAACACTGATAACATAAAAAAATGGACAGTAAAATCTATGACAATGTATGCCAGCAAGGCAAGAGACAGAGTCAAATGATGATCCATGATAACCAGCATTTGATGCAGACAGCGTACAGTGATGACGATGTGCCAAAGATATCAACTCTGAACCTTTCTTGTTTTTCTTTATTTCTTCTTCTTCTTCTTTTGCTCAACAATTAATACTGTCCATCACCTGCTCTTAGAAGGTCATTAAGGCTTAAAAAACCTGATGAGAAAATTCCAGTCAAATACCAGTAGACAAAGAGATATGATGATAAAGCTGGATAGGACACATACTGTGGAAGCCAAATGAGAGTTTTACACGGCAAGCCCATTTTTGATATTCCCTGAGGAGGGGACAAAGGGGAAGGTTAAAATATACTTGGAGAAGACAGGCTGAAGCAGAGATGAAGAGGATGATCTTAAGAGAATGGCAAGGAACAGGATGGATTTGAAAGTGTGTGTTGAAAACCTTGCTCCACTAGGAGTTGAAGGGAGGAAGAAGGCTAAAAATTGGACATATATGTGTTGTTTTGTAGTTTGTAACAAGTTATCATGCAAGTTGCCTTTTGGTTCAATGTATCAGGCTTCTGCATCACATTTAGTGTATCTGTTGCCTTTACTTGACTTCACCCCATGTTGGTCACCATGAGTCATAAAATTATTGTAGTAGTAGCCTCCGTCTATATTATACTATAACCAGTGATGGAAAATGTAAAACTGAAATAAACAAAAGAATAGGTATGGCAAAAGCAATTTTAATGCCATGAAAAGTATACTAATATCAAAGCAAATAACACCAGGGCTAAAACTAAGAATAGAATGTTACATCTTCTCAATACTCCTGTATAGTGCAGTAACATGGACATTAGACCAGATAAAAGAACAGAAAATTTAAGCCTTTGAAAAGTGGATTTATAGAAGAATAGGTAGAATTGGATGGAAAGAAAAGAAAACAAATGATGAAATTTTAAAACAACTAAAAATAAAAAGAGAACTGCTAAACACAATTAGAACAAGCAAATTAAAATTTTGGGGCATGTTAAAAGACACAACAGCCTACTAAAAGTAATATTTGAAGGGAAAATACAAGGTAAAAGAGGCAGACCAAGACCAACACGGACGAGTAACAAGCTGGACAAGTCAACCTATGACAATCTGCACCATCAAAGCAAGAGACAGTGGAATGGCACTCCATGGTAGCCAACCTTTGATGCGGAGATGGCACCCAATGATGATGAGCCCCCATCAGTCATAGTTGACTGTGGATTTTCCAGCACCACTAGAAATGTTATTTTTTCTTTTCTTTCACTTTGTATTCTCTTTTTTTTGCCTGCTCTTTTTTGAGTTGGCGTTTTGTGTGTGTCACTAAAGATTGCAGTCTGCAGCTATTTCTTCCCAGGCTGCAGGGTTTATGTTTACAATTTTCATGTCGTGTTTACACACATCTACAAATCAAAGTTTTTGGTGCCCCCTAGTCTTAAAGACTAGGTTTTAGAAGCAGTGATCTCTGCAATATGTGCCATTTTGGCACGCAAGGTTTCTGTTTTTGAGATTGTGGTTCTGCCCTATGTGCCGTCTTCGGCTCGAAAGGACAATAGATAGATAGTCCTAAAAATTATTGTATAGTCTTTCAAATTACCTAGGGTTAATTATCTTCATTACCTTTCTGGTACAGTACTGATGGAAGCAAACATGTTTTTGTTACAAGTTGTCTTCAAACAAGAACGGGTGAAAGGTTGATAAAAATAACATGAAAAATAACTGACCAATCTCAACAGTATACAAAGCAGAAAAAATCCTGATTAATTGCAAACTATGTACTGTCTCATCATCAACAGTGCAGGTCTTGAAATTGTAACAAACTATGAATATCTGGGACGTGAAGTAACTAACAATGGATATTGCCAGAAAGTGATCAAAAGAAGATTAGCAATAGCAACACAAAAATTAAATGCCATGAAAAACATGTGGCACAATACCTGCAAAGCAGTAAAATTATAATTACCGAGGACTTAAATCTTCCTGATAGCAACATGTGGTTGTGAATCATGGACAGCTTCGTAAATAGCAAGGAAGAAATTTGATTAATTCAAAACAAAATGTTACAGAAAAATCCTTAAGATGCCTTGGATAATGAAAAAGAGCAATGAAGATATACTAAAAGATTTAAACATTAAAAATAACTGGCTTATAAACACCCTCCTACAAAGGAAATAAAAAACTACAGCCACGTCAAAAGACACAGCATGCTGGAAAGGACAATAATAGAAAGCATGATTCCTGGACAATGTATCAGGGGCAGACCAATAAGAAAGTGGTTTCACGACATCACAGAGACCTTGAACATGACAACAGAAGTAGGAGATCTGGTTAGAGATTCTTTCTGACGGGTTGTAGTGAATGCAACGTTCTGCAAAGGGCATGTGACCTGATAATGATAATGACCTGTCTGACTTCAAACTCTTAAAATTAATTATAGCCCATAATTATAAGTTATCATAAAAGAAAATAAAAGAATACATGTTATTTTTGTATAATACTGAAATTTGACATTTTTTTTGTACGTTAATATATCTTCAATATATAAGTCTTGCTTTTTTGTAATTTTTTCTGCTTTATCATTGCATTCTTGTGTCCTCAGATCATCTCCGTGGTCTGTTTGGCCTTTTATATGTTGAGATACATTGCTCTTGATGACATGCAGGACTCTATAGGTAGGTGGTTTAACATTGTCGATACTGCATTTCTGCTACCATTTGTTGCTGCAGATTTGCTGCTGCAAGTGAGGTGTGCATGAAGTTGCTTGTAGTATCTTCACATTTGTCATCATAGTCATAATTATTGTTATCACTGTCATTATCATAGGCATCATTATCTCATCATCAACTTTCATCATTGCCAGTTTCTTCATAATCAACATCATAATTATTGTCATATTAGTATACTCATCATCATCCTTGTTGTCATCATCGTCATCATGGAAGACATCATTATCATTGTTACCATTATCATAATTCTCATTATTATCATCATCATCACCATCATCAACACCATCATCATTACCACCACAATTATCAATAATCTTCAGCATCCTACTCAGTTTGATCACTGTTTTTTTGGTCAAGTTGAGTAGGACAATGTTGACAAATTGATGATGGCCTTGGCCAGGTTTGACTTGCTGGTCCTGAAGCCAACAATTATGCTATGAGTTGTTCACTGCTATCAACTTACATGCAGTGCATCTCAGGTCCAAAAATAGTGCAGCCTAACATTAAAGATGAATATCTGATATGACCGATTTACTGAATGCACCACATTCAATACAATGGTACAATATATTGATATCATTATCATTCTCAGACACAATGCTGGTTGGTATTGTCATTATGTCTCTCAATAACGCTCTATTTTAAAAAATCAATTCTATTTCTGACTTTCTGCCAAACTATTGAGGAGCGTTTTGCCGTTCGGTTAAAAGCACTGTTTTGCTGGGTGAAAAGCTGGTGTGTGGTTTTCAAAACCCACGGTAGATAGAAAGGTTTTTTTTTATGGGTGGGGGGGGGTGGGGGGGGGAGTGAAATAAAAATCCTGAGTCTCACATGTCGTGGCAACTGCTACTTGACCAAGTAGCCTTTATTCCCCTGGCCCCGTTGAGATCACAAAGACAATTCATATTCTTTGAAAAGGGGAAATCAGGAAAGCATGTACCCAGGATATACAGATTAACAGTCACATGAGCAGATTACAGCAAAAATACACTTCAGAGTTCCAACTGTTTTCACATCCTTGTTGAGCATCATCTTATATGAATTTATTGTTCTTGATAATATTAGAGAGTTGTTTCATCTTCTGTGACTTTATAAAATGGGATGCTCATTATTGAACTGAACAACAATAACAACAAGAACTGATAAACACTTGCAAACATCACCACTTGGCATTGATTCCAAGGGAAAATGTCCATTAACTAACTGCTGGTTTAATAATCAGCCAACTAGTTGTGCTGACAGAGACTTTTGCTAGATTTCCTGTTGATCATTATATAATGTCTGAACCATTTAAGTTTGTGTTTCTGGACAATGGCCATTACATTGGCAAGTTTCTTAATGTGTAGTATTGTGAATAAGCTGGAAAACAACAAAAGAGACTGAGAGAAAACTAAACGCTTTTGAAGACAATTGCTTAAGAAAAATACTGTGTGTACAATGGAATGAATTCAAGACTAATATTGAGGTAAGAGAAATGGCCATGCAACCAACGATTTCATCTACCATTAGGAAGAGAAGATGGACACATGTTGGACATGTGTTGAGAAGAGACAAGAAAATAGGTTCTGCTATGGGGGACATTAGGGGGTACAGAAAAAAAGGAAGACCTAGAGAGACTCTAAAAATAACTCTTATAAAAGAAGCAAAGCTAGCAGACATAAATTCATTAGATAAGATTGAACATCACGCCAAGAATAGAGACGGTTGGTAAAATAAAACTGTGAGCCCTATGTGACGTCTAATGGTGCTGGAATGATCAAGATCAAGTATTGTGAACACTTTCATTGTTGTGTTGGCACTTACTATGTTGAGGTGTCTGTTCATTAACTACCCACCCAGGAATGCAAAAATGATTGTCCTATCAATATGAGACATGAGTTTGCTTCTATGCTGTGCTTGTGTAACAGTATATGTGGATTGAAGCATGGTTCAGATAGCTCAGCCGGTGCCAATTTCTTAACAGATTGTAGCAGTGGCATAAGAATGACAGTCGCCAGTAGTTAGTGACAGTACGTAACTAATGGAAAGTTCCTAGCTGTTAGTGGACAAAGGTGTGGATGAAGAATGGTGACAAGAGTGGTAGCAGAATAGTAGTTGGACATAACAAGTTTCGGGAGAATGGAAATTTTATAGCCGTTGTTGTAAAGGTACGGATAAACATATGACTTGACCGGTCTACACTTGGAGACATTTTAGTTAAGGTAACATTTACTGCACTTTTTCCCCAAAACTAATTGCCAGTTTATTGCTACAGACCTCTCAAAAGTTCCAGGAATATATTTTGTTTTATTTTATTTTATTTTCAGAACTGAAAGGAATAGTTTATACAGGCTTTGTTTTGTACTCCTTCCTTATTGCAGTGTCACTAATCTTAATGCCTGGTGTTTATATGGTAAGTTTGTATCTGAGATTTTGCTGTGTGCTTTCTGCAAATGCACCTACAAGTGTGTTATAACAGCTGATTTCTTCTTCATTTTTTTCCCTTTCTGCCCTTGAAAGGGCACCAAGTGAGTGTTGTTTGTTTATGTCATGGTTTACAGCGATCTATATATTTTGGTCCAAAATGTTTGACATTTGCACTAAATTTTTTTTTCTCCCTTTTTTTCTCATTTGTTCCTTTCTTCAAACCTTCACTCACTCGGCCATACTTGTTTGTCTATTTCCAAGGTTGTCATCACCAGAGAGGAGAAATACCTCTTGGAGACAAATAATCTTGTGTAGATCTAGGCAGTAATGCAGACAATGAAGAAGGGACAGAAAATGATGCCAAAATAAGAGTACCAAAAAAACATGAGAAGTCTCAATTTCATTAGGAAGCAAGTGGAAGTTAAAATAAATTGGTTAAGTAAAAAAAATAAATAAATAAAAAAAAATAACAATTTCAACTCCAAAGTTAAATCAGTTATATGGCTATGAAATCCTGACAGCACAGCTCACAGTAAGAATGAATTGCAAATGTAAGTAAAATGTGGCCAAAAGAACAGAGGTTGATATAAAACCAGTTACGTGATAGGACAGGAGGCCAGACGAGATAACAAGATAGTGGAGTTAGGTGTTAAGCAGTCCAGTGTGACACAGGTTGTGGATTTGCCATCAGCTAAGTCTTGCTTCAATTTTATATATATTGTGCTCACATATATTCACATATTATATATTTTTGCCCTCTGATATGCAAATCATCTCTTTCTCCCGTTTCATCATTTCATTTTCTGTCCCTCTGTTTACTTCTCCTCGACTTACCTACTTGATCGTCTGAGATGTAGTAGAATTTATCTGTTTTTCATTGTTTGTTGATGTTATTCTCAGTTTCTGAAGAAGGCATATGTGGGCCGAAAGTAAAAAAAAAAGTAAAGTACCCCCGTCACGCCAGATGGCATATAGGGAAATATGGTGTTAGTGACCCTATATTTTACATACCTTCAGCACATGATTTTTGGGGTAATGTGGTCAGTATTACGCCCGTGCTGCTTTACTTTCCCAGAAAAAGTCCGGTACCTATTTAAGGCTGGGTGAACCCGGAAGCCGTCAGTTGGGATCGAACCCTACCCCTTGTCCGTGGTAGTCCAGTTCACTAACCACTGAGCTATCGCGGCTCCCTTATGTGGGCCGAAATGTCAGTATATTTTGTTGTGTTTTTTTTTGTAAAGTTGTCACCATACCTTGTAAGAGAGTGATCGTAACACCCCACTACTGGCTCCTGTGCTATCAGCTTTACCGCAGCACTGCAATTATTTGCTTGTTCCTTACATCAGCACCAATTGAAAATGACTGAGGCTGCTAGAATGACACGAACTAGGACTTCTTATATTTCTTGACACTCGAAAAGAATATACGAGGAAGTAAAGAAAGAAATAAAGAATGCAATTAAATTCTTTTTACATACATGACTTACATTACCACTATTTTACAGTTTGAAAGAGAGAAAGAGTTATTTTGTAAAAAAAAATATTTTAGGTCTTTAACAGGGAGAATTGATTAGTCTTCTGATAGTCTATCTATTGTCCTTTCTAGCCGAAGACGGCACATAGGGCAGAACCACAATCTCAAAAACAGAAACCTTGCGTGCCAAGATGGCACATATTGCAGAGATCACTGCTTCTAAAAGCTATGGCTCAGTTTCCATAACAATACTTTTTACAATGACAGCTTGTAAAGCCATCGATCAATCTCCTAAGTCGCCTCTTACGACATGCCTGGAAGGTCATAGTGTCACTATTCTTTACTTCCTTCTGATAGTACACATTAAATTATTGTTTTCTTCTTCTTCTCCTTATTATTTTTTTATTTTTTTAGAATCATTATTATATTTGTTTATACTGCCCCAGTGAATGAAACATTTGTATAATCATTATTATATTTGTTTATACTGCCCCAGTGAATGAAACATTTGTATCTATCTATCTATTGACCTTTCGAGCCGTAACCGGCCCATAGGGCGTAGACCAAGATACACCTTCTCCTATATGAATTTTTGTTCTAGCAGTTTTCTTTTAAAGATATTTTATCAAATCTCGCCATCTGTCTCTGTTCTGTGCAAGCAGTTCTATCTCATTGAGGGAGCCGATTCCTGCTGCTCTTGCCTCTCTCATCAATGTTCTTCTCAGTGTCTCCCTGGGTCTTCCTCTTTTTCTTTTACCTGTTGTTTCCCATATGAGGGCTTGCTTTGCTATTCGATTATTATCTCTTCTCATCACATGTCCAACGTATGACCATCGTCTTTTCTTTATTACTGAAGATATTAGTGGTTGATTGGCGATTTCTCTAATTTCCTCGTTTGTTTTGAATTCGTTCCATTCTATACCAAGTATTTTCCTTAGACATTTATTTTCGAATGTGTTCAACTTTGTTTCTATATCTCTTGTTGTTTTCCAGCTTTCACACGCATACGTAAGGGTTGATAGTACATTTGATTTGAATAGCCTAAGTTTTGTGTTTGTGCTAATGAGTTTTGATTTCCACAACTTTTCAAGGCTTCTGAAAGACATTGCTGCTTTAGCCAGTCTGATTCTAATTTCTTTGCTCGTATCCCCTTCTCGATCAATGTGACTTCCAAGATAGATAAAGTGATCGATCTCTTCTACTGGTTTGTTTTCCATGTATATTTTGTCACTTGTTAGAATTAAACTTTTCATGACTTTAGTCTTTTCATGATTGACCTCAAGCCCAATTTTGCTGGCTATTGATGATAGTTCATTCTATTAATCTTTCTCCATTCTGACTTGTTGTATTACAGCCTTCTCTCCCCATCACATGTTCCACTCCTGCGTTATCTTGTCCTACTTTGGCATTGAAGTCTCCCATTACAATTAAAAGATCGTGTTTTGGTATTTTGTTTATAAGTTGTTGCAGTTGGTTATAAAAATCATCCTTAACTTCATCATCAGCTTCGTTAGTAGGCGCATAACATTGAATAATTGAAAGTCTTCCATGTTTTGTTTTGTATCGTGTTCGTATCAGACGGCTGTTTATCGGTTCCCATTCTAATAAACTTCTTGCAGCTTTGTCTGTCATCATTATGCCTACTCCTTCACGGTGTTTTCCATCTTCCCTTCCAGAAAAAACTACTATTTTATTATCAATAGATCTCCTACCTGTTCCAGGCCAACGCATTTCGCTTAATCCTAAAATATCTAGATCGTATCTGTCCATCTCGCTCGCGACCTGTGCATGTTTCGTCGGAGCGGCCATTGTTCACACATTCCAGAATCCTATTTTTGTTGTTGTTTTAGGGCCGAAAAAACTATCACTACTATCTACTGCTAATTTACACATTCTGTATCAGGTCTACATTTCATTAACAACATCGTTTTTACGATAGCGGCTTGTTAAACCTCTGATCAACGGTTCTATACCAAGCCGGAGAAAAATAATTCCTCCATTTTGGAAACAACCGGAAACCTTTGTGAATGAAACATTTGTATAATCATTATTATATTTGTTTATACTGCTCCAGTGAATGAAACATTTGTATAATCATTATTATATTTGTTTATACTGCTCCAGTGAATGAAACATTTGTATGATCATTATTCATTTAGAATTGTTTTCCATCACTATTTTCCTACCAGGACCTGAAGTTCTTGCTGCTGCCATGGATTTATGTCATTGTAATCATTGTTTTGTATGAGACAGGAGCAGTTGCATTAACAACAACAGTGCACATAGAGCAAGATCATGTATGTACAAACTATATGTGTGTACTTTACTTAGTGTTGATATCATATTCTGCTTCCTCTGGGCCCTATATATCTATCTGTGGGGGGGGGGGGTGTTAAGGTAAAGAAATGCAAATGAATGCATAAAAATGTGAAGCTGCAGTAAAGCTGAATGTGAGGGAGAATTGAAAAAAAAATTTTTTTTAATGGTATGGTAATAAAAGCTTTATGTGATTGATAGATGACACAAATTTGAACGACGTTTCGGCTCAATAGGCCTTCAGCAGGAACAAAGAAACCACACACACACACACAGATATGTAAGTAAATAAAACTAATCCTACATAGCGCACACCCGTGACTCTCTTTTTCATTCCAGCCACGGTTCATGACACAGGGAAGAAATTTTTCTTTTCTTAAACCAGTTTCAATTATTTTGTTTTGGATGTCTCATAACTGGTTAGCTATGTAGGATTAGTTTTATTTACTTACATATCTGTGTTGTGTTGTTTGTTTGTTTCCGCTGAAGGCCTATTGAGCCGAAATGTTGTTCAAATTTGTGTCGTCTATCAATCAAGTAAAACTTTTACCATACGATTTTTATCTTTTTTTTTTTCAATTCCCACCCCCATAACTATCTGTGTATTAATGTTCTCATGAAACCTTAAGATGTATGGGGAATCTGGTGTTAGTGCCCATATTTTTTACAATTATTAATGACACATTTATGAGTGGTGTAGTTGGTATCACAAAAGGGTGTATTAAGTTACAGAATAAGTATCTATATGACAACTCTGTATATCCATGAACATGCATTTATCTATTTTGCTTGTAGATTAGGGGTCCATGGCAATGAAAAGCATAGAGACTTGCTTTAAGAGCATCAGTAGTAGGAACTTAGGAGCTTTAAAGCTTGAGAAGATAGATAAATTGACATCTCTATGTTCATTTGTTGGATAGAGACACAGTGATTGATACACTTGAAGTCTTTATGATCATTTGTTTGATAGAGACACAGTGATTGATGTGCTTTATGATCATTTGTTTGATAGAGACACAGTGATTGATGTGCTTTATGATCATTTGTTGGATGAGACACAGTGATTGATGTGCTTTATTTATGATCATTTGTTTGATAGAGACACAGTGATTGATGTGCTTTATGATCATTTGTTGGATAGAGACACAGTGATTGATACACTTGAAGTCTTTATGATCATTTGTTTGATAGAGACACAGTGATTGATGTGCTTTATGATCATTTGTTGGATAGAGACAGAGTGATTGATACACTTGAAGTCTTTATGATCATTTGTTTGATAGAGACACAGTGATTGATGTGCTTTATGATCATTTGTTGGATAGAGACACAGTGATTGATACACTTGAAGTCTTTATGATCATTTGTTTGATAGAGACACAGTGATTGATGTGCTTTATGATCATTTGTTGGATAGTGACACAGTGATTGATGTGCTTTATGATCATTTGTTTGATAGAGACACAGTGATTGATGTGCTTTATGATCATTTGTTGGATAGTGACACAGTGATTGATGTGCTTTAAGATCATTTGTTGGATGTGACACAGTGATTGATGTGCTTTAAGATCATTTGATGGGTAGTGACACAGTGATTGATGTGCTTTAAAATAATTTGTTGGATGTGACACTGTGATTGATGTACTTGAAGTCTTTATGATCATTTGTTGGATAGTGGCACAGTGATTGATGTGCTTTATGATCATTTGTTGGATAGTGACACAGTGATTGATGTGCTTTATGATCATTTGTTGGATAGTGACACAGTGATTGATGTGCTTTAAGATCATTTGTTGGATGTGACACAGTGATTGATGTGCTTTAAGATCATTTGATGGGTAGTGACACAGTGATTGATGTGCTTTAAAATAATTTGTTGGATGTGACACTGTGATTGATGTACTTGAAGTCTTTATGATCATTTGTTGGATAGTGGCACAGTGATTGATGTGCTTTATGATCATTTGTTGGATAGTGACACAGTGATTGATGTGCTTAAAGATCATTTGTTGGATAGTGACACAGTGATTGATATGCTTTAAGATCATTTGTTGGATAGTGACACAGTGATTGGTATGCTTTAAGATCATTTGTTGGATAGTGACACAGTGATTGATATGCTTTATGATCATTTGTTGGATAGTGACACAGTGATTGATATGCTTTATGATCATTTGTTGGATAGTGACACAGTGATTGGTATGCTTTAAGATCATTTGTTGGATAGTGACACAGTGATTGATATGCTTTAAGATCATTTGTTGGATAGTGACACAGTGATTGGTATGCATTAAGATCATTTGTTGGATAGTGACACAGTGATTGATATGCTTTATGATCATTTGTTGGATAGTGACACAGTGATTGGTATGCTTTATGATCATTTGTTGGATAGTGACACAGTGATTGGTATGCTTTAAGATCATTTGTTGGATAGTGACACTGTAATTGATGTGCTTAAAGTCTGTATGATCATTTGTTGGATAGTGATACAGTAATTGATATACTTGAAGTCTATATGATCATTTGTTGGATAGTGAAAGTAATTGATGTACTTGAAATCTGTATGATCATTTGTAGGATAGTGACACAGCATTTGATGCACTTGAAGTCTATATGATCATTTGTAGGATAGTGATACAGCAATTGATGCACTTGAAATCTATATGATCATTTGTAGGATAGTGACACAGCAATTGATGCACTTGAAATCTATATGATCATTTGTAGGATAGTGACACAGCAATTGATGCACTTGAAGCCTATATGATCATTTGTTGGATAGAGACAGTGATTGATGTGTTTGAAGTCTCCATGATCATTTGTTGGATAGTGACACAGTGACTGATGTACTTGAAGTACAAGTAGTATGTGGAAACAAATAGGATGGATCGGGGATGTGTAACCAGTGGGCTACAGAAACTATCAGTGTAAACTTTCTGTCAGTTGCTGGGAAGAACTAAACACTAATGTGTCTGTTCTTTGAAATGATTAATCAGTAAATCACTATGTATTTAAATTTAAATTTCCTTTTTTTTTTATTTCTGTGTTTTTAGTATTCTCAAATTTTAAAAATAATTTGTTTCGTGTTTTTTTTATGTTGTACTCTGTGTTATTTTTTTTCTTCTTCAGCGTTCAGTTTTCTTTGATTACAAATTAATGAAAGATAATTCACCTCTATGAATTTAGTTGTTGGCAGAAGATCATCAAAAGCACCCCATAGTTTTTCTGAAAATTGTCGATCTTGGAGCCAGAGTTCTTTGATCTTTGTACAAGTCGCATATTTGAAGGACAAGTTCTGGAGTCTGTGATTGGCTTGACCTGTACATTGTGGTGATGTAATCATTGCATTGTATACTTTGTGCTTGTAATTGACTTATTGATGGATCAGGTGGACATCATCAGTACCTTCCAAGATGCAGGAAGAGCACAAAACTTTGACAATCATGAGTCCATATCACTCCTACTGATGAAAGAGATCTGAATTAAGATGGCCACAGCCAGAGACAAAAGACTTAGTGGGCGTATAAGAAGTTTTATAAACAAACACAGAACTGGAGTTGTCAATCACTGCAGGACTTGCTTATGAGGGGATCTGAGCACCTATGGACATGTTCAAAGTGCAGTGATAATAACCAGTACTCAAATGACTTCTTTTTATTTTCTTCTTGAGTTATTGAGTTATTTGTGGGTCATCATCATTGCTTTCTGAACATGTCCATAAGTGCTCATTCTCGTCTTGTTGTTACTTATCTTTGGCTTGGAAACTACAAAGTGGTTATAGACTGAAACATTTTGGGGTGTCTTATAAAATAACAGCATCTAAATTCATAGTTATTATTGGCAGGGTCTCTCAGATCTGGAACACACTGTGTATCTTCGTCTCCAGTATTCTCCTTTAGGTTATCTTTAATCTGCCTCTCTTTCTCATTTTCTTTAGAATCGACTACTTCTAATGCCTTATGTTGCTCTTCTGAGTATGTGTCTGTCCAACCCTAACATCTTTGTGTCATCATCTTGTACGTTTGTACATCACCTGTTGACAGAGAATACCATTATGCAGTTCTTGATTTCTGATTTTGTTTCATGAAAATGTTCAATTTTCCTCCAGTAGATTGTATGCAGTGTTACAGTTTTGATGTTTCTTTTAACTGATCTTTTTAAATAGACTTAGATCTCTCCACCCATTACAAAAAATGTTCTTCAAGAAAATGTTACAAAGATGATGTGATTCATTATTACATGCAAGCTTTTTAAAACCGAAACTGCCTGGAATGTTTTCTAGTAAATTTTAGGACTTTAACAATGACTGGTCTTCACAAGTCACTTACTGATTGTTTTTCATTTCATTTGATCATTGTACTAACTATTGTAATGTAAGTGCACTATAACTTCAAGTACCTGATATATCACATCCCCATGTGGCTACCAGGGCTCCCACAGTGAGGGGAGAAAAAAATAGAGCCACTGTTACCTGTTATACATGTTGTAAGAGGTGACTAAGGAGGTTTGGAATTGTCACCTGTGCAGTCAAGTAGGACGTGCACGGGGTGATGTTATGAACAGAATTTACCGATGCATTTTGGAACATACTATGACAAATGGTGGAGTAGATATGGGGAATTTCTGACTGCGATGAAACAGGTTCCTGAGTAAGATAAGATAGGATTAGATCACAGTTTTCTTCTTTTATTGGATAGGACAATTGAGTTTCAGCAAACTTACTTTTAGTTATAAAAAAAACAAACAATTATTTTGTATTTATTCTGGTAGTCTCAACAATGTATAATGCTTGTTGTGTTAATAAGTTCTGCATCACCATGATCATCATCATCATCATCCATCTTCATCTATGCCACTTCTAAAAATTCTTGATAATATTTTCATCCTACTCTGCTCCAGACACTTCATGTTTGGGAAATTGTTGCAGTTATCTTCTACTGTGTTCGGCTGATTCTAAATGTAAGTGCTTCAACACTTCAACAAAATGAATAACACCAACCCCCTTTCTGATTGTGGGTTATTTTTGTGTTGTCTTAATTTGTACCCTTAACATTCCATATGAGTGTATGATATATGTGATACCCCATGTTTTAAAAGGCTCAAATAGAAAAATGGAAACGAGAACACCCAAAGCATAACAAGAGTGACAGATACCACCAACTATCAAGGAGGGATCAAGTCAACATACTTTGCCTATGCACTGGCCACAATAGAATGAGAAATCACATGTTCACCAAATTCAAAATAGGTACAACCAGCCTATGTCACTGTACACTGGACAATATGACTACAAACATGTTCTACTGGATTGCCCCCAGTACACAGACCTGAGAAGAGCAATGTGGTCCTCGCCCACCTCCCTGGAAGAAAAACTATATGGGGCAATCGATTCGCTTAAACAGACAGCTGACTTCATGAGAGAGTCTGGAATCCTACTCTGATTGAGTCTTGATCGCAGAGAGAGAGAGAGAGAAAAGGCTCAAATAGACGTACTCCCCAATGTCACTTGGGGATTCATGACAAAGGTCCTGGAATATCCTCAGGTATGTGTTGGTGGGGGTGATTGTGTGTTAGATGTCAATCTGATTATGGATGATGCAGCTAGACTGCGATAACAAAGTTTGGAATAAAGAGTTGAACAAGTTGGAGTGATAATCTACAGAAGTTTTTTTTCTTTTTTTTTTTTTTTTTTTTTGCATTTACCGGCTTTGACCTCTGACGAAGTCCCTAGAGACTAGGAACTGAATCTGCATGTTAATCCATTTTTCCCTGGCAGCCATGTGCACAGGGGTCCCTCACCGCACAGACAGATAACTCTGTCTTTGGAGGTACTCATATTTTTCCCACAATGATTAATTGAAATTTCAAGCCGAGCCTTCATGCTGAGACCAGGGGTAGTTGCCACAGAGAAAAATCATAAATAAAAATCCCAACTGGTGCAGCTGGGATTTGAACACACAACATCTCTGTCCCGAGGCCAGCGTCTTGCGTTGAGACCAACCTGTCCCCCATCTAAAGAAGTGACCTGGGCTGAGCATAACCATGAACTATTGGAGTCATCAGTGTGCTTCCATTTTGTCACTTGCTGAAAGAGAGTAGTAACTTTGGGTGTTTAATTATTACATTATGGCCCACAGTAACAATATGCATGACAGGTTATGAGGAACAGGAGAAGACCTCAACTGCACCGACTTGTTCATGACCTATGCTGGTCTAAAAATCTAAACACATAGCAATAACTGATAACTGAAGAAGAAGAAGAATTATTAACTAATGAAACAAAAATACCCCAGTAGTGCTGAAAGAATGACGGAAATGGCCGGAAAAAAATCACTAACATAGAGGGAATTGGAACATAGAGAATTATGGAAATGTACCAGTCAAATACCAGTGGATAAAGAGATAGAGCGAAGACGATGGCGCTAGATGGGACACATATTGCAGAAGCCAACTGAGAATTACACAACATGCCCTATTTTGGAACCCCCAAGGAAAAAGACAAAGAGGAAGACCAAGATATTCTTGGAGAAGACAGATGGAAGCAGAGATGATATTGATGGGGAAGACATGGAATGATCTTAAAAAAATGGCAAGAAACAAAACGGCTTGGAAAATGTTTGTTGAACTATACTCCACAGGAAGCTGAAAAGGTGGAAGAATAAGAAGGGATGAAAGAGGTAAGGCAAAACCTGTTATCTAAAGATGTGTTGAAGTCAGATATACAGGACCAAAAACACAAATGTTGTAGTTCTCTGTTAAACCATGGAACAATGCAAGTTACTCTCCAACTTATTACCATTTTAAGGATGGATAACGAAGAAGAGTAGCCACTGAGTTGACCCTTACAAAAAAAGTATATTCAACAACAGTCACTGAGTTGACCCTTACAAAAAAAGTATATTCAACAACAGTCACTGAGTTGACCCTTACAAAAAAAGTATATTCAACAATAATTTTAAAATTATCTAAGAAAACACATATCTGCTGAAATTAAGAAAAGATGTATGACTTTTGAAAATCACTGACTTGATATGAAAAACATGTGGCATCCAATAGCACATTTTATATGCATAAAAAATAAGGCACTCTAAATTGTTGTTGTTTTTTTTTCATTTAGCAAGGATAGAGATTAGTACCTACTGAAAAAAAAAATATTTTCATGCTTAATGCCCCCAGATCAGGGTATTCATACAGGTTTGTTTTTTTACTAGAAAACTAAATTTGCACTTTTAAATGGCATGCTACTTTTAGTTGTTATAATTTGTATATTAATAACTTGAGGCAAGGTGCCCATGCAACAAAGAGCTGAAAGCTGTCAGCGGCTCAAACCTTATGGCTTTTGCCAGGATTAGTGAACCAAAACAATCCAGACCCTACTCCACCTCTTCATGGTGCCTATAGCAACAGACTAACTATTCTAGTCTGGCCAAGTGAGTAGGGATTGACAGGGAAGGCAAAACCCGGTGCTCCAAAATGTTATGCCAAAGATGGATGTTTGGGCTGAAAGGTGCCAATATACAGGTTGGGTTTTTTTATATTTAAAACAGCAATGCAACATATTTACACCCATTAACATCCTTTTAAGGGTTAATGACAAAGGGGGATAACTGGTATTGGGTTTGATGAACCAGAACTATCCAGGAGATCAACTATTCTTTTAGTCATCAAGTGAATGCAAGAGAAAAAGTAGATTATATTAATAACATACATGACGTACAACATACAGATAAGATTTAAAAAGTTTACATAGGGTTTGTATTCTATTATGGATTTATTGTTTCTTTATATTTTTTGAGGCTCCTTGCACTCACGTCTTACATTGAAATCTCTACTTCAGTGTTACTGTTTCGCCTGTGTTGTATCACAATACCAAGAACTGTCAGAAGGCCGGGGCACATTTGAGTTCTTGTTCAAACCGGTATGTCAATATTATTTTATTTCAGTGTAATTGAATGATCACAAAAGTATAAAGGATAGATCACAAAAGTATAAAGAATAGATCACAAAAGTATAAAGGATAGATCACAAATAATAAAAATGAGATGTCTCAAAAAAATGCTGAAAATAACAAGAGGACACTGAATCAAAGATGAAGATAATACAGGTAAAATATATGTAACATTCATTCTGAGATACTTTCAGAAATAAGAAATTCAATTGTTTGGAATATGTAACAGCTAGTATGTTAAAAAAAGTAAAGAGCCCCATCACGCCAAGTGGTGTATAGGGAATATGGTGTTAGTGACCATAAATTTTACAGACATGATTTTTGGGGTAATGTGGTCGGTATTACGCCCGTGCCACTTTACTTTCCCAGAAAAAAATCCGATACCCATTTAAGGCTGGGTGAACCCGGAAGCTGTCGGTTGGGATCGAACCCTACCTCTTGTCCTTTGTAGACCAGTTCTCTAACCACTGAGCTATCGCAGCTCTCTGTAACAGCTAGTAGCAAACAGTATATAGAAATAACATGCGTGGTGTAATTGTAGTTATTGTTTGCCAAATATAGTGTGAGCCTTCAACTTCATTGCAGCAGGAGGTTGGCGCCTGGCTGCCAGTCATGACACCCCCCCACCTAAGGTGTCAAGAAGCTAATGAGTCGAATCACTTGCTCTACATGTTTCTACTGATGATCAAATTGCCTACTGCTGTGAAGCTCTGAATAGTTTCTTATTACAGCTTTGAGCAAATATGCAGGGTCACTTTGTCTATGTCCCTGGACATGCGGGAATACAGGGAAATGAAAGAGTGGACAGGTTGGCTAGCTACGCTGTCATTGAGGACGGTCATTCAATGGATCAAGCTGACATCATCAATGCTCTCCAAGATGTGGGAAGGGCATAGGACTTCGACAACCATGAGTGCACGTCATTCCTCTGGATGAAAGATATGGGACATAAGATGGGCACAGCCAGAAACGAGAAACTTAGTGACTGTATAAGAAGGCTTATTCTTCTTCTATGATCATGGCTTATTCAGACTAGGACTCCGGACACACTTATGAAGGCAGCTGTCTGTTTAAGTGATTCGGTTGTCCTGTATAGTTTCTCTTCCAGGGATGTGGGTGTGGGCCACATTGTCCTCCTAAGGCCTGTGTGCTGGGTCAATCCTGTAAAATGTGCTTAGTTGTCATGTTATCCAGGGTACAGTGGCACTGGCTGATAGTTCCTATTTTGAGTTTGGTGAACATGTGGTTTCTCATTCTGTTGTGGCCAGTGCGTAGGCGAAGTATGATGACTTGATCCCTCTTTAATAGTTGGAGGTAGTTCCCTCCCTCTCGTTATACTTGGCTGTTCTTGTTTCCATTTTTCTTGGTACTGGCCTTTGATGATGGATTTGGCTTCATTGTAGCTGACCAGATGGTTCTCTTGTGGTAATCCCCCTCCCTGCTTAGCTAGTTTGTCTGCACGTTCGTTTCCATGTATTTTACATTGTGATGGTATCCACTGGATGACCACTCTCTGGAAGTTACTGCGCTGTTGGTCTAGGGTTGTTCTCAAGTCATCTAGCTCACTGTTCCTGCGTGTTTTTAGAGCTGTTAGGACTGACAGTGCATCAATCAGTATCACCAATTTAGAAAACTTATCAAGCAACACAGAACTGGAGTCATCAGTCACTGGACACTGTAGAATTTGCTGAGGAGGGGATATGAGCACCTATGGACATGTTCAGAGTGCAGTGAGGATGACTCGCAAATAACTTAACTCATGTTCACTTTGATGCCATTTCACTGCCTTTCATCTGGTATTGTCTACTCACTCCTTTTGACATCTGACCCCAATGGAATGTAGAAAAATATGTAGAATAAGTAATGAGTAAGTAAATGTGAACTTAAAGAAGGGAGTTAAAATATTTTCTTTGTTATTTTAGAAATTATTAGTTTTAAATACAAGAATCATAAAAGCAACTCTTCTTGCTACATAATTTAGAACTTTCAGTGAGTGCATTGTTAACATTAGCAAATTTTACATTTTCAGAATGGAAGACATACAGCTAGAAGTGCCAACGTATCAGATTCTGAAGAGTATAACCCTCCTTATGGAGCAACTCTTCCACCATACTGTGAGGAAAACCCATACAAGGAATACTCACCTCCAAATTATGATAACCTAGTTCCAGAGTTTGAAGATCTTAGTGCCTTAGCCACATCCTTTAGGCAGGAAGCCACTAGAAGATCAGGTAGAATGAACAATGATACCGCCTCTCTCCACTTGTCCAATGTAACTGTCAATTCACCTCATTGTCATTCTGATTCTGATGCGGAAGCTTACAGCGAAAGAAATGGATATTGTGATGATGCTGAAGTAAATTATTCTTACTCTTCTTTTGGTGGTGGCTCAGATGAGATCAGTAACTATTCAAACAACCCAGACCTGTCCCCACTAGCAGGTATTGACCTTCCACAAATACCAAGTCTTCAATATAACCTTCATGCTAATCACCTAAAAGGTAACAATTATTCCAGTGAAGATGCAGTAGCTATGACATGCTCGTCAGCATGTTTAATGGAGTATTCTTCAGACAACAGTTCTAGAACTTATAAGAAGCCTGCAAGATCAAAACAAGCTCAAGTATCTCCAATATCTGTACAAAAAAGAACATACATCACTTGGATATAAGTGGTTAGCTCTTTCCGTACGGAAGCTTTTTATCGACACAACGGAAGAGATTTCAGAGATAAAATTGTTCATGGTTTTAAGAATCAATCTATATATTTATATTTATCTAACGTATAACATATTATATATGAACATCTAGATAATTGAACAAGCTATAAGATTTCACTAATATCAAGATGATACAAGACTTGTGAAAAGAGTATGGCTTGATGGCATTCACACTAATAAAATTGAGCGTGGCACACTATGCGGTGAAACATACGCTGCCGAAATTGGAATGACGCACAGTGCGGTGAAACGTATGGAAAGAGTTAAAACACAACATGAACTTTATTGATGTCTCAACATCTAATTTATGCTTGTTTGAGGCATCACAACAGTAAAGCATCCTGTCTTAAAGAAATGATTGTTTGTGTTTTCTTAACAATTCATAGAAATGGAATGATATCTGTCTTCATTACTGGCTAGTTAGCCTGACCATGTGCGGTTGTTAAAGTTCTATGTTTATGCTGCCCCATTGATTGTCTACCCATGTAAGGGTGTCAAAGTTGTTTATTTATGGCATTTCACTGTTAACCAGCCCATGTACTGGTTTTGAAATTTTCTATTTGTTTTCTCTCAACTTTTATTCTGCCTATTTGTTGTAGTGTTATTGTTTTTTTAAAATTGCTTCTCTATTGATAATATATATTTATCATTGTTGGAGCTTTCTATTTATGTATCTCCACCTTTAATCTATGGTAAATATCAATAGATCTTTCTATTTATGTCTCTCCACTTTTAATCTGAGGGCTGTGATAGCTCAGAGGTTAGTGAACTGGAAGAGATCAGGTTCGATCCTGATCGACGGCTTCTGGGTTCACCGTCTTAAATGGGTATCGGATTTTTTTTCTGGGAAAGTAAAGCGGCGCGGGCGTAATACCGACCACATTACCCCAAAAATCATGTGCTGAAGGTCTGTAAAAATTATGGTCACTAACACCATATTCCCTATACGCCACCAATATGCATGACAGGAGACTTTACTGTTAATCTGTGTGTATTGTTGGAGCTTTCTATTTATGTCTCTCAACTTTTAATATATCATTGTCTATTATTAGAGCATTCTATTTTGTCTTTCCATTTTTAATGCATGATGAATATCATTGAAGTGTTCTATTTATGTCTCTCCACTTTAACCTATTCATGTACTATTGTTGGAGCTTTATATTTTTGTCTTTCCACACTTCTTAGTAGCTGTTCAAGGACTAAAAATAGGCTTGCATTGTCATCCTTAGAAACAATCAAGTGACACATTTTCCCCCGTTTTTTTCTTGAATTTTGCCATGAGTCTATCTAAAGATACAGTATTCAAATGGATTTTACTGGTCATTTACCAAGTAGATGAACTTTGGATTGATTAATAATACTATCCAATCTTTGGTACAAAACAATAAGTGTATGCACTTTGTGGTGAACGATGTGGACCAATGGCCTTATACCCAGTTCGCGCCAGAAATAGAATATTATCTGGATTGAAAGTCTTTTTTCCTACTATTTTATGTGTTAGACCTTTTATTCTTTTATTAGTATTCACCCAATGTGTGGGTATGTTGTCTCGCTAGTTTACGGCAAGCTGTGATATCTGTCATTTTTAGCCCGGTTCATCGGTCTTCGGCATGCGTAGATTTCTAACCGTTGATCATTATTAACAATTTTTGCTCCGGCAGTGACCATTTTTGGTCTAATATTTTCAGCTTTTAACTGCCAAGATTTCTTAAATGTGCTCAGAGTGTTCATCGGACCTCATGTTTTTCACACTTACCTGAGAAAGTTAGGCATGTGACCTCACTACCTAGAGACCAGGGGAGGGTAAGGCCATGATGAAATTGTTGATTTATAGATAACAAATTTTTTCACTGTCTGTGGATTAGAACCCAGGACCTTACTGTCATGAGGCAGAAGTCTTACCTCTAGACCACGATGTTCCCTGTATACACCCTCAGCCCTCATGGTGTTTTTACAATTAAAAAAAAATATATATATATATATATATATATATATATATATATACACACATAAACACACACACATATACATATAAAACAGTATTAGAGCAAAAGATGGATTGACAGAATATTAGAAATACTAGGAAATATAACAGCAGCAGAGGCCAACAGAATACCAAAAGACTGCAAATTATACCTCACCTCGATGCTGAAAGGCAAATGAGGAAGGAAAGAAGAAGGATTAGACTATTATGAATTTGTGTGGATCCACTGTCCTTGGCACTAACAAGTTAACAGCAAGAAGAAACTGAAATATTACCTTTAAAGACTTCTGTATATGAGACATATTTAAGGACAAGTGGCAAATAGTGAAGATGATGACACAGTAGAGGCAAATGAAAATAAATAAAAATATGGTTATAATTTTCATATGACCAAAAATTTACAGAAATTATTATTGTGACTTTTGTCTTTTGTTGAGTACAGTTACCTGGCTTGTTTTAGGAAGTAGTGTCATCGTAGACACATCGGCTCAGCAACCTTTTTAAGTAACTATAATGAAGTGTGTATAATGTGCATACTGATTGTTCTCATTACATGGCAGTTCACAGCTGCTTGTCTTAGGAAGTAGAGTCATTGCAGACACATTTCCAATTGGCTCAGCAACCCTTTTAAGTAATTATAATAAGTATGTATAATCTGTACACTGATTGTCCTCATTGCATGGTAGTTCATACCTGCTTTTTTTAATCTTAAAGTGATATTTTAGTTCTATTCTAGGAAATTTTGCAGCATTTATGGATGAGGATGTCCTGAGGCTGGTACATTCCACTCATTCTTAAAATTGATATTTAATGACAAAAAAGTTCAAAGGTTGGCAAATCTGAGAGTTTCTGGTTTGCTTTATTCAATTTTTAACCTCAAAAGTTTTTTTAATTTGGATACACTGTCATCTAATTACATTTGAATGTATAATAGCAGAAGCAAATGTATTTTATATTCTGGAAAAAACAAATGAGAAAATTAACTAAAGTAACAATGAGAAACAACTGTGATCTTGCTGAATCCATCACATTTACTTTTCTAACTCCCTATCAGCCATCACATTTACTTTTCTAACTCCCTATCAGCCATCACATTTACTTTTCTAACTCCCTATCAGCCATCACATTTACTTTTCTAACTCCCTATCAGCCATCACATTTACTTTTCTAACTCCCTATCAGCCATCACATTTACTTTTCTAACTCCCTATCAGCCATCACATTTTGGGTGCCACCAGCAATAACAGTTTCTTACTGCTTGAAGGCAGCTTTAAATAGGTTCCCTTCATGCCTTGGATGTTTGAGAAGTATGGTGTTTGTGGCCATATTTTTCTATGACCAACTGCATGTTTTTAGGTGATGTTTTCACTTTCATGCCAAACAACCCTTGCTTCCAAGATTCATCTTTAGCAGCTGGCTGAATTCTGAAGCCCTTATAAAAAAAAACAAAAAACTATCTTATCTTTATTGTATCATCCCATTATTGGGGTCCGCTGGGGAGGCATACGGGATTGGAGAATACAGGCCGCATGTCTGAGCAGTCGCCACAAGGTGTTCATGTCTGTGTTTTTATTTCACTTGTTGGTCCAAACAAGTTTTTAGCATTTTGGAATTGAACTCAGACGCTTCTGATCAACAGCAAGTGTACTAACCACTTTGCCACAGAGAGCTTGAGAGCCACAGATAATGAGTCTGGACAAAGGGACATTAGTTTACTGACATCTTAAATTGGGCATCTGGGGGTAGGTAACTGCAACAAGGAAAACTGTTGTCTCATCCGCTTTCAAATGCAATAATTTAACAATAGTGAGACTGAAAAACTTCACAGTATGATATTTTATTTAACTCTTTTAACAAACTTTAAAAGATGCCTTTATTCTGAAAGCCTATAAGAATTTTATAATAAATAATAATAATAAAATTATTTATATCTTTCTTGCTTAATAATACTAAAGAAATAAGCAGTCTTCCGTTGTAAAGATGGTGGATCTAGGTCACGTTCTCTCGATCGCTGCAGAAAGTGCATTCGGAATCAGATTAATTTCAGTTCTCCGTTGTACTTTTCTGCGTTAAAGTAAAAATGATGGTCTACTTATTACATCTGCGCCACTAAAGCGAAGTTTTACGCCAGCAACAGTCCATTTTTGACAAATCAAGTGTTGTGAATGCGACCTTCCAACATTTAGACTTGATCTGCGCTTTACGTCACATTGGTGCTGTTCATGATCGTTGTTATAATTCCTTGACACAAGTTATTTCCATGCTACTTATTAATGTAAAGTACTTCGTCAGCCGCAGTTTTATCTCTTTAGGAAATTTGCACTGTGTTTTGTTCGTCGTAGGCTGCTTTCACTAGAGTAATCAGGAATCTAAAGGGCGCGAAATTGTTGTGAGTATGACAATTGTTTGTGCTACGTCATCGTAATGGCTTATTGTACACCCCTAGACTAGCCGTATGATAATCTTATGGTCTGTTGTTTGATGTGCGATGGGGATAATCTGACGACTAACTGTGTGTCTAAATGTTCGGAATTGGTGTCAACAACGATGGCCTAACATCATCAAGTGCTATACATTTAAAAAAAAAAATGTGACGATCATCATTTTCAAGAGGATGTAAACTTCCGGTATATTGTGGATAGGTGGCAGAAACAATTGAAGGCAATGCATGAAAAGTGTTTCTTGTTGCAATTTCCTCATATTCCAAGTCCTGCTTGTTGCAGGAGCTACTGAGTTATGAGATATTAATTCGAATGATTACGCTGGCATGGGCGGTTGAGCAATTATGAATTTTAATTCGTTTGCAGTGATACCAGGGCCTTCCATAACCAAATAACCAAGCAGTCTCCCTCCTCGGCTGCTATTAAAAGGAAGTAAATGGTCATACATAATTTATATTGTGGTTTGCAGCAGAGCTTTGATAGATGAACCTTTTAACCAAACATATCCAATTTTAGCATTGTGTTTTTGTGTATCAGGTTGCCTTCCCTCAGGGGCACCACGAAGAGGTGGTGTAGAATCTGGATAGATCTAGCTCACAGATTCTGGTGCAAGTAGTCAGCTTTAAGTCCGCTGACCGCTTTCTGCTTTGGTTTTGACAGGCACCCTCTGCTCCCTTGATTTTACCTGTTAAATAGCTTATATGGATGTTTAAGAAAGTTATTTAAAATTTCTTTTCTTCTTCCTGGCAATGAGTTTAAAGTTATAAAGGGTTGTAAAAAAGAATGCTAAGATATACAAGTGTTCAATGGGGACATTTGTGATTTTGTGACTTATAAATAATGCATATCTTGTCATGATATAAGGCACCCACTGCTGTAAATACTTGATCCATAGAGTAACTATATGTAGATGGTCATTAATGGGTTTTGGCTCTTACTTCTGTGCCTATTTTCCTATGTTGAGCAGATTACATAAATTAATGAAAGTTTTCGATGCTGTTCACAAACCAGTAGCCCTGATGTGATTCTGAGATCTTCATGTTGGTCAAGAGGAATTTTAATTTTACCTAAATCCAGGAGAGCTACGATGAAATTGAGGAGAACTTGTGAACCAATTTATCGTTTCACATTGCAGGATTTGCTGGGAAGGAGATCTGAAAGCTAATGGACACTTGTTCGATACAGTGAGGATAATCCAATGGCTAACAACAATAACAGCTACTTCGATGATTGTAGCTTCTGTCAGAAAGTTCTCATACATAATGAGATAGATTTTATAAAATCAATAATCAAGTCATAGAAAAAAAATATCAAAGAAACACTGGAATCAAGGAGTAAGCAACTTGATAGGATAAGTATTGTGAAAGTCACAATTTAGAACACTACAAAATTGGGCCTGTTCTGATATCCAGAAACAAAAAGAGAAAACTGAGAGGTCCACATAATCAAAACCCTTACATAAAAGGGACTGGGAAGCCAATGTATAGAAAACTGGAAAGATCAGCTCAAGACATTGAAATGGAAATATCTTGTTATTCAGATCTGTGCTTTATGACAAACAGGAAATATTATGTTGATTACAGTATATTATTATTATTATTATTATTATTATACGTGGTCTTTAGCATCTTGACAGATGCAATCTAAACAATCATAATTTGTCAATAGTCTGGTAATATATTAATTTGTTATGCTGAGTGCTGTTTTACTGAGCAGCCTCTCTGATGGCAGATGCTGTTAATATTTGATCGCCATATCTGACCGAAGAATGAAAAAAGTGCTTTATTATCATCATTCTCTCTCTCTCTCTTCACTTCCACTTGTACCTATTTGGGTGTTAAGGAAGATACAAAATCCTGGTTCTCTCCCTTTTGGTGGCTTCAATCATTACCAGTTGATGTTGTCTGTCTATCTTACTCTGGATTTACTTCTTGCCCTTCTCCCTTCTCCTTTTTAAATATATGCTTTTTATGATAATCACATGACATTCTTTCTAGATGGGCAAACCATTTTATTTGGTTTTTCTAAATGTGGCTTAGGATTGGTTCAATGCCTGCTCTTTCACTTATATCATTTCTGATTCATCATTATAGTTAATTTATCTGTGAGTAAATTGTGATAAAACCTGAAAGTAATCAGGGAAAGCAATTTTCAATCTTTTATCAGGGCTTTAGACCTGGTTATCACAAATTTTATTTGGTAGTGAAGAAAAATTATGAACAATTTATTTTATTTTTATATTTTTGTTCTAATGCTATTTTGTTTGAAGGGAGCCACAATAGCTCAGTGGTTAGCGAACTGGACTACAAAGGACAATAAGTAGGGCTCACCCAGCCTTTAATGGGTACCAGATATTTTCTGGGAAAGTAAAGTGGCACAGGTGTAATACCGACCACATTACTCCAAAAATCATATGCCGAAGGTCTGTAAAAATTATGGTCATTAACACCATATTCTCTATATTCCACTTGGCATGACCTTTACTTTTTTTTTATGTTTTGTTTGAGCTGTAAGTTTTTGGATCAGTTTGGTGATGTAGTAGGTTGCATGGGCTTTCATGATTTCCCATGTTCTTCTGAGTACCCATCCGACAGTTACTGCTACACCAGGTATTCTATATCAAAAGTTCCCAATCATTTAGAGGATTTATAAGACAAGAGACTAAGAGAGATTAATAATCATGAAATGATCACATTTAAGGTAGCCACAATAATAGTTAAAATAATTGTTGAAATTGGAAGTAGTAACATCTCCAGAACATTGAAATAAGTGTGTTATCTGCTAAGTTTGATTTTTACTGTAATTTTTTTTTAAAGAAATGGAAAGCACACTAAAGATGTTTTTTTAAAATGGTAAATTTAAAAAAATGGGAAGTGCATATAAATATGTATAAAAAATATTTGTTTTTGGAAACTTCTGTCACTGCAAGCTGTGTGCACATTTTTCACTTTTGTGTAAACTTCTGTTCTTGCCACATCAGAGCATACAGGGAAGACTTTATTCTTATTTTCCTTTCATTTCTCTTCTAGTTTTAAATTATTATATTTTTTAATTATATATTTTTTATTTTAAATACATATTTGTACTTGTGTTGTATGTTTGTTCCTGTTGAAGGTCTATTGCGCCAAAACGTCATTTTGGTTCATGTTGTCCACTTGCTACATGATGCTTTAACCATACAATTTTTTTACTATTTTTTTTCTATATATATATATATATTTGTTCATTTCTCCTCACTATTAGCTTCACTTCAGTTTCTTATTTGGATGCATTGATGTGCATTTCTTTGCCTTGATCCTGAAGTGCATATAACACAGTTAATTTTATTTGTAGATATAGAAAAGTCATGGTTTGAGAGTACATTTAAGACAGTTAATTTTATTTGTAGATATAGAAAAGTCATGGTTTGAGAGTACATTTAAGATAGTTAATTTTATTTATAGATATAGAAAAGTCAGGGTTTGAGAGTACATTTAAGATAGTTAAATTTATTTGTAGTTATAGAAAAATCAGGGTTTGAAAGTACATTTAAGATAGTTAAATTTATTTGTAGTTATAGAAAAGTCAGGTTTGAGAGTACATTTAAGATAGTTAAATTTATTTGTAAAGTAAAAGTAAAGTAAAGTACCCCCCGTCACGCCAAGTGGCGTATAGGGAAATATGGTGTTAGTGACCCTATATTTTACAGACCTTCAGCACATGACTTTTGGGGTAATGTGGTCGATATTACGCCCGTGCTGCTTTTACTTTCCCAGAAAAAATCTGGTACCCATTTAAGGCTGGGTGAACCCGGAGCCGTCGGTTGGGATCGAACCCTACCCCTTGTCCGTAGTAGTCCAGTTCACTAACCACTGAGCTATCGCGGCTCCCACTAATTTTTAGGGAATTAGTAAAACCCAGGTGTCCTCGCCAGGGTACGAACCCCGGCTGTTGCCGTGGTAAGCCAACCGCCTATCGATTGCGCTAACCGGACACCCAAATTTATTTGTAGATATAGAAAAGTCATGGTTTGAGAGTACATTCAAGATAGTTAAATTTATTTGTAGATATAGAAATGTCAGGGTTTGAGAGTACATTTAAGATAGTTAAATTTATTTGTAGATATAGAAAAGTCAGGGTTTGAGAGTACATTTAAGATAGTTAAATTTATTTGTAGATATAGAAAAGTCATGGTTTGAGAGTACATTTAAGATAGTTGAATTTATTTGTAGATATAGAAATGTCAGGGTTTGAGAGTACATTTAAGATAGTTAAATTTATTTGTAGATATAGAAAAGTCATGGTTTGAGAGTACATTTAACACAGTTAATTTTATTTGTAGATATAGAGAAGTCATGGTTTGAGAGTACATTTAAGATAGTTAAATTTATTTGTAGATATAGAAAAGTCAGGGTTTGAGAGTACATTTAAGATAGTTAAATTTATTTGTAGATATAGAAAAGTCATGGTTTGAGAGTACATTTAAGATAGTTAAATTTATTTGAAGATATAGAAAAGTCATAGTTTGAGAATACATTTAAGATAGTTAAATTTATTTGTAAAGTAAAAGTAAAGTAAAGTACCCCCCGTCACGCCAAGTGGCGTATAGGGAAATATGGTGTTAGTGACCCTATATTTTACAGACCTTCAGCACATGACTTTTGGGGTAATGTGGTCGGTATTACGCCCGTGCTGCTTTTACTTTCCCAGAAAAAATCTGGTACCCATTTAAGGCTGGGTGAACCCGGAGCCGTCGGTTGGGATCGAACCCTACCCCTTGTCCGTAGTAGTCCAGTTCACTAACCACTGAGCTATCGCGGCTCCCACTAATTTTTAGGGAATTAGTAAAACCCAGGTGTCCTCGCCAGGGTACGAACCCCGGCTGTTGCCGTGGTAAGCCAACCGCCTATCGATTGCGCTAACCGGACACCCAAATTTATTTGTAGATATAGAAAAGTCATGGTTTGAGAGTACATTCAAGATAGTTAAATTTATTTGTAGATATAGAAATGTCAGGGTTTGAGAGTACATTTAAGATAGTTAAATTTATTTGTAGATATAGAAAAGTCAGGGTTTGAGAGTACATTTAAGATAGTTAAATTTATTTGTAGATATAGAAAAGTCATGGTTTGAGAGTACATTTAAGATAGTTGAATTTATTTGTAGATATAGAAATGTCAGGGTTTGAGAGTACATTTAAGATAGTTAAATTTATTTGTAGATATAGAAAAGTCATGGTTTGAGAGTACATTTAACACAGTTAATTTTATTTGTAGATATAGAGAAGTCATGGTTTGAGAGTACATTTAAGATAGTTAAATTTATTTGTAGATATAGAAAAGTCAGGGTTTGAGAGTACATTTAAGATAGTTAAATTTATTTGTAGATATAGAAAAGTCATGGTTTGAGAGTACATTTAAGATAGTTAAATTTATTTGAAGATATAGAAAAGTCATAGTTTGAGAATACATTTAAGATAGTTAAATTTATTTGTAGATATAGAAATGTCAGGGTTTGAGAGTACATTTAAGATAGTTAAATTTATTTGTAGATATAGAAAAGTCATGGTTTGAGAGTACATTTAAGATAGTTAAATTTATTTGTAGATATAGAAATGTCAGGGTTTGAGAGTACATTTAAGACAGTTAATTTTATTTACAGGTTTAAAAACAGTACAAAGCACACACATTACAACGGATTGAAGTTTAAAGTAATGGACCTTAATGTAAACAATACCTTCTTTTAAACTAGTCTTATATTTTTGGTGGAAATAAATGATATCAAACAAACATGAAGATGACTACTGCAACAAAAGAGATTTGGACTCTGTGAGAATGTCTCAAATGCTATGCTCAACCAGGTATGAAATGAAGACATTCCAGAAAAAAAACTTCTTAGAAAAATGTTAAAATATTGACCAGCTCAAAAGTAAGAGATCAGAGCACAAGATTTCAGCTCTTTATCTAACATATCTTCTTCTGCATAAATCTCTATACATCAATTCAATTAATTTGCTCAAAGATTAATTTGTCAGCTCAAATCTGATGATATCACCATACATCTTGTCCTGGTACAGTGCCTGTAATAGCCGCAAAAACTTCTCTTGATCATACCTGGTGCATAAATGTAGCAGATGTTCAGCAGTTATTTTGCCTGTGCCACAGTTACATTCATCAGAGGTTCCTATCCTTAGTGTGTTGAAAAGGTGGTACTTCAATCTGTTGTGGCCTGTTTAGAGTCTAAAAATGGTTACTTGTTCTTTTCTGTTGAGCTTGCAGTAGACATTTTCTAGTAGCCCTGGTGTTCTCTATTCCATTTGTTCATGTATTTCTTACTGACAAAAACCTCTTTGATTCATCTCTTATAAGTTGTTACAACTGCATTACGTTTATTTGCCTTTTCTCTCATATGTTGTACTTGTATCTTGCTGGTGTAATTTGCTACCTTCCTTTGCCAACCTGTCTGCTTCATCGTTTCCAGGAATATTACAGTGAAATGGAATCCGCTGAATCACAGTTCTGCATCTTTGACAGAACTTGTAGAATATTTCTCTTAGATAATTCACGCGTCTTTAACTACTCAATGGTGTAAATACTGACAGAGAGCATCTGTGAGGAATACAACGTTTTCTTCTTTAATCTTCTCCTTCAAGAGAGTTTCATCGCAGTTTTCAGAGCTTCTGCCTATGCTCTAAAGTTGATTGAATATTTTCCCATTGCAACAGAGGGTCTTTTCTGTGTTCCATTTTTAAGGCATATGAAAATTCCTACTCCTCCATTTTCTGTTGTATTGGTTTCTTTTTCATATAATCATTATCAAGTACCATGCCTGCTAGCGTAGGTGATCATGTCTCTCCACAACTTTAAATCTTGACAGTTATTTGTCATTTCTGTTGTTGATCTTCTGCTAAACCATTCTCTTAAGCTGTCTGGTATCTTTTCTCATTGTTTCCCTCTATCTCTTCGTCCCTCAATTTTCCGAGTTGTCACAATATATTCCAACTGTTCCCTGCTCATTGCATGGCCAAAAATGATGATTGTTTCTTCCTAATATTGGAAATTAGCTCTCTTTTTACTTAGGCCTCTTTCAGAATGTTTTCATTACTTTACTTAGCTGTCCATGATGTTCTCAACATTCTTCTGTAAAACCACATTTCTACAGACTCCAGTGATCCATATATCTAACATATAATACTTTCAGAATACTTTTAACACAATCTTTTGCTATGCTTCCCCAATGACTAGTCCTTTTTATTGTCTACCCTTTAAAGAATGTTAAAATGCTGGAGATACATTGTGATGTATTTTACAGCAAGCTGTGATATTTTGCTCTTTGGCACAACACACCCAGTTTCATTATGACCTTTTTCAGTACCAGACTGCATTAGCTCATCAGCCCTTATTTGATTGGCCAGACTGGTTGTTTCCTGACTTAACATCAGAAAGTGGAGCGGGAACATGATCAACCGTTACCACTGATCCAGCTACAAAAAATAAACTAATCCACTGTCCACTTTTAGTCTAAGTTTCTTGGCCTCATTTTGACAGAAATCCCAGTAAACTTCAAAGTTTCATCGTTATACACTTTCTATTAAAGCTGTCACCACACCATTATTTGATGAAACAAAACACTGGCATATAGGGAGGGTATCGGGACAAGAAGCATAACAACCAGTTGTAATAACCAGTTAACCAATATTGATGGGCAGCTGAGTCAGTATATATAATAATTTGTATTATGAAAATTCCAACACTTAATATACTCCGATTCTCAGGTCTTCCTTTTCTGCATTAACAAATTATTACATTTCTACATTCTTTTCTGTTTTTATATTTCCTCTGTCTTTTATTTTGTTAGTCTGTGATCAAGGGAGATAAGCAGATGAGAAAGATAATGATCATGATATTCATGTATTATTCAACGTAATAAAGTTGTGCACAGATTTAGAAATGTCATTTTGTGAAAAAAAATTAATTGCTTATTTTCTGCTTATTGTGATTATCCTTATAACTTACCAGCGGGAGATAACTGCTTTTAAAAAATATTATTATTTTAATGGAGTTGTCTAGCTTCGTGGGAACCCAAAAAAAAGAACATTGTTAATATGAAGTTTTATTACAATTAGCTGCACATATAATTTTTGTTTTGTGATACATGCATATCCATTTTTAGTTTTCTTCAACAGATAAAAATACTAATGCATCTGTTTTGTTTACATATGTACATATAGCAATTTTGCATTTTTTCCTGTCAAAATAAATGAATAAAATTGCAAATTAAAATACAATGTTTCTATGCAAAAGTATATATTATTTATTTTGCTTGCTTGTTTGTCTTCACATGTCAGCCATATATCTCTAGTGAAGTCTTGAGGGACTGAATTTTGCATGAATATAACTTTTTCCCCACTTTTCATACTGGCAGCAATGGGCTCAGGTGTCCCTCACCATTCATTCATTGGGTGCCGTCGACAGTTCACTGCCAGGGAGTACCATTCTACTGTCTCTTGTCTTGATGGTGCATGTTGTCATATGTTTACCTGGGGGACTGATTGGTCTCAAGGCAAGATACCGGCCTCGAGACAGAGAGGTTGTAGGTTCAAATCCCGGCTACACCGGTTGGGATTTTTATTTATGATTTCTCTCTGCGGCAACCACCATGGTCTCAGCAGCGAGACCCGGCTTGAAACGTCAATTACTCATCGACATAAAAAATATGAGTTATCAGAGTCAGAGTTATCTGCCTGTCCGGCGAGGAACCCCTGTGCACACGGCTGTCAGGGAAAAATGAATTAACATGCAAAATTCAGTTCCTAGTCTCTAGGGACTTCATCAGAGATAAAAGCTGACGAACAAAAAAAAAAGAAAAAAAATATATTTACCTTTTGATGTTATCAGTCCACTTTAATCTTGGTCTACCTCTGCTTCATCTACCTTGTACCTTCCCTTCCAAGATGACTTTTAGTAGAGTATTGTGTCTCTTCCCATGTCAAACAAATTTCAGTCATCTTAAGTGGACTGATAACATCAAAAGGTAAACAGGTGAACCTATAATAACAAATGCACCATCAAGATAAGAAACATAGTAAAATGGTGCTCCATGGTAGCCAACCTTTTATGTGGAGAAAGCATCCAAATGAATGAATGAAAACTGACATATTTATGGGTTATGTGCTCAGTATCATATTATACCGCCCTACTTTGATATAATATGTGATATCAATGCTGTGTGAGCTCTTGAGCCAATTGAAGTTATTGAGTTATTTGCGGGTCATCATCATTGCACTCCGAACATGTCCATAGGTGCTCAAATCCCCTCCTCAGCAATTTCCTCAGTGTCCAGCGACTGACGACTCCAGTTCTATGTTGGTTGATAAGTCTTCTTACACGCCCACTAAGTTTCTCATTTCTGGCTGTGCCCATCTTAACTCCCATTTCCATCATCTGAAGAAGTGACGTGGATCTGTGTTTGTCGAAGTCCTGTGCTCTTTCCACGTCTCGGAGGGCATTGATGATGTCCGCCTGATACATTGGTTGCCCGTCCCCAATGACAGCGCAGCTAGCCAACCAGTCTGCTCTTTCATTTCCCCATACTCCCGCATGTCCAGGGACATAGACAACGGTGACCTTACGTATTTTGGATTTCTGCAACGACTCTACCCATTGCATGCATACAGAGCCCGCCTCCACTTTTTTAATCATGCTCATAGAATAACTCAGTATACATGCGTGGGTATAGTCTTGTGACTCTAACCATTTGAATGCCTTGGTCACTGCCATCGCCTCCATTGTCATGCTACTCGTGGTCATGATGTATGCACCACTGTCTTCCTTGACTATTCTGCCTGCCGAACATGCTGTAAATGCCCATGCACTTCTTTGGTGTCGTATTACAGATCCGTCTGTATAGATGACTGCATCTTTTTCATCGGTGTTATCGCAGATGAGACCGTTGACCTCAGCATTAACCAGGACCGGGTTCTGTTCCCTACTTTTCCTGCTGAGTGTGACAATACATGAGAAAGTCCCCTTGAATGGCGTAGGCACCGGTATCCACTCCTCACCAACGCTGATATTGGTAAGTCCACAGACCTGTTTGATGACATCTTCTGCTCGGCCCACCCATGATTTGCCTTTTTTTAGCCTGACACCTTTCACTGTGTTGAGCACGTGGTGCAATGGATGCTCTGTATCTGTACTAATCTTCAGGTATGCTCGTGCTCTCCAGATCTTGATTCTGTCATCCATGGTTGGAAAGTCAAGAAGATACCTCATTGCTGCACAGGGAATGTCCCTTGTACATCCCAGGATAATGTGCATGGCTTCATTTTGTATTTTCTCCAGCCTATCAATTTGAGTCGTACTGACAGTAAGAATGGCCAGGGCATACTCGATTGGTGCGAGGACTAATCCCTGGAACAGAAGAGTAAGTAGCCTCTGCTCGATGTTGGCAGCTGCCATGACCTTCAAGGCGGCTAATCCTTTGCGGGATTTTGTTATCACATGGTCGACGTGGTCCTGAAAACACAGGCTGCGATCAAACTTAACTCCGAGGTATGTCATCAACTTGTCCCTGTCACCTCATCAGCTCCCCCATAATGGTTGGAAACAAAATATTTGTTACAGTTGGTTAGCAGATGAATACATAAGTCATATTATGTTGTTTTTTGTATGTAAAACTTACATCGTTCAGATCTGTACGCACTCTAGTACATACAGCCATTGCTGGAGATTGTCACAGTTGTCTGCCTTGATCCAACCTTCCATGTCTATCACAAGCTAGTTGTTTATCTTCAGTTCTTTATCAATCATTTTTTACCAAATCTCCCTTGTGATCTTTTGAATCTAGTAAAGAGCTGTTCTCAGTTCTGCTGTTTGGGGAATCTTTAGAATATGGTTCGTCTGGTGCCATCTTGTCTTTTGGACTCTGTAAGTGATATTATCAATGCAAGTTTACTTAAGAGGATCTTGTTAAGTAGAAAACTCACAGTATTTTGCCAAGACATCTGTTTTTAAAGAAATTACAATGTCTATTGGTTAAATGTAAAAATACAGATGATAAATATTTATTGCCTAAAAGAAAAAAAAATACATACACACAGATACACATACACTTCTGTCCAAATTTGTATGAACATAGACTCATTTTTTTCTGTGTTTGCCAGCTTTCACCTCTGGTTAAGTCCCTAGAGACTAGGAGCTGAATTTTGCGTGTTAATCTGTTTTTCACTGGCAGCTGTATGCACGGGGGTCCCTCACTGTACATGTAGATAACTCCATCTTCTGAGGTACTTACATTGTTCTCATCAATAAGTAATTGATGTTTCAAGCGGGGCTAGTTGCTAAGACCAGGGGTGGTTGCCGCAGAGAGAAATCACAAATAAAATCCAAACTGTAACAGCCGAGATTCAAACTCACAACCTCTCTTGTCTCAAGGCTGGCGCCCTGCCTCAAGACCAACCAGTCTCCAAACAAATTTAAAATTTACAAAATACAATGTAGATTTGACTGAGTAAACAGAGTTAAAGTTGGTATTTGTAAGAATGAATAAGAATATGAACTCTGAAATGTAATCTGTTGATGGCATTAATAAGGAACATATGATTATTGTTACTTCTAATTAAACTCAAATGAAGATATCAGTTTGTTGATGTCGGAATTAATACAAATCTATGGCAAAGAAATATTTATTTTTCTTAGAACAGGTTATAACATAACTGGGACATAATACTATTTCATTCAAGTTAGTATGAAAATCTATATTTATATTTCTCCTCTTTATAAAATAAGAGAAATTATAAACTTTGAATTGATAGAAAAGCAAGCATTTGATTTACATATAGATTTACAAATAGATTTACAAATAGATTTACATATAGATTTACAAATAGATTTACATATAGATTTACATATAGATTTACAAATAAATTTACATATAGATTTACAAATAGATTTACATATAGATTTACAAATAGATTTACAAATAGATTTACAAATAGATTTACATATAGATTTACAAATAGATTTACAAATAGATTTACATATAGATTTATAAATAGATTTACATATAGATTTACAAATAGATTTACAAATAGATTTACAAATAGATTTACATATAGATTTACAAATAGATTTACAAATAGATTTACAAACTATTACTTCTTTACTTTAGTCATTGTCAGTTGTCAATCTTTCTCCGTTTTTGGGTGCTCTGTTGGCAAAAGTGGAAAAATATTAAAACAGGTAAATGAATTTAAATATCTGGGAACATTGTTAACTTCAGACGGAAGATGTACAACAGAGGTGAGATACAAAATGGCTCAGGTGAAAGCAGCGTTCCAAAAAATTGAGGATGATACTGCGCAATCTATTTTTGACAAGGGAAACAACTGAGTTTAGTGCTCTGTGCACACCGTGAACTGTGTGTTTCATCCGTTTTGATTGTGTTCATCGTATAAAGGGGAACAGATGGCTGTGTTCACTTTCAGTGCAGTTTCACTTTATGTCTTTTGACGTGTGCTGAGATTGCTATGATGGGGACTGCAGCTACTGTTCTTTGTTTGGGAGATTTGATATTAATTCGGATAATTCAACTGGCACAGGCAGTTGAGCAATTATGGATTTTAATTTATTTGCAGTGATACAGGGGCCTTCCATAACCATAGCCATAACAAGAAAAAGAGTTCTTAAATGTTATGTAGAGGCAGTCTTAACATATGGATTTGAATCATGGGCAATAGGACAACAGACAAGAAAATCACTGGAGGCTGTAGAAATGTGGTATTACAGAAGAATGTTGAGAATACCATGGACAGCTAAGAAGAGTAATGAAAAGGTTCTGAAAGAGGCCAGAGAAAAACGATAGCTAATTTCTAACATTAGGAAGAAACAATCATCATTTTTCAACCATGTAATGAGAAGGGATCAGCTAAAATATATTGTAACAAGTGGAAAAATCAAGGGACGAAGAGACAGAGGGAACCAAAGAGAAAAGATACCATACAGTTTAAGAGAATGGCTTGGCAGAAGGTCAACAACAGAAATGATAAATAACCGTTGAGATTGAAAGATGTGGAGAGACATAATAACCTACGACAGCAGGCATGGTACTGGATAATGATGATGATGGTTGGTAAAATAAAAACAGCAAAGATATCAATCACACCTTTTGATATATTCAGAATAATTTATTCTTTCCCTGACCATTTGTATATTTATGGATGATGTGGATGACATTACCCCAGGCTACTCTACTTTCATAAAAAGGAAATGTCTGGTACCAATTTCAGAAGCTGAGTCACCTACAAAGCTGTGTTAGTTCAGAGTTCAATTTTGGAACTAAACCAGGACCGATCTGGTCAGTAGATTAATGCACTGGCCACTTCCATAATGCAGCTTCAGTGTTTTTGTTTTTATTTGGGATATTTCTTTGTTTCTTCAAGACCGTACTTATGGAATACACTACTGGAACAAGACAAGTGTTCATAAACACTAATGGATGACACTACATGGCATTCGATTAAAGAACAATGGGCTTTAGATTACTGAATCAGTAACCAAACAATTTATTCAAACAACCTGAAAACTGCCAACCAAACACAACCCAACAAACCCAACCAGCCAGTGACCAAACCAAAAAAATTCAGCATGTAAACCATTGAACTCAACCAATCACGCAATCAACTAACTCAACCAAACCAACCAACTGATGAACAACACAATCCAATCCACCAGTCATGCAAGTGACTTGACAAACTGACCCAAAGTACCAGTTAACCTACCAACCAACCCAAACAACCATTCAACCAATTGACTCAAACAACTGATCAAATTAATTGACCTATCAATCAACCAACCAGTCACCCATCCAGTCAGCCAGCCCAACCAACCAGTCAACCATCCCAACCAACCAACCAACCAACCAATCAACCATCCCAACCAACCAACCAACCAACCAGTCAACAACCAACCCAACAAACCAGTCAACCAAACCAACTAACCAGTCAAAAAGCCCACCCATACAAAGAACCAATAAAACAACCAAAACAATTAATAAACCAACCAGCAAATAAACTCAACCAACCAGTGAAACAATCAGTCAGCCATCCAGTCAATCAACCCACCAACTAGTCAACCAACCAACCAACCAACCAACCCAATCAACTAACCAAGCAACAAAGCAACCAACCAACCAACCAACCAAGCAACCAACGAACCAGCCAACCCAACCGATCAACCAACCCAACCAACCAGTCAATCAACCCAACCAATCCACCGAACCAACCCAGTCAACCAGCATAATCAACCAGTCAGCTAGCCAGTCAAACAACCAATCAATCAACCCAAACAAGCAATCAACCCAAACCCTAACAATCAATCAAGTTAACAAACCAGTCAACCAACCAACCAGTCAACCAACCAACCAATCAAATAACCAGTCAACCAATCGAATCAACCAGTCAGCCAATCAAACAACCAATCAATCAAGCCACCTAACCAGTCAACCAACCCAATCAACCAGTCACCCAACCAAACAACCAATCAATCAAGCCAACCAACCCACCCAACCAACCAGTTAAACAACCCAATCAACCAATCAGCCAACCAAACGACCAATCAACACAACCAACCAGTCAACCAAACCACCAACCAACCAGTCAAACAACTCAATCAACCAATCAGCCAACCAAACACTAGTCAACCAACCCACCCAACCAACCAGTCAGTCCACCCACCCACCCAGTCAGTCAACCAACCCAATGAACTAACCTAACCTATTGCCTATAATCAATCGGACATCCAATCATAACGCCATGAACTAAAACACAAAAGCTTAAAAGTTGAAGTGCGATGAATTCCGCATGACAAGAATATTCACCGAAAATAGTTACCGGAGATGTGCCTCTGCTAAAACAGAACAAGGTTTTATCTATCGTGAACACAAATCACAAAAATGTACCGATGATAAAAGTAAATTATCAATCATCAGCATCAAGTACCGGGCCTGCTGGCGTAGGTGATCATGTCTCTCCACAACTTTCGATCTCGACAGTTATTTATCATTTCTGATGTTGACCTTCTGTCAAGCCATTCTCTTAAGCTGTCTGGTATTTTTTATCTTTGCTTCCCTCTATCTCTTCGTCCCTCAATTTTTCCTGTTGTTACAATATATTCCAATTGTTCTCTTTTCATTACATGGCCAAAAGATGATGATTGTCTCTTCCTAATATTGGAAATTAGCTCTCTTTTTGCTTTGACCTCTCTCAGAACATCTTCATTACTCTTCTTTGCTGTCTATGGTACTCTCAACATTCTTCTGTAAAACCACATTTTTACAGACTCCAGTGATTTTCTTGTCTGTTGTCCTATTGTCCATGATTCGCATCCATATGTTAAGACTGGCTCTACATAACATTTAAGAACTCTTTTTCTTGTTTCTATTGTCAACAATGGATTGCATAGTATCTTCCTCATTTTTTGGAAAGCTGCTTTTGCCTGAGCCATTCTGCATCTCACCTCTGTACACCTACCATCTGAGGTTAACATTGTTCCCAAATATTTAAATTCATTTACCTGTTTTAATATTGTTCCACTTGTCTTTATTTTGCACTGAGATGGTGTCTTTTTCTTTGTTGTTACCATTACTTCTATTTTTTTGCTGTTAAAGCTGAGTCCTTTATTTTTGCTTTCTTTCACTATAATATCTAATAACTCATTCTTCTAACTCATTTTCACTCTTAGCGATTAATACTGTATCATCAGCATACTTTAGATTGTTTATATTATGACCTCCAATTGTTATTCCAGGCATGCCCCTTATGGATCTTAAAATAATCTCACTATAAATATTAAACAAATCTGGTGACAGCACACAACCTTGTCTAACACCCTGTTTTATTTGTTGAAACATTCCCAATTGGTTTCCAATTCTTATGGCCGCTGTTTGTTGCCAGTACATGTTCTTTATTATTCTTAGATCTTTGCTGTCTACGTTTATGCTTTCTACAATTTTGATTACTTCTTAGTGCTTGAAATTATCAATACAAACTCCATATTGTCCACACGTTACAAGATGAAAGAGGCATATTTTTTTTTTACATAAAATTTGCAATTTTATTGGATGTACAGTTTTGAGAAGGAGAAAAGAGATGTGTTTACCAATTGGGATTACCCTGAACGCAATGCATGTGGTCTGTTACGCTAACAAACTTCATGCCACGTTAACTGTTAAGTATAAATGTTATACATAAAGTTAGTTGTTATTCACGCAGTCTCGTCAGACATTAGCACATGGTTCACACTGTGTCTACAAGTCCGTATTCCGGATGATTATCTCAATTTCAACAATGGAGTCGTTTCCCGCTGTTATTGTCTGTTTTATCATGGGTATTATCAGTGTTTCACTAGGTCCTGCCTCTTTCACTTGCTGTTTCCTATTGAAGGGTTTGATCTAGCAGATCACGTATCTCTTCTATTCAGTAGAGAATCATTTTGTTAAAAAATATAACCGCACTAGAAATATCTCTTGTCAGTGTTAACAATGTCTGAATTCCCCCACAAGACAACACAGAAACTAAAGAATACATAGTTTTGTACTGTTAGTGCTTTTGTATTGATCTGGGAGCAGAACAGATAATTAATCATCAAGCTTGTCATTAAACATTTCATACATCCATCGCCAGCTTGTCATTAAACATTTCATACATCCAGCGCCAGATTGTCATTAAACATTTCATACATCCAGCGCCAACTTGTTATTAAACATTTCATGCATCCAGCGCCAGATTGTCATTAAACATTTCATACATCCAGCGCCAACTTATCATTAAACATTTCATGCATCCATCGCCAGTTTGTCATTAAACATTTCATACATCCAGCGCCAGCTTGTCATTAAACATTTCATACATCCAGCGCCAACTTGTTATTAAACATTTCATGCATCCATCGCCAGTTTGTCATTAAACATTTCATACATCCATCGCCAGCTTGTCATCAAACATTTCATACATCCATCGCCAGCTTGTCATCAAACATTTCATACATCCTGCTCCAACTTGTCATTAAACATTTCATACATCCATCGCCAGCTTGTCATTAAACATTTCATACATCCATCGCCAGCTTGTCATTAAACATTTCATACATCCATCGCCAGCTTGTCATTAAACATTTCATACATCCATCGCCAGCTTGTCATTAAACATTTCATACATCCATCGCCAGCTTGTCATTAAACATCTCAAACATCCAGCTTCAGCTTGTCATTAAATATTTCATACATCCTGCTCCAACTTGTCATTAAACATTTCATACATCCATCGCCAGCTTGTCATTAAACATTTCATACATCCAGCTTCAGCTTGTCATTAAACATTTCAAACATCCAGCGCCAGCTTGTCATTAAACATTTCAAACATCCAGCGCCAGCTTGTTATTAAACATCTCAAACAACCAGCGCCAGCTTGTCATTAAACATTTCAAACATCCAGCGCCAGATTGTCATTAAACATCTCAAACATCCAGCTACAGCTTGTCATTAAACATCTCAAACATCCAGCTTCAGCTTGTCATTAAACATTTCAAACATCCAGCGCCAGCTTGTCATTAAACATTTCATACACCCAGCATCAGCTTGTCATCAATCATTTCATACATCCAGCGCCAGCTTGTCATTAAACATTTCAATTACCCAGCGCCAGCTTTTTATTAAACATTTCATACATCCAGCGCCAGCTTGTCATTAAACATTTCATACATCCAGCACCTGCTTGTCATTAAACATTTCTTACATCCAGCTTCAGCTTGTCATTAAACATTTCATACATCCAGCGCCAGCTTGTCATTAAACGATTCATACATCCAGCGCCAGCTTGTCATCAATCATTTCATACATCCAGCGCCAGCTTGTCATTAAACATGTCATACATCCAACTCCAGCTTGTCATTAAACATTTCTTACATCCAGCGCCAGCTTGTCATTAAACATTTCATACACCCAGCGCCAGATTGTCATTAAACATTTCATGCATCCATCGCCAGCTTGTCATTAAACATTTCATACATCCAGCTCCAGCTTGTCATCAAACATTTCATACATCCAGCTCCAGCTTGTCATTAAATATTTCATACATCCAGCTCCAGCTTATCATTAAACATTTCATACATCCAGCTCCAGCTTATCATTAAACATTTCATACATGCAGTGCCGGTTTGTCATTAAACATTTCAAACATCCAGCTCCAGCTTGTCATCAAACATTCCATACATCCAGTACCAACTTGTCAATAAAGATTTCATACATTGAGCACCAACCTGTTATCAATCATTTCATACACCCAGCACCCCCCCCCCCCCCCTCCCCTCATTTTGTCCTGATGAAAACTCACAATAATTTAGTGAGACATCATTAACGACCAAGAAGTGCTCAAGAGGAAATGGACACAGTTATAATCGCTGACGTTGTCATTACCAAAAGAGATTTTACAATTTGTACTGTTATGTTTTTGTCCAGACAACAGGAAAAACCATATTTAAAGTTCGCAATTGTCACGACTTCTTTTATGTGCTTACATTAAATTTAACATATTTTTTTTTACAGCTTGGAAAGATAAATAAAGGGAGCCGCGATAGCTCAGTGGTTAGTGAACTGGACTACCACGGACAAGGGGTAGGGTTCGATCCCAACCGACGGCTTCCGGGTTCACCCAGCCTTAAATGGGTACCGGATATTTTTCTGGGAAAGTAAAGCAGCGTGGGCGTAATACTGACCACATTACCCCAAAAATCATGTGCTGAAGGTCTGTAAAATATAGGGTCACTAACACCATATTTCCCTATACGCCACTTGGCGTGACGGGGGTACTTTACTTTTTGTTTTGGAAAGATAAGGATATGTGGAATTCGTTCTGGGTTTTTTCCTCTTCTTTCCTTCCTCATCTGCCTTTCAGCGTTGAGGGGAGATATAATTTGCGGTCTTTTGCTCTTCTTTTCGCCTCTGCTGCTGTTGTGTTTCCTAGTGCTTCTAATATTCCATCGACCCATCTTTTTCGTGGTCGACTCTTGGGTCTGGTGTTCTCACAACGTTTGTTGAAGGCTCGTTGTGTTGTGTTTTTTTCTTTCTGCCTTGTCACGTGGCCAAATCATTTTATCTGTTGTTTCCTTATATATTCTATGGCGGGGACTATTCCTAGCTTTTTTCTCAGTTCTTCATTTCTGATCTTATCTCTCAGACTGTTTCCTGTATATAACACACTTAATCTCTGTAGAGGTTATTTTTCTTATTGTTCTTGCATCTAGGGTCCAGGTCTGGCATTGGTAGAACAACGTTCAGATGAAGATTGTATTGCATAGTGCTCGTTTTGCCTCCTGAGTTATTTCCTTGTTGGACAATAGTGGTGATAACTGTCCGATGATTTGGCAAGCCTTGTTGCATCTTGATTCTATCTCTGCTGTTCTGGGTTTTGTTCTTGCATATCTTGCCATCATGAAAGTATCCATACAATATTCATAAGTAGTCCAATCTCTTCCCTGATCACACAGGCCCCTTACATCACACAGGCCCCTTACATCACACAGGCCCCTAACATCACACAGGCCCCTTACATACAGCGCGCAAAATCTTTGGCTACGACAAGGAATCCTAAAATACTTCAGAAAGTTCTTATGATATAATTTTAAGAATAGTAGAAATTTTAAAAAATGTATAATTTTTTGCCGAATAGAATAGAGATCCTAGGCAGCGACATACAGTCCGATCTTTTTGATTTTCTTTGCCGATTGTTCTTTTACGTGCTCCTTTTAAAGAGATGATATCTGCCTTTCCTTGTCTGTCTACCATAGGGCTATATGTTCGATCTCCCACCCACTCTAAGATCAGGAGTTTAACACACACGATTGTCTCCCTGTGGGATTTGAGCCTGGTAGCTCTGAACGTGAAGCGAGCACTTTATCTCAATTTACATAAGTTGTATCCGACGCGAGATAACTTACTCAGATCATAGGAGAGGCAATAATGTTTCCTCATGTTTGTAACCAAATTACTCAAGTGTTATCACATTACTATTACATTACAAATATTTATATCCGTTCGTCAAATGGAGGTTGGCATGATTCCATCTCTAGGAGATAAGGTGAATTGCGATGTTACGGGCTATTTTTCTTTCCTGATGGGCATGTTTACAGAGTGGGGTTTAAATTTAATTAGCGCCCCAAATGTATGTATCAAATATTCATGTCTTTTCCCATCCGCGTATGTCATGAGCCGTTGTTGAGAGCGTCAGTATTCTCTCCTTCTGTGTCGCTCTGGCTGTTGTTAGCTACTTGACGCTGTAGGAATTCTATGGAATTGTCTATTTATGGAAGTCGTAATTATAGGCTATGTCATGACGTCAGATCGTTTGGTATAGATGACGCATAACAAGTAAAGCACCCCCGTCACGCCAAGTGGCGTATAGGGAATATGGTGTTAGTGACCATACATTTTACAGGCACATGATTTGTGGAGTAATGTGGTCGGTACTACGCCCGTGCCGCTTTACTTTCCCTGAAAAAAATCCGGTACCCATTAATGGCTGAGTGAACCGGAAGCCGTCGGTTGCGATCGAACCCTACCTCTTGTCCTTTGTAGTCCAGTTCACTAACCACTGAGCTATCGCAGCTCCCACAGATGACATATAATGATAATTTATTAAGCCTCGTTTTCATTGTTTGGCTGAATGGGGGTTCTCCAACATTTGAACCACAACGAGTTTCGCATTGACCCTACAGGAAAGATCCAGATCGGAGTTAAATTGACCACAAACACTTGTCTGATTGTGTTAACGTCACAAAATGACGTCACACACACACATAGATTAGTGAAGCACTCTCGGGGGTAGGTGTCGGCTGGGTGGTCTAGTGGTGAGGCGCTAGACTCTGGGTTCGAATCCAACTACAAACGATGGGAAAATGTTTTTCTTTAAATACATGGTCTCTTCTTGGCTTTACCCTCTCCTACATCTGGGTCTCTTTAGAACGAGTTAGCTGAACACATTAAAACAGCTAGAATGGCAAATGATTAATGTTGTTGCAATAAATAGTTAAACACTATAACAAAATGAACTGGACTACAGAGAACAAGAGATAGGGTTCGATCCCACCCGATGGCTTCCGGGTTCACCCAGCCTTTAATGGGTACTGGATTTTTGTCTGGGAAAGTAAAGTGGCACGGGAGTAATACCGACCATATTACCCCAAAATAATGTGCCAAAGGTCTGTAAAATTTATGGTCACTAACACCATATTTAAAAAAAACATCAGAAAGAAGCAATCAACATTTTTTGGGTACATCATGAGAAGAGGAAAGTTGGAGTACTTGGTTACAACTGGGAACATAAAAGGAAAGAGAGATCGCGGGCGACAAAATATATATATATATATATATATTGGCAAATCTTGCTGGCGGTATTAACGAACAGTCATTTTCTCCCACCGTGGCACATAATGACCCAATCGTTGCCGCTCTCGCGTGAGTTTATTGATTATTTTCTCCAGCGAGCGCGAAACGCAACAGGTTATGTAAAAAAAAGGCGCGTACACGGTTTAATATATTCATTCGACTAGCGTCGGTCGGGCAGTCAGTCACGAGGTACCCACAGTGATAACACTGCCAGATACGCTTCCATATCTGTAAATCTACAACCAGAGCCTCACCGATATTATCCTATCAGAGCTGTAAATCTAACAGCAGATAACCACAGGTGTTATACTGAAACAACGTCGGAGAAGCTAGGAGAACCAGCCTTTTAAAAACCAACATTATAAGAATACAGGTAAGTTGAAATTTTACTTAAAATACATAACAATGCGTGTTTATTATCATAGTTTTATTAATGTAAATGAATTACGTAACATATAGGAACGTGTTCGGTAAGTATTGTAACGGTCACAGAGCAAAGCTGTTACGAAATAGAGTCCACATCGTCGTATCCTTTTCGTTAGAGAAGGCTAGGAACTTTTTCCAACCTCCGTTTTTTACAAACCAGTCTCCGAATAATCCACCGATAAACATCCCGGCAAAGAAAGCGAAGCTCTTTTCCAGAGAAGATATATCTGTATCAGAATCGTAAAAGTCTTTGACATGGTTCTTAATTAGTCGATAAGCCAGCGTATAAATAACCACGAGGCGCCCACAGTTTAAAATTCCATCTGAAACCATATAAACCACAATGGTTACAAACGAGGCGTAAATATCCTTATCAACGACTCCCAAAGTTATACCAGCGAATAACGAGTCATATCTCTCTGATACCGTATAGACTAGTTTAGCCATTGACTTATAAAACGGGGAAAGCTTCTTTTTAGTCTTATCGTAAGTGTGGATAATGTCAACAGCTAATACCACAATTTCGTTCGAAACTGTAGCCATACACATTTTACAATCAGAACTAGTCATTTTCGAAGCCATATAAGATAAATTCAGAAGCGCGCGTGGTACGTGAAATCAATAATGTGAAACATGTCTGGACATGTTCGGCTATACATTACGCGTGAGTCACACAAACTGAGCGATGTATTAAGTTCCATGAATCTTATAGTTCCAGTCGCGTTAGTACAAACACATATTGTAAAAGTGGTATGGTTACGATAGTGATATGAACATGATTGGGATAGAGACTCAAATATGTCAATAAAAGCGTTAGTAAACACCTAGATACCCGCTCACCGACAAAATATAATATTTAAAACTAACTGTTAATGGATGCGTGTTTTAGTTAAGTAATAAGTACGTAGATGTTGATAATGTGTTTTGAGTAGAAAGATTAAAATACTGATAAGAGAGAGCGAGGTAGAGAGCGACGGAGAGAGAGAGAGAGAGAGAGAGAGAGAGAGAGATTGAGAAAGAAAGAAAGAAAGGTAGAGAGAAAGAAAAGAAGGAAAAGAAAGAAAGAAAGAAAGAAAGATTTGAAACGGTCTGATATAGCGGTGGTAGACGCTGAGAGACAGTTATAATAAACTACCGAAAGCGGAGGAATGAGTTATATCTGGCTATAGCGTTTATGATAGTAGGAGTGGTGGATGAGTTTTGAGTTGTACGGGATGGTGTAAGACATGAGAGCTGGTGAGGTTATGTGTGCTAATGAAGTGGTCGATAACTAATAACTGTCTAGTAACATATAGTATGTGTGCGTGCGTACATGTGTGTGTGTGCGCGTGTATGTGTGTGTGTGTGTGTGTGTGCGCGCGTGCGTGTGCGAGCGCATGTTATATATGTATACTATTTCAATGTATTTTTGGTACGCGCACTAAATGCGTGGTTTTATCTCGTTGACAGATGGCCTCACGTAACGAACTTGTAAGCAGACCACGCCACGTGTGTGAAACGTGTGGGAAAAGCTTCACACGGCGACACGATCTAGCCAGACACGTAGATAGTGCGCACGGCCAACAGAGATACCCGTGTCCTATATGCGGGTGCATCTTTACAAGATCCACAAATCTTACCAAACATGTGGCGAAGAAACACACAGCATATGCAACTATAACACCGGCACCAGCACCGGCTACATCAAGGGCCCCGACAGTATTCTCTGCAACAGACAACAATGTTGCAGAGACCGGGGATGAAGAACAACAACACTCTAGAAAGAAACCCCGGGTAGATAACACTCGTGGGGGTGAGCAACCAAGAGACAGTACAGAACACATATCATCTGTACGCATTAATACTAAATACTCGTGTAAAGACTGCGGGAAAATATTTACTACCCAAAACCATCTAGATCGACATGTAGACACTGTTCACAATAAACAGACATACCAGTGTCCTATATGTGTATGCGAATTTAACAGACAGGACAATCTAAGTACACATATTAAAAACAAACACCAACTAGTGATATCAACAAGTACAAGCTCAACATCCTCGACAAGATCATCAACCTCATCAGTATCAACCACCTCCACAACAGCAGTGTCAACCACCTCCACATCAGCAGCATCAACCACCTCCACCTCATCAGCATCAACCACCTCCGCCACCTTATCAGCTTCGATACCGACGACCTGTTCAAAGTCCAGAGTTGAACCAACAAATAAGAGGAAGCGGAATAATGAACAATCGATAGAGCGTCAACACAGCAAGAAGGCGCGAACGGATCTAGAATTAGACAGTTTAGCTAGTTTACCAGCAGATGTTAGACAGGTCTATGTCGACAACTGGCCGGCAATAAGGTCACATAGTAATAATAGCAGGCATCTGTCAGTCCACACGGTCTTCCATAATCCAAATTCACACCTACTGCCAAACTGGGCAAATATCCTAAATCCCATCTTTAATAACCAAACACGTAGATTTAAAATAAATTATTCTCACAATTTCATCCTGAGGAATAAAGAAAACAATGACCTTCGGTTTTTCCATAGTAGTTTCAATAATAGTTTAATTCTTTCAACTCCGATGGTTATCAATAACAGAGCAGATTTTGATAGGTTCCTCACACAACTACAAGATAGCGACCCCTTAAACCACGCAAATCATAACAGACCGAGCACTAAATATAGTGTTGAAACCCTTCCCAGCACTTCGTTCTATCTCTATCATTTCGTAGAATATCCTATCGGGTGTCTAACCACCGAACTGCCACAACACATTACAAACAATAAATTCATTTATACATTACAAAATAACATAAAAGGACCAGCATATACTGATAATCTATGTTTCTTTAGATGCGTAGCGTTATTTAGGGGCGCTAAACTTAATCACTTACACAGACCCACTCGAGATCTCCTGAAACAGTGGCAAGACCATCAGGGGTTAGATATAGACGACGAGTTCCCCGGTGTAACGCTAGCGCAGATTCCCTCTCTAGAAAAGTGTTTCGGTATTAACGTGGACGTCTTCGCTTTTGACAAAGACCAAGCCCTGTCCCCAATGCTAAGAGGTAGTACGACTTTTAGCGACACCTTACGAGTTCTATTTTACGAGGAACATTTTATGTATATAGCGGACATAGATAAGGCGGCCCATGCTTTTTCTTGTCCTAAATGTGGAAAATTGTGGAAAGAATGTTGGCGTATGGATAAGCACGAGAAGACATGTACCGGGGATAAGCGAAAAGACAAGTATATCGGAGGCGTTTATAGGAACAAAGAGGGTATACTCGAAACGATAGCTAATAGGGGTATAGAAGTTCCTAATAACTACGTGTATCCCTACAGAGCGACGTACGATTATGAATGTTACTTTAGTAATGTACCGACGACAGATGGAAACATTAGTAATGTCACCGAATATGTAGCCAGGCATATTCCAATGTCTTGTGCCATAGCCAGTAATATTCCTGGTTATGAGAAACCGGTATGTTTTGTGAGCGAAGGTGATTCTCAAAAATTAGTGAGTAAAATGATAGATTATCTAGAGACATTAGCGAAACGGTCGTATATAACCTTACGCGACAGTTTCAAACAGGTTTTTGACAGTTTAAGAGACAGGGGTGACTGTAGTGACCTCATAGGGAAACTCGAGTCATACCTGAAAGAGCTCCCCGTTATAGAGTTCAACTCTGGAAAGTATGACTTAAACGTTATCAAACCCTATTTAATAAGACATTTCGTAGCTGGGGCGAACAAAGTAGAAAAAGCGAATGAAGAAGAAGATGAAGAAAAAGAAGTAGAAGATGACGTTGAAGAAGAAGATGACGTTGAAGAAGAAGATGACGTTGAAGAAGAAGATGACGTTGAAGAAGAAGATGACGTTGAAGAAGAAGATGACGTTGAAGAAGAAGATGACGATGAAGAAGAAGATGATGAAGATGAAAAAGAAGAAAAAGAGGAAGAGCCGAACCAAAACAAAACTAAGAAAGGGGTGACCTCGCCCTTCAAGTTTATCGTTAAGCGCAATAATAATTTTATGTGCATCTCCACCAGTCGACTAAAGTTCTTAGATATTATAAATTATCTCGCCCCGGGGTTCTCTTATAGTAAATACTTGGCGGCGTACAAGATTAAAGAGACTAAAGGCGTATTTTGTTACGAGTATATTACCGACCTAAAAAAGTTAGACGAAACCTCTCTCCCCCCTCACGAGGCCTTCTTTTCGACGCTTAAAAACTGTAATATTTCGAGGGAAGAGTACGAGTATTGTAACAAGATATGGGCGGACAATAACATGTCCACTCTCAGAGATTTTCTTGTTTGGTATAACAACAAGGATGTCTGGCCCTTCCTACTCGCATTAGAGAAACAGATCGAATTTTACGCGGGTTTAGGTGTAGATATGTTTAAGGACGCAATTTCAGTCCCCGGTGTGACGTTAAGATACCTCTTCAACACCATATCTAAAAACGTAGTCTTTTCGTTATGCGGTAAACGCGAGGCAGAGCTTCATAAAACACTTAGAGATAATATAGTGGGTGGCCCGAGCATAATCTTTCATCGCCACCACGAGAAGGACGAGACTCGAATCAGAGGTAATCCTGAAAACGTAGTAGAGAGTCTTAAAGGCTACGACGCAAACGCTCTGTATCTCTGGGCGTTGATGCAGAAAATGCCCACTGACTTTCCAATTATACGAAAAGTTGAGGACGGGTTTAGACAACGTAAAGTTAATTATTACGATCAGCAGAGTAGAGAGTGGTTGACGTGGGTAGCTCACAAACACAACATTGAGTTGCGAACTCAATACAACGGGGGTGAGGTACCACTGGGACCTCGTAGGATTAGAGTGGATGGCTTCTGTCAAAAGAGTAATAAAATCTGGCAGTATCATGGTTGTGTGTTTCATGGTCATATCTGTCACCTCACTGAAAAACACAAAGGTGTTAACCCTATAAACAAAAAACCCTTGTCCGAGCTATACGACAAGACCCGGGAAATTCGCGAATATTTAACCAATGACGTTGGAGTTGACGTGGTTGAGATGTGGGAATGTGAGTGGGAAGAGCTAAAGAAAACCGATAGCACAATTATTCCGTTTCTTAAACAAGCCCTCCCCAGATCAAAACCATCGTATACCCAGGAAAAATTACCACTAACCGTCGCGCAGATTTTGAAAGCTGTTAAAGACGAAACGCTGTTTGGTCTGGTAGAATGCGATAATGTCCCCGACTCTCTCAAGGAATATTTTAGCGAAATGACACCCATATTTAAAAACGTAGACGTGTGTAGAGACGATATAGGAGAGCTTATGAAGGAATACGCCGTGAAAAATAAATTATTGACGACCCCTAGACGTACCCTGATAGGTAGTTATATCGGGAAGAAAATTCTTTTGGCCACCCCCTTATTAAAATGGTATTTGGATCACGGTCTAGAGGTAACCAACATCTACCAAGTGATCGAATACCACCCTGTTAGTTGTTTCAAACAATTTGGGGACACCGTATCCGACGCCAGACGAAAAGGGGATGTAGATGAGACGCAGTCCATTACGGGGGAGACCATGAAGTTGTTAGGAAATTCGGCGTACGGAAAAACGCTCACCGATAAAGCGAAACACTCGAACGTCGCGTACTGCGAGGGTGAGTCCGCTTCCAAGCTCGTTAACGACCCCCTATTTAAACATATGACAGATTTAGGAGTAGGGAATATATTCGAGGTGGAAATGTTAAAAAAGACGACGAGGTGGGACCTTCCGCTACAAATCGGCTACTTTGTATATCAATACGCCAAGCTACGGATGTTGCAATTTTATTACGATTTTTTAGACCGGTTCGTAGAGAGATCATACTTTCAGTTGTGTGAAATGGACACTGACAGTCTGTATTTGGCTTTAAGTAAACCTAGTTTAGCTGCCGCCGTTAGACCGCCTTTACTCGAAACTTTTTATAACGAGTACGACCAGTGGTTCCCCTCAGAGACCTGTAGCGTTCATCGGGAGGAGTTTATTAGGAGTAAAGGTAAATTTAAGGTAGATTGTCGAGACTGCGAAAAAACAAAATTGTACCTTAAACGTACCCCGGGTTTATTTAAGTTAGAGTACGAAGGGGTGGGATGGTATCGTTATGTAGTAAAACATACCACTGTTTTGGAGATTACTCAAAAACTAGTACTAAAGGGCTTAGCAAACATCACAATAAACTAGACAAAGATATATTTATGAAGGTTCTCAAGACACAACAGGCGCAGGGAGGGAAAAATGTGGGTTTTAAACGATATAAATCGAGTGTCTATACATATACACAGCATAGAAATTCTCTCTCTTATTTCTACATCAAACGCCGTGTGCACAACGACAATGTGACGACTTTCCCGTTAGGTATCTAGAGTATTTATATACAATGATACTTCTGTGATAGTTTTATGTCCAATGATAATGAACATATGTTTGTGTCGTTGTCACGTTTATATTGTATTAAAAATATATTATAAAAGTATGCAGTTTTTTTCTATTGTATATACATGTCACGTGGTACTGTCTCGTAAGAATAATATGGATACTATCAGTGTCCTTGGTGTACTACCAGTATACCTGTGTGTAAAACAGAAAAAACGAGTTACAACATCTATGACTTTCACACCTATACAATCCATTATATACGTACACATAAATGACAAATAACACGAGGCATGTTTTGTAATTTATATATATATTTTATTGATACAACACAACACCGATACTGCGTATGCAGTACATCTAGACACGACATAAAAACACAACATCTAAATGTTCAGCCTCAGCCTCTTTCTTCTTCTAAGATGACTAGGGACAAGCGTTGTTATTGATTGAATCTTTTCAACGTTGTCAGTATCGTACACGGGAGTCCTGTAAGAACCATTATTTATCGAATAAGGTTCGTTGCATGCTGATGTAGATACTGGAAGTCTATGATCTGGCGTGGTCGATGGCTCGTTCGAGGGAAGAGGCTGTAGTTTTGCATTACCCTCGAGACGAGCACACTCGGCCAATAACTCGTCCTGCATAGCCACGAATTGTTCGTTTCTACTAAGATGACCCGGAGATAGTGCTGGTATTGGCTGACTACTTTCGAAGTTGTCAGTATCGTAGAAAGGAGCCATGTAAAAGCCAGTATTTATGGAATATGGCTCGCTACTCGGCGACGTGGATACTGGAAGTGTGTGATCTAGTCTGATGTCGGGTTCGTTCACTGTATGAGTTTCTGGTTTTATTGCAATGGTTTCGAGACGCTCATACTCGGCCAATAACTCGTCCTGCATAGACACGAGCTGTTCAAATTCTGAACGATTCAACGTGATCCCATACTTGGTGGGATATTTTAAATTCGATGTCCCGAAAAATTTTCGAATATGGATCATAGTCGACCCTCTGTATGAAGACACAGACGCTACTTTCAGCCCTGTAGCCAATGGTTTGACCATTTCACGATCTGCTGTAACGTAGACCCAGCTAGTGGGTACATCGACAACTGGTGCAGCCTCGACGTTTGTCAGCATCTTCTGTATCTCAGCACTGAGCGATGTGTGACTGGCGCTTTCTCACCCGCGACTTTTATAGCATAGGTCAGATTATAGATCCGGTTTAGTCCGGATTTTTAAACACTAAAATTCGTGTCCAGACTTGTCTGCGATATTTTTAGCCACTGACGTCATTGCACTAGAAATTTTAAATTTTGCGACACAAGTTTCGGTGCTACTAGTCGATACACGATTCGATCGTTTATGTGTTGTCTGGTGGATGAGGTAAACGGCATTAAGACCCTTTGCATTGATCCTCCTCGTGTTTTAATCAGTAGAAAATACACAGAGTACAGTCCACACGCGTTACTAACAAGATCTTGTAACTGACGCGAGTTGTAGATGAGAGGTCTGTTCGAATTCCTCTCGATAAAATCGATGATCTCGGTATGTCTGGGAGAAAACCCGAAACTGTCGAAATACTCAAACTGCCCCATAGCGTTGTAGTAGAGGGCGACCCAGTGAGAGCCCGGTCTCCAACTAGGGTCGGTATTGATAACGAAGGCTGCTGTTTTAGTTGGCTCGATATACCGAGGTAGCCGATTGCGAGCCACTACGCTAACAATGGAACACCGTCTCACAAAAATGTCAGACATAAGTACTTTGAGAATATCTCTCGTATTCATTGTCGAAGTGTTTACGCTGTGTAATCTGTAAGAATCTGTCTCGTTTTAGAGATCTCCAGCACGGAATCCAGTTCTGCGTAAACTAGGACCTGTATAGGATTAGGCGTGATCGTCGCAAATTTGAGCTCGATGGCGACGGGCCCTGATTTTGCCAGCTCAAATTGTTCGGCGTTCAAAAGACTAGGGCTGAGATCGAAGGCAAAAAGAGTGTAGGCGTTCTTGAAGTCGTTATAATCTATTCCGTTACCAGCGTCTGTTCCCATGAGACCCAACGCCAGCATGGACTTGAAGTAGGCGCGAGCGTACTGACCGCGGTCAAATTCGGTAGATAGAGGTTTACCCCAAATATTATGACCGGCGACCGTGACGTTTAAGTAAGTGAGGCCAAAGTTTTTAAAATTGAAGGGGTTGGTGTCGTAACTTCCATTAAATGCAGCCGAGTCCAGTAAGCCGAGGACTAGTCGCGTTGGTGTTTGAGTCAGGAAAAGGTTGTCTTGGGAATGAGATAACATACCTTTAGGAATGGCAAATGTTTTAATCAAAACTCTCTTCATGGGGTATCGCGCATTGCCTCGTAAGAGAGCCTTTTCGTGAGCCAGCGAAATGGCCGGATTAACTGAGGCTTTCCTCACCAACAGGGCGGCGTAGGTGATGACACTTTTATAACCGACAGTTTTGTCGTGAGCTATGATGTTAAATACGTCCTTTGAGGGGGTCAACTTAATTTTCACGTCAACCCTGTTTAGCATGTAACGCTCCTGAGCAAAAATATCAGAGTGAAGTCGCCCTATCATATCCAGCTCATGGCTACCTCGGGCCAGATTTCGACGAGTTTTAAGACCTGTATTGGAGTCACCTTGGGTGTCATCCGCGTGTTTGGGAGTATCGGTGTAGTAGAGCGCGCTCGTGAGATAACTTTTCTTAGATTCCTTGCTATGGTTGAGAGTGGCTTCTAGGTATGCTCGAAAAGGGTAGGTGTTTTCAGAAGCTGAAATCAAAGTATCGTTGAGAGATACGTCGACTTGCGAGATTAGACTGTGCAGAAAATAGTTCACAGGCGCAACTTCAACATCATTTGGTATATTTTCACCGTTGGACAGCGTGATTTTTGCTCTCATATGCAGATACGTGTTGGAAAAATCGATGTATTCGTCCGAATTTCCGCTGATGGAAAATTCTATAGGGGCCCCCGATGCCAGAGACGCCAAGGGGGAAACTTCTACAAACTGGGCAGAATCAAGAGATGTCTGAGTCGGTGGAACGCTAAACAAATCTAGTCCAGAATGGAAACACTCGCAAGACTTGGGATGCACTAACGCCATATCGCTTAACCGAATATGTCCGAATAGTTTGTCCTCTTAGACTTCTTGGACGCGGAATGAGAGTGATCGCGTCGTTTCGTCGTTTTTATTCTTCTTGCCGGCATCCCAGGTGGAGCTGCTCGTCTTTTCCTTCTTCTACCGCTTCCGGTTTGTTGGCCTGTATCGCCCCCGGCCAGATGACTGATGGCTCCCTGAATTAAACGCTGACCGGATTCCTTAGCTCTTTCTTTAAACGACTCTCCAATGTTTCTTCCCGCCAATGCGTCTTGCGCGACTTGTAGTCCCGTGCCGACACCTTCTCTGAGTAATGCCTTACCACCTGTTTTTAGCCACGGTAAAATTGCTCTTCCGATGCCTCCGAAAAAACTTCCGATACCGCGCCCTCGCTGACTTCTACCTCCGACAAATACCGGGAGGCCGTGGCCGGCTTGATTAAAGCAACACTCTTCGTATAACTTAGCATTTCGATGAAGCGGCGTGTGTCTCACCATTATACCAGATCGAAGTGCTTCCGCGCTCTGAAATGTAACGTCAGTACCGACGTTCCGGATGTAAATGGGATCGCAACTCCCCTGTCGTTAGTTAAAAGAATTTCTAACCTGTCGAAGGAGAACCTGCTCAGGGGGACATAGTGCGGTTTGTCGTAGATGCAAAATATGGATGTGGTGGTTTTCTCCAAAACAGGAACTGCCCTCAGTAAGGGTACCAGAACATCCCCCACCACTCTAGGTGACACTAGATCGCAATAGACGTACACGTTTCTGGTTTGCGTTTCCAAATTTATTTCTTTCTCGCCGTGCAGGGCCACGTTAGCGTCTGTCACGCGATTCGATGGGAGGCTTAAGATACTTTTCAATTCCTCGCTTATGGTAACCGAGTGTCCTTGGTCAAAGAGTTTAAGTATGGCCTTATTTTCGTTTTTTTTATTAAAAAATCTCATTTTGATGGGTGGTGATTTTTCCAAAATCACTTTATTTAAAGCATCGATAAAGTTATCCGCTGTCTTGTATAACCCCGGCGCCAGTTCCATTGTTACTGCTGTGTTACTAGAGGTTTCGTAACGGATCCAGATATCGCCGGGTAGGACGTTGAAATGAGTGTTTGGAAATTGTATCTCGGCCAAACCGACTTAGTAGTTTGCATTCAGTTCGATAGTTTGAGGGAGTTTGACGAAAAAGTTTCCAGGACTATTTTCAGGATAAATTTGCATCGACGCGTTGCTAGGGGCTGTGATGTAAAAACTCATCTTCCTTGATTCACCGTCTCGTCTCTAGCTTGGGATTTGGAAGCATGTAACCCAGACAACTGCTCAGGAGCGCGATCCAAATCTTTCCGTCCTGACCCTCACCGTTTCCACCCGTCAGATTAAATAAAGCCACGCCGATTACGGCATATATAACGATCATTTGGCAGAGAAAAACGATTTCCATTCGCGGGAGCAGTTTACCGAAAACAGGCCAGAGTGAGGTTCTGCTATCGTGACTGGTCCCTTCGTCGTTCTTCGTTTCTTCTCGTTCAACTACCGTACTCAGAAAAATTTGCACGTGTTCATCCCCCTCCATTTCGTCAGTCTCTGTATCTTGATACCTGCTCGCTCAAAATCCAAGTGTTAAATGCCGAGGTGTAACCGTACCATTTGACTAAGTACTGTTTTTTTCCACCAACTTTCCTCTCTTCTAAGATGGCTTCTATTCGATACACCCGTTTATCGCCGACTTTCTGAAGCTCTTCTGTATAAAACGACCCTTTCAACTCTTCACCAGAATCATCTTTCACAACGTAGGTTACCGGGTTAGTGTTTTTGTTTACACGACTGATTGTAAACAGTTCTTCCGTCCACGATGGTGTATACCCCTTTTTGAAATTAGCTCTGGCTTGAGCTATCCTAACTCGATCACCTTCTTTATCACGGTTATTGATCGCCACTGACTGTCTATTGTCTCTCCCCGACAGTTTATTATACAACGTGTTCCAGACTTGTTCTTGATTCGCCGAATTTACGTGGACCGGCGCCATTTTAATGCTCCTGTGATACGAATTATTGTAGTTTCTGAGTAAGGCGGATAACGCATCCACATATCTCAATTTGTTCGTTTTCGTAAAAAATTTCCACATTTTCTCTTTTAACGTTCGGTTAAATCGTTCCACGATCGCTGCCTTTATATCCTCGTTCTCCGTTGTGAAGAAATGGACTCCATTTTCTTTGAGAAACTTTAGGAAAGTTTTGTTGACGAATTCGGATCCTTTGTCCGTTTGAAGATGTATCGGTTTGCGCTCGGCAAATATTTCGCTCACTGCCTCCACTAGATTTTTTGCGGTTTTCGACCGTATCGGAACTGCCCAAGCATACTTCGCAAAAACGTCGATACACGTAACGAGATACGAGAACGCGTCGTTGTATCTTCTTAATTGTCTCAGATCGATCAGATCAGCCTGGAACTGATGGTTCATACCACCCACGATGATGGGTCGTCTCTTAAATTTTCTAACAACGGGTTTGTGTAGAGTATAAGCATCCTGTAGACTCAGCCATTCTTTAATCTTTGCAGAGCTTAGTTTTGTACTACGCTGTAAACCACCCACACCCCCGTAGGCACCCGGTCGATTCGGATCGTAGTAACGGCTTCTTAAAACCTTATCTACTCGTTTGGCCATGACTCCCAGTTTGGTTTTGGAATTTTACTTTTTCTTCTTTTTCTTCGCCTGTACGTGCCCACAACTTCTTTGTGAGTGACCGCTTTCGTTTTCGGCCTAGGCGCGCTTGGCGCTGACTGAGGAATTTTTTCGTCGACTTCATCTTAAAGTACCGCGGTTGGTGGTGTTGTAATCGCGTCGGGGGATGGGGGTGTCTGTTTAATGTCCACGACACCTAGAGGTTTGTGTCTGTACTGATCGAGACGTTGCAGATATCGTTGCAATGTCTGCTGATACAGTCTGGCTTTGTCGCGTGGTGACATGTCCTCTCTTTCCAGGACTCGTTGCATTTGCGTATCCAGATCTCCTAGGGTGTCTTTTAGTGACTCGGGTGGCGTATACGCGACTTGGTGGTGATTTACAGACTCTAGCAGTCGAGGATCGATCAAAATCATTTTCTTTGCCATCGTTCACATGCCCAGAATACCGCTCAGGATACCCAGAACTGGTTTAATCAGAGCGCCGATAAAACCACCCTTTTGTAGAATCTGTTTTCTCTTTTTCACGGTCGTCTTTTTTCGTGCGAGAATCCTCAGGTCGTATTTATGGCGCTGCAACCGTCTCTTCTGAGCCGGTGTGAGCCGAACGTTACCTTTTAACACGTTGTGGCAACATTCGCACAGAGTTCTTATGAGATCAGGCGACGCTGTTTTCATCGCGGCCTTTACAGCTGGTGGTTTAGCCGAGCACAGAAAACGCAACATCTCTCCGTGTCTTTTGACCGACTCGCCCATGTTCCTTATTTTGGGATGTAGACTACCTGCTGTTCTTTAGGAAAAATATTTGCGCGCAGCCTTAGATGATCCGGCGTCTCTTGCCGAAGGTCAATTAATAAATACCCGTGTGGAACCGATGTCGCGTCTTTAAAACTTTCTTGCACGTACGACACGCGCCCCGGGTACATTTGTTTGGCCAGATTCGTAATCTGAGACCCGTCTCTCGGGTTTTTAAACATAACTATGTAATGACTGTTGAGACTTATCGTCCGCTGTTCCTTGTTTTTGCTAAAGAGATTCTGTACTATATACACGACGCTTATATTTCTATGATGACTTCCCTTGGTAAATAGTTTCGTGACCCTATCGTCGGTTTCGTTCATCAGATCGTCTATGACCAACAGACGTGTCCTATCTCCTCGCCACTGCGCCATGTCGGGTAGCCCTTCGTTAAACTGAACACCCTTCATCATATCGTACATCGATTGCCACTCGCCGTAACAGTAGATTATTTCCTCTGGCGCGGGTCTGATCATTTCTGACACGTGATCGATAAAGCGCCTAACAAACACACTTTTTCCGCATCCCGTCGGTCCTGCGACTAGCGCCGTAAACGGATGATTCCAGGTTGGATCCATACCTACGACTGTCGCGAGGTAGATTTATGTCGTTATTTTATAACTTACGAACCTTATTTGATAACACGATACGCGTATCGAGACCATAAGTATTGTTGTTAACCTATGTCTTATTGTCTGCTAACCGCGTACCGAGACAGATCGCTCATTAGTTTACACAACTTGTTGCGTTTCGCGCTGGAGACAATAATCAATAAACTCACGCGAGCGGTTTATTGATTGGGTCATTATGTGCCACGGTGGGAGAAGATGACTGTTAGTTAATACCGCCAGCAAGATTTGCCAATATATGTATGTATATATACCTACTTATGGTCCATATCTTAAATACGGGGCCCATTTACGTCCACCTAGATATAATAACTATTACTATTACTATTATATGTATAAATGCTCACCATATCTATAAAATAACTAACGTATCACTACTCCCTAATATGGTAGTTTCACTTCCAGAGTGGGCGTGGTCTATAGCCGGACAACACACACACACACTAGCTCCTATTGGAAGTCACTTTGGCGGGAAAAACTGATGTCCAATACATGATCAGTAATTATCCCCTCAACAACCCACCCCTTCATGCACTATACAAGCCCTATTCATATATACATATATATCATGACATCACTCTGGCTTGCCGCAGCTTGCCGCAGCTTGCCGTAGTCTCTATATAACTCCTGTACTCATAGGGTACTGGACTTCGTAGGGTATACCCTATTCTTTGGTCAACTAAAAAAGTAAGACCATAACGTGCGCCTCCCACTACTTTGGACGTCATGGGACGCACCAAAATGGCAGCTTATTTATATTCGAGCCATGGACTAAGCAATGTTTACTTTGAACACCACGATATCTGTTATTGCAGCGAGTTGGCAGATTTTTGAAAATGTATTCAAGGGTTTGAACATAAATGTTTGTTCACAGTTCGTTAACCTTCCTGTAGATAAAGTCTTTAATTTGATGGCTTCGTGTGTGACCTTGGTAGCTAAGGACCTAACTTGTGCAAACGGATGACATTGGCAAGGATCATTTTAAATCTATGAAGTGGGCTCATTTTGTGTTTAACTCAAAAGCATATGTGCTTTTTAACCAAAGACCTTTTTTTTTTTGGGGGGGAGGGGGGGACTCAAGGAAGATATCCCGATGGAAGAATAAATTGTACTATTAGTCCCATAAATGATTCGCTTTCAGAGGTTTATGAAGTAAACAAAGCAGTTTTGTCATTGCAAGTGAATAATGTCCACATCTATAATTGGTCAGGATTGTGTTGCAGCAGCAGCTTTATAGCGAACACAGAAAACATAATAGGATTGTGCTGTTCTGAAACAGCTATGCCATGCTACCCTAGAATTGCCTTTAATGGGATTACTGTGACCACAAACCACTCTCCATGTGTGTGCCACATATTTACACCCCAGAAAGAAATACTGAATATAACAACATCATATGCCGTCTGTGATGTTAATGACCACAATCCAGGAGCCTCCTGTATGATTGATACAACTGTTGCACCAAGCACTTCATCAGCAGAGCCAGATCTATGGAATGTTAATCTGACATTGTTCTTGAATTATGTCCAAGTTAATGAGACATCAGAATCGTGTGGCAGTATCTACAAGAAGGGAGCAGAGAACATCAAGTTCTGCTGCTATAAAGGAAACTTGTCTTGCTATCCCAGAATTACCTTAAATGGGATCACTGTAGTTGAAAATTTCTCCTCTTGTGTAAACTACACATTCACATCCAAGAGTGAATCAGTGAAGGTCACAAAATCATATTCTCTCTGTGGTTTTACTAACTACAGGTCAGGTGGCTTCTGTTGGATTGGAAATGATAACTTACCACCACTGTGTGTCTATATGTTTGGAATTGGAGTCATCAACGATGGCCTAACATCATCAAGTGCTACGACGATCATCATTTTCGGGAGGACGCGAACTTCCATGGTATATGGTGGATAGGCGGCAGGAACCATTGAAGGCTATGTCTGAAAAGTGTTCCTTCTTGCAGTTTCCTCATATTCCAAGTCCGGCTTGTTGCAGGAGCTACTGAGTTAAGTGCTCTGTGCACACCGTAAGCTGTGTGTCTCATCCGTTTTGCTCCTGTTTCGATATCCCGCTTGTTTACGATGAATGATGATATCGTATGACAGGGAACAGTTGGCTGTGTTCACTTTCTGAGCGGTTTCGCCTTATGTCTTTTGGCGTGTGCTGAGACTGCTACGATGGGGACTACAGTTACCTTTCTTTGTTTGGGAGATGTGTTAGTAATTCGGATGATTCCACTGGCACGGGCGGTTGAGCAATTATGGATTTTAATTCGTTTGCAGTGATACCGAGGCCTTCCATAACCAATAACCAATTAATTGTTTTAATATTATTCTACTTGCCTTTATTGTGCATTGCGGAGATGTCTTTTTTCTTTGTTGCTACCATTACTTCTGTATTTTTGCTATTGAGGCTGAGTCCTTTAACACTATGTTACGTTATGTTAATTATGATCATCATCATAGCACTCGGGACACACCCATAGGTGATCCGATCTTATCCTGAATATGTTCATCAGCACACATCGACTTATTGTGCCAGTCCGTGTTGATTGATAATCGTCTCATTCGTCCAGAATATCACTCTTATCTGGCAACACCGGTCTTCAGTCCTGGTTTATACAGTCTAGACAGCTTTGTATTTTTATAGCTCTCAAAGTCCTTTCTTCTACCCATCTCTCACATAGTTGCCCGATCTGCTATCAGCTAATATTGCCGAACTGGCCATCTGTCTGCCCTGTTATGTCCCTTAATGCCAATTTGCCCCGGGACATACGCCTACATACAAAACTATAGAAATGTTTACAACGAGTTATATGAACACATTAATGCGGCTAGAATTGCAAATTAGTATTATTAATGTTGTTACAATAAATAGTTAAGCAGCATAATATATATCGCCCATATACTGCGAGAGAGACCGAGACATGAGTAAAGGATTGTAGCGTTGTTCCCTACCAGGCATGTCCATCAGAGATGACCTAGGAGGGTTGGGTATGGACTGGCTATCCTGTATTATTAAAAACATAATAATAATAAGCGGCATAAATGTCACAAACTTGGGAAAGTGAAATAAAGAAAGAGGAAAAAAAAAGTAAATCCGTCATTCAGGAAATGGAAGATGAGGATAGGGAAAACATGATGAAACGATCTTAAAATAATGATAAGAAACAGGACGGCTTGGAAAGTGTTTGTTGAAGATCTATGCTCCCCAACGAGCTGGAAGGAAGAAGAAGATAACATGTATCTTGTTTGGGGGAGAGATAAAGGCTGAGTAAGCCCTAAGAAGGCATTCCGGAGCGAAGATCCTATGGCGGTTAGTAAATTAATATATAAATCCCTTCCGGCATGTCCTACCGCCGGGTTGTACCAAACAGCACAGTTGTGTCCCTTTGGAATGAACCAATGACACCAAAAATTGGATTGACCTTGACAACAACACAGATACCCTATCATGGACAACAACACAGATACCCTATCGTGGACAACAACACAGATACCCCATCGTGGACAACAACACAAATACCCCAGCATGGACAACACAGATACCCCATCATGGACAACAACATAGACATCCCATTATGGACAACAACACAGATACCCCATCGTGGACAACAACACAGATACCCCATCATGGATAACAACATAGACATCCCATTATGGACAACGACACAGATACACCATCGTGGACAACAACACAGATACCCCATCGTGGACAACAACACAGATACCCCATCATGGACAACAACATAGATACCCCATCATGGACAACAACATAGACATCCCATTATGGACAACAACACATATACCCCATCGTGGACAACAACACAGATACTCCATCATGGACAACAACATAGACATCCCATTATGGACAACAGCACAGATACCCCATCATGGACAACAACATGGACAACAACACAGATACCCATCATGTACAACAACATGGACATCCCATCATTGACAACAACACAGATACTCCATCATGGACAACAACATAGACATCCCATTTTGGACAACATTACAGACACCCCATCATGGACAACAACACAGATACCCCATCATGGACAACAACATAGTCATCCCATCATGGACAAGAAAACAGATACCCCATCATGGACAACAACATAGACAACCCATACACTTTGCACCGGCTTGTGTTATAGAAAGGTAACCTCTTTACTGTGCCTGTCCTTAGATAAGCAATTATGATGACACATGCATTAATTTGTCAAAATAGAATGCCCTTTAAATACAATGAATAGACTGAAATATTTATATTATTATAACTATCATTACAGTGTTATCCTAATTCTGGGGTCTGCCTGGAGCCTTAAAGGACCCGAGAATAAAGGGCGCTTATCCAGTGCAGTCGTTATGGCGGCTCGGGTCCTGCGTTTTACTTCATCCCCACAGAACAAACTTTTCACCCTTCCATAATTCTGACCCGCATTCGGAATGCAAGTTATCAATTCGACCACACGTTCTCGATATGTATGCCATATATAGCCATATATCACTTTATATGGAGCGGAAACTGAGAATACCTACGCAGGACAGGAGAGGCGGTTAAACAGTTTTCGGGTGCTTTGCTTCGCAAGATAATGAACATCAAATGGCAAGACAACTCGTCTTGTTGTAACGTCTCGCAACGATCAAACTCCCATCTATCACGGCAGGTCGGAGACTAGGTAGCTAGGTCACGTGAGACGAATGGACAACAATCCTATTCCAAAACAATTATCGTTTGGCGAACTTAGAGAAAGAGGCCAACACTAAAAGGGAGCTACTAAAAAAACATCAGAAAGAAACAATCAACATTTTTCGGGCACATCATGAGCAGAAGAAAGTTGGAATACTTGGTTACAACTGGCAAAATAAAAGGAAAGAGAGATCGCGGACGACAAAGAAAGAAAATACTGGTTAGCTTGGTGTCATGGCATGGAAAACGGTCAACAACAGAATTGATACGATGCACTGTAGATAGACGATTGTGGAAGGACATGATCGCCTACGCCAACCGGTATGGCACATGATGATGCTTAGAGTCAGATCGGGAACAAAGGACAGAAAAGTGCTGGGGTATACGGATATTTGCAGGTCTTCCGTGTGAGAATTTTCTGTCGGGGAAAGAAACTGGAAACGTGTGGCATTGGATAGTAGCAAACGGACAACAATAACAAAAACGGCACTGCAACATTTGTGGAACTGTTGATGAGTTGGAACCGTTGAGAAAGGAAATGGGCAGGCGCCACAAGTGCAGCTTTCATTCTTCTGTTGGATCTGTTATAATATATCATATATATATATATATATATATATATATATATATATATGGTCTTTGGCGTTTAGACGGCTGGTAGGAATCTGTCATGATTAGTTAGTAATATATTAGTGTCTTAAGCTAAATGGGCACGGGCGTAATACCGACCACATTACCCCAAAAATCTTGTGCTGAAGGTCTGTAAAATTTATGGTTACTAACACCATATTCCCTATATGGCACTTGGCGTGACGGGGCACTTTACTTTTTTTTTTTTTTACTTTGCTAAATGCTGTTTTACTGAGATTCTACCATGATCAAATCTGGCAATATTGGATAGACAGAATTGACTGAAGAACAAACAAGATGCATTTGTTGTGCCTGGTCTCGTCACCTTTTCCCGACGTCCTTTGTCTTTTGAATTTAACATCATCCCTTCCCTGAACGCTGCTGTTTTTGTAACTTAAATGTAATGACAATGAAATTATTATACGTGTACTTTCATGATATATACAACATTCGGAACTTTTATTATCTATAATGTAGCAATCCTCAAACTTTGACTTTCTATAATGTAAAAATACTCAAAACTTGGACTTCCTATGACGTAACATTCCTTAAAACTTTGACTTTCTATCACGTAACATACCTCAAAACTTTTACATTCTATAATGTCAAAATACTGAAAACACTTCTGGCTTTCTTTAAAAGTACTAAAAACTTTTGACTTTCTATAATGTAAAAACACTAAACATGTTTGATTTTCTATAATGTAAAAACACTAAACATGTTTGATTTTCTATAATGTAAAAACACTAAACATGTTTGATTTTCTATAATGTAAAAATACTAAACATGTTTGATTTCTATAATGTAAAAACACTAAAAACTTTTGACTTTCTATAATGTAAAAACACTAAACATGTTTGACTTTCTATAATGTAAAAACACTAAACATGTTTGACTTTCTATAATGTAAAACGCCTAAAAACGTTTGATTTTCTATAATGTAAAAACACTAAAAATGTTTGATTTTCTATAATGTAAAAACACTAAAAACGTTTGATTTTCTATAATGTAAAAACACTAAAAATGTTTGACTTTCTATAATGTAAAAACACTAAAATCGTTTGATTTTCTATAATGTAAAAACACTAAAAACGTTTGATTTTCTATAATGTAAAAACACTAAAAACGTTTGATTTTCTATAATGTAAAAACACTAAAACGTTTGATTTTCTATAATGTAAAAACACTAAAAATGTTTGATTTTCTATAATGTAAAAACACTAAAAACATTTGACTTTCTATAATGTAAAAACACTAAAAATGTTTGATTTTCTATAATGTAAAAACACTAAAAACTTTTGACTTTCTATAATGTAAAAACACTAAAAACGTTTGATTTTCTATAATGTAAAAACACTAAAAACTTTTGACTTTCTATAATGTAAAAACACTAAAAAATTTTGATTTTCTATAATGTAAAAACACTAAAAATGTTTGATTTTCTATAATGTAAAAACACTAAAAACGTTTGATTTTCTATAATGTAAAAACACTAAAAACGTTTGATTTTCTATAATGTAAAAACACTAAAAATGTTTGACTTTCTATAATGTAAAAACATTAAAAATGTTTGACTTTCTATAATGTAAAAACATTAAAAACGTTTGATTTTCTATAATGTAAAAACACTAAAAACGTTTGACTTTCTATAATGTAAAAACACTAAAAATGTTTGACTTTCTATAATGTAAAAACGCTAAACATGTTTGACTTTCTATAATGTAAAAACACTAAAAACGTTTGATTTTCTATAATGTAAAAACACTAAAAATGTTTGACTTTCTATAATGTAAAAACACTAAAAATGTTTGATTTTCTATAATGTAAAAACACTACAAATGTTTGATTTTCTATAATGTAAAAACATTAAAATGTTTGACTTTCTATAATGTAAAAACACTAAAAACTTTTGACTTGCTAAAATGTAAAATTTAAGAATTTTAACTTTGTATATAGATTTAACAACGTAACTAAGACGACAGATTTTATACTGTTCAGTCTGCACGTTCAATAAATCCCAGTCATTGATGAGTCAGTCCAGAGGTGTAACCTGATGTGGAAGATTTTACATTCAAACACCGCTTCCCTCTCTCTACATCAGATTGAGTCAATCTACAAGTGATCAGTGGTATTTTAGTTTAGCTTCAGTTGAGTGGTAAAGTTTTGCGCGTGATTATAGAATGTCATTGTGACATTCTTCTGTTTATTACAGTGCGTATTTACTAATACTGGATCCACTTTGTAAAATCACAAGTAGGCATTTTCTGCTCCTCGTGTTATAGAAGATAATAATAATAGTAGTAATAATTGTAATAATAATAGTAATAATAATAGTAATAATCTTCTTCTTCTACCTTTCAGCTCCGGGGGAGTAGAAGCGCCTGCGACCTGGGGTCGCAATAGCAGGATCGGCGCACCATCAGTTGACCAAGACCTAGCAGTTCTACCTCCTCTTCATTAGTTGTTTTTCTTTAATTGATTAGTCGCGACCCAGTAACTTTTTTGTATTTAAAATGTGTATAACAAATGAAGCGAGTTTGCATACAGTTTTCATGTTAATAAACACGACTCAAATAATAGCTATTTACTATTTGAAATATTTTTATCTGCTGTAATTTTAGTATTATGTAATGTAACAAGTTGTGTTTCTAATAAAGTTAAAATTGAATTTAAAAAATCACTTTTAATAAGTCACTGACTGCGATTTTTTAAACAATTATTTGGGCTACAGCTGGTCATAATAAGACAGGTTAATAACGTTCCCACAGTGTTGCATGTGAAGAAGGTTTCAATTAGAACCGACATACACAGATAAGATAGTCTGTACAAGTGAAGTAAAGTGCCTTGTCGTAAGCTATTATACAACGCATCCACGCCCATTTAACGAGGGAAAGCTGTAGACAATGAATTAGAAGTGCAGTACAACTGAAAACACAGATTTTCACAACTGGTTTCCCCTACATATTTGTCAACCTTATTCTCACGTCAATTTTTGGTGCCAGAAAAGCAGACCCTAGTAAGCACTCGAAGAAAAAGGTGCGAGCTCGTGAAGATGGCACGACAAATGTGATGAACCTAACCTGGGGAAAAAAAAAATATTGTACAAGGTTTTAATTTTAAAATGTGATTGTTTTAAAAAAAACTGCTTCAATGTTTTAAAGGTAAAATAATTTAAATTTGCAAAACACTTAATGTCTGTTTTCGATATCCATTTGATAAATCCATAATGTGATAAATATAATATCTATCTAACCAATGTTTGTACACCAATTTACAGTATCTTCGAATTTCCCGTTTCATGCGATGATTGATAGAGTTTCGGTAAACATTTTTTTAAAGGAAAAAGTCCTTATATATAAATCATACTCCGAACCAATTATTGTATGGGGAACTTAGGGATAGAAGGAGGCTAGCGCTGAGATGTAAGAATGTCTTCAGGGTTTCCTCGTGGGAATTCTCTTTCAGCGAAATGGACCACAAGAAACTAGCAACAGAGCGCAGCACATGGAAAACAATACTAAAAAAATAAACAGCATAAAAGTATTCTGGGAATAAAAATGGGGGCCTCTGTAGCCTAGTTGGTAAAACCAGCCGAGTGGGCTACTGACGTTCGGGCAACCCCTTTTCGATTCCCGCTGGAACTAGTGTCAATTGTAGTCGTGGTTGGAAAACAAAAATGAAATACCCTCGTGGTCGACCCAGCCGCTGGCAAAATTGGGTACCAGGGTAGTACTATGGGAAGGCGAGGAGTGCCGCCTCGCATCGATAGAGATGCTAGAAGCGACACTATTCAGAAGTCTCCGAACACTTCTGGATAGACGGCCGATCACTTATTGGCGAAAACTCGTGCGCTATGACGCCGATTCAAGTCTCGTACTTTACCTTTACCTTTACACTACCATAATATCCTACTTAGATCGCACCTCTTGGGACCATCTAGTCTCATATATCTCCTATATATAGGATATTTCATATATATATATATATATATATAAACATGATGTAGCCCTTTGTATAGTCACCTTCCTCGGTATGATCACACCTTCACACCTTTGTTATTCCTGGAGGACTGAAACGCTGTGATTTACAGTTCCTTATCTAGCTAATTAATCACAGCTAAGCCATTTCCCCTTCTCTCCTGCACCGTGGTATATTTCTCTCCTTACTTTCTCTCTTATTTAACTTTGACGACAAGGATCGCAGCCACAGATTTACAGCTAAGCGTTTTTTTAATTCTTGCATTTCATTGAATTCTTATTTTTAATTAATAATTTTCCTGTAACATAGTAAGTACTCTGTGTTCTCCTTTCACTCTCTATTTCACCACTAGTTTTGGGTACTCGAGAACACGTAGTTTTCTGTGTTCATGTTTTCTAAGAAAGGCCGCATGTAGTCCGAAACGCCATATTTTTTGTTTTGTTCCTCTTTTGTAAAGATGTCTCTTTCTCTCTTCCTCTCTCTCTCTCTCTCTCTCTCTCTCTCTCTCTCTCTCTCTCTATATATATATATATATATATATATATATATATAAGTAAAGAGCCCCCGTCACGCCAAGTGGCGTATAGGGAATATGGTGTTAGTGACCATAAATTTTACAGACCTTCAACACATGATTTTGAGGTAATGTGGTCGGTATTATGACCATGCCGCTTTACTATCCCTGAACAAATCCAGTACCCATTTGAGGCTGGGTGAACCCGGAAGCCGTCGGTTGGGATCGAACCCTACTTTTTGTTCTTTGTAGTCCAGTTCACTAACCACTGAGCTATCGCGGCTCCATATACATACATATATATATATATATATATATATATATATATACATGTACATACATGCATACATACACACGCACACACGCACACACTCTCACACATACGTATCTCTTACACTCTTTGTCTATTACAATCGAAGCATCGTTTGCTTTGCTTCCACTAATGAAAACAATTTTGTTGACTCTTTATAGTGCAACAATGAAAAAAAAAAATATATATATTTAAAAGTACCCCGTCACGCCAAGTGACGTATAGGGAAATATGGTGTTAGTGACCCTATATTTTACAGACCTTCAGCCACATGATTTTTGGGGTAATGTGGTCGGTATTACGCCCGTGCTGCTTTACTATCCCAGAAAAAAAATCCGGTACCCATTTTAGGGCTGGGTGAACCCGGAAGCCGTCGGTTGGGATAGAACCCTACCCCTTGTCTTTTGCAGTCCATTAACTAACCACTGAGCTATCGCGGCTCCCTCTCTCTCTCTCTCTCTCTCTCTATATATATATATATATATATATATATATATATATATATATATATATATGAACACAAAAATAATCGACACACTGGCAAATGAACACGGGGAAACCTCAAGTTCTCTAACCCTAGGATAAACACCCAACCTGGGCTCCCACCCAGTAAGTGCAATCTGTCTCTGCCTTTGATTCTCAGACTGTTCAAACCAGAAATGTTTTGAGACAGACCAAGGAGACCAAAGAGCACAATGGAGTTATCCTCAATGATATGAATTATGGCCCTTGCAGGGCCGACTGCAAACAGTGCAGCGACCAGTCCACTTAGCAAGGGGAAAATTGACGAAGCAATGCTATTACACACAAGCTTTCAAAAACATTAAACTACGCTACGTCAACTAACCAACCCCGCAAATTATAATGGGGTGGGCTAGAAATGGCACGAGTAATCTATTGAAATCACTTTTGATTTCATCTACAGGATAGGACGATCACAAAATGAGGGCATATTTTAACTTGAGTGATTATTTCTTGCTCTTTGTGGGTCACCTTGTAAATAGGAAGTCAAATGGCTCGTTGCACTGCTATTTTCATTTTTTGGGGGTTGGTGGGTGGGAAAGAGAGGGGGGGGGGGAAGGGGAAAGCTACATTATTATTTTTCTATTTATTATTTCAAAATTTGCATTTTTCTAGACTTGACACAAAAGAAACTGTCTATGCATTGGATTTATAAATGTTCTTTTAAACTCTGTAATAGTTTTTTTTCTTGTATTTTTGCATTTGTTGGAAATTAATTATAAATAGATATCGCAAAAAACTGCTTCCAATTAAAAGATTAAATAGAAAGTCTAAGAAGCATATTTTTAGTCAAAGATGGGTTTTTTCCTCAGCAGAAATGCAATGAATACGGCCCCGCAAACCTTTATCCTGAAATATCTACTTTAATAATAATTGAAAACTAGGATGTCTGGCTCGTATTATATGGATTGGCAACTACTTCTGCTATAATTATTAATTATAATAGTGCGCAGTGATCGACACTTTTAGATGACGACACTTCCTAGATGCAAAGACAAAGTGACAGCAACCGTTTCATCTTCAGCTGAAAAAGGAACAGGGTTGTTTAAAGAAAGTAAATACTGAGCCTATTTACCTTGCTTATGTTGAAAATATGAAGTTTAAAGTAATGGATTTGGAGAAGATAGTAGATAATCGATTAGTAAATGAGAATCATGCTCTTGAATCTTCAATGTTTTATGACAGTTTGAAACAGAGAATCACCTCGAGAAGTGACACAAATGGTGAAACAGAGAATCACCTCGAGAAGTGTCACAAATGGTGAAACAGAGAATCACCTCGAGAAGTGACACAAATGGTGAAACAGAGAATCACCTCGAGAAGTGACACAAATGGTGAAACAGAATCACCTCGAGAAGTGACACAAATGGTGAAACAGAGAATCACCTCGAGAAGTGACACAAATGGTAAACCAGAGAATCGCCTCAAGAAGTCACACAAATGGTGAAACAGAGAATCACATCAAGAAGTGACACAAATGGTGAAACAGAGAATCACATCAAGAAGTGACACAAATGGTGAAACAGAGAATCGCCTCAAGAAGTGACACAAATGGTAAAACAGAGAATCACCTCAAGAAGTGACACAAATGGTGAAACAGAGAATCACATTAAAAAGTGAAACAAATGTCAGAATGGAAATTATTTCTTTTGTGAGACTGAAGATAAGAGCTTTTTATTTTTCAACTTAAGAGGCTTAGAATATTGATAACAGAATATCTGCTGCCCCAATGCAACTAATAAACACTCAACAGCAATGCCATTGTTACTGTCGATTGTAAGCATTTGTTCTCACAGACGAACTAGTTCTCACAGTGACAAGAGCTTCTCTAAAGATGCAGAACGCGAGTATGCTTATTTTCATCAAACTAGCTGGTCTTCTGCTATGTTTTTTTTTACTCTTAACAGACTCAATTGCTGATCACTGAAAGACAGACATCTAGCAAATCTAGCAATCCACTCGACAAGTAAGAGACTAAACTTATTAAGATGACGTGACTGATGTGATGAGCTCAGTTTGGAAACTCAGGTAATAAAGGTACCAGTTTAATTTTTTTTTTTAGTAGTGGTTTACAGGTAAAATGACACTCATCATCATGTGACATACCAGTTGGCGTAGGCGATGATGTCCCTCCACAATCTTCTATCTACAGTGCATCGTATCAGTTCTGTTGTTGACTGTTTTCCATGCCATGACACCAAGCTATCCAGTATTTTCTCTCTTTGTCGTCCGCGATCTCTCTTTCCTTTTATTCTGCCAGTTGTAACCAAGTATTCCAATTTTCCTCTTCACATGATGTGCTCGAAAAATGTTGATTGTTTCTTTCTGATGTTTCTTAAGAGCTCCCTTTTTGTGTTGGCCTCTTTGAGAACTTCCTCATTGGTCTTTTTAGCTGTCCAGGGAACTTTCAACATTCTTCTGAGAAATCCAATCTCTGTGGCCTCTAATCGTCTTTTCATTTGTTTGTCTATTGTCCATGATTCGCTTCCATAGGTGATGACATTACCTTACAAATAAGTTACTTACTGCCTGCTTTTGGGGAGCCGCAATAGCTCAGTGGTTAGTGAACTGGACTACCACGGACAAGGGGTAGGGTTCGATCCCAACCGACGGCTTCCGGGTTCACCCAGCCTTAAATGGGTACCGGATTTTTTTCTGGGAAAGTAAAGCAGCACGGGCGTAATACTGACCACATTACCCAAAAAGCATGTGCTGAAGGTCTGTAAAATATAGGGTCACTAACACCATATTTCCCTATACGCCACTTGGCGTGACAGGGGTACTTTTTTTTACTGCCTGCTTTTAATTGTCATTTGATAAATTACGGGATTACTATAAGCCCCAGAGACCTGGTATATCACGATTTGCTGTTTTTATTTGGTTGGGATGATAGGGCTCCGGTAAACTTTTTATTTTATAGAAATAAAAAAACAATCATGCGCTTGTGTACACTCACACATATTGCGCGCGCGCACACAGTCCCAGGAAATAACCTCCAGAACTGGGAACTGAACACAAACCCAGGAAATAACCTCCAGAACTGGGAACTGAACACAAACCCATGAAATAACCTCCAGAACTGGGAACTGAACACAAACCCAGGAAATAACCTCCAGAACTGGGAACTGAACACAAACCCAGGAAATAACCTCCAGAACTGGGAACTGAACACAAACCCAGGAAATAACCTCCAGAACTGGGAACTGAACACAAACCCAGGAAATAACCTCCAGAACTGGGAACTGAACACAAACCCAGGAAATAACCTCCAGAACTGGGAACTGAACACAAACCCAGGAAATAACCTCCAGAACTGGGAACTGAACACAAACCCAGGAAATAACCTCCAGAACTGGGAACTGAACACAAACCCAGGAAATAACCTCCAGAACTGGGAACTGAACACAAACCCAGGAAATAACCTCCAGAACTGGGAATTGAACACAAACCCTTCTGATCATAGCAAGAACTTTAACGACTCAGCCACCGACGCTTCTCGTGCTGTGCGTCCAGGCAAAGTGGATTGAAATCCAGAAATAAACTAAAAATTGATGTCAAACCAACTCTATCTCCAATATACTCGATCCTGAATGTATCCTTTCTGCTAACAATAATATGCGATTAAAAAAAAAAAATACTCGCGGTAATTATTTCTTTTGATTGTGTTAAAAATTAAATAATTTTAGTTCTTTGAATAAGACGGCATTTCTTTCTATTTCAAATAAAAAATCAAACAAATATGAAATCTCTAACTCTGCAATTATTGTGTTTCTGATGATAGAGTTATCTCTGCCTTGAAAAAGTGAAATACCTAATGCCATAAACGTTTGAATAAATATTGTCCTTAGGAGCGGACGTCCGGAGTTAAACCGTCAAACTTGTAATGTACAGATACTGGAATACGAGGGACTGGTTGATCTCGAGGCAAGACGCCGGTCTCGAGACAGAGAGGCTGTGAATTCAAATCTCGGCTGCATCAGATATGATTTTTATTTGAGATTTCTCTCTACAGCAATCACCTTGGTCTCAGCTGCGTGGCCCGGCTTGAAACGTCAATTACACATTAATGGAAAAGTTCATCCGAAGACGGAATTATCTGCCTGTGCGGCGAGGGACCAATGTGCACAATGTGCAGGGGAAAAAAACTGATTAACCGGCAAAATTCAGTTCCTAGTCTCTAAGGACTCGCCAGAGATGAAATCTGGAGAATGCAAATAAAAAATAATTTAAAAAATACTAGAATGCAAATGACGTGAAATCGGATTCGATCCTGTTCTAGATCTAAAAGTTGTCGAGGTTTATATCATTTGTCGTTCTTGAGCTGCTCGAACTGTCTGAATTAGTGATTTTCCTTTGTCTCTACATGTCTCTATCACTGCATCTATCCATCTTCTTCTTTTCTCTTTTCACTGATACCTAAAAGGTGTCGAGGTTTATATCATTTGTCGTTCTTGAGCTGCTCGAACTGTCTGAATTAGTGATTTTCCTTTGTCTCTACATGTCTCTATCACTGCATCTATCCATCTTCTTCTTTTCTCTTTCACTGATACCTAAAAGGTGTCGTGGTTATATCATTTGTTGTTCTTGAGCTGCTCGAACTGTCTGAATTAGTGATTTTCCTTTGTCTCTACATGTCTCTATCACTGCATCTATCCATCTTCTTCTTTTCTCTTTCACTGATACCTAAAAGGTGTCGTGGTTATATCATTTGTCGTTCTTGAGCTGCTCGAACTGTCTGAATTAGTGATTTTCCTTTGTCTCTACATGTCTCTATCACTGCATCTATCCATCTTCTTCTTTTCTCTTTTCACTGATACCTAAAAGGTGTCGAGGTTTATATCATTTGTCGTTCTTGAGCTGCTCGAACTGTCTGAATTAGTGATTTTCCTTTGTTGTTACATGTCTCTGTCACTGATACCTAAAAGTTGTCGAGGTTTATATCATTTGTCGTTCTTGAGCTGCTCGAACTGTCTGAATTAGTGATTTTCCTTTGTCTCTACATGTCTCTATCACTGCATCTATCCATCTTCTTCTTTTCTCTTTTCACTGATACCTAAAAGGTGTCGAGGTTATATCATTTGTCGTTCTTGAGCTGCTCGAACTGTCTGAATTAGTGATTTTCCTTTGTTGTTACATGTCTCTGTCACTGATACCTAAAAGTTGTCGAGGTTTATATCATTTGTCGTTCTTGAGCTGCTCGAACTGTCTGAATTAGTGATTTTCCTTTGTCTCTACATGTCTCTATCACTGCATCTATCCATCTTCTTCTTTTCTCTTTTCACTGATACCTAAAAGGTGTCGAGGTTATATCATTTGTCGTTCTTGAGCTGCTCGAACTGTCTGAATTAGTGATTTTCCTTTGTCTCTACATGTCTCTATCACTGCATCTATCAATCTTCTTCTTTTCTCTTTTCACTGATACCTAAAAGTTGTCGAGGTTTATATCATTTGTCGTTCTTGAGCTGCTCGAACTGTCTGAATTAGTGATTTTCCTTTGTCTCTACATGTCTCTATCACTGCATCTATCAATCTTCTTCTTTTCTCTTTTCACTGATACCTAAAAGTTGTCGAGGTTATATCATTTGTCGTTCTTGAGCTGCTCGAACTGTCTGAATTAGTGATTTTCCTTTGTCTCTACATGTCTCTATCACTGCATCTATCCATCTTCTTCTTTTCTCTTTCACTGATACCTAAAAGGTGTCGTGGTTATATCATTTGTCGTTCTTGAGCTGCTCGAACTATCTGAATTAGTGATTTTCCTTTGTCTCTACATGTCTCTATCACTGCATCTATCCATCTTCTTCTTTTCTCTTTTCACTGATACCTAAAAGGTGTCGAGGTTTATATCATTTGTCGTTCTTGAGCTGCTCGAACTGTCTGAATTAGTGATTTTCCTTTGTTGTTACATGTCTCTGTCACTGATACCTAAAAGTTGTCGAGGTTTATATCATTTGTCGTTCTTGAGCTGCTCGAACTGTCTGAATTAGTGATTTTCCTTTGTCTCTACATGTCTCTATCACTGCATCTATCCATCTTCTTCTTTTCTCTTTTCACTGATACCTAAAAGGTGTCGAGGTTATATCATTTGTCGTTCTTGAGCTGCTCGAACTGTCTGAATTAGTGATTTTCCTTTGTTGTTACATGTCTCTGTCACTGATACCTAAAAGTTGTCGAGGTTTATATCATTTGTCGTTCTTGAGCTGCTCGAACTGTCTGAATTAGTGATTTTCCTTTGTCTCTACATGTCTCTATCACTGCATCTATCCATCTTCTTCTTTTCTCTTTTCACTGATACCTAAAAGGTGTCGAGGTTATATCATTTGTCGTTCTTGAGCTGCTCGAACTGTCTGAATTAGTGATTTTCCTTTGTCTCTACATGTCTCTATCACTGCATCTATCAATCTTCTTCTTTTCTCTTTTCACTGATACCTAAAAGTTGTCGAGGTTTATATCATTTGTCGTTCTTGAGCTGCTCGAACTGTCTGAATTAGTGATTTTCCTTTGTCTCTACATGTCTCTATCACTGCATCTATCCATCTTCTTCTTTTCTCTTTTCACTGATACCTAAAAGGTGTCGAGGTTATATCATTTGTCGTTCTTGAGCTGCTCGAACTGTCTGAATTAGTGATTTTCCTTTGTCTCTACATGTCTCTATCACTGCATCTATCCATCTTCTTCTTTTCTCTTTTCACTGATACCTAAAAGGTGTCGAGGTTATATCATTTGTCGTTCTTGAGCTGCTCGAACTGTCTGAATTAGTGATTTTCCTTTGTCTCTACATGTCTCTATCACTGCATCTATCCATCTTCTTCTTTTCTCTTTTCACTGATACCTAAAAGGTGTCGAGGTTATATCATTTGTCGTTCTTGAGCTGCTCGAACTGTCTGAATTAGTGATTTTCCTTTGTCTCTACATGTCTCTATCACTGCATCTATCCATCTTCTTCTTTTCTCTTTTCACTGATACCTAAAAGGTGTCGTGGTTATATCATTTGTCGTTCTTGAGCTGCTCGAACTGTCTGAATTAGTGATTTTTCTTTGTTGTTACATGTCTCTATCACTGCATCTATCCATCTTCTTCTTTTCTCTTTTCACTGATACCTAAAAGGTGTCGAGGTTATATCATTTGTCGTTCTTGAGCTGCTCGAACTGTCTGAATTAGTGATTTTCCTTTGTTGTTACATGTCGCTATCACTGCATCTATCCATCTTCTTCTGGGGCTTACTCTTGGTCTTTTTCCAAGCATTCTCGAGAAGAACGCCCTAAATGGTGATTCCCGTTACTTGTTGAAAAATATGGGCACATACACCATATTCCCAATGCTTGTCATAAGGGAACTTTCTACATCCTATTTTAATTAATGATGTTTGGAAGTTTTTTCTTTATTCATCTACAATATATTAATTATAATGTATTTCGTATGTGGGAATAACAACATGCAAAAAACCAACAAAAAACCGGCAGTTATGTACACGCCAGAGTGGCTACCAGGGCGCTGACCACGGTCAAGGAGGAAAGAAATGAGCCACTGTCACCTGTGCGTGTCGGGCGATTAAGGAGATTGTGGTTAAATGTTTTAGTTGGTGCTACAGAGCTCGTGCACCAGAACCATTTTCAATGCTTTCGCTAATGTGTGACTATCTCTCTATATTTATGACACATATTACCATTACTGTTGTATGTCGGGGTGAGCTCACGACATGACCAGATAGATAAAGGCTGCTTGGACAAAGCTAATGTGTGACGAGTGTGCTTAATACTGGGGAATGCACTGCGAAGGAGATCTGAGCACTGTGAAGTTGTCGGTTGTATAATGAAGATGATCTGCCATCTAAACTAATCTACGTTTGCACATAACTATCGAGTTAATGGAACTGTCATTTTGTCACATAGTGAAAGCGACTGCGCATTTATGAGTTGTCTTCTGTGCTCTGTTTTGTTAATTCTAAGAACAGCCAACAATTAACACTGCATTGTTTATGTAATGCCTTTAGTTTGTAAACAAATATATATTCGTCCTAACAACTCCAATCTAATATGGTTTACACGTTCATATTGCTCATGTTTTGTCTAAAAACTTGCAATTTCCAACAGTTTCCCCACCCCCAATTAATAAATTAGCTGCTATTATTTATTTGCCTGTCTCAATTTCCCCAAATCGCGCCCCATTATTCTCTACTTACATATAATTACGAGCGCGCACAAACAAACACTGATGACTTTAGTGCCGTCTGCAAGATTAATCACATCAGCAACTCTCCACAAAAATTATGACTTTATTGTATTTGATTTCCTACAGGAATTCTCGAATTCGTTGACCTCCCGACATTTTGTGTATCTATTTTCTATGTTTACGCGCCTTTTTCTATTGAAGACAGTGAGCACGATAGAAAACAATTAAATAAACAACACGACAGACGTTAACAGAAAAACAAATGCAGCGTTTATGGCTGTTATAGGAAAGGGCACGCGGGATTATATAATTTCGGGACATTGTTATAGTTTCGATGTTTTCACTCAAATTTGGTTGAATTCGATATTTTGTTCACTTTTGGCGCCAGCACAAGCATCATCGTGACAAGCAAATGGATGGAGTCATTGAGGTAGGAGTCGTCATCATCATCATGTGCTTTATTTTGGATATTAATAATATATTGTTGATACGTTTGTATGTTTTTATTTTTATTGTGACCTATTGGCCGTCCAGCACTCCACTTTATAAAGTTTGCCAGTTTGCGCTACATACCCGTCTTAAACAGGCGATTGGGAACAGCTCATCTAACTACTATGTCTGTGCGGTCAGTCAGGGTTAATGCTTTGCCCAAGTTGCATTATTCTCCACTCTCACTCAAAGGGACACAATTCACACAATCAAAACGGAAGCTGAGTTGTAGGACTTTCCAGAAAAAAAAAAAAAACTGTCTATTTTGATTTAAAAGTGTCGTTTTAACTATAATCGTATTGCTCTTATTAGTTTTCAGCATTTATGTGTGAAAATGTTCTTCTTCTTCTTCTTCTGCTTCCTCCTTTCAAACCTGTGGAGCATAGGTCTCCAACTAACACTATCCAAGCTGTTCTGTTTGTTGTCATTCTTTTAAGATCATTCCATATTTTCCTCATCAACTGTTCATCCATCTGTCTTCTCCAAGCATTTTTTTTTAGGTATTTCTCTTTGTCTTTACCCTTGGGGATTCTAAAAAGGGCCTGTCGTGTAAGACTATCAGTTCATTTCCGCAGTGTGTGTCCTATCCAGCGCAATCTTCTTCGTTGTATCTATTTGTCCACTTGTATTTGACTGGTACATTTCCATAATTCTATGTTAATGATTTTGCCCTGCCATTTCCATCCTTTTATTCTGCGCAAGCATCCATTAATGAAGGTTTGTATCTTCATGATTGTCATTTTAGTTGTTGTCCACGTTTCACAGCTATATAATAGCACTGACTTATCATTGGAGTTGAACATTTTTGTTTATTTTTTTGGTATTTACCAAATTTCTTCGGATTTCCATGTTTCCCAGTGCAATGAGGAAGGAAAGAAGAAGAGCAGAAGAAGAAGAAGGTGGAATTTGATGTGAAGAAAATAAAACAAACAATGCAGTCTTAAAAGAACTAAAAATGAAAAGAGAACTATTCAATACAATTCCAACAAGACAGATGCGATTTTTGGGCCATATTAAAAGACACAGCAGTCTACTAAAAGTAATCATGGAGGGGAAAATACAAGGTAAAAGAGGCAGAGGCAGACCAATACTAACATGGACGACCAAGATCAAACGATGGATAAGTCAGTCTACGACAACCTGCACCATCAAAGCGAGAGACAGAGAGGAATGGAGCTCAATGGTTGGCAACCTTCAATGCGCAGACAGCACTCAAATGACGCTCAATGGTTGCCAACCTTCGATGCGCAGACAGCACTCAAATGACGCTCAATGGTTGCCAACCTTCGATGCGCAGACAGCACTCAAATGACGCTCAATGGTTGCCAACCTTCGATGCGCAGACAGCACTCAAATGACGCTCAATGGTTGCCAACCTTCGATGCGCAGACAGCACTCAAATGACGCTCAATGGTTGCCAACCTTCGATGCGCAGACAGCACTCAAATGACGCTCAATGGTTGCCAACCTTCGATGCGCAGACAGCACTCAAATGACGCTCAATGGTTGCCAACCTTCGATGCGCAGACAGCACTCAAATGACGCTCAATTGTTGCCAACCTTCGATGCGCAGACAGCACTCAAATGACGCTCAATGGTTGCCAACCTTCGATGCGCAGACAGCACTCAATCATCATGATGATTGACACTGAAACTTTCTAAGATCAAACGTTAATTTTTCTCTCCATCATTTCGAATGTACTATACAAGGATCAAGTAGAGCTTATTGTTCTATATAGTTGTAAATTATCAACACAATACAAATATAAGTAACAAATACCAGAGCACAATTTGTGCAAAATACAACTGTAAGAATTCATTTTTCTACAACATATCTAATATTACACCTGAGGGACATTGTAATTTAAGCCACTTTGTCTGGTCTCTGTTATTTTTCCACTCTTCCCTGTCGACTTCATTTTCTGCGTTAACTCCAATGTCTGTTCTTTCTTAAGTTCTCCCGTGTATTACAGTTTCTTTCTTTCTTTCTTTCTTACATTTTTCTTTTCTTTCGTTCTTTCTTTCTAACATTTCTTTTTTTCTTTCCTATATATTTTACTTTTCGTTCGTTCGTTAGTCCGTCCGTCCGTCCGCCCTCCGTCCCTCTCTTTCTTTCTTTCTTTCATTCTTTCTTTCTTTCTTTCTTTCTTCTTTCTTTCTTTCTTTCTTTCTTTTTATCTTTCTTTCTTTCTTTCTTTCTTCCTTTCTTTTTTCCTTTCTTTCTTTCTTAAATTTTGCTTTTTTTTCTTTCTTTCTTTCTTAGTTGAACACAAGTAGGTAGAGAGTTAGGAATGAGTGATTTATATAATGACTTAACTGAGGCCTTAGAATGAAACGTCATTGTAAGGGCGTTTGATGAAATGGATTAACTGTTAGGCAAATAAAAAAGAAGAATGAATCGGATGTGTCGGGCTAAAATGTTTAAATAGCGCAGGCGACAACTCATAGCCTAACTATAGATAGGCCTGAGCGCGGAAATCGAAACCCCTGAAAAACCCCACTAGCGTAACGTATTCAACTATGTTGAGCTGTAGACAGCTAATCTACAACCACCCCTGCTCGCAAAGCTGAAAACGTCACGCTAGTAGGAGTTTTCCTGTCTGCGCTCAGTCCTATTTAAGTTAGTTTATGGGAGGCCTCATCGTATTCTGAAAAACAGCAACAAACACTTCTCCACAGAAGGAACGAACGAGGAAAGAAGACGAACGATGTAGTATTTGAAATAAAGGAATTATTAAAAATAAAGTAATAATTAAAATAAAGGAGTAACGATAAAAAGGAGTAATTAAAATAAGTAAGTAATTAAAATAAAGGAGTGATAAAAATAAGGAGTAATGAAAAAAAGGAGTGATGAAAATAAGGAGTAATGAAAATAAGGAGTGATGAAAATAAGGGGTGATGAAAATAAGGAGTAATGAAAATAAGGAGTAATGAAAATAAGGAGTGATGAAAATAAGGAGTAATGAAAATAAGGGGTGATGAAAATAAGGAGTAATGAAAATAAGGAGTGATGAAAATAAGGAGTGATAAAAATAAGGAGTAATGAAAATAAGGGGTGATGAAAATAAGGAGTAATGAAAATAAGGGGTGATGAAAATAAGAAGTGATGAAAATAAGGAGTAATGAAAATAAGGGGTGATGAAAATAAGGAGTAATGAAAATAAGGAGTGATGAAAATAAGGAGTAATGAAAATAAGGGGTGATGAAAATAAGAAGTGATGAAAATAAGGAGTAATGAAAATAAGGGGTGATGAAAATAAGGAGTAATGAAAATAAGGAGTGATAAAAATAAGGAGTAATGAAAATAAGGGGTGATGAAAATAAGAAGTGATGAAAATAAGGAGTAATGAAAATAAGGAGTAATGAAATAAGGAGTGATGAAAATAAGGAGTGATAAAAATAAGGAGTAATGAAAATAAGAAGTGATGAAAATAAGGAGTAATGAAAATAAGGGGTGATGAAAATAAGGAGTGATGAAAATAAGGAGTGATAAAAATAAGGAGTAATGAAAATAAAGAGTGATGAAAATTAGGAGTAATGAAAATAAGGAGTGATGAAAATAAGGAGTAATTAAAATAAAGGAGTAATGAATTAAGGAGTGATGAAAATAAGGAGTGATGAAAATAAAGGAGTAATGAAAATAAGGAGTGATGGAAATAAGGAGTAATTAAAATAAAGGAGTAATGAAATAAGGAGTGATGAAAATAAGGAGTAATAAAAATAAGGAGTGATGAAAATAAGGAGTAATTAAAATAAAGGAGTAATGAAAATAAAGAGTGATGAAAATAAGAAGTAATAAAAATAAGGAGTGATGAAAATAAGGAGTAATTAAAATAAATGAGTAATGAAAATAGTTGAGTAATTAAAATAATGGAGTAATGAAAATAAAGGAGTAATTAAACCTAACTATCAATGACAACTTACCCATCACTTTCCTGACAAAAAAGACTATAATGTTATCGTCAGATCAAGATTAGAAAAGTATAAAATGGAAAGAAAAGTCCCGAAATGAGACAAACTAAAATACCAGTGAATGAAATCAATGGAGAGGGTATCTCAAGGTCGACTGGTCTTATTACAATGGTCGCTGATTAGTGGTGACCAGTCCAGGATTGTTGTTCTCAGAGTCTAACCCCACAGACCTTGGTTTCAATTCGGTTGACCTCAGAATAGCAGGTTCAAGGTTACTAAATTCTTGGAATGGTAAATTTTTTTGTTGGTTATATTATTTTTATTTATTCCTTTACTGATTTAAATAATCCTTTAAATGTTATGACTTAACTATTTCATTACGGAAGTTTCTTATTAATTTAGGTGTAGAGATTTCAGAGACAAAATTTGTCATGTTTTTAAATATTAATCTACATGTTTATATTTATCTAACCCTTTACATATTATATATGCATTTTTTATATAACTAAACAGGGAAGTATATTTCACCAATACCACGATGACACAAGACATGTAAAAAGGATAAGGTTTGATGACAGTTTACACTAATCAAATTGGGGGTGACGCACTGTGCGGCTAAACGTATATAACTGAAATCGGCAGGGCTGCATGGTGCGTCGAAGCGTACAGAAAGAGTTAATGTTAAACAAAGAAGTAGGTGGCCGAGTAGATCAGACTTATAATTTCTCTATCAGGTGGACGGGGTTCGAATCCTGGTAGGGCAAGCATGTTATTTTGATTTCGGGGACCGGAGGGAGAATGATATATTTGCACAACACGTGACGACCGCACACAGGCATATGGTCTTTATACTCAGGTCCTGTTAGAGACTTCCTGGAATGTTCCAGAAACTACGATACATTCAGTTATCATGGATGTGTCTGATATAAATCAGCGATTCTAGGAAAACAGGATCTAATGGGAAGGCAAAGGCGCCTCCCAGCAACAGAGCTGGAGGTTGTCAGCGATCCACGGCTGATGGCTTGCGCCAGGATCGGTGAACCTTAACCATCCAGACCCTGCTCCACTTCTCCATGGTGCCTCCGGCAACAGACTAAACTGTCTAGTCGGGCCAAACGAGTAAAGATCAAAGGGACGACAACCAGGTACTCAAAAATATGGCGCCGAAGTCGAATGTATTGGGCGAAAGGCAAAAATCTCACAGTTATACTGCAAACAATAACACAACGCAACACCATTACTTAACGTCCTTTTAAAAGCAGGTGATGAAAAGATGCATTCCTTTAGTCATCGAGCGAACGCAAGCAAGCAAGGATAAAATGCTTTAATTTATATTTTTTTTTTGTAATGAAACGGAAATTCGGGTGAGAAAAAAATGTAAAGAAAATATATACAAAGGCAGAAGCGATTTGAAAGTCTTGTTTCTAACAATTTTTTTAAATTGTGTGGACCTCTTATCATTCAAGGAATATAAATGAAAGGTAATGTAAGAAGGGAGCCGCGATAGCTCAGTGGTTAGTGAACTGGACTTCAAAGGACAAGAGGTAGGGTTCAATTCCAAACGACGGCTTCCGGGTTCACCCAGCCTTAGATGGGTATCAGATTTTTTTCTGGGAAAGTAAAGCGGCACGGGCGTAATACCGACCACATTACCCCAAAAATTATGTGCGGAAGGTCTGTAAAATTGATGGTCACTAAAGCCATATTCCCTATACGCCACTTGGTGTGACGGGGGCTCTTTACTTTTTTTTTAAATATAGCAGCTAGAAGTGAAGAAAAAAAAAAGAAACAAAGCAGAGAATGCCAAAAAAGAAAAAAAGAAACAAAGCAGAGAATGCCAAAAAAGAAAAAAAAAACAAGAAAGGTGAGAAAATAGCAAGTAGTAATGCTAGTGAAGTTAAAGATTCGTCTCTTGTAGCATATCTATAGTTATAGTCATTGTTATTCAAAGCACCGGTATCACTGCAAACGAATGAAAATCCATAATTGCTCAACCGCCCGTGCCTGTGGATTCATCAGAATTAACGTCTCATCGAATATCGAAACAAAGAAAGACAGTTGCAGTCCCCATCATAGCAAATACAGCACGCGCCAAAAAAACATAAGGCCAAGCGGTACCGAAAGACTTAGCTGAGCTGCCCTTCGTCATACGATATTCATCGTAAGCAATCTGAATATAGAAACACGATCCGGATGCAAAGCAAATCTCACGGTGTGCACTAAACTCTGTAGCTCTGGCAGCAAGGGGGACTTGGAATATGCGGAAACTGCAACAAGGAATGACTTTTCAGACAGTGCCTCAACGGTCCCTGCCGCCTATCCGCCATATTGACCGGAAGTCCTCTTGTAGCATGTACTTTATGACCACTACTGAACAATTTAGTTACATGACAATAGTGACGGTGTGGCACTCGTACTCTGCATTTCATATACATGTACCTACAGTTACTGTTACAACTGCTTCTTCTTCTTCTACTTCTTTTTCTTCTTCTCCTTCTCATCCTCCTCCTTTTTTCATCACCATCATCATCATCTTTCTTTTATCTTAACAATCTTGCCGTTCTTCATCGCTGAGATAAGGAATGATTAATTAACTGGTCTTGTGTAGCTTGGGTTGTTGTTTTGTCAGTTTTGCTTAATGTCTCTCTGATTTCAACGACCATTGTCCAGGAATAGACATTTTAAAAATAAAAATCATTCTATCTTGAAAAAAAAGACCGTTTCACAAAACATGAAAAGATTGACAAGGAGAGACATGGCTGCATTGTTGAGGAAAAAGGTTTCTTTGTAGCGGAGAAAGATCAATGATCGTTTTCTGAAAGTAAATGATTGTCATTTAGAGGAGCATTAATGATTTGCACTTCTTCTACGTTCACTACCGACTACTTCTCGTCATCGTCTGCCCTTACAATTACATGAAATGGACTTAGATGCGCCTTGTCGTTGTTTACCTACAACAAGCTGTGACTACAACTTCTTAGGTTTTGGCCAAACACATTCAGCTACAACTTGACATATTTGGGTTTCTGGTCTCATTAATCCTCACAACTTGGCATATTTGGATTTCTGGTCTCTTTAATCCCCACAACTAGGCACATTTGGGTTTCTGGTCTCTTTAATCCCTGCAACTTGGCACATTTAGGTTTCTGGTCTCTTTAATCCCCACAACTTGGCACATTTAGGTTTCTGGTCTCTTTAATCCCACAACTTGGCACATTTGGCTTTCTGGTCTATTTACTCCTCACAACTTGGCACATTTGGCTTTCTGGTCTATTTAATCCTCACAACTTGGCACATTTGGGTTTCTGGTCTCTTTAATCCCACAACTTGGCACATTTGGCTTTCTGGTCTCTTTAAGCCCCACAACTTGGCACATTTGGCTTTCTGGTCTCTTTAAGCCCCACAACTTGGCACATTTGGGTTTCTGGCCTCTTTAATCCCACAACTTGGCACATTTGGCTTTCTGGTCTATTTAATCCTCACAACTTGGCACATTTGGCTTTCTGGTTTCTTTATTCCCCACAACGTGGCACATTTGGGTTTCTGGCCCCTTTAATCTTCACAACTTGGCACATTTGAGTTTATGGTCTCTTTAATCCCCACAACTTGGCAATTTTGGCTTTCTGGTCTCTTTAAGCCAAATAACTTGGCACATTTGGCTTTCTGATCTCTTTATTCCCCACAACGTGGCACATTTGGGCTTCTGGTCTCTTTAATCCCCACAACTTGGCACATTTGGGTTTATGGTCTCTTTAATCCCCACAACGTGGCCTGGTTGGTTGATCTGTATCCAGGCTTACCACATGCAGGTTCATGATAATTATTGGTCCATTGATCACCCACTTATGGGTCGCTGACCACTTTCACCCCAAGTGATGCTGTGTATTCATTGATTTGCTTTGTCGAGGAAAGTGATTATTTTGTGGAGGAAACTAGATTGCTTTGACATCAAAGTCTAGAGACGCGGTCCTGAAGAAACGCTTGCTAAAGTCGAAACCAATGAACTGCAGAATGATGAACACAATACAGCGGAACCCGCTAATAAGGGAAAGAGGAGAAGATTGCTTTATGGAGCGAAATGATTGTTTTGTTGAGGAGAATGATTGCATTGTAGAAGGAAAGAGCTGTGAAGTGAAGAAAATGTGATTGCTCGAGAGGGAACAGCTCATGGAGCTCCCTAGGCAAGATACACGATGATGATGATAACATTAATATTGTTATCAGTACTGTTTCTGCAGTTGGAGGAGCAGACATGTCGCTCTCAGCAAATCGCGCGCGTGCGTGTTTGTGTGTATGTGTGTGTATAACCATCTCATTTGGTACTGAGTTGCTCCAGGGACTGATATAATTAAATCAGGAGCTGACCGCTAGTGTCCATGCAAAGGCCAAATCGCTATCTTCGTTTGGCCGCAAGATGAACGTTCTCTGGCCATTTCACTCATTGTTATCTCAGAGTATTCCCTAGTCGTGGCGAAGTACACAGTAGTTTACGCAAAGGCAGTTGACCAGCAACATGCAGGGATAGTGGCAGATTCTCTCATGCTGACGGGATGTGATGAAAGAAAATAGACCAAAAAAAAAGTCCCTGACTTCGCATAATGTAAAGAGGAACATGATGATAGTGCTCATATTTTTTAAAACCTTGAGCACTCTCTGTTTTATTGGGGGGGGGGGGGGGAATGGGTAATGTCTCAGCACTACGCCAGGGCCGTCCCCCCCCCCCAACAAAAATAAAAGAAGCAAGAAAGAACAAAATCTCTAGTATCTGATTAAGGCTGTCTGAACCGACAAGGCGTATATAGGATTTAAACTCTATCCCTTGTCTACGTAGGCTATGGTTTTAACACGAAACTAAACGAACAATAATGACCACAATAATAATAATAAAAATAATTGTAATAATAGGCTTTCTATGTCAGGAGAAACATCATTGTATCATTGTAGGTTACTCCAGCAGATTACTTTGCAGTTTGATGATAGCTGAATATTCTAGAATAACGGTTACGTCCGCGTGTAGAGCAAATGATGAGATTGATGATGTTGATGCTTCTGTTGTGTTTTCATTCTTGCGTCTTGTCTTTTCTGATCATCTTTGTTGTTTCTTTGGATCTCCCATTATCATGCCAATCTTTACCAGTGTGCACTATTTCTTTCTGCACATTTCCAGATTGTTGATGTTGAACTACTTCATGTTGCGCAAGCAGACATCTTCAAAGCGGAGTGCTGTGAGGCCGATAGGTTTTTTTAAATCATCATTACCATGTTCCATACCGGCTGGCGTAGGTGATCATGTCCTTCCACAATTCTCTATCCACAGTGCGTCGTATCAATTCTGTTGTTGACTGTTTTCCGACACCACACTATCTAGCCTCTTCTCTCTTTGTCGTCCGCGATCTCTTTTTCCCTGTATTTTGTCAGTTGTAAACAAGTATCCAACTTTCCTCTTCTTATGATGTGCCAAAAAATGTCCATTGTTTCTTTCTGATGTTTCTTAGGAGCTCCCTTTTTGTGTTGGCCTCTTTGAGAATTTCCTCGTTGGTCTTTTTAGTTGTCATGGGAACTCCTAACATTCTTCTGCGAAATCTTATCTCTGTGGCCTCTAAACGTCTTTTCAATTGTATGTGCACTGTCCATGATTCACTTCCATAGGTCAGAATTGGCTCTATATAGCACCTATGAACTCTCTTTAGAATGACTAAGGGGGAAGCAACTGTAATATATCTTAACTTAATTGCTTTACTTTTCTTTCATCTGCCTCTGTTATCTTCTCGAGTCGAGAGAAAAACGGAGTGTTCTGATCAAAGTTCTATAACGGAAGTTCATTTTTACAAATATATAAAAAGGAGGGCTGTGGGGTCCAGATGTAAGGGTGGTCAAAAGTGTCCCGGGTTCGAAACTTGCCATAGGCAATGGCCATTTTTCTTTTTAAATCTGCAGTTTCTTTGTGGTTTCTCCCCCTCCCAATTTTTTTCCCATTGGACTGGGCTGTGAGATCCGGTGCCTAGCCCTCCCGGTAGACGGCTAAAGAGCAGGAGGTTCCATGTGTAATCTTCGCAAGTTATAGAATCCATGACAGTTAAAGTCGAAAAGTACAGGCCAAAATGATTGCAGCCAGGGCAACATCTTTAATCAGTCTATCCATGTTGAAGACTGATATGTTGGACCGATAGGCCACTATCGTGGGTTGGCATAGCTTTGTGTCATAACGCATTGAGCAAGTCCGGCTTGTTGCAGGAGCTACTGAGTTAAATGCTCTGTCATCAGAGCAGATCTAAAATCACTGCAAATGAATTAAAATCCATAATTGCTCAACCGTCCGTGCCAATGGAATCATCCGAATTACTAACTCATCTCCTAGACAAAGAAAGGTAGCTGTAGTCCCCATCGTAGCAGTCTCAGCACACACCAAAACACATAAGGCGAAACCGCACGGAAAGTGAACACAGCCAACTGTTCCCTGCCATACGATAACATCATTCATCGTAAACAATTGGAGTATCGAAACATGATCAAAACGGATGAAACACACAGCTCACGGTGTGCACAGAGCACCTAACTCAGTAGCTCCTGCAACAAGCCGGACTTGGAATATGAGGAAACTGCAACAAGGAACACCTTCATACATAGCCTTCAATGGTTCCTGCCGCCTATCCACCATAGTGACCGGTAGTTCACGTCCTCCAGAAAATCATGATCCTCATATTTTAAAAAAAAATGTATAGTGCTTGATGATGTTAGGACATCATTTTTGACTCCAATTCCGAACATATAAAACACAGTCGTCGGATTATCCCCGTCGCACATCAAACAACAGACCGGAAGATTAACGTATGGCCGGTCTCGGGATGGACGATGAGCCATTATCTAGGTCTATATGTGTCCCTGTAAAGTCCAAAACATCACATTTGAACAGGTCTATATATGTCCCTGCAATTTCTGAAACATCACATTTGAACAGGTCTATATATGTCCCTGCAATTTCTGAAACATCACATTTGAACAGGTATATATATGTCCCTGCAAAGTCCAAAGCATCACATTTGAACAGGTCTATATATGTCCCTGCAATTTCTGAAACATCACATTTGAACAGGTCTATATATGTCCCTGCAAAGTCCAAAGCATCACATTTGAACAGGTCTATATATGTCCCTGCAAAGTCCAAAGCATCACATTTGAACAGGTCTATATATGTCCCTGCAAAGTCCAAAGCATCACATTTGAATGTCGAAATGTCTCGATTTGTTGTCGCTAATGGAATCTTCCACCATCAAATTTATTATTTAGTTCAACGTTTATGGTTTTCAGACATGTAATTTATGAATAATAATAACAAAAATTACTTCCATAGGATTTGTCAATTATCAACGAACACATCTCATACATTCTTTACAAAGACCTTGCTCATGCCCAGTCAATAGTGTGACAGTTATATTTATAGCGATGCGTTTCACAGGACAAGAGTGAACGGTAATGGTGATGTGTTGTTAAAATGATCCATCTTACTACTCACTTTCAGACAAAAATAGTCGCAGCGATTTTAAAATGTTGTCGACACTTTTCTTCTGATATAGAAGCTGATGGAGAGATAATACATTTTGAAAATATCCGTTCTCGTCTCTAGAGGATTCAAAGTTGCGCCTTAAATAACTTAACGTCCGAGAATACTCTTGATTTTCATTCGTTTGCAGTGATACCGGGACCTTCGAATAATTATAACTATAACTATTTTTATTTAGCAGCTGAGTGATGATTAAAGAGGATTAAATAGAGCAATTAAATTTCATGGTGACGTCAACATTGACTACTGCATTGCGTGACCAGTTACACAAAATGTCGCAAATCCCATTGAAGAGGTATTTTATAATGTGATTGGAATTGCCAAAGCAAACACTATCGTGCAACGGTATTTTAGTGTAATATAAAGTAAAGCAGCACCGATGAGGCAGTCTTTGATTAATGCAAGAAATAGAATACGGGATGTTTGTGTAAAGGGAAGACCGCCCGTGTCACACGAATAAGTTCTTCACTTTCACGCCACGTACAAACGCAATGACCCTTTGCTCCCGATTTGCAAAATGTCACAACTGACTGTGGGGACAAATTCTGCGAAACTGTAGACACGTATCCCGTACAATATTAAACGAAGTACAGCCGCGCAGCAGAGCCAATGTTGAAAATCGAAACGCTCCAACGAGTTCAGGGTGAATTTGATTTTCTTGTTGTGTGCAAATTATACATTTTGAATACATTTAACTTGCTCATGCAAACCTCAAGGCATCCCCCAAAAACCTCAAGACATCCCCCGCAAACCTCAAGACATCCCCCGCAAACCTCAAGACATCCCCGGCAAACCTCAAGACATCCCCTACAAACCTCAAGGCATCCCCCACAAACCTCAAGGCATCCCCCACAAACCTCAAGACATCCCCCACAAACCAATTTGTTTCTTTTTTTTTCAGCGATCATGGCACATTCAGACTAATATACCGGACTCTCTTATGAAGACAGCTGTCTGTTTAGTTACTTGCGCTCGCCCTATGACTAAAGGAGTACATCTCTTCGTCATCCGCCCTTAAAAGGACGTTAAGTTGGCGTGTTTGCGTTGTATTGTGGTTTGCAGTATAACTGTGGTATTTGCGCATTTCAGCCCAACACATCCGACTTCAGCACGCCATTTTTGAGTACCGGATTGTCTTCCCTCTTCGATCCCTAATCGCTTGGCCAGGCTAGACAGGTTAATCGGCTACTAGAGGCACCACGGTGAGATGGATTAGGGCCTGGAAGGTTCTGGTTCACCGATCCTGTAGCAAAACATCACCTGTGGGTCGCCGCCAGATTCCAACTTTGCTGCTATGAGGCGCGCCTTCGAATCCTCTGTCTGTTTAGTGATTTGGGTGCCCTCTAGAGTTTCTCTTCCGGGCTGGTAGGCGTGGGCCACACTGACTTCCTCAGGTCTGTGTGCTGGGGGCAATTCCGTAGGTTGTGTTTTTTGTGTGTGTCATATCATCATGGGTAAAGAGTCAACTAGCAGTTCCTATTTAAAGGTTGGTGAACATATGATTTTTCATTCTGTTGTGGCCAGTGCGTAGGAGAAGTTTGATCACTTGATCTTTCCATGATAGTTGGAGGTATCAATCTCTCACGTTATACTTTGGATATGTTCCACATTCTATTTTACGTGATACTGGCATTTCATGATGGATTTGGCTTCTTCGTAGTTGACCAAATAGTTCTCCTGCTGTAATCTCCTCACTGCTCGACCAGCCTATCTGCCCATTTGTTTCATTGTATAATGCCATGTGATGGTATCTATTGGATGACCACTCTGGAAGTTATTGCACATTTTGTCTAGAGTTATATTAAGGTCATTTAGCTCGTTGTTCCTGTGTTGTTTTTTTAATGCTGCTTGGACTGATAGTGCATTGGTCACCAATCTCTTGAACATTTTATTTGTGATGGATTGTCAGATTTGCGGCACCTTCGAGGAACTCAGTTTTAACGTTATATTTGTTTGAGAATTTTCCTGTGGCTTTTGATTTGGTACAAACCATATAATATACTTGTCTATAACAACACCAGTTTAGTTTGATTAATATATTTAAAATATCAATTTCATTTGTTGTTACTTTGAATAATCCTCAATATTTGGAGGTGACATCTATTTGCTCTTTTCTGTTCATGTTACTTTTATTAACTCTGTGATTTGGGTGGGAACTCACTTTGTACAGGTGGGTCGATGGGAGAGTTTCCGTCATAGGATTAAGCATTGATCTTTGCCTCGTGACGCTTGTGAGCGACTCCCACTGTCAAATTAGCTTCAGAAACTTCAAATGTCAGAGCTTCAACGTAATTTTGTTTTGATAAATTGTTTTAAGGAAGTTGTTTTGTTTAGGGAAAGGAATTATAACTAGTTAATTATCAATAAATTAGAAATAATACGTTTTGTGTATGATGAGTTTTTCCACAAAATAAAAACATAGAACGTCTGAAACGCTCCAGGGTATGTGCTTGGATCTGATCCTGGAATGAGAAGGTAAACATGGAATTGTGGGAACTATATTAAGACCCGGGAAGGACTGCGAACTTCGTTTTGGCGACAGGGAAAAAAAGATAGCATGATTTAAAGCTTGTCGAACACAGTGAAAGTGAGAGAGAGAGAGAGAGAGAGAGAGAGAGATAGCATGATTTAAAGCTTGTCGAACACAGTGAAAGTGAGAGAGAGAGAGAGAGAGAGAGAGATAGCATGATTTAAAGCTTGTCGAACACAGTGAAAGTGAGAGATATAGCATGATTTATAGCTTGTCGAACACAGTGAAAGTGTGAGAGAGAGAGAGAGAGAGAGATAGCATGATTTAAAGCTTGTCGAACACAGTGAAAGTGAGAGATATAGCATGATTTATAGCTTGTCGAACACAGTGAAAGTGAGAGAGAGAGAGAGATAGCATGATTTAAAGCTTGTCGAACACAGTGAAAGTGAGAGATATAGCATGATTTATAGCTTGTCGAACACAGTGAAAGTGAGAGAGAGAGAGAGAGAGAGAGAGAGATAGCATGATTTATAGCTTGTCGAACACAGTGAAAGTGAGAGAGAGAGAGAGAGAGAGAGAGAGAGAGATAGCATGATTTATAGCTTGTCGAACACAGTGAAAGTGAGAGATATAGCATGATTTAAAGCTTGTCGAACACAGTGAAAGTGAGAGAGAGAGAGAGAGAGAGAGAGAGATAGCATGATTTAAAGCCTGTCGAACACAGTGAAAGTGAGAGAGAGAGAGAGAGAGAGAGAGAGAGATAGCATGATTTATAGCTTGTCGAACACAGTGAAAGTGAGAGATATAGCATGATTTATAGGTTGTCGAACACAGTGAAAGTGAGAGATATAGCATGATTTAAAGCTTGCCGAACACAGTGAAAGTGAGAGAGAGAGAGAGAGAGAGATAGCATGATTTATAGCTTGTCGAACACAGTGAAAGTGAGAGAGAGAGAGAGAGAGAGAGATAGCATGATTTATAGCTTGTCGAACACAGCGAAAGTGAGAGAGATAGCATGATTTAAAGCTTGTCGAACACAGTGAAAGTGAGAGAGATAGCATGATTTAAAGCTTGTCGAACACAGTGAAAGTGAGAGAGAGAGAGAGAGAGAGAGAGAGGTAGCATGATTTATAGCTTGTCGAACACAGTGAAAGTGAGAGATATAGCATGATTTAAAGTTTGTCGAACACAGTGAAAGTGAGAGATATAGCATGATTTAAAGCTTGTCGAACACAGTGAAAGTGAGAGAGAGAGAAAGAGAGAGAGATAGCATGATTTATAGCTTGTCGAACACAGTGAAAGTGAGAGATATATCATGATTTAAAGCTTGTCGAACACAGTGAAAGTGAGAGAGATAGCATGACTTAAAGCTTGTCGAACACAGTGAAAGTGAGAGAGAGAGAGAGAGAGAGAAAGAGATAGCATGATTTAAAGCTTGTCGAACACAGTGAAAGTGAGAGAGAGAGAGAGAGAGAGAGAGAGAGAGAGATAGCATGATTTATAGCTTGTCGAACACAGTGAAAGTGAGAGATATAGCATGATTTATAGGTTGTCTAACACAGTGAAAGTGAGAGATATAGCATGATTTAAAGCTTGTCGAACACAGTGAAAGTGAGAGAGAGAGAGAGAGAGAGAGATAGCATGATTTATAGCTTGTCGAACACAGTGAAAGTGAGAGATATAGCATGATTTAAAGCTTGTCGAACACAGTGAAAGTGAGAGAGAGAGAGAGAGAGAGAGAGATAGCATGATTTAAAGCTTGTCGAACACAGTGAAAGTGAGAGATATAGCATGATTTAAAGCTTGTCGAACACAGTGAAAGTGAGAGAGAGAGAGAGAGAGAGAGAGAGAGATAGCATGATTTATAGCTTGTCGAACACAGTGAAAGTGAGAGAGAGAGAGAGAGAGAGAGATAGCATGATTTATAGCTTGTCGAACACAGTGAAAGTGAGAGAGAGAGAGAGAGATATAGCATGATTTATAGCTTGTCGAACACAGTGAAAGTGAGAGAGAGAGATATATAGCATGATTTATAGCTTGTCGAACACAATGAAAGTGAGAGAGAGAGATATAGCATGATTTATAGCTTGTCGAACACAGTGAAAGTGAGAGAGAGAGAGAGAGATATAGCATGATTTATAGCTTGTCGAACACAGTGAAAGTGAGAGAGAGAGAGAGATAGCATGATTTATAGCTTGTCGAACACAGTGAAAGTGAGAGAGAGAGAGAGAGAGAGAGAGAGAGAGAGAGAGATAGCATGATTTATAGCTTGTCGAACACAGTGAGAGAGAGAGAGATAGCATGATTTATAGCTTGTCGAACACAGTGAGAGAGAGAGAGAGATAGCATGATTTATAGCTTGTCGAACACAGTGAAAGTGTGTGAGAGAGAGAGAGAGAGAGAGAGAGAGAGAGAGATAGCATGATTTATAGCTTGTCGAACACAGTGAAAGTGAGAGAGAGATAGTATGATTTATAGCTTGTCGAACACAGTGAAAGTGAGAGAGAGAGAGAGAGAGAGAGAGAGATAGCATGATTTATAGCTTGTCGAACACAGTGAAAGTGAGAGAGAGAGAGAGAGAGAGAGAGATGGCATGATTTATAGCTTGTCGAAACACAGTGAGAGAGAGAGAGAGATAGCATGATTTATAGCTTGTCGAACACAGTGAGAGAGAGAGAGAGAGAGAGATAACATGATTTATAGCTTGTCGAACACAGTGAAAGTGTGTGAGAGAGAGAGAGAGAGAGAGAGAGCGAGAGAGAGATAGCATGATTTATAGCTTGTCGAACACAGACAGAGAGAGAGAGATAGCATGATTTATAGCTTGTCGAACACAGAGAGAGAGAGAGAGAGAGAGATAGCATGATTTATAGCTTGTCGAACACAGTGAAAGTGAGAGAGAGAGAGAGAGTGAGAGAGAGAGAGAGAGATAGCATGATTTAAAGCTTGTCGAACACAGTGAGAGAGAGAGAGAGAGAGAGAGAGATAGCATGATTTAGCTTGTCGAACACAGTGAGAGAGAGAGAGAGAGAGAGAGAGAGATAGCATGATTTATAGCTTGTCGAACACAGTGAGAGAGAGAGAGAGAGAGAGAGAGAGATAGCATGATTTATAGCTTGTCGAACACAGTGAAAGTGAGAGATATAGCATGATTTAAAGCTTGTCGAACACAGTGAGAGAGAGAGAGAGAGAGAGAGAGAGAGAGCGAGAGAGCGAGATAGCATGATTTATAGCTTGTCGAACACAGTGAGAGAGAGAGAGATAGCATGATTTATAGCTTGTCGAACACAGTGAGAGAGAGAGAGAGAGAGAGAGAGAGATAGCATGATTTAAAGCTTGTCGAACACAGTGAAAGTGAGAGAGAGAGAGAGAGAGAGAGAGAGAGAGAGATAGCATGATTTATAGCTTGTCGAACACAGTGAAAGTGAGAGATATAGCATGATTTAAAGCTTGTCGAACACAGTGAAAGTGAGAGAGAGAGAGAGAGAGAGAGAGATAGCATGATTTAAAGCCTGTCGAACACAGTGAAAGTGAGAGAGAGAGAGAGAGAGAGAGAGAGAGATAGCATGATTTATAGCTTGTCGAACACAGTGAAAGTGAGAGATATAGCATGATTTATAGGTTGTCGAACACAGTGAAAGTGAGAGATATAGCATGATTTAAAGCTTGCCGAACACAGTGAAAGTGAGAGAGAGAGAGAGAGAGAGATAGCATGATTTATAGCTTGTCGAACACAGTGAAAGTGAGAGAGAGAGAGAGAGAGAGAGAGATAGCATGATTTATAGCTTGTCGAACACAGCGAAAGTGAGAGAGATAGCATGATTTAAAGCTTGTCGAACACAGTGAAAGTGAGAGAGATAGCATGATTTAAAGCTTGTCGAACACAGTGAAAGTGAGAGAGAGAGAGAGAGAGAGAGAGAGGTAGCATGATTTATAGCTTGTCGAACACAGTGAAAGTGAGAGATATAGCATGATTTAAGTTTGTCGAACACAGTGAAAGTGAGAGATATAGCATGATTTAAAGCTTGTCGAACACAGTGAAAGTGAGAGAGAGAGAAAGAGAGAGAGATAGCATGATTTATAGCTTGTCGAACACAGTGAAAGTGAGAGATATATCATGATTTAAAGCTTGTCGAACACAGTGAAAGTGAGAGAGATAGCATGACTTAAAGCTTGTCGAACACAGTGAAAGTGAGAGAGAGAGAGAGAGAGAGAAAGAGATAGCATGATTTAAAGCTTGTCGAACACAGTGAAAGTGAGAGAGAGAGAGAGAGAGAGAGAGAGAGATAGCATGATTTATAGCTTGTCGAACACAGTGAAAGTGAGAGATATAGCATGATTTATAGGTTGTCTAACACAGTGAAAGTGAGAGATATAGCATGATTTAAAGCTTGTCGAACACAGTGAAAGTGAGAGAGAGAGAGAGAGAGAGAGATAGCATGATTTATAGCTTGTCGAACACAGTGAAAGTGAGAGATATAGCATGATTTAAAGCTTGTCGAACACAGTGAAAGTGAGAGAGAGAGAGAGAGAGAGAGAGATAGCATGATTTAAAGCTGTCGAACACAGTGAAAGTGAGAGATATAGCATGATTTAAAGCTTGTCGAACACAGTGAAAGTGAGAGAGAGAGAGAGAGAGAGAGAGAGAGAGATAGCATGATTTATAGCTTGTCGAACACAGTGAAAGTGAGAGAGAGAGAGAGAGAGAGAGATAGCATGATTTATAGCTTGTCGAACACAGTGAAAGTGAGAGAGAGAGAGAGAGATATAGCATGATTTATAGCTTGTCGAACACAGTGAAAGTGAGAGAGAGAGATATATAGCATGATTTATAGCTTGTCGAACACAATGAAAGTGAGAGAGAGAGATATAGCATGATTTATAGCTTGTCGAACACAGTGAAAGTGAGAGAGAGAGAGAGAGATATAGCATGATTTATAGCTTGTCGAACACAGTGAAAGTGAGAGAGAGAGAGAGATAGCATGATTTATAGCTTGTCGAACACAGTGAAAGTGAGAGAGAGAGAGAGAGAGAGAGAGAGAGAGAGAGATAGCATGATTTATAGCTTGTCGAACACAGTGAGAGAGAGAGAGATAGCATGATTTATAGCTTGTCGAACACAGTGAGAGAGAGAGAGAGATAGCATGATTTATAGCTTGTCGAACACAGTGAAAGTGTGTGAGAGAGAGAGAGAGAGAGAGAGAGAGAGAGAGATAGCATGATTTATAGCTTGTCGAACACAGTGAAAGTGAGAGAGAGATAGTATGATTTATAGCTTGTCGAACACAGTGAAAGTGAGAGAGAGAGAGAGAGAGAGAGAGATAGCATGATTTATAGCTTGTCGAACACAGTGAAAGTGAGAGAGAGAGAGAGAGAGAGAGAGATGGCATGATTTATAGCTTGTCGAACACAGTGAGAGAGAGAGAGAGATAGCATGATTTATAGCTTGTCGAACACAGTGAGAGAGAGAGAGAGAGAGAGATAACATGATTTATAGCTTGTCGAACACAGTGAAAGTGTGTGAGAGAGAGAGAGAGAGAGAGAGAGCGAGAGAGAGATAGCATGATTTATAGCTTGTCGAACACAGACAGAGAGAGAGATAGCATGATTTATAGCTTGTCGAACACAGAGAGAGAGAGAGAGAGATAGCATGATTTATAGCTTGTCGAACACAGTGAAAGTGAGAGAGAGAGAGAGAGTGAGAGAGAGAGAGAGAGGTAGCATGATTTAAAGCTTGTCGAACACAGTGAGAGAGAGAGAGAGAGAGAGAGAGATAGCATGATTTATAGCTTGTCGAACACAGTGAGAGAGAGAGAGAGAGAGAGAGAGAGATATCATGATTTATAGCTTGTCGAACACAGTGAGAGAGAGAGAGAGAGAGAGAGAGAGATAGCATGATTTATAGCTTGTCGAACACAGTGAAAGTGAGAGATATAGCATGATTTAAAGCTTGTCGAACACAGTGAGAGAGAGAGAGAGAGAGAGAGAGAGAGCGAGAGAGCGAGATAGCATGATTTATAGCTTGTCGAACACAGTGAGAGAGAGAGAGATAGCATGATTTATAGCTTGTCGAACACAGTGAGAGAGAGAGAGAGAGAGAGAGAGAGATAGCATGATTTATAGCTTGTCGAACACAGTGAGAGATAGAGATAGAGAGAGAGAGAGAGAGGCAGAGAAGGTGATCATAAGGTGTTCCATAATATTAATGCTTCTGGAGAGCGGAGCGTATGTCCTCTACTTCTATTAGGCACAACATTGGTGGAGGTTGGCAAGTGTTCCTCTCTCTGGATGTTATGTCTTCCCTGACAAAGACTGGCATCCAATATTACTTAGTTGGATTGGTAGTTGTAACCAAGTGTACAGTAAGATAAGTCACACTAAGAACATGGCCCACAGAAACAGCTCTGCATAACAAAGTATGAGGTACTGCTGGCGACCTCAAACGTACCGGCCTGTTCGTAACCCATGCTGGTCTGAAAGTCTGAGTGTATAGTAGTAGCTGATTGCTCAAGAAGAAGGAGATTAAAGAAAAGCAACCCCTTTCCCCGTTCTATGTTTACAATAATATCCCATTTTATCTGTGGTCTCTCTGTGGAATGTATAACATCGAAAAATAAACATCGCTTGTCCAGTCATCATGATGTTCGGGTTGTGTAGTCCGCCCACAAATCCCCGCCCCCTCCCCCCTTTACGATTTTGCTAATTTGTCCTCACATGTAATTTAGAAAGTAAACTAAACATATTCAACACAAAAAAACTATGACAATAATATTATAAGAGAAGAAGTATTTATTGAACCAATTCTAAGCTACATACAGAAATAGCAAATAAATCAGTTTGACCATCTAGAATGCCGTGTGAATTGTTATCATACAAAGAGGAAAACAGGAGATCAAGAGGCAGACCCAGAGGAAGATGGATGTAGAACATCAAATAAACGAGCACAACATCAAATGGCAACGACTGAACCCGTTAAAGGGCGAGAACCAGAAATGTGTATCACTCTCGACACCCAAACAGATACAAGAGGGAGTAAAGAAAAAAGTACTGTTTCAATGAGTATATCACATATATCACTCTCGACACCCAAACAGATACAAGAGGGAGTAAAGAAAAAAGTACTGTTTCAATGAGTATATCACATATATCACATATATCACATATATCACATATATCACATATATCACATATATCACATATACAGGCAGATTCTTTCATAAAGGATCGACAATTAAATAGCCAATGTGGAATGAGATGGTCAGTGGACTACTTATTGACATCATTACGGTCTCTATCTCTCTCTCTCTCTCTCTCTCTCTCTCTCTATATATATATATATATATATATATATATATATATATATATATATATATATATATCCTTCCTCTTATACTTCTTCAGGTTCGAGGGAGAAATAACGTTGTCAACCTGAGTCATAGTCAATTGATGTTGCAGCGTTTCTTGGATGTTGTGAGTCCATCTTACACTGGGTCGGTCTATCACTGACTCTTCTTTAGTCTGCTTTTTAATAGATTTTGTGCATGCTATAGAATCTATGGACGGAAAAAAAATATGAGTATCTCCGAAGTCGGAGTTATCTGTCTGTGCGGCGAGGGAACCCTGTGCACACGGTTACCAGGGGAAAAAATGGATTAACACGCAAAATTCAGTTCCTAGTCTCTAGGGACTTCGTCAGAGGTAAAAGCTGGCGAACGAAAAAAAAAAGAATCTATCTATTGGTACTCTTTCCAGATGAGCAAGCCATTTAATTTGTAGTTCAGAATTGATTCATCGCCTAATCCCTTCATACGGTGTCGTTTTCGGATTCTGTCTCTTCTAGTTATCCAAACGCCTTTCTCAATCATTAGACACTTATTGAAATAATTAGGAAACCATTAACACATAAACATAGCCAGAGTGGGCATCAATAATTAGCATATTCCACATCAGTTTATCACTAATATGTTAGTTATCCTGGTCATTCGCATATTTCGTTGATATTACTTGTATATGATTCTTCTGCAGTGTATTTATTTTGATTAAATGAGTTCCGCCGAGCGCGGTATTTTCTTTAAAGAAATCATCTCGTGGGATTACCATCCTCAGGACTGCAACTATTGCCATAAGGCAATGGCAAACCACTGACGTATAATGACTAAAAAATTGCAAATCCAAAAAAATACTGGTGTAATATTAACATTATGTAATGGACATGTTATTTATTTTTAAATGAAGAAGTATTATGATTTTTAATAAATGTTTCTTTTTGTTGGTCATAAGTTAAAAATATTACATCAGAAATGTCAAAACCTTTGAAATATTTCTTCATATGAACATTATAAGAGAGCCGCGATAGCTCAGTGGTTAGTGAACTGGACTACAAAGGACAAGAGTTAGGGTTTGATCCCAACCGACGGCTCCCGGGTTCACCCATCTGTATATCTTTAATGGGTACCGGATTTTTTTTCTGGGAAAGTAAAGCGGCACGGGCGTAATACCGACCACATTACTCCAAAAATCATGTGCCGAAGGTCTGTGAAATTTATGGTTACTAACACCATATTCCGTATATGCCACTTGGCGTAACAGGGTACTTATGAACATTAATTTACTAAAAAATGTTATTGATGTTTTGGGACGTTCATTCGATTTGGAGTCACAGAAATGATCATTATGTGCCTAGAATAGTGGATGATCAGACTTGATTGCCCACGTTGGTTGGTTGCGTTCTGACTAAAGTATTCTAAAGTATCGTGGTAGACCAGAATATTCCTCTTCATCATCTGCCCTTACAAGGACGTAGTGGACGTGTCTGCGTTGTGTTGTTGTTTGCAGTATAACTGTTATATTTGCGCCTTTCGGCCCAACACATCCGACTTCAGCACGATTGGCCACGTTAATGAGCGAATCATTTCAGGGGAAGAAGTGTGTTCACAACACTCGGGTAAAAAATCACAAATAATCAACAACAGAAAAAAACAAAACAAAGAACAATAGACAGCCACAGAAATGATCATTATGTGCCTAGAATAGTGGATGATCAGACTTGATTGCCCACGTTGGTTGGTTGCGTTCTGACTAAAGTATTCTAAAGTATCGTGGTAGACCAGAATATTCCTCTTCATCATCTGCCCTTACAAGGACGTAGTGGACGTGTCTGCGTTGTGTTGTTGTTTGCAGTATAACTGTTATATTTGCGCCTTTCGGCCCAACACATCCGACTTCAGCACGATTGGCCACGTTAATGAGCGAATCATTTCAGGGGAAGAAGTGTGTTCACAACACTCGGGTAAAAAATCACAAATAATCAACAACAGAAAAAACAAAAAACAAAGAACAATAGACAGCCCGAGGCAGGATGAAACCCATACTCCTGGACACAGCGGCTTGCCACGAGAAACAAACGCTAGAGCACACGGTCACCTAAGCAACATAAAAAAGTTGATATAATCGGGATGTATTTCTCGCATGTGTGCACATGACTATAGCATAGAGTTACGAACAAAACTCGAGTATATCTGTATCTTCTTATTAGGATAAGTATCTCCCGGATAGGGTATGACTATAGCATAGAGTTACGAACAAAACTCGAGTATATCTGTATCTTCTTATTAGGATAAGTATCTCCCGGATAGGGTATGAGTATTGTAGAATGCCGTTCGGCTTGTTGACCTACGATTAGGTGAACTGAAAGTCAGTCCTAACTTTTCAGTCGGCTCAACCTAAAATAATTGGTACTGTTGACTTACTGACAAGATAATAACAGCAAGGAAAATCACTGACCCTTCCACCTTAAAATCTTATATTTAGTACCGGGAATTACCGATGGTGCATGGTTATTGCTCTTAAAACTTACCAGATGAGTCCTGGATCAATTGCCTGACATAGGAAAGCTGTTTTTTTTTGACTGACACAAATTTTGAGTGCATCCTGCCTCGGAATATAGATATCAGAGACTTTCTTTCTGAAGAAAGTATGGCTACGTGGCGCAATATGAGTCACATCATCCATAACGATATGTCGTTAGTATTGAAACATATGGAGCCGCGATAGCTCAGTGGTTAGTGAACTGGACTTCAAAGGACAAGAGGTAGGATTCGATCCCAACCGACGGCTTCCGGGTTCACCCAGCCTTTAATGGGTACCAGATTTTTTTCTGTGAAAGTAAAGCGGCACGGGCGTAATACCGACCACATTACCCTAAAAATCATGTGCCGACGGTCTGTAAAATATATGGTCACTAACACCATATTCCCTATTGACGTGACGGGGGTACTTTACTTTTTTTTTTAATTTATTGAAACATATGAAAACTAACACTGGATATTTCATACGGTGAGAATCCTTACGCTAAAGTTTACTATTTCGCTTTCCAACAACATAATGTAGCATGACGTATCCCTTGCCTTTATCTATATCTTTACAGTTAAGGACACGACATACTTACTAATCATCACAATCATATTTATCGTAAAATAAAGGAACAGCAATAATAAGAAATAAACAATAAAAATCAAGACGCGTCAGTTGTCAATATCTCCCAGAGGAAGTAAATCGAGCTTTTCCTGGAAACGAAGGAATCTCATCACAGGCGTGAAAGTCCCCGAAACCTAATTTCAGTGCTCGGTACCCCTATATCGGGCGGGGATATGGCGAATTGACAGCCGATTTGTCCCTTTAATGCAGGGTGGCGTAGATTTCTCCAATGGCGATTGTGGCAAATAATTGGAAAAATGTTAATCCAATAACTCGTGACAAGTCCTGGAAACACCCCATTTGACAGTTAAGCGATAACGCCCTGAAAATAGGGGCCCTGTTGGAGCGTTAAATTCCAAGTGGCACGTTAAAGATTTATTATTTTAATATCAATTATGGTTTTATTTAACTCGGTCAAAGAAATGACCGGAAAATGTTGGTGTTGTAAGATGGACAGACGTTTAAATGATATGTTCACCGAAACGTAAGATGTTTTTGTTGTTGTGGTATTGTTGGATGTTGGTTCTGATGTCTTATTCGTCTTATCTCGCGTGAAAGTGGTGGCTGAAGTAATTACTGGATAAAGGTAAAGGTGAAGTACGAGACTTGAATCGGCGTCTTAGCACGCGAGTTTTCACCAATATGTGCTCGACAGCCCATCGGGAGTTCGGAGACTTGTAGACAGTATCGCTTCAAGCATCGAAGTTCACGATGCGAGGCGGCATTCCTCACCTTCTCAGAGTACTACCCTGGCACCTATTTCTGCCACCGGCTGGGGGGGGGGATTTTTTTTTCCAATCACATGTAGCAATCACACACTGCTTCCAGCGGGAATCGAACTCGGGTTGTCCGAACGTCGGTAGCCTAGTCGAGTGGGTTTCCCAACTAGGCTACCGAAGTCCGCTGAAGCAGCTACTATTGTTATCTAGTGTTTCTATCTATCCATTGTCTTTTCGAACAGAAGATAAAGGGCAGTAATTCTAGACTCCCCATGTCTAACCATCTTCGTTATCAAGTTTCAGAACTTGCACAAAACCAGAAATTATATCTCGCCACACGTCATGTTTCTGGACGAGTCATTCAACATCGACAAAGGAGCTTATACCTGCTGTTGTTGCTTCCAGCATCAGTGTTCTTCTTAGTGTTTCTCTAGGTTGGTCTATATTTTTTTTCTTTTACCTTCTAGTTCCCATTTGAGGTCTTGTTTTGTGGGTTTACAAAGATAGAAATAAGTGAGTTAATTTCCCTGAAGATTTAATAAATGTTTCGACAGTTTAGAATCCAACTATCCAACATGAGTGATTGTTTAAAAGCTACAATATGAACTGCTGAGCTAAAATAAGATAAACTGTCTAAGTCACGCATGGGTTTGTGACAGTTGATAGGCTATCTTCAGATGCGTCGGTAGTGGGTATTATAGACATGTTGAAAAGGCAACGTCTGAGGACCCTCACGGCTTTATGTTGAAAGTCGACAAGGCTATCAGTGAGGATACCGTTTTGACTTTATGTTGAAAGTCGACAAGGCTATCAGTGAGGATACCGTTTTGACTTTATGTTGAAAGTCGACAAGGCGATCAGTGAGGTTACCGTTTTGACTTTATGTTGAAAGTCGACAAGGCTATCAGTGAGGATACCGTTTTGACTTTATGTTGAAAGTCGACAAGGCTATCAGTGAGGATACCGTTTTGACCTTATGTTGAAAGTCGACAAGGCTATCAGTGAGTATACCGTTTTGACTTTATGTTGAAAGCCGACAAGGCTATCAGTGAGGATACCGTTTTGACTTTATGTTGAAAGTCGACAAGGCTATCAGTGAGGATACCGTTTTGACTTTATGTTGAAAGCCGACAAGGCTATCAGTGAGGATACCGTTTTGAAACCAATGTGGTACTAGCACTGTCGGTGGGCACACACTTCACCATCTCAATAGAGGACAGAGCAACTAGGGGATTGCCAGGAGTGTTATTTTTATAACTCTAATAAACAATGAACACCGATCTCCATGTTCTCCACCTCCACTTATACCCGTTTTAGGTGTCGAGGGAGAGAGAATTTTCTAGCTCTTCTAGAAGCCTCATCCATTATAACGAGATCATCATCAATGAGTGCCGTCTCCGCATCGAAGGTTGACACCATGGACCGTCATTCCGCTCTGCCTGTTTTACCCTGTATTTTCCCTTCCAAGATTACTTTTAGTAGGCTGGTTGGCGTTTTAACATGGCCCAAAAAACGAGATACTGTTACATAATTTACTTAATGTTGTCACTCCATCTTCATCATCATCATCAAGTACCGGTCCTGCTGGCGTAGGTGATCATGTCTCTCCACAACTTTCAATCACGACAGTTATTTATCATTTCTGTTATTTACCTTCTGCCAAAGCCATTCTCTTAAGCTGTCTGGTATCTTTTCACTTTGATTCTCTCTATATCTTCGTCCCTCAATTTTCCCAGTTGTTATAATATATTCCAGCTGTTCCCTTCTCATTACAAGGCCAAAAAATGATGATTGCTTTTTCCTAATATTGGAAATCAGCTCTCTTTTTGCTTTAGCCTCTTTCAGAACGTTTTCATTACTCTTCTTAGCTGTCCGTGGTATTCTCAACATTCTTCTGTAAAACCACATTTCTACAGACTCCAATGATTTCCATCTTAAGTCAGCACAAAACTCTTCTAGTACCCGCCTAGTATAGAATGTACTCACAGACATTCTTTCCAAGTCGACAAACAGTTGCATTTGTTATGTGTATGTGAAGTTTAAGTTCGATTCTGATGTAATTTGTAATTTGTCTCCTTGTAATGAAAAGACGATTAGAGGCCACAGAGATGGGATTTCTCAGAAGAATGTTGAAAGTTCCCTGGATAGCTAAAAACACAAATGAGGAAGTTCTCAAAGAGACCAACACAAAAAGGGAGCTCTTAAAAAACATCAGAAATAAGCAATCAACATTTTTCGGGCACATCATGAGAAGAGGAAAGTTGGAATACTTGGTTGCAACAGGCTAAATAAAAGGAAAGAGAGATCGCGGACGACAAAGAGAGAAAATACTGGATAGCTCGGTGTCATGGCATGGAAAACAGCCAACAACAGAACTGATACGATGCACTGTAGATGGAAGATTGTGGAAGGACATGATCGCCTACGCCAAACGGTATGGCACATGCTGATGATGATGTATATCGGTTAGCTCTTGACAGCGGTTAGCTGGTTGACAACTGCCTATGTCTTGTATAAGTTATATGATGGTGTTTGGTTTCTTAGCATGGAGAAGAGACAGGATCAAAGCAATAGACAGAGCGGAATGGAGCTTCATGGTAGCCAACATTCCATGCGGAGACGGCACCCAACGATGATGATGGTATCGGTTAGCAGAACTTATATGAAAGAGCTCACAAATTAACTGCACCAGATGATGCAAAATTTGCCAGCTGATGGTCCCAGTAACTCGCTTGTAAAATAAACCTTTCTACAATCCCCTCAATAGTCCCGCCTTACTCATACCACGCTTTTTATGTCAAACTACCGTAATAATTGAATTTCCATTACCCTTTCATTCACTTATGAAGAAAAATTGTCAAAATAAAGAAAACTGACGTTGTTCGTGGAATCAACGGATGAAGAAGAGCCGAAGAGACAAAAACCATTAAAATGGTTTCGTCAGCTTGTCAGACTGTGGCTAATTCAACCGATCGTAATGAGCAATCAACAGCAAAAATGTTGACACGGGACAACGGATGGTCAGAGATGATAAGGTTGACTGCTGAGGGTAATACAATAATTAATATTAAAGATCGGCTCAAGGATTGTTATGAAGGAGCAATTTATAAAAAAACAAGGAACATACACCACAAAAAGAAGTCAAATAGTAGATATTACATTCATTATATCATAATGTACAGTATCTCTGCTGATGCAGGTGATCATGTCTCTCCATAACTTTATGCCCTTGCATCTGCTGTTCTTACATTTTTATTTCATACCAATCTGTTTCCTTTAACTGCCTGGTATATTTTCTCTCTATTTCCTTTCATCTAAATGTCTGTCGGTCTATTTTTTTTATTTATATGTTTACCTATCTATGAAACTTTTATATCGATGCTCCTTGTTTTGTTATTTAAGTGTCCGTATGGTTTAAAGAATAAAAAACAGAATAGCTCAGGCCAAAATAGCATTTCAGAAATTGAAAAATATCGTATGCAACAAATCAATGTCAATAAAAATGAGAAAGAGCGTTCATCGGTGCTATATAGAACCAATTCTGACCTGTAGGAAGCGAATCATGTACAGTAGACAAACAAATGAAAAGACGATTAGAGGCCACAGAGATGGGATTTCTCAGAAGAATGTTGAAAGTTCCCTGGACAGCTAAAAAGACCAATGAGGAAGTTCTCAAAGAGGCCAACACAAAAAGGGAGCTCTTAAAAAAACATCAGAAAGAAGCAATCAACATTTTTCGGGCACATCATGAGAAGAGGAAAGTTGGAATACTTGGTTACAACTGGCAAAATAAAAGAAAAGCGAGATCGCGGACTACAAAGGTAGAAAATGTTGGATCGCTTGGTGTCATGGCATGGAAAACAGTCAACAACAGAACTGATACGACGCACTGTAGATAGAAGATTGTGGAAGGACATGATCGTCCACGCCAACCGGTATGACACATGATGATGGTTTAAAGAAGTTCTGTTGATTACAACCTATAGTTGGAGGAATGTTTTGCTTGTTGCAACATGTCGATTCTGGTCCTACTATCACTGCATTTTATAATTGTTGTGACCCATGATTATCATCATCATCATTGAATACCGTCTTCGCCTCGAAGGTTGGCTACCATGGAGCGCCATTCCACTCTGTCTCTTGCTTTGATGGTGCAGATTGTCATAGGCTGACTTGTCCATCTTTTGAAGTTGCTCGTCCATGTTAGTCTTGGTCTGACTGCCTATTTTACCATGATTATACAAAGTAGTAATTCAGAAGTGATGGTAGCAACAAAGAAAGAGACATCACCGCAATGCACAATAAAGACAAGTGTAAAAAAATATTAAAACATGTAAATGAATTTAAATATATGGGAAAAATGTTAACCTCAGATGGTAGATGTACAACAGAGGTGAGATGAAGAATAGCTCAGGCAAAAGCAGCTTTCCAAAAAATGAGGAAGATACTGTGCAATATATTTTTGACAATAGAAACAAGAAAAAGAATTCTTAAATGTTATGTAGAGCAAGTCTTAACATATGGATGTGAATCATGGACAATAGGACAACAGACAAAAAAATATCACTGGAGGCTGTAGAAATGTGGTTTTATAGAAGAATATTGAGAATTCCATAGACAGCTAAGAAGAGCTATGAAAGCGTTGTGGAAGAGGCCAAAGCAAAAAGATTGCTAATTTCTAATATTAGGAAGAAACAATCATCATTTTTGGCCATGTAATGAGAAGGGAGCAGCTGGAATATATTGTAACAACTGGGAAAATTGAGGGACGAAGAGAAAGAGGGAAGCAAAGAGAAAAGATACCAGACAGCTTAAGAGAATTGCTTGGCAGAAGGTCAACAACAGAAATGATAAATAACTGCCGTGATCGAAAGTTTTGGAGAGACATGATCATCTACGCCAGCAGGCATAGAACTTGACGAGGATCACTGCATTCTATGTAGATTGCCACTACCTCCATGTTTTATATATTTTTTCTGCGGACTAGACTCGTCTGTACAAACACGTGTCCACTGACAGTTGTTGCCTATTGACTCTAGGGTTAGCGTTTTTACATCAAGCGATTTCTGTCGGTGTTTTTACTTGTATGCTCGGTACTTCTCTAAGGATGGAGATAATTTCTCAACATAGTCAGTACTTCTCTTGGGGTAGGAGGGGTTCAATTTATCTTGGGTCACCAGGAAGACTGCCTTTGAGTGACAGGTGCATAAAGCAGGTCTTTGAAGCCTTTTGCTGTCGTGCTATAATTATGTGTGTGTCGTATGGTGATGTGTTGTTTTAAACATATCTAAGTAGACGTCCCATATTGTGTCAGCCAGACTTTTCATTCGTGCAAACTGTCGGTGCTTTAAAAGTGTGGTTTCCATATTAGTCTTATGTTTAGTGCCACTCCGAGGTATGTGCACTGCTCTATGTATGTAAGCTCTCTGTCTTGTATACGTTTTATGATGATGTTTGGTTATGGTTATGGAAGGCCCCGGTATCACTGCAAACGAATTAAAATCCATAATTGCTCAACCGCCCGTGCCAGTGAAATCATCCGAATGATGTTTGGATTCTTGAGCAAGGTGGACAGAGTAGCATTTGTTTTGATTGCATTTGTTGGGATTCTACAGTTTGTTAACACATATTTTGTTATCGTGCTTCTTGATTGCTCAGGTTTGTTCTGGCGGCTATAGTCTCTGTAGCTTGGAGACAAATAATAATAAATGAATATTATGGAGGGAAACTTCCGAGGTGATGCTTGATTGCGTTCGCCCGATGACTAAAGTATTCTAGAGTATTCTAGTAGACTACAGAATTACTCTTCATCATCCGCCCTTAGAAGGACGTTAAGTGGGTGTGTCTGCGTTGTGTTGTGGTTTACAGTATAACTGTGATATTTGCGCCTTTCGGCCCAACACATCCGACTTCAGCACGTTCCGAGGATATGGATCAACGAATCATTTCAGGGTAAGGAAAAAATCCCAAATAATCAAAAACATAAAAATATAGGAAAGGTCTCAGTCTGAATAGTAAGAAAACAGAAGTAATGGTCATATTGAATAAACAATCATCACCATCATGCAGCATAAAAATTAACAGGACAAATCTGAAACAAGTGCAATGCGTTAAATACTTGGGCACAATAATAACATCAGATGGAAGATGTACCACAGAAATAAAAAGTAGAATAGTTCAGGCCAAAATAGCATTTCAGAAAATGAAAAATATCTTATGCAACAAATCTATGTCAATAAAAATGAGAAAGAGAGTTCATCGGTGCTATATAGAACCAATTCTGACCTATGGAAGCGAATCATGGACAGTAGACAAACAAATGAAAAGACGATTAGAGGTCACAGAGATGGGATTTCTCAGAAGAATGTTGAAAGTTCCCTGGACAGCTAAAAAGACCAATGAGAAAATTCTCAAGGAGACTAACACTAAAAGGAAGCTCCTAAAAAACATCAGAAAGAAGCAATCAACATTTTTCGGGCACATCATGAGAAGAGGAAAGTTAGAATACTTGGTTACAACAGGCAAAATAAAAGGAAAGAGAGATCGCGGATGACAAAGGGAGAAAATACTGGATAGCTTGGTGTCGTCATAACATTGAAAACGGTCAACAGCTGGATTGATACGATGCACTGTAGATAGAAGATTGTGGAAGGACATGATCGCCTACGCCAATCGGTATGGTACATGGTGATGATGATGAAGGGGTCCTAAGGATTATTATGTAGCATTTTATTTTTTTCAACAAATTTTCTTTGTTGTTATTTGAGTGGTTGTCCATGATCCACAATCATATGTTTCTATCGGGACGATACATGCCTTCAGCAGATTAAAATTTACTGTCCTGCTGATAATGTGCTTATGTTCCTTATGACATTTATTTGTTGAGTTGCGGCTGCACATATTCCCTTGACCTCCTGGCAGACTCCAGCATTAGTTAATAGTGATACCAGTTATTCATATTTTCTTCAAGTTCATCCTTTACGTGGTGATTTTAGGTTGACTTTTTGCTTTGTCATCCTTTATTACATTATCTTCCTTTTCTGTATATTTAGAAAGAGGTTTTGCTCATCACTGTGTTTTTTAACCCCATCAACTGTCCCATTTAATTTCTTTGCTCTGTTTGAGAGGAGGACTGTGTCATCAGCTTATCATCTGTGTTCTGGTAATATGTTCCATTTATTGTGAAAGGTGTATTATGTTCCATTAATTGTGAAAGGTGTATTATGTTCCATTAACTGTGAAAGGTGTATTATGTTCCATTAATTGTGAAAGGTGTATTATGTTCCATTTATTGTGAAAGGTGTATTATGTTCCATTTATTGTGAAAGGTGTATTATGTTCCGTTTATTGTGAAAGGTGTATTATGTTCCATTTATTGTGAAAGGTGTATTATGTTCCATTTATTGTGAAAGGTGTATTATGTTCCATTTATTGTGAAAGGTGTAATATGTTCCATTTATTGTGAAAAGTGTATTATGTTCCATTTATTGTGAAAGGTGTATTAAATTCCATTTATTGTGAAAGGTGTATTATGTTCTATTTATTGTGAAAGGTGTATTATGTTCCATTTATTGTGAAAGGTGTATTATATTCCATTTATTGTGAAAGGTGTATTATGTTCCATTTATTGTGAAAGGTGTATTATGTTCCATTTATTGTGAAAGGGTCGAACTTCTCAAAATTAAAATTATCATCGTTTCTGAGATTCCTCATTCAACAATCCGGCGGATAAAATTATTTCCTCAGAAAATCCAAGCATATTTTCTATCAGTGGTTCAATAGAGGCCAAATCACTACGCGGCGGCTGCAATTACTCTGTCCCATCAGTTACAACCACCACACATTTTTTCTTTCAGACTCCACAAATAGGAACCTGATGAAGGTCTATTCCAATGTTTTTCATTGTTTGATGACGCAATTTCTCATCGCGTCTATAAAGAATTCAATCAACTTAAAGAAAAATGTCAAACATATAATAAATTACACTGAGAGAAACTTAAAAAAATGAGAATTTCACGCGGAGAGAAATACTAAAAAGCAATGAAATATATTGCACATAAATAAATAAAAAAAAAATTGCAATGTAATATATCACTAAAAAAATGATGAACTAATTAGTAAATCCCTGAGAAAGAAACGGTAAAACGTTGACAACATTATGCGGGAAAAAAATGTGGTTCAAGACCTCGGTTATCCCATATGATTAAAGTGATTAACGACTCATAGCTGATTGTATACATCAGGATCAGTGAATCAAAATTAGAGGAAGATCTTAAAAAAAAACACACCCTCATTTGTGGTAGCTCTGTAAGCAAACAAATAAGCGTTGATAAACTGGTAGGGATGATATAAGGGAAAACTCGTCACGCACGCAATAACTTAATTCTGAAATCGGATGTGCAGGGTTGAAAAGCGGGAATGTAGTCTTCTTCTTCTTCTACCTTTCAGCTCCCTGTGGAGCATAGGTCTTCAACAAACACTTTCCAAGCCGTTCTGTTTTTTTTGCCATTCTTTTAAGATCATTCCATATCTTCCCCATCATCTTCATCTCTGCTTCTGTCTTCTCAAAAAATTCCTTCGTCTTCCTCTTTGTCTTTTTTCCCTGGGAATTCCAAAACAGGGCCTGTTGTGTAATACTCTCAGTTGGCTTCCGCAGTGTGTGTCCTATCCAGTGTCACCATCTTCGCTGTATCTCTTTATTCACTGGTATTTGACTGGTACATTTCCACAATTCTATGTTAAATGAATGTAGTAGTTTGATTGAAATCATAACACACAAAAAACCGCACAATTTAAAGTATATTTCTTCAGGCAACCACGTAGATTATAGTCCGTTCACATTCGTTTGCCTAGACATTAATTTATTTTTTTCAAAAACTTATTGTTCATTTGCATTGATCTTTTGAAGTTAGGTTTAGAATACTAATGTCGCTATAAAAATATTTTTTTTATCAAAGAAATGTGATCCAGTTTCAAAGATGCCTTATTTAACCTATATTAAAAAAAAGTTAATCGATATTATAAACACCGGCGGGATTATGTAGATGCTTACATCTCACAGCTGATTCTTTAACATATAGGCATGACCTTCACGGCTGAATGCGCACCGTCCTAAAATAGTTATGTTTCCACTATAAATTTTTATAAAGAAATGTTACATATGAAATTTCCCGTTTAGCACAAAATGACATTTTAGCCGAAACCGGAAATTATGTGACGTCAAAATCACGGCCGTAGACTCGAGTTCGAGTCATAATTCAGAGGCAAATCTCAATATTTACAGAAAGGAGGCGGCACTAACCATATTATCTTCTGCAAGTCTATGTGAGAATGAATATAAAGGCAAAATATTTTACTGAGCATAACATTGCTATAAAGATTTATCAATACTTCTGCAGAGAGCGTAAAAAGGGACATCTTTATTGTTCTTTATCAAACCCTGAGAAGAGAACAATGCATATTTTAGGTTTGTGTAAACGTTCATTTGATCGAATAGTTAAAGGAAGCGGATATTTATTGCCAACAAATGCAAGAAAGCAAGGAAGGAAAGAAACGTTAGACAGTTTTGATAAGGACCTAGTAAAAAGAGAAATCTGTCGAATGTTTGATATAAACGAAGAAGTGACACTTAGAAAGTTGAAGCTTTGGCTGAAAACTAACAACGACATTGAAATATCAAAAACTTCATTATGGAAAATATTAAGAAGTGCAGGCTTCACCTTTAGAAAGTATGCTGGTGGAAAAAACATTATTTGTGAGAAGCCACATCTAGTAGCTCTTAGAAGCAAGTATTTACGTGAAGTGAAGGAAATGCGCGAAAATGATTATGATATTGTTTATTTAGATGAAACTTGGATCAACGCTCATCATACAAATGAAAAGGAATGGCAGTTAGCAGATGGAAGTATTAAAAGATCAGTACCAAGCAGTAAAGGGCAACGTTTGATAGTTGCACATGCAGGTAGCAGACATAATGGGTTGTTGCAGAATGCTCATCTCGTTTTCATTTCAAAATCCATAGACAATAGAGACTACCACTCCGAAATGAATGGGCACATATTTAAAGACTGGATCGAGAAAAGTATCCTTCCAATATTAGATCGACCTTCTTGTCTGATAATGGACAATGCTTCATACCATAACGTAGTTAACGTAGAAGATAGAATCCCAACATCATCAAGTACAAAAGATGCAATCAAAACGTGGCTCATAAAAGAATACATACAAGTTAACGACAGCTACTTGAAACCCGAATTGCTTAGCCTTGTAAAACAGACACAACGTACAAAGATATTTAAAATAGACAAGTTAATTCAAGAACATGACCATAGATGTTTGAGACTACCTCCATATCATGCACACTTAAATCCTATAGAACTAGTTTGGGCAAAAGTTAAAGGACACGTAGCATATACAAATAAAACTTTCAAATTATGCGATGTTGAGACACTTACAAATCAGGCTCTATCAAATATAAATAAAGACTACTGGGTAAAATGTGAGGATCATGTGTTACGACAAGAAGAGGAATATTGGAAAAAGGATGGTTTGTTGTTTGTTCAGCCGAAAGCAGTAATCGACCTATTTGACTCGTCTGATTCTGAATGATCATTACTCTGATTAAGTCTACAGATAAATAGTTTGATTTGCAAAATTTCCTAGTTGATTTGTTAAACAGTTTATTGTTCAAGACCAACCAAGCAATCAAAAATATGTTATAAGCAAACCAACAACCATTACTTTGAATGGAAGCCTGCTTGAGTCAGTACAGAAGTTCAGCTATCTTGGATCCACTATTACAGCCACACTTTCCTTAGATGAGGAATTAAATGTACGTATTTGAAAGGCAGCGACAACATTTGGGAAACTCACACCAAGAGCATGGAACTATATCAAATTGACTCCACGAACAAAAGTTCTATATATAATTTAAAATTTGTATACTTGCCACCAAGTAAAATTTTATGGACACGCCTATGGGTCATCGTTGCACTAGATTACTGTAAAACATTTTGATTAGGGTCAAAATAATAGTTAAATGGGCAAAGATCAAAGGAATTCGCCGCTTTATGAAAACCGTTATAGCTAGACATCGAGTAACACATATGTTCTCGTGACATGGACATTTTAACACCGTATGCCAAAAATCATGTGAAATCATCAAGAACTTTTTGAATTATAAATCATAACATCTCGGCAAACGAATCTGAACGGACTATAATAACTCTCTCTCTCTCAAGAAGAAGAAAGAACTTATTTTAAATGTTGTCCATGTGACCAAGTGGACATTCTCTCGACACTGACCAGAATGTCTCAGGTTTGATTGTCATATATGATGATTTTCTTTTTTCTGACAGACACAGGTTAGGGGTTCATCATCATCGTGTGCCATACCGGTTGGCGTAGGCGATCACGTCCTTCCACAATCTTCTATCTACAGTACATCGTATCCGTTCTGTTGTTGACTGTTTTCCATACCATGACACCAAGCTATCCAATATTTTCTACCTTTGTAGTCCGCGATCTCGCTTTCCTTTTATTTTGCCAGTTGTAACCAAGTATTCCAACATTCCTCTTCTCATGATGTGCCCGAAAAATGTTTATTGTTTCTTTATGATGTTTTTTAGGAGCTCCCTTTTTGTGTTGGCCTCTTTGAGAGTTTCCTCTATGGTCTTTTTAGCTTTCCAGGGAACTTTCAATATTCTTCTGAGAAATCCCATCTCTGTGGCCTCTAATTGTCTTTTCATTTGTCTGTCTACTGTCCATGATTCTCTTCCATAGGTCAGAATTGGTTCTATATAACACCGATGAGGTTAGGAATTTATCTTGTCTTTGAGAAATGGTACCATACATTTTTCTAGGAATTAACGATTTGTTTGAGTGATACCGACAACATACAAAAATATGTCGTTATCATCACCATCATTCTTATCATTACTATCACCCTAAAGTACCATACCTGCTGGCGTAGGTGATCATGTCTCTCCACAACGTTCGAACTCGATAGTTATTTATTATTTCTGTTGCTCACCTTCTGCCAAGCCATTCTCTTGAGCTGTCTAGTATATTTTCTCTTGGCTTCACTCTATCTCTTCGTCCCTCAATTTCTCCAGTTGTCACAGTATATTCAAGCTGCTCCCTTCTCATTGCATGGCAAAAAAATTATAATTGTCTCTTCCTAAATTGGAAATTAGCTCTCTTCTTGCTTTGGCCTCTTTCAGAACGTGTTCATTACTCTTCTTATCTGTCCATGGTATTCTCAACATTCTTCTATAAAATCACAATTCTACAGTCTCCAATAATTTTCTTGTCTGTTGCCCTATTGTCCATGATTCACACACATATGTTAAGACTGGTTCTACATACTATTTTTGAACAAAACCATTGTTTATAGAAAAATATAAACACAAACCCTATATTCCACGTAAACCTTTAGACGTGTAAGGAGCCCGTTATTTATTTACGTTCTTAAAACCTATTTACGGGCGTAACTAAGATGAACAAACATGTACAGTTTTTTAGCATCTTAAATTATAATAGTGTCATTTCTGACTTATCTTTTCATTGCGCGCAGAACTCTGTATTTGCGCTCGCTACAAGCAAGCAGTGAGCTTCAGTTGAGTTGTCATAAAACGCTGATTTTGCTATACGAGAGGGCTTAGTGAAGGAGGGATCAAACACAACTTGGCGCTACCCAGTCCACTCAAATGATAAAGGAATGAATACCTGTCTCACTTTGGGGGGAAAAAAGTATCAACAGAGATGTAGAGCATTTCCTTCCACATTTTCTGTGCGGCCTGATAAAGTGAGATTTTGTGTTTTATCCTTACGTCATGAATATGTCAAAGTTACTAATTAAAAAATATATACCAGGAGACAAGTATTTGTATCCACACGGAAAGGTCCACAAACAAACAGTAGAAATAACAGAGAACAATAGACAGCTGGAACCGGGATTTGAACCTATACCAATTGACCCATCGCATTGACAATAGAGAGACATGCACTTCAGGGAAACACTCGCTGAGCGTTTATTCACGAATATCATTTTATCTGACTTGGGTATTGGATTGTAACACTGTTTAGGAACTTAATTTATGGACACATTTGTATTCCGGGTTTTCTATTATCTAATACAAGCCGTACAAACGAATAGGCTGAAATACCTTTTTATTTTTATTTTTTGTGTGCAAATATACAGTAGGGGACGTGATAGCAAGTAGAGTAGTTTTCTAGTGGTTAGACGTAATGGAATAATTATTGCTTGTTGCCGGAGCTACTGAGTTTAGTGCTCTGTGCACACCGTGAGCTGTGCGTTTCATCCGTTTCGATTGTGTTTTGATATTTCGATTGCTTACGATGAATGATGATACTGTATGACGGGGAGCAGATGGCTGTGCTCACTTTTTGTGCGGTTACGTTTTATGTCTTTTGGCGTATGCTGTGGTTGCTATTATGGGGACTGCAGCTGCCTTTCTTTGTTTGGATCCTTCAATGAGATGAGATGTTAATTCGGATGATTCCACTGGATTGAGTATTTATGGATTTTAATTCGTTTGCAGTGATGTCGGGGCCTTCGACTAACTACAACTACTACAACAAACATACAACAGAAAACACAGAGAACATTAGCCAGCCCGGCTAAAAATTGACAAACCGACGGAGATAGGAAAAAGGGGTTAATAATCTGGGTCAGACTTGGGACATCCTGAGACAGATTAACTGTGAGTTAATAAAATAATATGGAATAACTTTGTTGTGTGGTACGTATGCACTACTGACAGTGTCGTCAACGAAGCGATTACAAAGACCAAAACAAATATTGACTACACAGTGGAGAAATAAGTGTACTCGGCATCTGAAGCGAGTACTTTCTTTTGTTTTGGTAACGAATCCATAATATTTAGAACCTTCGTTTATCTCTGTGACCAGTCTACTGAAGACAAGGGGTCACATTCGATTACTTGATAAATCAAGATTCATCCGATCTCAAAAGGTTTTATGTGAGCACAGAAAAAAATGCAAACTGGAGTTGTATACGATTAATTAATTTTGGGTTGGCGTTACGTTTGTGCCCATAACCCATAATGGTGCTTTATGAAGCTTAACTTGTGTACCGTGAGCGCACGTTAAACATTTTCGCCAGATAAGTTTTGGTCCCATGACCCCATCACAACATCATTAACCTCCAACAAAATAGCAGCTTCATGATGTGGGAAAGGTAGTAGATCTGGGGCAACCTGACCCATAAAAGCCGCCTAATTACTAGAATTATAACTAAAATGCTATTTCGAAATTAAAGCAAACATCCGTGCTGTCAACGCCACAAACTTTACTCAACAACCGCAGTTTTTGACTGCGATCATCCTGTGCATCTTCACCACAATCATTATTACAAACATCATCAACAACATTGACACCAGAATTATCATCTTGAAGCTCCCGTACGATCAGAAATCCCATTTCTCCCCCCGTCAGAGCATAGCCTCTTCAATACAACCAACTCATCAGCTAATGCGTGATTTACGTTAATTAGCCTAAAAGGCCAACGTGGCATGTCACTTCAATTAAAGATTGTTTGCATTATTGGCTTTTCAGACGCTCGAAGCTAAAGCCTATTATTTTTAAGATATTTTGATTTAGCAGTGAATATCTCTCGAGCCAAACCAGTTATTTTACAAGAAATGTACACACAAGACAATGAGACATGTTTCATACGTGCCATGGGAATATTTCGTGTGTATGTAACTGGGATATCATCATCGTCATGTGCCATACTAGCTGGCGTAGACGATTATGTCCTTACACAATTTTCTATCCACAGTGCCGCGTATTAGTTCTGTTGTTTACTGTTTTCCATGCCATGACAACAAGCTGTCTAGTATCTTCTCTCTTTGTCGTCCGCGATCTGTATTTTGTATTTCCCTGTATTTTGTCAGTTGTAACCAAGTACTTTAACTAGCCTCTTCTCATGATGTTTTCCGAAAAATGTTGATTGTTTCTTTCGGATGTTTTTTATTAGCTCTTTTTTTGTGTTGGCCTCTTTGAGAATGTTCTCGTTGGACTTTTCAGCTGTCCAGGAAACTTTCAACATTCTTCTTGAGAAATCTTATCTCTGTGACCTCTAGTCGTCTTTTCATGTGTTTGTTTACTGTTCATGATTCGCTTTCAAAGTTCTCCAATATAGCACCGACGAACTCTCTTTCTTACTTCTATTGACATAGACTTGTTGCACAAGACGTTTTTCATTTTCTTAAATGCCGTTAGGCCTGAACTATTCTGCTTTTTATTTCTATGGTATATCTTCCATCTGATGTTATTATTGTGTCCAAGTATTTGACGCGTTGCACTTGTTTCAGATTTGTATCCTGTTTATTTGTATGTTGCATAGCGGTGATGATTGTTTCTTGGATATTACCACTACTTCTGTTTTCTTACTATTCAGACTGAGACCTTTTTTTTCTTACTTTCCTTTAATATTTTAAATGTCTATCATTTCTTGTAGTTCATTCTCTGTCTCTGCTATTAAGACTGTGTCATTCGCCTACTGCAAATTGATTACGTTGTGACCGTTGACGTCTGTTCCCTTTTTGTCTACTGTTGATCTCATAATATTGTCGCTGGAAAGCGAGAACAAATCCGGCGACATACACAGCCCTGTTTGACTCCTTGTTTTATATAATTTAATTGTGCTGTTTATGTTGCTAATTCTTATGCCAGCTGTTTGTTGCCAACACATGTATTTTTTATGACTCAGATCCTTGCCATCAATGTTTAATTCCTCCGTCGTATTGATTATTTTCACATGCTTTACTTTGTCAAATGTGTAGTCTCTACATTTATAGCACATTGAACATTTTACGTTACATAAAAAAGAGATGATCTATCCTTGTACTTTTATAGTAAACGTCAAGGGTTGTTAAGGCGTTATATTATTTTCTGCGTTTACCCGCCTACTGTACTTCTTCTCTCTCTCTCTCTCTCTCTCTCTCTCTCTCTCTCTCTGCGATCAGGACTCAATCAGAGCAGGATCCCAGACTCTCACATGAAGTCAGCTGTCAGGTTAAGTGTGTTGATCACCCCCACAGACAAAACATCACAATTAGAGCCCGCCAGATCCACTCTGATTGAACACCCGTTAAAACATTGCACTGTGTGTTCTGCGCCAGTGGCCCAGTGCATCCGATTTCAGCCAGCATTTTATTCAGGTTAGCTTTCCTTAGCCTTTGATTGTCCCCAATCTTCCTGCAAGGCAGCAGATGATCTTTTCTGTAGGGGGATTCTGCCCTTAGATGGTCGGCCCATATTCATACCTCTTCATAGTCCCTCCTTAAAACGAATTTAGGTGACTGGACAACGATTACGTTTTGTTGTGGTTTATAACAAGCAGCCAATTTTAGGATTTTCTGTTAAACATTTCCGTCGTCAGCATGACACTTTTGAGTACCTAGTTGTCTTCCCTTTAATCTCCACAAGCTTTGCCATCAGGGCATTATATATCGTGATGGCTCGAGAAGACAAACAATGGGAATGACACTCGAATAATGCAGTTCACAAATGACATATAGTAAAAAAAAAGTAAAGTACCCCCGTCACGTCAAGTGGCGTACAGGGAAATATGGTGTTAGTAACCCTATATTTTACAGACCTTCAGCACATGATTTTTTTTGGGTAATGTGGTCGGTATTACGCCCGTGCTGCTTTACTTTCCCAGAAAAAAATCCGGTACCCATTTAAGGCTGGGTGAACCCGGAAGCCGTCAGTTGGGATCGAACCCTACCCCTTGTCCTTTGTAGTCCAGTTCACTAACCACTGAGCTATCGCGGCTCCCACAAATGACATATTATAGATTAATTTAGTTCACAGATGAAGATTAATAGATTAATGTATTTCATAAATGACGTTTCATAGATTAATGTGGTTCACAAATGACGTTTAATAGAGTAATGCAGTTCACAAATGAAATTTAATGAATTAATGTAGTTCACAAATGACATTTAATGAATTAATGTACGTAGGGAGGTCAAAAAGTAATGCACACCAATTTTTTTCTCGGCTAATAATAAAGATAGGAATATGAAATTTTGCATACTTGGAATATGACATGTTCCAATTATGTGCACCAAATTGCACAGCATTCTGAAAAATATTACGCAATCTATGAACCGTTAAAATGGAGCTTGTCAACAATGTCCGTTACAAACAGCGAATTGTCATAGAATTTCTGGTTGCGGAGAAAGAAACTGTGGCAAACATTCATAAACGACTGTGTGCAGTGTACAAATGTTCTGCAGTCGATAGGAGCACAGTTAGTCGCTGGGTTCAGAGAATTAAAGCTGCAGAAAGTGTACGAGTGGAGCTGCATGATTTACCGCGTTCTGGACGTGTTGCCTCGGCTACCAGCACAGACATGTTAAACCGGGCTGATGCCATTATTCGTAAGGATAGGCGTATCACTAGTCAGCAATTGGCATTACAGCTTACAGTCAGCAAGGGAAGTGCAATCGCAATTTTTAAAACTCTCGGATATTCAAAGATTTGCGCTCGACGGGTTCCTCGGTGCCTAACAAATGATCACAGAGTTCAAAGGAAAACATTCTGTTCTGAATTGTTGGAGCGTTTCAGTGTTGAAGGAGAAATGTTTTTGTCAAAAATTGTTACCGGTGACGAAACGTGGGCACATTATTATGAGCCTGAAACAAAAATGCATTTAATGGAATGGCATCATCCGCAGTCACCAAAAAGAAAAAAATTCAAAACATCTCCATCAGCCGGAAAGGTGATGATCACTGTCTTCTGGGACATTGATGGTGTGATTCTTGTTGATGTAATGACAAGAGGTGAGACAATCAACTCGACAGCTTACATCAATACACTGACAAAACTCAAAAATCGGTTCCACAGAGTTCGGCCTAAAAAGCCATCTGCAGATTTGTTGCTTCAACATGACAATGCACGCCCTCACACAAGTCTGGTAACACGGGAAGCAATCAACAAATTTGGTTGGACTGTACTGCCCCATCCTACTTACAGCCCTGATCTGGCTCCCTCAGATTTCCATCTGTTTGGACCACTCAAAAAATTCCTGCGTGGGAAACACTTTGACAATGATGAGGATGTGATCCGTGCAGTTAAAAAATGGCTACGCGAGCAGGACAAAACTTGGTGCAAACGAGGCATTCATGACCTAGTTTCGCGTTGGCGTAAGGCAATACGCTTGGACGGAGATTATGTTGACAAATAGGAAGTGTCAAGGGGATGTTCAGCTACAATCTGTGAAAATTTCACACATTTTGCCCGAATAGTTTCGAGAAAAAAAGTGGTGTGCATTACTTTTTGACCTCCCTTTAGTAGTTCACAAATGACGTTTAATAGATGTAATTATCAAATTATGGTCACATTTACACCAAGTGGAATTTTATGTGGACTATGGTGTTAGTGCCAAGGTTTTTCAATAACAAACGGCAAATTTAAAAATGCTATGGTCGGTTTCACGCCAGGCCGCTTTATTTTCTCATAAAATATCTAAGATGTTTATTTCAGGATCTGGATGATTATTTGAAGCCGTGTCAGTCCGGAAAAAATAATCGCCACATGTGGGAGTTGAACCCATATCTTTGTGACAAGTAGACGTGCGCACTAACCACTCACCGCAGTGGCTATCTAATTGGAGTGTGTTTCTCTTCTTAGGGCTCATACGTTAAGTGGATAGAGGTACTTTGTGTTGTTAGTAAAAAAAAAAAGTAAAGTACCCCCGTCACGCCAAGTGGCGTATAGGGAAATATGGTGTTAGTGACCCTATATTTTACAGACCTTCAGCACATGATATTTGGGTAATGTGGTCAGTATTACGCCCGTGCTTTGTGTTGTTAGTAAACCGCGATATCTTCGCCATTCGGATCCACAATCCGACTTCGACATTAATAGATTTGCTTTAACATGTTTCAATCGATCAGCAGATATACTTGGCCTAATTTTTTTCAAAGAGGGAACAGGCAAATAACTGCAGTGATGCGGTAAAGCTGGTATTAAGGAGCGAGTGGTTGAGGTGGGGGCGGGGTGTGTAGCATACAATCCTATAATAAATGTTTGTAGGAAAACAAATTAGGTATGGCAAAAGTAATTTTAATGCCATGAAAAATATACTAACAACAAAACAAATATCAGCAGGACTGAAACTAAGAATGGCAAAATGTTACGTCTTCTCAATATTCCTGTATGGTGCAGAAACATGGACATTAGACAAGAAAACAGAACATAAAATTGAAGCCTTTGAAATGTGGATTTATAGAAGAATAGGTAGAATTGGATGGAAACAAAAGATAACAAACGATGAAGTTTTAAAACAACTGAAAATAAAAAGAGAACTACTAAATACAATTAAGACAAAACAAATTAAATTTTTGGGGCATGTTAAAAGACACAACAGCCTACTAAAAGTAATATTGGAAGGAAAAATACAAGGTAAAAGAGGCAGAGGCAGACCAAGGCTAACATGGACGACTAACATCAAAAGATGGACAAGTCAATCTATGTCAGCCTGCACCATCAAAGCACGAAACAGAGAATGGCGATCCATGGTAGCCAACCTTCGTTGCGGAGAAGGCACACGATGATGATGATGAGGAGGATGAAAACAGATGCTTTGTAACAGTGTACGTTACACCCTACTACCCTTTGCCCCTAATCTTGACAAATTTTAATTTCCGAGGATTCTTTAACGCGAGTGCAAACGGAACCTTCTGTTTATCTTCACAAGACGAGAAGGTTTGACATGGAATCTTAATCCACAGAGACCAGGGAGAGTAAAGCCACAAACATGTCACGTGATTCGAAGTGGAAAATTCCCATATACTGAGACGGGATTCGAGCCCAGCGTCCGAGTGCTGACGCTTTACCTCCAGGCCATCCTGTCACACAATAGGGAGAGGTTTGATAAACGCAGCATCGATCCATCAAGAGTCAGCGATTAACAGATGACTCATGATCTCAGCGTCAGCAAACCATACATAATCAAGCTCCGTTTCACCTCTATGTCGTTAGTTTCTGAAAGAGAAAACCCAGTTTTGCTAAATGAGTAGGAGTCGAAGAGGAAAGGCAAACTCTACTTAAATCTGCTTGCTTGCATTCGCCCGATGACTAAAGTATTCTAGAGTATTCGTAGACTATAGAATTCCTCTTCATCATAATCCCTTAAAAGGACGTTAAGTGTCTGCGTTGTGTTGTGGTTTGCAGTATAACTGTGATATTTGCGCCTTTCGGCCCAACACATATCACTTCAGCGCGACATTTTTGAGTACTGGGTTGTCTTCCCTCTTCGATCCCTAATCGCTTGGCCAGATTAGATAGGTTAGTCTGTTACTAGAGGCACCGCGGAGAGGTGGAGCAGGGTTTGGATGGTCCTAGTTCACCAATCCTGGCCCAAGCCATCACCTGTGGGTCGCTGACAACTTCCAGCTCTGGTTCTGTGAGGCGCGCCTCTGCCTCCAATCTTACTTTAACCTGACGTAGACGGTTCATGATATGTCGAGCCAGAATAAGCAAAATAGTTCAGCTCGACGTATACCACTCAAAGCAAGGGACATCCATTTAAAGAGCTAACAAATCAAACGCAAAGAAAAAAGTGTAATAACAGTAAAACTCAACAACAGCACATGCTGCATGTTTTAGTCTAACATTTTGAAATTTTTTTCCAGTTGTTGAAAAGTGTTTTCTTTGTTTGCAGTGTTTGTCCACTTTGGTGACCTGAAAGTTTTCTTGAATATGAAATGGAAGCCTTTTATATGTGGGTTTATAGAAGAATAGAAAGAATTAGATGGAAAGAAAAGAAAACAAACGATGAAGTCTTAAGACAACTAAAAATGAAAAGAGAACTACTAAACACAATTCAAACAAGACAAATGATATTTTTTTGGGGGCATGTTAAACGACACTTCAGCCTACTAAAAAAAATATTGGAAGAGAAAATACAAGGTAAAAGAGGCAGAGACAGATTATGACGTGGACGAGTAACATCAAAAGATGGACAACTCAGCCTATGACAACCTGACCATAAAAGTAAGAGACATAGCGGAATGGCGCTACATGGTAGCCAACCTTCGATGCGGAGACGGCACTCAATGATGATTGATGGTGATGAACGTTTTCTCAAAGTCGTTCTAATTTTGTGACACTGACAGAAAATGTGAATGTTCTAGTCAAAATAATGCCTGTTCTATTAACATTTTAATAGGAACTTGTACATTATCAATTAATAGTTCAATTTAGAACCAAAGGAGACAATTTCTGGTAATAAATCACATCGGTTCTGACTCCTTGTTTTACGTGACAGCAGATCAGGTCAACCCAAGAGTTAACGATCGCAAACTATTTCTCTCATTGACACTGATGGACAAATGAGGATGGAAAGAAGAAAAGGAGAAATAATAATACATATATAAACGTATAGGTAGATGGAATAGATAGACAGACAGACGGACGGACGGACGGACGGACAGATTGATGACAGACATACATATTGATTATAAACAGACAGACAGATCGATTATAGACAGACAGGCAGGCATACAGACAGACAGACAGACAGACAGACAGACAGACAGACAGACAGACAGACAGATAGATAGATAGATAGATAGATAGATAGATAGATAGATAGATAGATAGATAGATAGATAGATAGATAGATATATATATAGATAGATATATAGATAGATAGATAGATAGATAGATAGATAGATAGATAGACAGACAGACAGACAGACAGACAGACAGACAGACAGACAGACAGACAGACAGACAGATAGATAGATAGATAGATAGATAGATAGATAGATAGATAGACAGACAGACAGACAGACAGACAGACAGACAGACAGACAGACAGACAGACAGACAGACAGACAGATAGATAGATAGATAGATAGATAGATATATAGATAGATAGATAGATAGATAGATAGATAGATAGATAGATAGATAGATAGATAGATAGATAGATAGATAGATAGATAGATAGATAGATAGATAGATAGATAGATAGATAGATAGATAGATAGATAGATAGATAGATAGATAGATAGACGAAATAAAAATAAACAAGACAAGAAAATGGACCACATACAAAATATCATTAAATCGACACACCTTAACTTCATTCACCCACTAGAAGTCGTAAAAGCAAACCATTTTGTCGGCTGCTACCAGAATTATTTTCATTTCCGGCTCGTCTGAGTGGTTGCCATTTTCCTTGCAGTGAAGCAAAGTGACAAGACCCAAATAAAGTAATTACTGGATGAAGAAAATAAGACCACACCGCATGAAATGCTCCCTTTTCGCTGGTAAAACTCAGTTTGGCCACGTATTCTAATTGCAGAATAAATAGTGTATTTTTCTTGTTGCTCGGCTTGCATTGACTGGCAGTAATCTTCTTCTTCCTCTTCTTCTTCTTCTTCCTCCTCTTCTCCTTTATCTTCCTCTGCCTCCTCCTCTTCTTCCTCCTCTTCGCCTTATCTTCCTCTGCCTCCTCCTCTTCTTTCTTTATCTTCCTCTGCTCCTCCTCTTCTTCCTCCTCTTCTCCTTTATCTTCCTCTGCTCTCCTCTTCTTCCTCCTCTTCTTTATCTTCCTCTGCCTCCTCCTCTTCTTTTTCCTCCTCTCCTTTATCTTCCTCTGCTCCTCCTCTTCTTTTTCCTCCTCTCTTCTTTATCTTCTCTGCCTCTCTTCTTCCTCCTCTTCTCCTTTATCTTCCTCTGCCTCCTCCTCTTCTTTTCCTCCTCTTCTTCTTTATCTTCCTCTGCCTCTCCTCTTCTTTTTCTCCTCTTCTTCTTTATCTTCCTCTGCCTCCTCCTCTTCTTTTCCTCCTCTTCTTCTTTATCTTCCTCTGCCTCCTCCTCTTCTTCTTCCTCCTCTTCTTCTTTTCCTTCTTCTGCCTCCTCCTCTTCTTTTTCCTCACCTTTTTCTTCTGTTTCTTCTTCCACCTCTCTTCTTCTTTGTTTAATTGTTCATCATGTTCCTTTTTACTCTCTTGAATGTCTAATGTTTTAGCTCTTTCTTTCATGGCAGCTTCGACCATTCACAGTTGATGATGTTAATGAGAGGTCCTCGATGTTGTTTCCTCACCCTACTCTGGGTTTGCCCCGAGATGTGCGTACCTTTCCCCTATTTGTGTGTTTTGCTTTGTATGGAGTTAATAGGTATCACCTCTTAGTGGGAAAGTATTGCATTTGCTGAATGTGTGTGGTTCACAATGGTTTCCTGCTGATTAATTAATTCTCTTATGGTTTCACTTCTACTGTTGCTTCTTCTTGTCAATTCAGCTACTTTGTTTTATTTCTTAATTTTTCTTTGTGCACTCCAGCTGGTCTTATTGAGTCTTTCTTTTCTTCATACTTCTTCTCCGTTTTCTTCTTCTTCGTTTGCTATTGATTTTTTTTCTTCCTCTTCTTCCTCTTTTTATTGTTCTACTGCTTGTTCTTCTTTTCTACTTCAGTGTTCGTTTGTTAAATGGGCGTATTTGCGTTGTGTCACAAGTATACGTCAAGCCGCCATATTTCCTCCATTCGGACCCATATATTTGTCTTTGGTACCTGTATTTTTTTAAAATTGAATAACAATTTTGTCAAGACAGCGGTAATTTTTAACTTCCCAGTGTTTTTAACTTGTGCAGATTGACCGCAGGAACTTTTCTTTTTTTTTTTTTTTTATTTTTAATTTGCAACTATCCGAGAAAGCTTGACATCGGATCTCACTACCAGAGACCAGCGGGAGAGTGTAGCCACGAAGAAACCACAGATTCAAAGTGAACAATTTCACCAGTGTGGGGGATTCAAATCTAGAGCCTTCTTGTCGGAATGCCAATGTGTTACCTCTATACCACCCAGCGCCCCGTTAAATCTCTCATTCCTACGGTGACTAACGTCTACTTTACACCTGACATAACGTAACTCTTTGGGGTAACAATACAATTCTAGAAAAAATATTAAATGGTTACTACGTTACGGAGATAGAAAGTTGCTGGAGAACAAAATTAGACGTTGTGATTTTAAGCACGCTGCGGGGATACAGCAAACTATTTGTTTTTAATATTTGCAAACGCTACTGTGGAAATTTCTATATTCGTAACTATCCATATGTAGTTTTTATGTTTGCACGTCGTTTTCTTGCTCATATTTATATGTTTTTACTGCATGTTTGTAAACAGTGATAATATGTGGATGGAGCATAAACACAAACATACACAATATGTGAATGACAATAAGGTGGATGAGCGTTCTTGTACATCTTTTTCTTTAGCGTTCAGTTTCCAATGTTCAGCAGATTACAGATAAAGATTAATCACCTTTGTGAACTTAGTCGTCCATACATATACGGGTTTACAAATTAATGTGCTAGAAGGGAAAGATACACTCTGACCTGCACACCTTGTGCTGATTGTACTGGGCATGCGGCTTGTATTCCACAGCTCAGTATAACCCGAATCCTTTCACCTTCACAGAAGACTTCAGAAATGGATTAAAAGACTCGATGATCGTTTTTACACACTCTTTCTCTCTCTGCCTCTCTCTCTCTCTCTCTCTCTCTCTCTCACGTACACAAAGACACAAATCAACCGTTACAATAAAGATTGATCGCTATTTTATTTGACTTTAATTTGTCGTAGTCATTATCATATGCTTTGTTCCCTGTTAACAAACTCAGCAGACGTGAGCTAACCAAGACATTCATACTAAAAACAGGTCACTGTGAACTGAGAGCACACCTTTACAAGATAGGACTCAGTGACTGAGAGCACATCTACACAAGAAATGACTCAGAGACTGAGAGCACATCTACACAAGATAGGACTCAGAGACTGAGAGCACATCTACACAAGATAGGACTCAGAGACTGAGAGCACACCTACACAAGATAGGACTCAGAGACTGAGAGCATACCTACACAAGATAGGACTCAGAGACTGAGAGCACATCTACACAAGATAGGACTCAGAGACTGAGAGCACATCTACACAAGATAGGACTCAGAGACTGAGAGCACATCTACACAAGAAATGACTCAGAGACTGAGAGCACACCTACACAAGAAATGACCCAGAGACTGAGAGCACACCTACACAAGAAATGACTCAGAGACTGAGAGCACACCTACACAAGAAATGACCCAGAGACTGAGAGCACACCTACACAAGAAATGACTCAGAGACTGAGAGCACACCTACACAAGAAATGACCCAGAGACTGAGAGCACACCTACACAAGAAATGACTCAGAGACTGAGAGCATACCTACACAAGAAATGACTCAGAGACTGAGAGCACACCTACACAAGACAGGACTCAGAGACTGAGAGCACACCTACACAGAAATGACCCAGAGACTGAGAGCGCACCTACACAAGAAATGACTCAGAGACTGAGAGCACACCTACACAAGAAATGACTCAGAGACTGAGAGCACACCTACACAAGACAGGACTCAGCGACTGAGAGCACACCTACACAAGACAGGACTCAGTAACCTATCATCATGTTAATGCGGAGCATCAAACCCCCAAAGCATGTCCTACAGGACTGCAGCACTCTCAACACCACATGACCACAAACATAGCCCACAGAAATAACCCTGCATGAAAAGTTATGGGGAACCTGTGGAGACCTCAAACTGTCTTGATCGTGAGCCAAGCAGGTTTAAATGTCTAAGATCTTAGCAATAACTGATCGAAGAAGAAGAAGAAGAGGAGTATGAAGAAAAAGGAGGAAGAAGAAGAAGAAGAGGAAGAAGAAGAGGAGTATGAGGAAGAAGAAAAAAGAAGAAGAGGAGTATGAAGAAGAAGAAAAAGTAGAAGAAGAAGAGGAGTATGAAGAAGAAGAAATAGTAGAAGAAGAAGAGGAGTATGAAGAAGAAGAAATAGTAGAAGAAGCAGAACAGTATGAAGAAGAAGAAATAGTAGAAGAAGAGTATGAAGAAGAAGAAATAGTAGAAGAAGAGTATGAAGAAGAAGAAATAGTAGAAGAAGAGTATGAAGAAGAAGAAAAAGTAGAAGAAGAGTATGAAGAAGAAGAAATAGTAGAAGAAGAGTATGAAGAAGAAGAAATAGTAGAAGAAGAGTATGAAGAAGAAGAAAAAGTAGAAGAAGAGTATGAAGAAGAAGAAAAAGTAGAAGAAGAGTATGAAGAAGAAGAAAAAGTAGAAGAAGAGTATGAAGAAGAAGAAAAAGTAGAAGAAGAGTATGAAGAAGAAGAAAAAGTAGAAGAAGAGTATGAAGAAGAAGAAAAAGTAGAAGAAGAGTATGAAGAAGAAGAAATAGTAGAAGAAGAGTATGAAGAAGAAGAAATAGTAGAAGAAGAGTATGAAGAAGAAGAAAAAGTAGAAGAAGAGTATGAAGAAGAAGAAAAAGTAGAAGAAGAGTATGAAGAAGAAGAAAAAGTAGAAGAAGAGTATGAAGAAGAAGAAAAAAGTAGAAGAGTATGAAGAAGAAAAAATAGTAGAAGAAGAAGAAGAGTATGAAGAAGAAGAAAAAGTAGAAGAAGAAAAAGTAGAAGAAGAAGAAGAAGTGTATGAGGAAGAAGAAGACATTCTCTGTAGAAGGCTTTAATCCACATCGGCGGTTGTGTCCTACTTTGCCTCCCTCCATCGTTAATTTGCAACCACCCATTACATTTCAATTCACCACTACTCTACTGTTAGTTAACTGTACAGCAGCATCGACTACCTCACCGTTATCCCCACTTAGTCATGTACCCAAGCATAGTAACCAAATCAGCAGCCTTTTCATACTTTCTGCCTGTCCCCATAACAATCACTGTGGTAATGCAGGGAACCGTAATGAAGGTTTTTTTTCCCTCGCTAAAATGTATTATCTTTTTTTTTTTTTTGATAATAATGATACACTGGTAAAAAGGTATGCAAGCATTCGTGTAGACTAGATGTAGATGTGATATAGATTTTGTAAAAAATGTAGAGTGCAGTAGAATTGATAGCCTTGTGTTCAAATACTTACTACAAATAGTAAAATATTATATCTACTCACCATTCTTTTATGGTTTAAAAACATGGATATTAAATAAGAAACAAGAGCAGAAAATAGAAACCTTTGAAATGTGGATTATACCGACAAATTGGGAGAATTGGGTGGAAGGAAAACAAGACAAACAAGGAAATTCTGAATCAGGTGAAAATGAAAACAATAGCTTAACATAATTCTAAAAAAAAAATGAAATTGTTTGGTTAGATGAAGATACACAATAGCCGACTTAGTGAAGGTAATCTTGGGAAAGAAGGTAGACGAGGAAGAACAAGACGAACGTGCATTGATCACATCAAATATGATAGTTGAACGTATATTTCGTTATATACGATAGTTGAACGTATAGTTCGTTATATACGATAGTTGAACGTTTAGTTCGTTATATACGATAGTTGAACGTTTAGTTCGTTATATACGATAGTTGAATGTATAGTTCGTTATATACGATAGTTGAACGTATAGTTCGTTATATACGATAGTTGAACGTATAGTTCGTTATATACGATAGTTGAACGTTTAGTTCGTTATATACGATAGTTGAACGTTTAGTTCGTTATATACGATAGTTGAACGTATAGTTCTTTATATACGATAGTTGAACGTATAGTTCGTTATATACGATAGTTGAACGTATAGTTCGTTATATACGATAGTTGAACGTTTAGTTCATTATATACGATAGTTGAACGTATAGTTCGTTATATACGATAGTTGAACAACCTGGGACTATCAAAACAATCGACCAAAAATAACGAATGCACCAAAACAACGAATGCTGATACACGCATTCTTCTTCCTCATTTCTTATCCGTCTGCTTTATCGTGACGTGTTCATTAGGACAGGTTATGTGTAGCTTGAATTGTTATCATTCTGGCTTTCTTGTATGGCATCTGATCCCGCCAATTCACGTGATGATGATGATGATTAATTTTACCAGGCAGTGTTATGTGTCCATTTAATGTGCTTAAGGTGCAGGCTGCTTTGTTTCATTCTGGTCATGTTCCAATCATTTAATTCTGTGATATAAGTAAGTAAAGTAAAGAGCCCCGTCACGCCAAGTGACGTATAGGGAATATGGTGTTAGTAACCATCAATTCTTGGGGTAATGTGGTCGTTATTACGCCCCTGCCGCTTTACTTTCCCCCAAAAAATCCGGCACCTATTTAGAGCTGGATGAACCCGGAAGCCGTTGATCAGGATGGAACCATACCTTTTGTCCTTTGTAGTCCACTTCACTAACCACTGAGCTATCGCGGCTCCATATTCGGTGATATACGATATCATAAATTACGACACTTGTTTTTCTGCTGCAATTTTTAATTACGTCTCTCCTTGTTTGTAGTATTTTCAATGTACCTGTTTCGTCCGATGTAATTTTACGCTTGTGGCCATTAAGAGCTGTCCATATCTGTGATTTCTTGAAATCGATTTAAAAAAGTGTCTCTTGATTTCTTCTATTTTTCAGTACAAACATTTTTCTATTTTCTGATCGGAATTGTTTGATAGTTTATATATTACAATTGCGTTAACTCTTTCCATACGTTTCAACGGACCTTGCGCCATGCCGATTTCTGTCGTGTACGTTTAGCCGCACAGTGCGTCACTCGCAATTTCATTAGTGAAACCGTCATCAAACCATATTCCTTATACATGTCTTGTATCATCTTGGTATTGGTGAAATCTAATTCCTTGTTTAATTATCTAAAAATTCATATATAATACGTTAAGTGTTAGATAAATATAGACATGTAGATTAATATCTAAAAACAAAAAAACAATTTTTTCTCTGAAATCTCTACCGTTAAACTGATTAAAAACCTTCCGTACTGAAAGAGTTAAATCACTCATCGTTGAAATTTATTACTTTATTATCAAGAGAAAGTATAAAGATCTAGGTTTTTTTCTTGTTCGTCTTATTGATATTACACCTTTGCTTGTCAGAAAAAAAGAGTAAAAACAGTCTAGGCATAGACAGAACTCTTTGGTTAATCTCATACTTGGTGCTTTGAATGACGTCATAGATTTCGGTTATCCTCTCTTGGGGATTGTCCTCTACTTTGTCTGCTTTTGTGTTTAGTTGTAAACGCTTGATGTGGACTGCTGTATTAACAACAATGCCAACAGCAAGTTAGTTTATTTAGTGTTTTACGTCACCTTAACAATCAAATAATTATTATTTACAACCCATAATTTAAGTAGTTACTGTATTGACAAGCACAAGTACAAAAATTACTTATAAATACTTAATTAATTATTATTATTATAACAATTACCTAAAGTAACAGAATGTGCAATACCGTCGGTCCTAATTAGAAAGACCTCCATGAACCCTGGATGTGTTGGTTGTATTGTGGGTTAAGTTGTTGGAAATTAGTCAAGTAAACACGGCTTGAGTATCTGTGGAAAGCTTTCACGTGGAGACTAGGACAAAGATCCGAGAGCGGTACAGCACTTAGAGAGAGATCAGCTAAATTGGAATGTTGTCCTAGACGCTAAAAGCTGCCAGAAGTGTCATTGTAGATTCGGGCCATGGTTTTAATTGAAGGCATTCAGAGTGAGCCAGGGTGGGGTACCCGATCAGTGTTTCTTTCATTCGTGTTGAGAAAATTTTCATTCATCTTTTAAGTCAAACACTTATCATTTCAGTGATATAATTAGATGTTGGAATCAGATAGTTTGATTGGTCATGATTTCAGCGAATCGGAGATATTGGTTGATCATGATTTCAGCCAATCAGTAACATCGGTGGTCATAACTTTCAGTCACTGGTCGCTGTAGTGTTGAGGTTAGATTGTTCACCTTTCAATCAGAAAGTGCGTGTTTGAACCACTTATAGAGATTCTGGTTTTCTTTCGTAGTTACATCTGTTCTCAAGACAGTTTGTCCTAAAGAAGGCAAAGGTAAAGTAGATGCTACTTTCATATTAAGCCCGTAAAAGGACGATAGATACATGAGCAATCAAAAGAGTTGTTTTTATGTCGTCCACAGAGTCACATTTGAATTTTAAAAAAAGTAAATTACCCCCGTCACGACAATTGGCGTATAGGGAATAAGGTGTTAGTGACCATACATTTTACAGACCTTATGGCTGGTTGGTTGCGTTCGCCCGATGACTAAAGTATTCTAGAGTATCGTAGTATACTAGAATATTACTCTTCATCATCCTTATGACAGACCTTATGGTTTTTGGGGTAATGTGGTCGGTATTACGCCCGTGCCGTTTTACTTTTCCAGAAAAAAATCCGGTACCCATTAAACGCTGGGTGAAACGGAAACCGTCGATTGGGATCGAACCCACCCTCTTGTCCTTTGTAGTCTAGTTCACTAACCCACTGAGCTATCGGAGCTCCCACATTTGAATAAAAAAGAGTATATCTTTTACAAAATTTAACCATCTTTGTGAATTATATTTGGGCATTCGGTGGGGGTAGGAGTTCGTGCACTGTGCTGAAATCGTCCTCTATCCCTTTTATTAGTTTCTAAAGGGGATGTGGTGATCTAGGGGTAGATGTCGACCTCTGGACAGGAAGGTCTTGGGTCCTGCAACAAACAGTGGGAATGTTTATAATTTAATCCGTGGTTTCTTCATGCCTTTACCCTCTCTCTCCCCCCCCCCCCCCGTTTCTGGGTAGTCAGATCCTATGCCAAGCTCTATCCTCTGGGATAGCTGTAAAAAAAACCCCGGGAAAGTCCCGTGTACACTCTGCGCACGTTAAAACCCCCTGGTAGTTAGAAGTCAAAAAACCTTTATCTCTGCTTTCACTGTCTTCTCCAAGAATATTTTGGTCTTCCTCTTTGTCTCTTTCTATGTGGATTCATAAAAGGGCCTATCGTGTAATACTCTCAATTGGCTTCAGCGTTGTCCTATCCAGCGCCACGTCTCCGTTGTATGTCTTTGTCCACTTGTATATGACTAGTACTTTTCCATAATTCTATGTTAGTGATTTTGTCCTGCCATTTCCATCCTTTTATTCTGCGCAAACATACATTAGTGAAGGTCTGTATCTTCATGATTGCCATTTGTGTTGTTCTCCATGTTTCACAGCCATATAAGAAGACTGACGTAACATTGGAGTTGGAATTTTTATGTTTGTATTTAACCTAATTTCTTTGGATGTCCATATGTTTCCTACTGCAACGAAGGTTTATTTATTTATTTTTAAAATATTCGTATGTTGGTATATTTCTCTGTTCCTTCTTCTTTATATATAATACTGCCCAGATAAATGTAAGATTGTACGTTTAATAAAGGTATTTCTCCTATTGTTATTTGGTTGTTGCCAACTACATTTAATTCTCATAATTTTGGTATTATCTCTAATTATTTTCAGTCTCAGTTGTTGTGATCTCTCATCAAGTATGCTCATTTTATCTTGCATCTGTTGATGATTATGCAACAGGAGAGCTATGTCATCAGTACAGTTTAAGTCATCAAGTTGATTTTTTAAAATATAATAATTATTTTAACAGGAGATGGGAGAAGAGTCTGTAGTAGACTTTAGGGTTAGAGTTAGGTGGCACACGGACTGACAACATCTGAGAAATGCTACAACATCAACTGTTAATGGTTGAGGCTGCCAAAAGGGTAAAAACCATAACTTTGTATCTCCCTCGACAACGGAAGGAGTTTATGAGGAAGTGAAGAAAGATACACAGATGAATAGGCAGAATTGGATGGAAAGAAATACATCTTCTATATAAAAGAATAGGTAGAACTGGATGAAAATAAAATAAAACAAATAATGAAGTTTTAAAACAACTAATCAAGAAAAGAGAACAACTAAATTCAATTCAAACAAGACAAATGAGATATTTGGAGAACATTAAAAGACACAATAGCCTACTAAAGGTAATCTTGGAAGATAAAACCGAGGTAAACGAGACAGTCAGACCACGACTAACGTGGACGAGTAACACCAAAAGATGGACAAGTCAGCCTATGATAACCCGCACCATCAAAGCAAGAGCCAGAGTGGAATGACGCTCCATGGTCGCCAACCTTCGATGTGGAGACGGTATTCAATTATGATGATGAGGAAATAGAGAGAGGGAGAGAGTGTGTATGTTAACATTTGTACTATATTGATTTAATGAGGAAACTGAAGATTAACATGATGACGAACTTGGCAATATTCAGTTGAGAAGCGGAGCTGTTAAACTGTAGGTAAGCAAGGATCACAACTTGGAATCATCTGAAGCTTGGCCACCTATGTAGTGTGTAAGGTCGGTCGTGGCAGGTAAAGCCAAGATGAAGGTTTCCTTATATTGAGATAGTGATGATGTCTAACCTGCACAATTTGGTGGTGGAGACGAAAAGGAGAGGAAGAGAAGATGGGGAAAACTGAGTTGGCAAAAGATATAACTGAAAGTAAAAAACTGAGATAATGAAGTGAATACTTATAGGAAAAAAAACTGACAATGAAGAGAAAAACTATCTGAAAAAATGAGACAGGGAAGTGAATAGCTGAAGGAAAACTGAGGAGTGATTAATTAACTGAAAAAAAACTGAGTTAGTGAAGTGAATAACTGATGGAAAAACTGAGATAGTGAAGAGAATAACGGACGGAAAAACTGAGATAGTGAAGTGAGTAACTGACGGAAAAACTGAGTTAGTGAAGTGAATAACTGACGGAAAAACTAAGATAGTGAAATGAATAACTGATGGAAAAACTGAGATAGTGAAGAGAATAACTGATGGAAAAACTGAGATAGTGCAGTGAATAGTTATTGGAAAGATTTAGATTGTGAAGTGAAACAACTATGGGGAAAAAATTGAGATAGGAAAGTGAATAACTGAAAGAAAACTGAGTTAGTGAAGTGAATCATCAGAAGAACTCATGTCCTTTGTAGAACGTTACATACACTGTAGCCCGTAAGAAAGAATCTCTGTCTCTAGCCAGATCTCCCACTTCTTCTGTTGTCATGTTCAAGGCTTCCTTGATGTCTTGAAACCTTCTTCTTGGCTGCCCCTGATGTGTCGCCCAGAACCGTGCCTTCCATTATTGTTCTTTCCAGCCCACTGTGTCTTTGGACGTGGCCATAGCACTTCAATTTCATCTGTAGGATGGTGTTTATAAAGCCAGTTCATTTTAATGTTTAAATCTTTTACAATGTCTTCATTGCTCTTTTTCATTATTCAAGGTATTAAGGATTTGTCTGTAACATTTTGATTCCAATGAATCTATTTTCTTCCTTGCTGTTTGCGAGATTGCCGTGATTAACAACGTGAAGTGAATAAGTAACGGAAAGTCTGAGATAGTGAAGTGAATATTTAACTGAAAAAAACTAAGGCATTGAAAAGAACAACTAACGGAACAAAAACAATATTGTGATAGTGGAATAGAAATGTGAATGACAGAAAAAAAACACAGAATTGTTCACTTAGTGGGTTATGTTCAGAATCTAAGACTTTACTTAAGTGAGTTATGCTGCGAGTCTCTCTAAGTAACTGAGTTTATCTAGATTTTGGAATTAATATAACTTCATGATTGGTTCCTGGTGTTAAAATACACACATACACACACGCGCGCGCGTGCACACACACACACACGCGCACACACATACACACACACATAAACAGCAGTAGAGTCCATCAGGAGAGCCAAATACCGCAAATGATATCTCTCCACGACGCTCAACGGAAGTGAGGAAGGAAAGAATAAAGAAGAAGAATCCATCCCTATAATCTATATACACATCTTCGTTATTTACACCATCTACCAGTAAAGTAAGTCTGAACAATTTGTAAAGTTGCCAGCTGTAAACAGGTACGCAAGCATTTTCTTAACTACTAATGTACCAGTGGTAATCAAAACAGTCACTGATTTGGCAGTTGTAGTATTAGTATAGATAGACAGACAGACATACTGACAAACAGACAGTCAAAGACAGGAAGGTAGAGAGACAGATAGATAGATAGACAGACAGACAGACAGACAGACAGACAGACAGACAGACAGACAGACAGACAGACAGACAGACAGACAGACAGACAGACAGACAGACAGACAGACAGACAGACAGACAGACAGACAGACAGACAGACAGACAGACAGACAGACAGATAGACAGACAGACAGACAGACAGACAGACAGACAGACAGACAGACAGACAGACAGACAGACAGACAGACAGACAGACAGATAGATAGATAGATAGATAGATAGATAGATAGATAGATAGATAGATAGATAGATAGATAGATAGATAGATAGATAGATAGATAGATAGATAGATAGATAGCATGAACAATAATTATAATTGACTGTCCTGACGCTAATACCTAAAACCCATGCAATAGACTGCCCTTCACTTACTTTCCCCACATTTTGGCACATTTAGTAGAATGCTCTAAAATTATCCAGTAATTGCTCATGTCTTCTATAATCTGCTAATATGGACCAGAGTTTGTTTCTATCAATTCTTGTCAAAAATGATATTTCTGATCAATATACGCTGAGTTTTTCTGTTCAAAATACATGAAACGTAAATGTGTTCGAACATCTCAAGGGATTTTCCCACTTGTAGATGCAGACATACTTGTTTAATGGCGGTTCTATTACTGGTCTAGTGTTCCTGTGTGCATCTTTTCTTTAAGATATCGCAATGATTTACTCATTTATAATCCTCTTAACATTTGTACATTTATATTTCACCTTTATTTGCGGGAACTAAACACGCACACACATGTACATCTAAATAGTAGGAATAAACACGAAATTAGTGCAATGATGAATGAAACGACATCACCTTATCTCATTTAAAATCACATCTATTAATTCACATTTCTCACTTCATTTCAATGAGAATTTGAAAAAGAAAGGATAAAGTTGTATGTAAAGTAAAAAGTAAAGTACCCCCGTCACACCAAGTGGCGTATAGGGAAATATGGTGTTAGTGACCCTATATTTTACAGACCTTCAGCACATGATTTTTGGGGTAATGTGGCCAGTATTACGCCCATGCTGCTTTACTTTCCCAGAAAAAAATCCGGTACCCATTTAAGGCTGGTTGAACCCGGAAGCCGTCGGCTGGGATCGAACCCTACCCCTTGTCCGTGGTAGTCCAGTTCATAAAGTTGTATGGTAACAGCTTTATGTAGGCGAGAAACAAAACAAAAGTAGAATGATATTCGGCCAAAAGACCTTCAGCAGGAACAACAAACAACAACACAAAAATGCATAAGTATATACACTAAAATCTAACTACATGGCAATAATATTTTAGACTCAAAAAAAGGAGTATATGTCACTTCCTAGAGGTCTAGGTCTTGGTCAGCCACAGAGCTTGGTCAGGCAACGAATGGATTGAAATTGATATGTCTGGCCAACAGGGCGGGACAAAGGTGTGAAAAACAGTAAGAAGGGAAGGGTTCTAAAAATATGTGGAGGTGGGTACATGATCCCAGCCTTTACTATTACCTGAAACGTTTCTATGAGTTGATTTCCAATAAGTAAATCAACGAGAAAAAAGTGAACGTATAAATCTACGTATATCTGCAAATATGGGTGTGCACACCAAATAAGATGTGTACGAAACACACGCGTACCTATCCGCATTTACACATGCAGACAAATATACACACACATATATATAGGTTTTTTGGGCATGTTAAAAGGCACAACAGCCTACTAAAAGTAATATTGGAAGGAAAAATGCAATGTAAAAGAGGCAAAGGCAGACCAAGACTAACATGGACGAGAAACATCAAAAGATGGTCAAGTCTATCTATGACAGCCTGCACCATCAAAGCAAGAAACAGAGTAGAATGGCGATCCATGGTAGCCAACCTTCGTTGCGGAAAAGGCACACGATGATAATGATATATAGGTACGAGTGCGCATGAGGATAAGAAATATGTAGCAGGTGTCCTATGTGTATGAACCCAACTGGACTATCAGACGGTTCTCAAGGGAAAACCGGCTACGATTACTGGAGTGACATGAGACAATGCCAGTGACTCGCATGTCGGGTTTCACCTCATGTCACCCCATGTAGAAGGAGGACTATCAAGGGATAGCAGCTATTCCATTCTTCTCTGTCTCTCCTCTAATATGCCGAAGTAGAGGTTAGTGCATTCTTTGATATTATCATTGTTTTTTTTTCTTCTTCTATGATTTGCCTTTTAATTAATCTTACCTGTTTTGAAGTACGTTGCAAAATAATTATCACCACGTTTCTCGTCCTGGATGTTATAAGACTGTACTATGTCAGCTTTAGTTTCTCCACGACTGCGAGGGGATCATTATTTTGATACATTACAGTGTCCTTATGTTGTGAAAGTATTTGTTGTTAATGAGGTCTAAATATAAAATGTCCCATGGTCCTGTGATACATTTAATGTCAAGTACTTCCTGAAATTTCTACTACAACCACCACCACCACCACCACCACCACTACCGCCGTCGCCAGCGTCACCACCACCACTACTACAAAAACTCTTGCTGTTTATACTACTACCACTGCTGTTGCTACTACTACACCTACTACTACTGCTACAGCAAAAACCACCACCACGACTAAAGCTCTTGCTGTTGCTACTACTACTACTACTGCTGTTCCTACTACTACCACTACTACACCTACTACTAATGCTGTTGCTACTACTGCCACTATTACACCTACTACTACTACTGCTGTTGCTACTACTATCACTACTACCCAACTACTACTGCTGTCGCTACTACTACCACTACTACCACTACTACACCTACTACTGCTGCTACAGCAACAGCCACCACTACTACTAATACTACTGCTGTCGCTATTACTACCACTATTACTAATACTCTTGCTGCTGCTACTACTACTACCGCTGTTACCACTATTACCACTACTACACCTGCTACTACTGCTACAGCAACACCCACCACTAGTACTAATACTATTAATACTACTGCCACCATTAATACTCTTTTTCATCTTCTTCTATTTTTCAACTCCCTGTGGGGCTTAAGTCTCAAAAAAACACTTTCTTGTCATTCTTTTAAGATCATTCCATGTCTTCCCCGGCAGCGTCATCTCTGCATCCTTCTGTTTTCTCCAAGAATAGTTTGGACTTCCTCCTTTTTTATTTTCTTGGCGATTCCAAAAAAGTGTCTGTTGAGTAATACTCTCAGTTGGTTTCCGCAGTGTGTATCCTATCAAGCGCCTTTGTCTTTGTTGTATCTCTTTATCCACTGGTATTTGACTGGTAATTTTCCATATTTTTATGTTAGTGATTTTGTTCTGCCATTTCCATACTTTTATACTGCGCAAGTATCCATTAATGAAGGTCTATATCTTCATGATTTTTGTACTTGTTTTTCTCCATGATTCACAGCCATATAATAGGACTGACTTAACAGTGGAGTTAAACGTTTTTATTTTTTAATTTAACTATTTTTTATTATAATTTTCGCATGTTTCCTGTCGCAGAGAATGCTCCTCTTACTTTTGATATCCCTATTTTGATATCATTCTCTGTTCCTCCCTCTTTGTCTATATTACTGCCCAGATATATGTCAGATTGTACGTCTAGTAGAGTTATTTCACCTATTGTTATTTGGTTATTGCCAACGGCATTAATTCTCATAATTTTGGTCTTATTTATTGTCAGTACCAGCTGACTACTACCATTACTGCAACTATTACTATAACTTCTATTGTTACTACTTCTATTATTACTATAACTTGATATAAGCTATAGCAACAAACCAGTTTGCCTACATAATAGCATCATAATCAGTCACCTTTGTCTATTTGATATATAGTAAGCTTTTAAATGTCAATGTGACAGTGTTACTGTGTTTTATGAATTATCTGACCTGATGTGACCACGAAATTGACTGTCAAACACGTGACGAGAATTATGTAAGTTTTTGGTGAATAAAAATGGAAATTACGCTCACGTTGTTGGAAATAAAGAAAGGGCTGAATCTCATACATTCAAATTATAAAATGTCAGGTCATAAAAAACAAGAAAACGCTTGCCTTTTATGCTTTTAGCCTGGCCGATAACGTTCGCGATGAAGTCTTCTGCAGACACATCCTTTCTGTTTTTCAGTTCCTGCTTTTAAAATAAATGACCCACAGATCGTTACCGTTTCCCTGAAATAACAGATGGAAGAAAATGATCTAGAGTCTATGGAAGGTCACGTTCCAAAATACTATCCCGAGATTATATGAAGCACTCACATTCTCCTAATAAGAAGCAGATTAAACATGTATTTGCTTTCTCAGTCTAGCCTTGCCAGTACATGTTGAATCAGGACGTACTCGAATTAAAAGAGCTTCTAAAAGAGTTTTGCTAAAATCTGAGGACGAATGGTAGCACTGAAAGGAGAGGCAAATATTAAGAGAGAGCGTTAGAGAGGGCAGGGCTATTGATGTAGAGAAAGTATATAAAAGCGAAGAGTTTTATTATTTTATAAAGAGGAGGGATTGCCAGTTCATGGAGGAATAGCCACGACAATATTAGGTTAGAAGTACGCTGTTGTAAGGGTGAATACAAGTTAGGAATAAAAAACTATACGTGTCAGCTGTTTTTATAAAAGTATATATATATATACTAAAGTAAAGTACCCCCGTCACGCCAAGTGGCCTATAGGGAATATGGTGTTACTAACACCATAAATTTTACATACCTTCAGCACATGATTTTTGGAGTAATGTGGTCGGTATTACGCCCGTGCTGCTCCACTTAACCAGAAAAAAATCAGGTACCCATTAAAGGCTGGGTGAACCCGGAAGCCGTCGGTTGGAATCGAACCCTACCTCTTGTCCTTTGTAGACCATTTCACTAACTAACGAGCTACCGCGGCTCCCAAGGTGGTAAGCGATAGAGGGATGCATAGGGAAAAGATACTTCTCAGATTAAGATAATGGAATGGCAGAAGGACAGCAATAGAAATAATAAATAAGTGTCGAGATCGAAAGTTGTGGAGAGATAGGATCACCTACGCCACCATGCATGATATATGAGGTTGATATATATATCTATCTATCTATCTATCTATCTATCTATCTATCTATCTATCTATCTATCTATCTATCTATCTATCTATCTATCTATCTATCTATCTATCTATCTATCTATCTATCTATCTATCTATCTATCTATCTATCTATCTATCTATCTATCTATCTATCTATCTATCTATCTATCTATCTATCTATCTATCTATCTATCTATCTATCTATCTATCTATCTATCTATCTATCTATCTATCTATCTATCTATCTATCTATCTATCTATCTATCTATCTATCTATCTATCTATCTATCTATCTATCTATCTATCTATCTATCTATCTATCTATCTATCTATCTATCTATCTATCTATCTATCTATCTATCTATCTATCTATCTATCTATCTATCTATCTATCTATCTATCTATCTATCTATCTATCTATCTATCTATCTATCTATCTATCTATCTATCTATCTATCTATCTATCTATCTATCTATCTATCTATCTATCTATCTATCTATCTATCTATCTATCTATCTATCTATCTATCTATCTATCTATCTATCTATCTATCTATCTATCTATCTATCTATCTATCTATCTATCTATCTATCTATCTATCTATCTATCTATCTATCTATCTATCTATCTATCTATCTATCTATCTATCTATCTATCTATCTATCTATCTATCTATCTATCTATCTATCTATCTATCTATCTATCTATCTATCTATCTATCTATCTATCTGGCAACCCGTCTAGAAGAATGGAAACTTCGACCACAAAACCCTCCACTACCTTGTGGACTAGTTTCTAGTTAGAATCGAAGGTTATGGGAGTACACCCAGAGTAAAAATCCGGAGGGAGGGACCCTAAGGCAGTGGACGGCGTTAATCGTCTTTCTGGCATCCCCTGCACCTTCTTTCAATTCCGAACGTATGGACTTTGTCCCTCCTTCGGAAATCCTTGAAACGAAGTCGAGAGGGGGATAGTGCGACTGGGTAAAGCACTATCTCCATATCCTGTGCCCAGGCAGAGTAGGCAAAGTGAAATGAGGAAGAAAGCACCAATGTTTAAACTTGGCACATGGAACGTAAGGACCATGTGCCCTGGACTTACTAAAACTTTTTTCACTGTCAATTAATGTTCAGAAGACAGTAATACTAAATCAAGGTGACTTCAAACCTCTATCTATTACTCTAAAAGACTGCCCACTAGAATCAGTACAGAAATTTACATATCTTGGATCCACAGTTACGCAAACCATCTCTCTTGATGAAGAAATAAACTGTCGAATTGGTAAGGCAGCTACGACCTTCGGCAAACTCACAAAAAGGGCATGGAACAACACGAAACTAACTCAAAAGACTAAACTCTTAATATATCAAACATGTGTGCTTAGCACACTACTATATGGATCCGAAACCTGGACAACATACTCAAACCAGGAAAAAAGACTAAATGTCTTCCACATGCGATGTCTCCGCAAAATAATGCACATCAAATGGCAGGACAAAATAACCAACTTAACTGTCCTGCAACGTGCTAAGACCCTAACAATCATGTCGATGCTCAGAAGTCGAAGGCTAAGATGGCTGGGGCATGTCCAACGGATGGAAGAAAAACGCATTCCTAGGCAAATACTATATGGCGAGCTAAAACACGGAAAACGACAAATCGGCAGACCTAAACTACGATATAGAGATATCTGCAAATCATCTCTGAAAGACTTCTCCATCTGTGAAAACGACTGGCAACATCTGGCAAGTGATCGCACATCATGGAGAGCACGTATAAGGAACGGTATAACAACATTTGAGACTGTTCTAAGACAGGACTTAGAAGAGAAGAGACTCATGAAAAAGGATGGTAAACCCTGTGGACAAGCGAGCTTGACCTGTTCATTATGTGACCGCGTGTGTTTGTCAAACATTGGTAGAATTAGCCACGAGAGAAGCTGTTCGGCAAAAACAATACCTCAAAAAAATACGCAATAGCCTCCACTAGACCGTCTGACAAGACGAAAAGGGCCATATATATATATATATATATATATATATATATATATAGAGAGAGAGAGAGAGAGAGAGAGAGAGAGAGAGCGATAAAGTGAGATACATGGATGGATGGATGGATGGATGGATGGATGGATGGATGGTTGGATAGATAGATAGTTAGATAGATAGACAGACAGACAGACAGACAGACAGACAGACAGACAGACAGACAGACAGACAGACAGACAGACAGACAGACAGACAGACAGACAGACAGACAGACAGACAGACAGACAGACAGACAGACAGACAGACAGACAGACAGACAGACAGACAGACAGACAGACAGACAGACAGACAGACAGACAGACAGACAGACAGACAGACAGACAGACAGACAGACAGACAGACAGACAGACAGACAGACAGACAGACAGACAGACAGACAGACAGACAGATAGATAGATAGATAGATAGATAGATAGATAGATAGATAGATAGATAGATAGATAGATAGATAGATAGATAGATAGATAGATAGATAGATAGAGAGTCCGCTAAAAATGTGTATACACCTTAACCAATGAACATTTTTAATGTAATGGACAATTTTCTATATTTTAGATCGAACTACAGCAGCAATGTGTAGTGTGATCCATTCTTAAAAGATGTCTTGACCTGCATGACAAAGATTGACATCTGCGACTGTAAATGTGACGTGCACGACTACGACGTAAGACTGTAATGTGACGTTTACAAATTCAGCCGTAGACGTCACATTCTTGCAGCTACAGCCGTGCGTGTAAAGACATCATTTAAGACAACGTCTTACAAAGCAATTGCCGCTGAAATTCGATCAAACATGAAAAAATTGCTTATATATGACATTCCCTAAAAAAAGTGTGTATGCATTTTTTTGGCAGAAGCTGTATATAAAATCAGGACAATATCGACGTTTAATCAAGATGCATCATAAAAATAAACAGGAGAAATCTGAAACAAGTGCAACGCTTTAAATACTTGGGCACAATAATAACATCAAATGGAAGATGCACCACAGAAATAAAAAAAAAACTGAACTGCTCAGCCCAAAATAGCATTTCAGAAAATGAAAAACGTATTGTGCAACAAGTCTATGTCGATAGAAGAGAGAAAGAGAATTCCTCGGAGCTATATAGAGCCAATTCTGACCTATGGAAGCGAATCATGCACAGTAAACAAAGAAATAAAAAGACGATTAGAGGCCACAAAGATAGAATTTCTCAGAAAAATGTTGAAAGTTTCCTTGACAGCTAAAAAAGACCAACCAGGAAATTCTCAAAGAGGCCAACACAAAAAGGGAGTTCATAAAATACATCAGATAGAAACAAACAACACTTTTCGGTCATATCGTGAGAAGAGGAAAGTTAGAATACTTGGTTACAACTGGCCAAATACAAGGAATAGAGAGATCGTGGACGACAAGGAGAGAAGATACTAGATAGCTTGGTGTCATGGCATGGGAAACAGTCAACAATAGAATTGATACGATGCACGGTGGATCAAAGATTGTGGAAGGACATGATCGCCTAGTGCAATCGGCATGACATATGATGATGATGAGCCAAGATGTCATTAAAAGGAGTAGGAAAGTGGTTTCCTGTGGTATCCATAGTTTACTGTTGTCATTGCAAAGTGGATCTTTAGTTGTATTCCATGAATTTTCAGCACTTGAGGGTTAAAATAACAATAAAAATCGAAATCAAAGATGCAGAGACACAGATTCTAAATGTTAGGTAAGAAACCTGAGTGGACAGAGATCGCGATAGTATATCACATTGCAATGAGTAAAATAATGCACGGAAATGACCCATTGTCCAAAATTAGATTACATTATATTAAGGCAAAACATAAAAAAAAAGTTTTTAATGGAATGAATGAACTAATAAACATGTTTAACAATATGAGAGTAAACAAACCAAGTTCTCAAACTGCTTCTCGTTGATTGTAATTAGGAGTTGACATAACTGAACCTCAGTCAAACTCATAAGTTATCAACAGGCTTTAGAAGGCAACAAAGTATGAGCATACCGATGTCTCCAGTTGCCCTCTGGTTGTATGTAAAGCTTCAATTCAAATCTTCCTTTTTGTAATGCTTCTAGTTCCTCTAGAGGTAAAAAAGGGAAGGCCAGAATATTTGGAGAAGAAAGGTTAAGACAAGGATGACAGAGATAGGAAAGACTTGGAACGATCTTAGCTAAAAATAAAAGCCGAACGAAACGCCCTGGACAATGTATGTTATATGATGTTAGGTTCGTTATCACTGCCCACGGCACTAATCCATAGACGCTCCGATTTCTTGGAGGAGACCCCTGACTCACGTGCACGAACTCCGTAGCATCTCCTTGAGTAGATTTTTGCTGACAATTTTGCTCGACAGCGGTTTTTTTTTTTTTGCTCACTCTTTCTTATTTTTAACTGCCAACAGTTCTTTAACGTGCGCGAGTGCATATGACGCTCCTGTTTTTTTAAATAGTTATTCGAGAGGGCTGAATATTGAATCACACTACCTAGAGACCAGGTGAGGTTAAAACCACGAAAGAATTCAAAATTCTTTATTTAAAAAAAAAATATTCCAACTGTTGTAATTGAACCCAGGACCTTGCTGCGTAGAGGCCGACGTCTTATCGAGCACCAAGCCACCCCTCCGCCCCGAATGTGTGTAATAGACCTCTATTTCATAGAGAGTTTAAAGGACAAAGAATAAGAAGAAACGACAAAGAGAATTAAAGAATAGCAGATAATGAATAATAATATTCATTGGACGAATCCAGTAAGGAAGGAATTGTTTTTAAAATATTAAAATAAATAATTAACAATTCATTAATCACCTCTGGTTATGGTTATATTTAGTCGAAGACCCTGGTATCACTGCAAACGAATTAAAATCCATAACTGCTCAACTGCCCGTGCCAGTGGAATCATCCGAATTAAAACTCATCTTACTGAAGGATCCAAACAAAGAAAGGCCGCAGCAGTCCCCATAATAGCAGCTACAGTACACGCCAAAAGACATAAGGCCAAGTGGCATCGGAAGTGAACGCAGCTGAACTGTCTTTCGTCGTACGATATCATCATTCATTGTAAGCAATCGGAATATCGAAACACAATCCGGGTGAAAAACACAGCTCACGGTGAGCACAGAGCACTAAACTCAGTAGTTCCGACAACAAGCCGGACTTGGAGCATGAGGAAACTGCAACCAGGAACACTTTTCAGACTAAGCCTCAATAGTTCTTGTCGCCTATCCACCATATTGACCGGTATATCACCTCTGAGAGCTACGGTAGTCCGGTGGTTAGGGAACTGGCCTAAGGACAAGACGTCGGGTTTCGATTCTGACCCATGGCTACCAGGTTTATCTACCCCTCAACACAAACCCTATTATTTCTGGGAAAGAAAACCTGCACGGGTGTAAAAGTGATCACATCAGCCCAAAAACAACGTTCGTAAAGTCTATTTAACAAAATAAAGGCACCATCACCAATTTCCCAAAACTTTATGCGGCAATGACGGGGCTCACTTCTGCTTTTTAAACGTGGGCTAGGCCATTCTACGTTTAATTAACAAAGTTGAACGCATTTGAAAATACATGTCTAAGGTAAACACTTGGTATAGCGTGGAACAAATTCAAAACAAACGAGAAAATTAGAGAAATCGTCAATCAACCACTAATATCTTCAATAATAAATAAAGGACGTTGGACATAAGTTGGACATGTGAAGAGAAGAGATAATACCCGAATAGCAAAGCAAGCCCTCAAGTGGGAAACAACAGGCAGGAGGAAAAGTGGCCGATCCAGAGAAACACCGAGAAGAACGTTGATCAGAGAGTCTAAGGCTGTAGGAATCGGCTCTCTCAATGAGATGGAGATGCTTGCACAGAACAGAGACAAATAGTGAGGAAACCAGTATGGATTTTGATAAAAGAACTTTGCAAGGATTGAGACTGCTAGAACAAAAACTGAAAGAAAATTTCGAAACAGGGAAAGAATATCTGAGTCTATGCTCTACGGGCCGTCTACGGCTCGAAAGATCAATAGATAGACCATTCTACTTTCTGTATTACAAGTCGGAACCACTTAGAAAATATCCACACATTTTGGATATGTCATCAATCTATTAATCATGAATATATGAACATAAGGATGTTTTTATGGCATTCTTGAGTAAATTCTCATTCAAAGAAAGAAAATGAGAAGATATGGCATCAGATCGTAGCATATGGAGAACAATAATAATAATAAAATAAACAACACAACAACATTCGAGGAATCGTTGATGTTACAGAAGACAAAAGGCACAGGAGAAAAGAGACGAGGCCAGGCACCAGAAATACATCTTGTTCATTCTGCGGTCGAATCTGTCTATCCGATGTTGGCAGATTCAGTCACAAGCGAAGATGTTCAGTAAAACAGCATGCAGCATAAGCCACTAATATTTCACTAAACTACTGACAAATCAGTAATAATAAATAAAGTGACAAACGTGGAGGTCATGACTTGCACAGGCCTACCGAATATCTACACGCTGCTCAAACAACGTAGGTTACGCTGGCTTGGCCATGTACACCGTACGAAAGATGGCAGCATACCGAAAGATATACTCTACGGACAACTGGCAGATGGTAAAAGAACTAGAGGGCGCCCAAAACTTCGATTTGTAGATGTGTGTAAACGCGACATGAAGACTCTGAACATAAACCCTGCAGCATGGGAAGACATAGCTGCAGACCGCAATCTCTGGAAACACACTCTAAAGGTTCACCTCAAACAAGAAGCAGACAGATTCTTAGAGAAAGAGAATACACGGCGAAAGAAAAGAAAAGAAAAAATAACATTTCTAGAGGCGCTGAAAAATCCATAGTCAACTATGACTAACGGAGGCTACTACTACTACTACTACTACTACTACTACTACTACTACTACTACTACTACTACTACTACAACTACTACTACTCATAAATCATGATTGCTTGCTACCAACCGTCTGTCAAGATGTCAAAGGCCATATTATATCATCATTGAGTGCCATCTCCGCATAGAAGGTTGGTTAACATGAGGCAACATTCTGCTCTGTCTCTTGATTTGATGCTGCAGGTTGCCATAGACTGATTTGTCCAGCTTTTCATGTTACTTGTCCATTTTAGTTTTGGTCTGCATTTGCCTCTTTTACCTTGTATTTTCCCTTCAAAGATTACTTTTAGTAGTCTGTTGTGTCTTTTAACATGGCCCCAATAATCTCATTTTCTTGTTTGAATTGTGTTTAGTAGTTCTCTTTCCATTTATAGTTGTTTTAAGAATTCTTTGTTTGTTTCATTATTATTTTTTTTTTACATCCAATTCTCCCCATTCTTCTATAAATCCACATTTCAAAGGCTTCAGTTTTATGTGTTATTGTCTTGTCAATGTTTCTGCCCCATACAGTAATGCTGAGATGATATAACATTTTGCTTTTCGTAGTTTTAGCCCTGGTATTATTTGTTTTGAAGTTAGTATTATATATTAAAGTAAAAAAGTAAAAAGCCCCCGTCACGCCAAGTAGCTTATACGGTAGAGTGACCATTTTTTCCCCCATTGTTTTCGGGGACATTTGTCATATTTTTTACATTTCAGAGGATTTTTTTCTTATTTCTGAGATTGTCCCACAAAATCGGGGACGAACGATAATACATATATATATATGATGGCCAGGTCGGGTAATTTTACCTGCTACTGTATGCAGTAAACAGTACAACCTGTGGCTGCCCTGCTGCTTTGCAGGTAAGCTCGGGAGAGTAAAAGGCTAAGGGAGGGTACCCCGACAGAAAACAACCCCACTGTCTTGTGGGTGAGACTTTTTAGTCAAAGGCTAGCGGAGTCAACTGAAAACAAACCGACGGAAGGCAACAGAAAACCACCGTCGTAATTTCTTTGTATAATCATGAATCGCTAATCTAAGGTATGCTGATGATACAGTATTAATCGCTAAGAGTGAAAATGAGTTACAAGAAATGTTGGACACTGTAGTGAAGGAAAGCAAAAATAAAGGACTCAGCCTTAATAGAAAAAAGACAGAGGTAACAACAAAGAAAAAGACATCACCTCACAGTGCAAAATAAAGACAAGTGGAACAATATTAAAACAGGTAAATGAATTTAAATATTTGGGAACATTGTTAACCTCAGACGGAAGATGTACAAAAGAGGTGAGATGTAGAATGGCTCAGGCAAAAGCAACTTTCCAAAAAAATGAGGAAAATACTATGCAATCCATTTTTGACAATAGAAACAAAAAAAAAGAGTTCTTAAATGTTACGTAGAGCCAGTCTTAACATACGGATGCGAATCATGGACAATAGGACAACAGACAAGAAAATAACTGGAGTCTGTAGAAATGTGGTTTCACAGAAGAATGTTGAGAATACCATGGACAGCTAAGAAGAGTAATGAAGAGGTTCTGAGAAAGGTCGAAGCAAAAAGAGAGCTAATTTCCAATGTTAGGAAGAGACAATCATCATTTTTTGGCCATGTAATGAGAAGAGAACAACTGGAATATATTGTAACAACTGGAAAAATTGAGGGACGAAGAGATAGAGGGAAGCAAAGAGAAAAAATAACTGACAGCTTAAGAGAATGGCTTGGCAGAAGGTCAACAACAGAAATGATAAATAGCTGCCGAGATCGAATGTTGTGGAGAAACATGATCACCTACGCCACTAGGCCCGGTACTTGATGATGATGATGATATATATATATATATATATATATATATATGTGTGTGTGTGTGTGTGTGCGTGTGTGTGTATACATATATATATATATATATATATATATATATATATATATATATATTTATTAATATATATTTATAATATGCGTGGGTGGGTGTGTGACTGTGTGTGCGCAAGAAATTTTGTAGATGCAAAAAAATGATAACTTTAAATTTCATAATAACTGTGTTTATTTGCTGTTTGATTTTATTTTTGTTAATATTCACGGTTGGACATGTGATGAGAAGAGATAATAACCGAATAGCAAAGCAAGCCCTCATATGGGAAACAACAGGTAAAAGAAAAAGAGGAAGACCCAGGGAGACACTGAGAAGAACATTGATGAGAGAGGCAAGAGCAGCAGGAGTCGGCTCCCTCAATGAGATAGAACTGCTTGCACAGAACAGAGACAGATGGCGAGATTTGATAAAATATCTTTAAAAGAAAACTGCTAGAACAAAAAATCCATATAGGAGAAGGTGTATCTTGGTCTACGCCCTATGGGCCGGTTACGGCTCGAAAGGAGTGCACGAATATTCACGGTATTATGCGATACACGCACTTAATGAAATTACAATAGCTAGTTTTGTTTCTCAATAACAAAAAAAAGTTAAAAAAAAAAAAAAAATTAAACAACATATATATATCAATTGCAATATTAAAGTAATGTTTACAGTACCTTATTTCTACTGAAGAAGTTGTTGCCTCAACGTGGTACTTGTTTTTTGATTGTATCTTTCTCAAGATCTCATGATTTGAAGCAAGTTTTTCACTGAAGCTTTCACACGATAAATTAATGTTAGTTTTTACTGTTAACATGGCTTGCACCGTGCTCACATTAATCCGTGATTTATCTTCAGACCAGACGTAGCTCATTTGAGAAAATAGTCTTTCTAGGGATGCATTGCTGCCAGGTAAGCACATACAAAGTTCAAGAATTCTCTTCACATTAGCATGTGGTACATTATTTTCTTTCAAGTACCTGAGTACTTCATTCCATTTTCTACATGGGGGCTTGTTACTGAACCACTCACATTCTTTTTGCAACAGATGGCCTCGCAAATAAGTAAATTCATCAAAGAGCTCATCACGATTGACGTTTACAACTTCATGACACTTTGAAGATATCTGTTCTACTGCATTATCAAAATGTTTCCTTTCAGGCACATTATCCAAGAGAAGGCAGCTCAGTTGTGACAAGTCCTCATTGTGCTTGTTCCAAGACTGCAAGTAATGTACAGCAGTATTATAGAATTCTTTACTTATTTGGAGATACCTGTCCATTTGGATGTCACCACTTTCTACTAAATCAGTTATCAAACTCTTTACTATGTGTGAGATGAAATTTCCATCGCGTCGAGTTTCTAATTTTATAAATGAGATTGTTCACAGCTAGTGCTGATTCTGTTGCACTTTTGTCGTCGCCTTCAATCGCCTTAATTGTTTCATGGGAGAGGGATGCGTGAGAATGAGCAAAGCTGAGCCAAAGCTCTGATTCACTGTTTTCAAAGAATTGTTTCAATATTGTAGGACAGTGTGTTTCTGACAAGAAGAAAGATCTCAGTGATTGATACAGTTTCAATATTCTTTCCAAGGCTGGAAGTAATGACAACCACCTTATATTCGAATAACCTAATAATTGCTTAAACTCCTGTCCTGCAAATTCACAGAAGTCTTTTAGGCGTTCTACACGAACCATGTAAATGTGAAAGTATCCAAATATTTTGGTTACAATCACTTCCATATCCATAGGCATGGAATCAAACGCTGTTTTTTCACAATTGTGAATTATGTGTGCGTTGCAACCAAGACCCATTATGTGTCTGTTTAACTTGGACTTTATTTTAGTTATGACATTATCTTTCCCTTTCTTCAACAAGCCTCCAAAGTTTGTATTTGTATTGTCTGCTGAGAGTCCAACAATCTTTTTGTTTAAGTCAAAATTATCAATTGCTTTCAACAATTGTTCAGATATTATGTCGGACGTTTCTCCTGGGATATCTATGAAAGCAATCAGTTTGGTCTTTACTGGAGTTTCCAGCTCATAAGCCTGAAAATAACGAACTAAAATAGGAAGTAGCTTAACATGTTTATGATTAGATGTATCGCAAGACAATGTTACGAAGCTGACATATTTGAGGTCATTTTTTTAGTTCACCAATAGCCCAAGGAGCAAAAACATTGGTAATTATGGATTCACACTTGATTCTTGCACAGGAAAATTGTTTCGTTGAAAATTTCTTTTGTAGAATTGTTGTACAATCCATACTGCGGAAACTATGATTATGAAATACAGTATGATATGCGAAGGTTGCTTCATGAACAGCTAGAGTGTATTCATCTTTTGAGGGTTCTGTTTTATAAAAATAATTTGTCATACACCCAGACTGAGACTTACAAAGCAGCGCATCCTTATGCTTTTTTTCCTACAGATGATCAGTTATTGATGTCCTTCCACCACTTGCTACAGAAAAATTTGAACTACATATATTACATCTCACTAGCGTTCCATCCTCTAAAATTGCTTGTATAATAAATGGAAATTCAGCTTTCAGCGAATCACTAAAATGACACTTACGGACTGTCCCCGAAAATCGGGGACGAACGGTCACCCTATTATAGGGAATATGGTGTTAGTGGCCATAAATTTTACACACCTTCAGCACATGATTTTTGAGGTAATGTGGTCGGTATTACGCCCGTGCCGCTTTACTTTCCCAGAAAAAATCCGGTACCCAATAAAGGCTTGGTGAACTCGGAAGCCGTCGGTTGGAATCGAACCCTACCTCTTGTCCTTTGAGTCCAGTTCACTAACCACTGAAGTATTATTATATGCACACTAGAAATAGTCGTTGAGCAAACAGAGGAAGAAGAACCCTAGGCAACAGTAAGAAAGAAAAGAAGACTCATATATTCGGTGGTTTCAATAATAAAAGAGCTTCGCGTGGCCGTGCGGCTAAAACCATTGTATCACTGGCTGAAAAGCTGGCGTACGTCGTTCAAAACCCGAGGTAGACAGAAAGGATTTTTCTATCGGGGTTGAAATAAAAATCCTGAGTCTCACACACCGTGGCGACTGCTTTGACAAAGCGGCCTTTATCCCCCTGGTTCTATCGCGAGCCCTCCCCCCCCCCTCTCCCCGACATATACCAGCAATGGTACTATGTGACGTAACGATAGTTTTTCTTCTTAATAATAAAGCAATACATTACATAAGAAACTACTGTTAAATCTAAAAATAGGTTTGCGACCTTCAAAAGACAAATGTCGGTCTCTCACGTCAGTTGCTCCACATCCCACCTTTGACCAGTACAATTGTATATCTCACACTGTGCGGTAAATAACAACTACTTTAGCAGCTCAGTGAATTAAGACCCTCGTGAGTGCCTCCATCATTTTCTCGCACCAGACGCGAGTTCCATTTCGGTTTCCACATTTAATTTGTGGTAGCTGTTAAATCGCGTGTTCTAGAATTGATTACTATGGAACTACTTTTCCTTCTTTAAGGCCAGTTATTATGGTTGTTAAAAGTGGTAGATTCCGGCGGCGGATGGATTTTTAATTACCGAACGTGGTTGGGTCTTGTATGCATTAGTGAATCTGATGCATGGAAGACTTTGGCAGAAAAGCGCGCTTAGATTTGTCTCGCTAAATTTGGGAATAATTCACTGGTCGGTAATATTTTACAAGATAGAAGCAAATTGTGAGTGAAAATGTGAATTTACTGCAAGAGTACTCATATGGAATAACGTTGTCATAATAGAATAAAAATACAAATTGAATACTAAGACTGAGCACATACCGACAAATTTTGCTAAGTACATACATTTATTGTTATACAAAATCAACTACTATATAATGACTTTGTTATAAAGAGCCAAGTACATATTTGTTTTACTATAGAGAGCCAAGTACATATTTATTTTGCTATAGAGAGCCAAGTACATATTTATTTTGCTATAGAGAGCCAAGTACATATTTGTTTTGTTATGGAGAGCCAAGTACATATTTATTTTGCTATAGAGAGCCAAGTACATATTTATTTTGCTATAGAGAGCCAAGTACATATTTATTTTGTTATAGAGAGCCAAGTACATATTTATTTTGCTATAGAGAGCCACGCACATATTTATTTTGTTATAGAGAGCCAAGTACATATTTATTTTGCTATAGAGAATCAAGTACATATTTGTTTTGTTATGGAGAGCCAAGTACATATTTATTTTATTACAGAGAGCCAAGTACATATTTGTTTTGTTATAGAAAGTCAAGCACATATTTATTTTGTTATAGAGAACCAAGTACATATGATTCTTTTTTTTTATATAGAGCCAAGCAGAAAAAGTTTTTTTTATTCAGAGTCATGCATGCACAGATTCTATTGTTGAGACCCAAATGTGCAAAGTGATTTTGTTATATGACGTAAAGCAACAGTGGAGTATGCAACAGTGGCCTCCAAATTGCTACAAAGAGCTATGAATGCACTGAATTCATGGACAAATAGATGGTGTATCAGCATCAATACAGACAAATGCAGTACTACACTTTTCACACTCTCCCCAAAACAAAAAGCAGGAGCCATCTACATAAACAATGAGCCTGTGAAAGAAGACATACAAGCTACATATCCCGGAGTTACATTTGATAACAAACTATCTTGGAAACAGCAGATAAATAAGGCAACCCAAAAAGCAAGGAGAAAATTGGCTATTCTAAGAAAGTTGTGTGGAACCACATGGGGTGCGAGTGGGAAAATACTCAGTAAAGTTTACCAACAGAGTATACGCCCACATTTAGAATATGGATCATCCGCATGGTGCTCAGCATCAAACACCACATTGCAAGAACTGGATAAAGTACAAAACCAGGCACTTAGGGTCATCACAGGAGCAATGAAATCAACACCAATATTGGAGATGGAGAAATTGTGGAGGATACCAGCACTGAGAGAACGGAGAGACACAAAGGTGCTGATACAGGCAGAAAAATTTGTATGCATGCCGAGACATCCAATGAAGGACAGATTCCAAAATCTTGCATTGGGACGACTTAAGAGAAGCAGCTTTATCCACCAAGCCAAGCGTATTAGTAGACAAACACCAGACATGCCAAGAGTTGTTAAACCCCTTCTGCCCATACCAGAACAGACTCCCTGGACAGATGAATCAGGATTATCAGTTCAAATACGGACAGAAGTGAAAGGAATAGTTGACAAAGAGGAACAAAATAGTCTACAGCGAAAAACAATAGCTCTCAGTTTCCTGGATGAAGAATACCCACAAGACCTATGGATTCGTGTGTACACAGATGGATCAGCACAGAATGCAGTAAAGAATGGGGGAGCAGGTGCATATATAGAGTACCCAAATAACACTAGGGATATGAATAAAATAGCAACAGGGAAATATTGTCACAATTATGATGCAGAAATACAAGCAATAAAGTTGGCAATAAAAAAACTGCTGAACAGTAATCTTAGCCCACAGCCTGTAGTGTTTTTGACAGATGCAAGATCAGTACTCCAGGCACTACAATCCAGAAAATTACCACATCTGCAGACCTTATTGACTGAACTCTGCAAGCACCACAGGGTTGCCCTGCAGTGGATCCCGTCTCACTGTGGAATACCAGGAAATGAGAAAGCAGATCAGTTGGCAAAGGAAGGTTCAACAGGCACACAACTAGATACACCAGTTACATACCATCATAAGAAACAGATAATCAAATCAATCAGAGGACCACAAGCCCCAAATCAGGATGCCTTTCATAATATGAATAGATATGAACAAGTTATCATTATACGCCTAAGAACAGGACACAATCGACTCCATAGTCACATGTATACAAAATTCAAGATCGGCACATCAACTACTTGTACATGTGGACAGGCACCCCAGACTGCTGAACACATACTTCAAGACTGCACTGAATATAGTAGACTGAGGAAAATCCATTGGCCCATAGATACAACACTACAGACAAAACTATATGGGCCACTGCAAGAATTACAAAAGACAGTAAAATTTATACAGGAAACGACATTGCAGATATAGACAATACTTCAGGCGAACGAAAGATAGATAGATAGATTTTGTTATATATAACTAAGTACATAATTATTTTGTTATACATAGTCAAGTACAAAATGATTTTGTTATATGTAACCAAGTACATAATTAGTTTCTTATACATAGCCAAGTACAAAATGATTTTGTTATATCTAGCTAAGCACAACATGAATATGTTATATATAACTAAGCACATAATTATTTTGTTATACATAGGCAAGTGCAAAATGATTTTGTTACATGTAGCCAAGTACATAATTATTTTGTACTAGTCTCTATATAAAAATAATTATGTACTTGGCAGAAAAACAAAACTATTTTGTATTAGGCTCTAAAGAAAATAGTTTTGTTACATACAGTATAGTACAAAGTAGTTTTGTTACACACAGTCTAGTACAAAGTAGTTTTGTTACACACAGGCTAGTAAAAAGTAGTTTTGTTACACAATGCAAAGTAAAAACAAAAGACTATTCCAATTTATTAGAAAAAGGAATAATGTTTCTAACAACAGGTTAATTTCGAAAAGATTTTGTAAAACATCACAGAAATAATTACAGAGTTATTTTTTATTTACAAATATAAGCCAACCACGGAAATGATATTTTTATGTACGGCCAAATACAAAACATTGTTGGTCCTAATTAGCTATAGACCGTAACATGCATAATTAATTTTCAAATACAGCCAAAATGTACTTTACAAAGATAAATATAAAATTACTTTGTGATACAGAGCTAATGCAGAAAAATTATAATACAGGGGACCCGAACTCACGATGGTTGGGGGGGCATTTCACACCTTCCCAGAGTACTACCCTGGTATCCAATTCTGCTAGCGGCTGGGTCGACCGCGGAGGTATTTTTATTCCAACTACAAATACAACTCACACTGCTTCCAGCGAGAATCGAACATGGGTTGTCCGAAAGTCGGTAGCCCAGTCGGGTGGCTTTCGCAACTAGGCTAAACCCCCCCCCCCCCCCAACCAGGAAGAGTACGCAGTGGTACAAAAACTGTCGCGATAACTCAAAGTAAAAAAGTCAAGAGCCCCCGTCACGCCAAGTGGCGTATAGGGAAATATGGTGTTAGTGACCATAAATTTTACAGACCTTCCGCACATGATTTTTGGGGTAATGTGGTCGGTAATACGCCCGTGCCGCTTTACTTTCCCAGAAAAAAAATCCGGTACCCATTTAAGGCTGGATGAACCCGGAAGCCGTCGGTTGGGATCGAACCCTACCCCTTGTCGCTTGTAGTCCAGTGCACTAACCTTTGAGCTATCGCGGCTCCCTAACTCAAACATACATATGTCAAAATGGCCACTATTAAGAGATGATAAATATTACACTTGTGTACATTTATTCCGCCATATATTTTATTTTATTTTCTTCACAAATTTATAATGTTCAACTCTTTCACAATAAATGGCAATATAATCCCAAAACTCTAATACCTTATTGACACAGTCCTCCACTCAAACAAATGGGATTAAAAGAGACAATTGTGTGTGTGTTCAAAGACACAGTAAAGAGCAAAACTTCTATCTAAATATACAGAAAACCAAATTAATGTCTATGGACAAAGCAAAAAGCTATCCCAAAAGCATCATCAAACAGTGAAGAACATGAAAGTGTAACAAACTAGGAATTTATAGGAACTATAACAACAAACATTAACTGGACTACAAAGGACAAGAGGTCGAGTTCGATCCTGATCGACGGTTTCCGGGTTCATCCTCATCATCATGTGCCATACCGGTTGGCGTAGGTGATCATGTCCCTCCACAATCTTCTATCCTCAGTGCATCGTATCAGTTCTGTTGTTAACTTTTTTCCATGCCATGACACCAAGCTATCCAGTATTTTCTCTCGTTGTCGCCCACGATCTCTCTTTCCTTTTATTTTGCCAGTTGCAACCAAGTATTCCAACTTTCCTCTTCTCATGATGTGCCCGAAAAATGTTGATTGCTTCTTTCTGATGTTTTTTTAAGAGCTCCATTTTTGTATTGACCTCTTTGAGAACTTCCTCATTGGTTTTTTAGCTGTCCTGGGAACTTTCAACATTCTTCTGAGAAATCCCATCTCTGTGGCCTCCAATCGTCTTTTCAATTGTTTGTCAATGTTCACCCAGCCTTAAATGGGTACCGGATTTATTTCTGGGAAAGTAAAGCGGCACGGGCGTATTACCGACCACATTACCCCCAAAATCATGTGCCGAAGGTCTGTAAAATTTATGGCCACTAACACCATATTCCCTATACGCCACTTGGCGTGACGGGGGCTCTTTACTTTACTTACTATAATAACTAACAACGGAGACTGCTTGAAAGAGATAAAAAGAGGATTATCAATTGAAAAAAAAAAAAATCTTTACGACACGTAGTTCCATTGCTGATGTATGTCGGGGGACACACAATATAACCTGATGGATAATGGCCGGTTGGTGAAAGCAGTCGCCACGACGTGTGAGACTCAGGATTTTTATTTCAAGCCCCCCCTCCCCCGCCCCACCCGCGGCCCCCCTACCCCCCCCCCCCCCCATTATTAGGAATTTAAAAGGAACTGGCTTATCAACATTCTACAGAAAAACATTAAAATGCTCTGGCCATGTCTAAAGATACAGTGGGCTAGAAAGAACAGTAATGGAAGGCATGGCTCTGTGAAGTTGAGATAGGGGCAGACCAAGAAGAAGGTCGTTTCAAGACATCAAAGAGACCTTGAACATACCCTACATACAGACAGAGGCTCTTTCTGATGGGCTGTAGTGAATGCAACGTTCTGTGGGAGATCTGACTAGAGACAGAGACTCCTTCAGATTCGTTGTAGTGAATGCAACGTTCTATGGGAGATCAATCTAGGGACAGAGACCCTTTAATATGCGCTGTAGTGAATGCAACGTTCTATGGGAGATCAATCTAGGGACAGAGACCCTTTAATATGGGCTGTAGTGAATGCAACGTTCTATGGGAGATCAATCTAGGGACAGAGACCCTTTAATATGGGCTGTAGTGAATGCAACGTTCTATGGGAGATCAATCTAGGGACAGAGACCCTTTAATATGGGCTGTAGTGAATGCAACGTTTTATGGGAGATCAATCTAGAGACAGAGACCCTTTAATATGGGCTGTAGTGAATGCAACGTTCTGCAAAGGACAAGATGATTTATTTATTTGCCCCCATATCGCTGTCAAACATGGTCCTTATTTAAGGCTCCAGAGAGAATGATGTTACATTTTGTGGGACATGAAGCTTGAGAAAACCGTTAATGTCACCAGAAAAACCAACATCTTCAATTGCCCTAATTGCTGGTTTAGGCGGTCATGCCTCTCCATAACTTTGTGTCTCTATAGTTATTATATACGACGCGAGAATATCAGACTCAAAGGTCGACCGAGAAAAAAAAATGGATTCATGGAATTTTGTAAACACTTGGAAACATAACAGCAGAGGAGAGGTCATCTGTAGAACAGGAGACAACAAACTATATAAACCTGATGTTGAAAGGCAGATGAGACAGCAAGAAGAAGAAGAAGAAGAAACTCTCATATGCTATCTCGTTATCTTCTCTTTCTCTCTCTCTCTCTCTCTATATATATATATATATATATATATATATATATATATATATACATATATATATATATATATTTATATATATAATTCTTTTTAAATGTGTCCGTTTGTTGCAAAACGTTCCAGCGGCTCACTTCTCTCATTATAGCCAAAAAGTGAGAAAATATTGGCTATTAATTTAGTTTTTAATGTCATTCTCAGCATTATTTTCTGAATAATTACATTTCTCTGGTCTCCAAAGATGTTCAGGTCTATTGTTCGACTTCCCATGATTCACTTCAGATGTCAACAGATTTATCGAATAAATTCTTAAGTAGAAAAGAGAATAAAGAATGACAATATTAACATTTGTTATTGGGAAAAAAAACCACGCATCAAACACAGACACACATGTTTACGAACACCATCACATACAAAAGGTGGAAAAATGATTGTTTGTTGATCTCACGAGGGTTGAAGTAATTAGCTCCCAGTTTGTGTTTACTGCAGCCGATGATCTTGCTTCAAGGCACGAGGAAGGAAACAAGAGCGGTATCGATATGTAGACAACAATACGTACATTCTATTGCGGCACAGGCTGCATGAACAGTCAATAAGACACGACTAGTTCTATGTTGAACAGAACAGGCACTGGTTGGTCGAGAGGCAAGACGCTGGCCTTGAGTCAGAGAGGTTGTGAGTTCAAATCCCGTCTGCACAGGGTGGGATTCTCATTTGTGATTTCTCTCCGAGGCAACCATCTCTGGGCGAGGCCCGGCTTGAAACGTAAATTACTCATGGACGGAAAAAAAAAATATGAGTACCTCCGAAGACGGAGTTATCTGCCTGTGTGGCGAGGGGCCCCTGTGCACACGGCTTCCAGGTTAAAAAAAAAACGGATTAACACGCAAAATTCAGCTCCTAGTCTCTAGGGACTTCATGAGAGGTAAAGGTTGGCTAACGCAAATGAAAAAATATTGAACAGAATAACACATTTGTGGATACAATTCTATGACCATATTCTATATTCTAGAACAATTATTACGATAAAGATTGTTTAGATGAGCTGCGTAAGAAACATAATAGGAGCCAACTTCAGAGACAAAACCAGAAGTTTAGAACTAAGAAGACAGTGAAGGATCACCACCGCATTTAAACATAAGCAGAAGAAAGTAATTACATTATTAGTCACATGACAGAAGCAAGTAATTCCGATCACCGCAGTTATCAAAAGACGCTACGAAATCAACAGACCGATACGGAATTCCCGAAAAAACCCCCCAAAAAACATGAAATATGGATATCTGGATAAAGACATACTAGTGGAAACACTCGTTGGCAGCGTGGCATTAAAATAGACCAGAAATGAAAACAAGCCATCCAATTTTATCTCCCTTTTGTGCTTAAAGTTCAAAATATGTTTTTATCAACAGAATTAAGAATATTTGTCGGATGACTAAAAAGTCACAAGACTTCGTCGTGATGACCGGAAAAAAGACAGAGTAGGGTGGAAAAGTAATAGGCTGCTCGCTTTCTATGTTGTCCACATATTCGAAACACCTTGATGTTGTGGTCGAGTCGACCTTGATGAAAGATAGAGACCAGATTTATGTTTAGGGACGGAATGGTATCCCGAGGTACTTTACATTTTTACCCTCCGTCACGCCAAGTGACGTTTAGGGAATATGGTGTTAGTGACCATAAATTTTACAGACCTTCAGCACGTGATTTTTGGGGTAATGTGGTCGGTATTACGCCCGTGCCGTTCACTTTCCCAGAAAAAAATCCGGTACCCATTTAAGGCTGGGTGAACACGGAAGCCGTCGGTTAAGATCGAACTCTACCTCTTGTCCTTTGTAGTCCAGTTCACTAACCACTGAGCTATTGCGGCTCCGCATATTTGATTACTTCTCGATTTCCTTTTTCATGATGTTGGGTTCAGTGTTTGTGCAATCTTGTGTGGCTTTTGTTGTGATTTTGGTAGTTGTCATGTTTAATAGGTCTTCAAAACATTCTTTCCATCTCTGTTGCTTATGTTGGTTATTTGATATTGGCTGTCCGTCTTTGTCATTTATGAGCTCAGTAGGGTTGTGGTTTTCTTATTTCGCTCATGTTGTATTTGCTGCTTTGTAGAAATTTCTTGTGGTTGTCCTGAAGTCCCTGCTCATATTTTGTCCGAATTCTGTCCATTTGTTTTGTTTAGCTTCTTTGAACCAAATGTTAACTTTTTTCCCCAAACTAATGCATATTTTTCATATTCTTTTTGGTTCATATTCACCCTCCAAATTTTAAACAGTTTCTTCTTTTCTGTATTTGCTTCTCTGATTGTTTCGTTCCGCCACGGGTTGTTCTTTTCCCTTCTTTTTATCTTTTTAGTTTCGTTCCACATACATTTTTTTGAGATGCTGGATACTGTTTTCTTAAATTGTTTCCACTCTTCTTCTACTGTGCTTACTTCGTTAGGGAGTTTCTTGAAGTCCTCTGTTAGTTTTTCTTCAAGGATTTTTCTTGAACTTTTCATTGTTTTACTTTCATTGAATGTTCTTTTTGCTTCTTTTGTTTCTTTGTTTGCGTTTCTTCTCTTTGTTTTTTTTTTGTGTTGCTATTTCAGTATAATCATAACCATTTTATGGTCCGTGTCGTCTGTGATATTAGGGATTGCTCTGCTGTCGGTTACTTTTTTCTTGTTCTGTTGTCTTGTTAGTATAAAATCTATCTGGCTTCTGCATGTTGTGTCATTCCACTCGTACCACCTGTGTAATTGCGACTCTGTGTTTGAAGAATGTGTTGATGATAAACAAATCATTTTGATTGCATAATTCCCTGCAGTCTGATTCCTTTTCAACAATTTCAGCGTTATTAATTTGATATTTGTAATATCTCAACTTAACGTCTTAAGTGGCCAGAACTAATCAGACAGCAAAGGCAAACTACTGATTGAAGACTGCAGATAAATAATAACAGTGTGAAGTGCGAGATCTGGCTAGAGACAGAGATTCTTTCAGACGGGCTGTGGTGAATGCAACGTTCTGTGGGAGATCTGGCTAGAGACAGAGGTTCTTTCAGACGGGCTGTGGTGAATGCAACGTTCTGTGGGAGATCTAGCTAGAGACAGAGATTCTTTCAGACGGGCTGTGATGAATGCAACGTTCTGTGGAAGATCTGGCTAGAGACAGAGATTCTTTCAGACGGGCTGTGGTGAATGCAATGTTCTGTGGGAGATCTGGCTAGAGACAGAGATTCTTTCAGACGAGCTGTGGTGAATGCAACGTTCTGTGGGAGATCTGGCTAGAGACAGAGATTCTTTCAGACGGGCTGTGATGAATACAACGTCCTGTGGGAGATCTGGCTAGAGACAGAGATTCTTTCAGACGGGCTGTGATGAATGCAACATTCTGTAAAGGACATGTGACCTGATGATCATGATTTGAACTACAATTTACAAATAAATACTGACAGAAAATAAACAATCAACTGATACTGTAGTGAGCTTGACTGCTTTGCCAAACAATCGCTTTAAAAGAAAATTTGCCTAACAAGACTAAATGTCTAAGTCAGTCAACTCCGATAACAAGCAATTGCTTTAATAGAAAATTGATCTGGCAAGACTAAATGTCTAAGTCAGTCAACTCCGATAACAAGCAATTGCTTTAATAGAAAATTGATCTGGCAAGACTAAATGTCTAAGTCAGTCAACTCCGATAACAAACAATTGCTTTAATAGAAAATTGGTCTGGCAAGACTAAATGTCTAAGTCAGTCAACTCCGATAACAAACAATTGCTTTAATAGAAAATTGGTCTGGCAAGACTAAATGTCTAAGTCAGCCAACTCCGATAACAAACAATTGCTTTAATAGAAAATTGGTCTGGCAAGACTAAATGTCTAAGTCAGCCAACTCCGATAACAAACAATCGCTTCAATAGAAAATTGGTCTGGCAAGACTAAATGTCTAAGTCAGCCAACTCCGATAACAAACAATTACTGACTTGCAGAAAAGTCAAGGAGAGGTTAAAGGTTATGATGTCATTGCTGATTAAATGGGAGTTGAATTATTTGAGTCCATTGTCCTGCGAGGTACACAATCCAGTATGCGTTCTTAGAAAAAATAACACAGACTGCAAACAGTTGCTGTATTGTTGGAATGTAGCGCAACTCGATATTCAAGGTTGAAGAATATTAGATAAGATATGAGGACAAGTAATTGAGATGTTTTTCTATATCCTTCCTTCTTATTTTTCCATTTTTGTTTTGGTTCTTATTTTATCGATTGATTAAAAAAAATATTGATGCTATTGTTAATAATGTTCATTCTCGCCTTCTATTTTGAATCTTTCTGAATTGTCGTAAGTACGGTCTGTTTATCAATTTTTCCTTGCACAACCTTCCATCGTCAACACCATCATCATCATCTTCATCATCTTCACCATCACCATCAATGTCACCACCAACTTCATTTTCTTTTTTCGTTTTCGACGACTATTTATTTTTCTTCTTCCATTTTTATTCTGTCATACTTTCTTCCATCTCATTATAGTCAACACCATCATCGTCGTCGTTGTCATAATAAACATCACAGTCATCATCATCGTCCTTATCATCGTCATCATCACCGTCACCGTCATCATCACCATCATCAATGTCAACACCATCATCGTCCTTATCATCATCATCACCATCATCATCATCACTATTATCACCATCATAATCATCACCATCATCACCGTCACCATCATTATCATCACCATCATCACCATCACCATCATCACCATCACCATCACATCACCAATGTCACTATCATCACCGTCACCATCATCATCATCACTATCATTACCATCATCATCATCACCATCACCATCATCACCGTCACCATCACCATCATCACCACCACCATCATCACCGTCACCATCACTACCATCACCACCACCACCATCACCGTCATCACCGTCATCATAACCATCATCACCATCATCAATGTCACCATCACCATCATCATCACCATCATCACCATCACCATCATCAATGTCACCATCACCGTCATCACCGTCATCATCACCATCATCAATGTCACCATCATCATCGTCTTATTTTTTTTTTCTTTTGCTGGCAACTATTTATTTTTCGTCTTCCCTTTCTATTCTTTTATTCCTTCTTACATCTCTCGACTTGATTCGTATTCTCTACATTCTCATGTATCCACTCACGTGTAAACTAACATTTACACACGCACACATAATTCACACAGCCCACATTTTACACATACACACACTTGCACACGCTGAAGCACACCAACAAGCACTTACCTAAAACACACACTCACTAGCCCAATAAAATTAACGGCTGAACATCAGCCACGATTACCCCCAACAAAACCGTATAAATATAGACTCTCTGGACTTTAGGGCTAAAAGTCTCAATTACTTATCGTGCGTGATTTACGTGTGCACAATATCGAGGTTAACTATAATGGAGTGCACACGCCTTCTTATATCTTCAACCTTTCTGTCAGTGGCGTGTCGAAAAAAAAATATGGGGACCCAGGACATTAAAGGATTATTGGCTTTGTGTAGGGAACTTCGGTAGCCTAGTTGGGAAAACTACCCGACTGGGCTACCGATGATCGATTCCAGCTGGGAGCAGTGTGGGTCTACTCGTGGTTGGAAAAAGAAACGCGGTCGACCCAGCCGCTGGCAGAAATGGGTAGTACTCAGGGAAGGAATTCCGCCTGGTATCGTGAGTTTCGATGCTTGGAGCGATACTATCCAGAAGTCTCCGAACACTTCTGAATAGATGGCCCACTACGTATGGGTGAAAACTCGCGTGCTAACATGTCGATTCAAGTTTCGTACTTTACCTTTACTTTCTTCTTCTACCTTTCAGCTCCCTGTGGTGCATAGGTCTTCAACAAACACTTTCCAAGTCGTTCTGTTTTTTTTTTTGCCATTCTTTTAAGACCATTCCATATCTTCCCCATCATCTTCATCTCTGCTTCTATCTGTCTTCTCCAAGAATTCCTTGGTCTTCCTCTTTGTCTCTTCCCCTGGGGATTCCAAAAAAGGGCTGTTGTGTAATACTCTCAGTTGGCTTCCGCAGTGTGTGTCCTATCCAGCACCATCGTCTTCGCTGTATCTCTTTATCCACTGGTATTTGACTGGTACATTTCCATAATTCTGTGTTAGTGATTTTGTCCTGCCATTTCCATCCTTTTATTCTGTGTAAGCATCCATTAATTAAAGTCTGTATCTTCGTGATTGTCAATTTTGTTGTTCTCTATGTTTCACGCCATATAATAAAACCGACTTATCTTTGGAGTTGAAAATTTTTACCATTACTTTGCCTGTGTATAATTAAAAATAGAAATATTCTGACAAATCATAATGATTTTCACAATTTTTAATAAAATAACGAAATAGAATATGACAGTATTAGGTGGACACGAATGTCTGTCTAGCAATTAGTATACGAGTCGTTTTGTGCGACAGTAGGTCAGTAACTAGATATGAAAAAAAACAAGCTTTGTATTTTAAAAATGTTTAAGAATCTGTCGCAAGTATGTAATTGTGTGGAAAAAAACCCATTAAAATATAATTCATTAGTTAATTCTAAAACAAATATTTACAACCGAAAACAATAGTCTATTAATTAACCTTTCCTATTTTGATAACTATTGTCTCATCTAAGTTCCGAGGGCGCGGGATATTTATTTCCCGTATTTCATTTCACATGTAGTGATCTTTAATTTTTGTGCAACCATTTATTTGCCGCCATCTCATATAATTTCACATGTAAACAAGTAAAAAGCCACGTGACGCCAAATGGCGTATAGGGAATATGGTGTTAGTGACCATAATTTTTTATAGACCGTCAGCACATGATTTTTGGAGTAATGTGTTCCGCCCGTACTGCTTTACTTTCCCATAAAAATATCCGGTACCCGTTTAAGGTTGTTCCTTGTAGTCCAGTTCACTAACATCTGAGCTATCGCGGCACCTATTTCACAAATAGTACAAGTAGTATTAGGTATATATAATATATGAAGCAAGGAGTCAGACAAGGCTGTGTTCTGTCGCCGGATTTATTTTCACTTTACAGCGAGCATATTATGAGATCAATAGTAGACAAAAAAAGGAATTGAAGTCAACGGTCACAACATAAATAATTTACGATATGCGGATGACACAGTCTTAATAGCAGAGACAGAGAATGAACTACAAGAAATGATAGACATAATAGTAAAAGAAAGCAACAAGAAAGGTCTCAGTCTGAATAGTAAGAAAACAGAAGTAATGGTTATATCGAAGAAACAATCACCACCATCATGCAGCATAAAAATAAACGAGACAAATCTGAAACAAGTACAACGTTTCAAATACTTGGGCACAATAATAACATCAAATGGGAGATGCACTACAGAAATAAAAAGCAGAATAGCTCAGGCCAAAATAGCATTTCAGAAGGTTAAAAATATCTTAAGCAACAAATCTATGTCAATAAAAATGAAAAAGAGAGTTCATCGGTGCTATATAGAACCAATTATGACCTATGGAAGCGAATCATGGACAGTGGACAAACAAATGAAAAGACGATTGGAGGCCACAGAGATGGAATTTCTCAGAAGAATGTTGAAAGTTCCCTGGACAGCTAAAAAGACCAATGAGGAAGTTCTCAAAGAGGCCAAAACAAAAAGGGAGCTCTTAAAAAAACGTCAGAAAGAAGCAATCAACATTTTTCGGGCACATCATGAGAAGAGGAAAGTTGGAATACTTGGTTACAACTGGTAAAATGAAAGGAAAGAGAGATCGTGGGCGACAAAGAGAGAAAATACTGAATAGCTTGGTGTCATGGTATGGAAAACAGTCAACAACAGAACTGATACGATGCACTGTAGATAGAAGATTGTGGAGGGACATGATCACCTACGCCAACCGGTATGGCACATGGTGATGAGTATTAGGTATGTTCGTAAAAGGCGACTAAGGAGAGTTGGGCATTGGACTGGCTATCCCGTACAGTAAAAAAAATAAGCCGAAAAAACTTCACTATCATCAAAGAGGAAGACCAAGGAATCCTTGGAAAAGACAGGAGAAGCCGAGAGGAAGATGATGGGGAAGATATGGAAAGATCTTAAAAGAATGACAAGAAAAAAGAATGGCTTGGAAAGTGTTTGTTGAAGACCTAAGCTCCACAGGGAGCTGAAAGGTAGAACTTAGAAGAAGATCTTTAATTATTGTATAGCTTTTTCTTATTGAGTTTTTATTTTTGTATTTTATCATTACTGTTTGCTCCCAGTATAAATTACATATCATTCTTCTGTCAGCATTATCCAGATGTATATCTTTCAAACATTTTATCAGTTGTTTATGGTGTATTCTGCCAAAAAGCTTTGGTGTAGTCTGTGAGGCATGCATATATTGGTTTGTTTACTTCTATATATTTTCATATTATCATTCTCATATAGAAGATAGCTTCACTTGCCCCATTGTTCTTTCTTCATCCAAATTATTGTTCCGTTCATTTCATATTGAATGTTTTTAAAATTCTTCCCTGTACAACTTTAAGCAAGATGTGTGTTATGTGGCTCATCAAGCATATTGTTCTAAAGTTACTGCACTCTACAGCACCGGTCTTCTTGGACAAAGCTATACATATTTATGTTTTAAGATCATATGGTATATATCCTGTGTTGTATATATCATTGCACAGATATGGGATAATTTATGTGCCAAAACCTCAGAGGGCTTCCAAAAACAGCTATCAATGCAAACACAGCTATAATAATAAAAAAAACATATAGCAATACAAAAAAAAAATACAATTAAAAATGCAAAAACAGATATTAATTAAAAATAAACATATATCAGCGCAAAACATTTTTGCTCAGGATACAAAACTTCCTTTCACAACTCGTCACCATTTAATAATAGAATATGGAAACACGTACTACAATCACCTCGTTCTCAAAGACTAATAAGTTCCATAAACACATTCCTATCAACTAATAAGTTCCATAAACACATTCTCGTCAACTAATAAGTTGCATAAACACATTCCTATCAACTAATAAGTTCCATAAACACATTCTCATCAACTAATAAGTTGCATAAACACATTTATATCAACCAATAAGTTCCATAAACACATTTCGATCAATTAAAAAGTTCGAAAACATACTCCTATCAACTAATACGTTCCATAAACACATTCCTATCAACTAATACGTTCCATAAACGCATTACCATCAACTAATAAGTTCCATAAACACATTCTCATCAACTAATAAGTTGCATAAACACATTCCTATCAACTAATAAGTTCCATAAACACATTCTCATCAATTAATAAGTTGCATAAACACATTTATATCAACCAATAAGTTCCATAAACACATTTCGATCAATTAAAAAGTTCGAAAACATACTCCTATCAACTAATACGTTCCATAAACACATTCCTATCAACTAATACGTTCCATAAACGCATTACCATCAACTAATAAGTTCCATAAACACATTCCTACACACTCATTTTCCTATACAAAATGCAGCGTCACAAACTCTCTAACTGAATAGAAAGTCTTAGTTTCATAACATGTCTAAGTAGGATGTCTTGATCTAATAACTCCATCCATATACTCACAGTAAACACACAACAAAATAACCTTACTTGATCTCATAAAAAAAGTAAAGTAAAGCGCCCCCGTCACGCCAAATGGCGTATAGGGAATATGGTGTTAGTGACCATAAATTTTACAGACCTTCGGCACATGATTTTTAGGGTAATGTTGTCGGTATTACGCCCGTGCCGCTTTACTTTCCCAGAAAAAAAAACCGGTACCCATTTAAGGCTGGGTGAACCCGGAAGCCGTCGGTCGGGATCTAACCCTACCCTTGTCCTTTGTAGTTCAGTTCACTAACCACTGAGCTATCGCGGCTCACTTGATATCATAAACACAACAAAATAGCATCACTTGATCATATAAACTAAGCTCATGGAAAAGCAACTTTCCGAAAAAATTAGGAAGATACTGTATTCTATATTTGACAATGGAAAACAAGAGGAAGAGTTCTTAACAGTTACATAGAACCAGTCTTAACAAATGGATGTGAATCATGGACAATAGGACAACCGACAAGAAAATCACTGGAGGTTGTAGAGTTGTGGTTTTACAGAAGAATCTTGATAATACTATGAACAGCTAAGAAAAGTAATGAATACGTTATGGAAGAGGCCAAATAAAAAAGAGAGCTAATTTCCATATTATGAAGAAGCAATCATAATTTTTTAGCTATGTAAAGAGACGGGAACAGCTGGAATATATTGTGACAACTGGGAAAATCAAGGGACGAACAAGCAGAGGAAAGCAAAGAGAAAAGATATCAGACAGCTTAAGAGGATGGCTTGGCAGAAGGTCAACAATAGAAATGATAAATAGTTGACGAGATCAAGAGCTGTGTGGAGAGACATGATCACCCACGCCAGCACGCATGATACGTGCTTGATAATGATGATCTCATAAACACACCGAAATAGCCTGACTTGATGTCATAAACGCCTTCACATAAAGTTATTTGATATCATAAACACATTAGCATTGTCTTATTGCAATCTTATAAACACACTAACATAAGCTAACTCGATCTCACAACTCATCCGTACATCACTATTTAATGTCATAAACACATCTACATAATTCCCACTTGATCTCACAAACACATCCACATAGTCCTACATAATCTCATAAACACTTATACACAACACATCTTATCTCACAAACACATCCACATAGTCCCATTTAATCTCATAAACACATCCACATAGTCCCATTTAATGTCATAAACACATCCATATAGTCCCATTTAATCTCATAAACACATTCACATAGTCCATTTAATCTCATAAACACATCCACATAGTCCCATTTAATCTCATAAACACATCCACATAGTCCCATTTAATCTCATAAACACACCCACATAGACCCAGTTATTCCAATAAAAAAAGAACGTCGCGGTTCAGACTGTTAGGGGAGCCAGTGTTTTGATTGTTCTTGAAAAGTCAAGTAGTTACGCCACTGCCAAAATGACCAAAACAGGAAATAACTGGATGAGGAATCAAAGCGAATAATCCCAGCACGCTTTGTAAAAATAAGGTCCCCGATTTTCGTTATTGCATTTAATATCACAAAGTCGTGGTAGTTCGTCGTAGAGATTGAACACAAGCGGCACGTTTTGACCTCTGACCTGCCTGACGGTCGCGTGTCAGGCTTCAAGGGTCACTCCTTGGCTTTCTGACGATCCTGCTCAATGTTGATATACGGAGACTGAGTCACGAGCAAAACTGGAACTCTCATTGATTTACTCGAGATTTTTAACAGCGCTAATTTATGTTTCATTTTCCATATAATTCAAGTGTTGAAATAAAATGGTGGAATGTCTTTGGAGAAATAAAAGGCTCCATTGATGTCAATGTAGCCGTGTACGATGTATGGAGTCTACTTGTGTCAGCTTCTTTTAATAACTTAAAGTTGGTTTATTGAATTCCATTTAAATTTTGCCAGATATTATTCCTGTTTCAGCATTATTCTATTCTCAAACACATCCTTTCAGACACACGTTGCCAATCTAATATCTACAATAGCATCTAGCTATGACTTCAAAAATTTACCAAATTTTCATATATATGTATATATATAAGACAGAGAATGAACGACAAGAAATGATAAACATAGTAGTAAAAGAAAGCCACAAGAAAGATCCCAGTCTGAATAGTAAGAAAACAGAAGTAATGGTTATGTGGATGAAACAATCACCACCATGCAGCATAAAAATAAAGGAGACAAATCTGAAACAAGTGCAACGCGTCAAATACTTGGGCACAAGAATAACATCAGATGGAAGATGCACCACAGAAATAAAAAGCAGAATAGCTCAGACCAAAATAACATTTAAGAAAATGAAGAATATCTTTTGCAACAAATCTATGTCAATAGAAGTGAGAAAGAGTTTATCGGTGCTATATAGAACCAATTCTGACCTATGGAAGTGAATCATGGAAAGTAGACAAAGAAATGAAAAGACGATTAGAGGCCACAGAGATGGGATTTCTCAGAAGAATGTTGAAAGTTCCTGGACAATTAAAAAGGCCAATGAACATCAAAAAGAAACCATCAACATTTTTAGGGTACATTATGAGAAGTGGAAAGATGGAATACTTGGTTACAACTGGCAAAATACAGGGAAATTGAGATCCCGAACGACAAAGATAGAAAATATTGGATAGCTTGGTTTCATGACATGGAAAACAGTCAACAACAGAACTGGTATGTTGCACTGTAGATAGAAGATTGTGGAGGGACATTATCGATTACGCCAACCGGTAAAGCACATGATGATGATGATGATGATGATGGTAATGACGCAGTAAGAATAGGCAGCAATTGGAGCTGGATAGATCATGACCTTTGAAGAATATCGCTCGTATAGCTGCTCCCAGGGCTCTGAGCACGGGAAGGGGAGAGAAGAATTGAGCCACGGCAGACCCGCGGTAAAGCTGTTGCAGGCATATGAACAATGCATATGCCAGCAAGCTTTGCGGTTTATGACAGGGCTAAGAAACGCATATTTCGGCAACATTTCTTGTCATCTTGTTTTGCTTTTTATATCTATCCCTACTCTCACTAGTATGTAGGATGGCAGCTCTTTCGACAAGACACGTTTGTAGGATGTCAGCTCTTTCGACAAGACACGTATGTAGGATGTCTGCTCTTTCGACAAGACACGTATGTAGGATGTCAGTTCTTTCGACAAGACACGTATATAGGATGTCAGCTCTTTCGACAAGACAAGTATGTAGGATGTCAGCTCTTTCGACAAGACAAGTATGTAGGATGTCAGCTCTTTCGACAAGACACGTATGTAGGATGTCAGCTCTTTCGACAAGACATGTATGTAGGATGTCAGCTCTTTCGACAAGACAAGTATGTAGGATGTCAGCTCTTTCGACAAGACACGTTTGTAGGATGTCAGCTCTTTCGACAAGACATGTATGTAGGATGTCAGCTCTTTCGACAAGACATGTATGTAGGATGTCAGCGATCGGGACAAGGCAAGTTTGTAAGATGTCAGTGTTCTGGACAAGGCAAGTATGTAAGATGCCAGCGATCGGGACAAGGCAAGTATGTAAGATGTCAGTGCGTGGGACAAGGCAAGTATGTAAGATGTCAATGCGTGGGACAAGGCAAGTATGTTAGATGTCAGTGTTCTGGACAAGGCAAGTATGTAAGATGCCAGCGATCGGGACAAGGCAAGTATGTAAGATGTCAATGCGTGGGACAAGGCAAGTATGTAAGATGTCAGCGATCGGGACAAGGCAAGTATGTAAGATGTCAGTGCGTGGGACAAGGTAAGTATGTAAGATGTCAGTGTTCTGGACAAGGCAAGTATGTAAGATGTCAGCGATCGGGACAAGGCAAGTATGTAAGATGCCAGCGATCGGGACAAGGCAAGTATGTAAGATGCCAGCGATCGAGACAAGGCAATCACCCGATTTAAAATTCAACTCATTGAAGGATCCAAACAAAGAAAGGCAGCTGTAGTCCACATCATGGCAGCGACAGCGCACGCGAAAAGACGTACAGTTAAGTAGCACCGAAATTTAACGCAGCTGAACTGTCTTTCGTCACACGATACCATCATTAATCGTAATCAACCGGAATATCGAAACACGATCTGGATGAAAAACACAGCTCACGGTGTGCACAGAGCACTAAACTCAGTAGCTCCAGCAGCAAGCCGGACTTGAAATAGGAGAAAACTACAAGATGGAAAACTAGTCAGACCTCAATGGTTCCTGCCGCCTATCCACCATATTGACCCTAGGAGATCATACTGACCGGAGGACAACATAATGACCGGAAGAATTATTCCGCGTTCAGTTTTCTATGCTCAACATATCGCACAGAAAGAAGAGTAGTCTCTTCTATGAGTTTAATCGTTAGCAGGAAGTCATCGGATGTGCTCCATAGCATGTCCGCAAATTGTTTGTTTAGTGACAAGAATTTGGTTCTTAGTTTTCTGTTATGTTCAAGAGTCTGGAGGATATCAGCTAGACTTTCTTGACCGGCATGACATGCAGACCGTGGGAGTGTAGTCATCTCTGCTCTGTACAGGAGGAGTGTTTGGTAGCCGCGATACCTCAGTGGTTAGTGAACTGGGCTACTAAGGATAAGAGGTGGGGTTCGATCGTGTTCGATGACTTCCAGGTTCACCCAGCCTTAAATAGGTACCAGATTTTTTTTTTCTGGGAAAGTAAATCGGCACCAACGTAACACCAGCCACATTACCCCAAAAATAATGTGCCCAAGGTATGTAACAATTATGGTCACCAACACCATATTCCCAATACGTCACTTGGCGTGACGGGGGCGTTCAGTTTACTGCGACCTGATCAGAGTCGGAAGAATGTGGTTGTAGTGCTCCTTTCTAGGTTCAAGATATAAATTTGTGGGAATGTATTATTTGTTCTAGTCCGCCATGCATTTATATATACTTCCATAGCAAGCATAATAATAATGATAAAATAATAATAATAATAATAATAATAATAATAATAATGATAAAAATAATAATAATAATGATAATAATAATAATAATAATAATAATAATAATGATACAATAATAGTATCATTGATGCATATGAAAGCTATTTTCTTCAAATAAAGATGAAACCAAACACAGCGTTATCAGAATCATCGCAACAAACACGATCATCAGCACAATCAAACGAATAAACATAACTGAAGATGTTTATCGGTTCAACGAATGTCATATTCTTCACTTCAACTTAAACCAAAATCTCAAGATAAGCAGCAATCATACAATTCCCGGGGACAAATCAAAAACAATTGTCTGTCTTAACAACAGACCTGCTTGTCAACACAAACTCCCAATATACTTCATTTCAATCACGGAGAAAGAGAGAGAGAGAGAGAGAGAGAGAAAGAAAGTGAAAGACCGATATAAAGAAAGAGCCAAGAAACAGACCCAATCAACATCCTTCTAATCACCTTCATGCATGGTATAAACAAAGACATCCCCAAACTTCAAGCTCAACAACAATTTCAGATTGACATATCTGAAGAGACTACTAATTGTGAAATGAAATGCTCCTGCAAAAACAAAATCCGTCGTCTGGGAAACCAGAAGCGGAAAAAAATAGCTAGCCAATCGCATAACCCCGTCATTTTTGCTCAAGCTTGATTGGTCAATATTCATAGCGAGTTGTTTGACAACATCCAAGGGACGTCACAAGCAGATATTCGTGCAACCGAATAATGCCCGTTGCTATCTCTTTGCGTATTCATGCGACTTCAAATAACAGAGATGTGAATCTCTAATGTAGCGAATGAAAATATTTAATTTTGTGTTGCCAGTTTTTGCTTTCTACCAGAGGTAGCTATAAATTTGTTGGGTTGCTGTCCATTTACGTCCATACATCCCATCTCCCGCTCTATAGGATCTAGAAATTCATATTAACTCCATAGTTTCATAAACTCATTAACAACTTCTTAGTTTCAGAAACGCAACTTCAAAAACTCATGTAAGGAGTAATAGATCACACCTAGATAACCTATGTCAGGATAGTTCACACCTAGATAACCTATGTCAGGATAGTTCACACCTATATAACTTATATGTCAGGATAGCTCACATGTAGATAACCTACGCTAGAATAGCTCACACCTAGATAACCTACGTTAGGATAGCTCAAACTTAGATAACCTACGCTATAATAGCTGAGACCTAGAAAACCTACACTAGTATAGCTCATACCTAGATACCATACACAATGATAGCTCACACCTAGATAATTTACACTAGGATAGCTCACACCTAAATAACCTACACTATGATAGCTCACACCTAAATAACCTACACCAGGATAGCTCACACCTATATAACATACACTAGTATAGCTCACAACTAGACAACTTGCACCAATATAGCTCATACAAAGATAATCTAAACTATGATAGCTCACACCAAAATAACATACACTAGTATAGCTCATACTTAGATAACCTACACTATGATAGCTCACACCTAGATAACATACACTAGTATAGCTCATACCCAGATAACCTATACTAGTATAGTTCACACCTAGATAATCTACACTAGTATAGCTCATACCTAGATAACATACACTAGTATAGCTCATACCTAGATAACATACACTAGCATAGCTCACACCTAAATAACATACACTAGTATAGCTCATACCTAGATAACAATCACTAGTATAGCTCATACCTATATAACATACACTAGTATTGCTCACATCTAGATAACCTACACTAGCATAGCTCACACCTAGATAACATACACTAGTATAGCTCATACCTATATAACATACACAAGTATAGCTCATACCTATATAACATACACTAGTATAGCTCATACCTATATAACATACACTAGTATAGCTCATACCTATATAAAACACACTAGTATAGCTAATACCTATATAACATACACTAGTATAGCTCATACCTAGATACCATACACAATGATAGCTCACACCTAGATAATTTACACTAGGATAGCTCACACCTAAATAACCTACACTATGATAGCTCACACCTAAATAACCTATACCAGGATAGCTCACACCTAAATAACCTACACCAGGATAGCTCACACCTAAATAACCTACACCAGGATAGCTCACACCTAGATAACCTACACCAGGATAGCTCACACCTAAATAACCTATACCAGGATAGCTCACACCTAAATAACTTACACTAGGATAGCTCACACCTAAATAACCTACACTAGGATAGCTCACACCTAAATAACTTACACTAGGATAGATCACACCTAAATAACCTACACTATGATAGCTCACACCTAAATAACCTACACTATGATAGCTCACACCTAAATAACCTACACTATGATAGCTCACACCTAAATAACCTACACTATGATAGCTCACACCTAAATAACCTACACTATGATAGCTCATAGGGAGTCGCGATAGCACAGTGGTTAGTGAACTGGACTACAAAGGACAAGAGGTAGGGTTCGATCCCAAACGACGGCTTCCGGTTCACCCAGCCTTTAATGGGTACCTGATTTTTTCTGGGAAAGTAAAACCGCATGGGCGTAATACCGACCACATAACCCCCAAAAATCATGTGTCAAGGGTCTGTAAAATTTATGGTCACTAACACCAATTACCTATACGCCACTTGGCGTGATGGGGGTACTTTACTGTTTTTTTTA